>JASPKZ010007797.1:2310000-3770000 GCA_030220185.1 Diploptera punctata | reverse complement strand
GGGAATCGACCCCGGGCCCGCTGCGTGACAAGGCAGCACGCTACCGCGAGACTACAATGGTGAATATATATATGGTTATACAGATGATCGGTTGATTAATGTCTTTGACATCGTCCGATTCCTAATAGCCAATTTTTTAGGTTCATCCAATCTCCTGGTTCTAGATGTTTATCCTTCATGCATAAATATATTCCCTGACTCCATGACTTTTAGGTCTTCCTCTGCCTTGTCTTCCCTCAGGTTTCCATTCCAAAACACATTTTGGTAGTCGATTCTCTTCCATTCGCTGGACATGTCCGTGCCAAGGGTATGAGATATAATGCCATATTACATAAGATACCTGTCTCTGGAACCTGCAAAATCTCCAAAGCCCTCATAATCCCCAGAAATTAATACTATTAGATTACAAAAAAATTAGAACAAGAGAGAGAATACCTGAAAGACTTTTTTTTTTCAAAAATTAGAATAAAATTACTCCAGATATAACTAAAAAGTTGGTTCAATAAAGCCAAAATGACTTTAAGGCATTTTAGAAACTAGGTAATATGATACTAAAATATATTTTTAACGATTTCTTTGGTTAAAGAAGGACATTAATTTAACAGTTTGAACACTTTCAATTTATATCTTATTTTAAAACTCCTAGAACCTGGAAACATGGGCTTACAAAATACAAGAAGAACCTGTAAAAGGTGTATTGAAATGTACCAGTTGTACCTCTATTTACTTTATGACCATATTGATAAGCTATTTTTGGCAGTCTGGAAGCTTCCATCCTGCCAACATGTTCAAACAATCTTGTTCTGTATCTATCCACTCTTGAGTTGATAGCTTCCACTTATAATTCTTTTCTTATATCTTAATTTCTTAAAAAATCTCAGGATATTTTTTCTCGAACGAAACTTGATATAGCGATTAAATCATCACAAGTAATGTCACGAGTGACTTGCATTCACTTTCTTACTTCCTGACTCGTTAATTTATCGATGATTTGGAAATCAAGAGTAACATTTCCTAGGACTATTTAACGAAAAAATTAAGCTGTTTGCTCAAAAATAATTATTTAAACATATTTACTTTAAAATAATTAAGATAAACGGCGATGTTTGAAAACAAATGAGAAATGTTTGGTTATGTTTCATTTGTTTATCCACTGCAACTTGACATATTATTTATTGCCAAATAGGATCGCGATATTGTAAGAATGCATCCTAGTGGAGAAAAAAATGAAACACATCAAACTGTATAACCAACATTATAGGTTATTAATTAATTTTTAGGAAACAACTCGGTAAAATCATTATTTAAAAACACAATTATTGAACACACAATTATCAAATGTGTAGTTCGAAGGAATCTGTTCAATATTTGCTATATTCAATGTATTTGTTGGAGAGTCACTGCAAAATAATGGTGTGATCTGTTCAGAATATTAAAAAGGAGGAGCTTTCTTTATCAAAAAACAGGAGCTGGTAAAGAAAATTCGATAAAGAATGAGTGAAACACGACTGTCATTGGTTGTAAAACAAAATTCATTGAAACGTGATTGGTCATTGACTCCAATTTGGGGCATGAGTTAAAGTCAAAATAAAAGCAAATTTGGTAATCCAGCAAAATCGGACGATTAGAAATGAAGGCTTTTCTGGAACTCAACATTTGAAAATTGCTCTAAGGGACCGCAATTTCTGTTTGTCGCTTAAAAAAAAAAAAAGAGGAAAGAAAACAGGATACACATGATTTAATGAACAAAATACAAACATATTGCGAAACCACCAAAATCGGAAGCCATCAATTCGAGTTACTCTATAATTCAATCAGTTTACACTTTTTTAAACCCTTTAATTGGCAGTGCAGCCTATAGAATACATCAACTGGTTCGATTTATGTAATATAATTAATGAACAGAAGAGAACGAACGAGTAGTAATAACTTATATGTGTGTTGAATTACACGATAAACCCAATAATAACAGTCACGTGTGATTTTGTTTTCAGAGTGGTGCGCCACATTTAAATAACTGACAGGAGAAATTATTCTCTTTTCCTTCATAATTTGTAGTATATTCATCCTGTTTATTTCCCAAATCACTCCTCGGGGGATGACATATTGGATGTCATTCACTGTTTATCCATTTCTTGGCTGGTCTTCCTCTTGTTCTTCTCCTGTTCATTGGTCTAGCTTCTTTAGCTCTTTTTGCATGTCGGTTGTTTTCCATTCTCTCTATATGAACTTTCCAATATTTTCGCCTATCTATAATAAATTTGGTTATGTCTTGAATTTTGACATTTGTCTCTAATTTCTGTGTTGTGCATATTTTCAAATAATTTTTCCCCTGAATAGTTCTTCAGATCTTCATTTCACTTGTGCTTATTATTCGTTTAGTTTTTGTTGTATCAGCCCTAGCTTCTGCTACATATATGGTAACTGGTCGAACTATTGTTTTGTATATGTGGATTTTGCTTTCTATTGACATGTGAGGAGGTCAGAGGACAATGGTTACAAGTGACAAAAAATTAGTTTGGAGACAATTCAGTTTAAAGATAAATAAGAATATAAAATTCCAGGAATATCTGATAAGACTCATACATTGTGTTTGTGTTCCTTACATATTAGTCCATTTATCCCCAAAATATGAACATATTCAATATAAACATTAGCCCATTCTCTAACTTTTCTTTGAATTAAGGGTCAATTGTACCCCTTGTCCTCCAAGCAATATTTTGAAATAAATTATCATAAGTAATGCCACTTGTGATTTCAAATTTATGTAGAGAATTTGGAAATGAAGAGTGGCATTTGTTAGGACTATTTAACAAATAAAATTAAGCTGTTTGCTCACAAATCATTATTTAAATAAAGTTATTTTAAAATATGTATATATTTAATGTAAACGGCGATGTTTGAAAACAAATGAGAAACGATTGGTACGCTTCATTTGCCTATTTTGTTCATCACTGCAACCAGATCATATTATTTATTGCCAAAGGAACGGAATATTGTAAGAATGTACTCTAGCGGAGGAAAAATGAAACACGTCAGACTGTATATTAATTCATTTCTGATGTCCTATGATGTAAATATGACAATTATTTTTTCTGGAATGTTAGGCCTATTACCTGGGAAAAAATATATTTAAGAAAGTACAAACAGTGGTTTCTGTTTTTGGTGGTATAATCAATTGCTACAAATGTTTTTATATTAACTCCCACATGCGCTATGTGTTGACATTCATGCACTATATATACAAACTGGTAGCCTTATTTCTTGGAGGCCAGTACTGCAAAATTGTGCTATGGCCTAAGTGCAAACAGTGGTTTCTGTTTTTGGTGGTATAATCAATTGCTACAAATGTTTTTTATATTAACTCCCACATGCGCTATGTGTTGACATTCATGCACTATATATACAATCTGGTAGCCTTATTTCTTGGAGGCCAGTAGCCCTACTGCAAAATTGTGCTATGGCCTGTTAAGAATGTTAAAAAGGAGTAGCTTTCTTTAATATGATAAACTTATTTGATAAATTCGAGGTGAAACACAACTCTGATTGGTTGTAATTAAAAAATCATTGAAATGTGATTGGTCATTGACTCCCATTTGGGGCATGAGTTAAGTAGTCCAAGAAAAGTAGATTCATACCAAAGTTTTTATTACGACTTGAAATACGTATAGATTTATCTAAAGAGTTACATATTACGAAAATATTGATTGACAAAATCAGTCTTAAAATTCATTGCACTTAAACCTGCATTCATGGATACATTCTCTTAACCGTTTCTCCACACGAATGTTTCCCTTCCTGTCTGTATACTCTTTGCGTTCATTCCATCCTCTTTTTGCTTAATTTTTTTATCCAATTTTCTGGTTTACTAATCCTCTTTCTGCCAATGTGCAATTCTGGAGCATCTTCTTCTTCTGTAGATCCTGTAATGCCGAGTTCTACAATGCCATCTTCATTGGAATCTGACAAGAAAACAAAAACAACCCAATGATCAATCTTCATATTTAAAAAGGATACCTTTGTTATAAACATTATTATATTGCAAATTCTATAGATCTATATCTTATTATATCTTTAGATTGTTAAATAATTTCCAATTATCTCAAAATGTATTGCTAAAAAAATATTATTTTATAATATACAATTGTGAAAATATAAATAAAGCAGTAAACATATTTTACTTACCCTGAAGGTTGAAGTCATCAGATGCTGATTCAGATAGATTAATATTTGATAAATCAATAAACCTCGAAGAATCATCAACACTATATTAAACACTAATAATACAGTAATAATCTTCACATAAAATTTGTTAGAAACATAAAACAATATAACGCTCTAAGCATGAGTTCACCTAGCTGTTGGTAGCCAAGCAGTACAACTATAGACGTACCCCTAGTCCTCCAAGTAAAAGTGATTTTCTAAGACTCCACTATATGTCATAACCTGTCATACTTACTCATATACCTCTTGGACACCAAACAGTTTGCTATATTAGCTAAACATTTCTGCTCTTAACAATTTTTTTTAATGTCACATGTACCCCTTGTCCTCTCACCGCCTCATATGTTGTTTGCGCCAAATTAAATATTTCATATATCCGATATTTGTGCTGCCTTTTCAACTTATTTACTTATTTTAATAAATTTCAGTGTTTGTTATTAATACACCTAAATAATTAAATTGTGATGCTTATTCTATAATTTTTCTTTCTACTTCTAATTGGAAATTAGTGTTTTGCTAACATGAATTTGGGTTACTTTTATGATATTAAAATATATGCTCACGGTGAAACATCTGATTTACTTTTATTGTATACTAAATTAACTGTTATATATTGAAAACGCATCATACAACACGCACAGACCTCGTTCCATTGAATTGTTAAGGATGTGATATTTTAAACAAATTTAATGGAAATAACAGACGAACTACTTAATTTCATATAAATATATATATATAAAAGAATGGCGCAAATTTACATGGTTGAAAGTACACAATAATAGAAGCAACAATGTCCCAGTAAACATGTTTCCGCAAACGAGCCGTTTGCGAGATAATTACGAATGTATGGTTACAAGCCGCCACTGACGTCATTGTTTGTAACATCGTACGGTTTACTCCTTGCGCACTTGAAGCCGTCCTATGTTATTTGTTTACAAAACTGAACATTGCCGAGAGGTGGAGTTGTAATCAAATCATACACGCAGAACGTACAGGATGGATACAGTACACAGTCTCAAAAGGTATCAGTCTCGTCTGAGGAGCGCCACTTGTGCTGTGTTGTAGTTAAAATGGAACCTTACAGTAACGAAGAGTATGCGGATATGCATTTCATGTACGGTGGGGTTAATGGCTATGCACGGGAAGTTGCACGCTTGTACCAAGAAACATATCCTGATTCAAGACACCCCGAAAGTCGTACATTTACAAGGATCCATCAGCGCCTGAGAGAAAATGGGGGTTTTGCAAATGACAGAGCAGTATGTAGGCCTGCTCGCATTACGCGTGAGGTTGAGGATATGGTGTTGGAAGCAGTACAGCTCTCTCCAGGAACCTCGACGAGAAAAAATTGCCACACAAGTACCCATTCTAAGCCACAGTAGTGTATGAAAAATTTTACAGCGCAATTTACTGAACCCTTACCACCTCCAACGAGTTCAATATCTGAACGATGCGGACTTTGTTCGTAGATTGATATTTTGTCAGTAGACGCTACAACAGAATGTAGTCAACCCTCGTTTCGCATGTAACGTTTTATTTACAGACGAAGGAGGATTCACATGCGATGATGTTTTCAATTATCATAATACACATTTTGGTGTGAAATAAACCCACATGCTGTTCAGGAGTCACCACATTAGCACCGTTTTTCACTGAATGTGTGGTTAGGGGTACTAAGTGATCATCTCATTGGGCCACACATTCTTCCACGAAAACTTAATGGACGGAGATACCTTAGGTTTCTGCGGCGTCATTTTCCAGGATTGCTTGAGGATGTTCCCTTTCAGCAACGTCGGAGTTTTGGTACATGCATGGTGGAGCTCCGGCACATTTTGCTGCTGCTGTGAGACGGCATCTATCGCACAGATACGGCCAAAGATGAATAGGTCGAGGCGGAACTGTACCTTGGCCTCCAAGATCACCTGATTTAATCCTTTGGATTTTTGTGTCTGGGGTCACCTCAAAAGCGAAGTGTACAGCACACCCGTTAACACAGTTGAAGAACTGGAGCAGAGAGTTGTACATGCTTGTCAAGAATTCAGAAATGATCCAGATGTTTTCGAAAGAATTCGACAATCATTACAGAGACGAACACAGTATTGCATCCAGATGCAAGGAAGACACTTCGAACTCCTCCTTTAACAGGTAAGCCATAAGTGAAGTGAACTGTGAAATGTGAACTAAATGAAATGAAAAATTAATAGTAAAGTCTAAATTGAAATTAATTTGTACTAACTAGGACGATGTTTAGAATGAAGTCCGTGGCGGCTTGTAAACCATACATTCGTAATTATCTCGCACAAGGCTCGTTTGCGGACCCATGTTTACTGGGACATTGTTGCTTCTATTATCGCGTACTTTCAACCATGTAAGTTTGCGCCATCCTTTTTTATACACCTGTATATCTCGAAATACTCCCAGTTTCAAATACATATCCAATCGCATGCTAGCCTTATGTTTTTTGCATTGATTATTAATATTTACATACAAATTTATTTTGTTTTATCATATGATTATACATATACACACACACACACACACACATATATATATATATATATATATATAAAGATACAAACAATTCAATTGATATGGGCATGTACGACAAATGCAAAAATAAACTTTACACAGAAAAACATTGCAATGGTGTCCACCTGAAAGGAGGAGGAAAGGAGGGCCTCGAAACTCGTGGATGCAAGAAATAAGAACTGGAATCAGAGGAAGAGGACCGGAGGACGTGGAGTGAGTGGATAGATTTGTAAATATATAGCAATTGAAGTTGTATGGTATTCATGTAAAAAGAATGAGAGAATATATATGTGTGTGTGTGTGTGTGTTGTGTGTGTGTGTCTGTTATGGATTTCTAAACCGTTCAACCGAACCTCGTGAAAATTTGTGTATACAGAGTTTCAGATGCGGCGAGTGTTTAGTCGATGTCTATTATGTTCTAAAACCATTAGGTGAAGGAGTTCACCTTAAACGAAAATTTACAAATGACTCTAGCGAACGCAATTTTCCATGTTTCACAGCAAAACTCCGAATATCCTATTAAAATAAACCAAGATGTGCATTATCCAAAAATCATTAATAATAATAATAATAATAATAATAATAATAATAATATTATTATTATTATTATTATTATTATTATTATTATTATTATTATTATTATTATTAGGCTTTTATAAAGCAACCAAAATTACATATTCCATTGTTTAGAATGGAATTTCATGAATTGTATTAAAAATAAAAATATTTAAATTTTGTTCATCGGTGACGGATCTTTATAGTACCTAAAAGTGACATGAGTTAGAGGACGTTATAATAACATAGTATATAATATTGCATCCGGTCCCCCAGCTTTATTCTTGTAACTCATTGTTGAAGAATAAAGCTGTATTAAGTCCATTGTTGTTACGGTTGATGTAACAGCAGTGGAACGGGTATCACAGGTTTGCCACCTGCTCATTGTTGCCGATTTATATTATATACCAGTCAACAGACCTCTATTAAGGTTCATCTTGACACAGATATCTGCTCAAGATTTTTATTCAATGCCCCAGGTTGTCATTTCGACATTTCTGGTGTTCTCTCCTGGCATTGGCTTAATTGTAACCCACTTCTAAAGATGTGGTGCCTAGAATGCGGAGTTACGTTACCAGGATGATATGATGGGTGATAAATGACAATGAAGCACCAGGAGAATTCTTACCCGAAACTTAACCTAAATTCCAGACCATGGGCAATCAGAGGAATAATTTCCTTTAAGAAAGCATTCATATGGTTTGACCCGGAATGGAACCCGAGACCTGATGAAAGGCTGACCACTAGCTCATAAGGCTTGTCACTTGTTCAGATCTTAATTTTAAAAGAAATACAAACTATAATACAAATTATAATGAAGTTAAGTTTAAAAGAAATAGAAACTATAATACATATTATAATAAATAACAAAGAAATACAAAGTATAACTCAAATTATAATGAATAACAAATATTCATTATAAATTGTATATTACACATACAGTGTTATTTTAAACCTTATTCCTTTATTTTGCTGGTTCAGTGGAAGAGAAGGAATTCTGGACTTAAACCTTGCAGAATAAACTAGGGTTATTATTATTTTTATATTATTATTATTATTATTATTATTATTATTATTAAAAAAGTATAACTTTGAAATTTCAACTAACAAATCTAAGTAAATAGGTTTCTGCGAGAAGCATCCAATTAGATACAATATTGTTCATGTAATGTGGCAATAGAGCAAGTTCATGTATTCATTTCTCTAGTATATCAAATAAGTTATAATTTGATTTTGAATTACAAAAAAATCAACATTTCAAAGTACATGTGACACAAATGTATGTACTTTAAAAATAAAAACTCGTCGAGTCACTCTGTTAAAATTTTAGAGTAATTACAACACCTGCAGTGTTGTGCGGAAGAGAAACTTCTTGTTCACCACCGTACCATACAACAATCGGATCATACAACACACTCCATTTTGTTCGCCCCAGGTTCAAAGAGCTTGCCACTCTTCTTCATACTTTTTAAAGTGGATTTATTTCATTGAAGTGTAACCCTCGAAAGGGGACCCTGAAACATCGGACTCCCTCTCCCCCAAAGGAAGTCAACACTGTTTCATGAGTTTAGAGTTTACATCTATTTTTAATATGTTTGAATACCTTTATATGTCGAACTCACCTAGTTTGCTTGGAAATCATTCTACGAACATTTTTATACTTATATAATTGGTAAAACACTTGATTAACCTAGGATTCCATATTAGAATATTTTCTACGAATGTACCAACTATTGACTTGTTCAATATTTATACATTATAATACTTATTTTCGGTGACAATTGAATTGAACATATCGATGGAAAATACCCAGGACTTAGACAATGCAACAAACACACTCTACCAAACCTGCAAGAACACAATGAAAATTGACATGATCAAACGACAAATACATACAGATATACCAGATCTCCAACACCTTCTCAGAGAAAAGAGACAAACAAGAATACACAGACTTCCGCGTGACAAGCAGCATCTAAATTACCCGATTCCGATTGAGGGTGTTTCCACTTTTCAGCGGTTGCCCTTTTACCAGCCGGCTGCTGGCCCTTCACATCCACATGTGTCAATCATAGAGGTAGATGATCAACAGCCAATGTAGGGGTGACATGTGGTTAGCATGTCGAGTCCCCCAGCCGTTATAGCTGGTTCCCCAACCTGGAGCCGCTACTTATTGTAGCTACCCAATTGCCTCACGATGCTGGGTGGGCACCGGTCCCATACTGGCCGAAATACCATGAGAAAATTTCTTCCCCCATGGAGACTCGAACCAGCGCAAGTCCCGTAGCTCTGAGCCAAGGCTTCATACCTTAACCGCTCGGCTACGGCGCGGGACCTAAATTACCCAACAAGACGAATACAGACACCAATACACAAACACAAACAAGTCAACTAAGCACTGCTGTGGAAACAACCAAAACTTGGCAAATACGAAAACGATGTCGAAAACCAAAGAAACTCAGAAATCATCCAATACATGGACAAAATGGTCTTGTATACGAAGACGACGACAAAGCCGGAACAATTGCCTCAACCTACGGAAATCAGTTTGGATCTCAAACAAATGACATATCTTATTAACAATTTCACACACGAACTAGAGGACAAATCAAACAACTACTTAACAACAGACCTACAACCAAACTTGCACTAATAACGCCATCCGAGGTCAAAAATCTTATACGTAAAAGGACAAGTACATCGAACTAAACGTACAACTCTGTATACCTACTATATAATTTTCAAACTCACTTAATCGAGCCAAAATCACCACGGTACCTAAGTCAACGAAAATCCACCCTTTCCACAAAATTGCCACCCTATAATTCTCCTTAATAATATAGGAAACGTGCTAGAACGACTAATACTTCACAACCAAACATAACTAATAAAATATCAAGTTGGACCTTCCTCCACCCCTTAGGATACCTCGGGCACAAACCCATACTCCCCAAGTGCCAACTTATTTTTCGTTCCTATCTACTACCTAACCACTGCTCAAGTTCTAGGCTTAAAACCAACACCCCGGGGAAGGTGTTGGGGTCACAATTTCAGTGAAATTGCTAAGCTTCGTAGTACGTCAGAACGCTCACCTCTGACGACCCCACTTATGGTTCACGAGTCCATCGGACTTAGCCGGGAGGACTGACTAGCAGATCCACCGACCATTCCCCTGTACACCACCCGGGGACGTGTTTTGTTTCTGAAGTGGGCCCAGCTTGAGCACATAGTACGACAGATCGCTCCTCTCCTTCCGACCCCACTTATGGTTCACGAGTCCATCGGACTTAGCCGGGAAGACTGACTAGCAGATCTACCGACCTTTCTCCTGCACACCACCCGGGGACGTGTTTTGTTGCTGAAGTGGGTCCAGCCTGAGCACATAGTACGACAGGACGCTCACCTCCTGCCGACCCCACTTATGGTTCACGAGTCCATCGGACTTAGCCGGGAAGACTGACTAGCAGATCCACCGGCCTTCCCCTGGACACCACCCAGGGGCATGTTTTGTTGCTGAAGTGGGTTCAGCCTGAGCATTATTACGACAGGGCGCTCATCTCCTGCCGATGATATTTTCGTTGACCATGCCCCGCCGAGTGTCAGACTTGATTCATATTTTTTTAAGTATAACACTCGAAAGGGGACCCTGAAACATCGGACTCCCTCAAGGAAGTCAACATTGTTTCATGAGTTTAGAGTTTATATCTATTTTTAATGTGTTTGGATATCTTTATATGGGAACTCAGAGGGTAGCCTGGAATTCATGTTACAATTTCTTTATATACAAAACACACTAATAACCTAACATTCCATATTAGAATGTTTTCAACTAATGTACCAACTATTGACTTGTGCGAATTATTATACGTGACAGTACTTTTTTTATCGTTGATCATACTCTCCCCTGTATCATGAGACATAATTTTTAAAGTGGATTTTAAGGGGTTTTGTAGATCCTTAGATTTAGACTCGGCTTCTGAACTGAAACGCCCATGAGACTAATACTTTCATACATTTTGTAGCCTATATGATTTTCGACTCATGCCATTTCAGTTTTGTGCTGGACTCCATGGACAACATTGGACATTCAAATAAACAACTCTTTAATACGGTTTTAGGTTCCTGCCATAAAATAGATACATTTAGAACCGGATTCTTCAACAGAAGCCCCTTTGGGACTAATAAAATAATATAGTTTTTATGTGATTTTCTGCTCATGCCATTTTAAATTTTCTACGCTATTAAAAACTAAACTCCATATCCCCACTGGCCAACCTGCCGTTCGCCGACCTCACATCCACGTGTGGCTATCACATAGATCTACCAATATAGGAGTGACATGTGGTCAGCATATCGGGTCCCCCAGGCGTGTTGACCTGAAGCTCCTACCCACATGTAACGAAACTGCCACTATTGGCACCTTGTCCCCATTTTATAAATAATAATGTTTATGGTCCTAAAATATATTTGTATTAAAACTAGAAAACAAACAAATTTTAATTAGAATTTAGGCCCTAGTCTTATAAACAATTTTTAAATTATATTTTAGTTTGTTCCCTTACAGAGATAAGGCCTCTTACAAAGATAATACATAAGCTGCCATGAGACAAGCACTAAATAAAGGGAATTATTTCTGTGGTTGTCCAAGGTCTGGAATTAAGGTTAACAACTCTCCTGGCGCTTCATTATCATATAATCGGGGTAACGTAACTCCACATTGCAGGTGCCCCAACCTAAGAAATGGGCTACAATTTCACCAATGTCAGGGTAGAAAGCCAGAAAATGTCTTAAAAGACAACTTGGTGGCATTAGAAAAAAAAATGGCGTATTACCACAATGTTAACCAATTAAGTTGGTTATTAGACTAAATGTAGTTACAATTATTTACCTAAAGATGTCATGAGTGGTATGCGGTCAACATACCAACCTACAGAGACATCTAGTAGACGGATAATGTATTTCTAGGATGAGGAAGGTCTGTAAATTTTGCTTAGAAGCCTCTTTATTCACTCTTACGTTTCTTTTATAAGCCTGAAAATCATAAGACTCGGGACCCACGGATTAAAATTCCTCCCGAAGGACTTGCACCATGGGTTTTTTCATTCTAAAAACATGCATCGACCCCGGCGGTGTTCGAACCCGCGAGGCCAGAGACAAGGAGTATAATCACTAGTTCACAGTATGGAGAAATGTTAGATTGCAATTTGTGGCAGGAGAAAAACCTGCCCAAGCTCCGTTTTGTCCACCACGAAAACCCACAAGGAGTGATCGAGACTCGATCTCGAGACCACAGCAGTGACAGGTGAGTGTCAAACTGCTTGCGCCTCGGAGCCGCCTAAATTATAAAATATTAACATACATTCGCATTAATATATGTAATATTTTGTACTTAAAATGGTATAATGTGTATTTTAACGATAACTCACGTTTTGTGACCAATTTGTTGAAATATTTCTTCCGAATAATTTATTCACGAACTCTTTACTGAATGCAACGTGAAGATAGTTTCTGTGGTTACCACTGTATTATAGGTTAATGTGTTTATTGTAATATGAATTACAATGCCACCGGAATATGTAATGACTTTTCTGGTTATAATACACATACTTACAATCAAAATAATGTGTACTATAAGTTAGCCATTTTACCATGTTGTATGGAATCAATAAAACTAAATATATGTTCACACATGGAAATACATATATAATGGAAATAGACAATTAATGACAAATGAAGCACATTTTGAAGAAGTGGCTTAATTCTAATATCTAGGAACAATAATTTCAAATAGGAATGAGATGCACAAGGAAATTAAACATAGGCTCGATTCTGGAAATACATGCTACTATGTATTACAGGGACTCTTTGACGTCCGAACTCCTTTCAAAAAATGTTAGACTGAAGATATATAAAGTTATTTTATTTTACCGGTTATATTATATGGATGCGAAACTTGGACTCTTACTTTAACGGAAGAAAGGAGATTACGCGTATTTGAGAATAAAGTTCTTAGGAAAATGTTTGGACCAAAGAGAGATGAACAGTCATGTGAATGGAGAAGACTACATAACAGTGAACTACATGGTCTCTATAGGAAGCCAGATATAATAAGAACAGTTAAGTCTCCTAGACTGCGATATGCAGAACACGTGGCACGAATGGGAAATGAAAGAAGTGCATGGAAACTTCTTGTAGTAATACCAGAGGGAAAACGCCCAGTTGGTAGACCAAGAATGAGGTGGGAGAATAACATTAACTATGATATGAGGGAAGTAGATTATACAGGGAATGATTGGAAATCGTTTGCTCAGGATAGGAATGTATGGAGTGCTTATGTTCGCGCTGCCTTTCGTCCCATCCTGCTAGCTACAGCCTATTACGACTGCAGTCAGGGAGCACGACGAGAACGTAGGATTAAGACTTGCTGGCAGGCTGCTAAAAAAGTCGCAGTGGTATTTCTCGAGATTTATTAAGGTATACAGTTTTTGTGAGGTAGAAAATTGAATATCGCGCGGCCAATAACTAACTTGACGCCTTGTTTTTAAAGCTACGTATATTACAATGCGAGATTGGGAAGTGATTTTTACAGAAGCGAATATATATTTAAAAATCTCGCTATCTATCGGTTATTAATTTCCGAGATTCTGCAAAACACTTCACACACGTGCGTTGTTCATTACTTTTTGCACGACGGCGTTTTCAAAATATTAAATCATAGTAAAATAATATCTTTGTTAGAAATATTTGCATTCATTATAAACAATGGACTAACATTAACGGTGTGGGGAATGTTTATACGGTAAATGTTTATTACTTGAGACTACAGCAGGCCATGACACCAATCAGGCATAAAATGGCGGCAAGTACATATTTATTGTTTTAAATTGTTTCAAATAAAGTTCAGTTAATTTAAAATGCAGTGATTTCTTTCGTATAATGTATATTAACACTTCCTTTTGGATATATTTTTGTATATACATTGTAAGTAGTATAAATAAAGGGCAGTGGTTTCACTTCCCGTACGAGGTATGTAATATGTAACATTACAGTATAGTTATTTAGTTATTTATAGGTTGGCAACCCCGAAATAAAAACCTCAGCAATTAAAACCTATTACATATAATCCTTCAAATGAATCTATCATTTTTCAACATAGGTCCTATAGTTAAATCGGTCATTTATTTAAAATAATTTCGCAATCATCTTTCAAAGTTCCCTACATAGTTGATACTAAGGGCCCACATGCACACTTTTTGGGTAACAACAAGAAACTGGGACTGGAAGTAAACATCAGTAAAATTAAATACATAGTCACACATAGAAATATATATATATCCATCCATAGTAATTCTGCCCGAGGGCAGGTCCTTCACTGCAATCATAACATTTTCATGCCATGCTTGCAGCTTTACTAGGGAATGGTAAGTGTGGTAGCTTCTCGTTGCTTTCCACACCGGTGAAGGATGATGATGATGATGATTATGATAATGATAAGGATGATGATGATGATGATTATGATAATGATAAGGATGATGATGGTGATGATGGTCATATGATTTCTAGGACCGTTTGGGCCTTGAAGTTTCCCTGACATTTGTCTTACAGGTGAGGTAAAACCCCGATAAAAACCTCACCCAGAAAAACTGCCCCGACCGGGGTTCGAACCCGGGCCCGCTGCATGACAAGGCAGCACGCTACCTCGAGACCACAGCGGTGGATAATATATATATATATATATATATATATATGTATATATATAATGGACAGTTAGTGACAAATAAAGAATATTTTGGAGAAGATGCTGAATTCAAATACGTAGGATCAATAATTACAAAAGGGAATAATAATAATAATAATAATAATAATAATAGCTTTATTTTACCTGGCAGAGTTAAGGCCTTAAGGCCTTGTCTACCACTCAACCAGGTTTAAAAAAATACAAACAAAAAAATAGTCTTAAATCTAAATTACAAATATATATATATATATATATATATATATATATTATATATATATATATAAACGATTACAAGTTATGAATACAATACAATTAATATTTATAATGTATTTTGATTTACTCTAAATTTAACGAATTAAATATATAATATGTACAATATATATAAAAAACAGGAAAAGATTAATGACATAGTATAAAATTAAATAAATAGAGAAAAATTAATTATTAGACAACAGGTAACTGTATAAGCGTGTCTTAAAGGTACCAAGTGTGCGGCAACCCCTGGTATCTTGAGGAAGGAGATTCCAGGAGCGGGCAGAGGCTACTGTGAAGGAAGTAGAATAGGAGGAAGTGCTATGAAGAGGAATTGTTAGCAGACTGCTATCTTGTGATCTAGTGTCAATATTGTGGTAAGAGGATAACTTCTCAAATCTAGACGCCAGGTAAGTAGGGATGTAGGAATTCAGAAGCTTGAAAAGTAGTGAAAGAGAGTGCAATTTACGTCTGTCAGTAAGACGGAGCCATGAGAGGTTATTAAAGTGTTCGGAAATATGGTCATAACGGCGGATATTGAAAATGAATCGAACGCAAGCATTATGAACACGCTGCAGTCTCTGCGACAAGTTTTAGTTTAGATCATTATATATACTGTCACAATAATATAAGTGTGGTAACACAAGATTCTGCACAAGGATTTGTTTTAACGAAACTGGGAGAAAATTCTTTAAACGTCTAAGATAATGTAAGATGGAGAAAGTCTTTTTACATATGTGTTTCACTTGTGTTTGCCAGGTTAAATTTGCGTCTAGATGTAGTCCAAGATCTATTACTGAAGAAGAATAAGGGATAATTATATTATTTATAGTAATGCGATGCACAAATAAATTAACCATAGGCTCAATTCTGGAAATGCATGCTATTACGTATTACAGGGACTCTTGTCGTCCTAACTTCTCTAAAAAAAAGTTAAACTGAAAATATACAAAACTGTTAATCTCCCAATCATATTATATGGATGTGAAATAAGGAATCTTACTTGAAAGGAGGAGAAAATATTACAATTATTGGAGAATAAAGCTCTTACGAAAAATTCTGAACCAAACAGAGAAGAACTGACAGGCGAACGGAGAAGATCACATAACAGTGAGCTACATGATATTTAGGCCTATAGGTATAATAACAGATAAGATATAAGAACAGTTAAGCTTCGTAGACCGCGATGGACAAGATATGTGGTACGAATGGGGAATAATAGATGAGCGTAGAAACTTGTAGAGAAATTAGAGAACAAAGCTCCCAGTTGAATGAGGTGGGAGAATAACATTAATCATAATTTGAGGGAGGTGATTTATACACAGAATAATTGGAAAACACTAGTTCAGAATAGGAATGTGAGAGAGCTTGTGTCCGCGAGGCCATGAGAATTTTCTTGTTCGATAGTGGTAATGAGTTATTTAAGTTGTTAATGAAAGAAAAGAATTCCAAGATAAATCTCCTCTTTTCCGAGGAAACACAGGAAGGTAGAAGTTTTTGAAATATGTGTTCTGTCTGAGGTGATCATAAAATGGAGACAGAAGGAATCGATTTCTTCCTCGAGTTGAGGTGATTTGGCAGTATGCCGACTAAGTACACGTTGGCAGCAATTGTTGGTGAAGTGTCCTTTATACAATTCCCACTTTATGTGACGTCATGTCCTCTCCAGCTACGTGTTCTTATGCAAAGCACTAATTATACCCACTAATTTATTTCAGCTTTCATAACTGAATTACGAAAACTTTGCACAAATTACAAACAGGAATATGATTAAGAATAGTATATTACAATGCGAGATTGGGAAGTGGTTTTTACAGAAACGAGGAAAATGTTTAAAAACTGAGCGATGTTTTTAATTTCCGTGATTCACAAAAGTGCGTTGTACATTATTTTTTGCGGGATGGTGTTTTCAAAATAATAAATAATAGTAAAATAATAACATCCTTGTTGGAAATATTTGCGTTCATTATAAACAACTGATAAACGTTAACAGTGTGGACAATGTTTATTAGTTGAAAGTACAGGACACCGTGAGACCAATATTAGTGATAAAATGGCGGCAAGTACGTATTTATTGTTTTATATTGTTTCAAATAAAGTTCAGTTCATTTAAAATGCAGTGATTTGTTTCGTATAATGTATATTAACACTACCGTTTGGATATATTTTTGTATATACATTGTACGTAGTATACGTAGAGGGCAGTGGTTTTACTTCCCACACTGGTTTGAAATATTACAGTATATATGTCCACCGCTGTGGTCTCGAGGTAGCGTGCTGCCTTGTCACGCAGCGGGCCCGGGTTAGATCCCTGGTCGGGGCAGTTTTTCTGGGTAAGGTTTTTATCGGGGTTTTTTCCTCACCTGTAAGACAAATGTCAGGAAAACTTTAAGGCCCAAACGGTCCCCGAAATCATATGGTCATCATCATCATCATCCTTATCATTATCATCGTCATCCTTCACCGGTGAGGAAAGCAACGGGAAGCTACGATTCCCTAGTAAAGCTATAAGCATAGCATGAAAATACTATGATTGCAGTGAAGGACCTGCCTTCGGGTAGAATTACTATGGATGGACAGTATATATAGTTATTTAAGTTGGCAACCATGAAATGTAGGAAGTTGAACTTTCAATCATGGTCGCCATTGCTGTAAGTACGACAAAACGCACTATCGCGCAAAGTATTATTAAACATGTTCTGAAACCTGCACGTTAAAGACCGTAGACAGAAAGAGGAATGTGATGCGGTCGAAAGTCACGTGGGCTTTTTACTCCTATATTTTACTCTCGTTGCAGGTAGTATAACCAATTGTCACTCTCTGGCATCTGGAGGGAAATAACCGTAACAAAATTAATTTAGGCTTGAGGTTATTTTATGAGCACAAAAATCTTCAATTTTGGGACCCATTGCATAGAACCCCCCCCCCCGCACAGGGAGACTTGTCCCTTGGATTTTTCAATCTTTAAGAAATGCATCCACTCCAACCAGGTTTGAACGCATACCCCTAGGGATCAGAGGCAACGAAATTAACCCATAACGCACCAATATTTTTCTATTACCTTCATGGTTGATGCAGTATTTCCATTTAATTATGCATCTGTTGATAGATTCTATTTCATATTCTTCCGTAATATAAGGTGCCTCTAAAGTGACTATCCATTTCAATGAAGAGAGGCAATGATTGAAAAATCAATGTTATTGTGAAGTTCCACACATATTCTACTGCCTTTCTACATGAGCGCCATCTAGGTAAAAACAACATACTCCATATTTCAGCTGTGAAACCAAATGTTGGGGCGGTAATTTAAAGAAGGGGTGGAGTTTGACGTTTTCTCCCAAACGTGATTTTTCAAGCTAGACCCAGCTTAAGGATTTCAGGTCTAATTTGAGGGGTTACATATTTATGACTTCTTTTATTTAGCTTTTCTTTTTTTACCGACGATTGCATAAATCAAACAGACGTGAAAAGGACGTTTCCGTAGAGTGAAACGTAGAATTTTCCACACTGTGTCGCTAGAGGCATTCAATTCTCTACTGAGATGTCGAGTTGATGTGTTCGGACTATAACTGGCAATTTTAACCTGCTGCACTGTTTCTGCTGATGCGCGTGGTCGTGCCTTATCACACACACTGCCGGTAAGCTTAAATTTGTTTACAAGAAGCCGAATGTGTGCATTTGTTGGGGCTGGTTAACGGAAAGTATGGGTAAATTCAGCTCTGGCGTCTTCATATGACAATCCGTGCACCCGTGTACAAAGAATGGCCACCCGTTCTTCCGTACTAAAAATGTGGCACTGTATGAAAAGAAAATAAAAAAAATGGCAGTGTTTTCATGGAAATGGATTGTGACTTTAGAGAAAACCTGTATTTTCTCTTATTGATCTTGTTTGTAATTTTTCTCGAAATTGTTATCTTACAAGGGGAGGGACCGAGTCTGGTTAAGAAACTTGCTCCTCCTGCCTTGGTCATTTTTGCCCTGCCAAATAAATCGAGGATTTGTTTTTAAATCCTTTCATGAGAACTGCCTCAATAGCTCATTCCTTCGAAATTCGCTAAAACAATCACGGAATACACAATGTTTATATGATAGTTATCATAAGTAATGCTACGAGAGATTTCCAATTTATCTAGAGAATTTGTAAATCAAGAGTGACATTTGTTAGGACTGTTTAACGAATAAAATTAAGCTGTTTACTCAAAAGACATTATTTAAATATAGTTATTTTAAAATATTTATATATTTAATATATACGGCGATGCTTGTAAACAAATGAGAAATATTTAGTTATGCTTCTTTCGTTCGTCCACTGCAACTTGATAATATTATTTATTGCCAAATAGGATAACAATATTGTAAGAATGCACCCTAGTGGAGAAAAAATTAAACACATCAAACTGTATATTATAGCCAACATTATAGGCTATTAATTATTTTTTAGGAAACAGCTCCGTAAAATAATTTAAAAACACAATTATTGAACACACAATTATCAAATGTGTAGTTCAAAGGAATCTGCTCATTATTTGCTATATCCAACATATTGTTGGAGAGTCAGTCACTGCAAAATAGTGCTCTGACCTGTTGAGAATATATTAAAAAGGATGAACTTCCTTAAATATGATAAATAGAAGTAGATACATATCGAGATGAAACACGACTGTGATTGGTTGTAAAAGAACATTAATTAAAACGTGATTGGTCATTGACTCCGATTTGGAGCGTGTGTTAAATAGTCATAAGAACTTTAAGGAGAGAATGCTTGGTTTAGAGGCAGACCTGGAGGTAGACGGTAAGTCTTGAGGGACCCGCTAATGCTACGATCAATACTGCCCTTAATCCACGCACACCTGTGTTTCTATTAGCAAATTGTGCAGCTATTAAGGTTGTTATTAGAAAAATGTATTGGAAAAAAAATCTTCACCGATCTTACGTAGTAGACACCGAAAATGAGGAAAACAAAAACATATAGGGGGCCTATAGAGAATGCCCCATTTGTTTTGCGTTTGCATTTTTAAATATTGCTTAATAATGAAGGATCCTTTATAACCAAGTTGTAGGTATTTTTTTATTATTGTTTTATTTTTTACACTTTATTTACCAAGCCAAGTACTTAATCAAATTATAGGTTATTATTATTATTATTATTATTATTATTATTATTATTATTATTATTATATTATTATTATCATTATAATCATGATTATTATTATTATCATTATTATTATTATCATTAATATTATTATTATTGTTATTATTATTATTATTATTATTATTATTATTATTATTATATGTATATTGTTTAGTTTATACCTATTATGTAGGCCCATCATTAATCAAGTTGTTGATAATTCATAATTTTTTTTAATGCCCCAGGTTGTCCTTTTTTGGACATTTCTGGTATTTCTCTCCTGGCATTGGCGTAATTATAACCCACTTCTGAGGTTAGGGATCCTAGAAGGCGGGGTTACTTTGCCCCGGTGATGATGATGATGATGATGATGATAGTGGTGCGCCAGGAGAGTCCTTAATACTAAGCTTAATCTAAAATGAATATGAATGATGATGATTGCGATGGCCATATGATGTTCGGGGATCGTTTGGGTCTTAAAGTTTCCTGACATTGGTCTTACAGGTGAGGAAAAACCCCGATAAAAATCTCACCCAGGAAACTTCCCGACCGGGGATCGAACCCGGGCACGCTGCATGACAATGCAGTTCACTACCTCTAGACCACAGCGGTGGACAGAAAATAAATAAATAAATAAATAAATAAATAAATAAATAAATATATATATATATATATATATGTTTCGATACATTTTTTACTTAATGCATTTTTAAAATTGCATAATATATGAAACGCCCTTTATAAACATGTTCTAGGTATATTTTTATTATTGTTTTATATTTTTCACTTTATTTACCAATCCAATTACTTAAATTATAGGTTAATAATGTTTTATTATTATAATAAATATTATTAATTGAATATGTTTGTATATATGATTTAGTTTATACCTATTATGCATTATTAATCAAGTTGTAGATAATTCATAATTGTTAATATATGTATAATTTAATCTGGTGAAGTGGAAGAGAAGACCTTACGGTCGTAAGACCATCAGGTAAAATAAATTATCATCACGAGCTTCAAGGATTAGACCACTTGTTCCGTTCCGTCTCTAGAATTTATAGCTGTTCTCTCCATTGCTTCCTTGGTCTCCCAATTCTTCGTTTACCCTGTGGTCTGCATCTATATGACTGTAATGGAATTCTTGATGGTTGCATGCGTTGTAAATGGAAATGCCAGTTTGATTGGTATTCGTCAATAATATCTAATATATTACTGATATTTAGTTCTTGACGAATAGATTCGTTTGTTTTATGGTCAAAAAGATAGTATACTGCAAGAGGTCTAAGTAATTTCATCTCTGCTGCTTACAATTCTCCTCCTCTGGGATGTAGAATAAATAAATATATGAACTCCCGCTAGGGGAGCACTCATGACTTCCTGAGGGCCATATGAGGTATAAGCATCCATTTACACAAATTGTTGTGATGGTCGATGTCTAGTGAGTAGATTCCATGAAGATTTTTTTTTTTTTGAGAACCATCTCAAATCAATACTTTTTTTTTTTTGAATTCGCTAAAACTGATGGAAGGAACATCTCCCCCTCCCCTCCTTCTGCTCATAAATTTGAAGTGACGTTAGGATATAGAAGAGGGTCTTATTGCTTCTATAAATAATAAAGACGTGCAAGTTTAAGTTTATGAGTTTGAATGCAAGAAGTAGCCACCATCAGCGTAGTGCACACAATATCCAATAGTGGCTTGCGTGCTTAAATGACCCGGCGAGCTGTACCGGTCTCCTCTTTCCCATAAAATCCAACTCCTCTTTTCTCAACATTCTTAACAACTTGTTATTCCATCTACAGGTTGTTCCAGAATAAGTATTAGAGTCAATGCTAGTAAAATGCATTGTTAAAACCGCTGAGATGGAGAGTCATAAAATAAAATAAGTTAAAATATACCTTCTTAGGTAAAATCCGACGTCCTCAACTTATAAAATATGTTCTCTTTATGCCTGTAGGCCTTTCAGAACATCCGTTCCATCTTCAGCCGGTCCCTCTTCGCTACAACATCTAGTATGATGGTTGATGCTGCTGGTCCTAACGACAACACCACATTAGGACATTAGGACCAGCAGCATCAACCATCATACTGGATGTTGTAGCGAAGAGGTACCGGCTGAAGATGGAACGGATGTTCTGAAAGGCCTACAGGCATAAAGAATACGTATTTTATAAGGTGAGGACGACGGATTTTACCTAAGAAGGTATATTTTAACTTATTTTATTTTATAAGTGTTACAGTCTTCTAGCGAGTTATAGAGGATATTTTTCTGACTTTATCCCCTAGCATTTGTCGGCCGCGGTGGACTAGTTAGTGGTTATGCTCCTTGCCTCTAGTTGCGAGGGCCGCGGTATTTTTTTAGGACGGAAAAATCCAAGGAACAAGTCCTCCGAAAAGGACTTTAAGTTGTGGGTCCCGAATCTGAAGATTTTCAGGCTCGTAAAAGATCCTTAAGCCTGAATAAAGAGGCCTCTAAACAAAATTTACCGATATCAACGTCCTAGTAATACCTTAGTTGCCTGTTAGATGTCTCATTGGGTCGGCGTGCTGACCGCATGCCATCCTTGACATCTATCAGCAAATAATGTAACTAAAAAAAATTAACTTGATCTAGTAACTCCTTGCAAATGAGAGGCTATGACTCAACAATGGACTACGCCATTATAGATAGATATATTGTTTGGCGGAATTGTAATCCATTTCTTAGGTTGGGCCACTAGGAAGGCGGAGTTACCCCGATGGTGTGATGGATGATACATGATAATGAAGTGCCAGGAGAGTTCTTAACCTAAACTTAAAATCGAATGGAGACATCTCATTTACTGAGTAAGTAATTACATTTATAAAGACTTGTGAAGAAAGTAGTATGTGTAATAAGGAAGGTATAACAACATGCTGCTACCACAGAGGTCTTTGCTCCAAATCAATAAATGAACGCTTCTGGCTTGTACCAGCAAACCCCTTTCTTATTCAACTAAACTTTACCCTCGCACACATATCCTGATTCTCCACACACTACCCGCCTGATGGGCTAGTGATCAACGTTTGTGACTACAGTTCATGAGGTCTCGGGTTCGATTTACGGGCGGATTATAGTAATTTTTCGTTAAAAGGGATTTATTCCTGTGATTGCTTATATTCTGGTATAGTTCAGCTCTGGCTTCTGTAGCCCCATTTGAGGGGTTGTATAGTGCAGTAAGACGGGATGGCGAGTTGGAGGTACTGCCAGCAACTACACTCAGTTTTGAAAACATTAGTTACTACACGTTGATTTTTTTTTTATCTACTAGTTCTGTGTTAGTGATACTTAAGTTTTCTCATATCTTTGGAGTGTTCATTATAGAATAGTGCTGTTTTATAACAATGTTATTATTATTATTATTATTATATTAGTAGTAGTAGTAGTAGTAGTAGTAGTAGTAGTAGTAGTAGTAGTAGTAGTAGTAGTAGTAGTAGTAGTAGTTTACTTTAAAGGATGAAAGGAGATTACGAGTATTTGAAATTAAAGTTCTTAGGAAAATTTTTGGACCAAAGAGAGATGAACAGACAGGTGAATGGAGAAGACTGCATAACACTGAACTACATGGTCTTTATAGGAAGCCAGATATAATACGAACAGTTAAGTCTCGTAGGCTGCGATGGGCAGGACATGTGGCACGAATGGGGAATGAAAGAACGATGCATGGAAGCTTCTTGTAGGAAAAAACAGAGGAAAAAATTAAAAAACGCCCAGTTGGGTACTTATAGACAACGAATGAGGGTGGGAGGAGGACTAAACATTAACTATGATTGGGGGGAAGTAGAGGGTATACAGGGGATGATTGGAAAACATTAGCTCAGGATAGGGATAATATGGAGAGCTTATGTCCGCGCGGCCATAAACCTACGGGTTCCATAGTGCCAGTGAATGAGTTAGTTAGTTAGCAGTAGTAAGAAAATGTTTGGTGCATGGGTACTACTTCCATCCCCTCCTTCCTCCCACCTCCCTCCCGCCCTCGGCAATGTTACCAAGCGCCTAGGATTCACCAAGACGACATAGAGTTTCTGTCATCTATGGACTAGAGTACCTGCCGTAATAAGATCCTGACGCACCATCACAGAGCCAGATGAATGAAATGTTTAATCGAAAATGATGAGAGGGCGATGAGTATGGAGGAAAGGTTGGGATGAATTTGTGTCCGGGGGACGGAAAACGGGCAGGCACCCCCGAGACAACCTGCCCCCGCTCCGTTTCGTCCACCATGAAACCCACATGGAGTGATCGAGACTCGATCTCGGGACCCCAGCGGTCCTATACTAATAATTATGTTTAATGTTTATATTTCGTGTGAATATATATATATATATATATATATATATATATATATATATTGTTTGAAGAGTTCAGTTAATTGATAGCAATGGAATGTTGATAAAAAAAACTGTAATTGTTTATTGTTGTCTGAATTACTGGCAGACATTTTAAATATCAGTTTCAGGCTACGTATGAATTACATATATTATTAATTGTGATGCAGAGGAAGCGGCGAATGCTGCGGTTCATTTTCTATTACCAGCAAAGTCTAAAAATATATATGAAAAGTATACAGAATATTTGAAGACTGGTGTAAATTAAAAAAAAAAAACAGTAATACATAAAGTAGAGAACCCTATTGAAATAAATAATAAAATAACTAGTGAAAATCAAACCAAATGTTGTGTCTAATGTAAATAATTGTAAAAAAATGTTCAATCACTATACATTTGAATTATCAAATTGAGAAATAAGTGCGATTCAGTAAAACTGTATTGTATAACTCAATAAAATTTTTAAAATGTCACATGTTTGCATTATTAATTAAGTCAATTACTTTTCTTCCCTAGGGTAGTAAGTTGTGCTATTACATGCTGTTGTCAATGGATACCAAGGCTTCTCTGGTAAATTCAACTTACTTCTCTAAAAAACCGAATAATAATTAGGCCATTATTAGTATAGGTTCACCGCTGTGGTCTCGAGGTAGCGTGCTACCTTGTCACGCAGCGGGCCCGTGTTCGATCCCCGGTCGAAACAGTTATTCTGGGTGAAGTTTTTATCGGGGTTTTTCCTCACCTGTAAGACAAATGTCAGGAAAACTTTAAGGCCCAAACGGTCCCCGAAATCATATGGCCATCATCATCATCCTTCTCCGGTGTGGAAAGCAACGGGACTACCACACCTACAATTCCCTAGTAAAGATGCAAAGTATAGCATGAAAATGCTATGATTGCAGTGAAAGACCTGCCTTCGAGCAGAATTACCATGGATGGATTAGTATTGGAGTGAACAAACCATTTTAATTTATTGTATGTCAATTTATTTTTAATTCATATATTTGTAATTGTTCTCTAATTTGGGTATTGCGGATTTAATCTCTTGAAGTGTGTCCCGCTATCCGTCTTAAGAAACGCATTTCTGCCGTTTCTATCTTCCTTTTTCCGAATGTATTTAATGTCCAGTTTTCATTCCGTATGTTAGGAGCTGGACTGCCAAGACCTTATAAAATCTCATCATTGTCTTTTTCCTGGGTTCTATAAAGCAAGGTTCTTTGAATTGTGCCATACATATACTGGAATTTTTATGTTGTGTTTTTTTTTTCGTCGTTTCACCCTCTTTGGAGTATGTTGGATCAATAATTTCTCCGTGTATTGTTCCTTTTTCCAGTGCCCAGTATTTTTCCATTCTTTCTGATCTTCTTTACCTCTCTTCTTCCGAGATAATAAGTTTGGATTTTTGTTTAGATTTATCTTGGAAACTTATGTTTTCATCTTGAATAATTAAATAGCTTTTTGATTGATTAGTGAATTTTCTGTAATCTTTTGAAAATGTATTATTTTAGATCTTTCTCTTTTTTATGTAGGAATATTCCACAATACAGTGTTTCTCCTTCAACCCAAATGATTTGTAGCCAGAGGTTCATGTCTAAAGCATCTTCTTCCCTCAAATCTCTAGCCTCCATGCTTCTCTTAACTCCATCCATCCATCCATCATTCTCTACGCCTGCCTCTTCCACTTCTTCCATTAGCTTTCCAATTAAGGAATTTCTTTGGCATTCTCTCTTCTTCCATTCTTATGAGGTGTCCATACCATTTCAAACGTGTTTCTTCTATTTTTCCTAATTTGTTTTTTCAACTTACAAAATTTCGCATATTATGCTGTTTCTGACCTCATCCCTTCTTGAAATTCTTGTCGATCGCCTGCTAACAGCTTGTTGGCTTGTTTCCTACTTGTTTTCTCTTTTTCATATGATAATAAGCATCCCAAATAATTGAAACATACGCTTTGATTCGGTACAGGCTTACAGCCTACCCTTGAAGAAGAAGAAGACTCAATAAATGAGAATTGTAATTAACCATAGCAGGATTAAATGAGGAAGAGCTTTTATTTATGACTTTATTAAACACAATGTGTACATTAAATTTAGTTTTGTTCTTCACGAATCTTTTGTTGGAGTGTTTTGTGGTTGAGTCCTGTTTTCACACTTCGCTAGATGATATTTGGGGCATGGTTTGTTTATTTTATAACATTGGATCAAAACATTGTACTCTTTAATTTTGAACGAATCTTTTGATGAGCACAGACTGGGGTGGAATAAGTCTGCAGTTGATGGCTTAATGAAGCCGCTCATTAGTGCAAGTGTACTCAAACCATGTATCTTAATCATAACAAATTACTTTGATTCACTTCTTATCTTAAGGCGAACCGCAATTATTCACACCGCTGTGTTAAATCGCGTTTTTGTTGTGTTCTACTGTAGTAACGTGTGCCGCGTAATGTCAAATCGAGGGATATGATGAGATGAAGCCTCTTTTATTGACCAGGCCATTACAGGGGCAGATGAAATTAAATGGAACAAAATGGATCGTAAGAGTAGGCTATGTAGAAGTAGTGAACCTTTATTTAAAATTAACACATTAATCACTAACGCGGGAACTGTCAACCATTGCATCGATACTAGTAAAATTCATGGTGATTTTCCGTTGAGGTATTAGTTCACAGTATTATAATGTACGGTAAAAACTATAATATAGTTACCTTGTAGGTCCGTCTCCTCAACTTAAGTTCTATCCTACAGAACTGACAACAAATTATACAATTTAATAAACAACAACATCGAAGAAATAGATGAATTCGACAATAAAGGCATCTACAAATTAACATGTACAGACTGCAATAAATTCTACATTGGGAAAACTAACAGAAGCTTCAATATTAGATTCAAGGAACATTTCAGAGATTTCATTTACAATGGAGGAAAATCAAGTTACGGAAAACATGTAATTCAAGCTGGACACCATATGCATAACATCGATAACACCCTCACAATAGTACATAGAGAAAACATTCCAACGAGAATAAATATACTGGAGGAAATCGCAATCCTAAGAGAAATCAACAACAACCTGATTCTTAATGAATACACACCTAATCCACACAATCCTCTGTACAAAATTCTCACAACCAAGTCAGTGCTTCAACAAGGGTCAACAAGAACGGACCTAATGCATTCTGCTGATGATGGGACTAGTCCCGAAAGGCCTACAGAGTTTTAAAAGAACTTAAGTTGAGGAGACGGACCTACAAGGTAATTATATTAAAGTTTTTACCGTACATTATAATACTGTCAACCATTGCATGCTGAAACCTACTATAAATGTATCTCAAGAGAAGCATTATGATGTAACCAAGGTCGTGAACAAATATATATATATATATATATATATATATACTAGCTGGCCCGGCGAACGTCGTATCGCCTTTAAATATTTTTACATTAATTTTTCCGATGTTTTAATAGTTATCTGTTATTCGGGGCGGAAACAAATCCCACAAATCAAAGATAATAAAAATTGGTCCAGCCGTTCTTGAGTTATAAATAGTGTAACTAATCCGACTTTGTTTTGTATATAGGCTACAAGCCCCGGCCACGCGTTGCTGTGGCTAAGGTATACGTTGAAATATATTGTAATAAACTAAGTAAGAAATCTAAATCAGAAAGTTTTTGTTTTACACAATTTTTTAGTTCTGGTACGTTAACTACACCCGGTATAAATATGGGGGATGGTTTATGTGGAAGTGGTTTTGTTGATTGAGATGAATTTATGTTGTCTGCATTCTCAGTATTATCCATAAGTGTATCATAAGGATTATATACATTTATTGATGGAATATTTTGAGGAGGCTTGCTGATTTCATTATACTTTCGTTTTTTTCTACGAACTTGTTGGCAGTTTGGATTCTCATCATCATCAAGAAGTCTCTGTATAGTAATATCGTCTTGTGATATATTAGTCATCTTATTTTTCATTTAATTGAGGCATGGAGATTGTTTCTGTAATATTAGGCATATTATTATAACTAACAGACTTACTTACAGTTCGATTATTCCGTTCCTTAGGACCTTCATATGTTTTTAAATTGACATTCTTCTTAAATGTAAAATTTATGTCACATAGGCCTATACCAATTTGCGGAAATTCACTTGATATCTCATCATTCATCATCTCTAGAACTGATTCACCATATTGTTCAACGTCTCTTCTCGGTCCAGTTAAATTTAAATTAAGTTGCTGTCTTTCAGCCAGATTACTTAAAACTAATACACACGAAATTAATATTATTATCAATATATTAAAAATCAAATAAACACAAACACACTTAAATTATGAAATAATTAATATTTGTAATTCAATTGAAATTCGTGGTTGCAACAAAAAGCACAGCCACCTGGTTAAATAATAAACCAATTACCTTACACGGTCATCTGTTAGAATCGTATGGAACTCACAGATAATTATAACTATTTGTAAGAATTGCCAGAAAGTCTAAATTAGAACATGTCACAAATAAGGAAATTAGAAACATAATGGAAGCAGAAGAAAGCATAATTGAAAGAATTGAGGAGAAGGAATTAAAGTGGTTAGGACATGTTTTAAGAATGGAAGATGAGCGATGGCCGAAGCAACTATATGAATGGCATCCGAACAGAAAGAAGAAAAGAGGAAGACCAAGGTTAACATGGAAGGAAAACATGAAGACAATAATGCAAGCTAGAGGGCTAAGCATCGAAGATACCCAAGACCGTAGGCTTTGGAGGTTTGGCACGGGAAGACGGCAGCAACTGTAAAAACCCGAAGATAGATAGATAGATAGAGATAGTTAAATAATAAACAAATAATTTTCAATAAAAATAAAGCGACTATAAATTTAGTTATAAACTTCCCTAAGTCTCAAGTTGGATCAAACTGCACACAGAGTGCAATATTTTATTAAAATCGGTTCAGTAGTTTAAGATTCCATCGCGGACAAACAACGTGACACGTAATTTATATATATTAAGATATATCTGCAATGTTTAACTGCAAGACACAGAAACTGAAACCATAATCCAGCAATGGCAACCCATTGTACGGAGCAGATGGACTCCCTGTAGAAGTAAAAGTGGAGTGAGGTGAGGCGGAAGCAGCGCGGATGGTAAGTAGTGAGGGTTATCCAAATTCGTCAATTCGGGTATTGTATTACCTCCCTATAGTTCAAATTTCATATTTAGAGCTGGATTTAAGTGCCTTGCAGTTAAAAAATGCAGATTTTTTTTTTTTTTTTTTTTGGACACGGGTTGTACATCACAGCTCTGGAATAAATGTTGAGGTATGCTTCGTTATGCAATGGCTGACAGTTCCCTCCAAAGTAGTTCTATCGAAATCAGAGGTTCTTGAACTATTCTCTCCATTCATCCCCATCCTGAGCTAATATTTTCCAATCATTCCATGTCTAATTCACATCCCTTAAATGTGATTAATACTTCCAGCTACGTATTGGCAGATTTCCATCCGGTTTTCGTACAAAAAGTTTCCAGTTCCCATTCGTGCCACATGTTCTGTCCAGTGCAGCCTAAGAGATTTAACTGTTCTTGTTATATCTGGTTTTCTATAAAGATCATTTAGCTCAGTGTTTTACAGTTTTATCCATTCACCTGTCTGTTCATTTCTCTTCATTCATGTTTGTATTTATTTATATACAGATTTTCTATGTTTACACATATTTATGTGCCTAAAGTTTTATTTTCCTTCTCCACTCATCCCTATCCATTCATTCCTTGTCATCCAGTCCTCTTGTTCTCATTTCTTGCATCCATGAGTTCTTTCTCCTTACAGGTAGACGCCATTCCAATGTTTTTCTGGGTAACCTTTCTTGGTTCAAAAATGTTTCCTTAGAACTTTATTCTCAAATACTCCCTTAAAATAAGAGTCCATGTGTCACATCCATATAATATAACTGGGAGAATAACAGTTTTATCTATTTTTTATTTAACTTTTTAGAGAAGTTGGGATGACAAGAGTCCTGTAATCTTAGCACAGATTTCGTACCAAAAAAAGTCACAAAACATAAGTTTTACAAAAAAGATAAAGATAAACTGTGAAATGAAGAGGAAGAAGCTTGAAAAATGAAACTGATCTCCTGTGAAAGGAAGTCAATTTACATAAAATTTCCTGAGCAAACACCGACACGCCAGAGGAATAGTGTAAGTGTGGAAAAGGATCAGAGGATTGTATACAAGTGACCATGTCTCATTGGTATTCCACTGCAGAGGCACAGTTTACATGTTGGAGTGCTCATGTTTATTGAAGCTTCGTTCACCTTCTTCGCACATTTAACCTTCCGTTTCAAGGCAAGAAGTTATTCCTATATTTGTACCGAATTTCAAAGGAATCCAGCTTCTGAGGTTGTTCCTATGAAAAGATTTTCTAAATTTATTTTAGAGATCTTAGCCGATCCTTTTTAGTAGACAACGAAAATTACATATATATATATATATATATATATATATATATATATATATATATGTACGTATGTATGTATATATGTATGTATGTATGTATGTTATATATATGTATGTATGTATGTATGTATGTATGTATGTATGTATGTATGTATGTATGTATGTATGTATGTATGTATAGCCTTGTCACGCAGCGGGCCCGGGTTCGATTCCCGGTCGGGGCAGGCCCCTGGGTGAGGTTTTTTGGGGTTTTTCCTCACCTATAAGACAAATGTCAGGAGTTTAGGGCCCAATGGTTCCCGAAAATCATCCGGCCATCATCATCATCATCCTTATCCTTATCATCACCATCCTTCACCGGTGTGAAATGAAAAGCAACGGGAAGCTACCACACCTATAATTCCCTAGTAAAGTTGCAAAGCATTGCATGGAAATGCTATGATTGCAGTGAATGACCTACCCTCGGTAGAATTACTATGGATGGATGTATATATAGATATAAGGAGAGAAAAATAAATGTTCCTGCTAGGATTCTGCATGGACAAGTGGTTATGTTAGTAACGTATAAAGTTAAAGGGTTAAAATTCCGATTCAGGCTCTAAATCTCAATTCTTGATCCACCATCAAAAACAACACTTTCACCAAAATGAGAGCGCTTCTACTTCTGCAGAAGCAGACTTATAGCTTGAATTATCACACACTCATCAGGACAGTACTCCTAATCAAGATAAGAAAATTACAACCCTAAAAACTATGTTAAAGTTCAAATCATATCACCAATGCCTAAAAGAACCTTAAAAAAGGATCTAGAGAACGCTACAAATACAGGTGTGTCAATTCAAGGAATATTAAAGAATTGTCTAGGTGCCTGGTTTTGCAATCTATGTCAAATGCGTGATATGAGAGACATGATTCAATGTATGAAGTGTAAAGAGGGGCACACCAAGAAAAAGAATTGTGATGGCTGCAGTTAATATCCTATAGGTTATTTATACTTTCTCTTGTTGTTTCAACCCTGGTCAAAATTAGGAAGCTTATGATCCAATATAGGAAAATGTACTCCTAAATTGAACCAATGCATACCTTTCAGAAAATGTAATTTGTGTTGTTATTTACAGACTAAATTAAACATTATGTGCATGAATCAATAGCTAATGAATGCGCTCTTAAGAAAAACTCGTTTTTTAATTTATTTTCTCTCACATTTCGTTTCTATGGTGTAATGTTCTTAGGGGGCTCAATATAGGTGGTCTTACCATATATATATCAGATTCACAAAGATATTAAACATTGGCTCAATTCTGGAAATACATGCTATTATGTATTACAGAGACTTTCGTAGTCCCAACTTCTCTAAAAAATTAAACTGAAAATATTTAACACTGTTATTCTCCCAGTGATATTATATGGATGCGAAACATGGACTCTTACTTTAAGGAAGGATAAAATATTACGAGTATTTGAGAATAAAGTTCTTAGGAAAATTTTTGGACCAAAGAGAGATGAGCGGACAGGTGAATATAGAAGACTACATACCAATGAGCTACATGATCGTTATGGGAAACCAGAAATAATAACAGTTAAATCTCATAGACTGCGATGGGTAGGACATGTGGCAGGAATGGGGAATAAAAGGGGACGTGGAAGCTTCATATAGGAAAACCACAAGGAAAACGCACAGTTGGTAGACCTAAAAATGGGTGGGAGAATAACTTAACCATGATTTGAGGGAAGTATATTATGCAGGTGATGATTGGGAAACATTAGCCCAGGATAGGGATGTATGGAGAGCTTATGTCCGCACGTCCATGAACCTATGGGTTCGATAGTGCCAGTGAGTTAGTTTGTTAGTTAGGTATTTGAATTCAGCCACTTCTTCAAATTTTTTCTCATTTGTCATTAACTGTCCATTTCCATTATATAATGTATTTCTATATGTGGCAATATATTTAGTTTTATTGATATTTATTTCCAGTCCCAATTCCTTAGCGTTATTCAGTAGTGTGTGCTTGTTGGCCCTTAGTATCTCCTCGCTATCTCCCAATAGTAGGCCTACTACATCATCAGTATAAACTAACAGCTTATTAATACCATTGAGTTGTAGGCTTTTTTCATCCTCTAAAGATCTGATGACATGTTCTAGTACAAAATAGAATAGTAGAGGAGATAGTGCTTCTCCTTGCTTAAAACCATTGTGAATTTCAGATTGTAGGTCTATATACCAAGTTCATTTCCTTCTGAATCGGCTAAAACATGTGTCTTTAATAAATCAAAATATAGAACAATTTTTAATTCGGGAGAGGTTTTTTGTGTATGGATGTTTTTTGTGGAAATCTCTTGTACATCGTCTCATAAATTCACATTGACGCTGTCCACATGATGTCATATCGGGGCTACAACACACCATCACATTATAATGCCTGTACATAATAGTGTTGGTGCATGAACAAGCTCTGATATAGATCAATGGGAAGTACAATTAAAATACCCAATCGTTTTATTTTCTGCCCCAACAACAAAAATTATATTTGCATATAATTTACATGCACAGATAACATGAAATTACGATGTATTATACAAGGACTCCTGTCATCCCAACTTCTCTCAGGAAAATACAAAACACTAGCTAATACCCGGCTTGCGCTGCTACGCCTAACTAAATGAAATACGATTTTTAACATTGTTAACATTCTATAGTAGTGTAAATATTTTGTAGACCCCTGTAGAGACGGCGCGGGATTGTGTTGATTCATGAGACTTGTACAGAAAACGTATCCTCGTAATTACTGAGATTAATTAAAAAAGTATGTAATGACGAACAGTCACTAAGACAACACAACGGGTGTAATTAATTTTCTTCTTTTTAGTATAAACATTAAACAGAAGTAAAACAAAACATAGGCGTCACGCACTACGCTCAATTCTGGAAACGCATACTATTATTCATTACATGGACTCTTGTCCCATTTCTTTAAAAAGAAACATTAAACTGAAAATATATAAGACTGTTATTCTCCCAGTTATATTATATGGATGTGAAACATGGACTCTTATTTTAAGGGAGGAGAAAATATTACGAGTATTTGAGAATGAAGTTCTTAACATTTAGACTAAAGAGAAATAAACAGACGCGAATGCAGAAGAGTACATAACAGTGAGATACATGTGATTTATAAGAAACAGGTATAATAAGAACAGTTAAGCCAGGTATATTTCGATGCGCAGGATATATGGCACGTATGGGGAATGAAAGGGGCTCCTTGTAAGAAAACCACGGGCAGGCCACCAGTATGCAGCTAAAGAATGAGATGGAAAATAACATTAAACATGATTTGACGTAAGTAGATTATTATACACTGGAAGTTTGGAAAACATTAGTTCGCGATAGGAATCTTTGGAAACCGTCATATACCATTAATTATATATATATATATATATATGGGGGCACGCCATAGCGTAGTGGTTAAGGCACTGAGCTACAAGCCGGAGGGTCGAGGGTTCAAGTCCTGTTGGGGTCAAGATTTTTAAACTGACCCAAACCCTCTGGCGGCACTATGGCCCTGGGGTCGACTCAGCCTCTAACGGAAATGAGTACCAGACGCTTGTTCTGGGGGTAAAGGCGGCCGTCACGCAGGGCTGACAACCCAGCTGACATAAAGTGCCGATTGTCTAGGAAAAGTGGGAGTCTTAACCTCCTACTACCCCAAGGGCTTCCGGGCCTGTTGTGGGATCACTTTACTTTACTATATATATATATATATATATATATATATATATATATATATATACCCATCTATAGTAATTCTATGCTATGCTTTGCAGTTTTACTAGGGAATTATAGGTGTGGTAGCTTCCCGTTGTTTTTCACACATCGGTGAAGGATGGTGATGGTAATGATAAGGATGGTGATGATAATGGCCGGATGATTTTCGGGGACCGTTGGGCCCTAATCTTCCTGACATTTGTCTTACAGATGAGGAAAAAACCCAAAGAAAACCTCTCCCAGGAATCTTGGCCCGACCGGGGTTCGAATCCGGGCCCGCTGCGTGACAAGGCAGGACGCTACCTCGAGACCACAGCGGTATATATATATATATATATATATAATCTGTTTAGATACTTACAAAATGTTTCCCTTCTTTGTCCTTTTTTAATAAACATTTTTAGCTTTAAAATCCAGTCTCTACTCATGAGTAAGTGAGGAATTAAAATGTCGTCTGGTGTTATAACGTGTCACGTATCAGAACTGTTTACAACACAATAAACGCTCGACTTTTTAAATGCAAAAATAACATATGCCCCATTCCTCTTGATAAGTATATTTTTTATTTTATTTTTATTTATTTATTTAGCCTGGTGGAGTAAAGGCCATGTGGGCTTCTCTTCCACTCACTAAGACAAACATATGATACATTAGAATATAACAATCACAATTGACTGTAATATTAAATACTAAATGATGATTTGATCAATAAGATAATATATATTATAGTATAATCTGTAATACAACTATCCCCATTCTCTATGATCCCCACCGTCGGTATCTCTACCTTGCGAGTCCTAATGACTCCATGAGCTATACAGCCGGTAGTGTAACTACCAACAGAGCCCCCCATGCCTAGCAGGTCATGGAAGAAGGTCCAGACTAAAAGAAATACCCATCGAAGAAGAAGTGCTAGTAACTCATTTGCAAGATGTAAAATTTTCAATTACTCTCAGAAACATTCACAAAGTAAGTCGGACACCCCGGACCTGTAGTGAATGAACATGCAACAACCTGCCAGCTTTCATGCATAGAGAAAGGATAGTTAAGATTAAGATTAAAACTATTAATAAAAGATAAATTAAATTATAATGTTGAGTGATTCCGGGTTATGTGGCCGTGGTCCATAGTTGGTGTTGATACCAGACGTTTCGCCCTCAACTGCGGAGGGCATCTTCAGTGGCGAGTGCTTCTAGGCGTGTTTCCTGGTCGGAAGATCTACTTAGAGTAGATCTCTAAGTAGATCTTCCGACCAGGAAACACGCCTAGAAGCACTCGCCACTGAATATGTCCTCCGCAGTTGAGGGCGAAACGTCTGGTATCAACACCAACTATGGACCACGGCCACATAACCCGGAATCACTCAACATTATGATTACCGGCCGTGAAAGCCTGCATTCAGATAAATTAAATTGTTTGGTAGACTGCCCCTGTCTAATGTACACTTAGGGTCTGTTTCACCAACAGAGGTAACTGTATTACGGCAGTTTTCCCCATGTACAATGCATAGTTTAAACTGACGTAATACTGTTACCTCTGTTGGTGAAACCAATCCTTAGCAACAAAATTATTAAGCCGCTTCAAAAAGCAGTCCCTGTTATGGTCCACTGCGCATGCTCGAAAAGCTAAAGTTGTGGTTCACGAGGTAACGCATTGTTAAATGTTTTAAATAAGCTGTATTAAGTTTTAGTCGTTTTAAATAGTTAAAGAAAAGTGAAGGAGACATATTTCTAGATGTTTACGAGTGTTCGAGAAATGCAGTATTACTCAAATTGCGACATTTTAAATAAAGTTTAACTCCCGTTCGTAGTGTAAGAGAAAGCGAGACAAACAGGATTAGGCAACTAGAATCCGATGTTTGAGTAGCGTAGATCCATAAACCAATTACAAAAAGATGAAATATATGAGAGTCAGGGTTTGAATCCCTCAACAATGTTTTTTTTTTATTAATTTGTATTTTCGCAAAATACATCCTGTAACATTTAATTCCTGTCACGTAATCTACGTCCACTTTACACTATATTAAGTAATAATCCTGCATTCGTAAACTCTATAACACTGTTTAGCTACCGGTATAAATTTAATTGTGTGTGTAATACCACGTTTTAATAATAATGCTATAAATTTATGTAATGAAAGATAATATAGTCTCATATATTTATGTGTTTATTTTTTTTAATACATATTAGTGAGGAAAACGTTCACCCTTCAATTAAAGTATTTAGTTTATAACGCCAAGTCCAGCATAATAATAGGCAATAGATGATGGACAATAATAAAATAATAATAATAATAATAATAATAATATTAATAATAATGGGATGTATCGAAGGATGTGAAGAAGATAATTACCTGGGGAGCACAATTAACTCAAAATGCACCCAAGAAAATTACATGAAATATAGAATTCAGAAAGGCAGATGGGTATTAATAATGTTAAACGGAGTTTTGTGGGATAAGAACATAATAATAAATATCAAATTACAAATTTATAAATTCATAATTCGAAGCACGCTATCATACGGTGCAGAAACTTGGCAGTTGAATAAAAATTTGAGTTTAAAGCATATGTCTACTGAAATGGATTGTTTTAGACGCTCAACTAGACATTCTAAATTGGACAAAAGTATGATATACAATCATCAGGCAACAAATGAAAGTCCAAAATTCAATATTATATTTGTGAGATATAGATAACTAGAATGGTATGGTCATACTGTACATGTAGGATACCAGAGAAAATAATACCCAGACAGGCTTTAGAATGGATCCCATCTAGGAAAGGAAAGAGACTTCGACCTAGATTTAAATGAATGGATGATGTAAAGAGGTATGAGGGAGCTAGGTCTGGAAGAATTGGAATGTGAAGATAGAGAAGAATGGAGAAAAGATAAAAAAATTAAAAATCTTTGGACACAGGGAGCTGTTGTATTACAGTGTAAACCTATTTTTAAATAAATAAATAATAATAATACTTCCAAATAGTACGTTTTTTTCTTTAAGAATGAACAGACAGAATAAAACAGAAAGACTGTTAACAATTAAAAAAAAATAACGTCATCGGGAATCGAACCTGTGATCTTTTGCATACGAATCAAGCCACTAAGCACTGAGCTAAGCGTTCGCTGGATAATTGTGCTTGAAAGAATAATTTTCAAAGGAAGAAGGGAAACGTATTGCAGCTCTTCTGTGCAATTAGTTTACTCGTGTGAATCGCGCGTTAGAGATCAAGAGTCGGTCAATTCTTTTTGTTGCTAAGTGTACATAAAAATTAATGAGATATAGAAAAGTAATTTTACTATTTTACAATATTTAAAACTAACAAATGAAAATATTTCTTAATCTTAATATTATTTTCATAAATCATTTAATTTATTAATATTGTTAAAAGAATACTATCAGTCAGGTGTATAAATTAGTTTGTTATTAAATAAAAAAAATAACTTATACACCTCACTGCTATATCAATATACTAGTCTGAAAATGTAGTTGTCCGGTCGTTTTAATAGAGATAAGTAATGTGGTCTTTTTAAGAGAGAGAAAAAGAGAGAGAGATATATAAAAGTAGTCTGGTCGGTTTAAGAAACAGACGGACGCTCTCCTTTTCCTCCGTCACTAAAATATGCCCGAGGAAGACCAAAAGCACTTGAATGTCGTGCTTAAATAAATAACCACGCGCTGGAATATGGTATAACGGTGTGGGTGAAAATGTACAAGCATTTCCATGAATTTTGACAAAAGAAGACCATCGACCATAAAATGTTATTATGAGTATTCTTAACAAACATGTTTTAATTATCTAGAATGCATAATAGCGTACCTGAAAAAATTGGATACGGAGAAGGAATTAGGAAAATTTCAACAGATATGTGGTTCAATAAGAAGATATTTGAGAAATAAGGCCACAAGGGAAACTCAACTGAAATTTTACAGAACAGTAGCCGTTCCAACGTTAACATACGGATCTGAGATTTGGCCCTTATCGAGTTCTGATAAACATAAAATTGAGACAATAGAAATTAGATTTCTGAGATCCGTTGTATCTTTAAGAGATCAAAATAGAATCCAATATATCAGAGATGAATTACAAATATATAATATAAACGAGAGAATATACAAAAATAATTGTAAATGATTTGAACATGTACAAAGAATGTCAAATAATCGTTTATAAAAACAGATGCTCTTTATAAACATCAAGACCGAAGAAATGTAGGAAGACCGAAACTTCGTTGGAAGGACGACCTGTAGCTTATTGTGCAGCGGGGAGCCGAACGGGTCAATAGGCTCGTACTTTGGAGATGACGACAACGTCGTTAAACAAGGATAGCACTCAAGATTTGAAGATCATAACTAAATCCTCACAGCGTATAGCTTGGATGAAATTGACTTACTGCTCACTTTGTGACGATGAAAATTGAAAGAAACGTCATAGACAGAATTGGGAAAAAGAGATCTAGAAAGAATGGAGGAAGATCCATGACCAAAAAAGTTATGGAATTGGACTCTTCCAGGCAGATGGAATATAGGAATATCCAAGAAGCGTTAGAGAGTGATGGTGTTTATTCATCCATGCAAAACAGAAACCCTACAAGTTGATGATAGGGAGAACCGTGAAGCATGGCAACATTTATTTAATTTAAATCGATGCTCAGACATTTTGTGGGACATTTGTCTTCTTGCTTCTCAATATATCTGTCCGTTCCGAAATTTCTGAAGTGCATTACATTTTCTCGGGTGTTCAAAGTTTATGGCAGTTTTATTGTTACACAGCATGTAGTTTAGAGAATTTATTGTATGCACTTCATCATCATGTTTGGAGCTATAACCTATTGAAGGCTTTGACTGCACCAACTATGTGCCTGCATCCATTTCCATGCTTTGGCTTCCTTATCCAACCCTGGACTCCCATAGCTTTCAGATCCTGCTCCGAGCTGTCTAGCCACCTGGTATGAGGTCTTCCAACTTTTCTTTTTCCCTCTATTTTAGAGAATGTAACTCTACGGGCAATGTCTCCAGTCGATGTAAATGACCCAGCCATCTCAATCTTGAAGATTTTATTATTCTGACTAGGTCAGTGTGCAGTCGCCTTTTGTAATTTTACTAGAAATCCACGGTCTGCCTACCATTTGCGCAGTTTCTATCAAAAACCACGCTCTGCGCCGCCGTGTATCGTCTTTTGTTTCCGTTGTATATATTAGCTTAGAGTTCATAACATCCAAGGTTATAAATCAAAAGCCTTTGCCCGGGCCCATAAGAAGCAAAGATTGATTCATCTTTCTTTTCCAAACACTTAAACATAAATCAACAATAGATCTCAAAACACTAGAGTAATCTATGATTCTTATTTAAACTAAATGTGTCATTATTGTTATTAACCATGAAAGCTAGACGGAAAAAAGGAAGCTAAAATTATCTCCTAAATAAGTAAGTTTCTGACGGGAATATATCAAACAGCAGCATGCACATAAATAATTTGAACATTAACCAGGATGTATATAAAAATGATGTTTAAATATAAACAAGACGTCTGAAGTATAAGAAAAATATAACAAATATAAATATTGATCATTCTTTGAATTTAAACAAAAAATAATAAATAATAATCGTTAACATCAAACTATATCATACCTCACTCAAACAACTTCATTCATACAACAGTCCAAGCTAGGGTGGCTTTCCCTGGTCCTCCGGACCAAAACTCAAACCACGCCACTCGCGTGCTCCAGACGACGTAGTCTCAACTTAAAGTTCCGATCGAATGATAATGTTGTGAATGTGCGTAGCGTATTTGAGCGTTCCGAAGTAGAAGGGGAGATGCGCAGCACAAACAGCGCAACAGGAGAGGTAAAAAGGAGAGTGGGGTAGATGCATAGAGAAGGGATATTGGCATAGTTCACGAATCTTTCTGTTCAAGGAGGATAACGGCACTGCAGTAGCGAACCGAAAATCACTTTCGGTTCAATATCTCCTCCCCCGGCCCTCCGGGAAAGAACAGTCCCATATATTTCCAAACAATGAAAGAAATCCCAACAAGTCATATAGACTTAAGTCACTATGAAGATGTTCCGAGGATACTAGATGGCGAATCCCACGTTGGGAGGGCACGGTAACACTACATGATTCCGAGTGGAAAACTTTATCACCATTTCATCGTCCCCAAAATTAATATCACCACACCAGCTTCTTCGTCGAACATCCAGGCGCTGTAAATAAACTCAAATCTTGCTGATGACACAGCCGCCATAGTCGAACTCCGCGGTGTTCCAGGTGAAAACAAGGTGACGATGCAACAACATGGATTGCCGGATCGCAATCCCGATCAACCGCTCCTTTGGAATCCGTAGTTGCAGAACCAACGTTTCGGCCAGCTGGGTACTCGGGGTCGGCCGAACCCACCAAGTACTCGACTGCCAAAGGTTCCATGTTCCTCCGCTATGCCAATATGAGGGAAGGGTAAACTGAAATAATAAAACAGCCAGAAACAGAAAACGGAACCTCAAGAGTTTTTACAAAAGATGTTACATAATACAATTTTAAATAAGTAGTATCATATTTGTCCTTCACAAAACACCAGTGGCATTAATCCACTACAGGACATACTTTTTACTTCACTAACGTGCTGCTTGGTTACATGGCCATCAGCGCTTTCCAAATCAAGGGTAACCGGTGTTAGAAAGCGTTTTACAATATAAGGTTCAGACCACTTAAACATAAGCTTTCCCATACGTTGCTCCCCACGATTACTGAGTGGAAAAAGGCGATAACGTACTCGATCGCCAACTTTATAAGAGACGTCCTTTCTATCATGATTATACCTATTAGCTACGTTCTCTTTTGCGATCTTAAGATTCCTGAATGCCTCTTCCCACTTCTGAACTTTAATGGCTTGTTTTAAATCACCCAAATCGGCTTCCGTAATGCGCCAACTTAATTCAAGGGGATGCATAATACGTCTACCCAGAAACAATTCGGCTGGAGTAGTTTTTGATGACTCATGGACAGCATCGTTACATCCCAAAGCAAACAACGGCAAATGTTGATCCCAAACATTTTGCTTAACGTTATGAAAAATGGTAAGACCCGTTTTCAATGAGCGGAAAAACCTCTCGCAAAGATTGGGTTTTGGATAATGTGGGGAAGTAGTAATATGACGAACACCCCAATCGAAACACATATTCTTAAACATGTGAGAAGTAAAGGCCTTTGCATTATCAGAAACAATGGATTCAGGGACACCAAAGTTCGGAAAGAAATTCCTAGTGAAGAATTCTACAACGACATTAGACTTCAAGGATCTCACGGGGTGAAGCACGACATATTTAGAGAACCCATCGACAACTGCTAGAACACCAACATTACCTCGTTTAGAGCGAACTAAGGGACCAAAGAAATCAATAAAGAGTCTTTGCATAGGAGCTGTGGAAGGCTCCGCTGAATTAAGACCTACTTTCGTGTTAGGGGCGGGCTTAGCTCGTTGACAATCAACACAGTTCAAAATATATTTACACACGTCATCACCCATATGAGGCCAGTAATACTGTCTATTTTCTGGTGAAAAACTTCCACATGTAAATGAGGCAGGTTTGCCGTAAAAGATGACGGTTTATTATTTGCAGAAGGAAATATTCTTTTAGACGTTTGAATTCTTTTCTTATATTTTCTAGAAGATAAAGCCATAACATTAACATGCGGAGTATCCAAGTCCTTAGATCGACACCCTCTAGAAAGATGTCCAGAGCGCTGGCATTTCCAAAATTGGATATTACTTTTCTGCTGTCAGGAATTATTGCGTGAAGAACGATTCACAGGAGCACTTGCTTTACTTGAATTATCAGTCATACGTTTCTCGCTAAAGTTCTTTTGCCTTTCAGCGATTTCAAAATCAGCTACCTTTCTTGCCAAAACATACATTTCTGCTACACTTTGGGGTTTTGTAGCGAAGATCAAATGCTGCCTAATGGCAGAAGACATATTTTGAAGAATAATATCAATCAAATTTTCTTCCGAAAACTGGGGGTTCAATATCAATTAAGCTCCTTGGATTTCGGAAATAAACTCCTATAAAGATTCCTCAAAAAATTGGAATCGACGAGACACAAATTTAATCTAATAATCCTCTAACAACCTGGAAGGCAATAACGAACCTTTCACATATTCTAAACCCTCGATCCAAGTTAATCTCAATTTAACGACGTTACTCCATACCTTCAATAGGATTCCTCCAATACAACTCAAAATCGAATTAAACAAAATATTAATCTTTAACTAGTTTCAATTCAAAAATCGAATTGAGTTTTATTAGGAAGAAAACTAACAATTCCTTATCACTTCCATCACAGGGATCGACTTTCCTAATTAACTCTCGAAAAATTCGCTAATTATTTTCTTCCATGTCAGAAGAAATGTTGGAAGCAATTCCGCCAGAAAAATCTTTGATAGAGCCAGCTTTACGATCAATAATATTCTTATTCTGCTCTACAGAATTATCTTCACTAACAGCACTGTCTACGATAAACTTTCGTTTCACCAATGTTTGTTCAGCAGGGGACAGAGAATTCAAATGAATCTTAAGTCGTTGACGTAATATGTTTATGTCGCCTTCAGTGTCAATACCTAGTAAGCTCAACTCTCGTACTAAATTGTCCTTAGATACAATATCAATCCAACTAGGCATGTTTACTAAACAGAGTAAACAAAAGGTATAAACAGCTGTAAAAGAACGCAATTCGTTATGCATAAATTACTCTGTGTTTATAAACAAGGAGAGATGAATCAATTTATTTACGGTAAACAATTCAAACACGTAAATAAGCACGTTTCAATAACCTTTACGTAGATAATAAGTCTCGAAAACAAATAATTATCCACGACGTAATATCTCTGAAAAAAGTCGATATCAAAACACTTTATAATTCCAAAAACCATTTAAGATCACTCAGAGTATATTCTCTTGTTCTGGTACTTGAATCCAGAACCAAAACTTAAGTTCAAAAATTTTGAATCGACGACCACCTGAACTACTGCCAATATAATACAACATTCTTTTCTAAACAGAAAGAAACAAAACCACGCGCTATGTTACCATTTTGTGCAGTGTTTTAATGAACCACGCACTGCAAACCATTTTGTGCAGTCGTCTTTTGTAATTTTACTAGAAATCCACGGTCTGCCTACCATTTGCGCAGTTTCTATCAAAAAACCACGCTCTGCGCTGCCGTGTATCGTCTTTTGTTTCCGTTGTATATATTAGCGTAGTTCATAACATCCAAGGTTATTAATCAAAAGCCTTTTCCCGGGCCCATAAGAAGCAAAGATTGATTCATCTTTCTTTTCCAAACACTTAAACATAAATCAACAATAGATCTCAAAACAATTGAGTAATCTATGATTCTTATTTAAACTGAATGTGCCATTATTGTCATTAACCATGAAAGCTAGACGGAAAAAAGGAAGCTAGAATGATCTCCTAAATAAGTAAGTTTCTGACGGGAATATATCAAACAGCAGCATGCACATAAATAATTTGAACATTAACCAGGATGTATATAAAAATGATGTTTAATATAAACAAGACGTCTGAAGTATAAGAAAAATATAACAAATATAAATATTGATCATTCTTTGAATTTAAACAAAAAAAATAATAAATAATAATCGTTAACATCAAAAACTATATCATACCTCACTCAAACAACTTCATTTATACAACAGTCCAAGCCAGGGTGGCTTTCCCTGGTCCTCCGGACCAAAACTCAAACCACGCCACTCGCGTGCTCCAGACGACGTAGTCTCAATTTAAAGTTCCGATCGAATGATAATGTTGTGAATGTGCGTAGCGTATTTGAGCGTTCCGAGGTAGAAGGGGATATGCGCAGCACAAACAGCGCAACAGGAGAGGTAAAAAGGAGAGTGGGGGTAGATGCATAGAGAAGAGATATTGGCATAGTTCACGAATCTTTCTGTTCAAGGAAGATAACGGCACTGCAGTAGCGAACCGAAAATCACTTTCGGTTCATCAGTATCGCCATATAAGTCATATAGCCTAATTCATGATTATATCTACTGCACCATTTGTCATTTCATTTATAATTATATGCACTCGGTAGAGGCTATTCTATCGCCGGAATGTTTGTCTTCTACATATCGATGCATATCTGTTTTGTAGAAGTGAGGCTTTTTTTTTCTTTACTTATCTCTGTAGATACTCAACTCTTTTGGCCTTAATCTTGGAAGCATGGAAAAAAGGAATCAGGAAACGGCATCAGCTATAACAAATCTGAATGAGAATGATGATGCCCGCTATGTGTTGTTATTCATCTTGTAAACAGATATTTAGGTGTAGAGGTGGATTTGTTTTGGCTATAAAGGTACAAATTCCCCATCTCTGAGTTAGAAAGGAAATTGCAGGTAGGGAGGACTTGAATGTATACAGCTCATGTTGTTGTGTTGGATGATTGATAACTCTGTACCAGCTGAATGTTCAATCCCATTATACATTTTCTCCTTTATTCAAGTTTTATAATATAGTGCGATCAATAATCTTTACAATTTAGACGCTATTTCATTTATGCATTTTATGGCTGACTTCAATTTTATTTTATTCTTAACTTTTTTTTCGCGGAGGTCTAGCGGTTTTGTTCCTTACCTTTAGTTCCGAAGGACTGGGTTTAAACTCGGCCAGGAACCCGACGAATTCTTAAGTTGTAAAAACTTCATAGGACAAATTCTCCTGGAGGGACTATAAGCCGTGGGGTTCCGAGTCAGGTTCGTTAAAGAGTCCATAGCCTGAATAAAGAGGCTTCTGTGCAAAATTTGACCGGACTTCGACCATCCAAGTAATACCTTAGGTGATATGTCGGCTCCATATCTCTCATTGATATCTGGGGGAGGGGTAAGTAAGCTAACTAAACAATCCCACTAGAGAGTACCCTAATCCCCACACGGGGAATTACGGAATATACACTGTGTCCGTAAAGTCATGGTGTAATTAGGAATTCTTATAGTGGCTAAACAAAACGAAACAAAGGAATGAAACTTGCGCCACACGGACTATGACGTTACGGACATAATATATAGATAGATCTAATTTGTTATATATTCCTTAACATATACGTTATATAGAGTGACCAACACATCCTTCATCATAGGCGCTATAATACTTTTGTTTTAATTTTTCTATGCTTTTTTATTCGATGTATATATTGTCTAAGATGCGAGACTTGCCAGGCAACCTGCATTCAATAACACTAAAAACTGGGGCTGGAAGTAAACATTAATAAAAGTAAATATATTTTCACATATAGAAATATATTATATAATGGAAATGGACAGTTAATGACTAATGAGGGAAATTTTGAAAAAAGTAGCTGAATTCAAATACCTGGGAACAATAATCACAAACAGGAATGGTATGCACAAAAAATTAAACATAGGCTCAATTCTGGAAATGCGTGCTATTGTGCATTACAGGGACTCTTGTCGTCCCAACTTCTCTCAAAAAACGCTAAACTGAAAATAGATAAAACTGTTATTCTCCCAGTTATATTATATGGATGTGAAACATGGACTATTACTTTAAGGGAGGACAAAATATTACGAGTATTTGAGAATAAAGTGCAACAGTTCTTATGATTATTATGGCCTAATGGTGCTTAAAGTTCCTGACACTTGTTTTAAAGGTGTGGAGGAACTTCACCCAGGAAATATGTTGCGACCGGGGATCGAGCCCGACCCAGCTGCGTACTAGCCAGCGACATTACCACTAAACCACAGCGCAGGAGTTGCCTCATTATAACCTTAGGAAAATTGAATTACTTGTTTATTTGAATTTGAAAGGATTGTTCCCACAAGTAAAATCAATATGAACAAGTGTTGTGCTCCCACGGTCTCTTCATACAGAGTCTCGGTTTTCTCAATTCGTTTCAACCGACTTCAAATCCCATGTCTCAAATCGCAGAAGATAGTCTCGTACTCATTTCCGTTAAGGCTGAATCGACCCCAGGGCCACAAGGCCACCAGAAGGTATAGAACAGTTTAAAAATCCTGGCCCAATAGGGTTTTGAAGTCGAGACCTTCCAGCTTCCAGCGTATTGCCGTAACTAAACAAGCTATGGCGTGTACCTGTGTATATATGCTAACAAGATTTGAGGCATAGATTTGTTTCCGTTTGACATAAGTTGAAAAAATAACAGAATCGTCACAAAGTAAAAAATGGACAGATTTTGTCAGCACAACTTTGTATGCGCTATTTGTTGCGCGCTACAGTGTTATACTAATTGCGAGCTAAGTTCCAGTTGTACTGTAAAAAAAACTTGCATAAGATATCAACACTTTTAAAATTCGTATTAAACCACCGTTGTGGTTTGTAATAAGTAGAGACCGGATGTTAGGAAAAATGCCTATAGTTATTTATTATAGATATTGTTAAAGTGACTTCATACAAGTTCATACCAACGACCCTAGAGTTGTTTTCCATGAAGTTAATTTTGCCTATAAATGCCTATTTCAGCTAATAATGCCCATAAATGCCTATTTGCAATTTTTCTGGAAATTAACTCAGTATTTCAGTGAAATCAATTGAAATTGACAAACGTCATGACACATATAATTTCATAGCAGTTTTCAAGTTTTCTTTTTATAAATTATCTTAGATTTTTTTAGGATAAGGGTGGCAATAACCCAATAACCTAGCAGGTAGATGGGTTCCTCCTCAATGCACTCCAATTAGGTAAATATTGTATTTTTCCGCATCATGCATTCCCGTTAAGAGAAATAGCCCTAACCTATGTCCCATTGTATTATGCTCCGCCTCTATGGCTTGGAGAAAAATTATTTTCTTGTTTTCAATACAAACATTTCTGAGTGACAGGATTCTGCTCTTTTTAAAAAGGCAAAACAAATCCCAAAAGCATCTCTGATATCTTGGCTTGCTATTGATAGCAAATGATTATATTCTTAATGAAGACTGTAAAAATGTATGTTGTCCATTTTTTGTAAGAGCCTATTTTGAATTTTTAGTGCCTATATTAATGACTTTTAATGCCTTTTTGCCTGCCTTTTTTTAATGTTTTAAGTGCCTAACATCCGGACTCTAGTTATAAGATGTTAAATATAAAATTGCAGCTGGTAAGTCAGTCGTCCTCAAGTAAATTATTAAACTTCATCAAGTAGTTCCATTTGAAAGTACTTGATGAAGTTATATATAAAATTGGTACCTAGTACTGTCCTCCTGCGACGAGTTTAGCGCTGGGAGGTAGGGTATTCTTACCACTCGGTTTACTGCTCTTGCAGGTAGTTTCTTTTGTTCCTACAGACAAGTCGAAGGGAAGTATTAGTCATTCACAAATATGCAGTTTTCAGTTTGCGGTTTTGAATAGGCCTAAAGAGTACTGGTTTCGTAATAAGGGCGAATGTTTTCAATATGATTGTACTTCCTTCCTGATTGGTGTTGCTTCCAGTATCCATCCCCACACTACATTCCTTTGAGCGCTAAACTCGTCGGAGGTGGACAATAAGTCAGTCGTCCATTTGGAACTACTTCATGAAGTTTGATATTTTTTTTTTGAGGACAACTGACTTACCAGGTACCAATTTTATATTTAACATCTTATTACATAATGTATTACTCCGTCTATTGGGAGAACCGTGGTGTACCTTTTACACGCCATATGACTGAATAGTGTACATAACTGTCATCTATAGAAACATTGTTCTTAGGCAACATACTATTTTACGGTAAATTCCATTTCCTATTTATTTATTACAAAACATTTTATATGGGCCTACCTAATCAGACGTTTACGTTTTTTCCACGATGTGGATAGAAATTATTTATTTACAGTTGCATTACGAGCAGAATTTATGCTCTATGCTGACTCACCTGTAAATTCTGATGTTTTTTCGCCACATCTTCAGTAGTTAGTGTTGAATATTTTTAATATCCGCCGTTATGACCATATTTTCGATCACTTCAATAACCACTCTTGGCTCCGGCTTACTGACAGACGTAAATTGCTCTCTCTTTCACTACTTTTCAAGCTTCTGAATTCCTACACCCCTAGTTACCTGGCGTCCAGATTTGAGAAGTTATCTTCTTACCACAATATTGACACTAGATCACAAGATAAGTCTGCTAACAATCCCTCTCCATAGCACTTCCTCTTATTCTACTTCCTTCACAGTAGCCTCTGCTCGCTCCTGGAATTTCCTTCCTCAAGATATCAGGGGTTGCCGTACACTTGACACTTTTAAATCACGCTTATACAGTTACCTTTGTCTAATAATTAATTTTCTCTATTTATTTAAATTTATACTATGTCATTAATATGTTTCTAATTTTTTATATATATCTTCTACATATTATATTTAATTCGTTAAATCTAGAGTAAATCAAAATACGTTATAAATAATAATAGTATTGTATTTATAACATGTAATCGTTTATGTTTATTGTAATTTAGATGTAATACTATTTTTTTGTAGTTTTTAAAACCTGGTTGAGTGGCAGGCAAGACCTTAAGGCATTAACTCTGCCACGTAAAATAAAGCTATTATTATTATTATTATTATTATTATTATTATTATTATTATTATTATTATTATTATTATTATTATTATTATTATTATTATTATTATTATTTTACTAAACTGTTTTAAAATAATTGGTTTATCTCCGCTTTTCAAATCGTTTATTTTCCAATGTTTTAAGAAATTCTCCAGAAAGAGGTAATTTTGAAACAATATAAATTCCGCAGTATTCTGCATTGCGCGTGCGTAAGAATGTAACAGTGTTTATTTAATCAGTTAAAATTGTAAGTAGGCCTATACATTTTAAGATTCTCCTATATATATATATATATATATATATATTATATATATATATCCTTTATTTCGAGTGTTAGATAGCGAACTACATTTTCTTACGCGCTTAAAGATAAAACCATTATTTAACCAATGAAAATACAGTGATACATATGGTTTGTTTACATTACAGCTGGAACTTTGCTAGGAAGAGGTAGTCTATATCAGTGTCCAGGAGCACACTTTGCTCGGTCAGGTTGTATCACTACCTGCATAAATAATATGTTTTGTTTTGATAATGTGTTTATTTTAATGGCTGTGATGGGAATTACATTTTGAAAGAAGACTCTATGGAGAAATGAAAGTTCGCTAGTTTAGAATTCCTAAAAAAAGACTAGTTCTAGAAATAAAGTTGCATCCCTAGAGGTTTCTGCTGAATAAATTCGACGTCATCTTAAGAATTGTGTTCTTCGGGTTGAATAAGTTCTACTTTTTACACAAGCGAGAGAATATTAAATGTAATGCAGTTTCTTCTTGGCAGGAAACAATGAATTCTAGGGGGTACGTTCCTTGCCTCTGGTCCCGAGAGTTGCGGGGTTGAAACCCGGGCGTCGTTGATGGATTTTCAGAAGCTAGAATGTCCTCAGGGAGGGACTTTAAGCCGTGGGTCCCGAGTCTGAAGATTTTCAAGCTCGTAAAAGAAACCTCAAGTATAAATCAGTGCCTCAAAGCAATATTTTACACATCTTCCCCTCCCGAGTAATATCTCAATTGCCTAGTAGATGTCTCATTGTGGTGATGTGCTGATCTCATGTCAATCATTGACATCTGTAGGAAAGAATTGTAACTAAATTAACTTGGTCTAGTAATTCCTAAAAAAGGAAAGGGTACGGCCCAACATTGTAGATTGTAGAAAATTCTATCCATCTCGGCCTGATTTTATAACCCTTGGAACCAGAGGCAAGGAATATAACCCTTAGACCAAGAATGTATATTCCCTAAACCAGCAAAATTAGACCATAAATTCACATTGTTGAGTAATTTCTTTAGTCTGCATGACGAACATTAAGTTTTCTACATATAATTTCCTCTTGATTATTGACGAAATTAAGACTACTACTTTTCAAAACAGTCGGACATGTTTCCATTTTGATACTCGTGTGTATCGACAGAGTAGAGATGAAATCTGCATTTATATAGATATGGACGTGGGAAATGAAATGTATTCCCAGATATCAAGGCACGTTCTTGGAATAGAAATGTTTTATACCGCTCACTCTTGCGTGAAGTCTAGGTACAGGCCGAGTGTTCACCACAATACCGTCGAGTTGTATACCAATTCCGAGCTAAGTTCCAGTTGTACTGTCAATAAACTTATATAAGGTACTAGCTAATGCCCGGCGTGCGCTGCTACTCCTAAATAAATTAAAATTAATGTGTTTTTTATGTTTAGTTGAATAAGTAACAGGAAAAATAATCATAAATTTATATTTTTTATATGTCCACCGCTGTGGTCTCGGGGTAGCGTGCTCCTTGTCACGCAGCGGGCCCGGGTTCGATCCCCGGTCGGGACAGTTTTTCTGGGTGAGGTTTTTATCGGGGTTTTTCCTCACCTGTAAGACAAATGTCAGGAAAACTTTAAGGCCCAACCGGTCCCCGAAATCATATGGCCATCGCAATCATCATCATTTATATTCATCTTAGGTTAAGCTTAGGTTTAGGGACTCTCCTGGCGCACATTATCATCATCACCCATCATATCATCGGGGCAACGTAACCCCGCCTTCCAGGCGCCCCAACCTCAGAAGTTGGTTACAAATACACCATGCCAGGAGAGAAACCAGGAATGTCGAAAGACAAACCTGGGGCATTTGGGAAAAAATATATTTTTTTTAGATACCCTGTGCCAATTACCCGTCGTTGCCCGGTAATCTACTTATCCCGATCTTCTTGACATAAATGAGCTGAAATACGAAAATTAATGTGTTTTATGTTTAGTTAAATAAGTAAAATAAAAATTTATATCGTAATTATTTTTAGATACCCCGTTCTGTTTACCCGGCGTTGTCCGGGAATCTACTCATCCCGATCTTCTTGGCATAAATGAGCTGAAAGACAGAAATTAATGTACTTCTTATGATTATTTAGTTGAATAAGTAAAATGAAAATTAATTATAATTGTATATCGTAATTATTTTAAGATTCCCCGTGCTGATTACATGGTGTTGCCCGGGAATCTACTTATCTCGATCTTCTTGGCATAAATGAGCTAAAAGACAAAATCCGTTATTGTGAGTTATTCGTAAAAGAATACCCGCCATGTGCTGCTATGCTTGCACAGGAATCTACGAAGGCTACTTGTCTCGATCTTCTTGGCATCAATGAAAGACAAAATGGTTATTGCGAGTTATCCGTAAGAGATTTTTTGTAGAGCGTTTTGAGATATTCAATTTTGTGTACATTAAGTTTGTGTATTTATTATGGTTTAGGCAGCGTAAACGTTTTAAGCGTCCAAAGATTTTTTTCATGTTTTCCACTACAAAGGGCGATTTTTATGGGTGTAGGAGTTGAGTATCACAACTCTCTTATAGCGTATGTTCATCCCGGGAATCTTCTGAACAGTTTACAAAAAGCCCCATCACAATCGGATCAACGGTATGGCCGCGCAAAAAGTACAAACAAATATTCATTTTTATATATTAGATTACTTCGCCAACTCCGTCTATTGGGGTGCTACTTTTACCTATCATATGACTGAATCGTGTACGGTTCATGAAGATATCTACTTCAAAAACAAAATCAATGGGAATTTTGGGTAAAGATAAACAAAGGGTTAAAATAGAAATGTCTTCTTCTTCCTCTTCTTCTTCCTCTACGCATGAAAGCTGGCAGCTTGTTGCATGTTCATTCACTACAGGTCCGGGGTATGGTGACGTCCTTCCATCGTAATTGTGGTCTTCCTAAAGGCCTTTTCTGCTGAGGTGTCCAGTCACGTACTTTCTTCACTAGTCTACTGTTCTCCATTCTATCTACGTGATCGTTCCAATTTAGTCTTCTATCATTTATCCAGAAGTTTATAGAAATAAATGGACGTATAATAGAACAAGTATCTAATTTTACCTACCTTGGAAACATAATTTCAAAAAATCAAAGGGATATAGATATAAAATTAGAAAATTCTCCATCCACCTGTCTGTTCATTTCACTTTGGTACAAAATTTTTTCATAAGAACTTTATTCTCAAATACTCTTAATCTCCTTTCCTCCCTTAAAGTAGGAGTCCATGTTTCGCATCCATATAATATAACTGGTAGAATGAAAGTTTTATATAATTTCAGTTTAACGTTTTTTGAAAGGAGTTGGGAGATCTAGAGTCTCTGCAATGCATAATAGCACGCATTTCCAGAATTGAGCCTATGTTTAATTTCTCTGTGCATCTCATTCGTATTTGTGATTATTGTTCCTAGGCATTTGAATTCAGCCACTTCCTCAAAATTCCCCTCATATTTCATTAACTGTCCATTATATAATGTATGTCTATGTGTCACCATATATTTAGTTTTATTGATATTTTCTTCCAGTCCCAATTTCTTAGTGTTGCTCAATAGTGTATGCGTGTTAATTAGAAAATATTTAACAAATTAATGGCATAATAAAAATCAATTTTGGAAAATCAATGTCAACAGAAACCAAATTAAGATTGTATAATATTACTTGAAAACCAACATTTAAATATGGAAGTGAAGTTTGGGTCCTGAATCAGAGAGATAAAAAGAAATTGGAAACAGCACATATGAGATTTTTTAAGACCACTCTTTGGATTCACAAGATTAGATCATCAAAGAAATATTGACATCAGAAAAAATATTGAAAGTCGAAAATATATTAAATGATATAACCAAATATCAACAAAATTGGAAACAAGATGTTTTGAGAATGGAAAGGGGAAGATTGGCCCAAACTGTATCTACAATCTCAACCAAACGCACAAAGAGATTTTGGAAGGCCAAAACGTAGATGGATTCACCAAGATCGCCTTGAGTAAACTATGGGCGACAGATCCCACTAAAATGTTAATGATTACTGTTTAACTCATGCCCCAAATGGGAGTCAATGACCAATCACATTTGAATGATTTTTTATTTACAACCAATCACAGTCGTGTTTCGCCTCGAATTTATCAAGTAAAGTTTATCATATTAAAGAAAGCTCCTCCTTTTTAACATTCTGAATAGGTCATAGCATTATTTTGCAGTTACTGACCCTCCAAGAAATATGGCTACCAGATTGTATATATAGTGCATGAATGTCAGCAGAAAGCGCTTGCGATAGATAATGTAAAAATATTTGTAACAATTGATTATACCAAAAAAAACACTGTTTGCACTTTCTTAAACGAAATATTTTCAGGAAATGACGTTGCAGAAAAATATAATTGACATATTTACATCATAGGACATCAGAAATTAATTAATACCTATCATGTTGGTTATAAATTTCTCCACTAGGGTGCATTCTTACAATATTGCGATCCTTTGGCAATAAATAATATGATCTGGTTGCAGTGATGAACAAAAGCAAATGCGTACCAATCGTTTCTCATTTGTTTTCAAACATCGTCGTTTACATTAAATATATAGATATTTTAAAATGACTATAGTTAAATAATGATTTGTTAGTAAACAGCTTAATTTTATTCGTTAAATAGTCCTAACAAATGCCACTCTTGATTTCCAAATTTTCTAGATAAATTGGAAATCACTCGTGGCATTACTTATGATAATGGTGTGTACGACACAAACATTATTCTTAGGCATTATCGCATTTTACGGGAAATAAAACTGAATACAAAGTAAGATGGTACTAATAATTAGAAACTTCCTCAATTTCTTAATTTTTATTTATGACAAAAAATTGTATATGGGCCTACCTAATTAGATGTTTACGGTTTTTCAATAATGTCAATAGATATTCTTTAATTTCAAATACATTACGAGTAGAATTTATGCTCCATGCTGACTCACCTATAAATTCTGCTGTTATTTTCACAGCATCCTCAATAGTTAATGAAGGATATTTTCCCAAAAATGTTTGAAAACATTCAAAATAATGTGTTTCTCTCCTCTTTTCAAATACTTTCCTTCACAATGTAAAATGTGTATTAGCCATTGCTCAGAGAACGGAGTCAACTTATCGCAAAAACCCGCTAACAAACAAGTGAATCCTAAACTAATCTGGTGTACAATAACTCACCCATTTTCTCACCAAACTTGCACAAACTAACTCTTAACTTGCCCATCTTAAACTCACTCATTTTGTCACCCTAACTTGCCCACTAATGTAATGGACTTCTTGGACAGAATCCCCTTATGTTAGCAAAACATGTTGTCAGTTAGTTATAGCGGGAACATGTATTATCGCATTGGCTAATATGACGATAGCGGTCACTTGTTATCCGATCGAATATTCACTGGTGGCACGGTGGCATAAAATAATCTAATAAAATGTACACTTAATTCCAAATGCACTAATTTTCCAGATGGATTATCGGGATTAAAATCAAATGGATGCAATTCGTTTTAATTGCTGAGGTCTGCATTTTATTGTTCGTATTTGCATGCAGAGGATAAGTCTTGCTGAACACCGCATTGCAGATTCTTTTACAAATTCAAGCGGCTTCTGCATAAACTGTAAATAATTGAAACCATTTTGTCGCAGGTAGAAAGTTAAGACAACTCGGTCCAGTGCCTTCATGAAAACTTAAACAATATATTTTGAATACTATCAAATCGAAGTAATTTATTTTTGTTAAAGAGACGCGTCTGTTTACTTGAGTTAGTCAGTCATTGTAATTTGTTTTATGAACGAAGTAAGGTTTAACTTTTTATATCATTAAAAATCCATCGACTCTGGCCGGGTTTGAATCCGTGAACTTTGGAACTACTCAATCGGATGATCCACTTTAATGATGTTGGACATTTCTAAGTAAACACTAATTGAAACGTATCACAGATTATTTTAAAATTACATCAATTATTTCTCTGTCTTCAATTTATTTTTATATAATAATAATAATAATTGTATTTATTTATATACAGCATTTTATTGTTTACACATCTTTCTGCGCCTAAAGTTTTATTTTTCTTCTCCACTCGTCTCTCTCCATCCAATCCATGTCCTCCAGTTTTCTTGCTCTCATTTCCTGCATCCACGAGTTTCGAGGTCTTCCTCTCCTCCTTCTTCCAGGTGAACACCATTCCAATGATTTCCTGGGTAATCTTTCTTCTTGCATTCGTCGTACGTGCCCATACCAATTTAATTGTTTATACCTTATATAATCTACTACTGAATAACCAATATTCATTTTTTCTCTTATGACAGTATTTCTTATTTTGTCTAATTTTGAACATCTTGCTGCGCTCCTCAAGAAATCCATTTCCATCGACATAAGTTATAATAATAATAATAAATAATAAATCTTCTTCTTCTTCCGAATGCAGTATTGGGTGATGATGCCCGTTCTGCGACTACAAAAACTGATTTTTCCATCGGTTGAAGGGTCTTCCGAGGTCTCTTTCGCCTTTAGGGTTGAGGTGGTAAATCATCTTTGGTAAACGGGAATTTGACATTCTCTGGACGTGTTGGAACCATTTCATCTGATAATTTTGTATATGTTCAGCCATTTCCCTACTATTCCACTGCATCCTTATCTCATCACTTTTCATTCTATCCCTTAATGTTACTCCAGTTAGTGATCGGAGGAATCTCATTTGTGAACTATTAATGCGGGATTTATCTTTTGCTCGAAGTGTCCAGCATTCACTTCCGTATAGTAGAGCAGGTTTGGCTATGGCATTATGAAATCTCAATTGGATTTCTTTCCTCATTTAAATGATAAATGATAATAATGTATCGAGAAAAGATTACGAGTATTTGATAATAAAGTTCTTAGGAACATTTTTTAACCAAAGGGAGACGAACAGACAGGCAAATGGAGAACAGTACATAACATTGAGATACATGATCTTTATGGGAAACCAGATACCGGTACTATAATACGAACAGTTAAGTCTCGTAGACGGCGACGATCTGGACTTGTGGCACAAATTGGGAATGAAACTCTTTGTAGGAAAACCAAAAGGAAAATGTCATGTATGTAGGCCAAGATTGAGGAGGGAGAATAATTCTAACCATGATTTGATGGTAATATGTTACTCGTATATAGGGAATGAACGAAAACAGTAACTAAGGACATATATGCATGGAGAGCTTATGTCCGCGCGGCCATGAAACCTACTGTTTTTGACAGTGCGAGTGATTTAATTATTTCGGATTTCTGGGAAATGCTGTATTATAGTTTACGAATGTATTTATAAACTGTAGATTTTCTTTAAAGCATCTTTTCTGTAGTCAATGCCTTTTAAAGTGAAAACTATATTTTATATATACTATAAAGCATATTACACTTTCCAAATCAATCACAAAAGTTAACTCAATATTTTAGGATTATATAAAATACCATCATCATCCGGTATCACGACAGCTGCCGCCGCCCCTCTCTGTTCATCCTTTGATCTTCTTCCTCCAATCTTCTGATAATAATAATAGCCACTTCACACCTACTCTCCTGGTTTTCTTTGGTCTTCTTTTTTTCCTCTTTTCCATTGGTATACATTACAGATATACATATATAGATTTATTTATTTATTTATTTCAGGATTGTTCGGTTATTTACACAGGTATCCTCAACCAAAATATACATTTTTTTCTTCAGCACTTCCCGGTCTCACATGTCTGCTTCTGTCATATTTCTCTTCTTCATGTTGACTTGAATTCCCTTTATCCACGTTGGCTTTGGTCTACCACGTTTCCCTTTTCCAGGAGGTACCCATTTCAATACTTCTTTGTTTGTTTCTGGTTCCCTTCTTCTCATTATATGTCCATACTGTCTTAGTTGGATTTCTTCAATTTCTTGTACAATATCCTTTTCTACATTCATTATTTATTTCTCTTATTTTTTTTATTTTATCTGATTTTGATATTCTTGCCTATCTTATCAAAAAGTCCATTTATGTGATTAATAATTTATTTCTGTGCTTTTGCTTCAAAGTCCATATTTCTGCACCATAATAAAATACTCTTCACAATTGTGTTATATATATGGAATGAATCCTGCGTATGTTTGTAATTTATAGAGTTCTAAACCGCTCAACAGATTTTCATGGAAATTTGTGCATTCAATTCCAGCGAGTGTTTAGCCGATATATGTTATGCTCTAAAACTATAAGGTGTAGGAGTCCACCTGAAACGAAAGTTTAAAAAATCGCTCTAGCGGACGAAATTTTCGATGATTGACAACGTAATTCAGTATATATTATTAATGTAAACCGAGGTAGATATTGTCAAAAAATCAGCGAAATCCGTCCTTTAAAGTGCGGGTTTACCTAATACCTAATTATGAATCGACTAGCATTCGCCATGTTTGGTTTGTCGCAATGTATACCATACTCTTTAATTAACCCGTAATTTTGTTTTTGCTTATTCAACTAAAAATAAAAACACTTCTCCTTATTATTCGTCACAGTTTAGGCTTTTTACTAGACTGTTCCTGCTCCAAATTGCTGTTGTTTCCATCTTTTCTTTGGTCTTCCTCGTGGTAAATAATTGTATGCTTTTGGTCTTCTGTTCTCAGTCATCCTTGCTAATGTTCTTTCCAGTTGTTCTGTATTTCCTATTGTTGTATTTAATTATTCGATTTTTAGTTATTGTCTTATTTCTGTGTTTTGTTTTTGTCTGTTTTTTATATCCTGCTATTGGTCTGAGGAACTTCATTTCAGCAGCTTGTATTCTGGCAGATTGTTGTATTGTCACTGTCCATGTTTCGGACAATAATAGGAACTGCCACCATCTTGTACAATGCGATCAGTATAGCATTGGACAGCAGACGCTGGATTTGTGCTGTGCGGTGACGAAGGCTTACACGTGCAGACACGGGACTTGAAATGTGCGCAGACTCAGCAGTATACAATCACATCCCACGCATTCACGATCGCAGTCAGATTATATGCTTCGAGTGGATAAGGTGCTGACTCGCTTTTCCTTGTGTACTGAATGGCGTGTGTATAAGTTATTTCAATTTTTAAATTGTTATCTTATAAAACATGCGTGTATACGTGTAAACTGAATGACGTGTGTGTAAGTGTAAAGTGTAAACTGCATAATGGCTAATAATTTTTCTACTGAACAACGTGTATTTAATTATGATCAATATTTGTTTAACTCAGTCTGCCAGCCAAGTACGAAGACGTTTTGAAACACGATTCCCGGGTGTAAAAATTCCGTCATGTTCAACAGTCCATAATCTGTACAACAAATGTTATAAAGAGGTGTAAAAATGTTTTGGACAACGAATGTGAACAGTTCCAGCACCTGCTTCAATAAAGTTGGTAAGTACGATAATTTGTAAAAGAGTTCCGAAAATATGTGTGGTTGTATCACCGCGATCCTACGCTGTCCGTTCCCCGCCGCGAGTGTGTCAGCAGTATATAGTGAAATCCCCGCGTCTTCTGTCCAGTGCTTTACTGATCGCACTGTATAACTTCAATAGAGTATTTTCTGGCTTTCTTTTTCAAAGTTATTTTTAGTATTCCCGTTATATAATTGAACTTATTTAATTTGCTTTTTGGCGGCTCCGTGGCGCAAGCTGTTAGACGCTCGTCTCTCAGCGCTGGGGTCCCAAGATCGAGTCTCGGTCACACTATGTGGGTTTCGTGGTGGACGAAACGGAGCTTGGTCAGGTTTTCTCGGGGTTTCTCCCGTTTTCCCCTGCTACAATTTCATTCCACCATTTCTCCATACTCATATCATCCATTTCATTTCATTTGGTTCATCTGTCCCTGTGATGATGCATCAGACGAGGTCGGCTAGCACCCTAGTCATTCACAGACTTCTATAAATAGATCTCATTTCATCCTTCGACCCGTCCTTGAGTTGGACACGAGTTGAGATATTTATTATTTTAGTTTATTATTTATATCTATTTTCGTAAAATATAAACACATACTTCATTTATTTAGGCGTAGCAGTGCCAGTTATGTATAAATTTGAAATTGTTTCTTAATTGATAATGACTCTGGAATGTTCTGTAAAAAGTTGTAGTGATTGTAAAGCCTGGTCAAAGCTTCTATAAAATTAGTCTCGATTACAGACAGAGGATTCAATTAGAATTGAAATGAACACATGTTGGCTGACAAGAACATTCTATTTTCAGCCACTGGGATGGATTGTTCTGCTCCCTTCAAATGAACTTGACCTACATGTCTCTCAAGCACTTAATTAAAAAGAAGTATGTGCCCTTTTCTTGAGGACGAAAACACAAGGAAAAAGTCATATTCAAAATTGCACTTTTTTATTCAATAAATGACAAATCAGCGAATTCCAAAAAATTTAGCTATTTATGTTGTTCTCATGAAATGAATTTAATATATATATACACACACACACACACATATACTTCTTCAAAATTTCTCTCATCTTAACACATAGCCTACTAACACACATAAATTTATTTATTTATTTATTTATTTATTTATTTATTTATTTATTTATTTATTTATTTATTTATTTATTTATTTATTTATTTATGTTTGTAGGCTATGTGTTAAGATGAGAGAAATTTTGAAGAAATGACTGTATTCAAATACCCAGGAACAATAAGCACAAACAGAATAAGATGCACAAGAAATTAAACATAGGCTCAGTTCTGGAAATGCATGATATTATACATTACAGGGAATTGTCTTCACAACTTCTCTTAAAAAACGTTAAACTGAAAATATATAAAACCTGTTATTCTACCAGTCATATTATATGGATGTGGATCATGGACTGTTACTTTAAGGGAGGAGAAAAGATTATGAGCATTTAAGAATAAAATTCTTAAGAAAAAGTGTGGACCAGAGAAATATGAACAGACAGGCGAAAGGAGAAGACTTACATAACAATCAACTACGTGATCTCTATACGAAACCAAATGTAGTAAGAACAGTTAAGTCTGGTAGACTGCATTGGTCAGGACATGTGGCACGAATTGGGAATGGAAGAGGGGGATGGAAGCTTCTTGTACGAAAACTAAAAGGAAAAAACCTGTTGGTTGACCAAGAATGAGGTGGTAGAATAACATTAACTATGGTTTGAGGGAAGTAGATCATACTGGGTATGACTACAAAACATTAACTCAGGACAGGGATGTATCGAGAGCTTATATCCCCGCGGCCATGAACCTTTGGGTTCGATAGAGCCAGTGAGTTATGTATGTATTAAGATTCTATCTTCTTTTATGAAACTAAACTCGGCATATTGGATTCAATTAAAGTAAGTAATGTTGAATACATTAATAAACAAAATAAAACCATTAGGAGCAGGGGTTAGTCAGAAGCAAGAATTTAAAAATAGTCGTAGCGGCCGCAATTTTCAATGGTTCGCAACATAACTCGGTATATGACATTGAAATAAAATTTGTAACGTATCCTGCATTTCATTTTTGGGCTTTTTAGCGTTGTACATTTTTCAAACTAACAGGGATCTAGTCTGACGCGTCAATCTCCAACCTGGTGGACCAGGGCATTTTTAATCATGGTTCTCTTCCTATAATCTTTGACGAACCAACGCCAACTGCAGGGCGGATGTGGAGGAGAATGACAATAGATTAATTGGGTGCAAGAAGATTGTGTGAAACGTTGTGAAACCTGCTAAATAAATATATAAATAAACGTTTTATGCAAAGACCAATAAAATTCGAGGATTATGAGTTGGTGTTTACCTGAAAGTGAAAATTTAATAATCGCTATATGAATATAGGCAAAGAGGCAAAGGCAAAAGAGTTGTGTACCATTTTCTCCTCTGTTTGTCAACATATTTTTTAAGTAGCTATTGACGAGCTTTAGTGTTATCAATAAAAAAATTGAAACAGTTAGTTCTGCAGTTTTTAACTGCAAGGCAGTGTTTATAGAAAATCTCCATGATGCAAGAGTTAAATTTCTTCTAGAGAAGCATGTGATGTACAAAGGCCATGTCCAAAAAAATTATCTGACGTTTATAACTGCAAGGCATTAAAATCTAGCGCCAAAGCTCCCATTTAAACTATGGCGAAGTAATACATGTTCATGTGTTAATCACAGAGGTAGACTATCATCCTGCCAGTTAGGGATGACATGTGGACAGCATGTCGGGTCCACCAGCCATTATAGCTGGTTTCCTCAACCTGGAGCCTCTACTTATTGTAGCTACCCAAATTTCTCACAATGCTGGGTGCTAATTTAGGATACTATCACCCCATCATCAGTTACACTCCAACATAAATATACATATTTAGCGAAGTTATAAATGTCTGATTCAATTATGAGTACTGATCTTTAGCAGTCATTGACGAGCTTTAGTGTTATCAATAAAAAATCGGAAAGTTTTTTTCCCTATCTTCGACACAAAACAGTTAAATAAATATATTTTTCTCTTCTGTTCGTCAACCGATTTTTTTACTAGCTACTAGCTAATACCCGACGTGCGTTGCTACGCCTAAATAAATGAAAATTTATGTGTTTTTAAGTAACAAGAAAATAATTATAAATTTATACTTTTTAGATACCCCGTTCTGATTACCCTGTGTTGCCCGGGAATCTACTTATCTCGATCTTGACATAAATGAGCTGAAATACGAAAATGAATGTGTTTTATGTTTAGTTAAATAAGTGAAATATAAATTTGTATCGTAATTATTTTTAGATACCCCGTGCTGTTTACCCGGCGTTGTCCGGGAATCTACTCATCCCGATCTTCTTGGCATAAATGAGCTGAAAGACAAAAATCAATGTATTTCTTATGATTAGTTGAATAAATGAAATGAAAAATAATTATGTATATCGTAATTATTTTAAGATTTCCCGTGCTGATTACCCAGTGTTGCCCGGGAATCTACTTATCTCGATGTTCTTGGCATAAATGAGCTAAAAGACAAAATTCGTTATTGTGAGTTATCCATAAAAGAATATCCGCCATGTTCTGCTATGCTTGCACAGGAATCTAGGTACTTGTCTCGATCTTCTTGGTATCAATGAAAGACAAAAATGGTTATTGTGTGTTATCCGTAAGAGATAAACATGTGCTGTCGCGGACTTTTTTGTAGAGCTTTTTCAGATATTCAATTTTGTGTATATTAAGTTTGTGTATTTGTTATGGTTTAGGCAGCATAAGCCATTTAAGCGTTCAAAGAGCTACTTTTTACACGTTTTCCCACTACAAAGGGCGATTTTAAGGGTGTAGGAGTTGAGTATCACAACTCTCTTATAGCCTATGTTCATCCCGGGAATCTCTAGAACATTTTTCAAAAAGCCCTATGGCAATCGGATCAACGGTATGGGCTCGCATAAAGTACGAACAAACAAACAAGCATTAATTTTTATATATTAGATTGACGAGCTTTAGTGTTATCAATAAAAATATTGGGAACAGTTTTTTTATAAATAAAAGTCCAGTACAGTGTCAATTAAAATAAACTACAATTTAAAACTAGCTATGTCTAATATAAAGTGAGATAATAACTGCGGTGACATATTACTTATGGTAGAATTTCGACCAATGAGCGAACAGTAGTATATTGAATAGGAAGTCGTAGATTAATGATTAATAGGGGATTATTAAATTTTATACCTAGAATATCTTTATGATGATTTTTGCTGAGATCCTGCAATATGGCGGCTCCTCCTTCTATTAATCTTCTTGGGGAAATTAGATTATTAAATAGAATAGTCGGGTGGAGCTTTCTACTTATATTAATTTTAATTTTTTTATCCTTTTTTGGTCCCAACCCAACATCTGCATTGACTGAGAAAAAACAGGAAAGATAGTGAGGTTATGTTTGCGTCGAGATTTGAACTCGAAACCTCCTGCATACGATTAAAATAATTAGGTAAAATATATAAAATTTGCTGACAACAACGCATTAATGAATAGAAGTTATCAGCATTGCTTACATTAGGTTATCAGATGCACGCATGGTGTTAAGACATGCACTCGTTTCCTAGCGTTTTAATTTCGTGAATAATACATTCAGTGAAGTGAAAACGTGAACATTTTTCAACACGTAAACTGTGGGGTGGCAAGATTGGGAATCTATGAATAAATATAACATTTATTTCCTATCTTTAATATACAGGTTGCTCAGAAATCCCTTTAAACTACCTAAAAGCTAACCTAACGTAATTTAAGTGCGGTTAGAGAGCTCCTTATTCGCGGGGGATATATTCCGCAAATATGCCGCGAATACAGAAACCGCGAATATGGAATGGTAATTTGTATGGATATAGGGGATACGTTCCAAGATTCCAAAATAAAATAAAAATTATCAAAATAGCATGAATTACTGAGAGATTTTGAACAGTTTCTATTAATTGTACTCTCAGGCTTAGGCAAGAATTTAGTATATTTCCTGTTTTGCCGCTTTTAAAACTTATTTCAATTCAGATTGATATTCAGCTGTCAATTCAGCGATAGAATTCCTTATTTTGTCTTCGGATTTCTTGATGAATCGTACAGTTGATTCATTAACATTGAAACAGCGTGATGTAGACACAAATGACTCGCCAACGCGTAAACAGTCAAGCATTTATATTTTTACTTTAAGCGACAACACTACTTTATTCAGCTTCGGAACTAATCTTATTTCATTTTTCTCGACAGTATAAATTCGCAATAATGCTGAAGAGACACGTGTTATAGAATCAAAATTATTGCAACGAATGACATGTTGAAACAACAAAACACCGTTTGTGGCGAGCGCGGCATTTATCAACGGACATAGCGGCGGTGGCTTTTAACAACGAATTTTAGGTTTAGTGACAAAAAGGTATGATTTGCTTTTTGATACTAATTTGTCCGATTGATTTGAATCGCTCTTTGTCAAAGCCGCCATGGCATGTGCGTGCAGAAAAAAAAAGAAGAAGAGGAAGAAGAAGTTGCAGATGTGTTAATAAAGAATACTACTCATTCTAATATACCGACTGGATCCGCGAATACAGGAATTGTGTCGCAATTATTTAATACGCGAATAATGAAAACGCGAAAAAGGAAACCGCGAATAAGGAACTTTTACAGTTCTCTAAATCTGTGAAAGACCAATCTAAAAGCAACCTAACACAATATAAGCACTCTTACCTGCCAAATAATGCAAAATAATTAGTTCTGAAATTCTGAAGTAGGCCTATATGTGTACAATTAATTAGTACATAATCTATTTTGGATGCAATGGAACACGTCTCTGATGTTGCATAGAATATTCGTTAAAATCAATATGGCTGCCTCGTCATCATGCTACGTATATAGTTAAATATCATAGAAAAATATATTGAAATAATCGTTAGAAAAATGTCAAAATCGTTGTAAATGGCGGGAAATAATTTAAAAATGAAATCCTGAGAATAAAATTTGACACCAGTTTATGAAGGAATTAAAAAAATCACCTTACAGATTATACATTTTTCTTCTTCTTTAATAAATATACCATTATTATCATCATTATTATTATTATCATTATTATTATTATTATTATTATTATTATTATTATTATTATTATTATTATTATTATATTCTTCTTCCTTTGGCTCTACTGTCCTCTAAGAACCTTGACCTCCTTCATAACAACAGCCCATTCATCTCTGTCTCTATCTTTTCACCTTCAGTTGTCTTCCTCAACCATACAGTATCTAACGATCTTAGTTTCTGTCTTCTAACGTTTCTTCTTCCTTCCGGTTTCCCTTCTAAAATATTTTTTGCACCTCCTTCTTGCTCCATCTGCAACACATGTCCAACCGATTCCAGTCTCTTTCTTCTAATATATTCTACCAGATCTAAATCCCTATATAATTCTTTCAATTCCTGGTTTGTTCTAATTCTCTATATATCTTGTTCCTGTACGGCTCCATATATCTTCCATAATATTTTTTCTTTCCCATGTATTTAATATGAACTTATATTTTTTTCTGATAATGTCCATCTTTCACTTCCAAACATAGTTATTGGTTTCAATATTGATTTATATGTTTTAATTTTTGCTATCCTACTTATTGTTCTTGACTTAAAAACTTGTTTTTAATGCATAGAAGCATCTATTATCCATTGTAAAATCCTTGCTCGAACCTCTTCACTTAATTCATTTTTTGTGGTAATTAGAGAACCCAGGTATTTAATACTATCAACTTTCTCAAATTTCTGACCATCTATGACTATATATATATATATATATATATATATATATATAATGAGATTGTAAAGTTTAGCCTAATTAAAAATTTAAATGTTCAACGCCGCCGATTTTGGAACCCGGACAACTAGTCAGGAAGCAGGCATGATCCAGCATGGCGGACTAAACAGGAAACCTCAATGTAAACAAAAATAAATCCTAAATATCCAGAGCATCGCATGAGCCATCAAAGTCAGCTGGGGTGTGATATTGTTTGAATTATAAATTTACCAAAGTGTGTCTGTGCACACACGGTATAATTTAATTGGGAAATAAACAGCCACCAGTTGTATTGATTGCAATCACTTAATGAGCTAATCCGCTCCTCGCATGATTGAGTGTGTTTAATTAACTCCGCTGCCCTCGTTCAAACACTCGCGTGCTATTTCCTTGTATAAATCTGCATTTATTATTTTCAATAAGTCTGCATACAAACAGGAATGAAGTGTACAAAGAAATTAAACATAGGTTCAAGTCTTCAAATGCACGTTATTATGTACTAGCGCAGCGGTTCCCAACCCTTTTCGACTCGCGAACCCCTTCCACAACGATCTGACCAAAAGGATTAATAACCTTAAATTAACTTAACCCTTAACGGTTAAATCCTAAAGGTACTCCAGTTACGGCTTGAAAATTACACAACGTGTAGGCTAGTTGAAGTGAAATCAAATGCATTCCTAACAGTGTTATATAACTGTAAATCAGGCATTCTCAGCAAATATTAATGTATTGTTGAAGTAATGTGATAAATTCCCGATGTTACACATATGTAACAAGGGGCATTATAGAGTTAATTTAATTTTAAAATAATAATTATTATTATTATAATCCATCCATAGTAATACTAACCGAGGGCAGGTCTTTCACTGCAATCGTAGCATTTCCATGCTATGCTTTGCAGCTTTACTAGGGAATTATAGGTGTGGTAGCTTCCCGTTGCTTTCCACACCGGTGAAAGATCATGATGATAATGGCCGGTTGATTTTCGGGAAACGTTGGGCCCTACGCTTCCTGACATTCGTCCTATAGGTGGGGAAAAACCCCGAAAAGACCTCATCCAGGAGCCTGTCCCGACCGGGATTCGAACCTGGGCCAGCTGCGTGACAAGGCAGCACGCTACCTGGAGACCACAGCGGTGGACAATATTATTATTATTATTATTATTATTATTATTATTATTATTATTATTATTATTATTATTATTATTATTACAATGCTGCAGAAATGATGGAAACAATACAAGACCTAACCTCGAAACCCGCCATTACGGAAAAGTTTTGGCGAACCCCTTGAAATATTTTGCGAACCCCCTGGGAGTTCGCGAACCACAGGTTGGGAAACGATGTACTAGCGGACCCGGCAGGCGTAGTCCTGCCCGAACATTCAATTATCGTGCTATGGCCCGACGATAAAAATGTTACTTTTTTAACCATGTGATTAATGGCGTAGCCCATTGTTGAGCCATATCCTCTCCTTTATAAGGAGTTAATAGACCAAGTGCATTTGTAGTTACCTTATTTGTCCAAAGATGGCATGAGTGGCATGCGGTCAACACAACGACTCAATGAGACATCTAGCAGGCAACTAAGGTATTACTAGGATGTTTGAGATCGGTCGGTAAATTTTGCTTAGAGGCCTCCTTGTTCAGGCTTAAGGATCTTTTACGAGCCTGAAAATCTTCAGTCCCGGGACTCACGGCTTAAAGTCCCTCCCGGAGGTCTTGCTTCTTGGATTTTTTCGCCCTAAAAATCCATAGACCGCGGCCTAGTTTGAACCCGTGACCCTCGGAACCGCGGCCGACTCTTTTTTACCATAAAATTCACTAATTAATAAGTTCGCAAGAAAACTCCTCACTGTCATCTGTTGTGGCTCAAGAAGCTTGATTTATGACGTCACATTGTAGTCGCACGGAATATGTCGAAAATACACATTAATACACGTCTGACATTTAAAAAAATCATATAAATCGATCGCAGAGCCACATAACGAGTCCGATTGTGATTATAAACCATCCAGAAAACCACTCAAACACACGCAAAAATTGCATAAAAATCTGTCCGGTCGTTCAGTCAGTTTTTAATTTCGGGTTTCGAGTAAACCACCACTTCTAATTGTCGAATTTCGCTCATTGTTAGATAATACATACCTCGGTTTGTTTTAATACGATATACTAGGCCTATTTTTTCTTGTGAAACATCGATAAATGTGACCGCTAGAGCAATTTTTAAATTTTATCTTCAGGTGAACTCCTACACCGAATGGTTTTAGAGAGCCTGATTCTGAATTTAAACCATCCACAAACCCAATGGGACATACAAAATTCCATCAAAATCGATCCAGTCGTTTAGGAGGATTTCAGTGACAAACACGTACAGAAGAATTAATATTATATAAAGACAAGTTCACATACAAACAGAAATGAGGCGCTCAAAGAAATTAACAACTCTGGAAATGCATGTTATTATGTATTCTCTCAAAATATATTTATCTGGAAATATGTAAGACTGTTATTCTTCAGCCCCACGCTATAGCCGAGTGGCTAAAACAAGAGGCCTCGGCGCAGAGCCAATATGGGACCGGTGCCCAGCGAGCATCGTGAGGAGTTTGGGTAGCTACATTAAGTAGCGGCACAAGGTTGAGAAAAGCTGCTATAACGGCTGAGGCCCGACATGCTGATCACATGACACACCTACACTAACTGGATGATCGTCTACCTCTATGATTAACATGTGTAGATGTGAAGCCATGAGCCGGTTGGTAGGCCAAGGGCCTTCTAGGTCTGCTATTCTCCCAGTTATATTATTTGGATACGGATCATAATTTTTTACTTTGAGGAGAAAAGATAACGAATATTTGAGAGTAAAGTTCATAGGAAAATTATAGGACCAAAGAGAGACAAATAGACAGCTGAATGGAGAAGACTACATAACAGCGAGCTACATGGTATTTATAGGAAACTAAATATAACAACAATTAAGTCTCGTAGACTGTGATGGTCAGGACATGTCGCACGAATTGGGAATGAAGGAGGGGCATGGAAACTCATTGTAGGAACCAGAGGAAAAACGCCATTTGGTAGACCAATCATTGCATGGATTTGGCGGAAGTAAGTTATACAGGTATGATTGGAAAATATTAGCTCAGGATAGGAATGTGTGGAGAGCTTATGTCCGCGCGGCCATGAACCTACGGGTTTGAAAGTGTCAGCGAGTTACTTAGTTAGCTATTATCAGGTTGTCTCATAAGTAGAGTTATGATTTTTATGACCTAAAATCACCGAAATGTGCGAATACATATATGGTATATGCAGTTTTGACCTAACATTTACAAAAATATGCACTGTAACATAAAAACCATGACCTATTAATATTAAAATTATCTAATATTGTCAGTTGTAAAATCGATTAATAAATCAGTTTATGACTGTTTATTTAAGAATAAAATGCAAATGAGAAGCAAACTAAAGTACGAAATTTCATATTGTAGCTTGCCTTTTATTTTATTAAAATTATCAGTAGCTACCTGCTTGTCGCGAGATAATACGTAAATATTCGCTCGGGTATATACGTAAGGGAAAAAAAAGGTCCATACTGTGAATTGGAACGAAATTGGAGAGAAAGATAGATTTTACAAGAAGCAAAATTCTGAGAAATTCAACAACTCAAATGAACACGAAAGAAAGAATGTGTGTGATAAAAGTTCTTTACTTCTTCAAAGAGTGAAAATTTGACGAGTAGGCCTATGACCAATAAATTATATATATATATATATATATATATATATATATATAAATTGCTATAATGTGATCTGTCAGACATAAATGGCCAAATATGCATAAATATGTCTTAAGAAAGTACTTTAATTCAATTAAGTTTTGTATAAAAACATTATATATATATATATATATATGTTATAATTAAATGTTTAACATTGAGCAATGCAAGCTTAATATGGTATGATGAGAAAAATAAATGCCTGGACGGGTTTCGAACCCGGATCTCTGAGTTCCGGGTTCGAATCCCGTCCAGGCATTTATTTTTCTCATCATACCATATATATATATATATATATATATATATTACCTAAGAAGGTATTTTAACTTATTTTATTTTATGACTCTCCACCTCAACGGTTTTAACAATGAATTTTATTAGTATTGAATATATATATATATATATATTATATATATATATATATATATATATATATAAGAAACTTACCACAAAAATATATATGCAATATCATAAAAATATATGTTATATCATAAAAATCCTAGCCCAGCTCATAATTAATGTCGGTTTTAATGTAATTTGAGGGTCTGAAGGTGTGATTGACTGGGAGTTTATTCGAAATGGGTGTGGTAGTCGATTTATATCTTTATTCTCAACAAGTGCGTCGAGTAATGACATTTTGAAAATTCTGGACGTGGATTTCGACGATTTCTTCGCATAAAAAACCAGAGAACTGGTTTCATCGCGAGATAATAAACCTCGTTGAAATATGGCTCAAGACCTGATGAAGGATTTTTGTCTCGCAATGATTTCTGGTTGGTAGATTTGAATCGGGATTAATTTAGGTAAATTGCGGTAGAGCTGGATTCTCTTCTCAGGGGTCGGAAGTTGGTACACAGGAGACGCTTCATTTTTTTTTTTTGAAGAAATAATTCATATATATTTCAGGTCTAATATTCTTCACCATATGTTTAAAATCAGTTCTTCTTATTCACAACGTTGATTATTTTCATTGTTATGTCAAATGAAACGTTTCACAATCCTAAAATCAAAGAGATTATAAAATTGTATCTGAAGAGCTATTCTTGCTTCCATTCAGAACAAAATTATTTATTTTATTACATAAAACATTCCTCATTAGAGGACTGCCACAAAGACAAAGTGGTACAGACAGTTAATTTTCGAAATTGATGAAATACAGTTTGTAAATATACTTAAAAAATTCAAATCGTATTGAAGTATATTCTATAAAGTAGAAATTTTGTAAGGATGGTTTCTTAAAATTGAAATTGATTTTCTAATGGCAGCGATGGCAATTTTAGAAAGATACACTCTGTCAAAATCTAAGAAATCCCAAAATTTAGCTAAGAACCCTGGTTTAGTACCTCTTGCCCCGATCATCAATCCTGTGACACTTATACTACCTAATTGGTATTTATCTTTGTAATAGTCAACTGTTCGCTCATATATGGCTTTCTTTTCAGAGTCAACTTTCTCAGGTTGGCCACTGTGAGTCTCAAAACGGATTTTGGGATCTAATATCATACAAATTTTAGAAGATGGTCTAAATGCAATAATATATATTCGTCTATTACTCCCATTAGTGGCCACACCATGAACTTCCTCATAAATTGTGTATCCATTATCTCGCAAGGCTTCTGCCACCATGTTTCGAATAGTGTGATGCCGAATGTTTCTCAGTGATTCCCCAAACGGACAAGCCCCAATGAGGTGTGCAAGGGTTTCGTGCTCTCTGCGACAGCATCTACAGAGGGTATCGTCCCTAGATCTGCCCGGCAAAGAACGCACCGCCGATACATTGGCTTGCATTTTAATCGCTTCTCTCCATTCGGAACAAGACAATCCCCGATAATCACGAATCCATTGATTTGACGGTATATATTCATTGTAGAGAATAACGCCTTTTCCTTTATGAATAAGTCGACTCCAGAGAAATGCTTCTTTGTTTCCTAGTTGTTTCCCAAGTTTCCTTGCATCTTGTAGAAGACTTCGAGTGTTAATATTGTAATCACTAGGTTCAACGTTAAGGACTCTCACACATTATAAACTTTCCTCTTTTAGATTTCGGGGAGTAGTAATGTATGTATTATTGTCTTGGTAAAGAATGTGGCAAATGTTTATATGCTGTAATTTCGTCTCCCATATTGCACAAAATAAATCAAGTCCTTTATTTCGACGTTCAGTATATAACGTGATCAGGGACATCTATCGGAAGATGTAAATTTTTTTAAGTCCACTTCTCAAAAGTTTATCACAATTCACTAAAAATGTATTTGGTATTTGATTTGGTAGTACTGTTTCAAACGGGTAAATTGGAGTGGAGATATGGAACAATTTAAAACTGTAAATGTGTGATCAGGCTATAACAGCGATGAAACAATGAGAATTTCAATATTATTCCGTAATTTAGTAAGGGTTTGCTTAGAATCAAAAGTTGTATGATCTGAAAATTCGATACCTAAATAACGAATAGTGTCAGTGATTTTATGGACACGAATTGCATGTCCATCAAATTGGAGATCTTTCTCACATAGTTCACCTTTCTCGATTGAAAGCACTGCTGATTTGGAAACTTTAATTTGAAGACCTATTTCCTGAAACTTCTGCAGAACTATTCTTGTCAGTTCACTGGCAGCTGCTATATCTTTCCCTATAATCACCGTGTCATCAGCAAAGCTCATAATTGTTAATACAGGATGAATAAATTTAACGTGTTATAATATTAAGTCCATTATTACGTCACATGACATTACTCTTAATTGTATTGGTTAATACTTCTATTAGATATAAGATGCAATCCGATTGGTCATATAAGAAAGATGAGTGTTTTTAATTCCAAACACAATTTAGTTTAATTTCATTTATGGGAGTATAAAGTTATTCAGATTTTATTTTTAAATTTATTAGAAATCGATAATAGTAAAATTCATATCAAATTCCGTTGAGGTGAAGTCATACGATGAAAGTTAAAAATTAAATTGTACCTGTTGGTAGGTGCCGTCGTCCTCAACTTTGTTAAAATATTGTATACAAAATTAACTGCAGCGCGCTTTCGGAAGTTAAATCTTCAATCTTCTGCATGGGTTGAGCTCCCCCTACTCGTTGTGTTGTAGTGTGCGGTGATGTATAGACAAGTCAAACACAAGTCAGGGTTGCATGCTACAAACAAATTATTAGAAATATTTATAAATTCTAACAACAATGAGTTAAACAAAAAGTAAAAAGGCAGTTAACTTATCAACAAAAGGCGCTTTATCTAGTAAAATATTTTTATTATCTATTAATCACTTTTTTATTTGAACAAGAACCAACAGAGAATTATTCAGATTTTATTTAAGTTTAGATTTATGTATAGAAAGAATTTTAAGGCGTACAAATTAATTTATTAATTTCAATTCTATGACGCTTAGTCAATTATAAAAATTCTGCTTTAGACCATAGAATTGAATCGGTCTCTGCTTTGAAAAGTAATTTAATTTCTTGTCAGAAAACAATCCAAATAAAATTTTCTTTCAAAAAAAGAGGCACATGTAGAGTAATCTGTTGCAGACCAATCTTAATCTTTTTTAAAGTTACACGAATTCTCTGACAGGTATTTATTAATATAATATTTGTTCGCTGACCAGAGACACTTGTGAAGCTTCCAGGTTTTATTTTATGAAAACCGCCCACCTGCTTTCAAGAACATCTGAATGAAGTCTAAGAGAGTTGCCAAAATATTTTACTAGGAAGACATCTCGTGGCAAATTCAATTGATTTCGTAACATGATGTTGTTGTTTATAGATTATAAGAAGGTTTTTGATAAAGTGCCTAGACCAAAATTATGGAACATATTAAGTGAAAAAGGAATTCCACTACACTTGATAGCAGTAATTAAGGAAATGTATTAGAAATCAAAAATAAAAATAAATCAAAGGGAACCAATACATGTAACAGGAGGAGTTATACAATGTTGTCCACTATCAATCACTCTTTTTAACATTTATTTTGACGACATGATAAGACCATGGAAAAAAATGACAACTTGGAGTATTAACTTAGAAAATATAGTAATAAAACAGTAGTCTTTGCAGATGACCAGATTTTAATAGCAAAATCAGAAGATGGATTACAAAGAATGCTATAGGCCTATAAGCTAAATGAAATCTAAAAAACCTGGAAATATAATCAGAAAAATAAAAAACAATGGCTTTCAAGAGCGCTCATCCAGTTCGGACAAAGGTAATATTAAAAAATTAACCAATAGAACAAGTGGTAAGATATAACTTAACTTCCTAGGTTGCGAAATATCATACACAATGTAAACAGATAAAATAACAAACTATAGGCCTATAAGTTTATTTATATGAGAGGAACACTAAAAATATCTTTGTAAAATAATGTCAGGAATGACTTTATAATGAAATTATGCAAGACAATGGTAGTTCCTATTATTACTTACGGATCCAAAACATGGACAGTGACAACACAACAATCTTCCGGAATCCAAGCTGCTGAAATTAAATGCCTCAGATCAATAGCAGGATATCAAAGAACAGACAAAAACACACAGCACAGAAATAAGACAGCAACTAAAAGTAGAGGAATTAAACACAACAATAGTGAAATACAGAACGAACTGGAAAGAACCCTTGGCAAGGATGATTGAGAATAGAATACCAAAAGCAGCATATAACTATTCATCACGAGGAAGAAGAAGCTTGGGAAGACCAAAGAAAGCATGGAAAGAGCAGCAATTTGGAGCCGGAACAGGCTAGTAAATTAGCCTAAACTGTGACGAAGAAGAAGAAGAAGAAGAAGATGTTATTGTTTGTGATGAAGATATCACAATAACATTTCAAACAGTAGACGTAGGAGCCTTCTCACACCCTCAGTACCAGACATCAGCTGGGATGTTGGTCCGCATGACGGCCACAACATACTCATTTCATTTAGAGGCTGAGTCGACCCCAAAGGCATGGTGCTGCCAGAAGGTTTAGAACATTGCTAATAAAATTCATATCAAATTCCATTGAGGTGAATAGTAATAAGATAACAATTAAAATATACCTGTTGGCAGGTGTCGTCTTCAACTGTGTTAAACTATCTGGAGGCCTTTCGGAAGTTAACTTCCATCATCAGCAGAATGAGTTTGTGCTACTAGTTGTTATTGTAGATGTTGGTCTTGAAGTGTCGTTAGCAGCAACTGACCGTTTTCAACGATCTCGTATGATGGGTCGTACGTTTGGGGTGTGTTCTCATTTAGTAGTAAGGTGTTGTTGATTTCTTTTATAATTTCAAGGTCTTATAGTAGATTTACCTTAGCTAGAATTATTTTGTTTGTGAACTATTATTAGAGTGTTTTCTATTGTGTCCATTCGGTGACCAGCGTTAATTATGTGTTTGGCATAGCTTGATTTTCCACCCGCGTACATAAACACTTTGAGATGTTCCTTGTATCTTGTCTTAAAGTTTCTACTTGTCCTTCCGAAAGGCCTCCAGATAATACAGGGCTATTCAAAAAGAAGTAACAGACTTGAAACATTTATTTCTTCCAAACTACAAAAAAATAGAAACGCAATTCCAACGTTCCTGGAAAGAGAAAAGTTTGAAGTTCCGATCATGGCCGCATTGGCGCTGTTGCTTGCTACGTTGATTGTTTGCATTAAAATGGCGACACAACAGGACGCTGGATTGGAAGAGGAGGAGCAGAAGATCAACTTCATCGCCGGTGGCCTCCCAGGTCACTAACCTAACCCCGTGTGATTTTTATCTGTGGGGATACGTAAAAGACCGTGTTTTTATCCCTCCTATGACTGACACTCTTGAAAATCTGTGACATCGAATTGTTGAACCTGTGAACTCGATAACTAGATACCAGCTGATTCGTGTGTGGCAAGATATGTGCCACCGTTTTTATATTCGTCGTGTAACACATGATTCTCATATTGAATGCATAAAATGTGAAATTTTGAAGTTTTCTCTTTCCAGGAACGAACTGTGTTTCTATTTTTTGTGGTTTGATAAAAATAAATGTTTGGATCTGTTTCTTCTTTCTGAATAGACCTGTATTTTAAACACAATATTTTAACACAGCCAAGAAGTATATATTTTAATTTTTATCTTATAGGTTCAGATCAGTTTAAAAGTCGTGACCCACCCCCGGTACTCGAACCCTCGACCATCCTGCTGTATAATATTCCTTTAACCAACTATGCTATGGCGTGTATCACTGGAGTGATTATAATACAATCTCGTGTTCTTGTTCCAGGCGTTAAACACCACGGCGCGAAATTTCTAGAAGGCCTTGGCCTACCAGCCGGCTGCTGTCCTCACATCCACATGTGTTAATCACAGAGGTAGGTGAACAACCAACCGTATTTGGGAAACCAGAAGTAATAAAAACAATTAAGCCTCGTAATATGCGATGGGCATTTATGTTGATGATGTTGTGCTATTCGAAGATAGCGAGAAGATTCTAAGGACCAACACGCACACACTATTGAGTTACACTAAGAAATTGGGACTGGAAGTAAATATCAATCAAACTAAATGTATGGTCACAAATAGAAATATATTATATAACGTAAATGGACAGTTAATGACAAATGAGGAAAATTTTTAAAGAAGTGGCTGAATTCAAATACATAGACACAATAATTACAAATAGGAATGAGATGCACAAAGAAAATAAACATAGGCTCAATTCTGGAAATGCATGCTATTATGCATTACAGGGACTCTTGTCGTCCCAATTCCTTTCAAAAAACGTTAAATTTAAAATATATAAAACTGTTATTCTCCCATTTATATTATGTGGATGCGAAACATGGTCTATTACTTTAAGAGAGGAGAGGAGATTACGAGTATTTGATAATAAAGTTATTAGGAACATTTTTGGACCAAAGAGAGATGAACAGACAGGTGAATGGAGAACACCACATAACAGTGATCTACATGGTCTTCATAGGAAGCCAGATATAATAAGAATAGTTAAGTCTCGTAGATTACGATGGGCAGGACATGTGGCACGAATAGGGAATCAAATATGTGCATGGAAGTTTCTTGTAGAAAAACCAGAGGGAAAACGCCGAGTTGTTAGACCAAGAATGAGGTGGGAGAATAGCATTAACTATTATTTGAGGGAAGTAGTTTATACAGGGAATGGTTGGAAAACATTAGCTAAGGTAGGAATGTATGGAGAGCTTATGTTCTTGCGTCCATGAACCTTTTGGTTCGATAGTGCACATGAGTTAGTTAATATGCGATGGGCATCACATGTGGCACAAAAGAATAATGAAAGAGGAACTTGGAAACTTCAAGTAGGAAAACCAGAGGGGTGGAACCTAGAAAAATAACATTACCCCTGATTTGAGGTAAGTGATTTATACAGGGGATGATTTCAAAACAAAACTCTTCTTCTTCTACTTCTATGGCGCTTCAGCCCGATGTCGTGCTTTGGCCTCCTGTATTAAGCTCCTCCAAATCTGCCTATCCAGTGTCTTCCTTTTGCAGTTCCTCACCCCTAGATTCATCTTTGCATCCTCGTCCACAGCACCAATCCATCTGTTCTTTGACCTTCCCAATATTTTACTGTCCCCTTTAATTGTATAGAAAATTGTCTTTGAACATCATATCAAAAGCTGCTCTAAAATAAGGAAGTAAAATTTGGATTAAAAATAATGAAATTCTCATAAACTTAGAGTAAGCCAAATGCGCTTCTTACGTTTACTGTTAGGAATTAATAGACAAGATCACAAAAGGAACACCATTATCAGAGAAAAACTTGGAGTACCAAGTTTAGATGAAGATACCAACTTTCTTCTTGTAAGCCCATGTTTTTCCTTCACAGAGATTTGAGGCGCTCTCCCCCTAAATGGAAGAATTTGAACCATACTAATTTGGTTACACTTGTTTTCGTATAGATGTCATTTGAATGGTCCGTGGTCAGCGTTCCGCCTCATACTGACATTTAGGAAACCAAGGTAGTACTAGGACGGGAAAATTCGCTAAATTTTGCTTAGAGGCCTTTTCATTCAGGCTTAAGTATCTTTTACGAACCTGAAAATCTTCAGACTTAAGACCCACGGCTTAAAGTCCCTCCCGGAGGATTTGCTCCATGGATTTTTCCATCCTAAAAAATCCATCGACCCCGGGTGGGTTTGAACCCGCGACCCTCGGGACCAGAGGCAAGGAGCATAACCACTAGTCCACCGCGGCCGATGAAGAAACCAACAAGAATGGAAAAATCATCTGAGAGGAATGAAAAGAAATATACTTCCAAAATTGGCGTTCCAATATACTCCAACTGGACATATGGATCAAGGAAGGCCAAAACATCGGTGGAAAGATCATTACCATCTTCGTTAGGTTTACCGTCACAGGTCTATGTTCATGATGATGATGATGATGATGATGATGATTATGATGATGAGAATTTTCCTTGGGGTATGTCTGTTCCCCATGCGATGAACGTGTCCTGCCAATTCAAGTATTTTTAGTTTGACTATATTGGAAATACATGGTTTCTTATACAGCACATATACACTGCTCAAAAAATTGGGGATATTGTAGAATAACCTATTAAGACTATGTTTTTTGGAATAGTATTAGATGCAATCACTTTCTATTACTCCAAGATAATGTAAATAAGAGTTTGAAGTTGTTACGTAACCTCGGTACCACACCAGAGGGCAGTGTCTGTACTGTTGATGTGAAAGGGTGGTGTAGGGGTCAATGTTTTGTTGCTGTTTTTAAATCCAGTCCAGTTTTCAGTTAGTGAATGACTTGCCTTAGGGACAGTGATGCCTCGACAACGTGATTTACCTGAACCAATGGCTTGGAGGGCCATAGGAAGGATGGAAGCTGGACAGACACAACAAGAGGTGGCACAAGCCATTGGGGTGTCTCAAAGCGTGATTTCCAGACTTTGGAATCATTTTCAAAGAACATACTGTTCACAGAAGAGCCGGACAAGGTCGACCAAGAGCAACAACAGCAAGGGATGACCGTTACCTCTTGTTAACAGCCCGTCGGAATAGACAGCAGAATGCAACTCAACTGCGAAATACACTTAAAACAGCAACAGGACGCAGGGTGTCAACTCAAACTGTCCCTAATCGACTGCATGGAAGTGGTCTCTATGCCCGTATGCCCATGGTGTGTACCAGGTTAACTCCACAACACCGTAGAGATCGCAGAAACTGGGCGGAGGAACATCGTGGGTGGAGGCATGCTGAATGGAGATCAGTTCTTTTTTCTGATGAGTCGCGATTCAACATGGAATGTGATAGTCGGCGTGTATTCATCTGGAGAGAAAAAGGGACACGAAACAATCCACCTTTTGTACGTGAAAGATCCCCATATGGTGGCGGTGGATTGATGGTGTAGGCAGGAGTCAGTAGTGGTAGACGTACGGACCTCTACGTTATCCAAGGTGGTACTTTTACTGCGGTAAAGTATAGAGATGAGATTCTCCGACCTTTTGCCATGCCTTATGCTGATGCCATAGGTGATTCTTTTCTTTTTATGGACGATAATGCACGACTCCACAGAGCTGGCTTGGTGGACGACATGCTGGAAGTGGAGGGTATCGAGCGTATGCAATGGCCAGCTTCCTCCCCGACTTAAATCCGATTGAGCATGTGTGGGATGCATTAGGCAGGTGCATTGCAGGCAGACCAGCACCTCCCACAACTGTTCCAGAGCTGCACATTGCTCTTATGGAAGAGTGGCCACGTATCCCCCAAGAACTCATTGCTAACCTCATTGCATCAATGCCATACAGGTGTGAGGCAGTGCTGGCCGTTCGAGGAGACCATACACCATACTAAAGAAACATTTTCACCCATGTTAATGTTGCTTTGTTTGTTTGCCATATTCCTAATCAGGATCTCTTTGACATCTGGTGTGGTACAGAGGTTATGTAATGACTTCAAACTCTTGTTGACATTCTTTTGGAGTAATAGAAAGTGATTGCATCTAATACTGTTCCTAAAAACATAGTCTTAATAGGTTATTCTACAATATCCCCTAATTTTTTGAGCAGTGTATATCACTGTTATATCTACTCTGACAAGTGCGAGGATTATGGGATGAAGATAAATATAAATAAGACGAAGGCCATGATTATAGGAAAGAAACAAAGGAAGATAAACATGAAGATTAAAGATGAGGTCATTGAGCAAGTGGAGAGCTTCAAATACTTGGGTTTTACTATCAATACTTACTTACTTACTCACTGGCACTATCGAACCCGTAGGTTCATGGCCGCACGGACATAAGCTCTCCATACATCCCTATCCTGAGCTAATGCTTTCCAATCATTCCCTGTATAATCTACTTCCCTCAAATCATAGTTAATGTTGTTCTCCCACCTCATTCTTGGTCTACCAACTGGGCGTTTTCCTTCTGGCTTTCCTACAAGAAGTTTCCATGCACGTCTTTCATTCCCCATACGCGCAACATGTCCTGCCCATCGCAGTTTTACTATCAATAGTAACATGAACTGCGGTCAAGAAGTAAAGCAGAGGATAGCAATGGCAAAAGAAGCTTTCAACAAGAAGAGAAGCATTTTCTGCGGACCTTTGGCAAGAGAAATAAGAAAGAGGCTAGTGAAGTGCTTTGTGTGGAGTGTAGCATTATATGGTGCGGAGACGTGGACATTACGACGGAATGAGGAAAAGCGACTGGAAGCTTTTGAGATGTGGATATGGAGAAGAATGGAACGTATAAACTGGACAGACAAAGTAAGAAATGAAGATGTGCTAGACAGAGTGGGTGAAAGAAGAACAATGCTGGAACTCATAAAGAAGAGGAAAAGAAATTGGATTGGCCACTGGCTAAGAAGAAACTGCCTGCTGAAGGATGCTCTAGAAGGAATGGTCAACGAAAAGAAAGTTAGAGGTAAAAAAAGACATCAGATGATAGACAATATTAAAATAAATGGTTTGTATGGAGATACAAAAAGGAAAGCTGAGTCAAGGAAAGAGTGGAGAATGCTGAGTTTGCAGTGAAAGACCTGCTCTTGAGCAGAACACTATGAATGAATATCTACTCCATAAAACATCAAATCATGAGAGGGATATATGGAAAGCTTATGTCCGCGCGGCAATGGCCGTAGTAAGTAGGATTAACGAAGGTTTTTTTAAAAGTGTTTTTTTATGATTATAAGAAGGTGTTTGATAAAGTGTCTAGACCAAAGTTATGGAACATATTAAATGAAAAACTAATTTCACTATACGTGATAGCAGTAATTAAAGAAATGTATAAAAAATAAATCGAATGGAGCCAATAAATATAACAGGAGAAGTTAGACAAGATTGTCAACTATCAACCACTCCTTTTTAACATATATTTTGACCATTTTGACGATATGATAAGATAATGCAAACAAATGCCGACTGGGGGTATTAACTTAGGAAATCTAATAATAAAAACTTTAGCTTTTGCATATGACCAGATTTTAACAGAAAAAAAAAGGAATACGAATTGCGAAGATGCTATATAAACTAAATTAAATATAAAGTAATACGATATGGAGATATCATCAGAAAAATAAAAAAAACAGTGGCTTTCAAGGGCGCTTAATCAGTTCAGACAAAGATAATATTAGAAAATAAACAAATAGATTGCGAAATATCATACACAACGGAAACAGATATAAATAAGTGTAATTATATAACTGGAACACTAAAACGAACTTTGCAAAATAAAGCCAGAAAAGACTGTATAATGAAATTATACAAAACAATGGCAGTTCCTATTATTACTTACGGATCCAAAACATGGACAGTGATAACAGAACAATCTGCGAGAATACAAGCTGCTGAAATGAAATTCCTCAGATCAATAGCAGAATATCAAAGAACAGACAAAAAAACACAGCACAGAAATAAGACAGCAACTAAAAGTAGAGGAATTAAACACAACAATAGTGAAATACAGAACGAACTGGAAAGAACTCTTAACAAGGATGATTGAGAATAGAATACCAAAAGCCGCATATAACTATTCATCACGAGGAAGAAGAAGCTTGGGAAGACCAAAGAAAAGATGGAAACAGAAGCAATTGGAGCCGAAACAGGTTAGTAAAATAACCTAAATTGTACGAAAAAGAAGAAGAAGAAGTTTGTTTTATGAATAATCTCTATAATTGGTTTGGAATTTGCTAAAAGGGAATGGATTTGAATATAGAAAATGAAACAGAAACCTGATGTTATGGCACCAGAGGAGATGCGAACTGACGCAGTGACTTATGCAAAATGTCATAGCGTTCATCTGAATTAAGAAAATTAGGCCATTGCCAAACTATGTAATGAGACATGAATGCAAGTGTGCGTGCGCGCATCAGAGTGAAAGAGATGATGGCAGCGGCGGCAGGCGGGTTGCATCCGGGCAGCTGTGCCGGTCCCAGTAAGTGCCGTGTCGCTGTGTGTATCGGATGTAATGGACCAGGAGACATGGATCATCAACACCGTCAATCAAGGTCATTGGTACACTACACCAAGATCAGCCCGTCCATGGCCTCGGACCACGAGCCCCACTATGCATACACGGACTGCTGCGGTCTGCCCGAGGACGACCTGCCGCCTCCTATAGGGAAGTATATATACTCCCGCGCAAGGTATCGCGTGTCCTAGTTGTTATTCATCTGTTACTCCCCCACCCCATTACGTCATATGACATCACAAGGTGTTCTAACAAGTGACGCAACAATTAAATCACTTAATTTCACTTGTACTTTATTATTATTAAAAGCAGTTGCTAATTGTTGCATTTGTTTATCTACACTTTTTAGTTAGAACATCTAACTAACTCACTCTCACATAAGCTCTTCATACATCCCTTCCCGAGCTCATGTTTTCCAATCATTCCCTGTATAATCTACTTCCCTCAAATCAATGTTAATGTTACTCTCCCACCCCAATCTTGGTCTACCAACTGGGCCTTTTCCCTCTGGTTTTCCTACAAGAAGCCTCCATGCACGTCTTTCATTCCCAATTCGTGCCACATGTCCTGCCCATCGCAGTCACGAGACTTAACTGTTCTTATGATACCTGGTTTCCTATAAAGATCATGTAGTTCACTGTTTGTAGTCTTCTCCATTCACCTGTCTGTTCACCTCTCTTTGGTCCGAAACTTTTTCTAAGTACTTTATTCTCAAATACTCGTAATCTCCTTTCCTCCCTTTAAGTAAGAGTCCGTGTTTCGCTTCCATTTTAAATAACAGATGGAATAATAGTTTTATATATTTTCAGTTTAACGTTTTTTGAAAGGAGTTGGCACGACAAGAGTCATTGTAATACATGATAGCACGCATTTCCAGAATTGAGTCTAGGTTTAATTTCTTTGTGCATCTCATTCCGATTTGTAATTATTGTTCCTAAATACTTGAATTCAGCCACTTCTTCATTTCCCTCATTTGCCATTAGCTGTCATTTTCATTATATAATGTATTTCTATGTGCGAGCATATATTTTGTTTGATGTTTACTTCCAGTCCCAATTCCTTAGTTTACTCAATAGAGTGTGCATGTTGGCCCTTAGCATTTTCTCGCTATCGCCCAATAGTACTACATCATCATAAGTAATGCCACGAGTGATTTCCAAATTATCGATAAATTCACGACTCACGAAGTGAGGAGTGAATTTATCTAGAGAATTTGGAAATCAAGAGTGGCATTTGTTAGGACTATTTAACGAATAAAATTAAGCTGTTTACTCACAAATCATTATTTAACTGTAGTTATTTTAAAATATTTATATATTTAATGTAAACGGCGATGTTTGAAAACAAATGAGAAACGATAGGTACGCTTCATCCGCTTCTTTTGTTTATCACTGCAACCAGAACATACTATTTATTGCCAAAGGAACGCAATATTGTAAGAATGCTCTCTAGTGGAGAAAAAATGAAACACATCAAACTGTATATTAATTCATTTCTGTTGTCGTATGATGTAAATATGACAATTATATTTTTTTGGATTGTTACCTGGGAAAAAATACATTTAAGAAAGTGCAAAGAGTGGTTTCGTTTTTTGGTGGTATAATCAATTGCTACAAATGTTTTTATATTAACTCCCGCATGCGGCTTGTGTTGACATTCATGCACTATATATACAATCTGGTAGCCGTATTTCTCACAGGCTCTGTCATTGCAAAATAATGGTCAGACCTGTTCAGAATATTAAAAAGGAGGAGCTTTCTTTAATATGGTAATTATAACACTGATAAATATTTCGTGAAACACGACTCTGATTGGTTGTAAAACAGAAATCATTGAAACATGATTTCTCATTGACTCCCATTTGGGGCATGAGTTAAATAGTCAGCATATATTAACAGCTTATTAATACCATTGAGTTGTAAGCCTTCTTCATCCTCAAAAGATTTGGTAGCATACTTGTTAGGAAGATGTATATTCAACTGTTTGCAAGTGGAATCATGACAAAAGAAAGTCATATGTCTAACTTCTCATTATACTATATTGCAAGTCTTAAGTTTTAGTGCATAAAAATTGTGTCTCTTCACATAGTAAAAAAAAGTATATATTTTAATCTAATTAATGTCGTTAACGTATCTGTGTGAATGAGCCTTTATTTGAAATTATTACAATTTATAATAATGAAAGGTATATTTCTCTCTCTCTCTCTCTCTCTCTCTCCTCTCTCTCTCTCTCTCTCTCTCTCTCTCTCTCTCTCTCTCTCTCTCTCTCTCTCTCTATATATATATATATATATATATATATATATATAAACTCACTGGCACAATCGAACATTTAGATTCATGGCCGCATGAATACAACCTCTCCATACATCCTTATTCTGAGCTAATGATTTCCAATCATCCCCTGTATAATCTACGTCTCTCAAATCATAGCTAATGTTATTCTTCCACCTCATTATTGCCCTACTTACTGGACGTTTTCTCTTAGGTTTTCCTTCATGCAGTTTCCACGCCTCTCTTTCATTCCCCCCATCCTGCCCATCGCAGTATACGAGACTTAGCTGATCTTATTACATCTGGTTTCCTATAAATATCATGTATCTCATTGTTATATAGTCCATTCGCCTGTCTGTTCATCTCTCTTTCGTACATTTTTTCCCCTGAGATCTTTATTCTCAAATACTTGTAATATTTTCTCCTCTCATAAAATAAGAGTCCATATAATAGAACTGGGAGAATAACAGTTTTATATGTTTTCATTTTCATTTTTCATTTTTTTAGAGAAGTTAGGACGACAAGATTCTCTGTAATAGCATGCTTTTCCAGAATTGAGCCTATGTTTAATTTGTTTGTATTTTTCTCTGTATTTTTAAACTGTAGATGTAACTGTTTCTATATTTGATTCTTCTATAATACCTATGTTCCTTTTTATGTGGTCTAATAATGTATGTAGTCTACTGGTACAAATCTCACTTCTGGTCCATTTGTCTGACGTTAAGGTCCAGCATTCACTTCCATACAATAGCAAATGCAGTGCAATTACTTTATAAAGTTTTAATAATAATGCTTGTTTTTATATAGTATAGTTCCACAAAAATATCTAAATATGTTTAATTTTATTAATCGTTATTTGAGGGAGATAAATTATACAAGGAATGATTTTAAAACATAAGCTCTGGATAGGGATGTATGGAGATGTTATGTCCACGCGACCGTCAACCTCCAAGTTCGATAGTCCCAGTGAATTAGTTATTTAATTAGTTAGACGGTAACATTATAGAGAATTATAATTTCAAAATATCGATAAGTAAAACAAAAATCTTAACTTTAAAGCATCACATAGATAAATTAAAGCTAAAATATTCTGGAAGCGAAACCCTTTAAAGAAGTGAACCATTTTAAATACTTGCGTTATGAGATCTCTTTAACAAAACTTAAAAAATGTAATTACGTATATGGTACAATAAGAGAATATTGAAAAATACAACAAAGGGAACAGAACTACAATTTTATAAAGCAATGACAGCCCCTTGCTATTTTTTATTCAATGCCACAGGTTGTCATTTTGACATTTCTAGTGTTCTCTCTTGGCATTGGCGTAATTGTAACCCACTTCTGAAGTTGGGGCGCCTAGAAGGTGGAGTTACGTTACCCCGATGATATGATGGGTGATAAATGATAATGACGCTCCAGGAGAGTTCTTAAACTAAACTCCAAACCATGGGCAACCACAGGAATACTTCCCTTTAAGGAAAATTTTATGTGGTTTGACCAGGAATCAAACCTGGGACCTTATGAACAGTAGTCAGAAACGCTGACCACTAGCCCATGAGGCTGGTATGGTAGTGAGTTTTGGGTTTTTAACTAAAAGAGAAGAGAAGATCATAGAAGCAGCTGAAATAAGCTGCATACTTATTGATTAAAGAACAAGATAAGATATTAGAAATGAGTTAGATAATGTAACTTCCTAATGATTAAAAAAAAGAGTTAGATATTTTTAAAGTTTTAGATAAAATAAAACAATCTAGAAAAAAACTGGAACGAACATGTCCATAGAATGAAAGGTGAACGCATACCAAAAATAATTATTATTAGATTAAAAACCAAAAGGAGGCAGGAATGTTGGTAGACAGAAAAAGAGATGGATTAAACTTTTTGAATGAGAATCTATGAGACCGGAACCAGCCGCATTGGCATAATCCGTGAATGTTGTTGATGATGACGATGATAGTACAGGTCATGTATAATGTTGTAAGCCAATTCATGTTGAATACTGATAGACATGAAGGATGCTTTGAAATGGTAGACATTTACAGAATGTATCCTACTATTTTTATTGTTTTTCTTCGATGAAGGCCTATACCTTGACATGTTAGGAAGAAGTTTCATACAAGTTTTTTTTTAATGTTATTAATGAATGTACATACTAGTATATGTTCCTGTTGGTATATACAGTATTATTATATAATCTATCTATAACCGCGTAGCCCACTGTTGAGCCATAACCTCTCCTCTGTAAGGAGTTACTAGACCAAGTTAATTTTTAGTTAACTTATTTACTCATAGATGTCATGCGGTCAGCTCACCGTCTAATAGCGAGGAGATATGATACCAAAAGTCAACACAGCTCAAAGAAACTGAGGATGGAAGTAAATGTCAATAAAACTAAATATACGGTCACACGTATAAATACATTATGCACTACTCAAAATATAGAGGAATACATGCTTAAACCAAAGCCACAAAATAAATATTGTAACAATCTAATTTTTGAGAGTCAGATATTTTGAATTCAAGTATTGTTTAAAATCAGATTGAAGATCTTACGGGTTTTATTAATTTTTCTCTGAATATGTTAGTGAAATTCCGAGAGTTTCAACAAGTGAGTTCGTATTGATTTATTTTTTAAAAACAGGTTTGAAGAATAATCTATGGTAGGGAATTGTTATTTTTGTGTTCTCTGAAGCTAATACAGCGCAATGAGACATCTGAATGAAACATCAGTTGCACGAGCAGTTGCATTGATTGAAGATGGTCGTTCCATTCGCCATATCTCTAGGATTCTTGATGTCAGCCTGTCCGTCATCCATAGGCTGTGGAGGCGATATAGAGAGACACATGGATACAAGAGGAGACCCGGGTAAGGTCGTAAGAAGAAGACTACAGACGTGCAGGATAGATTTCTTGCCTTGTCAGCTTTGCGCAGAAGAAAATCTACAGCCAGAGATCTTCAAAATAATTTACGCACAACAACTGGGACGGTAATTTCTGATCAGACTGTAAGAAATAGACTGAGAAATGCAAGGTTGAGATCTAGAATTCCCTTTAAAGTCCCTCGTTTAACACGTCAGCACAAAGAAACCCGGCTGCGATTTGCTCAGAATCATGTCAACTGGCAGCTCCGCCAATGGAAGGGTGTTTTATTCACGGACGAATCAAGATTTCGTCTAACAGGTTCTGATGGTCGTACACGTGTATGGAGACGTCCTGGTGAGCGTTTTAATCCAGCCACAATTATTGAACGTGACAGATTTGGAGGTGGTTCGGTTATGGTTTGGGCTGGGATTACTATTGAGTCTCGGACAGAGCTTGTCGTTGTCCCACAGCGCATAAATACTGATATTTACATTAAAGACATTATCCTCCAACTTGTTGTACCCTTTGCTTATGGTATGGACCCTAATTGTCTTCTAATGCAAGATAATGCTAGATGTCATATAGCACAGGCTACCAGAGATGTCCTGCAAGAATGTCAAATTCGGCTTGCATGCAGTCCGGACCTTAATCCGATCGAGCATATGTGGGATAAGTTGGAAAAACTTGTTCCTAAGCGTCCTGCTGTACCTCAGAACCTTTAAGAACGTTCACCGAGGAATGGGAGAGAATCTCACAAGTTTCTGTAAGAAGGCCCCTGCGAAGCAGCCTCGTAGGTGTGATGCGGTCATTATTCAGGCTCATGAACCGGGGCTAATGTATTTTACAGGAACCTGGGGTTCTACCTATTAAGGAGGACCAAAATGGATCGCTCACCGCCAACACTTAAGTGATGGCCGTAGAGCTTTCCATCCATCTATCTATCTATCTATCTAGACTCACGGAGGACACACTAAGTACTGAGTGTTGAAATAACCATGGAAACATTGATTCCAAAAATTGTAAATCTCAAATTTCCACTTTGTTTTCTGTTACAAATACTAACTTGTTCGTATTGATAATATTGTACAAGAACATATTGCTTGAACGTCTATTCTAATTTTACATAAATCTTCAGTTTATAATTACAGAAGATCAAACATTAAATTGTTTCAATATTCATTCTCGTGTTTTGGTTTAAACATGTGTTCCTCTCATTTTTTTGAGTAGTGTATAATAGAAATGAAACAGTTAAAGAAAAACTTATGGAAATTTTGAAGAAGTGGTTCAATTCAAATACCTAGGAACAAATAATTACAAATAGGAATAAAATGCACAAAGAAATTCAACATCGGTTCAATTCTGGAAATGCATGCTATTATGCATAACAAGGACTCTTGCCATCCCAACTTCTTTAAAAAAACGTTAAACTGAAAATATATAAAACTGTTATTCTCCCAGTTATATTATATGGATGTGAAACATGAACTCTTACTTTAAGGGAGGAAAGGAGATTACGAGTTTTGAGTATAAAGTTCTTAGGAAAATGTTTGGACCAAAGAGAGATGAACAGACAGGTGAATGGAGAAGACTATGTAACAGTGAACTACATGGTCTTTATAGGAAGCCAGATGTAATAAGAACAGTTAAGTCTCGTAGTCTGCGATGGACAGGACGTGTGGCACATCTGGGAAATGAAAGACGGCATTAGTACTTATTGTGGGAAAACCAGAGAGAACGCTCCCAGTTGGTAGGTCAGTAACGAGGTGGAAGAATAACATTGGCCATGATTTGAGGGGGATGATTGTAAAACATTAGCTCAGGATGGGGATGATATGTATCTTACGTACACGGCCATGGATATCTGGATTCGATAGTTCCACTAAGTTAGTGAGCGAGTTAGTTAAGCTCGGATACATCAACCAGCAAAATGAGCCACGGGGAGTGAAGGTAAGCCTGGAACGAAAATTTAAAAAATCCCTGCATCTAACTAACTGGCACTATCGAACCCGTAGCTTCATGGCAGCGCTGACATAAGCTCTCCATATATCCTTATTCTGAGCTAATGTTTTCCAATTATTCCCTGTATAATGTACTTATCTCAAATCACGATTAATGTAATTCTCCCACCTCATTCTTGGTTACCAACTGGGCATTTTCCCTCTGGTTTTCCTACAAGGAGCTTCAACGCACTCTTTCATTCCCCATTCGTGCCACATGTCTTGCTCATCTACGAGACTTAACTGTTCTTATTATATCTGGCTTCCTATAAGGACCATGTAGTTCACTGTTATGTAGTCTTCTCCATTCACCTGCCTGTTCATCTCTCTTTGGTCTAAAAATTGTTCTAAGAACTTTATTCTCAAATACTCGTAATCTTCTTTTCTCCCTTAAAGTAAGAGTCCATGTTTCATATCCATATAATATAACTGGTAGAATAATAGTTTTACATATTTTCAGTTTAACGTTTTTAGAAACGAGTTGGACGTCAATAGTGGCTGTAATGCATAATAGCACGCATTTCCAGAATTGAGCCTATGTTTAATTTCTTTGTGTATCTCATTCCTATTTGTGATTATTGTTCCTAGGTATTTGAATTCAGTCACTTCCTCAAAAAAAAATCCCTCTAGCGAGCATAAATTTCTATTTTTCCTAACAAACATCCGTATATGGTATTCAAATAAAATGAAGACTCCAATAATTAATCACCGAACTCCGACCATTAGGAGCGAGAGTTCATCTGAAAATCGAAATTTAAAAATCGCTCTAGTTACTGTCATGTTTGTTTTGTTGCAGAGAATCTAAATACATAAGAATTGAGACTTCTTCTTCTTCTTCGTCACGGCTTAGGCTTTTTGTTAGTCTGTTCCGATTCCAAATTGCTACTCTTTCCATCTTTTCTTTGGTCTTCACAAGCTTCTTCTTCCTCGTGATGAATAGTTATATGCTGCTTTTGGTATTCTATTCTCAATCATCCTTGCTAAGGGTTCTTTCCAGTTCGTTCTGTATTTCACTATTGTGTTTAATTCCTCTACTTTTAGTTGCTGTCTTGTTTATGTGCTATATTTTTGTCTGTTCTTTGATATCCTGCTATTGGTCTTAGAAATTTAATTTCAGCAGCTTGGATTCCGGAAGATTGTTGTGTTGTCACTGTCCATGTTTTGGATCTGTAAGTAATAATAAGAACTGCCATTGTCTAGTATAAATTCATTATAGAGTATTTTCTAGCTTTGTTTTTCAAAGTTCTTTTTTAGTGTTCCTGTTATATAATTAATCGTATTTAGTTAGTTATTTATAGATGTTTCCGTTGTGTATGATATTTCGCAACCTAGTAAGTTATAAGATATTAAACATAAAATTGGTACCTGGTAAGTCAGTCGTCCTCAACTAAATTATTAATCTTCATCAAGTACTTCCAATATGGAGGCCTTTCAAAAACAATGTTTCATCTTCTATATTTTAACTGGTACTGATATTGTATAAGTTGTATAACGGGTTTATGTCTGCGGGTGTGTTCTCGTTGAATAGGTCTGTATTCTTTGCTTCTTTCAGAATCTCTATATCTTCAAGGATGCTGATATTGTTGTTGTTATACTCTCTGTGTAGAACTGATATTATTTCCACTCAAAGACTTCAACGTGTTCATAATTCTTGCGCACGTTTTATTTGTGGTATTCGCAAATTTGACCATGTTACACCGTCCCTGGAACAATTATCGTGGTTTCGTCTAAGAGATCGTAGAACTGTCCATTCCCTATCCCTTCTCTATAAAATATACTACACATCATCGCCTAATTATTTATCACGCCGCTTCATCAGACTATCCGACACACATAATCTTGACACTCGATCCCATCAGCACATTGTCCTTTATATCCCGCCTCATCACACTGTATATTATTCATTATCTTTTACGGTGTCACTTACCAAAACATGGAATTCCCTTCCACCCTATGTCAGAGACTGTCAAACTATAACATCCTTCAAAAACAAACTAAAGAATTATTTAATAACAAACTAACTTATACACCTCACTGATAGTATTCTTTTAGCAATATTAATATATTTAATTATTTATGTAAATAATATTAAGAATAACAAATATTTTTATTTGTTTTGTTTTAAATATTGTATAATTGTAAAATTAGTTTTCTATATCTCATTATTTTCCTGTTTTTTATATACACTAGACAGGGACAATTTAATATGTCTTGCTTGTATACATTTTATTATTAGTTTTAGTCTTAATTTTAACTAATATTAACTGGTTGTATTATAGATCGTAATATGTATATTAGACATTATCTTTTGATCAAATTTTTACTTAGTGTTTAATATTAGAGTTAATTAAGATTGTTATATTCTTATGTAATATATGTTTGTCCTGGTGAGTGGAAGAGAAGGCCACATGGCCTTAACTCCACCAGGCTAAATAAATCTTAAATCTTAAAAAAAAAATCTGATATAGTATTATTGATTTTATGGAACTGATGACCCGTTTCTAGTATGTGTTGGGCAAAACTTGATTTTTCTTCATTATTAATAGAATTTTTTAAATGTTCAAAATATCTTGTGTTGAAATTTCTTGTTTTTTTTTTTTAGTCTATGTAGAACGTTTCGCAATTGTTGCACTTTAGTTTATAAACACCTTTATTTTCGTATTTATTTGTTTCTTCTATTTTGTTGGATATTATATTGTTTTGTTTGTTATTAGTTTTGAAGGCGATTTTAAAGGTTTTATCTTTTTTTCCTGATCGAATTGACTAATTTGATCGTTTCACATCCTGTATAAGTTACAATGATCCAATTGTTCGTATTTGTGTTACATTTCTTTTTTTCTTTTTTTTAGTTTTGTTATATTTGTTATATTGATTCTTCTTCTTTGTTTTTTGACCAATTTGTTGATAATTTCTTCTCTATATCCATTGTTATATGCTAGGGATTTTATATATTTTAGTTATTTTTTGTAGTTTGTTTTGTTTAGTAGTAGCTTCAAGATTCTGTTTATTAGGCTGATAAAGGTACTCATTTTCTGTTGTATGGGATTTCTTGATTTTGGTGTATAGCTATTGTAGTTGTAAGTTGTAGCTTGTAAGTTATATTTTGTCACTTGTGGATTTAATAAACAAAATGAATATACAGGGTGTAACAGGACCGCACTGACAAAATTATAGGGTTAATAGATTAGATTAGATTAGATTAGATGTATTTAGCCTGATGGAGTTAAGGCCATGTGGCCTTCTCTTCCACTCACCAGGACAAACATACATTACATCAGAATTAACTCTAATATTAAATACTAAATAAAAATTTGATCAAAAAGATAATATCTATTATATTACGATCCATAATGCAACCAGTTAATGTTAGTTAAAATTAAGACTAAAACTAATAATAATATGTACACAAGCAAGACATTAAATTGTCTCTGTCTAATGTATATAAAAAACAAAGATAAATAATGAGATAAAGAAAATTAATTTTACGACTATACAATATTTAAAACAAAACAAATGAAAATATTTGTTATTCTTAATATTATTTTCATAAATAATTTAATGTGTTAATTGTTAAAAGAATACTATCAGTGAGGTGTATAAGTTAGTTTGTTATTAAATAATTCTTTAGTTTGTTTTTGAAGGATGTTATAGTTTGACAGTCTCTGACATAGGGCGGAAGGGAATTCCATGTTTTGGTAAATAGGTCATGTAAAGCGGATCATTGTGAAGGAACATATAGTCGCAAACACGTCGTTTGTAAGTTATGCGCATATGAAGGTATTCACCCGTATAGGTCGGATTTGAATACAAACAATTGTACACGTATCATTTTATTAAAAAATACATGTTTTTACAATAAGTGTTCAAACAGTAAGTGTTTTGACGACGTCAAAAAGAATCCTGCCATGCTCGGCCGTGCTGGCCCATCATTGCTGCGACGATATCAAACATGCAATGAGACACAGGGTCGTCTGTTTGAACACTTATTCTAAAAAAATGTCTCTTATAATAAAATTATACGTGTACAATTGTTTTTATTCAATTTCGACTCTTACGAGTGAACACCTTCATCTGCACATAACTCATAAACGACATGTTTGCGACTATATGCTCCTTCACAAAAAAATGATCCTATCTGCATGGCCTATCATCCCTTTCATTTTGTCGGTGAGGTTCTGTTACACCCTGTATAATTCGTAAACCAGCAAAAATAATATCATAAATTTGACTTGTTGAAGAATTCGCTTAGTTTACGCAATTCCCGCGTGTCAGAGTTTGATCTAGAATGTAGTGTCTTGATGCGGAGTGTACAGCAGATCGCGTTGCATGGCTAATTCTAATCTCACAACAGATTTGTCCAGTAAATTAGGTGTAATTTGAAAATTTACTTCTCTACGTTTATAGCTATTAAACACGGAACTACAACATTCATCTTTGCCAGATTCCTTATTTGTTCAAATACCGGCACATTACATTACATACACCAGTGGCGGCTCGTGAGATTTTAGGCTAGATCAAAATAAACTTGCTTTTTCTACTGAGTGATCCCCTCGGTATGACGATAGTGTTTAATTATAACGTCTTTAACAAATAATTCAAGAATGGTTAATAACAAACTGACATGTCCTGCATCGCAGTCTACGAGACTTAACTGTTATTATATCTGGTTTCCTATAAAGACCATGTAGCTCACTGTTATGTCTTTTCCATTCACCTGCCTGTTCATCTCTCTTTGGCCCAGAAATTTTCCCTCAGAAATTTATTCTCAAATACTCGCAATCTTTTCTCTTCCCTTAAAGTAAGAATCCGTGTTTCTCATTCATATAACCTGATATAAGTGGGAGAATAACAGTTCTTTCATATTTTCAATTTAATGTTTATTTTTAGCGACGTTGGGACGACATGAGTCCGTGTAATGCATAATAAGAACATGCGTTATGTTTAATTTATTTATGGACTAATTGTTTTTATTAATTATTGTTCGTAGGATGTAGATATTTGAATTTCGCCACTTTTTCAAAATTTCCCTCATTTATGGTGCCATTTCCCATTTAATAATGATTTATAAGTGTGACCAACGCTCTATATTTTTACATCTCTTATTATTATTATTATTATTATATTATTATTATTATTATTATTAATAATATTATTACTATTATTATTATTATTACCATCATCATCCGTCACGAATTAGTTCTTTGTAGACCTGTTTTGGCTACATCTAGCAGTCTTTTAAGAGGTCTTCCTGGTCAACGATGCCCTTTGGGCTTATATTACATCATTATGTTTGGGATTCTTCAATTATCCATTCTTTTTAAATGGTCTAGCCAGTTTAATTTATATATGTTGAGTTTTTCTTCTACTGATTCTGCTTCTAATTGTTCTAAAATTTCTTCATTTTTTTTTTTTATCTATAAGAGAGTATCCTGCTGTCCTGAGAAATTTCATTTCCGTTGCTTTCATTCTGCTCCTGTCCCTTTTTCTTAATGTCCAAATCTCACTTCCATATACAATGGAGGGTATTATTATTATCGGTACTTTTTTTTTGCAAATGCCCCAGGTTGTCTTTCGACATCCCTGCTGTTCTCTCCTGGCATGGCGTACTTGTAACCCACTTCTGAGGTTGGGGCGCCTGGAAGGCGGGGTTACGCTGCCCCCATGATATGTGAGTTGATGATGGTAGTAATGATGCGCCAGGAGAGACCTTAAATTAAACTTAAGCTAATTAGGCGAATTATTACTATTATTATTTTATTTCAGGATTGTTTCTGTTATTTACCCAGGTATCCTCAACCAAAATATACATTTTTTTCTTCCACACTTCCCGGTCTTGCTTATCTCCTTCTGTCATATTTCTCTTCTTCATATTGTCTTGAATTCCCTTTTTCCATATTGGCTTTGGTCTATCGCGTTTCCCTTTTCCAGGAGCTATCCATTTCAATACTTCGTTTGTTTCTGTGTCCCTTATTCTCATTATACGGATATCCATACCATCTTAGTTGGATTTCTTCAATCTCTTGTACAATATCCTTATCTACATTCATTATTTCTCTTATTGTATTATTTTTTATTTTATCTAATTTTGATATTCTTGCCGATCGTCTTAAAAAGTCAATTTTTGTGACTAATAATTTATTTTGCATCTTCACATCCAAGTGACTACCAATTTATCATCTGCGAATAAGTTATGTATGTATTTATTCTCTTTTAATTTTAATCCCATTGGTTTATATTTATTTGACCATTCCTGTAATACAATATCTATGTATATTTTAAATAATGTTGTGATATTGTGCACCCTTGAAATAACCCTTTTGCAGTTATCAACTCTTCTGTTAATTCTGAGCTCATTTTAACCCTACATTTGTTATTACAGTATATATTTTTATTATATGTATAATTTGTTCATTAATCTTTGCTTTTTCCAATGCTTGGCATTATAATTTTCCTGGTATACTATCATAAGCTTTTTCTAAATCCTAAAAAAATCAGTCCCACATCCTGTTGTTTATTGATACATTTTTGTAAAATTTCTCTAATTATAAATATATGATCTATTGTAGAACGTCCTGTCGTGAAACCACTTTTTTCTTCTGTCCCTCTAAAATCATTTTCAATCCATTATTTTATCAGGTTTCCCAAAATCTTTATAAAAGGTCTTGTTATATTTATTCCTCTATAAATTGTACACTGTTTCTTATCTCCTTTCTTGTAGATTGACACTATGACACTAGGTAACCTGTTTTCATTTCTTCTGGGAAATTGTCCGTTCCCAATATTTTGTTCATCAGTTTTGTTATTAACATTATAACTTTCTTCCCGCCATATTGTATTAATTCTAAATTAACATTTCCAGGTCCAGGCGATTTTCCATTCTTCATTTTTTACGATGCTTTTAATTTCTTCTTCTGTCGCCATAATAATAATAATAATAATAATAATAATAATAATAATAATAATAATAATAATATTGACTATTTAACTCATGCCCCAAATGGGAGTCAATGACCAATCACGTTTCAATGATTTCTGTTTTACAACCAATCAGAGTCGTGTTCACGAAATATTTATCAGTGTTATAATTACCATATATTAAACAAAGCTCCTCCTTTTTAATATTCTGAACAGGTCTGACCGTTATTTTGCAGTGACTGAGCCTATAAGAAATACGGCTACCAGATTGTATATATAGTGCATACATGTCAACATTTGTAGCAATTTATTATACCACCAAAAAAAGAAACCACTGTTTGACTTTCTTAAATGTATTTTTTCCCAGGTAATAATCCAGAAAAATATAATTGTAATATTTACATCATACGACATCAGAAATGAATTAATATACAGATTGATGTTTCATTTTTTCTCCACTAGAGAGCATTCTTACAATATTGCGTTCCTTTGGCAATAAATAGTATGATCTGGTTGCAGTGATAAACAAAAGAAGCAGTAGAAGCGTACCTATCGTTTCTCATTTGTTTTCAAACATCGCCGTTTGCATTAAATATATAAATATTTTGAAATAACTACAGTTAAATAATGATTTGTGAGTAAACAGCTTAATTTTATTCGTTAAATAGTCCTAACAAATGCCACTCTTGATTTCCAAATTCTCTAGATAAATTCACTCCTCACTTCGTGAGTCGTGAATTTATCGATAATTTGGAAATCACTCGTGGCATTACTTATGAAAAATATTGGAATGGTTTCCATCTGGAAGAAGAAAGAAAGACCTCGAAACAAGTCGTGTATGCAATAAATAAGAACTGGAATGAGAACAAAAGGACTGGAGGAAATGGAGTGGATGGATAGAGACGAGTGGAGAAGGAAAATAAAACTTCAGGCACAAAAAGATGTGTAAACGTTGAAAATCTGTATTTAAATGACAAGTGTGTGGATTATGGGATGAAGATAAATATAAATAAGACAAAGGCCATGATTATAGGAAGAAATCAAGGAAGATAAACATGAGGATTAAATATGAGGCCATTGAGCAAGTGGAGAGCTTGAAATACTTGGGTTGTACTATCAATAGTAAGATGAACTGCCGTCAAGAAGTAAAGCAGAGGACAGCAATGGCAAAAGCAGCTATTAACGAGAAGAGAAGCATTTTCTGCGGAACTTTGGCAAAAGAATTATGGAAGAGACTAGTGAAGTGCTTTGTGTGGAGTGTAGCATTGTATGGTGCGACTGGAAGCTTTGAGATGTGGATATGGAGAAGGATAGAGCGTATAAAATGGACAGACAAAATAAAAAAGAAACATGTGCTAAACAGAGTGTATGAAGGAAGAACAATGCTAGAACTCACAAAGAAGAGGAAAAGAAATTGAATTGGCCACTGGCTAAAAAGAAACTGCCTGCTGACGGATGCCCGAGGATCACTGGTCAACGGAAAGAAAGTTAGACACATCAGATGATAAGACAATATTAAAATAGATGGTTTATATGCGGATACAAAAAGGAAAGCTGAGTTAAGGAAAGAGTTAAAGAGTTGAGAATGCTAAGTTTGTAAGTGAAGGACCTGCTCTTCGGCCAACACTAATTATATATATATATATTTATTTATTTATTTATTTATTTATTTATTTATTTATTTATTTATTTATCCAACCATAGTAATTCTGCCCGAGGGGATGTCTTTCACTGCAATTATAGAATTTTCATGCTATGCTTTGCAGCTTACTAGGGAATTATAGGTTAGCTTCCCGTAGCTTTTCACACCGGTGAAGGATGATGATAATGATGGCCGGATGATTTTCGGGGACCATTTGGCCCTAAGCTTCCTGACATTTGTCTTACAGGTGAGGAAAAACCCTAAAAAAACCTCACCCAGGAGCCTATTCCGGACCCGCTGCGTGACAAGTCAGCGCGCTACCTCGAGACCACAGCGGTGGACATATATATATATATATATATATTATGATTTTCTCAATTTTACAAATATTATAAGTTCACTTACAATATAACTGTAGATTATACAATTTAATTAACAAAAAATAAATATTTCCTCAAATTAACAGAATTAAATTGAACTTGCTTAATTTACGCAGTTGGTATTGAAAGGTGAATGTGTAGAATGCAAGTAGTGGAACTGTGTATAGTTGATATCTTATCGTATAAAATGTGTGGTGTCGGTAATGCAGAGAACAACATCAATACGCGCCTCTCAGCTGAAACACGACGCTTTTCATGCTGTCATTTAATCCTGGCTGAGTCAACGCCGCCGAGAGACACACATTTTGACAGCTACTTAGTTTCAGAGGATGGTTTTAAGCTTTTCCCAGAAACATGAGCTCCTGTTCCATCTCGTGCGAAACATAATGCAAATCTATGTAAATTCAATAGCACAATACCATAATAATAATAACAATAATAATAATAATACTTACTTACTCACTGGCACTATCGAACCCGTAGGTTCATGGCCGCGCGGACATAAGCTCTCCATGCATCCCTATCCTGAGCTAATGCTTTCCAATCATTCCCTGTATAATCTACTTCCCTCAAATCATAGTTAATGTTATTCTCCCACCTCATTCTTGGTCTACCAACGGGGCGTTTTCCCTCTGGCTTTCCTACAAGAAGTTTCCAAGCAAGTCTTTCATTCTCCATACGTGCAACATGCCCTGCCCATCGCAGTCTACGAGACTTAACTATTCTTATTACATCCATTCTATCTGGCTTCCTATAAAGATCATGTAGTTCATTTTTATGTAGTCTTCTCCATTCACCTGTCTGTTCATCTCTCTTTGGTCCAAAAATTTTCCTAAGTACTTTATTCTCAAATACTTGTAATCTCCTTTTCTCCCTTAAAGTAACAGTCCATGTTTCGCAGCCATATAATATAACTGGTAGAATAATAGTTTTGTATATTTTCAGTTTAACGTTTTTTGAAAGGAGTTGGGACATCAAGAGTCTCTGCAATGCATAATAGCAGGCATTTCCAGAATTGAGCCTATGTTTCATTTCTTTGTGCATCTCATTCCGATTTGTGATTATTGTTCCTAGGTATTTGAATTCAGCCACTTCCTCAAAATTTCCCTCATTTGTCATTAGCTGTCCATTTCCATTAAATAATGAAATTGTACGTGTGACCATATACTTAGTTTTATTGATATTTACTTCCAGTCCTAATTTCTTAGTGTTACTCAATAGTGTGTGCGTGTTGTCCTTTAATTATAATAATAATAATAATAATAATAATAATAATAATAATAATAATATGTAAATATAATATCATTATATAATAATATAATATTGTAATAATAATACTATTATAATTACAATATAGGCCTAATTACAATATTACAATATTATAATATAATTAGGTTTTTATCGGGGTCTTTCCTCACCTGTAAGACAAATGTCAGGAAAACTTTAAGGCCCAAACGGTCCCCGAAATCATATGGCCATCATCCTTACCATTATCATCACCATCCTTCACCGGTGTGGAAAGCAACGGGAAGCTACCACACCTACATAATTCCCTAGTAAATCTGCAAGCTTAGCATGAAAATGCTATGATTGCAGTGAAGGACCTGTCTTCGGGCAGAATTACTATGGATGGATAATATAATTAATGTTAAAAGATTCCGGGCTATGTGGTCGTGGTCTATAACTGATATTTCTTCGAGACGTTTCTCCCTGGACTGCAGAGGGCATATTCAGTGGCGAGTGCTTCTAGGTTATGTTACCTTGTCGTAAGACTCGACTGTAAGTCTACGACAAGGTAACATCCATCACTTAGAAGCACTCGCCACTGAAGATGCCCTCCGCAGTTGAAGGAGATACGTATGAAAGTAATACAAGTTATAGACCACGGCCACATAGGCTGGGATCATTTAACATTATGATTGCCGGCCGTGAAAACCTGCATTCCACAATTATAAGATATAATAATAATAATAATAATAATAATAATAATAATCCATCCATAGTAATGCCCGAGATCAGCTCTTTCACTGTAATCATAGCATTTTTATGCTATGCTTTGCAGCTTTACTAGGAAATTGTATGTATGGTAGCTTCCTGTTGCTTTCCACACCGGTGAAGGATGATGATCATAATGATAAGGCTGATGATGATGATGGCCATATGATTTTGGGGACCGTTTGGGCCTTAAAGTTTTTCTGACATTTGTCTTACATGTGAGGAAAAATCCCGAAAAAACCTCACCCAGAAAAACTGTCCCGGCCGGGGATCGAACCCGGGCCCACTGCGTGAAAAGGCAGCACGCTACCTCGAGACCACAGCGGTGGACATAATAATATTAATAATAATAATAATTATTAGTATTATTATTATTATTATTATTATTATTATTATTATTCCGCGGTGGACTAGTGGTTATGCTCCTTGCCTCTGGTCCCGAGGGTCGCGGGTTCAAACCCGGCCGGGGTCGATGGATTTTTTTAGGATGAAAAAATTCAAGGAGCAAGTCCTCCGGGAGGGACTTTAAGCCGTGGGTCCCGAGTCTGAAGATTTTCAGGCTCGTAAAAGATCCTTAAGCCTGAATGAAAAGGCCTCTAAGCAAAATTTACCGAATTTTCCCGTCCTGGTACTACCTTGGTTTCCTAGATGTCAGTATGAGGCGGAACGCTGACCACGGACCACTGAAATGACTTCTATAGGAAACCAAGTGTAACTAAATTAGTATGGTTCAAATTCTTCCCTGTAGGGTGAGAGCCCATAAATCTCTGTTGAGGGAAACATGGGCTTACAAGATTATTATTATTATTATTATTATTATTATTATTATTATTATTATTATTATTATTATTATTATTTTGTATATGTGAGATAGCATATTTGGAAAGATACACAAAATATACATTGGTAAAACATTGATGGAATCTGTTGCAATGTATGGAAATGAGGTGTGGACAATCAATAAGTTCTATAAAATTAGACTAATAGCTCTAGAAATGGATTGTTTTACGCAGAAGTGCCAGGAAGTCAAATTTAGAACATGTCACAAACAAGGAAATTAGAAACATAATGGAAGCAGAAGAAAGCATAATTTAAAGAATTGAGGAGAAGGAATTAAAATGATTAGGACATATTTTAAGAATGAAAGATGAGCGATGGCCGAAACAACTATATCGATGGCAACCGACCAGAAAGAATAAAAGAGGGAGAACAAAGTTAACATGGAACGAAAGCATGAGAATAGTAATGCAAGCAAGACGGCTAAGCATTGAAGATGTCCAAGATCGTAAGCTTTGGAAGTTTGGCACGGGAAGACGGCAGCAGCTGTAAGAACCCCGAAGATAGATTTATTATTATTATTACTTACTTACTTACTTACTTACTTACTCACTGGCACTATCGAACCCGTAGGTTCATGGCCGCGCGGACATAAGCTCTCCATACATTCCTATCCTGAGCCAATGCTTTCCAATCATTCCCTGCATAATCTACTTCCCTCAAATCATAGTTAATGTTGTTCTCCCACCTCATTCTTGGTCTACCAACAGGGCGTTTTCCTTCTGGCTTTCCTACAAGAAGTTTCCATGCACGTCTTTCATTCCCCATACGCGCAACATGTCCTGCCCATCGCAGTCTACGAGACTTAACTGTTCTTATTATATCTGGCTTCCTATAAAGACCATGTAGTTCATTGTTATGTAGTCTTCTCCATTCACCTGTCTGTTCATCTCTCTTTGGTCCAAAATTTTTCCTAAGAACTTTATTCTCAAATACTCGTAATCTCCTTTCCTCCCTTAAAGTAAGAGTCCAAGTTTCGCACCCATATAATATAACTGGTAGAATAATAGTTTTATATATTTTCAGCTTACGTTTTCTGAAAGGAGTTGGGACATCAAAAGTCTCTGCAATGCATAATAGCATGCATTTCCAGAATTGAGCCTATGTTTAATTTCTTTTTGCATCTCATTCCTATTTGTGATTATTGTTCCTAGGTATTTGAATTCAGCCACTTCCTCAAAATTTCCCTCATTTGTCATTAGCTGTCCATTTCCATTATATACTGAATTTCTACGTGTGACCATATATTTAGTTTTACTGATATTTACTTCCAGTCCTAATTTCTTAGTGTTACTCAATAGTGTGTGCGTGTTGGCCTTTAGTATCTCTTCGCTATCGGCCAGTAGTACTACATCATCAGCATAAACGAACAGCTTATTAATACCATTCAGTTGTAAGCCTTCCTCATTCTCTAAAGATTTAATGGCATGCTCTAGTACAAAATTAAATAGTAGAGGAGATAGTGCATCTCCTTGCTTCAACCCATTCTGGATTTCAAAAGTGTCTGAAAACTGTTTGCCTACACGCACCCTACTCTTTGAGCCATTTAGACACATTTGTATAAGTCTAACTAACTTTTTAGGAATTCCGAACTCCAGCAGGATACTATATAACTTCTCCCTCTTAATTGAATCATATGCTTTTTTGAAATATACATATAGTTGATGTACAGTACCATTATATTCCCATTTCTTTTCTAAAATCTGTCTTATACTAAAAATCTGATCTGTTGTAGACCTGTTTCTTCTAAATGCACATTGATGATCTCCTAGAATGTCATCAATATAGGGAGTAAGTCTGCTATTATTATTATTGTTATTATTATTATTATTATTATTATTATTATTATTATTATATTATTATTATTATTATTATTATTATTATTATTATTCAGATGGCAACTAGGCATTTTCTATCTGGTTTTCTGCAAGAAGTTTGCATGCAACTCTTTCATTCCCCATTCATACCACATGTCCTGTCCAACGATATCTACAGAACTTAACTGTTATTATTATATCTGATTTCCTATAAAGACTACGTAGGCCACTGTTATGTACTCTTTACCATTCGATTATCTGTTCATCTCTCTTTCGTCTAAAAATGTTATTAAAAACTTCATTCTCAAATTCTCGTAATATTTTCTCCTCCCTTAAAATAAGAGTCCATGTTTCACATCCATATAATATAACTGGGAGATTAACAGTTTTATATATATTCAATCTTTAACGTTTTTTAGAGAAGTTGGGACAATAGGAGTGCGTGTAATTTAAAATAATTTGCATTTACAAAATTGAGTGTATGTTTAATTTCTTAGTCCACTTTTATTTGTAATTAATTATTGTTCCCAGTTTTTTTTTATTCTGCAACTTCTTCAAAACACTATTAGCATATTTATTTAGTTTAAGAGGGTATCACGAAATTACCGTCGTCACAAAGTTACCTACTTTTACCTTAGTAATTTACATCTTTTATTTGAAATGTTATTTGCATTTTAATGTCGATAGTATACAATATTTCTATGTTATAACTAACTTACTGGAACTATCGAATCCGTATTTTCATGGCCGCTCGGACATAAGCTCTTTACATATCCCTATCCTGAGTAATTTTCCAATTATCCCCTGTATAATCTACTTCCCGTCCCGCGCCGCAGCCGAGTGTTTAAGGCAGGAAGCCTTGGCGCAGAGCTACAGGACTTGCGCTGATTCGAGTCCCCATGGGGGAAGAAATCTCATGATATTTCGGCCAGTATGGGGCCGGTGCCCACCCAGCATCGTGAGGCATTTAGGTAGCTACAATAAGTAGCTGCTCCAGGTTGAGAAAACCAGCTATAACGGCTGGGGGACTCGACATGCTGACCACATGTCACTACACTGGCTAATAATCATCTACCTCTGTGATTGACACGTGTGGATGTGAGGCCAGCAGCCGGCAGGTAGGCTAAGGGCCTTCTAGGCCTGTCGCGCCAGGAGTTTAAAAATCTACTTCCCTTTAATCATGGTTAATGTTAATCTCTCGCCTCATTCTTGGTCTACCAACTGGGCGATTTCCTTCTGGTTTTTTCTACAAGAAGCTTCCATGTTCTTATTTCATTTGACATTCGTGCCATATGTCCTGTCCATCGCAGTCTACAAGGCTTAACTGCTCTTATTGCATCTAGATTCCAAAAAAAGGTAATATAACTACTGCTGTGATATGAAAAAGTAACTTGTTTTACTGAAGAAGTGAACTGTACAAGGACTGGAAAGCGAATTACTTATTCAGAAGAAGTTTTTATGTTGTTTCCAGATAACGAACTTATAGTTTAAAGTTTTAATGGAGTAGTTACTTCCTGTTCCTTGTAGCTCTGGAAGAGAATATTGGCAGGATTCCTACATTAAGTACACTCTCTGCCAAATAAATGTCCTCGCGCAGGAACTGCGTGAACTAAGTAAATTCCTCAGCAACTTAAATGTATGCTCCAATTTTGCAGGTTTACAGAATATACAGGATGTTTCAGAATAAGTTTTTGAGACTTCTAAGGGTTGTACTAAAAGTAAGGTTCCACGTGGCGACCCTGTTGTTCGTTGCACTAACTGTACCTGCGACGTATGTTTTTATACTCACGCCCCACAAGACAACTTTTTGGCATTGTTTTTCATTTTATTAAAACAAAGTTGTTTTCTTTAAATCCATGTTTTTTAACGAACATTTGCTCATTCGGCTGTTATTATCGTGTATAACATTTATTTACAGTAATATAATGTAGCATTAAAAACTATACAAATAGTCACCTTGTAGCTCCGTCTCCTTTGTAAATAAAATTTATTCTTATTATTATTATTTCAATTTAACAAAAGAAATATGTATCATCTACCTATTGTACGGACTATAAGACTCTACGGACTATAAGACAGGTACGCCTTAATTTTTAAGCATTTTTTAAATAACATTTTTACCATTTTTATTATTAGATTGCAAATCCAGATTTTTAAAAATCTTAGTTTATAAAACCGTTCTGATCTTTAAAAACCCTCGAAATCGTCATCTGAACTTATATATGGCTGCGAAACATGGACTGTTACTTTAAGGGAGAAAAGGAGATTACAAGTATTTGAGAATAAAGTACTTAGGAAAATTTTTGGACCAAAGAGAGATGAACAGACAGGTGAATGGAGAAGACTACATAAAAATGAACTACATGATCTTTATAGGAAGCCAGATAGAATGGAAGAGAACCGAATACCTAAAGGAGCCTGGATATATGCATATATATAGGCAGAAGATCCCAAGGAAAACCAAAAAGGCGGTGGGATGAAGAACCGGAACAGGCCAGAAGGAAGTATTTGATGATTATAAACAGAGCTAGGAATTTTATGTGCAAAATTTTGGTGAAAAAGGTGCATAAAAGGTACTTTAATTTAGCAGGAAAAAGTGCAAAAAAGGTGCAATTTTTTTTTTTACTTGGAAGGTGCTAATTTCCCGTGTGAATTATCATTAAAGAGTACCAAAACCAGTTACATCAAGTAACTCACGACACAAAATTAAGTCATGTTGTCATATATTAAAAAGTCTGAGTAGGACTAGTCCCAGAACATTATGTTATTGAAATCACAAGTCCAGAAAACTGTTAAAGCAGATATTATTCAACAACTCAAATGTTTAAAACATATCTAAAAAAGTTCAATATCTCAACTCTCTATCAGTGGTTTCGTCTAATGTAAAATATACTGGTTTTCACCTTCTACTTGACTAATGTGTTTTAATTTTTCTTCATACAGAGGTTGAAGGTATGGTTTTCATCTGGGATAGACTTCCCAGTTTATTTCTCCAAATATGCTTTCATAATAGGGTTGTTAAGTTTTGAAAGAGGAATACCACATGCCACAAATGTCTTTGCTGTATCATTTTTTTTTTATTTATTGAACTAGAAGAAGATAGCGCTTCGCCAATAAACTGTTGTCACAATACACAATTACTGCTTTGTAGTTTCTTATTTTTCGTGTTTTGCACTACCTATATGCTGCGTAACACGAATGTGTTGGTGTTTTTCATCAATTGTTATTGAAATATCACAAAGAATGCACCTCATGACAGATCTGTCACTCTGAATTCCAAACTGCACTATACTGTTTTACAAAATCATGTAGTTTGTAGGAGTTCACATTCGGTTTTGGCATACTGTATACTGGTCACTCAGGAAAATATTATTTTGAACTGAAACATTTGTTTATGCACCCAACAATCTCCCTTGCTTAAACAATAGCTTTCGCATAACTGTAGTGCAAGAAGGTGCAAACTAATTTAAAAGGAATAGCCTAACGGGACTGCACTAAAGTGGAAGTAATGTGATGTGGACTGATACCATGATACCACACATCGTTACCAACCCTTGAAAGTGTATTTGAAGAAATGTAAAAAAAAATACACATTATTTTGGGAATACAATGCTGCTAAGAGACAAAAAAAAGGTTTAAAAAAGTGCAAAATGTGCTTGCATTTATAAAAATGTGCAAAAAAGTGCCAGCATTGAAAAAAGGTGCAACTAAAACACATTTAGGGGAATTTATTTAATATTTTCTTTGCAAGACAAGCTAATTTGAGTATTGCAGTAACAAAATAAAATTAAGGTGCAGCACCTAAAATTCCTAGCTCTAATTATAAATATACATTCCGTAAACCAGCAAATTTGACTTACTGAGGAATTAGCTTATAATACGCAGTCCCTGCGTGACTTAAAAAATAAAACAAACCTTACTTCTTGCGCCATGATACTTTTTTTATGTTTAATTAAACAAAGTGGATTAAAATCAACATTAATTTTGTTTTCCTGGGCGTGTCTTTTAAATGTATTATCTGGCGGCCATGACTTCCATACGTTTGTAATCCTGCGCTATTGTGCGGGCCACGACCTAAATGAAAAATAATCTGTATGCAGCATTCACTGTAGCAAACATCAGCCTGTCACATCCCTCATTCAGCATCCAACAACCACTTTTTGTTTTCTTCAGATCCAAACTCGGCATGATTAACTAACTCACTGGCAATATCGAACCCGTTGGTCCAAGGCCGGGCAGACATAAGCTCTCCACACATTCCTATCCTAAGCTAATATTTTTCAATCATCCCCTGTATAATTTACTTCCAAGGAATCATGGTTAATGCTATTCTCCCACCTCATTCTTGGTCTACCAAGTGGGCGTTTCCCCTCTGGTTTTCCTACAAGGAGCTCCCATGCCCGTCTTTCATTCCCCATTCGTGCCACATGCCCTGCCCATCTTAGTCTACGAGACTTAACTTTTCTTATTATATCATATAAATATAATGTAGCTCACTCTTATGTAGTCTTCTCCAATTGCCTGCCTGTTTATCTCTCTTTGGACCAAGCATTTTCCTAAGAACTTTATTCTCAGATACTCGTAATTTTCTTTTCCTCCCTTAAATTAAGAGTCCATGTTTCACATTCATATAATATAACTGAGAGAATAACAGTTTTATATTTTTTCAGTTTATTGATTTTATTTTTTTTATTTTTTCGGCATGCATTTCCAGTACAACGTCAAAATATCAAAATGACACCTGATATAGCAGTCGTCCTCAACCAAACCAATTTCTGCTTAAGAAAACTTCGTCAAGTGGTTAAAACTGTGTCGGCCCTTCAAAATATACTTTCATTTTTTAAAAGTGTTGATGCATTTCCAGAATTGAGCCTATGTTTAATATCGTTGTGCATCTCATTCCCAAAACTGGGTTTAAGTAATAAATTTAAAACAGCAAATTCGAGTTTGTTTATTAGGAAAATCTATTAGGAGCAGGAGTTCATTTAAAGCGAAAGATTAAAAATCAGTATAGCGGCCGCCATGTTTGTTATGTTGCAACGATATTATTAACAAAAGAAATATATATTCCGTAAACAAGCAAATTCGGCAATAAATTCGACTTGTTGAGGAATTCGATTACTTTAAGCAATTCCTCAGTGACGGAGTTTTTAATTCTTCTTGTTTCACAATAGCCACTGCTTGCTTCCTCGCTCAAGATATAATTTGAAAGTCTCGCTTATATAGCTTCATGGGCTAGTGGTCAGCGTTTCTGACACAGTTCATGAGGTCCCGGGTTCGATTCCCGGTCAGACAATAGGTATTTTTCCTTAAAGGGAATTATTCATGTGGTTGTCCAGTGAGCTATATGGTCTTTATACGAAGCCATATATAACAAGAACATTTAAGTCTAGTAGACTGCGATGGGTAGGACATGTGACGAATGGGGAATGAAAGAGGTGAATGGAAACTTCTTGTAGCAAAACCAGAGGGTAAACGCCCAGTTGTGGGACCAACATTAAGAATAACAGGTGTAAGAATAACATTAACTATGATTTGAGGGAAGTAGATTATACAGGGATGATTAGAAAGCGTTGGCTCAGAATAGGGATATGTGGAGAGCTTATATCCACGCGGCCATGAACCTATGGGGTCTATAGTGCCAATGAGTTAGTTATTTAGGTTGCCCATGGTCTGGAATTTAGGTTAAGTTTAAATTAAGGACTCTCCTGGTGCTTCGTTTGGATCTATCATCCATCATATGATAGGGGTAACGTAAATCCGCCTTCCAGATGCACCATCCTAAGAAATGGATTACAATTCCGATAATGCCAAGGAGGAGAGAATGCCAGAAATGTCATAAAAGACAATCTAATGGCATTGGCAAAAAATAATTGTTGTTGGATACTGTTAGGTTCGTCATCGGACGAAATGACCAGTTTTCTTGAAACTCGACGTTTCGTCTGCTATTGCTCTAGACATCTTCAGAACATTCTGCATGTTCTCTGTGAACTCCTCAGCTATCGGCTGCCGAGAGGAGTTCACAGAGAGCATGCAGAATCTCCTGAAGATATCTACCGCAGTAGCAGACGAAACGTCGGACCACGGTCATTTAGCCCAGAAGACGAACTAACAGGAATGAAGACACCGGTCGTGAAATCTCATATTTATAACATGTTGGTGGATAATTATTTTTTCCCTTCAAAAAAAATATAGACGGCTCCGTTGCTCAAGAGGTTAGACGCTCGGTTCTCACCGCTGGAATCCCAAGATCAAGTATCGGTCAGTCCATGTGGGTTTCGTGGTGGAGGAAATGGAGCTTGGGCAGGTTTTTCTCGGAGTTTCTCCCGTTTTCCTCTGCCACAATTTCATTCTCTATACTCGTCACGTCCATTTAATTTAATTTCGTTCATGTGCCCCTATGATGGTGCGTCAGGAGTGGACGGCCGGCACTCTTGTCATTCACAGACCTTTATATATAGGGAGTCATCTCATCCCTCGATCCGACCCTGAGTTGGACACGAGTTGAGGATATTTATTTATTTATTTTATAAAGAGTTCATCATCATCCTTCACGGATTAGGTATTTGCTTGTTCCGATCTCACATCTGTTCAGCCCAGCGCTTTCTTGGTCTTCCTACCGATCTTCGTCCTCCAGGGTTATACATCATTGTCATTTTTTGTATCCTATCCTTTGTCATTCTTAGCAGATGTTCTATCCAATTTGTTCCTTGTTCTTCTATTTGTTGAATAAGTGGTTGTACTTTTAGTTCCTCTCTAATATTCTCATTTCTAATATGTGATTCTCTTGTACCTTTCACAGCCCATAGGAACTGTTATGTTTTTTCTCGATGACGTATTACTTTTGATGATGTCATAAAGTGTAAGAGGTGGACGAATGCAGAAAAATCTGGCTCGAACCCGGTGAGTCCAGTGACATTAGCCAAATTAGTGATTTGGTTGGAAAAGGGCCAGAGCGGTGTGTTAGCGTTGAGATCTGCTTCAAGACCATTGTTCCAGCTCCTACTGTACGTAGTGTTGACAGTTTCCGCATCGTTAGTCATAATTAAATCCCTGGGACACGTCTCAAACCGCCTCTTATTAAACGCAAATCGCCAGCGCAAATCGTCGTTGTAATCGCTCCCCTTGCTTTTTTAATGTCACGCTTGAGCGATGGCGCGAGAATTCTACTCTGACGTAATGCATCTTGTATTTGAACTACTTGAATTCCGGAAGCAATTTGACTGTTATTCCAAAGAATACAGAAGCTATAATCCGTAATCATTGGTGTAATTGCTAAAAACAAAACGAAGATTTTTATGACAAAATATCGGCAAAACAGCGTTCATTTTATAACTTCAGCACATTTAACGACGAAATTTTAATGAATATTGTTTCAAATCATCGAGTTCTGTACAATATCTAGAGGATTTCTAATAGCATGTTATCTGGTGTGAAAAGTTATAACTAGGATCCGAATTTTATGTAATATCAAATTTTAAAAATATATACATAAATATGTAACCAAATATTGTCAAATATGTAAATAAATATATAATAAAGCAATTATATGTAAAATCCAAAATTTTATTTCTTTGCTATAAAAAAGAAGTCTACATAGTCAAATCTCTATGTTAATTTTTAATCAATTCGCTTCTGCTACAAAATGCAGTACTGAAGTACAAGTGTCAACCATTCAAGCATTTAAGCCACATTAGATCGGTGTCCACAATTAATTATAATATACTTTTCCAAATGTTCTGTTGTCATGCACAGTCTCCTGTCTGACAATATGTATTTTGTAAATTGAAAAAGATCGTTCAATTTCGCAAGTCCTCAGCGCAACGGCGCATATTTATAGAGAGGGATTGTGCTAGGAATAATATTCTCAGGAGGCTCTACATTTTCACCATTAAATAAGCGAGAAAGAGTAACAAGAGTTCGGTATCCAGGGTTCTTATTTAGCACAGACTGTAGTTTAGTGAAAACTACACCCCCCACTTCACCTGGTAAAACACTGAACTTTTGAACTGCATCTTCCATTATTTCCACAGCTTCTTGGAGAGGCAAAGCTGAAGTTTCCAGTTTCTTGATACTGTCGGGAAGCCAGCTGAAGTGACTTGCGATGTATGAAACTGAACTGAGCACTTTAGAGCTGTTGAATTCTAACAATGATTCACTCACACACGGTGCAGGATCAGAAGAAAAGTTCTCAATCACTGACTGACACAGCTTCGAAGTGCTTACTGTAGAAAATTGCAGCTTCGATCCATGTTGCCCACCTTGTTATCACTGGCTCAGGAGGCAGAGGTACATCAGGTAGTTGCTCCTTGTAGCGTTGTACACGATAAGGACATTTTAAGAAAACCTTCTTCGTTGCTGATATCAGTGTATTTACTTCTGGGAATTCATGTCTAACTGTCTCTGCCACTCGTTGCAATGCATGAGCCGTACATGTAACATGCACTAAGTTTGGATAAAACACAGTAAGCGATTTCCTCACTTTTAACATGTATGGAGCTGCTTCTGTGTACATCAGTAGGATCCTCTCTTCTTTTACGCCACCTAGCCATAGTAACTTAAGTCCATCATTAATGAATCTAGCAATTGTTGAACTACTTGTTACATCCAAAGGCTTACAATAAATTAAGTAGGGTTTCGATGCATCTTCAGAGCTCATCTTACCCACAATTAGATTAGCGATGAAACGGCCTGCAGCATCCGTCGTCTCATCAGCAGAAATCCATATAGGTGAGTTGCCTATGTCAATCCTAATTTTCTCTAATATGTCATCATAACAAGAATCCAAGTAATTCTTCCTGAGAGTGGGCTCTTCGGGAATGTTGCGGTCGCAGTATTTTTGTAAGAAATGTTTAAATTCAGGAACCTGAAGTTTGTTCCAGGTTATGTTCCCTGCAACCAACGCCATACATAGTTTGTAAAATTCACCATTATATGATGTAGGCTGTGTAAGTAGTGCCTGTTTCTTTGAAGAAACTCGTTGTTTATTTTTAATACGCAGATTGCTTCGTAAATGTTGTTTATCACAAGTTTGGCAGAGGACTGTTATACCATCAGTGATTAAAGTGTTGTCAACAGAAATCCACGGTTTTAGCTTCGAAGACAAAGAAGACGCAACTGGTGCCATGGTTAAATTAAATGCAACTGACTTATAAATTCTGAAACGTTTGAGAAGAAGGAAGAAAAAATGTTTAAAACAAGTCATTGTTGTCCGCATCGAACTCGTACAATTTAGCTTTAAATGCAACGGAAATGTATAGGATTGACGACAATGCATGTGAAGCACAATAATAAAAATTACAATTGTTTTTCCTTTCTTGCTATGTAACGAAAATTAATGGAATTGACGAAAATGTATAACAATTCCGCAAAAAAATATTAAAATATATAATATTATGTACTACGGTGTGAAATATGTATTATAGCTCGAAATATGTAAAAATATGTAATTTAAAACTTTGGAATAAGGGTCTTTCCAGTTTAATTCGTCGACTTTTAGCTCTTTTATAACTACATACACAGCAATAGAATATGTAATTACATAAAATCCGGGCTCTAGTTATGACTATTTCTATACAACTGTTTCATGTGTATATTTTATATCATCTGCATTTTATTAACCCTACAGAAAACTCAATATAAATAATTAAATATTAGACATGGTGCATGGTATATACAAATTCGACGTTACTCTATTCGGCATAGTTCAACTTCTTAAGGGCACTCGCTACTAATTTCCTTGCAGTTTGGTTTAACAATATACAACAAACCCAAGCTACTAAAGAGTAAAAAGAGGGAATATTTGAGAGAGAAGATTAATGATCTTGAAATTAATGCAAAAAAATAGGAACATTAGAGAATTATATCAGGGAATTGGTATAGAGAATAAAGGATTTCAGGCTAGAACAAACATAATTCGGAATGAAAATGGGGATATGATTGCAGATTCTAGGAGTATATTAAATAGATGGAAAAAGTTACTTTAATCAGCTATTAAATGTACATACAGAACAGGACATTGTGGAGGATAATTTACAGACGGCAGAAATGCTAGTCGCAGAGCCAAGTGCATTAGAGGTTGAAATGGCGATTGAAAAATTGAAGATGTATAAAGCATCAGGTTCAGATGAGATCCCAGCAGAACTGATAAAATCAGGGGGAGAAAAATTGATGGACAAGATACGCTGGTTGCTTAGTATGATTTGGGAAAAAGAAGCTCTTCCAGATGAATGGAAGGAATCAATTATCGTACCAATTTATAAGAAAGGAGATAAAACTGATTGCAACAACTACAAAGGCATCTCATTACTTTCAACTTCGTACAAAATTCTAACAGATATATTAGTAAGCAGACTTACTTCCTACATTGATGACATTCTAGGAGATCATCAATGTGCATTTAGAAGAAACAGGTCTACAACAGATCAGATTTTTAGTATAAGACAGATTTTAGAAAAGAAATGGGAATATAATGGTACTGTACATCAACTGTATGTAGACTTCAAAAAAGCATATGATTCAATTAAGAGGGAGAAGTTATATAGTATCCTGCTGGAGTTCGGAATTCCTAAAAAGTTAGTTAGACTTATACGAATGTGTCTAAATGGGCACAAAGAGTAGGGTGCGTGTAGGCAAACAGTTTTCGGACACTTTTGAAATCCAGAATGGGTTGAAGCAAGGAGATGCACTATCTCCTCCACTATTTAATTTTGTACTAGAGCATGCCATTAAATCTTTAGAGAATGAGGAAGGCTTGCAACTCAATGGTATTACTAAGCTGCTAGTTTATGCTGATGATGTAGTATTGTTGGCCGATAGCGAGGAGATACTGAAGGACAACACGCACATACTATTGAGTAACACTAAGAAATTAGGACTGGAAGTAAATATCAATAAAACTAGATATATGGTCACACGTAGAAATTCATTAAATAATGGAAATGGACAGCTAATGACAAATGAGGGAAATTTTGAGAAGGTGGCTGAATTCAAATATCTAGGAACAATAATTACAAATAGGAATGAGATGCACAAAGAAATTAAACATAGGCTCAACTCTGGAAATGCGTGCTATTATGCATTAGCAGGGACTCTTATTATCCCAACTCCTTTCAAAAAACGTTAAACTGAAAATATATAAAACTATTATTCTACCAGTTATATTATATGGATGTGAAATATGAACTCTTACTTTAAGGGAGGAAAGGAGATTACGAGTATTTGAGAATAAAGTTCTCAGGAAAAAATTGGACGAAAAAGAAGATGAACAGACAGGTGAATGGAGAAGACTACATAACAATGAACTACATGGTCTTTATAGGAAGCCAGATATAATAAGAACAGTTAAGTCTCGTAGACTGCGATGGGCAGGACATGTGGCACATATGGGGAATGAAAGACGTGAATGGAAGCTTCTGCTAGGAAGGCCAGAGGGAAAGCGCCGAGTTGGCAGTCAAAGAATGAGGTGGGAGAATAACATTAACCATGATTTGAGAGAAGTAGATTATACAGGGGATGACTGGTAAGCATTACCTCAGGATAGGGATGTATGGAGAGCTTATGTCCGTGCGGCCATGAACCTACGGGTTCGATAGTGCCAGTGAGTAAGTAAGTAAGTAATATACAACAAACAAAAAACATTTTTTCAGCTTATTCAAAGTTATGTGCATGAACATTATGTCACTAATTAAACAAGTTTTCCTGAACATAATGACATTCTGGTTAACTTTTTAAACATATTTCTTCATGAATGATATAAAACACAAAAAAAATGAAAATAAAAATCCAACTTCTTAAAAGTATTGTCTTGGTACATTTTTTCAAAACTACTTATCCAATTGTTTCCAAAATTTAGTATGTTGTCCATAGTTCATTTGACAATAACAAGGTTTGCTTGTGTTCAGATATGGATTGTGATTTATTTTAAAAACATTCAAAGACCAATTTTTTTTGTTAAAAATTTTGTATAGATTTTTTTTATTTCAAACGCTAGCACAAACATAAATTTACATTATTATTATAGAGCTCTTCAAACTGCATATCCATTCCAAAAAATTATTCTCCTGTCTTTCATAGTTTCAGATAAAAGTGTACCAAAATATGAAAAATACACGTTACGGGATAATGCAAAAAACAAGAAAGTACACATTAGCACAGTGGTACTCACTAGAAATTACAAGAGAGCCAAATATAAAGAAACTATATCTATTCGAGAGCCGCATCAAATTTCACAGTTCTCAGTCTTGGTAACACGCAGTTTTTTTTTTTTTACATTTATGGGCAAAACACAATTACTGATTACTTACTTACTCACTGGCACTATCGAACCCGAAGGTTCATGGCCGCGCGGACATAAGCTCTCCATACATCCCTATCCTGAGCTAATGCTTTCCAATCATTCCCTGTATAATCTACTTCCCTCAAATCATAGTTAATGTTGTTCTCCCACCTCATTCTTGGCCTACCAACTGGGCGCTTACCCTCTGGCTTTCCTACAAGAAGCTTCCATGCACGTCTTTCATTCCCCATACGTGCAACATGTCCTGCCCATCGCAGTCTACGAGACTTAACTGTTCTTATTATATCTGGCTTCCTATAAAGACCATGTAGTTCATTGTTATGTAGTCTTCTCCATTCACATGTCTGTTCATCTCTCTTTGGTCCAAAAATTTTCCTAAGAACTTTATTCTCAAATACTCGTAATCTCCTTTCCTCCCTTAAAGTAAGAGTCCATGTTTCGCACCCATATAATATAACTGGTAGAATAATAGTTTTATATATTTTCAGCTTAACGTTTTTTGAAAGAAGTTGGGACATCAAAAGTCTCTGCAATGCATAATAGCAAGCATTTCCAGAATTGAGCCTATGTTTAATTTCTTTGTGCATCTCATTCCTATTTGTGATTATTGTTCCTAGGTATTGAATTCAGCCACTTCCTGAAAATTTCCCTCATTTGTCATTAGCTGTCCATTTCCATTATATACTGAATTTCTACGTGTGACCATATATTTAGTTTTACTGATATTTACTTCCAGTCCTAATTTCTTAGTGTTACTCAATAGTGTGTGCGTGTTGGCCTTTAGTATCTCCTCGCTATCGGCCAGTAGTACTACATCATCAGCATAAACTAACAGCTTATTAATACCATTGAGTTGTAAGCCTTCCTCATTCTCTAAAGATTTAATGGCATGCTCTAGTACAAAATTAAATAGTAGAGGAGATAGTGCATCTCCTTGCTTCAACCCATTCTGGATTTCAAAAGTGTCTGAAAACTGTTTGCCTACACGCACCCTACTCGTTGAGCCATTTAGACACATTCGTATAAGTCTAACCAACTTTTTAGGAATTCCGAACTCCAGGAGGATACTATATAACTTCTCCCTCTTAATTGAATCATATGCTTTTTTGAAGTCTACATATAGTTGATGTACAGTACCATTATATTCCCATTTTTTCTCTAAAATCTGTCTTATACTGAAAATCTGATCTGTTGTAGACCTGTTTCTTCTAAATGCACATTGATGATCTCCTAGAATGTCATCAATATAGGGAGTAAGTCTGCTTATATAATATATTTGTTAGAATTTTGTACGAAGTTGAAAGTAATGAGATGCCCCTGTAGTTGTTGCAATCAGTTTTATCTCCTTTCTTATAAATTGGTAAGATAATTGATTCCTTCCATTCATCTGGAAGAGCTTCTTTTTCCCAAATCATACTAAGCAACCAGCGTATCTTGTCCATCAATTTTTCTCCCCCTGATTTTATCAGTTCTGCTGGGATCTCATCTGAACCTGATGCTTTATACATCTTCAATTTTTCAATCGCCATTTCAACCTCTAATGCACTTGGCTCTGCGACTAGCATTTCTGCTGTCTGTAAATTATCCTCCTCAATGTCCTGTTCTGTATGTACATTTAATAGCTGATTAAAGTAACCTTTCCATCTATTTAATATACTCCTAGAATCTGCAATCATATCCCCATTTTCATTCCGAATTATGTTTGTTCTAGCCTGAAACCCCTTCTTCTCTATCCTAATTCCCTGATATAATTCTCTAATGTTACTATTATTTGCATTCATTTCAAGATCATTAATCTTCTCTCTCAAATATTCCCTCTTTTTACTCTTTAGTAACTTGGTGGTTTCCCTTCTAACACTACCCAATTGCTCTAAATTTACCTCATTTGGCTCGTGTAACCATTTCATTTTTGCTAGCTTTCTTTTCTTTACAATGTCGGCACATTCCTCATCAAACCATTTCTTGTTTTGCCTCTTTTTTAAACAACCAATGCTTTCTGATGCTGACAATTTAATAGTATCTCTTATAGCCTCCCATTCTTTATTTATATCAGTTTCTTCTTCGTTTGCCACATTGTCATCTGAAGATTCCAGTACTTCAAATCTATTAGCTATTTTGATTTGGTATTCTTGCCGCATTTCATCATTTTTCAAGTTTTTTAATTCAGATTTTACAGAATCATCTTTAGCGTTCGTTCCTCTCAAAAGCGATAGCCGTTGTCTGATTTTCACTCTGACCAGATGATGATCCGAATTGCAGTCTGTCCCTCTAACTGATCTAACATCAATGATGCTACTGTGCCAGCGTTTATCCACTAATACATGATCTATCTGGTTCCGAGTTTCTCCATCTGGGGACGTCCAGGTGTATTTATGAATATCCTTATGCTGAAATGTTGTGCTCTTAAGAATGAGATTCTTTGATGTGGCAAATGTGACTAATCTAACCCCGTTGTCGTTACTATCTTCATGAAGACTGAATTTGCCTATTGTTGGTTTGAATATATCTTCCCGCCCCACTTTTGCATTAAAATCTCCTAAGACAATTTTCATATGATATCGTGAAAGGGTATCAAATAAGCATTCTAATTCTTCATAGAACTCATCCTTGATCTTGTCATCTTTATCTTCTGTGGGGGCATGTACATTTACAATTATAAAATCATGTCGTTTACCCTTTAGAATTATGTATGATATCCTATCACTAACAAATTTAATATCTCGGATAGCGGATAGAATCCTCCTTCTGACTAAAAAACCCGTTCCAAATGCAGGTCTTTCTGCACCCCATAGTATAATGCAAAGCTTCCTGATTCCTGACTACCTTCTCCTGGCCACCTAACTTCCTGTAAAGCGACTATATCCAAGGGCGATTTATCCAATTCCTGCGTTAATATCTCTAGTGCCCCGCTATTGTATAAAGTCCTAACATTCCATGTTCCTAGGAACATGTCCCTGTGTTTGAGCCTTTGGCATGGGTTCCCTGAAATAGTCCCCGCCCGGAGAACCGAATGGGGGACTATTTGACCTCCGGAAAATTTTACCCCAGATGAACCCATGTCCGCATTTCTTGACGGTTGTATTTTTACGGTGAAAGATCGTCACTCTTTCGCCCAAGGTACTTTTTTCGTCTGGCTTATCACCTTCGACCAGTCCGGCATGGGTAACCCTATCGGCAGCAATGCTACCGCCGGCATAGCTCTCAGGATCATTTAAGCACGCAAGCCACTCCACCACGACAACACAATTACTGATTACTGTCGTTTAATTTTTGTTAATAATTAACTGTTTATTATTATTATTATTATTATTATTATTATTATATATTATTATTATTATTACGGTACTGTACATAATTTTAAGGCAACTTACAGTTGTGTAGATTACTGCTGTGAAGTTGATGGTCGAACTCTGCTACTCTCCTGCACAATTTTGTCAATACGAGCTGGTTGATTTGCCACACATATCCGCAGCAGGTTTTCCAAGTTCACATTGGTGAGACGAGATCTATATTTACCCATGATGAACTTTATCTTCATTTCACAAACATACGTTGATCCAAAAAGACACAGAATTTTATATGCACACGACACCAAGTTTTCGAACTGTTTTTTTCTGGAACTGTATTCCAAAACTCTAAAATTGAATTCGTTTTTCGTTTCTCTTGAAAAATACCTTCCAGTTCTGAATCCTGCTGGAGATCAGTAAGTTCATTTTTTAGATTTCTAATCTCAGGACCAAAAATTGACAACCCAGTTACATCTGTAGTCGTTATTGATCAGGGATTTTCAACTAATCGAAATGGGTTTCGAAACTTTTTAAAATCATTAAATCTCGCGCTCAAATCATGGTGCAGTACAATGAGCAATTCTATGAAGGGTTGCAAGTTTATTTCTTCCTCTGAATATTCTTCAATAAGATGTTGGAAACATGGGAAACTAGTGAAATCATTATTACTAAGTTCTTCTGTATACATTTTTAATTTTTCTTCTAAAGAAAAAATTGCACTTGTGAGCTGATTAATAAGTTTATTTGTACCTTGCATTTTAATTTGGACATCATTCAGTATTCCTGTTATGTCAGCCAGGAAGCCAACTTTTAACCACCATGAAGAAGAGTCTAGTTCAGGGCATTCTTTATCTCGTTCACTTAAAAAGAGTTTTATTTCATGACGAAGATTAAAAAATCGTTCAAACTCTTCCTTTACTCAGCCACCTGACCTCACTGTGATAAATAACATCATCATGCTGTGAATTAAGCTCTTTGAGAAATTCTATGAATTTCCTATGATTAGTTCACGTGATCTAATGAAATTAACAATGTTAATTACTTTCTTCTTCACAGATCTGAAAGTTTCGTCAAATTTAGCAGCAAGATTTTCTTGATGTAAAATGCAATGGTATGTTAATAAGTGGTCTCTATTTAAATGTTTTTTTTAACAGAGAAATGAATCCTGTATGACAACCTACCATTGTGGGACAGCCGTCAGTGCACACTGATAAAAGTTTGTTTAGGTCAATTTTGTATTTGTCAAAAAAATATTTAACTGCTTCAAAAAAATCTATTCCCCGTGTCTGACCTGTCATAGGTATTACAGTTATTTTTTTTCCTTTATAATCCCTATCTTATTACGATATTTAACAAAAAAGCAACTGAGAGGTGGAACTAATATCTGTGGAGGAATCCAGAGCAAGGCTGAAATAGTCACATTCACGAATTTCATCGAGAGTACAAAGGAGCATGTCTACAGACATTTCGTTAACTCTCCTAACACAAGTAGAATCGGAAAGTTGTAACTTTCGTATGTCACTTTTTATCTGTTTTCCATTTGGGAATTTAGAAAATAATGTGTCACAAACGACTAGAAAACACTCCTTAAAATTTACTGCATCGGCAAACGGTTTCATTTTGCGTGCTAAAATTTCTGCTACTTCATGTGATGCTTTTGTTATCAATTTATTTTCACTTACGGTATCCAACATCATTTTCCGTTCAGACACTATTGACATTTTTAATGTTTTTAGTTTTTCTGCTCTCAATTTAGAATCTTTAGGATATTTGCACTCAAAATTTGAATGCACCGTTTTATAATGCCTATTAAGATTAAATCGTTTATAACCTTGAACTACGTCTCAACAGAATAAACACATCGCACTGCCTTCCTTTTTAGCAGGTATGAAGAAAAATTCATGCTCCCAAGTATCTTGAAAAACTCTTCCTTCATCTTCGAATTCTCTCTTTTTCCCTTACGAAAAAACACCAGCCATTATTAAACACTGAAATTCACTTCAACTGATTAGGTAACACACAGTATCCAGTCGCTTGTTCATAGAAACTAAATTGTATAATATTTCATTGTGAAAGATTCGGACGACAATGTAGAAGTTTAAACGGTTTTAAAAACAAGCGTACACATATTCAAAACCAATAACACTAGCCAGGACATTGCATTGAATTGTTGAACACGTGCGGTACTGTACTGCTCGGAATGACACAAGGATATCCAAAGTTTTGTAGAATTTCAATAAAGATCATATTATTTTATACTTAGAATTTAAAATTGATATGTAATGTAATGAAGGTAAAATTATTCCAAGAGCCTTAATAAATATCGCCAAGAGCCAAAATGGACAAAATAATATTACACATCGATAAAATATACCTTCCTGGTTTTTTCAAGCTAAAAAAAAATATTTTTTTTAACCCAAATACGTACTGGGTGCCCTTAAAAGAAATGATATGAACTTAGTTTTGTTAAGGTAAAGCTTTGTTAATATTGAATTACTTAAGTTCATTTTAGAAACTATATTCAGTGCTCATAGAGAACCCCGGGATAATCAATCAGCTGATTTTCTTTTTTTTAAGGTGAGTGAAGGATCACAGATCACAATAACTGGCAATACAATCCTTGGAAGGACGATATACGTCCCATGTGAAATCAGTATCACGCCAAGCATAAAGCGTTACACGATGCATAATAAACCAGGGCTTAAGACATTAGGAGTTGTGTGGTTCCACGAAGAGACCCTGTTGTTTGTTACACAAAATGTACTTCCGATACATGTTTTCATACACACACCCCACAAGACCTGGCGTGTGCTCAATAATGTCTACAGCCGCCAGAATTCGTGTAGATCTTCCTCCGACTCGACAGGTATAGTACAACCCCTGGAAGTCTGTAATGCTTATTCTGAAACACAATACACACGATATCAGACTATTGTGTTTCGATCTCCAAACTTATTTCAATGGTACGTTTCCGGACATGGGTTCCTCATCAAAATTATATCTACTAAGTCCCCTCTACAACCCTTAGAAGTCTGTAAAACTTATTCTGAAACACCCTGTATTATTCAACTGTGTGTGTTAATACAAAACAAAAGATAGATGTCTAACTTCTTATTATATTATTCAACTGTTTGTATGTGGTACCAAAACAAAAGACAGTCTTATTATACTATGTTGGAATCTTACCTTTTCTAAATAAAAACTAATGTCTGTCTGGCTGTTTGTCCTTTATGCGCTGCCATACCGTTCGTCCGATTGTGATGGGACTTTGTGCAAAATGTTCAGGAGTTTCCCGGGAAGGTTTTAAGCTATAAGGGAGTTGTTGTAGTAGTAGTAGGACTTTATTAGACAAAAAGTAAGATATTTACAATATTATTTACAAATATGGGTCGCACCGGCAGTAAGCCGTGCGTGCTGTTGACAGTCCGCTGCAATAAATAATAATAGGTAATGGTATAAAGAAGAACAAAAAAACAATAAAATTACAATTACATAAAGAAAACACAATAATATTACAATTACATAATAATACAATACCATTATACACTAATTAAGTTATGTATAATTATTAAGAATTAATGGTATTGCATTTTGATAACATATATTTATTCATGAATGAGTGTTGTTCTTATTTTCCGCGTTTTGTCCAGAAATTTACCCAAGTTTATCCAATTTTTCTGGATTTACCAATAACTCGTAGCATGCCAATCTTTCCCGATTTGAATTTAGAAATCTTTCCGGTAATAACTGACGTCTCCAATATTCTAAATCATCACATTTTCCTAATATATGTATCTCCTCTTCAAAGTTCCCGCACATTGGACATATTCGCATATCGTGATCGTCGCTAATTTTTACAAATTTCCATGCACCTAGCCTAAACCAAGCAAGCCCTGATCTCTCTTTAAATCTTAGGTTGAGTATATAAGATTCTTTTTCCCAAACGTGTTTTAGGTCTCGTTGTAAACACAGTGAGCGTTTCCCTGAACATTCGGCGAAAATATCTTGTTGGTTTATATCTAGGTACCTCCTCCTTATTTTTCTCCACACGTTCTTACGATTTTCAGTCCCTTTTTCCCATATCCAACCCATCCCAATCTTTTGGAGTTCTCTCCTAACCTCGTCTGCCCAAAATTTAACATCTATGTTTCTAATTTGGTGGTCGTAACAAATTGCTCTAAGCATTGTTTGTTCACCTTGGATTACCCGCAACCAGTATTTGAGTACCCGAATTTTGCAGTTTATGTCGTCCTGGAATGACCCAAATTCATATAAAATTCCACAGTTAGGGAGTTGTAATACTCAACCCTTTCACCCTTAAAAATCACTCTTTTAGTGAAAAAACGTGTTTTTGAAACTTTTTGGACGCTTAAATGGTTTACGCTGCCTAAACCATGACAAATACACCAAATAAATGTACACAGAATTGAATATGTCAAAAAATCTACAAAAAGTACCCGACTACATGTTTTTTATCTTTCACCTCCTTGATGCCAAGAAGATCGGGATGACTAGATTCCCGGGCAAGCGTAGCAGCGCATGGCGGGTATTCTTTTACGGATAATTCATATTAATAACCATTTTTGTCTTTCAGCTCATTGATGCCAAATAGATCGGGATAAGTAGATTCCCGGGCAACGCCGAGTAATCAGCGCGGTTTTTTAACTCCAAGCGCGACAGGCTTAGAAGGCCCTTGGCCTACCATCCGACTGCCGGCCTCACATCCACATGTGTTAATCACAGAGGTAGACGATCATCTAGCCAGAATAGGCGTGATGTGTGGTCATTATGTCGGGTACCCGAGCCGTTATAGTTGGACTTCTCGACCTGGAGTCGCTACTTATTTTACCTACCAAAATGCGTCACGATGATTGGTGGGCACCGGTCCGGGGTATCTACAAATAATTACGATTCATCCATCCATAGTAATTCTGCCCGAAGGCAGGTCCTTCACTGCAATCATAGCATTTTCATGCTATGCTTGCAGCATTACTAGGGAATTGTAGGTGTGGTAGTTTCCCGTTGTTTTCCACACCGGTGAAAGATGATGATAATAAGGATGATGATGATGACCATATGATTTCGGGGACCGTTTGGGCCTTAAAGTTTGCCTGACATTTGTCTTAGGTGAGAAAAAAACCCGTCCCGCGCCGTAGCCGAGCGGTTAAGGTAGGAAGCCTTGGCGCAGAGCTACGGGACTTGCGCTGGTTCGAGTCTCCATGCGGGAAGAAATTTTCTCATGGTATTTCGGCCAGTATGGGACCGGTGCCCACCCAGCATCGTGAGGCAATTGGGTAGCTACAATAAGTAGCGGCTCCAGGTTGAGGAACCAGCTATAACGGTTGGGGGACTCGACATGCTAACCACATGTCACCCCTACACTGGCTGTTGATCATCTACCTCTGTGATTGACACATGTGGATGTGAAGGGCCAGCAGCCGGCTGGTAAAAGGGCAACCGCTGAAGAGTGGAAAGACCCTCAATCAATCGGAGAAAAAAACCAATAAAAATCTCACCCAGAAAAACTGCCCCGACCGGGAATCGAACCCGGGCCCGCTACGTGACAAGACAGCACGCTACCTCGAGACCACAGCGGTGGACAATAATTACGATATAAATTTATAATTATTTTCCTTTTTACTTATTCAACTAAACGTAAAACACATTTAATTTAATTAGGCGTAACAGCGCACGCGGGGCATCAGCTGGTAGTACTGACTCTAGTAACGACTTTAGAATAAACTCGGTACAAAGTTGTGAAGATTGTATTCTATCATTTAATGAATGTGGTTAATGGGCTGAGCTCCGATATGTGTTGAATTTACGAGTGTGCAGGAACATGGCTTGAATGTATGCAAATGAGAGTTACACAACTCGTCCACACTATCATTATTACACTCCTCTCTAGGGATTTACACCAACATTCATTCATTTCCTTTAATTTAACGTGTTCCTTTGTAAGTACTTTTACATCCCTCCCGGGTCTTATAGGGATACCACCTGTCAGGAGATAATTTAAACTCTATATTACATTATGCATTACTAAATAATATCTCTCTAAAATACAATTTAAGAATATCTACATCTAAAACAAAAATATTAGCTCTGAAAGGAAAATATGCAATAAGAACAAAAGTAGTGATAAACAATGTAATTATAGACCAAGTTCAAAATTTTAATTATTTGGGATGCCATTTAGGTAATGACAGAAATGTAGAAAACACACTAAAATACAACGATTCAATTATCTATGTGGCACAATTAAACGTACTTTATTGAATAAAACTAGAAAATAAACTATTTTAACATTTTACAAAGTATTGGCAGTTCCATGTCTTATCTTTGGATGTGAAACCTGGACATTAACAAAGGCAGATAGTAAAAACATAGAGGCTGCAGAAATGAAAATGTTGAGAGCAATAGCAGGATACCAAAGGACCGATAAAAAGAAAGATGAAGATATAAGAACAGAACTTAATATATTTAATCTCTGTGAAAGAATAAAATACTATCAAAATGCTTAGCTTCGGCACGTATTACGAATGAATGAACAAATGAGAATGTATAATTATAAACCAAAAGGGAGAAGATTGCTGGGAAGACCATTGAAGAGATGGAAGGACCAATTCGACCTACAATGAGATCGGAACAGCCCATTGGGCTTAATCCTTGTTGTTGATGATGATATTGCAGGGACTTCTGCGATCCCAACGTCTCTAAAAAAATAAACATTGTTATTATTAGGGGGTGAATAAAAGTATTGGTTATAGGCTAGGCTGCATCGTACTTAGACCGCTATGTTTACAAACTGCACATTGACACGCGCTACTCGGGACACACTTCTAGTACAGTCTGCTTTGTGTAATATTGGACTCATCTTTGCACAATTTTTGTTTCGGCATTCTCATACAACCTCACGTCACGTAAACAGGTCTATTACTGAGAAGAGTCGAACATACACACTCTCCGCTCCGAGCAGGCAGTGGAGACGCTCGACAAAGACACGCATTTTGTAAACAATGCCAATAGAAATTAGTTACTATCCTGATACCGATACTTTTTTCAGCCCTAGTTATTATCATCGCATAAAATGTTGTTTGTAGATGAAATTTACGATGCAACATTTATTATATCTTTAACTCTTTATAATTAGTACAGTGTATATGTATACCGTATAATCTATACATATATTCTTAAATATGTATTTGTTATTTGTGCTGGTTGAGTGGAAAAGAAGGCCTTATGGCCTTAACTCTGCCAGAATAAATAATACATTATTATTATTATTATTATTATTATTATTATTATTATTATCATCATTATTATTATTATTATTCACGGTTTAGGCTTATTTATCTAGCCTGTTCCGGCTCCAAATTGCTGCTCTTTCCATCTTTTCCTTGGTCTTCCCAAACTTCTTCCTCGTGGTGAATAGTTGTATGCTGCTTTTGGTATTCTATTCTCAGTCATCCTTGCCAAGTGTTCTTTCCAGTTTGTATTTCTCTACTGTTGTGCTTAATTCCTCTACTTTTAGTTGTTGTCTTATTTCTGTGTTATGTTTTTTGTCTGTTCTTTGATATCCCGCTATTGGTCTGAGGATTATTATTATTATTAAATTGAAAATATATAAAACTCTTATTCTCCTAGTTACATTATATAGTTGCGAAACATGGACTCTTACTTTAAGGGAGAAGAAAATATTACGAGTATTTGAGAATGAAGTTCTTAGGACAATTCTTGAACTAAAGAGAGATGAACAGACATGTCAATGGAGAAGACTACATAACAGTTAGCTACATTATCGTTATGGGAAACCAGATTTAGGCCTAATAAGAACAGTTAAGTCTCGTAGACTGCAATGGACAGGAAATGTGGCACGAATGGGGAATTAAAGAGTGGCATGGAGGCTTCTTGTAGGAAAATGTGAAGGAAAACTCCCAAGTAGACCAAGAATAAGGTAGGAGAATAACATTAACCATGATTTGAGGGAAGTAGATTATACAGGAGATGATTGGAAAACTTTAGCTTAAGTGGGATGTATGTAGAGCTTATGTCCGCGCGGCCATCAACCTACGTGTTCGATAGTGTCATGAGTTAGATGGCTTCTGCCATGTGTTATTATTGGCATGCTTTTGTTTGGGCGTCCCTAGTTTAGTCGTGAGTTATTATAAATACTTGTTGTGGGTACTGAAATAGAGACGTTTTATTGGGTAGTGAAGAGCAGAATGATGTCCAAGCAAAGGTAGCAGATTCCCTGCGGTTTTAAAGCTACTGCTATGCACTTAGGGCCGGTTTCACCAACACAGGTAATCGTGTTACCGGTGAATTAAACGGCGCGTTTCCCAGTTTCACTACAATTTGCGTTTCACCAACAACAGTAACTTTTGACCGGGAGTTATTTCGTCGTATTTCGTTAGTAAACAGTACCGCACGATTTTGGTCGGTAGAATCGAAGGGTGATTATAACGGAGGGTGATTTCTATATCAACATGGCGCGTGAAAGACTAGAAAATTTAATCTTCGAACGTGAAGAGGAGTATGATCCATATTTTGAAGATGAATTGGACAGAAGGCGCCCTAGATGGATTAAAGAACGTTCTGAATACTTTGAAAATTACGACGACCTGGATTTTGTGACTCATTTTAGACTGTCGAAACCATCTGCTCTATCAGTACTTGATATGATAGAGAATCAACTAGAATTTCCAACAGACAGGTAAGTTTAATGTAATATTGAAATTGTCTCCGTGTATGTATAATTCCACTTCATGCAGTGGAAAACGAAGTATACCACAGGTTCATAAATGTCACAATATTTTAATGTAGTAAGCAAATTGGTATAAAATGATGAATGTTTAGGAAGTGTGTTATAACCTATGATTTTTTAACACCATATTTAACTATATACAATTTTATTCACATATTTAAAAGGCATTTTGGATATTCTGAATACATGATGTGAGAACTACTTTGAAAATTCTTGGGATATTAACATCCATTTCAAATAGACAGGAACGTTTAATTTATTATTGAAATTAGCTTTATCCGTGTATAATACAACCACTGTACACAATTAAATATGATACAGACCCCTAATTTATATATACACACGTACCAAGGCCCTACATACACATTTTTAATGAAGGTAGCCGATTGACACAAAATAAAATGAGGTTATGTAATATACTGTTAGCTTGTTATAAGTTTTCTGAAACATATATTTAATTACAGTCAAATATTTTAGAGATTGTTTATTTTTTTTCTTCCTTTTTCAGTATTTGGGGTTTTAAATGTGTGAGTATATGTTCATTAAAATTGCTTTTCAAGTAGTTCAATTATTCCATGTAGGCCTACAATACATGCAACTAATAATGAGTGAATCTATGCTAGAAATTTACTAATAACATACACAACACAAAAAGAATAAAAATAAGGTTAGGGTGAGTTTCCTAGTTAACTATTATTAGTTGAAGCTAAACTATATTTGTACTTGGGGTTTTTTGTTAAGAATAACATATGAATTATTCAGAATGGTACCCAACATTTATTACTATTTATTTTTATTAACATTTTGTAGTACCAGATGTTATAGCAATTTGAGCAATATGCTGCACAATAATCTGCCTATCCATCTAGTATCAAATAAGATCTGACATTTTTCTCAAAACATGTTCCAGAACAGAATAATTATATATATATATATATACCACAGTAAGCCTAGTTTTATCCTTATTTGCTTTTATCATTATAATTGTGTATTTTAGTTTTCCTATAAATAATTATTTCTGTCGAGTCTTAATACTGTGAACTGTACTAAAAAGTAACTTGAAATATCAATTGCAGAATATAACATTTGAAAAAGAATTGTGATGAAATTTATTTGGATTGTAGCTTTACCATGAAAACAATTTGAAATTTTGGCAGTTCAGTAGAATTATAGGAATTAAACTTAAAATAAAAAATGCTCGCTCTAACCTCTAACTATTCCACTGGGTGGAATTACTCAACTTGCATGAGTTTGGCAGCATGAGATGTAATCAAAGTTAATCAAGAACTATCAAACACTTGGAAACGTGTGGCACATTCTAATAGGTGACAGATGTGTGCTACACTTTTATATGATTTTAACATGTGCAGAATAATATAAAACGTTCAGGCTACAGAATGACTAAGCATCATTCCCGCATAACATAAATGATTGATGTACTATGTTGATTGCATAGCCTAAAATTTAATTATTGATAAAATAACAATTTCTGCTGTATACATTGTTGGCTATTATGCTATACAAGTGCAACCATTTTATGTTTCTTTTTTTTTTTCAGAAATCAGGCAGTTTCACCTATTAATCAGCTGCTTCTAGCTTTGCGCTACTATGCAACTGGCAGCGATCAATTAAGTGTTGCTGATTATACAGGAGTCAGCAAATCAACAGCCTCAAGAATCGTCCACCGAGTCAGTTGTGCGATAGCAAATTTGCGACATCAATTTATAAGATTACCGCAGACAGCAAATTTGATTTTAGAAAACCAATTGAGTTTCTATCGAGTAGCTAGATTTCCAAAGGCTATAGGTGCAATGGACTGCACACATATAAGAATAAGATCTCCTGGGGGTGATGATGCAGAACGATTCAGGAATCGGAAAGGGTATTTCTCTTTAAATGTCCAGGCCATTTGCAATGCTAATATGGAATTCTGTGACATTGTTGCTAGATGGCCTGGAAGCAGCCATGACAGCACAATATTTAATAATTGTGTTCAAAGAGCAAGATTTGAAGAGGGCTTATATGGAGATTCAGTTCTGCTCGTTGATGCAGGATATCCATGTAGGTCATATTTGATGCCTCCATTAGTTGCCCCTGCTTCGTTAGCAGAGAATCTTTACAATGAATCTCAGATCAGAACGAGAAATGTTGTTGAGAGACTCTTCGGTTCTTGGAAGCGACGCTTTCCAGTACTTGCTGTTGGGATAAATGTAAAATTGGATAATGCATTTCCTATCATAGTGGCCACTGCTGTTCTGCATAACATTTTAAGACGTGCTGGTGAGGAATTGCCTCAGGATGACCCTAACTTGAATTTAGTTGCTCCTTGGAATGCATTATTGGAGGAAGGGAATGTAAATCCCCAGGTTAATAATGATTTTTATGGAGTCAATGCTGCTGTAAGGCAGAGGCTCATTAATCAATATTTTCATAGCCTCATAGAGTAGATATGGTAATCATTTATTAATAAAGTGGGTCTGTTGATCTTGCCTCATAAATTGTTGTGTATTTTGGACATGTTTCAATATTTTTGCATATTATCTTCAACTTGGTACTGTGCAAGCATAATGAAACATCTCATGAGGTAAGATGAACTGACTCACCTTATTTATAAGAAGAACCTGGTAACATTACTTCATATTGTAATTTATTATATCACTTTTCATTTGGTTTACTTTAATAAGGGGCAGTTTCACTAAAGGGAATTAATTTATATTAAATTTGGTTCAAATTAATCTCAAAATTTTATTTGTGTCATATTATAATCTTTCATTTTCCATGCCGTAGCCAAGTGGTTAAGGTAAAAGAGGCCTTGGTGCAGAGCTATGGGACTTGGACTGGTTTGGATCTCCATGGGGGGAAGATATTTTCTCAGTGGAATTCAGCCAGTATGGGATAGGTGTCCATTCCACATCTAGAGGAATTTGGGTACTGCAATAAGTAGCAGTTCCAGGTTGAGAAAAGCAGCTGTAACGGCTGGGGGACCTGACATGCTGACATGTCACTCCTACACTGGCCTGTCATTAACACATGTGGATGTTAAGCCAGCAGCTGGCTATAACCCAAGGGCATTCTACGCTCGTCATGCAACAAAGTTTTCTTTTTTTTTTTGCAATTTGTGTTTTTTTTATTAGTAGTTCCTAAGGAAAGATTGTGTAATTTTAAATTAAACATACAAAATAAAATGTAACATTGGAAGAGTGGTTCTGAGACATGAGAGTACAAAGTATAAAAACTGTAAGATATCAACCTGCAGAAAATTGCAATCGAGAACAAAATTTATGATATTCCAATAGTCATGTATTATAAAACAATGAATTACTTCCAAAATCTTGCACATTATGCTTAAATGTAAATAATGAGGCAATAAAGTGAGTTGGTTACGGACGTCATTTTTTTTAAATTTGAGGAATTGCCGTTCCAACAGTATGTCATATTTCCTGTAATAACAATATTATCACAAAATGAAATCAAATTTACAACTGCATTTCTGATATACAATATATATCAGGAAGTTTAACAATGTATTTGTATTGTTTCTTTCGTGGCATGAATGGCATGAATACGTCATTCACTTGTCATTTTCACAACAAACGAAAACTGCATTTCAGAATTCGAACATAAAAGTTGAACAACAATGGTTCAAATGATTAGTATGGGGTGTGATTACCCCTGACAGCTACACAAGACTCACATCGACGTGGCATGCTAGTGATGAGGTTGTTCAGGAGTTCGATGCTCAGCAAATTCCACTCCTCATGAAGAGCAATGTGAAGGTCTTGAAGTGTCCTCGGAGGAGGCTGACGAGATGCAATTTGTCTCCCTAAGGCATCCCATGCATGCTCTATAGGATTCATATCCGGAGACCTCGCTGGCCACTCCATACGCTGGATATCTTCCTCCTGAAGAAACTCATCCACCAGTTGTGACCTGTGAGGTCGGGCATTGTCATCCATGAATATGAATTCTGGACCCACAGCTCCCCTGAAAAGTCTTACATGAGGTTCCAGGATCTCTTCTCTATACCGCTGAGCATTAACAGTGCCACCTGCGAAGATGTGAAGCTCTGTGCGTGCATTCATCATTATACCTCCCCATACCAGGAGACCACCGCCACCAAATGGATGTCTTTCCACGATGTTCAGGGGTTGTAACGAGTTCCTTCGTCTTGCTCCCTCCAGATAGTCACGCGATGTGAATCACAGTTCAAGCTGAATCTGGACTCGTCTGTAAATAGCACGCTGCTCCACTGATTTAGAGTCCAGTCGCGATGTTCCTGACTCCACCGTAAACGTGCTCTCTTGTTATCAAGGGTGAGTGGGACGCACACTACAGGCCGCCTAGCATACAGACCAGCAGCTCTGAGTCTTCTATAGACAGTTTGTCTGGATACTCTGATACCTGAGGCGGCCACAAGTTCTGAACTCAGTTGTCTGGCAGACATTGTCGGTTTCTTCTTGCAGTTAACGCAAGATATCAATCCTGCTGAGGATTTGTAACTCTTGGAAGACCTCCCACTGGTCTTCGCCTAACGTCTCCGGTCTCTTGGAACCGTCGCCATAACCTAGATATAACATTTTGTGGCACATTAAGTGCTATGGAGACCTCAGTTTGTGTCTGTCCTGTTTCTAGCCGCCCAATAATTCTACACCCCGAAGCAGAGGGTCCAGATGTTGTCTTTGTGCCATTTTACTGCAATCTGTTCTTACACTACATCTGATTATATCATAACTCTCTTTAAAAATGAAGATTTATGGAACAGGGCTTAACTGCAACAATGCAATTTTCATTTATAATTGCTATTAATTTTTTCATTGTTGAAGAGATATTATAATTTAGTATGTAAACTAAACTAAATGTACTGAGAACGTTTTGATAAATAATTTTTACTCCTTGCTCCTCTTTAAGCATTTTGATTTTCCGTTTTACAAATTATTCTAAACTTTTGGACACCAGTGTAAATGTTCCTGAGTCTTATTGTTTTGCAGTTTGTTGTATCTGATAGAAACTATAAGATATTTGAAGCAGTAAATAATAAGAGTTATTTATATGAATTATTGTATAATTTTGAAAAATATTAATAAAATATAATTTCAAAATAATTACTTCTATGTGTTACCCACTATGTGTTTTCAAGTCATTTTCAAACATATTCCTGTTTTAATGTTTTATTTTAGGAAGTAATATTTTGAGGTTCTTTTAATTAAATTATTTGGAGTCTGTTCATCTTAACTCAATATTAATGTTGATTTGTTCTTGAACATGTTTCGATTATAGCATATCAATGATTATGATATAAGCAAAACATGTTCAAGATAATCAACATTAATATTGACTCCAAATAATTTAATTAATATTCCTGTGTGTTACGTTGGAGACTATCTTTTCTTGAGGAAATGCAGTGATGGAATTGAAGACTATAGGGAAAAAGAGAGGTAAGTCAGTAAATGTGATAAAAAACAATCAGTTAAGGGCACATTCATATAGCTTGAGCAGTGAATTTTATATGGGCTAAATTATGGAGCAAAAGTAAGGCTAGTCACTGAGATTTTTTTTTTTGCAAATGCCCCAGGTTGCCCTTCGACATTCCTGGTGTTCCCTCCTGGCATGGCATACTTGTAACCCACTTCTGAGGTTGGGGCGCCTGGAAGCCAGGGTTACATTGCCCCGATGATATGATGGATGATGATAGTGGTGCACCAGGAGAGTCCCTAATCCCAAGCTTAATCTAAGATGAATATGAATACAATGATTTCGATGGCCATATGATTTCGGGGACCGTTTGGGTCTTACAGGTGAGGAAAAACCCAGAAAAACTGTCCCGACCGGGGATCGAACTCAAGGCCCATTGATAGTGAAAAAAAAAGGTAAGTCTATAGTGAACAGGGGAAAAGGAAAGCAAGTCATTTTAATCTAACTGTTGCAGTGCAGGTGTAGAGTAATAGAACTGGATTTATTCAATATTGGTCTTATTTGGGAGGAGAATTACATGTACACTATTTTTTCATTGTATTGCTTCATATGTTGTTTTACTAGTAATATTGTGCGAGAAAAGTGAAAACTGGAATCACATACATTCAAAATGAATGAGTATGATCAATAACTGTGTATCTTATGAAAGCTGTAAGAAGAGGAAGAGTTTTTGGCAGGATGAAAGATACTAACAAAAAATTGAGAGCTCAGATTCATGAAACTGGAGACTCCTGTAATTGTAGGTTAAAATATTTAAAACGTATTGATGTAAATCAGCAAAATAAATGAATCAACAAATTCAAAATTTACAATGTTAGAGGCACAATCTTTATATATATTAAAATTAATGTTGGGAAGTAAACATTATGAGCTTATATCATTAATAGTGAGTGGAGAACATATTTTTAATAACTCACGTCATACAATTTCAAATTTATTTGATTTAAGTCCATTGGTTTCGAATGAATTTTTCATTCATCTTCAGTTTATTTTCATGACACCAACTGTTGAAATTCTATGTTTGTTGATTTCACCATGGTTACCTCTAACGCTGCCATCTTTTGGTTGGCTTTATAAATTTTGAAATAAAATTTTTTTCTATAGGAATATCAAAATTCATTGATCAATATTTATTCTTTGAATGAATATCTTCTCCCAAACTGTTAATTCTAATAGTTTATCCAATTGTTTCAAAAGTTTTGCATCTCTATTAATTTTATGATGTTCTAATAAACTATGTGCAGCAATTGCTGATTTTTCAATTTCACAATTTGAAACAATTGGATAAACCATTAGAATGAACAGTTTGGGAGAAGATATTCATTCAAAAGAATAAATATCGATCAATGAATTTTGATATTCCTATAGAAAAAAATGTATAATGCCAACCAAATATGGCAGAATTAGAGAATTGGTGAAATCAACAACTGAAAATAAACTGAAGATGAATGAAAAATTCATTCAAAACCAATGGTCTTAAATCAAATAAATTTGAAATTGTATGAGGTGAGTTATTAAAAATATGTTCTCCACTCACTATTAACTTTATATATATGTTTGGTCCCACAATATTAAACAGAGGAGGCCAAAATAAATGAAGATGATGCTCTCCTTCGTAGTAAAGTTTCAGATACAAGGTAAGAATTTCAGATGAAAATTATGCAAATGAAATAAAGATATATGTAAAAAAGTTTTCAGGTTTATAAATGCCATTTCAAAATAGAGAATTGAAAATATCCGAAAATCTATAAATACTAATGCAGAGATAGGCAAGGATATGTAAGGCAACACACACCAACAGGCAGACCAAATTGTCCAAAACTGGTTATGGAACACACATCATTTAAGGGTCCTGAAAGCCATTATAGCATAAAGAAAACAGAAGTTGTATTTACCTGGGGAACTGTGTATTTTTAACAACGTATAACATGTATAAAGACAATTATTCTGAAAACTTTATATCTTCTGAAATGTATTAAACCATTTTCATAACACAGTTCAACATTTAATTTGGATACCCCAGAAACGATTCGTATAGTATCTGTGATGAATTTACTGCTAATAAGAAGTCGCTCCTGTTCAGTTAAGTACCATTGCAAATGAAGAGATGAGGCTGGAGAGGTAATGTATCTTGAAACTGAAAACAAGGTTCACATAGCAAGAACTGAGATTATTTATAACGGCCAGAGGGAAGCATGGAAGAGAAGTACTAAATTTATTTCCATGGATTTTCAGAAAAATCTCCCCTGTCCAAACATCATATATTACAAGCAACGATTTAGCTACTTTTCTTTCAACATTCAAAAGTTGTTTGATAACAAGGTCATTTTCTATATTTATTCTGAAACTCATGGTAGGAAAGGAGCCAATAAGGTAACTTCATTTCTTATTAATCAGTATATTACAAACATCCTTAACCCAAAAATCTAGTAGTTAAATATATTCTGTGAATCTGCAGGAGGGCAAATAAAAATTACATGCTCTTTAGATATTTACACTACATTGTTCATTAGAAGACACATTTGCAGTCAGTTCTTGTCACATTCCCAATAAGTGGACCTACATACCTAGAATGTGACAAGGGTATGGGTCTGATAAAGTCAAACATTTTTAGTGAAATTCGTTAAGACTGGGTTGCAGTATTCCAAAGTGCAACAATGAAAATAATGAATATATGTAAGACAAAAAGAAAACTCTCACTGTTCTTATAATAGGTCCAGGGGAACAACCAAAAAATTGAGCTTCCCAAGATCTACTCCAAGTTTCTTCTTCTTCTTCTTCCTTCCAAGTATTAGGCCAAGGCCTGTTACGATCCTATAGAAAATTTTCCCTCCAGCGTTTGAGGGAAATTCTCGTATAAGACTTGAAAGCATAATAATAGTCCCTTCGATTGGTTGCTGGCCAAAGGAAGGATACTCCAAGTTTTACAAATTAAACTAATCTGTTCCATCACAAGTTCATCCGCAGACAGGATGTTCCTATATTATGATTACACCTGAATAACCATGAAGCACAAAGGTTTGTAATCTAGCAATTCTATGCATTGAGAGGGAGAAATGTTGGAATTTTTTTTAAGGACCTCTCATCAGATTTGTTGCTTAATGGCTCCAAATCACCTTATATATATAACATGGCTTGCATTATCATAATCATTTTGCATGTTATTAAATAATTCTTCCAAGAATGAGAGTTTACAGCAGCAACATTTTCAGGAGATGGATTAGATACTTTGTAAACACTGTAATACATGGTCCCAACCAAAATAATTGCTCTTCTTATACCATTAAAATGGCTTGTTCCATGAAAACTTTTACATAACCCAAATATACTAAAGCATTCCAATGATGATGATGATGATGATGATAATACACTACCATATTATATTAATGTAAAAGTGTTTTTTAAATCAATCATTAGGTTAATTTAAAAACAGGCCTAATCAAGAAAAAATATTTTTCGTCGTTACGCATGTTTTATGGATAGTTTCTTATTTCCTATAGTTCTCAACGTTTCTATATTAATTCTATTATAGTTTTGAAAATCTTTCGTTGGACATGTTCTTTATTTCTGGCAAATTTTCCATGTGTACTAATATACGTGATCTGTGGAACGTGTTTGTGTTGGTTCAATGTGTTTATTTAGGTTTCTATGGTAACGCGATAAGTAACAACCAATAGCATTTCTTTCCCCTCCTACAAATTTGTTCCGCTTGAATATGAGGTATGAGAAATATACGATTCAAAATAATTTTAACGGTAAACCGCCCGTTTGTTTACGTCGGTGTTATATGGCGTGGTGAAACGCAAACACGCTTAGTTATTTTAAACCCGGTTATGTAACTCGTCGTGAAGGTTAAATTTCACCGATGTTGGTGAAACCGGCCCTTAGACTTTAAACTAACCACCTCGTCTATTTTTATTAGGAACTAGCTGATACCTGGCGTGCGCTGCTACGCCTAAATAAATTATAATGTGTTTTTACGTTTTGTTGAATAAGTAAAGAAAAATAATTATAAATTGATATCGTTATTATTTTTAGATACCCCGTACTGATTACCCGGCATTGCCCGGGAATTTACGTATCCCCTTGTATTTAACATAAATGAGCTGAAAGACAAAATTCGTTATTTCGAGTTATTCGTGCTGCTACTCTGCTTGCCCGGGAATCTACTTATACCGATCTTCTTAGCATCAATGAAAGACAAAAATGGTTATTGAAATGTATCCATAAAATATAAACATATGCTGTCAAGGGCTTTTTTTGTAGAGTTATTTAGATATTCAATTCTGTGTGCATTAATTTGGTGTATTTGTTATGGTTCAGGCAGCATAAGCCATTTAGGCGTACAAAAAAGCCAATTTTATTCTACTTTCTCACCACAAAGGGTAATTTTTAAGGGTGAAGGGCTTGAGCATTAAAACTCTGTTATAGACTTTAACCTTCCCGGGATAATCCTGAACATTCTTGAAAAAGCTCCATCACAATCGTATGTGCACGCTTGTCCAGGAATCTACTTATCCCTATCTTCTTGCCATCAATGGAAGACAAAAATGGCTATTTTCAGTTATCCGTAAAAGATAAATATATGCTGTCGCGGACGTTTTTGTAGAGTTTTTTGAGATATTAAATTCTGTGTAAATTAATTTTGTGTATTTATTATGGTCTTTATAGGAAGCCAGATATAATAAGAACAGTTAAGTCTCGTAGACTGCTATGCGCGTATGGGAATGAAAGACTTGCATGGAAGCTTCTTGTAGGAAAGCCAGAGGGAAAACGCCCAGTTGTTAGACCAAAAATGAGGTGGGAGAAGAACATTAACTATGATTTGAGGGAAGTAGATTATACAGGGAATGATTGGAAAGTATTAGTTCAGGATAGGGATGTATGGAGAGCTTATGTTCGCGCGGCCATGAACCTACGGGTTCGATAGTGCCAGTGAGTAAGTAAGTATTATGGTTTAGGCAGCGTAAACCATTTAAGCATAAAAAAAAATATTTCACTACAAATGGTGATTTTTAAGTGTGTAGCAGTTGAGTATCTCAACTCTCTTATAGCCTATATTCATCCCCGGAATCTCCTGAATATTTTGCAAAAAAACTCCATCACAATCGGATGAACGATATGGCCGCACATAAAGTACGAACAAACAAACAAACATTCATTTTTATATATTTGATATTCCACAACACAGTATTTCTCCTTTAACCCAAGTGATTTGTCGCCAGAGGTCCCTGTCTAAATTATCTTCTTCCCTCAAATCTCTAGCTTCCACACTTCTCCTCACTCCATCTATCCAAAGTTCCCTAGGTCTACCTCTTCCACTTCTTCAATTAGCTTTCCAATTAAGGATCTTCTTTGGTATTCTCACATTTTCTATTCTTAAGAGGTGTCCATACTATTTCACACGTTTTTCTTCTATTTTAATAATAATATAATTGCGCACAATCGTGCAAAATTAATTCATTGGCGTCTTAAATAAATCTTAAATATTGCGCTAATGACATTGTCACTTTGGAACACAATTCCAGATGATATCTTGTACACTTTGGGGCACGCCGTAGCGTAGTGGTTAAGGCACTGAGCTACAAGCCGGAGGGTCGAGGGTTCAAGTCCCGTTGGGGTCAGGATTTTTAAACTGACCCAAACCCTCTGGCGGCACTATGGCCCTGGGGTCGACTCAGCCTCTAACTGAAATGAGTACCAGACGCTTGTTCTGGGGGTAAAGGCGGCCGTCACGCAGGGCTGACAACCCGGCTGACAAAAGTGCCGATTGTCTAGAAAAAGTGAGAGCCTTAACCTCTACTACCCTACCCCAAGGGCCTCCGGGTCTGTTTTGTGGGATCACTTTACTTTTACTTTACTCTGTACACTTTAGTTCGCACAGTTTTCTTCTATTTTTCCTAATATGTTTTTTTCAACTTACAAAATGTCCCTTATTGTGCTGTTTCTGACCTTATTCCTTCTTGAAATTCTTGTCGGTCGCCTCCAAAAATCCATTTCTACTGCTAACAGCCACCTCGTCTATACATTGAATAAATAACTAACTCACTGACACTATCGAACCCGTAGGTTCATGGCCGCGCGGGTTACGTTCTCCATACATCCCTATCCTAGACGAATGTTTTCCAATCTTCCCTGTATAATATGCTTACTTCAAATAAGGTTTAATGTTATTCTCTGACCTTATTCTTTGACTACCAACTGGGCGCTTCCCCTGTGGTTGGGCGGACAAGAATCTTCCCATGCCCTCTTCCTTTCTCATTCATGTATCTCTATACATCCATATCCTGAGCTAATGTTTTCCAATCATGCCTGTATAATCTACTTCCCTCAAGTAAGGTTTAATGTTATTCTCCCACCTCATTCTTGATTTACCAACTAGCCGCATTCCCTCTGGTTTTTCCTAGAAGTTTTCCATCTCCCTCTTCCATTTCCTATTCGTGCCACATGTCCTGCCCATCGCAGTATACGAGACTCAACTCTTCTTATCACATCTGGTTTCCTATAAAGATTATGAACAGAACATATGGCATGAATAAGGAATAAAAGAGAGTTATGTGAGTCCTTATAGAGGGTAGGCACCAAAAATGAGGTGCGAAAATAACACTAAATATGATATGAGGGAGATAAATTTTAGAGGAAATTATTGGAAAACATCATTTCGGGATAGTGAGTGGCTATGAACCTGTGAATTCGTATTTGTCAGTGAGTTGGGTAGTTAGAATTATACAGAGTATCATTGAAAAACAGGAAAACATCTCACGATAGGGATGTATGGACAGCTTATGTCTGCAGTGTTATCTACCTCCAGGTTCGTTATGCTGGTGAGTTAATTTTAATATACCAACTTCTGGAAATACATTGAAAACCGAGGGAAAAGAAACCCACATCTGTGTTTAACTGAATATCTAACCAACATGACACACACTAACCTTATATTTGTATATTTTGTGTACTGTATGTTATTGTGAAGTGTTATTGTGCCCAACAAATTTTTGTGCATTAAGTATATAGCGGAAACGTGAATAAACATGTTGGTAGTACAAAAGAAAATCTAAGTTATCTCGGATGTAGTTAGTAAATAGCTAACTTATACCAATTTCGAGCTAAATTCCAGTTGTACTGTGAACAACCTTGCATCAGGCATTACTCCGTCTATTGGGGGAACCGTGGTGCTACTTTTACCCGCCGTATGACTGAATTGTGTACTGAACTGTCATCGATACAAACATTGTTCTTAAGCAACATCGTATTTTACGGGAAATAAGAGTGGATACAACATAAGATGGTGCCAATATTTAGGAACTTTCTCCATTTCTTATTTATTTACGATAATAAATTATATGCGGTCCTATCTAATCAGACGTTTATCCTTTTTCCATGATGCCAATAGATAACATTATTTACCGATACAATATCATTACGTGCAGCATTTATGCTCCATGCTGACTCACCTGTAATTTCCGCTGTTATTTTGACCATATCCTTCAATGGTTAACATAGAATATTTTTCACTAAACTGTTTCAAAACATTCAAAATAATTTGCTTCTCTCCGGTTTTCAAATGTTTTGCTTTCCAGTGTTTAAGAAATTCTACAGAAATGTTGCCATTTTGAAACAATTGAATTTCCAATGTAGGCTATTCTGCATTGCGCATGCTTAAGAATACAACAACACTTATGTAATGTATTAAAATTGTAATTATATATTTTAAGTTTCTCGCATATAACTTACGTATATGGACACTAGCTACGTAATACCCGGCATGCGTTGCTACACCTAAATAAGTGGAATATTAAATGTTAATTAAATTGTATGGCATACGCTGAGACAAACCAAACATGGCGGTTGCTAGTTTTTAATTTCGGATTTAAGTAAACCTGCACTTCTAATTCTCAGATTTTGCTCATTTTTGGATAATACCTAACTCGGTTTATTTTAATAGGATATGCTGAGTTTTCATTGTGAAAAAATAAATAATTGTGACCGCTAAAGCGATTTTTAAATTTTCACTTCAGATGAATTCCTACATCTAATGGTTTTAGAGGGTCCAATTCTGACTCTAAACCATCCAGGGAACCACTGAAACACACAAAAATTTCATCAAATCGGTCAAGTCGTTTAGGAGGAGTTCAGTGACAAACATACGTACAGAAGAATTATATATATATATATATCATCATCATCATCTGCATTCATGGATTAGGTCTGTTGACCCGTTCCGACTTCAGCCCATCTCTTTCTAGGTCTGCCCACATCTCAGGTGCCTTTAGGTTTGTATTTTGTTATTTGTTTTGGATATCTATCTTCATTCATTCTGTCTATGTGTTGCTTCCATTTTTGTCTATATGTATCTATTTTATCAGTTATTGCAAATATTTCAAGTTCCTGTCTTATTTCTGTGTTCTTGATTCTGTCTTCCTTAGTGCACCCTTTAACAGATCTCAAAAATTTCATTTCTGCCGCCGTTATCCTACTTAGATCTTGTTTTTTATGTATCTGATCCATACAGCAGTACCGGTACTGCCAATGTTTTATAAAATTTCAATTGGGTCTCTCTTGTTGTTTTATTATTTAGTGATTGTTTTATCACATCACATATTCCCTGGAATTTTGCTATTTTATTAGTTATATCATTATCATAATTAAATTAAATGTCACATCCTACGTAGATAATTGAGATGGTTCACCTGTTCTATGATTTTGTTTTCTATTACTATTTTGGATCTGATTTGATTTTTCCCTTGGAATGCATTACCTTAGTTTTTTCTATGGATATTTTGAGATGTAATTTAAAAATATTCCTTTGAAGCTCGTCTTCCGTATTTGCTATTATTACCTGGTCGTTAGCGTATAATAATGTTTTCAAGTAGTATGTTTTATCTAATTTTATTCCTTTATTTGTTTTCGTTCCATTTTTTTATTATATCTTTGATGTATAAGTTAAACAAAACTGGAGAGATACTGTCCATCCTTGTTTTACTCCTTGATTAGTATGAATTTTATTTTTACTTACTTCATTTCTAGTTTTTATAACAAAATTTGTGTTCCAGTATAAACTCTTTATAGCTGCTATTAAGTGTTTCGGAATTCCTTTTTCTTTTAAAATTGTCCAAAGTTTTCCTCTGTCTACTTTATCAAATGCCTTGACAAAATCAATAAAAGCTATGTGTGTTTCCTTGTCATATCATCTTCTTTTGTTTATAAATTATTTTATCGTAAATATATTATCCATACATGAATGCCCTGGTCTGAATCCACTTTGTTCTTCTATTAACATTACCTCTGCTATTTGTTTTAACCTAAATGTTAAGATTCTTGAGTATATTTTATAGCCTGGAGTTAAAATGTTTATTTCTCTGTAGTTGTTGCAGTCGTTACGTTCTCCTTTCTTAAAAATAGATTGTACTATTGCTGTTGTCCAGGTTTCTGGTATTGTTGCTTGTTTCCAACATAAATTTAAAAAATGTAATAATCTCAGTTTTTAAAAATCCTCCATATCTTATTAATTCCATATTAATTCCGTCTATTCCAGCTGCCTTTCTGTTCTTGGTTGTTTTCAGTACTTCTTCTAATTCTTCCATTGTTATCATATCTATTCCTATCTCACACTCATATATGTTATCTTTAGTTATTTTATTTTCATTATACCACAGTTTTTTATAATGTTCTTCCCATTTTGTTTCTCCTCAATTACATTGATCTGAATTGTATCTTTTTCTTGTTTATTTAGATGTTTCATTACTTTATAGGCTATTTTTTGGTGACCATGTATATCGTATTCTAGTCTACTTATATATTTATATATATATATATATATATATATATATATATATATATATATCCCAACTGACTTTGTACGCTTTTTTATTTCTCTTTTGGCTATTGCACTTTTATGTTTGTATTCAGCTCTTAATTCTGTAAATATTCTAGTTCTATTCTGTAAATATTTGTGATAAGCCTCTTTTTTATCTTTTATTACCCTCTCTAATTCTTCATTCCATATTCTTAAACCCTTCTTGTTATATGTTTTATATTTTGTTCCTAATGCCTCATATGCTGCTTTTATCAATGCTTATATATATATATATATATATATATATGTGTGTGTGTGTGTGTGTGTGTGCGTGGTGCGTGCGTGTGGGTGTGTGTGTGTGTGTGTAGATGTGCTAGATAATACATTTTTTTTATTTCGAGTGTTAGAGAACGAACTACATTCCCTTATACACTTAAACGTAAAAACCATTGTTCGATCAATGAAAATGTAGTCATACATCTGATTTGTTTACATTACAACTGGAAATTAACTCGGAAAAGGTGAAGTTAGTAAATAGCTAGTCACTCGTTTTTCGTTACAATATTCACAAACTGTTATTTTCAATAGAAACAGCGGAATTTTGTTGAGAAAAATGTTAGTACTCACTGCATCGCTGTACCATAAATCACGTGAACTGAGGTCAGGGAAATTAAGGTTGCGGATGAACGTTTAGGGAGGTTGGGTTGGGTTTGAGAGAATAAAATCTTGGCAGAGGAAATTAAAATGTTCCACAACAAACTAAATTACTTACAGTTGTGCGCACAAGAAAATCCTCTCAATTAGAAACGAAAATCACGTCTTCAGAGAAACATCGGCTCCTGTAAACTAAACCGAGTTTTTAGAAACACTCCTACTTCACAATAAATAACTAACTCACTGGCACTATCGAACCCGAAGGTTCATAGCCGCGCGGACATAAGTTCTCCATACATCCCTATCCTGAGTCAATGTTTTCCAATCATCCCCTGTATAATCTACTTCCCTTAAACCATAGTTAATGTTATTATCACACCTCATTCTTGGTCTACCAACTGGGCGTTTTCCCTCTGGTTTTCCTACAAGAAGTTGCACGTCTTTCATTCCCCATTCGTGCCACATGTCCTGTCCATCGCAGTCTACGCGACTTAACTGTTCTCGTTATATCTGGCTTCCTATAAAGACCATGTAGTTCACTGTTATATAGTATTCTCCATTCACCTGCCTGTTCATATCTCTTTGGTCCAAAAATGTCCTTAAGAACTTTATTCTCAAATACTCGTAATCTCCTTTCCTCCCTTAAAGTAAGAATCCATGTTTCGCATCCATATAATATAACTGGTAGAATAATAGTTTTATATATTTTTCAGTTTAACGCTTTTTCAGAAAAAAGTTTGGACTACAAGAGTCTTCTGTAATGCATATATAATAACACGCATTTCCAGAATTGAGCCTATGTTTAATTTCTTCGTGCATCTCTTTCCTGTTTGTGATTATTGTTCCTAGGTATTTGAATTCAGCCACTTCCTCAAAATTTAGTTCACAATAAATAATAATAATAATAATATCCCATTGTTATTGTCGTTAGGAGATACTAAGGGCCAATACGCGTACTCTATCGAGTAACACTAAGAAATTGGGACTAGAACTAAACATCAAGAAAACTAAATATATGGCCAAACGTAGAAGTGTGTTATATAATGGAAATGGGCAACTAATGACAAATGAGGGAAGTTTATAAGAAGTGGCTGATTTCAAATATATAGGAACAATAATTACCAATAGGAATAAGATGCATAAAGAATTAAACATAAGCTCAATTCTGGAAATGCGTACTATTATGCATTACAGGGACTCATGTCGTCCCATTCCTTTCAAAAACGTTAAACTGAAAATATATGAAAGTATTATTCTACCAGTTATACTTAGATTCGAAACGTGAACTCTTACTATAAGGGAGGAAAGAAAATTACGAGTATTTGAAAGTAAAGTTTATAGGAAAAACTTTGGGCCAAAGAGAGATGAACAGACAGGTGAATGCAGAAAACTGCATAATAGTGAGTTACATGATATGTATACGAAGCCAGATATAATAAGAACAGTCTCCCATCTCATATTGGCCTACCTACCGGGCGAATTCCTTCTGGTTTTACAATAAGGAGTTTTCATGCATTTCCTTCATTCCCCATTCATGCCATATGTCTATCGCAGTCTACTTAATTTGACTATTCTTCTTATATCTGGTTTCCTATAAATGTCATGTAGCTCAAAGTTGGTAAACCAAGAATGAGGTGGGAGATAACATGAACTATGATTTGAAGGAAGTAGATTATACAGGGGAAGATTGGAAAACATTGGCTCAGGATAGGGATATATGGAGAGCTTATGTCCCCGCGGCCATGAACCTACGGTTTCGATAATGCCAGTGAGTTGGTTAGTTAGTTAGCTCAATGTAAACCAGTCTTCTCGATTCATTTGTTTGTTCATCTCTCTTTGGTCCAATAATTTCCCAAGAATACTCGTAATTTTTTCTCCTCGCTTAAAGTAAGAGTCCATGTTTCGCATCAATATAATATAACTGGTGGCGGCTCCGTGGCGCAAGTGGTAGAGCTCGTATCTCACTGCTGGGGTCCCGAGATCGTATCTCGGTCACTTCATGTGGGTTTCGTGATGGACGAAACGGAGTTTTGGCAGGTTTTCTCGGTTTCTCGGGGCTTCTCCTGTTTTCTCTCCCACACTTCATTACACCATTTCTCCATACTCATCTCATTCATTCGTTTCATTTCATTCATCTGCCCCTGTGATGGTGCGTCGATCGTGGTCGGCCGGCACCCTTGTCCTTCACAGACCTCTATATAATGGGGCTTCATCTCATCTCATCCTTCGACCCGACCTTGAGTTGGAGCTATTAAATTAATTAATTTATTGTTTCAAAAATATTAATAATGGCTTCAGTTGAGGATATTATAAATCTACAGCAACACCTGTACCTTACTTCCCATTCGAAGGAAGATGTGATCAGGATTGTGAATACGCAAATCTCGGTACCAGGGTTGAGCACTGTCCCTGTTTGTAAAGAATATAACAACAGCTGATGCTATTAGAACCATGCAAATAAACAGAGAATCCCAGTAACATGCAATATTGAGCTTTATCCACACAGTTGCTGCTGTAAACTTATTGTGTTCTCTCCTTCATTATGCATTCTGTGTCTGTAAACTCTGCATCCCCTTCTGTCCCACTCTCGTGTTTAGCGAATTATCTAGGACTTTTTTTTTATTTCATGTACGAGTACGTTGAATTTGATATGTTTACATTATTAAAATTCCATTCCTAATTATGTTTGTTCTAGCCTGAAATCCTTTCTTCTCTATCCTAATTCTCTGATATAATTTTCTGAAGTTCATATTTTTTTGCATTAATTTCAATATCATTAATCTTCCCTCTCAAATATTCCCCCTTTTTACTCTTTAATCACCTGGTGGTTTCCCGTCTAATACTACCCATTTGTTATAAGTTTACCTTATTTGGCTAGTGTAACCATTTCATTAGTGCTAGCTTTCTTTTCTTTACAATGTCGGCACATACTTCATTCATTTCTTGTTTTGCCTCTTTTTTTTTAAAATAACAAATGCTTCCTGATGCCTACAAGTTATTAGCTGAATACAATGAGAACAGTTAAATCTCTGGACTGCGATGGGTAGGACATGTGGCACGTATTGGGAATGAAAGTAGTGCATGGAAGTTTCTTGTAGGAAAACCAGAGCAAAACGCGCATTTGGTTGACCAAGAATGAGGTGGGAGAATAACATAAACCATGATTTGATGAAAATAGATTATACAAAAGATGATTACAAATCATTAGCTCAGTATAGGGATGTCCACGCGGCCATGAACCTACGGGTTCGATAGTGCCAGTTAGTCAGTCAGTTAGTTTTACAAATTATTAACATGAGTGTGGAAAATGAACTATTACAGTTTTCTTTAACTCTAACTCACTGGCACTCGAACACGTAGGTTCATGGCCACGCGGACACAAGCTCTCCATGTATCCCTATCCTGAGCCAATTTTTCCAATCATCCTGTATAATCTACTTCCCTCAAAGCACAGTTAATGTTATTCTCCCACCTCATTATTGGTCTACCAAATGCGTGTTTTTCCTCTGGTTTTCCTACAAGAAACTTTCATTCACGTATTTCATTCCCCACTCGTGCCATATGTCCTGCCCATCGCTGTCTACGAGACTTAACTGTTCTCATTATATCTGGCTTCATAAAAAGACCATTTAATTCACTGTTAAGCAGTCTTCTCCATTCACCTGTCTGTTCATCTCTCTTTGGTCCAAAATTTTTCCTAAGGACTTTATTCTGAAATACTCGTAATCTCCTTTCCTCCCTTAAAGTAAGAGTCCATGTTTCGCATCCATATACACAACAACAGTTCTCTTTACCACACACAACTTTCACCAACATAAAAAAACAAAAGTGTCTCGTGTGGTGATTCATTTTAACGTAATATTGACAAAAGAACTGTCAACCATTGCATGCTGAAACATACCTTGAACTTTCTCCGAGTGGGCTTACCATGGTCGAGTCCAAAAAATTATCTGCTACTTTTAACTGCAAGGCACTAAATTCCAGCGCCAAATTTCTGATTTAAACTATAGGGAAATATTTCCACATGGTGCCGTCCGCGCCGTGCGCCTCACTCCACTCCGCTCTTACTAATGCAGGGAGCCGCCTATCTGCTGCGTATTGCCACTGCTGGATTCTGGCTTGAATTTCTGTGCTTTTCAGTTAAAAACTGCAGATATATTTTTTCGTGGTCTTTGTATATCACAACCCTTCTCTGGAAGAATTTTCAAGGTATGCAATGTTTGACAGTTGCTTTGTAACAATGGTCCGTATATGCATAAGATCCCGAAGTATTAATTTCAGACCTGTCACTGTTAAATAGTTCTTGCTTATCCTTAAAACACGATCACGGCACCTTACTGTAAATAGAACATTTCAATGTATAGAAAACACTTATACATACATCATATTCACAGCATTGTTTCCTGAGGAAAATCATTTAATGTCGCGGTTACTTATATTTGCCCCGCGCCGTATGCGGAGTGGTTAAGGCGAGAAGCCTTGGCGCAGAGCTACGGGACTTGCGCTGGTTCGAGTCCTCATAGGGGAAGAAATTTTCTCATGGAATTTCGGCCAATATGGGACCGGTGCCCACCCAGCATCGTGAAGCATTTGGATAGCTACAATAAATATCGGATCCAGGTTGAGAAAACCAGCTATAACGGATGTGAGACCCGAATGCTGACTACATGTCACCACTACACTGATTAGATGATCGTCTATTTCTGCGATTAACACATGCGGATGTGAGGTCAGCAGCCGATTGTAGGCTAAGGGCCTTCTGGGCCTATAGCGCCATGGAAAAAAAAAATGATATTACATTCTAAATTGTGTCCCTGAAGTAACAAATATAATAATACACCTGACGTTTTATTTATACTTTTTTTTCTTCTTGTAAGCCCATGTTTCCCTTAACAGATATTTAGACGCTCTCCCCCTACAGGGAAGAATTTGAACCATAATAATTTAGTTATACTTGTTTTCGTATAGATGTAAATTGAGTGGTCCGTGGTCAGCTTTCCGCCTCATGCTGACATCTAGGAAAATTTGGTAAATTTTGGTTAGAGGCCTTTTCATTCAGGCTTAAGGATCTTTTACGAGCCTGAAAATCTTCAGACTCAGGACCCACGGCTTAAAGTCCCTCCCGGAGGACTTGCTCCTTGGATTTTTCCATCCTAAAAAAATCCATCGACCGCGGCCGGGTTTGAACCCACGACCCTCGGGACCAGAGGCAAGGAGCATAACCACTAGTCCACCGCGGCCTACTTTATTTATTCAATATTATTAAATTAATTGTCGACCGCGATGGTCTAGTGGTAATGTTCTTTGCTTCTAGTCCCAAGGGTCGTGGGTTAAAACCGGCTGGGATCGATGGATTTTTGGATGGAAAAACCAAAGGAGAAGTCATCGGGATGGGACTTTAAGAGTTATATGCCGAGTCTGAAGATTTTCAGGTTCGTAAAAGAACCGCAAGTCGGAATAAAAAGACCTCTGAGTAAAATTTGAGCGACCTTAGATTTCTACTAGATCTCTCTTCGAGGCGATGTACTAAATACATGACCATCGCTGACATGTGTAAGGAAATGAGCATAATTAAAATTAGACTTGCTATTGACGATATCGTATATAATTGGCAGATAAATTTGGGCTCACATTTGAAAATAAGAAATAGATCTTAGACACCTTATTTTTGCAGACGACTAAGTTCAAAAATGTAGCTCAGATGATGGTCTAGAGAAATTACTCTTTCAATTAAATTACATTAGCGGTCTATACAGAATTATAATTTCAAAATATCACTAAGAAAAACGAAAATCTTAGCTTTTAAAGGATCAGATACCGTAAGCGCTAAAATAATACTGGAGGGGGAACCCATTGAACAAGTGAACCATTTTAAATACCTGGGTTATGAAATCTCCTAATTTAAAAATGAACAAACTTGATAAATTTAATTATATATTGTGGCACAATTAAAAGAATATTTAAAAACACAAGAAAGGATAAGACTAAAATTTTATAAAGAAGTGGCAGTCTCCCTTACGATTGTTTGGTAGTGAATTTGGGTTGTAACTAAAAGTGAGAAGAGAAGATCATATAATCATCTGAAATGAGATTTCTGAAAAGTGTAGCTGGCTGCAGACTTCTAGATAAAAGAAGAAGTGAATATATTAGAAATGAGCAAATATGTTTTAACTTTTAGATAAAATAAAAGAATCTAGAAAAAACTGGAAAGAACATGTTCAAAGAATGAAAGATGAATGCATACCAAAAATTATACTTAATTACAAAAGGAGACAGGAATGTTCCATCCATCGTAATCCTGCCAGAGGGCAGATCTTTCACTACAATCATAGCATTTTCATGCTATGCTTGCAGATTTACTAGGTGTGGTAGCTTCCCGCTGCTTTCCACACCGGTGAAGAATGATGATGATGATGATGATAATGATGGCCATATGATTTCGGGGACGTTTGGGCCTTAAAGTTTTCCTGACATTTGCCTTACAGGTGAGGAAAAAACCCGATAAAAACCTCACCCAGAAAAACTGCCCCGACCGGGGATCGAACACGGGCCCGCTGCGTGACAAGCTGCACGCTACCTCGAGACCACAGCGGTGGACACAGGAGTGTTGTTAGACCGAAAAAGAGATGGATACAGCATTTTGAATCAGAATGTATGAGACCGGAACAAGCCACATGGGCTTAATCCGTGATTGTTGATGATGATGATCATCATCATTAGAAACTTGCCATGAGGGAACCATTCATGTCCCCGCAGTGGGACGAACGGGGGGTCATTCGTTCACTTATTAACTTGCTTAAAGTTAAGAAATTCAACACAGTATAAAACATAATATAGTACTTACAGGGATGTACCGGTACTTATTTATGTAATTTTATAATGAAGCTAACTAACCAACTGGCTCTATCGAACTCGTAGGTTCATGGCCACGCGGACATAAGCTCTCCCGAGCCAATGATTTCCAATCACCCCTATATAATCCAACTATCTCAAATCATGGATAATGTTATTCTCCCACCTCATTCTTGATCTATAAACTGGAAGTTTTCCCTCTGGTTTTCCTACATGAAGCTTCCATGCACCTCTTTCATCCCCCATATGTTCCCTCTTAGCTTCATTGATTCCCTGAATCCACATAATAGTTGGTCTACCCTTCTTTTTCCTTCCCTGTGGTTCCCAATCCATGATAATCTTAGGTAGTCTTCCTTCTTCCATTCTTCTAATGTGTCCGTACCAATTTAATTGTTTCTTCTTTATAAAATACAATATTGAATATTGTACCTGCATTTTTTCTTTTCTATATGAATTTCTGATTTTATCCTTCCTGGATATTCTTGCAGCACGTCTCCAGTAGTCCATTTCAGTGGCGAGCAATTTTTTTTTTGTGTATTTAAAGCCCACACATCAGCTCCATAGGTAATAATGCTTCTGATTATTGTATTAAAGATAGTTTTCTTTTTTTGTTTCTTTGAAGATATGTTTGTCCCATACTATTCCATTTAGGACAGATATAGCATACTTTCCTATATTGATCCTGTTTGTTATCTCTGTTTCTTGTTTTCCATCTTTAGTAATTTTAATTCCCAAATACTTATATTCTCCAGTGTGTTTAATTGTCCCTAAATCTTCTTCTTGTATTAAATCTTGAGGAAGATCGTCTATTGTCATATATCTAGATTTATCCATATTGATCTTTAAACCCCATAAACTATATTCTTGTATTCATTTTTTAGTGAGGTATTCTATATCTTCAAATTCTTGAGCCAATATCAATTGGTCATTTGCAAACTGGAGTGTATATATTGTTGAATTATCATCTAGTGGTATTCCCATCGGTTTACATTTCTTTTTCCATTCTTCAATAGCTTTTTCAGTATAAATCTTATATAATGTTGCAGATATACAGCATTCCTGTCGTAATCCTTTATTTGTTTGAAAACTTTTAGACAAGTCCTTTCCCATTTTTACTTGCACATATGATTCTGAATATAGTTTTTGAATTGCTTCAATCAGTGTTGGGTTTATTTTTTTTTAGTTTTAAGACTTTCCATAATTTTGATGTGGAATTTTATCGTAGGCTTTTTCTATATCTATAAATACTAGATGTAGCGGTTGTGCTCTGATTGTTTTCTTTTCTATAATCTGTCGTATGCTGAAAATGTGGTCTATAGTTGAGATCTGCCCACTCTAAATCCTGCCTGTTCCTCTGGTTCTAACTCTTTGTATTCAATTTCTAGGAAATACTTGATTATCTTTCCATACAGTCTACTTAGTGTACTATTGACTGTAATTCCCCTATAGTTTTTGCATTCATCTTTTTTTCCTTTTCTATGTATGGTTGAAATATATCCTATTTCCAATCTGATGGTATATCTTCTCCATTTATGCATTTTTCAAATAGCCCAAACGGTCCCCGAAATCATATGGTCATCATCATCATCATCCTTATCATTATCATCATCATCATCATCCTTCACCGGTATGGAAAGCAACGGGAAGCTACCACACCTACAATTCCCTAGTAAAGCTGCAAGCATAGCATGAAAATGCTATGATTGAAGTGAAGGACCTGCCTTCGGGCAGAATTACTATGGATGGAGATTTATATATATATATATATATATATATATATATATATATATATATATATATAAAGATAAGTCCATATGAAATCTGCATGCCGAAATATGCCAGGAAAGTGCTGTTGATTTGTTTCCTATGTTGCTACTTCCTGTCTCCTGTGATGTATTACTTGACTGGAGGGCAGCGCTGGCATATACTGTGCCTTTTAATGATCCGACAGCAGTAGTAGTCGTGACCAAATGAATAATCTGCAACCATGTCACTAAATGAACTGTATCTCTTTTCCTTCCTCATTACATGTTGCCAATTCCCTACCCTATATTTTATTCATCATCATCATCATCACCATCCTTCACGGATCAGGTCTTGCCTGTTCCGATCCCACACATGTTCAGCCCAGCGCTTTCTTGGTATTCCTACTTACCTTCGTCGTCGGATCATAATACATCAGTGCCATATTTGGTATCCTATCCTCTGTCATTCTTTTGTAGATGTTCTATCCAATTGTTCCTGTGGTCTTCTATTTGTTCAAGAAGTGGTTGTACTTTAGTTCCTCTCTAATTTTCTAATTTCTAATATGTTATTCTCTTGTACAACCTTTCACAGCCCGTAGGAATCTCATTTCCGCTGCCTGAATTTTACTTTTTCCTTTTTCCTTTAGGACTCAGGCTATATTTTATTATTATTGTAATTATTATTATTTTTTTTTGCAAATGCCCCAGGTTGTCTTTCGACATTCCTGGTGTTCTCTCCTGGCATGGCGTACTTGTAACCCACTTCTGAAGTTGGGGCGCCTGGAAGGCGGGGTTACGTTGCCCCGATGATATGACGGGTGATGATGATGTTAGTGGTGCGCCAGGACAGTCCCTAATCCTAAGCTTAATCTAAGATGAATATGAATGATGATGATTGCGATGGCCAACTGATTTCGGGGACCGTTTAGGCCTTAAAGTTTTCCTGACATTTGTCTTACAGGTGAGGAAAAACCCCGATAAAAACCTCGCCCAGAAAAAACTGCCCCGACCGTGGATCGAACCTGGGCCCACTGCGTGACATGGCAGCACGTTACCTCGAGACCACAGCGGTGGACATTATTATTATTATTATTATTATTATTATTATTATTAAAGTAGTAAAAAAGTTATAAGAATGATTTTATGACAGTAAGTTCTGCAGACGGCGTAATATTAAGGTTTAGCTTTGTCAGTAATTTAAAGAACATAGTCCCATTCTCTTCTATAAAATATAAGATTGAGTTTTTGATAAAAGGTGGTTCGTACAATGGGTGGACGGAAATTACACGCTGCGCTAAGCGACTGAATATAATGCAGCAGGAAACCTTCATTGTTAAGTCCATTTAATTCACTGACGTACAAGAAAATCAATATAATATCCTCTCTACTCTTTGATGATGATGATGATGATAATAATAATAATAATAATAATAATAATAATAATAATAATTTTATTTAGGAATTTATGCACAATACAGTGGTTATCCGTCACGCTCAAGAAATCCGCCTTCTACAGTTGTAGCGGTTCTAAACATCCTCATCTGTGAGTCCCAGTTCACTCATACTTCTTCTGACACCATCCATATAACCTTATTTAGGTCTTCCCTTTCTTCTTTTACTGTTTATTGTCCACTCCAAGATCTTCTTAGGGATTCTATCAGATGTCATCCTCTTGAGATGTCCGTGCCATCTTAATCGCCTCTCTTCAACTAGTAACGATTTTTATTTATATACACATTCCAATGTTTACACATCTTTCTGTGCCTACAGTTTCATTTTCCTTCTCCATTCGTCCTTATCCAGCCACTCCATGTCCTCTAGTCCTCTTGTTCTCATTCCAGATCTTATTTCTTGCATCCACGAATTTCGAGCTCTTCCTTTCTTTCTTCTTCCAGATGGGCACCAATGCTATGTTTTTTTTTTTCTGGGTAATCTTTCTTCTTGCATTCGTCGTATATGCCCATACCAATTTAATTGCTTGTATCTTATATAATCTACTATTGATCATTTAATATTCTTTTCTTTTTGTGGGACTTTATTTCTTTTTTTTCTTCTTTTTTTTTCTTTTTCCAATTTAGACATCTTGCTGCTCTCCTCAAGAAATCCATTTCCATCGATATAAGTTTTTGTTTGATTTTAATGCTTCAGGTCCATATGTGACAGTACATCTCACTGCTGATTATATATTTGTAACTTATTTTCGTGATTATATATCTGTTCCATAGGACACCATTAACATTGATATTATTGCTTTAATTTTATTTATTGTGTTCTTAATGTCACTTTCTTGTCTATCCTCTATAATATAAGAAAACAGAGTATTTTCCCCCACAATACAGTGATTTTTCCTACAACCTGAATAAGTTCCTACAAAAATTTTGTCTTCTGCTTCGTCTTTCATTCACTCCTCTACAGGCCTGCAGTTACTAATTTTAAATAATTTTTAACGCAGTTGAGGACGACTGCACCTGCCAAAAGGTATATATATTTCAACATTTTGCTTTATGACTACTAACTATCTCAACGGAATTTAGTATGGATTTTATTAGTATTGATTCCTCTGTTGTTGATGCTAATTCTCAGCACGTCCATCTATTGTTTCGTTGCTCTTCCGTTTGTTGTTCTACCATCCGCCGTCCAGGCTTCAGCATTCTGTCTCTCGCAATCCTTGGCACACGCCCAAACCGTTTCAATCTCTTTTCTTCAATCATATCAATGATTTTTCCTCATATTATTTGCCTAATTGTATATGTGTTGGGAAAGAATGTGGATGACCTCACTCTCGAAACAGGTAAATAAAAAAAAAAGTGAATGTTTTAAAATATCTTATGTCAATGATTACAAGTTTAGATACATGTGAAAGAGATGAACAAACTAAATTGCAATGGCAAATATGTAACTAAGACATTACATGTAATAATTTGGAACAAAATATTACAAAGGAAACTAAAATGAAAATGTATAAGAGCATAATACAGAATATTTTGTCATATGGAAGTGAAATTGATCTTTGACGGAATTACAAAACAATAAAATTAGAACAGTTGAATTTGATTATATTAGAAGAAAATTTAATATGTCATTGAGTGAGAGTGATAAATTTAATATTAAATATCGAATATTAGAAGAAGTCTTCAAAAACAAAGACAGGATCAAATAAGAAATTAATTAATTTGGAAAGAAATGAATGTCACCACATCTGTCGTTAAGAGGATGAAAATCAAACTCTTAAATGGTGTAGCCATGTACAAAGATTGTAAAATAAAGGATGGCCAATAAATACATACCAATGGTCACGCCTGGAAGAAATAAACTTTGCAGACCAAGATTGAAATGAAAACTTATGTCAGAACTACAATGGATGATAGTGAATTTGGAAGAAGGAGATTGGTATGATAAATAAATGGAAACTGAAAACGGCAAACCTATAAGTGGGAGAAAGCCGAGGAAGAAGAAATATGGTTGCTCCACTCGCACGTATTGACTTCGTTAATCAGCAACATCGGATCACTAGATGTAGGAGTTCATCTTAAACGAAAGTTTTAAAATCGCTCTAAACGATCGCAAATTGCAATGCTTCACAGAAGAACTCAGTAACTACATCTACAATGGAGTAACAGCCCAATGTTGGGCCTTAGTCTCTCCTTTGTTAGGAGTTACTAGACCAAGTTAATTTAGTTACGCTTATTTTCCTAAATATCTCATGAATCTACTAAACCAATGAAAAATCTAGTAGACAACTAAGTATTACTATGATGAAAAAGGCTTGTAAATTTTGCTTAGAGGTATCTTTATTCAGCCTTAAACTTCTTTTACGAGCCTGAAAATCTTCAGACTCAGAACCTAGACTTAAAGTCCCTCCCGGAGGACTTGCTGTTTGGATATTTCTTCTTGTATCTTGTTAGCCTATGTTTCCCTTAACAGAGATTTAGGCGCTCTCCCCTACAGGGAAGAATTTGAACCATATTAATTTAGTTACACTTGTTTTCGTATTGATGTCATTTGAGTGGTCCGTGGTCAGCGTTCCGCCTCATACTGACATCTAGGAAACCACGGTAGTAGTAGAGGACGGGAAAATTTCGGTAAATTTTGCTTAGATGCCTTTTCATTCAGGCTTAAGGATCTTTTACGAGCCTGAAAATCTTCAGACTCGGGACCCACGGCTTAAAGTCCCTCCCGGAGGACTCGCTTCTTGGATTTTTCCGTCCTAAAAAATCCATCGACCCCGGCTGGGTTTGAACCCGCGACCCTCGGGACCAGAGGCAAGGAGTATAACCACTAGTCCACCGCGGCCGATCTTGGATATTTCAATTCTAGAAAAATTCATCGACCCCGGCAGGGTTTGAACCCGCGACCTTCTAGACCAGAGGCAACGAACATAACCACTTGTCCACCGCGGCCGACACAAAACCCATCCTATGAAACAATTCTAAGTAATTTGTGAGATATTTTCTCACGGAATTTCACCTATTATAGGACGGGAGCCCACCCACAATCATGAGGAATTTGAGTAGCTACAATAAATAGCGGCTCTAGGTTGACAAAAGCAGGTACAATGTCTGGGGGATACGACATGTTGACTGCATGTTACCCCTATACCTATAGGCGTACATGCCAATAAGAGGTCAGCAGCCAGTCGGTAGGCCAAGAACCTTCTAGGTCTGTCGCGGCATGCAGTTATTTCCACAACGAAACTCAGTATATCCTATTGAAATAAACTAAGGAGGGTAATTGTGGGATTCAATATAACCAGGTATTTACTTAAGCAACTTAAGACATTTTAATGCAACTTATCCCATTACTAGATGATATTTGTAACATTTATCCCCGGAAAATTGCCATCGTGAGAGTATGTTAATGTAATGTGAAATTTACGAGTGTAAATATGTTTTTACGTTGTAACAGTGGACCATTTTTAATTTCCATTCAAGAGGTAATTTTTTTACGTATTTAAACACATTTGAAATGTGACGAACCTAAAAGCTAACCTAACTTAATTCTGTGAACCCCTAATTCACTTACTCTAACCTAGGGTGAATCCTATGAAACGCCTTTTTTTTTACGTGGTTAAATATGTACATTTGTTTGTGTTTTACGCGGTTAAATTCGGACATAAATTAGTTATTATCCACGGAGATGCTGTTATCAACAGAGCCGTGGGTTTATCGCTGGTTATTAATGTGGTTATCGCTGGTAAGTACTCCTGTAGACAATCAATTAAAGATCTTAATTCCAGTGGGAACAGCAATAATTATGGTCGCTGATATGTGGTTATCGTTGGTTCATAGAATATCTGTATTATTTTAAACTGTGAATAACTGTGAGTTTTAAAATGTTGAGAATAACTGTTGTAACCAGAGTGGTCATGACAGGAAATAGTCCCATTTTTTCTCTCCATATTTACGAGTAAAATGATTTAAAGATAATTAGATTCCGGGGCTAAATAATTTTTAATTATCATTTTATAATTATTTATTGCATTAAAGTGGTGTTTAGGTGCTAGGTTCCACGGCGCCAAGGTAATCTCCAAAAATCAAGGAAATCCGACCATTAGAAGTGGGGGTTTACCTAAAACCCGAAATTAAAAATTGAGTCTAACAACTGATGTTATGAATACATAAAGTATTTTACATAGATATTTAATTATTTCATAGATTATTTTAAATTATTCAATAAAACTTTGTTGAAATAAAGCTTTAGACATATTATATTTCAGAACAAAGTTTTCAAGGCTAGCTGTAAAATCTCTGCATTTAGACTGTGGTATGTTAGTACAGTTAAGTCAGTGGATATATAGGTCAAGTTTAGTATTTAACCCTGGCAAAGTAAGGGACTCGGGTCAGTCAGTGGATGCAGTAGCTATGGGTAAGTCTACCGACCATTTGTCTTAACAAATTTGCTAGGACAATTAGAAAAATAATTCAAGTATTTTAAATAATTCGTACTATGTGTCTAAGTTAAGAGTTAGTAGATAATTTTGAAAATGTAGATTAGAGTAGATTTATAAAACCCCACATCTTCCTCTCTCAAACCCCAGAAAGTTCGAATGTAGGTTTTCTTAATATAAGCTTAGATTAGTTATTTAGGGCTAGAATACTTAGGGATTGTAATCATTATACTCTAGAAATAAAATAGTTAAAATTAAGAATCCATTTATTTATGTTCAAAAACACGTATGCCTTTATAACTAATACATCCACATACTAACGCTCGGCTAGAACCTCATGCTACCAAAATTTCCAAGTCCCGAAGGTCCTTTAAGCCTAAGAAAACCAGCACTTCGTAATAACCGCCATGTTTGTTTCATCGCAATGTATACCATACAATTTAATTGACTCTTAAATTGGCAGTGTGTCCCATAAGTGAGTTAGTGGAGGATATTATATTCTAGAAATAAAGGTCTTAAGTTGTAAGTTAAAAATCAAATTACCTGCTGTATAGTTCAAGAAGTAACGTGTGAGAAGGAAACTTGAGTGTTTGGTAATTTAGAGAACAATTTAGTTGAAGGAAGCTACGTTTAAAGTAACGCGGGAGAGAATCTTCCTCACGTGGAGCAGGGCTACATTTTATCTGCGTCACACCGCATTGCAGTGCACCAGCAGCGCACTGGTCAGGTGCGGCCAGTGGCGGCTCTACTCTCTATCCTGAGTAATGTTCTCCAATCATTCCCAAAAAAGTCATCATCATCATCAACAACAATGATTAAGCCCAATGGCCTGTCCCGATCTCATTATAGGTCGAATTGGTCCTTCCTTCTCTTCAATGGTCTTCCCAAAATTCTTCTCCTTTTTGGTTTATAATTATACATTCTTCTTGGTATACGCTGTTTATTCATTCGTAATACGTGCTGAAGATAAGCATTTTTGATAATATTTTATTTTTCATAGCCAAAAAAAAACGTTAAACTGAAAATATATAAACCTGTCATTCTCCCTGATATACCGGGTGTCAACGGTTCCCGAAAATCATCCGGCCATCATCATCATCTTTATCATCATCTTCATCCTTCATCGGTGTGGAAAGCAACGGGAAGCTACCACACCTAATAATTCCTTAGTAAAGCTGCAAAGCATAGCATAAAAATGCTATGATTGCAGTGAAAGACCTACCCTCAGGCAGATTTACTATGGATGGATACCGGGTGTACATAAAAGAATGTAGCTATTTTAAAGGTGTTGATTTTTTTTAAATGCCCCAGGTTTGTCTTTCGACATTCCTGGTTCTCTCCTGGCATAGCGTACTTGTAACCCACTTCTAAGGTTGGGGCGCCTGGAAGGTGGGGTTACGTTTCCCCGATGATATGATAGGTGACGATGATAATGGTGCGCCAGGAGAGTCCCTAATCCTAAGCTTAACCTAAGATCAATATGAATGATGATGACTGCGATGGCCATATGATTTCGGGGACCGTTTGGCTTTAAATGTTTCTTGACATTTGTCTTACAGGTGAGGAAAAATCCGATAAAAACCTCACCCAGAAAACTGTCCCGGCCGGGGATCGAACCCGGGCCCGCTGCGTGACAAGGCAGCACGCTACCCCAAGACCACAGCGGTGGACTAGGTGTTGAATTGTACTTTAAATAACTAGGGCAATACCAATACTCATTTTAAATGCAAGAGTAACGTCTCCAGTTTACATTATAAGTTCATAGGGTGTTCAATGTAAATCCTATTTGTTACATGACACCCATCCAACCTGTAGGCACTTTCTTTCCCCTAGAACTTAATAAGCATGTCTGGATGGATTGCAACAACAGTTTCGTGAATCCTGTCTCTAAAACCTCGAACAGGTTAGCAGGCAATGGCGGCCACGTAACCTCTGTCCTTTATAAAACCTCAAAGAAAACAAATCGCATAGGGTGAGATACGGTTATCTATGAGGCCACTGGAGGTAAATCCTGTCATCTGGACCATGACTACCAATCCAGTAATGACAGTGTGGAAGGATCTTAACAACCTTACATATGCGTTCCCCCTACGTTTTACCATTTTTACATTCTCTACAACCTATTGATTACGATGATTTTGCGCTTGAAATGTTGCAGCAGCAACATTCTCCTCAGACAACTCCTTTTTGCATTCCTCCGCACATATTTGCCTTTACAGGACAACCGGTCGTAGCGAACTGATTATGCCATCGACGGAAGTGTTGTTGGCATGTGGGGGGATCACTATTAAATTAACTGTCTCCGAAAGACCATAACTTGAACTGTCACAACTGATTTACAACTCTCAAAACTGCAAAACACAAAATGCTTTCTGTTTAAGAGTTGCTATCTTTGTTTTTTATTGTTGTCATAGAAACAAAACAATAAGAAGCTCACTCACACAACTAAAACTATCTTCTTTCCTGTTTCATCATAATTCCTGTTTCATGTCAGTCAACATACAACTTTCTAATCCCTCATCTGAGTGATAATATTATTACTTGAAACTACTATATTATTTTTATGTATACACGGTATTATATGGATGTGAACCATGGACTCTTACTTTAAGGGAGGAAAGAGGATTACGAGTATTTGAGTATAAAGTTCTTAGGAAAAATGTTTCGACCAAACAGAGGTGAACAGACGGGTGAATAGATGAAACTATATAATAGTGAGCTACATGGTACGAATAGGAAGCCAAATATAATAAGAACAGTTAAGTCTCGTAGACTGTGGCACAAATGGGGAATGAAAAATATAGTTAAAATCTTCTTGTAGGTAAACCAGATGGCAAACGCCCAATTGGTAGACCAAGAATGAGGTGGGAGAATAATATTATCGATGATTTGAGGAAAGTAGATTATACAGGAATGATTGGAAAACACTAGCTAAGGATATGGATGTATGGAGAGCTTATGTCCGCGCGGCCATGAACCTCGATAGAGCCAGTGAGTTAGTTTATCATTCCCCTGTTTAATAAACATCTATTAAATCAGGGATAATGTTTATTCACCCACTTCTTCCTTGGACTACTTATTACACGCTTTTCCCACAAGGAGTTTACACCAATTTCGTTATTCCCTATTCGTGAAAAATGCCCTGCCCATCGTCTACGAGTTTCTTAATATCTCGTATATAGCGGATAGGATCCTCCTTCTGACTAAAAAAACCCGTTCCAAATGCAGGTCTTTCTGGACCCCCGTAGTATAATGCAAAGCTTCCTGATTCCTGACTACCTTCTCCTGGCCACCTAACTTCCTGTAAAGCGACTATATCCAAGGCGATTTATCTAATTCCCGCGTTAATATCTGTAGTGTCCCGCTATTATACACGGTGATTACAAATGATTGGAGCGATTTCATGATTTTATTGTAGCGATCTTATTTGACATATCTTCACAGAACTTTAAAGTTATGTATAAAAACTCATAAGGTTTTTTTTTGTTTTCTCTCGCAGCCGTGTTTCAGCTTTAAACCGAGAGAGCGCAGCAGTTATCAAAGATGGCGACAGGCGAGGAGAAAGCATATGCTGTGCTTGAATTTCATTCAACTCAATCTGTGATAACTGTGCAACGACACTTCAGAACGAAGTTCGAGAAAGATGCACCGAGTGCCAACTCCATTCGGCGATGGTATGCGCAATTTAAAGCTACAGGATGCCTCTGTAAAAGGAAATCAACGGGTCGTCCTTCAGTGAGTGAAGAAAAGGTTGAGAGTGTGCGGATGAGTTTCACACGTAGCCCACAGAAATCAACACGAAAAGCGAGCAGAGAGCTGAACATTCCACAACCGACCGTTTGGAAGATCTTGCGGAAAAGATTGAAGCATAAACCTTACCACTTGCAATTTCTACAAGCCCTTACGCCCATTGACAAAGTGAGTCGGTTTGAATTTTGTACACAAATGCAGCAGTTTATGGATGAGGATGGTTTTTGTGAGAAACTTGTCTTCAGTGACGAAGCAACATTCTTTGTGAATGGCAAAGTGAACAAACACAATGTGCGAATCTGGGGCACAGAAAATCCCCGCGTTATTGTGCAGCACATTCGCGACTCCCCAAAAGTTAGTGTGTTCTGTGCGGTTTCTCAGTTCAAAGTTTATGGCCCTTTTTTCTTCTGCGAGCAGAACGTTACAGGACACGTGTACCTGGACATGCTGGAAAATTGGCTCATGCCGCAGCTGACGACCGACAGTGAGACCTTCATCTACCAGCAGGATGGTGCTCCACCACACTTCCATCACGATGTTCGTGAATTTTTAAACATGAGATTGCCAAACCGATGGATCGGTCGCAGTGGAGAGAATGATCAGAAATTGTTGTCATGGCCTCCACGCTCCCCCGATTTGACGCCGTGCGATTTTTTTGTTTGGGGGTATGTGAAAGATTCAGTGTTTGTGCCTCCTTTACCAGTAGACTTACCAGAACTGCGAGCTCGCATAATCAATGCCTTTGAACAAATTAATAGGGACATGTTACGTCGAGTATGGGACGAACTTGATTACAGACTTGATATCTGCAGAATCACCAAGGGGGAGCATATGGAGCACCTGTAACATCTCAAAAAAAACCTGGGAAGTTGCTCTATGTATCTGTAAAAGTTCGTGAAAATATGTCGAATACTACAGCTACCATAAAATCATGAAATCGCTCCAATCACATGTAATCACCCTGTATAAAGTCCTAACATTCCATGTTCCTAGGAACATGTTCCTGTGTCTGAGCCTTTGGCATGGGTTTCCTGAAGTAGTCCCCGCCCGGAGAACCGAATGGGGGACTATTTGACCTCCGGAAAATTTTACCCCAGTTGAACTCATGTCCGCATTTCTTGATGGTTGTATTTTTACGGTGAAAGATCGTCACTCTTTCGACCAAGGTACTTTTTTCGTCTGACTTATCACCTTCGACCAGTCGGGCATGGATAACCCTATCGGCAGCAATGCTACCGCCGGCATAGCTCTCAGAATCATTTAAGCACGCAAGCCACGAGTTTCTTAACCAAGCTAATTTAGTTACAAGTTACAATTATTTACCTGCATATGTCAACGATTGGCATGTGGTTATCCATGTCCTCAGACACATCTGATAGCCAACCAAGGAATTAGTTGGATGGGAAAAAGCTATTAAATTCCCATAAGAGCCTCAAGTTTACGCTTGATTATCTTTTGTGAGCCCGAAAATCTTCAGACTCGCGAGCAAATATTTGAACTCCCTTCTAGATGACTTGTCCGTTGGATTTTTTCATTCTAAAATGTCCATCAATCTCGGCAAGGTTTGAACTCGCTATTTTCGAGATCAGATGCAATATTTCAGGAAGTAGTATTGTGAAATTTTACTATAATTTTCAACTGGTTTAGTAAACTCTCGTGTTAAAATATCCATATAGGTTTATTAAACAGTGTCTTCATTTTAAGACGCAACCCTATACCTTCTCCGCTCTTAGAGTGATCCTAACATAAACAAACGTCAGTTGTATCCTTTCGCCATTCGCGCCACAATTACTGTCACATTGACAGGAGCACGTGTGAAGCATATGACATGTGATTGTTAAATGGGATCGATTATAAGAAAGCTGGTGATATTTTTCACTGAACTTGTGAAATACATTTAAAATAACTGTTTTTTACCACTATAATCAGAGGTTTGACAGAATTGTGTTTTTTAAAAATTTATATGGCGACAGAGCAACAGAAGGCTCGAATCCGTCAGCCATTTTGCTGCCTCAGAATTGACTGAAGCATGATTCAAATGCTTCATCCATATGCAATAGACTATTTCAAGTTGTAATTATTGATTAGGTATATTTTAGAATATTTCCTATGTTTTGAGTATTATTATTTTCATTCATGAAGAATGACAAGAATATTCTGAGGACATTTTTTAATTTAATGAAGAGAACTACCTTTTTGCGTACTTATTGATATTACATCGTACTTCGGTGTCCATAACAAATGAAAAGCGAGCAGGTCAAATTGTTTTGTTTTGATGAGGATCACTTTAAGAGCAGATAGCCTTTAGCGTCTGGGAACCGCTCGTCGCACGGACCTCGTAAGGCTCAACAAATATATCTAACTAGCTGTGAAAATGATTAGAGATTGCAATGGACTATCAATTTTTGTGCTGTTTATTTCTTACCTTATGACAAATGATTTTCAAAATTATCTCCAGCTTCAATATAACGTTCAAACGACGAAGAAGATTTTGAAACACTCTATCCACTTCCTGCCTTGAAATGTTGGAGTTCACAGTTCGAATGTTTTATTTTTTAAGTTCCTCTAATGTTCGTGGATTTGAAATCGCGACTTTATTTAGGAAAGTTGCGTTAGAGAATTGACAGCAAAATTTACAACTTTTGTAAGATTTCTTCTTTTCATTTTTCAAAATTAAATATACCCTCTGTTCAGCATGTTAAACTGAAATCACCACAGTCACAACTTCATAAATTGGTTTTAAAAAACTTCAGAAAAATGTACCATACAGTTACACAAGTAACACTAAATAGGTATAGAGAGAATGAGAATGGAATCTGCTATGTCCGCCCGCCCGCCAGTTCACTGACCGAGAAATGAGGGTGCTTTGACCGCTTGGCCTGCCGGCTGGTTGCCAGGCGCTTAGGGTTGCGACTTATACTGAAGGCACCTGTGTATAATATAAATATGGGAAAATGTATTTGATGAGGAATACAAATTACAATCGGATATCAAAACGAAACAGTATCTTTGATTGGTAGTAACTATCTATCTATCTTTACAGGTAACAAAATGTTGAGACAGGCTGGAGGATCTCGAAGCAAGATCCTCGGAATCCTCAGCACTTGTTGAAGTAAGTTCAATCACTTATCTAACTGTTGTTCTGTGTATTCTGTAGACTGTAGGCCTATCTGTATGTTTCGTGGATGTATTCTTCAGGATTATAAGATACTGTACTTTTGATATCCGATATTTTCTGTACCTTTCCGTCTGCACAAAACCACTTTCTCGAAATTTCCTGTAAAAAAAAGAAGTTCACGGCGTGCGAACGTCACCGGGCTGGGAGGAGCCGTTCGCCGAGATTATTTTAAAGTATTTTGCGGAGGAAGTAGATCAAACCTGACCATGTGCAGGGCTTAATTTTTGTGTTTAATGATTTGTTGTGTGTTTTAAGCGTAATCTTGCCCATCACTGTGGTGTGGGGTAGAGCTGCCTCGTACGAAGCAAGCCCGGGTTGGATCCTCGATCGTGATAGTTTCCTGAGTGATGGTTTTTTTTTGGGATTTCTTTTCCTATCTGTAAGAGAATTGTCAGAAAACTCCAAAGACCAAACGGCCCCCGAACATTATCTGGCCATCATAATTATCATCATCATCATCAAGGCATAGGCCATGAGGCCTGTTCCAAGTTCAAGAGATTTGGTCCCTCCATCTAGCAAATGGCCTTCCTTGACTTCTATATCCTGTAGATCTGTAGTTTAAAATAATTTTAGGAAATCTATCGTCTGGCATTCTAAGTAGATGCTTGTACCAATTTTATCTTTATTTGTCAATTTTATCCGTCAATATAAACATATTTATTTAATTAAATAAAATAAAACTTAAAGTTTATATTATTTTCATTTTATATGGTTTTCATATTATTAATATGAAAATCATATAAAACTTTAAGTTTTATTTTAATTAAATTAAATAAATATGGATTTTCATCAAGTAAACGCCAAATCAATTGATTAAAATATTTAATCGATGTCTTATCTCTGTACTTATTTTCTGGTCCATAAGAGTGTAACTCGCCGTTGGCCTTAAAAATCTCATCCCCGCTCCATTATCGTTGTCATATTCATCATGTTTAGTATAAATGGGTGTATGAATGGTGTGTTTCGTCTTAATGTTGTGTTGTTTTGGAGGAAGCCCTGACATTGAGCTGATCGCTCATTCGAGGAGGTTCTCCATGTCCATGTGTTCAATAAGTATATATGTGATGTACAATTAAAATTCCCCTCACGACAGGTCGTTCCGCTGTAAATCCGGGTAGCGCGTAGCATGTAAAAATACTTATAAGGTGAGAGGTTGAACTAAAATGTTAATCGTAATAATCCACACACTCTGTACGAATTGAAGACTGCAGTTACACGATAAACTCGTGGAATACCACAAACAGAAAAATGTAGATCAAGAGGAACATTTCCAACATCTAGTTTAACAAGTGAACAAGTGAGTAATAGTATATTACGATGAGAGGTTGGGAAGTGTTTATTACAGATGCGAGAAAATGTTTAAAAAACCGCTCGTTTTTAATTTCCGAGATTCTATAAAACACTTCACAAACGAGCTTTGTACATTTTTTTTTCGCGATGGTGTTTTCAAAATAATAAATAATAGTACAATAATAACATATTTGTTGGAAATATTTGCGTTCATTATAAACAATAGACTAACGTTAACAGTGTGGGCAATGTTTATTAGTTGAAACTACAGGAGGCCGTGAGACCAATTTAGTGATAAAATGGTGGCAAATACGTATTTATTGTTTCACATAAAGTTCAGTTCGTTTAAAATGCAGTGATTTGTTTCGTATAATGTATATTAACACTACCTTTTCAATTCTTTCGTATATACATTGTATGTAGTATACATAGAGGGCAGTGGTTTTACTTACCACACGCATGTTTGTAATATGTAATATTACAGTGTAGTTGTTTTTATTGCAGTATAGTTATTTATGTTAGCAACCCCGAAATGTATGAAGTTGAACTTTCAATCATGGTCGCCATTTTTGTAAGTACGACAAAACGCACTAACAGCAATGACGACCATGATTGAAAGTTCAATTTCCTAAATTTCGGGGTTGCAAAGTTATAAATAGTTAAATAACTATACTGTAATATTAAAAATTACCTTCCTAGAGCGGGAAGTAAAACCACTATCCTTTATGTATATTACGTACAATGTATATACAAAAATATGTTCAAAATGTAGTGTTAATATACATTATACGAAACAAATCATTGCATTTTAAATGAACTGAATTTTACTTGAAACAATATAAAACAATAAATTCCTACTTGCCGCCATGTTATTCCTGAATGGTGTCACGGCCTCCTTTAGTCTCAACTAAACTATTTTCGGCATTTGCCATATAAATATTGGCCACACTGTTAACAGTAGTCAGTTGTTTATAATGAACGCAAATATTTCCAAAAAGATGTTACTATTTTACTACTATTTATTATTTTGAAAACACTATCGTGCAAAAAAAATGTACAGCGCACGTTTTTGAAGTGTTTTACAGTATCTGGGAAATTAAAACCCTCGCTATCACTCGGTTTTAATAATTTCCTCGCTTCTGTAAAACCACTTCCCAACCTCTCATTGTAATATACTATTGTTTGTATTTCAGTTTATTCTGTTTTATATTTTAGTGAAATATTGTTTTCATATTTCGATCTACTTCCTTCCATAAATTCCTTCAACTAGTTTTGACGAACAGTCACTCCCTACCCGGTGATCGTCTAATGTCGAGTACGCAGAATGTTTGATAAGCACCTTCTTTACAGCTTTCTGTACTTTAGGTAAAATGGAATACAACTTATAGACTCCCTAAATGAAAGACCCTCTACTCTAATTTTCTCTCAACTAAGAGCTTTTCATAATCTGTTCTCTGAATTATATTACACTTTGTCACAATTGAAAACCGATTCATAAGGAAACCTTTTATTTATATATATATATATATATATATATATATGTGTGTGTGTGTGTGTGTGTGTGTGCATGCGTGCGTGTTTGTGTGTGCGTGCTTGCGTGTGTGTGTTTTGTGTGTGTGTGTTTATGTGTGTGTTTGTGTGTGTTTATGTGTGTGTGTTTGTGTTTGTGTGTGTGTTTGTGTGTGTTTGTGCGTTTGTTTGTGCGTGTGTTTGTGCGTGTGTGTGTTTGTGTGTATGTGTGTGTGTGTGTTTGTGTGTGTGTGTTTGTATGTGTGTGTTTGTGTGTGTTTTGTGTGTGTTTGTGTGTGTTTTTGTGTGTGTGTTTTGTGTTTGTGTGTGTGTTGTGTGTGTGTTTGTGTGTGTGTGTTGTTTTTGTGTGTGTGTTTGGTGTGTGTGTGTGTTTGTGTGTGTGTTTGTGTGTGTGTGTGTGTGTGTGTGTGTGTTGTGTGTGTGTGTGTTTGTGTGTGTGTTTGTATGTGTGTTTGTGTGTGTGTGTGTGTGTGTTGTGTGTGTGTTTGTGTGTGTGTTTGTGTGTGTGTGTGTTTTGTGTGTGTTTGTGTGTGTGTGTTGTGTGTGTGTGTGTTTGTGTGTTGTTGTGTTTTGTTTTTTGTTGTTTGTGTTTGTTTTTTTTTGTGTGTTTTTTTTGTGTTTTTTTTTTTGTTTGTTTTTTGTTGTGTGTTTTTTTTTGTTTGTTTTTGGTTTGTGTCTGGTGTGTTTGTTTTTTTTTGTGTTTGTTTTGTTTTTTTTTTGTGTTTTTTGTGTGTGTGTGTTGTGTGTGTTGTGTGTGTGTGTGTGTGTGACTTTATTAGATTAACTTACTGGCACTGTTGATCCCGGAAGTTCACAGCCTCACGGACATGGTCTCTCCAAACATCTCTCCTCTAATCTAATAACTCCTTCCACAAATCATTGTTAACGTTATTCTCCCACCTCATTCTTGGCTTACCTACTCATTGCTTTCCTTGTGGTTTTCCTAAGAAAAGTTTTCATGGCTCTCTTTCATTCCCATTCATGCCACATACCCTGTCCATCGCAGTCTATGAGACTTAACTCCTCTTATTTTATCTGGTTTTCCATAAAGATCGTGTGACTCACTGTTATGTAGTCTTCTACATTTGTCTGTCTGTTCTTCTCTCTTTGGTCCAAAAATTTTCTTAAGAACTTTATTTTCAAATACTAGTATTTTTCTCCTCCCTTAAAGGAACAGTTAATGTTTCAAATCCATATAATATAACTGGGAGAATAACAGTTTTTAATAGGGGAAATTATTTGAAATCGTGCTCTCCTTTGCAATTCCTAGAAAGTTGACAAGAATAACGAAGGTGACAATGGAAGATTCAGTCACTTAATAAAAATAAGTACAGAGATTACAAACTCTTTTACAATCAACCAGGGGCTGAAACGAGGAGATGGGCTGGCCCCACTACTATTTAACATAGTTTTAGAGCACCTAATAAGGAAATTAAACATAAATACTGAAGGAACTTTGATATATAAATCTTTCAGATAGCAGCATATGCCGACGATGTCAACATTGTGGACAGAAACACAGAAGATCTAAAACAGACATTTAGTCAATTAAAACGAGCAGCAAGAGAAGTTGGTCTCAAGGTTAATGAGTCAAAAACAAAACTTGTGACACAATCACGGACATATTTTAATATAGACCATCAATTAATAATAGACACAAACACTTTTGAAGTAGTAGAGAGTTTTTCATATGTAGGCATAATGATTACTAATGACAATGATCAATTACAAGGGATACGAAATATAATATATAGAGCAAATAAGACATATTATGAACTACTTCCAATCCTAAAATCCAAAGTTATCTTTAGGAAAGTTAAAATAAGACTTTATAAAACCTGTATACTAGGGTGGGCTGAAAAAAAAAACTATTTGTTTTATTTCGAATTTGTAATAGCGCGGAAAAGTTGCAAATTATACAGCTAAAAAAAGAAAAAGAATTATTAAAATCGGTTGACATCTTCCGGTCGCGCAAAGGCTCTGAAGTTTGGCAAAATATGAAAAAAACTTCATTTTTGCAATTATTTTTTAATATCAGGTAGGTATTGCTGATCTTTGCTAAGCACGTTTATGTCTATGTGTGGGATCTGACAATCATACTTCCGATTGAGGGTCTTTCCACTTTTTCAGCGGTTGCCCTTTTACCAGCCGGCTGCTGGCCCTTCACATCCACATGTGTCAATCACAGAGATAGATGATCAACAGCCAGTGTAGGGGTGACATGTGGTTAGCATGTCGAGTCCCCCAGCCGTTATAGCTGGTTCCTCAACCTGGAGCCGCTACTTATTGTAGCTACCCAATTGCCTCACGATGCTGGGTGGGCACCGGTCCCATACTGGCCGAAATACCATGAGAAAATTTCTTCCCCCATGGAGACTCGAACGAGCGCAAGTCCCGTAGCTCTGCGCCAAGGCTTCCTACCTTAACCGCTCGGCTACGACGCGGGATTACAATCAATACTTTGGAAGTTATTTATCAAATACCAAAATGCGTAAAAATATAATTGTTCATTATTCTGGCAAATGTTGTAGCTTATACGCGACCGGAAGATATCAACTGATCTAAACCAAATTAAAACACAATTTTTTAGGCTCTATTTGAAGGCGGTTACAAACAATTACATTAAGAAAATATCTAATTAAAATAAAGAAATAGTCTCAAAAATGAAGTTTTTTTCATATTTTGTCAAACTTTAGAGCCTTTGCGCGACCGGAAGATGTCAACCGATTTAGATTTTTTTAATTTTCTTTTGTCTATATAATTCGCAACTTTTCCGCGCTATTATAACTTCAAAATAAAAAAATGAGTTTTTTTCAGCCCACTTTACTGTATACACCCAATAGTGATATATGGAAGTGAAACCTGGACTATGACAAAGAGCTCTGGGAATTTAATTAACGTTTTTGAAAGTAAGATTTTGAGAAAGTATATATGGACCAGTAACAGAGAATGGAAGATGGAGAATGATGTATAATAAGAAATTATGACCTTTATAAGGAACCTGATTTATCAACTCTTGAAAAATTTTAAAAAATGCAATAGGCCGGACACGTTCAAAAAATGGACAAAGAATGCATACCTAAGAAAGTGATGACGGAGGAAATGTTTGGGAAGTGGCCAATAGGAAAACCTAAGAAAAGGTGGATGAATCTTTCAGTGAAGAAAGATTGTCATCAAATCCTGAACTGTAGGAACTGGCAACAGAGAGCATTTGATAGAGAATATTGAAGGTCTCGCAAGGTCCGGGCCGCTATGGGCTATAGCGCTATTGAAAGAAGAATAACAGTTTTATATACTCGTATTTTTTGGTTAAATCTTTTTGGAGAGAAATGTTTGTATTTGGGACGACAAAAATCGTTGATCATAAATACTTAGGCCTATAATTAAATATTTATCCAAATTGCATTGAATTTAAAATACAATTATTCACAAGAAATTAGGGACTGGCGGACATTAACTTTCTATCAAATAAATTTAAATATGTTTCTTGTATTATTGGTCGTTTAGCTGATTAATTGATGGTTTCTGAGTTTTTGTTTCTCTAATATTTTGGTTCATTTTAATTTCAATGCAATTTGGATAAATATTTTAATATAATTATACCACATCACTTACAAAATATTATATTATATTATATTATATTATATTATATTATATTATATTATTTATATTATATTATATTATATATATTTATTAATATTATATTATATTATATTATATTATATTATATTATATTATATTATATTATATTATATTATATTATATTTATATTATATTATATTATATTATATTATCTTATATTATCTTCTATCTATATCTACTCATTCTATTATATTCTATTTCTCTTCTACTTCTCTTACTCTATCTTCTCTTCTACTTCTCTTCTCTTATCTTCTCTTCTCTTCTCTTCTCCTTCTCTTCTCTTCTCTTCTCTTCTCTTCTCTTTCTTTCTCTTCTCTTCTCTTCTCTTTCTCTTCTCTTCTTCTCTCTTCTCTTCTCTTCTCTTCTCTTCTCTTCTCTTCTCTTCTCTTCTCTTCTCTTCTCTTCTCTTCTCTTCTCTCTCTTCTCTCTCTTCCCTTCTCCTTATTCTCTTAATCTGTATTATATGGCATGATTTCCGAGAATGAATCTTGCTCTGAAAAAGAAAAACTTCAAAAATATGTCTCAACGGTGGTTAGGAAATGATGTGAAAGACCTATATGCAGGATATTAATTTTAAGTTTCAATGTTACTTTTCAAGATTGAAGAAGTAAATTGCTTTGTCCCACGTTGTGGCGATATTTTGAAGAAGTAATTCTCTTCATGTCCGATGTTGTAACATTTTGAAGAAGGATTTGTGTCCTGAAAAAGAATTACTGGTTCAGGTTGGGTTCGGTTTTCGGTAGAGCCGGATTCTCTTCTTAGGGTCGGTAGTTGGTACACTGGATAGGAGAACACTTTAAAAATCACTAAAAACTGTTTCTTGTAGAAATAATTGTAAATTTATTCACTTCTTAAAGTTCCCAGCAGATTAAGTAAATGTAGGTGGTATTATTCTTCACCGTCAATTAAAATTAAATTATTTTCTTTTCTTGAATCACTTATTCTTCTTGTATTAAATATCACATTTTATCAGGAGAGCTCAATTGCTTCTATATTTGTTGAAAGTTGTATGCAGAATGACTAGTATAATTCTTTATAATTTTAAAGAACATTATTACATCACATGATGGTAATTTTAAATTCTATTGGTTAATAGTTCTTTAAATATAAGATTTAAATTTGATTTGTTAAACAAGAAAGTTATTTTTTTTAACATCCAATCAGAGTTTAGTTTTAGTTTCATTTAACAATAAGAAGTTAAGCAGGTGTTCTTATTACAGTTATAACAGAAGGCTTTATAATTTTGACAACAATGACTTAAAACAATTTTTAAAAGCATTTTTTACAAAGACTTTTATGTAATACAATTCCTTTAATTGTTACTGAAACATTTTTATTCAACAATAACCAACAATGAATTATTTAAATGTTTTTATTTATTAAAGTTATATGTAAATATTAAAAGAATTTTTAAATACAAAATTATTAACTTAAAATGTTCATATTTATTATAATATTAAAATCCTGCTGTAAGATTCATAAAGAAATTTACTATTGAAAGAGTTTATTACAATAGAAAATATTGTTTTGTCTTGTAAGTTCGGTATACAATCAATTTTTTAGAGTTGGCATCTTGTTGAAGGCAGCAGTTTGTTAATGGATTTAGAGGCGATCAGCTTTCCAACCTGGACCTAGAAACACTCTCATGTCCTAATGATTCAATGGGATATCACTTTGCACAACTTCAGGTGCCCGTCAATAATTCATTCCGAACCAGTCCATTGAACTCCAACACCCACAGTGAAACTGTCCCTGTTTCCCACTCACATATACTCGGACTTTACGGCAAATATCGTATCTACCAGACTCACCAGTGGGGAATAGTGGGATGTCAAGTAGTAGACTCTAGTCTGATTGAAGACTAGTAGCTTGGTGTTGAGATGTGTATAATCTTGAATAGCAGAGTCAGAGAAATACATATGCATTTACATTGCACACGGGCCTGCTAGGCCGTACGTGCATTATTTTTCCATGAATTGAAAACAAAATAAAAATAATCATAATATAAACAAATGCCTACATGGCTACACACCTGTATCAAAACAATGAATATATATAAATAAAATATATTTATACACTACATACACTATAATACACATCTATATTCATCCATGAAAAGACCCTGTGTATGGTATATAAAAATGTCTTATTCTGTATATTAATAATTTTGAAAAATTGCTAGAAAATGTGTGTGCCCGTTTTGCGTGTGTGCGTGATGCCCGTTCGACCCGCTCGGGACATGGATGCCTCCCTAGTGAGGACTTTTTTTTTAACCAGGCTAACAACTTAGTTATATATATTTCCCTCTAGGTGTCAGTGACTGTCATGTGGTTAGTAAATCGTCTCTAGGAGACATCTAGTAGGAAAATAACATATTACTTGGATGGTGAAGATCGATTGAATCTTGCTCAGAGGTCTTGAGATGTTTTTACGATTTCCGATTGAGGGTCTTTCCACTTTTCAGTGGTTGCCCTTTTACCAGCCGGGTGCTGGCCCTTCACATCCACATGTGTCAATCACAGAGGTAGATGATCAACAGCCAGTGTAGGGGTGACATGTGGTTAGCATGTCGAGTCCCCCAGCCGTTATAGCTGGTTCCTCAACCAGTGTTTTTTACGAGCCCCAAATTTTTCAGACGCGGTATCAATGGCTTAAAGCCCCTCCCGGAAGACTTGTCTCTTGGATTTTGCCAACTTACAAATTAATCGACCACGGCTGGGTTTTGAACGCGCTACCTTTGGTACCAGAAACAAGGAACATAATCACTAGACCATACAGGCCGACGCATATATATATATTATATATATATATATATATATATATATATATATATATATTTCTGAGTTATGATCCAGTTGTACTCTAAACATACTTGCATAAGGTAAAACTTCGTCTTTTGGGAAACCGTGGTACTTTTACCCGCCATAAAACCTGGGCAAATGGGCTCAAGCCTTGGAACCCGGGGTTGCAAACTCTTAAAGAAAGGAAGCGTAGAATTGATCTACCACTGTAACAGAGGTTCAATTCGTTGTATCTTTGTATAACCGAATTGTGTACTGAACTGTCATCGATAGAAACATTGTTTTTAGGTAACATCGTATTTTTCAGGAAATAAGACTCAATACAACATAAGATGGTACCAATAATTAGGAACTTCCTCCATTTCTTATTTATTTATGACAAATAATTATATGTGGATCAACCTAATTAGATGTTTACACTTTTTCCATGATGTCAAATAAATATCCTTATTTACAATTTCATTACGAGCAGAATTTATGCTCCATGCTAATTCGCCTGTATATCGTATTGTTATTTTCATCACATCCTCAATGGCTAATGTGATATATTTTTCATTAAACTGTTTGAAAACATTTACTCCACTTTTCAAATGGTTTTCTTTATAATATTATAAGACATTCTACAGAAAGCGGTCATTTTAAACAACTGAAATCCGAACGTATTCTGCATTGCGCATACGTAACAAAAAACAACATTTATTTAATGTATTAAAATTGTAATTATATTTTTTAAGATTCTCCCATATAACGTATAAGACATATATACGAGGGGTGATCCCTAAGCTGTAGTCCTGACCCGCTTAGGATTGTGGCTAAACTCATTTTCCACATAGTTCCCTAGGAGATTGACGCACTACTCCCAGCGGTGCTGCAACATTTCTACAGCTTTCTGGAAGAAGCGTTGTCCAACCTCTGCAAACCACTGGTTTACGGAGAGCATTACCTCATTATCGGATGACAATTTATTCCCACGCAGGTGCTCCTTGAGTTCTGGGAATAGCCTGTAATCGTTGGGACCAGATTGGTGGATGGTCCAGCAATTCGAAGCCTGCTGTTGAAATCGCAGCCATTGCAACTAAGGATTTGTGACTTCGTGCGTTGTCTTGATGAAGAAGGATCTTTCGACTTAATTTGCCACGGCATTTCTATTTGATAGCATCTCGCAATTTATGAATTAAATTTGCGTGATAAAAGTATGTTATTGTGGCTCCCCTGCAAATGATCTAGCATAATAATGCCTTGGGCATCCCAAAAGACGAAAACATTACCTTGCCTGCTGATGGGAGTACCTTGAATTTCTTCGGGATCGGTGAACCCTTATGTTTCCACTGCATACTCTGAATTTTGGTTTCAAGGTCATTGTGGTGGACCCATGTCTCATCCATAGTCACATACCTCTCAATAAATAATGTTTATCTGCTCTAAAATTAGTTAAATGTTGCATACAAAGTACTGTTCTCTGTCTTTTCTGAGCCAGCGTCAGCATTCGAGGCACCCATCTTGCATTCAATTTTGTCATGTAATTCCTTTTCCAAAATATTGTACATGCTGTGATATGAGAAAGCCTGTTTCCTCTACTATGTCTCTGATTGTGATTCGTCAATCTTCCAGTACTGTATCATGCACTTTGTTGATGTTTTCTGGAGCTGTGACTGTTTCTTGGAGTGTCATCACCACGTTCAACTACACAGAACGATCTTCCACATTTAAATGCACAAACCATATTTTGACTATGCCGTAAGACACAGCAGATTGCCCCAAAGTTGCCGTCATATCTTCATTAATTTGAGAAGGAGACATCCCCTTCTCCTGAAGGTATTTAATAACAGATTTTTGCTAAACCGTCTGCATTCTGCACTAACAAAGTACTTTATGTCTTTCAAACACCTCTAATGATCGACAGGCTTGCAACTTGGCACGTATTGCCAAGACACATGTCAAAGGCTTGTGTGCCAAGAAATCAACATTTTTGTTCAACTAGAAATAAGTCAGGGCTACAGCATAGGGATCAGCCTTCGTATTTTTATTTTATTGTATTAGAGAGGGAACTACATTTTCTTACAAGACACTAGACAGGGACAATTTAATATGTCTTGCTTGTATACATTTTATTATTAGTTTTAGTCTTAATTTTAACTAACATTAACTGGTTGCATTATAGATCGTAATATATTAGATATTATCTTTTGATCAAATTTTTACTTAGTGTTTAATATTAGAGTTAATTAAGATTGTTATATTCTGATGTAATATATGTTTGTCCTGGTGAGTGGAAGAGAAGGCCACATGACCTTAACTCCACCAGGCTAAATAAATCTAATCTAATCTAATCTAATCTAAAAGTAAAACCATTATCCGACCAATAAAAATTCAGTCCATACATCTGGTGTCTTTACATTACTACTGGAACTTCGCTCGGAAGAGGTATACGTAGATAGGATTGGTGAAGATGTGTGAACTTTTAAGGGTTGCCATGAGTCAATTTTGAGTGAAAATTGACCAAAACACACATTTTGTGTTTTATCTCTCATAAAATTCTCCTAAACTTTCTGTTCAAGAAAATATATAACTTATTGCTATTTCGCCAATATTAAAGCCCTGGCGGCCATTTTTATACTCCCCCAGAACTAATGGCAAAAAGATACCAATACATATCAAAGATTGGCATCAGATGATTATTGGAGAGAGGCATAGAAGGAAAAACCCAAAATGGTAATGAGAGTCTCTACCACACAGTTTGGCACAATATCCAAAAGAAATATTTGTTTCAACACAGAAATTGGAACTTGTGTGTTATTAAAGCAGTCAGAAGCATGAAAAACTTTGTAGCCTTTTTTCTCAAAGTGTATTTTTAAAGCGTATAGCCATTTAAAAGAAGTTCCTTGCACTGCAATTTTTTTCCTCATTCAACTGAAATTTTCAGCACTTATCTGTAAGAATACAAAGAACCAAAATTGCATTGAATTTTAATCACACTCAAAATGTTCATGAGTTATGATGTTTTTATATTGTCATATTTACCACAATTTCCGCCAACATGAAAAATCAGTTAAAAAACTTTTTCTCTCTCTCTCAAAAGTATTAACAGCACTGAAAAATCCAATGCAAATTTATAAACAATTAGTATAACGAATATCCTAAACATGTATTGAAAATTGTACTGCAAAGAACTTATAATTAATTAAAATAAAACTATAGAAAAAATAATGTAACTTGCGAACTTCTTCTTCTTTTTCTTCTTCATTTCACGGGCTAGGCAAATTCCCTGTTCCGCCTCACAGTTGTTCTGTCCATTTTTTCACTGGCCTTCCTACATTCCTTGAACCTCTTGGCTTGTAGTTGAATGCCGCTCTTGGTAATCTTGATACATTCTTTCTTTCCACATGTGTAAACCATTTCTCTCCATATTCTCTTAACTTGCGAACTAATATAACAAAACACTTGAAATTTGTCATAAATGTTATTCATACAGGTAGACATATGTGGTAAAAATTTGAAAGAAATATCTGTATTAATTTCGGAGTTTCAAAATTCACACATGGCTACCCTTAAAAAAAGTTTTCGTCTCATTCCTTGGAATTTAGTAAAATATATTTATTCGTTTATTAACTGCATTGAAGGTTCGAAATGTAAAGTTGATAAAATACAGCTTGTTAATGGACAACACATACATTATATAGTAGCCTATAAAGTGTATAACCATTAACGTCCGGTGCTGCAGATTCTATTAAAACAATAATATACGATAATTACTCGAGCTACAATGGCACCACATTCTAACCGCTGAGCAGTTTGTTATCCCGTATTAACAAAACGCAATCGGTTACAGCTCAACATATGCTACTAAAACTATCACATCCACAGTTAGTGAAGAGGGTGGTTTTTCTATGTCAAGTACATTTTGGTTTTTTATAGATTTTTGTCGTGCTTGTTTTCGATGTCCGTTAAATAGCCTTAATGTGAAGATTTCCAAATTAAATCTGGCAAATTACGGTGGGTAGGGCATCTCGCACGAATGTGAAATGGAAACTCCATAGGGAAAACCAGAGGGAAATCGCCCGGTAGATAGGCCAAGAATGAGGTGGGAGAATAACATTAACCACGATTTTCCAAATTAAATCTGGCAGATTCCAATGGGCAGGACATCTCGCACGTATATGGAATGAAACAGGGGCATGGAAACGTGTAGGAAAAAACAGGGAAATCGGCCACTAGGTAGGCCAAGAATGAGGTGGAAAAATAACATTAACCATGATTTGAGACTGTAGGAAAATGCAGAGGGAAATCGCCCAATAGGTAAGTTAATAATGAGGTGGGAGAAAATATTTACAATGATTTGAGAATAAAAATGAGAATAATGAGAATATATTTTATCGAGAAATAAATGTTGACACGGTATTAACAAGTGTTCGTGCTCGGGTGCAGTTCAGTTACACAAATGATACAGATCGAATATATACATTACAAAGTTTTTAGTTAAAGGGAGAGAGAAAACAAAATATATAAATTTAGGAGCCAATTTCAAGACAAAGTAGATTCTGGCACATAAAAAATCGAAAAAATACAAGAAAAGATAAGATAAACAAAACAATATAGAATAGATTAATATCAGACTGAAGAAGGTAATTAAAAACATCACCATAGTACATTAACGCATTTAGGTAATTTGTTGACATGTTTCGGCCTCAAGAGAAACATCATCCAAAAGTATTTTGAGTAGACGTCTTGGTCCTTTTCTTCCTGCGGGTTGATAGCTTAACATTTGTTTGGGTATACTGTGATCTTCCATTCGATGAACATGTTGCATCCACCTTGACTTATAATTAGAAATTTTATTTTCTAAAGGTTCCATATGTAATTCTTCTAAGATATCTTCATTTTTTTTTTTTTTGCGATCTAGTAGTGTGTATTCTGCAGTCCTCCGAAGGTATCTCATTTAAGCAGATCTATGAATCTGTATATCCTTCTGTTTCATTGTCCATACTTCGCTACCATACGAATGTATAAAACAAAACAAATTTACGAGAAAGTCTCAAAATACAAAATCCACTCTTGACACATAAAGAATTAATGCAAAGGAGAATGTTATAAACAAAAATTATATAATAGATAAATACCAAACTGAAAAAATTAATTAAATAAATTAGGTAATAATATAAACCAAATTAATTTACGAGAAAATTTTGAAAATATAAAACTCACTCTTACATACAGAAAGAATCAATGCCTTGGAAAATGATGTAAACAAAATAATATATAATAGATTAATATCAAACATAAGAAATGAAGTATATTACACAGGGAATTATTATAAAACATTAGCTGATGATACATAGGCTATGTAAGGGGAGTTTATGTCCGCACGGCTGTAGACTTATGGGTTCGATACTGCCAGTGAGTTTTTTTTTCATGAGAACAACCTCAATAGCTTCATTCGTTTGGTATTCACAAAAAATAAATGGAAAATACTGTATGGTATTTGATATATTATCAGAAATTGGTCATGTATAACAGGAAATGAAACGTAATGCGGTTTTATTAAAGAGGATAGAGTTAAATATTGGAGAAACAAATCACACAATATTTGTTTTGGATTGTTTCCAACTCTTCAAACAAACCCAAGTCAAATAAACTGACACACACACACATTTGTATCATAACACAGTTAAACACCAACCGCATCGTAAACACCAATTTCATCCTACCACTGCAGAACGACCTAAGGTTCGTCACCAATCTACATCAACACCATGGATGCTGGTCACCACTCCAATTAGCCAAACAAACACCAACCGACCTTCTGCCTTGTTTTAAAACTCTTCACGCAATTCGATTTATTCTTTTTCGGAACCTTATTCAAAACTAGCTAATACCCGGCGTGCGCTGCTACGCCTTAATAAATTAAATGTGATTCTATGCAGGTTTGAAAATAACAAGTATAAAATCATCTGAAACCTAAACTTGGCAAGATCCCGCGTGATCGACTATTCCGATTGAGGTTTTTAAGCGGTTTCCCTCAATCCAAGAACAAATGCTGGAATAGAACCCCAAAAGGCCCACTTCCGACTTCGCTCTGCATGTCATAAACTTCAAATTTAAATTCAAAATTTAAACCAGGGCTAATGTATTCTATCCAGGAACCCGGGGTTCTACCTATAAAGGAGTACCAAAACGGATCGCTCACCGCCAACACTTTAAGTGATAGCTGCAGAGCTTTCCATCTATCTACCTATCCGAAAGTAACACTTCAAAATTTTAAAATAAAACATCAAAAATACTATGAGGTAATTTACAATTTATGTAAATGAAACGGAGTTTTGGATGAGTTCTATGTTTAGTTGAATAAATGAAAAGAAACAATATTATAAACTTATATCATAATTATTTTTAGAGATCTTCTTGGCATTAATGAGCTGAGAGACAAAAATGGTTATTGATAATCCGCATTTATCCGTAAAAGAATAACCAGCGTGCGCTGCTACGCTTGCCCGGGAATCTAGTCATCCCGATCTTCTTGGCATAAATGAGCTGAAAGATAAAAATGGTTGTTGTGAATTATTCGTAAAAGATAGACATATTCTGTCGCGGACTTTTTGTAGATTTTTTTATATTCAATTCTGGGTACATTAATTTGATGTATATGTTATGGTTTAGCCAGCGTTAGTCATTTAAGCGTCCAAAATTCCGAGAAACACTTTCATTACAAAGGGTGAAGGGGTTGAGTGTTACAACTCTCTTATAGCTTAAATCCCTCCCGGGAAACTCCTGAACATTTTGATTTTAAAAAATCACAATCGGATGAATGATGTAGTAATGCATAAAGTACAAACAGACAGACGGACATACATTGGTTTATATAATATACTAGCTAATACCCGGCGTGCGCTGCTACTCCTAAATAAAATGTTAATGTGTATTACCACCAACCGTGAGCTGTTATGCTTGCCCGGGAATCTGCTTATCCCAATCTTCTTGGCATCTATGAAAGACAAAAATGGTTATTGTGAGTTATCCATAGAAGATAAACATATTTATGCTGCCCCGGACTTTTTTGTAGAGTTTTTTGAGATATTCAATTCTGTGTACATTAATTTGGTGTATTTGTTTTGGTTTAAGCAGCGTAAGCCATTTAAGCATCAAAATAGGGACTTTATTTCACGTTTTTCACTATAAAGGGTGATTTTTAGGGTGAACAGTTTGAGTATTACAACTCTCTTATATGCTATGTTCATCCCGGAACCTCCTGAACATTTTTCAAAAAGCCCCATATCAATCGGATGAACGGCATGGCAGAGCACGCTTGCCCGGGAATCTACTTATCGCGATCTTCTTAGCATCAATGAATGACAAAAATGATTATTGTGAGTTATTCGTTAGAGATAAACATATGCTGTCTGCCACGGACTTTTTTGTAGAGTTTTTTTAGATATTCAGTTCTGTGTACATTAATTTGGTGTATTTGTTATGGCTTAGGCAGCGTAAACCATTTAAGCGTCAAAATAGGGACTTTATTTCACGTATTCCTCTACAAATTATGATTTTTTAGGGGTGAAGGGGTTGAATATCACAACTCTCTTATAGCCTATGTTCATCCCGGGAATCTCCTGAACATTTTGCAAAAAAAACCATCACAATCGGATTAACGGTATGGCCGCGCATAAAATACGAACAAACAAACGAACGAACAAACAAACATTCATTTTTATATATTAGATGTAGAAGATCAGCGGGGCTGAAAGGCTCATTCTTAGAACCCGCGGGTGTATTGATAATAGTATATTACAATCCGAGGTTGAAAAGTGGTTTTTACAGAAGCGAGGATATGATGTAAAACACTTCACAAATGTGCGTTGTACATAATTTTTTACACGATGATGTTTTCAAAATAATACATAATAGTACCCTCAGGAGTCCTCATCTAACGGATATGTGGATGGCGACCACAAGGTGCCCAAGCTGAGCAAAACATTTCTTCCACTTTCTTGTGTTTTGCACTCTTCTAACTTTACTATCTAACCTCTCTTGGTTAACTCTTGTTTTTTTTTTTACCCCGACGCTATTAGGGCATCTGAGGGCTAGGGAGTCTTTCCTTTCTTCCATTTCTTCTTTCCTTTATTTTCTTTTCTTCTCCAGAAAAGCATGACCAGAGGCTATAAGATGGCAGCCCCATCACTGGTCTTGCCTTCCTTTGGCCAGCAACCAATCGAAGGGACTATTATTATGTTTCAAGTCTTATACGAGAATTTCCCGGAAAACGCTGGAGGGAAAATTTTCTATAGGATCGTAACAGGCCTTGGCCTAATACTTGGAAGGAAGAAGAAGAAGTAAAATAATAACATATTTGTTGATAATATTTGCGTTCATTATAAACAACTGACTAACGTTAACAATGTGGCCAATGTTTATATTGAAAATTCCGAAAATAACTTAGTTGAGACTACAGCAGGCCGTGACACCATTCAGTTATACAGTGGCGGCAAGTACGAATTTATTATTTTATATTGTTTCAAATAAAGATCAATTAATCTAAAATGCAGTGATTCGTATAATGTATATTAACACTGTCTTTTGGATATATTTTTGTATAGGCCTATACGTTGTACGTAGTATACATAAAAGGCAGTGGTTTTACTTCCCGCACGAGGTAGGTAATATGTAATATTACAGTATAATTATTTAGTTATTTATAGGTTGGCAACCCCGAAATTTAGGAAATTTAACTTTCAATCATGGTCGCCACTGCTGTAAGTGCGACAGAACGCAATACCGTGCAAATAATATAATTAATCACCCAAAAGGGACGGCATGGCTGCCGAACCAATGAGCGCATTTTACGTATCCCATGTATAGATAGATAGGCTTGTATCGTGTACACACGATGTAAAACTCATATATAGAAATATTCACTTGAATATTGTTTCATGTTTTTAATTTGTACATTGACCCGTTTATTTTGGTTGTTCGCCCAATTCCGCGATGAGGTGAGCAAGTGGGCGTGCAACACAACCTTGTGCTATTATAAGAACGTTACAGCCTCTGCGATTAGTCACACATAACCAAGATTGTCACCAGACCCTGCGCCGTTATGACATCTCCAGGGTAGGCAACAATGTACACCATGTCCGGGACAAACACTACTAATAAGAAACTAATAAAGCTGTTTTAATGTCGTTTGTTCGAAAACAAAGATGAACTCAAGGAATTTAATGGTGACAACAATAAAATTACGTAATTTTAAGTTTTGTGGTGACAACAATGAAATTACGTAAAGTTAAGTTTTGTGATGACAACAATTAAATTGCGTAATTTTAAGTTTTGTGCTGGCAACAATGAAATTACATAAATTCTCATGTTTATTCGATTTGTTGCTTGTTTTGACGTGTTCCAACAAGATGGAGCCCCACCACATTATGGAAGGAAACTATGCTCAGGATTTTTAAGCCATGAAAAAAATTAACCGATTCTAACCAGGTTTGGACTTGCGTACCTTGAAATCCAAGGTGCACATATGGAAATTTACTGATAACCATACAAATCTATTGAGTTTATCTATGTTTTGCAACAAACTGCATTGCAATAAATTTGTTAATTTCTGTTCTATAACAAGTTTTTATTGGTAGTGTTGGTCCCAGACATCCCGTATATTAATGTTTACACACATGACTTAAGCTGTTTGAATGATATATGCTAAGTTTTGATCTGATAAAACAGAAATTGCGACCGCTAGAACATTAAACACACACACACATATTATACAGACTGTTCAGAAATTTCCATTACACACTTGTACGGCTTGTAGAGAGGACTATGTTGGTAAAATTTGGTATATGAACCTTTGTTTGGAAACATACTGTTTTCGTGCTGCAGGTGCAAGTTCGTATTAATCGTTTAAATCTCCTGCAGCTGTCGAGGATACATCGATAGTAATTTAATGATTTATGACTCAATTAATTAAATTTACACAACCCAACATTCACTGATTTCGTAACAATGTTCAATGTTAATAGAGAAATAAATAATTAAACAATAGAAAAATAAAAAATAATAATTTTATGCATATGCTGGTCAAGCTTATCTATTGTACTTAACATTGTAGTTGGTACTTATCCAACAGTTCTATGTGGCGACCACCAAGCTCGTTACACACATTGTACCTGGAAAACATGTTCTGGTAAACTCGCTCAATATTACTCTAACTAACTAACTCGCTGGCTCTATCTAACCCGTAGGTTCATAGCCGCGCGGACGTAAGCTCTCCGTACATCTCTATCCTGAACTAATGTTTTCCAATCATCCACTGTATAATCTACTTCCCTCAAACCATGGATAATGTTATTCTCTCACTTCATTCTTGTTCTACCAACTTGGCGTTTTCCCTCTGGATTTCCTACAAGAAGCCTCCATGCATATCTTTCATTCCCCCATACGTGTCACATGCCCTACCGATCGCGGCCTATGAGACTTAACTTTTCTTATTATTTCTGGCTTCCTACACATGTCTTGTAGCTCACTATTATGTAGTTTTCTCCATTTACCTGTCTGCTCATCTCCTTTTGCCCAAAAATTTTCCTAAGAACTTTATTCTCAAATACTCGTAATCTCCTTTCCTCCCTTAAAGTAAGAGTCCATGTTTCGCATTCATATAATGTAACTGGTAGAATAATAGTTTTATATATTTTCAATTTAACGACTTTTGAAAGGAGTTGGGATGACAAGAGTCCCTGTAATGCATAATAACACGCATTTCCAGAATTGAGCTTATGTTTAATTTCTTTGTACATCTCATTCCTATTTGTAATTATTGTTCCTAGGTATTTGAATTCAGCCACTTCTTCAAATTTCCTTTATATGGCATTAGTTGTCCATTTCAATTATATAACGCATTTCTATGTGTGAACATATATTTAGTTTTATTGATGTTTACTTGCAGTCCCAATTTCTTAGTGTTATCGAATAATGTGTGTGTTGGCCCTTAGTATCTCATCGTTATCGCTCAATAATACATCATCAGCATAAACTAACAGTCTATTAATTCCAATGTCAATATTACTTTAGTCACATGAATGTTTCCTTTTTTATCCATTCATTTTGAATTGCTCTGTACAATAATTTCTAAGGAAAATATAAACGCACCTGCAGATAGAATGAACAGAACTGAATAAATAATTGAAATAGCGTAACTCATTCCCTGAGCTTACAGATATTTGGGTGAGTGACGTAATGATATTGATTTGAAAATACAGAGGAAATGTGGGCGAAATAAAACAAAACTGGAGAACACTGAACTTTGCATGCTACTAATCTTGAGTCAAAATACACAGCGTGGAAAAAAGTCAATAAAACTCATTCTTAATATTTAACAACTAAGTGACGAGGAAAAACGTGGCTTCACTTTTCATAATCATTTCTCTTACCTAATAAATCACACCCTTCGTTCATTTCGATTTTGTCGTTCCAACTTCTCTCAAAAAACGTTGAACTGAAAAAAAATATATAAAACAGTTATTCTCCCAGTTATAGTACACCGTGTCCATAAAGTGTTTCCAACATTACAACTTGCTATAAGATGAAAACTATAAAAGTTAAATTTGTGTGGTTTGTAGCAGATGAAAGACAAACTGTCAAAATTTGTAAAACAATGTTAATGTACTTCCATATGTGCAAAACATCTAAGCGATGTTCAATTCTCACCATAAATCAGTTCTGTGCGCAGTGTATACCTTCATATTGTTCTATCGAACCTATAGGTTCATGCCCACGCAGACATTGGCTCTTCACACATGTCTGTCCTAAGCTAATGTTTTAGCAAACATCCCCTTATAATCCACGTCCCTCAAATTGTGACTGTCTCTCATGGTACCATAAAACATATTGCGCTTTCTCCTGGTTTGACGTAATTGTAAATTATACCTAAAACGAACAAAAAAACTTTGAGAGTTTGTCTTTCATCTGCCACAAACCACACAACTTTTATAGTTTTCATCTTATAGGGAAGTTGTAATGTTGGAAAAACTTTATGGACACGGTGTACTAAATGGATGTGAAACATGAAGACTTACTTTAAGGGAGGAGAAAAGATTACGAGTACTTGAAGGAAAAGGGATAACACTGAGCAACAAAAAATAAACTTTTTCTTGTCTCAGAAAGAATAATATGTGATTCTGAGAGTATTTTTTCTCCTGATTCAAATATGATATCGGTTTTTCTCCAACACGCAAGGTTTCCGAGAGACAGGCATTTATTATAATTTCAAACACTTTAATATTTTCTACATTCGTAACTACACAATATTCGAACATTCGGACTCAGCTAGAAAGTAAGAAATGACGATTTTCTGCTATATTTCGCCTGTGGAGCATCCCTCTTGATGGTCCAACAATAATCGGCCAGCATATTAGGATTCCTTTTGCCTTGATATGTATTTTCCATAGCTGAAATCTCCTGATGAAAGTGTTCCCCGTGCTAATAGCTCACTGCGCCAAGATTTTCCGGGAAGAAATCTAGGTTTATTTAAGAAATAATTATTTAAATCCATTAATTGAAATTCAAATAAAAAACTGTGGGTGATGGAAAAATTCCGAATACATATTTTAAAACACGATAAAAAAACTACTTTAAGTACAACTATTGGTACTCATGAGACAAAAATCATGTTGACCAGTGTAATTGAAGGAAAAAGATAAACAAAAAACACTGTTGCAATATTTATTTAGTTTCAAAAGTCTCGGATATGCACTAATACAAATCATTAATCACTTAATCTCTAGATCCGTGGAGGTGCGTCTGGTATCACAAACTGTCTTCCTCTGGCAACAAACAACTACAGTAATAACATCTCACGTAAAACTGACAACAGGCATGTTAATGCTCAATGACCGGATCTTTGCTTCCGGATCTGCGGCTGGTTACGAACGGCAGCTGGATCATCGCTCTGCCTTTAACATAGAAATAATATGTATGGGTTGGAGAGGGCATTTAAGTCCCTAAAGCAGACGGAGGAGACAGGCGTCGGGGCCCTGCTCGTTGATCCCACCTGGCAAACTGAGTGTAAACTCGACGGACCAGGGGACAATGAGTATGGCTGCATGCTCTTCCAACCCCATATCTTGACTTGTCGTGTTACGAGTATTTGAGAATAAAGTTCTTAATAATAATAATAATAATAATAATAATAATAATAATAATAATAATAATAATAATAATGTTTTATTTATTCTGGCATAGTTAAGGCCATAAGCCCTTCTCTTCCACTCAACTAGCACAAATACAAATAAATATTTGACAAATATAGATATACACTATACTAATTATAAACAGTTAAAGATAACATACATTAAATGTAGCAATGTATATTTTATGTACAAACATTTTATACGATAATAACAATAATAATAATAATACTTACGATAATAATAATAATAATAATATATATAAACATGATAAATTATACGAGAAACACCAATTAATATATGTATCTAACACTGGGTAATAATGAAGTCGACGTTAAAGTAAATAAAAATTAGATTTCTTTTAAAAGATGCCAATGTCCGGCAGCCCCTTATTTATTGTGGTAGGAATTTTTTGGACCAAAGAGAGATGAATAGACAGGCGAATGGAGAAGACTCAATTACAGTGAGGTATATGATCTTTATAGGAAACCAGATGTAATAAATAACATTAGGTCTCATAGGCTGGAGTTCGGAATTCATAAAAAGTTAGTTAGACTTATACGAATGTGTCTAATGGCACAAAGAGTAAGGTGCGTGTAGGCAAACAGTTTCGGACACTTTTAAATCCAGAATGGGTTGAAGCAAGGAGATGCACTATCTCCTCAATTTTGTACTAGAGCACGCCATCAAATCTCTGGAGGATGAAGAAAGCTTACAACTCAATGGTATTAATAAGTTGTTAGTTTATGCTGATGATGTAGTACTATTGGCCGATAGCGAGGAAATGCTAAAGGACAACACGCACGCACTATTGAGTAACACTAGGAAATTAGGACTGGAAGTAAATATCAATAAAACTAAATATATGGTCATACGTAGAAATACATTATATAATGGAAATGAAAAGCTAATGACAAATGAGGGAAATTTTGAGGAAGTGGGTGAATTCAAATACCTAGGAACAATAATCACAAATAGGAATGAGATACACAAAGAAATTAAACATAGGCTCAATTCTAGAAATGCAGGCTATATTCTACCAGTTATATTATATGGATGCGAAACATGAACTCTTACTTTAAGGGAGGAAAGGAGATTACGAGTATTTGAGGATAAAGTACTTATGAAAAATTTTGGACCAAAGAGAGATGAACAGGCAGGTGAATGGACAAGACTACATAGCAGTGAACTACATGATCTTTATAGGAAGCCAGATATTATAAGAACAATTAAGTATCGTAGACTGCGATGGGCAGGACATGTGGCACGTATGGGGAGTGATAGATGCACAGAACTTGCAAGTGTTTGTGTCTGGCAGACCTACCATTTACCACTGAAGAGTTATAACAAGTATAAAATACTGTCTTACTTCATATTTCATGACCTTTTCACATTTACTTTTTTAAAGCAAGTTGGCACATGTTACATAAAACCATTAAAACAAAGTCGATCCACTGCAATTAAAAATTAAAATGTCTCTCCGCCCCCCCTCTCTCTCTCTCTCTCTCTCTCTCTCTCTCTCTCTCTCTCTCTCTCTCGCTCTCTCTTTCTCTCTCTCTCTCTTTCTCTCTCTCTCTCTCTCTTGTAGTCTCCCTTTGTCCCACACCACCCGTATATTTGTAACATGTTGTATACATTAGAAAATACACAGATGCTTTGTACATTTGCATTGAATATTAATTAGTCCTTTGGCTTCATTATGAATTATGTTTTCCAACCAGCTGTGTGCTGACAAAATCTACTGTACTCGTTTCACCCTCATTTATAAGAGACGTCGCAGAGTGTAGTATGCATGTGTATACATTTGTACAGCATCACTGGCGCTGCTGTCCACATAACCACCAATGAACTTAGAGGACTTTATGAGACAATGTTAATGCAATCCCACTACAGGCCTTAGCAGGTCCTTGGGGTAATAAGAGGTTAATGCTCTCACCTTTGTAGACAATCAGTACGAGATGTCAGCCTCTTTAAGTAATAAGGTATATAGCCTATTAATTATATAAATTAGAAATGAACCATTCTAAGTGTTAAACGTTTTAATGTATGCTGATGATGTGGTGATTATTGGTGATTATTCAAGGAAAATAAAATAATTTTCAGTACCTTTTACATCAACGAAATTAGTTATGCCAAGTATATAATTCTAAAATATAAAAAAAAATAATGGCATATTGGGGAAATTAACATACAAGATCATAAAAGACAACAAGACTCTGTAATATTACTATAAACACAAAAACTGAATGGCACATAAATATGAAACTGTCGGGACTGTACATAAAACATAAAGAACAAAACAAGAGATTGCAATTTTATAAAACATTGATAGTTTCTGCATTACTTTATGGGAGCGAAACTTGGGTAATGACCAAAAAATTACAAAGTAGAATACAAAGCGTAGATATAAACTTCCTTAGAAGAACAAAAGGTGCACAAGATTGGATCGGATAAAGAATGAAGATATAAGAACAGAGTTAAACATATATCCACTCAATGAAAGAAATCAAAGAATACAGAGATAAATGTTTAGACATGTAGAAAGAATGAATGCAACAAGATTGCCAAAAGCAACATTTAACTACAAGCCAAGAGGGACAAGGAATGTAGAAAGGCGTGAAAAAGATGGACAGATCAACTGTGAGGAAAAACAGGCAGTTTACCTCCTAGCACGTGAAGTGAAGATGAAGAAGAATACGAAGAGAATTTGTAAACATTCCCTTGATATGTTGCACTAGTTTATAAAATTTATATTGGATGCATGGCTTTGAATTTCATTTACCCTTTACCCCTAACCATGCGTCTGGTACTCATTTCCGTTGGAGGCTGATTTAAACATATTTATTTATATGTTTAAGCTCTTGGCGCACACAATCCCATCATCTATTCTTAGGCCTTCCTCTTAACCTGCTTCCTTGAGGTTATGAATAGAAGATTAGTTTACATTTCTGTTATTGGTATTCTATTAATATGTACAAACCATTTCATACGACCAAGCCTAATATTTGAGATAATATACAGATCACTGTCTACCGCTGTGGTCTCGAGGTAGCGTGCTACCTTGTCACGTAGCGGGCCTGGTCAGGACAGGTTTCCTGGGTGAGGTTTTTTCGGGGTTTTTCCTCACATGTAAGCCAAATATCAGGAAGCTTAGGACCCAACGGTTTGGAAAGCAACGGGAAACTGCCACACATGTAATTCCCTAGTAAAGCTGCGAAGCATAACATGAAAATGCTATGATTGCAGTTAAAGACCTGCCCTAGGACAGAACACTACAAATAGATCCAAATCTCTAATTAACTGTATTAATTCATATAAATGGGAGAATAATCGTTTTACGTGCAGTAAAAGCTCCTTATTCACGGTTCTGTTATTCGCGTTTTCATTATTCGCGGGTTAAAAAATTGCAACACAGTTCCAGAATTCGCGGCTTAAAATGTATTTATTCCCGGATCCAGTCGGTGTATTAGAAGGATTAGTAACCTTTATTAATGCATCGGCAACTTTTTTTTACCGTAGACAAGGCTCCTTTTACAAAGAGCGATTCAAACTAAATGGACAAATTAATATCAAAGTTTAACAAACCTTATTGTCACTAAGCTCGAAGTTTGTTGTTAAAATCCGCCGCCACCGTATTTCGCGCACCGCTATATCCTTTGATAAATGCCGCCCTCGCCACAATCGGTGTTTTATTGTTTCAACTTGTCAATCGTTGCAATAATTTTGATTGAATAACGCGTATCACTAAAGCTTTGTTCCCAATTTATAATGTCGAGTAAAATGAAAGAAAAATTAATTTCAAAGTAAAAAAATACATGATGTCCGCAAAGTCTCTAATCATTTCTGGAAAGGAGCAGTTTAATTCAAATCGAATGTTTGTAGTATCAAAGAATACACTGTAATGGGACGAAATCGCTGTAGTTCGACATGACTGCCCTCCATATCGAAGCAGAGTTGCCATCTCTCCTCAGCGCACCTAAACACACGCCGCAACATTGCTGAGGTAATTGTACGCAACGATGCCGAAATGCGTTCACGCAGGTGTTGCAAATCCTTAATATTGACCTTGTAAACCTGACTCTTGATGTAACCCAATGCAAAGAAGTCCAAGGGCGTTAGATCAGGCGAGCGTGCTGCCCAGATCCGTGGTGAGCCTTGTCCAATCCAGCGTCCTGGGAACGTCTGGTTGAGGTAATCACGCACAATGTGCGCAAAGTGTGGTGGAGCGCCGTCTTGTTGGAACACCACCGAATCCAGAATGTTGTCGGCAAACAATTGGGGCTCCAGGAATAGCTGAAGCATCTCCAGGTACTATATTGAATTGACTGTTGCTTCAGCAAAAAGAATGGACCGTAAATGTGCTCTTGAGTGAGACCTAATTATACGTTCACCTTTGAAGTGTTACGTTCCAATTCCATGGCGATGTTTGGTTGTTCATCTGCCTATATCCTGCTGTTGTGGCGATTGACGAGGCCACAGGTATGAAAGGTAGCCTCATCACTGAATAGGATGTGCGCCAACAAATTTCCACTGTTACTGTCTCAGTAAAGCCGTGGAACATGGCCATGCGTGCCGCATAGTCTTCAGGTTCAAGATGTGATAAGCCTTTTTCTTCAGAACGAAGTGCAACATTTGCCACACAGTGGATTTTGGATGTCTCATGTTCCCGACTGAGACAACGTACCGACGCTTTTGGACTCTGCTCGTTCGCCTGTCGTATAGTCTGCACAGTTTCCTGTTATGTCAATGGCCGTCGAGAACGTTTCTCGTCACAAACATTCCCTGTCCTCTTGAACTTGTTTACCAAACATCTTATGGTTGTTCGCGTTTTGGGGCTTCTGTTCGGTGCCATCGGCGAAGTCGTTATTGTACTCAGCGAAGGGGTCTCCAACTTACGACGTCTATTCGTTGTTGTATGATCAACATATTTCAGATTACCTACAATAGAGAGTAAGAAATTAGTGTTTCCTCAGAAATGGTTAGGGACTTTTCAGACACTCTGTAATGTTGTCGCTTAAAGTAAAAAAGAAATGTTTAACCGTTTATCACTCTGTTTCAATGTTAATGGATTAACTGTACGATTCATCAAGGAATCCGAAGACAAAATAAAGAATTCTATCGCTGAATTTACAGCTGAATATAAATCTGAATTGAAAGACGTTTTTAAAGCGGCAAAACAGGAAAAAATCACTAAGTTCTTAAAGCGCTTGTCTAAGCCTGACAGTAATAAATAATAAAAATTGATCAAAATGTCTCATTCATTTTATTTTATTTTGATAATTTTCATCTTATTTTGGAACCTTGTAACGTATCCCCTATATAACCATAAAAATTACCATTCCATATTCACGGTTTCCATATTCGCGGCATATTTACGGAACATATTCCCCGCGAATAAGCTGCTTTTACTGTATTTTAAGCGTTTTTTTTTTTTGCGCGATGGTACATTTTGTCGTACTTACAGCAACGGCGACATGATTGAAAGTTCAACTTCCTACATTTCGGGGTTGCCAACCTAAATAACTATACTATAATAAAAATAACTATACTGTAATATTACATATTACAAACACGCGTGTGGGAAGTAAAACCACTGCCCTCTATGTATACTACGTACAATGTATATACGAAAAATGTCCAAAAGGTAGTGTTAATATATATTAAACGAAACGAATCACTGCATTTTAAATGAACTGAACTTATATTTGAAACAATATAAACAATAAATACGTACTTGCGCAATTGTATTATTAATTGGTCTCACGGCCTCCTGTAGTTTCAACTAATAAACATTGCAATTTGCAAAAACAAAACTAAGACAAAAGCCAAAGACAAGAGTCCGCAAAAGCGTATTTTCGTAGAACATATCACAATTGCTTGTGGTTTATCTTCGCCTTGCTGATGAGGACCAGAAGTCCGAAAATAGTAGAGTGAACGATTGAGATTAGCAAACTGGGGAATCAATCCCTTTGTTTATTACATCTAGTTTGCATGTATATAACTGTGTATCAGGCTGAGAATCGTTGGAGACCAGCCGCAGAATGCAGAATTTGCTCAAATTCGAGCTTTGCACGGGTTTGGTATTCGAGAAAGGTTTTTCCTTTCGAATTCAGACAGATGACACAAACTTGTAATAATATAATTTTGTTAATTCTTTGTTGTTCAATCTCTGTTTCGGCTTCAATTCGCCTCTTCAGCTAGGGAATTAGTGACCCACAGCATACTACCCTGGGACAAAGTAGAGTTTGATAAACCAAAAGCAATTACCCACACTGTTAACGGTAGTCAATTGTTTATAATGAACACATATATTTCCAACAAAGATATTATTTTATTATTTTGAAAACACCATCGCGGAAAAAATAATGTACAACACACGTTTTGTGAAGTGTTTTACACAATCGAGGAAAATGTTTAAAAACTAGCGATAGCGAGGTTTTTAATTATCCTTCCCAATCTCGCATCGTAATATTTTTTAGAGAACACTGTAATTTTGGAAGTATATACCGGTACTATTTTAGACATTTATGTCTTACACATCTCTGGTACGTCGGACCGAGTGCATCTGTCCGAGAGTTTGAATACGAAATGCGGTCTCCATCTGACACGTGTGACGGTTCTCAGACAACAGTAGCATCTCATTAATTTAATTAAACAAGCTACAAGATGAGTAAGAACGTAAGTTACATGCAAGGGATGTGAAAGAGACTTATTTATTTGTGCATTATACATGGCTCCTAGTTATATGGATGTGAAGCATGGACTCTTACTTTAAGGAGGAGAAAAGATTATGAGTATTTGAGAATAAAGATCTTAGGAAATTTTTTGGACCAAAGACAGGTGAAAAGGCATGGGAATGGAGAAGACTACATAATAGTGAGCTACTTGATCTTTATGTTAAATCAGATATTGTAAGCATAGTTAAGCCTCTTGGACTGCGATGGCCAGGACATATGACAGTAGTGGAAATGAAATAGGGGCATGGAAGCTCCTTGTAGGAAAACCAGAAGGAAAGCGCCCGGTAGGTAGGTCAACAATGAGATGGGCGAATAACATTAACCATGATTTGAGGGGAGTGGATTATACAGGCGATGATTGGAAAACATTAGCTCAGGATAGGAATATATTATTATTATTATTATTATTATTATTATTATTATTATTATTATTATTATTATTATTATTATTATTATTATCGTCGCTCTTATTAAAATATGGAAAACATATTTTTGCATTTACCAAATAAGATAGATAGATAATGGAATTTATTGCCTTTTTTTTCAGAATAAAGAAAATACATATGCATTTACATTGCGCACGGGCCTGCTTGGCCGTACGTGCATTATTTTTCCATGAATAAAAAATAAAACTAATAATATAAACAAATATCTACAAATACACCTGTATCAAAAAACCAATAACAGGCTACATATAAGTAAAATCTCTGTCTACACTAAATCACAATAATACATATCTACATTCATCCACATTCCGTACATTAATATTAAAAAAATGCTAGAAAACAAATTAGAAAAAAAAAAACACACACACACATACACTCACACACCCCCACACATATACACACCGCACGCTCATACCCCCCTCCCCCGATACCGCAGGCATCAAATACACTATCAGACTATTCAACTTATCGGACCTACTTATTATATAACATAATTAAAGATCGAAAACAAAGACCATATTGAGATTCTTCTTATTGTTAATACATATATCCTTAATCTACAATTTTGTTATATCTCAATTTTCTTACTGTACCCAAAAATTTGCATGTTTTTGATTCACTCTCGATCCGTCCTAAAAGATCCCAACACGCCACTCTCCCTCGATCCGACCTGAGAAATCTCTCCGGCAGCATCTGTAATCTAAGTTGTTCTGTCTCTCTACAGAATGCTATAATATGCTGCCAGTTTTCATGGTCATCGCATAGTGGGCATAGTTTAATGCCTTCATCATTTGTTAAATTATGGGCCATCCATCCCCCCAAATGAAACCATGCAATAGCACTTCTATCATCCCCATCCAAAGAGTCAATATATTTCTCCCTTCCCCACGAAAGTTTCAGTTCCGTCTGCAGGGTGAGCGATATTTTCTGGCTACACTCTGCTTCTATATACTGTCTGTCTATATCGATTAGTCTCTTCTTAACTGTCCTCCAAACATTTCTATTATTCCGCGTACTCCTCTCCCATACCCAACCCATCCCTATGCCCTTCAATCCCCTTTCTACACCGATTACCCAATCTCCCGAAACACACTGCCTTTTCTGTTCATTGTAACACTCTGCTCTAAGCGAGTCCTGATTCCCGTTTATTATGTCCAACCAATACTTAATAGCCATAATTTTGCCCCTTATTGTGTCCGAAAATGTACCGAATTCTTTCAGTATGCCACAATTTGAAGTCCCCGTTGCTAATCTCATCGCTTTCTTAAGAAACATAGGTTGAATTTTATCTAGTGTCCCCGTTCGTTCCCAACCCCATAATTCTGAGCCATACAGCATGGTCGCTCTCACAGTCGAAGAATAAACCTGTTCTAGTGTACGCATCGGTATGTTTCGCAATTTTGACATATTAGTAAGCATTTCGCTTGTCCGGCACCTAGCTCTCATTGTTGCATTTTCGATGTGTCTCGTCCATTTTCCATTCATTGTCAAAGTCATCCCCAAGTAGACAAAGTTTTTAACATTTTCTAAATTCTCACCACGGTATGTCCACCTTTCCCTCCCGCTGTATACCGACCCGTTTTTAAAAGTCATGGCTTTAGTTTTGCTAACGTTAACAGTAAGTCCCCAAGTCGTACAGTATGTCGATAGTAAATCTAAACCCTTCTGCATGCCATCTATTTTTGTGGAAAAGAGGCATAAGTCGTCTGCATACATTAGAACAGGAATACTTCGCCCACCCACCGTTGGAGCATCGATCCCCTCTACTTCCAGCATCAAAGCTACATCGTCTATAAATAAGTTAAATAACAATGGTGACAATACGCATCCCTGTTTTACACCCTTAACTGCCTTTATATTTTCTGAAACTTGGTCCCTCCCATATTTAACACAGAACTCCACTTTTTTATAAATTCCCATTAGCGCCCTAATCATAGTTCCCGATACTCCTAGTTGCCATAATTTCTGCCATAGGGCATTGCGTTCAACAGAGTCAAATGCTTTTTTCAGATCTATAAAAGTACAGTGTAACCTGCCTCGTTTGACACTCAAACATCTGTTAATTGCAGTTCTCAGGACAAATAGATTGTCCGCCGTCCTGAAGCCTTCCCTGAACCCGGCTTGGTATCGTGAAATTTTATTATTTTCATTTATCCAATTTTTTAGCCTGTTATATAGCACTGTGCAATAAATTTTTCCAAACACCGGCAGAAGAGAGACACCGCGGTAATTGTCCGGATTGTTAACTCCACCCTTACCCTTGTAAATAGGATGCAGTATTGATGTGGACCATTCATCTGGATAGCTTCCTTTTTCAAAAAAATTGTTAAAAATACCTACTATGTACCCTGTCCATTTATCAATTTTCAAGGCTTCTTTATAGAACTCGGCTGGTATAATACCGTCTAGACCAGGAGCTTTTCCATTTTCATGGATCGAATCGCATCCCTCACCTCTAGTTTTGTTATCTCCGAGTCTAGCATTGGTACGTCTTGACCAACTAATAATAGCCGCGGTCCCTCCCAATTCCCCCCTCCTGTAAACACCCTTTCGAAATGAAGTACCCAAGTTTCTGGCGAAATTTGATTTACTTTTTTACGATATTTAATTTCCCTAATTACTTTCCAAATTTTGGTAACATCCCGTTCCTTCATAGCCTGATTAATTCTCTCCAAGATTTTTCCCTCCCAATTCTCCCTGGTTCTAGCCGTTATCTCTTTATATCGTCTCCTCATCTCTATGTACACCCGCCGATTGAAGTCGCCACCCTCCTTTCTGAACCTCACTAAAGCCCTCTCCGCTCGTCTTTTTCCTTCCCTACATGCATTATCGTACCAGCCTTCATATCGTTTTTGCCCTGATTTTCCTCTAATCTGCATATTTTTCCCCCCCTTCCCACATTAGTAATCTTAATTTTTTCACCTCTTCCTCCACATCGCCTAATACCTCCGGTGTCGAAGACTCTAGTTTGTTAAGTAGTTCCTGTGTCTTATCCTCTCTCCAACAGAACCGCCTAACAGTTCTAATGTCTCCCCTCCTTCCCGTATTCCAGCTCCCCACTTCCTTTCCCTCTTCTTCAAATTCTAATTGGATTTCGATAGGTGAGTGATGCGATTCGATTCTGTCCGCTACTTTAAATGCTGCAATCCTAGAAATAAGATTCTGTGAGCAGAGCATATAATCCACGACACTTCCTCCATTACCGTTTATGAACGTAAGTTCCCCTTCAATATCTTCCCCGTATTTTCCGTTTAGCATTTCTAGGTTATGAATGTCGCAAAACGTCAGAAGTTCTCTCCCATACGTATTAATAACCCTATCCTTACTCGCCCGAAATCCCTTTCTTAAATCTTCCTCTCCTTCTTCCGTCACTAAAGTTACATTTTCTCTCCAAGTTATACCATTAAAGTCCCCCATTATAAGAGTTTCTGCATCCGGGAATTTATGTCCGAGTTCTATCATTGTATCTCCCAGGTCATCAAAAAAGGTAGATATAGCGTGTAGAGACCCAGCCGGCTGACGATATACCGAGAGGATACATAAACAAAGATCTCCGATTTTTACATGAATACACGTGACACCCTGTATTTCAACATGAACATTTTAAACATGTCTAAATGTATTATTTTTCAACATTGTTAATATCCCTCCCGGATACCTTCCCCTTTTTTGTTTACTACCCCTCCCCTTATTTATACAATTAAATCCATCAAGTTCAATATGGTCTTTGTCCCCCATCCAAGTTTCTATAAATGAAATAAAACTAAAACTTTTAACAAAATCAATGAATCTGTCGGAAGACATTCGTTTTTTCAAACCTTCAATATTCCACACAGCAATTCTGAGAGGGGGGGTTTGTCCTCTATGTTCTAACGGTTTTCTTTACCTGCTCTTGGCGGCCCTTCTGCATTGTGTTTGCAAGCTTTTCCGACATCCTACTTCTCAATTGTCGCGCCGAGCTTTCCTCCCTCACACTGCTGGCTTCTGTCCTCTTCTCTGCAGGGTTGTCAGTTCTCTCGCATTCTTCTCGTTCCCGTGTTGGTTTCTTGGGACTCGATCTCAGCCTCTCCGATGTCGTTCCACGCGACTCACCTCGTTCCCTTGTTGTTTTATTGCGATTTGAACTCTGCCTTTCAGAGGTCGTTTCCCGTTGCGTTTTCCCTGCCGCTTCTTTCGTGGACACAGACATCTCCTCCAGTTCTCGACGAGTCCTCACCCGTCCATTTATTACCAGTTTATCGAAACGGATGAAAGCCTGAGCTCCCTGCTTCCTTGCGTCCACTAAATGTCGTTTCAGGAATGCTCGCTCCTCTCTCACTCTCCGGCTGTGGTCTTCACTCACTGCCACTCCAGTGCCCCGTAGATATCTTGCCTCCCTTATGATTTCTTCTTTATCCCTATAGTGAGCTAACTTGCACACTATAGGCCTGGGGTACCGTCCACGACCCACACTATGAGCGCGTTCGATGTCCCGTTCTAGCAGAACTATTCCAATTTGCCTTAGGACATGCCTTGTTATAACTGCCGTAGTGTCCCAAGACTCGTTCTCCTCTTCCCCCACACCATACAACACAATATTGTTCCTTCTAGATTGATTTTCTAGATAGTCCATTTTTTCTTCCAGCCACCTCACTCTGTCTTCCACACTACTCCAGGCTACCTCCATTTCTTGAATCCTCTCCACGACAGAGTTTACCATAGACACCATGTCCTCCGTCTTTCGGAATCCCTGGGCCATCTCTCTCCTCGTCTCTTCCAGCATTTTCTTCATGTCCTGCATTTTTACAATTTGACAACACCGCACTGTTCTCGAGAACTGAAAACACGTCCGCACACTACCACGTACCAATGTAATGACTACTGCCACAGTTTGGGCCTCTAAACACTCTAACATCTTGTATTTTCACATCCATATTTTGTCCAACAATGATATAAGACGTTCAAAATTAGAAAAAAAAAATAGGATATACTGTCATACGAGAAAAAGATTATAGTATGATGCAAGGAAGTGTTTTTTATAGAATCGAGGAAATGTTTAAAATCCGAGCGATAGCGAGATTTTTAATTTCCGAGATACTGTAAAACACTTCACAAACGTGCGTTGTACACTATTTTTTGTGCGATGGTGATTTCAAAATAATGAATAATAGTAAAATAATAACATCTTTGTTGGAAATATTTGCGTTCATTATAAACAATTGACTAACGTTAACAGTGTGGGCAATGTTTATTAGTTGAAACTACAGGAGGTCGTGACACCAATTTAGTGAGAAAATGGCGGCAAGTACGTATTTATTGTTTTATATTGTTTGAAATAAAGTTCAGTTCATTTAAAATGCAGTGATTTGTTTCTTATAATGTATATTAACACTACCTTTTGGATATTTTCTATATACACATTGTATTTAGTATACATAGAGGGCAGTGGTTTTACTTTCCACGCGCGTTTTGTAATATGTAATACTACAGTATAGTTATTTTATTAGAATATAATTATTTAGGTTGGCAACCCAGAAATGTAGGAAGTTGAACTTTCAGTCATGGTCGCCATTGCTGTAAGTACGACAAAACGCACTATCGCGCAAAAATGAATATTAGATATTCAATACTAGATTATGTAAGATCTTCTTGTACCTTGTAAGCCCATGTTTTCCCTTAACGGAAATTTCGGCGCTATGGGCATGTACGAGGAATGCAGGAAGAAAGGTTACCCAGAAAAACATTGGAATGGTGTCTACCTGGGAGAAGAATGAAAGAATGACCTCGAAACTCGTGGATGCAAGAAATAAGAACTGGAATGAGAACAAGAGGACTGGAGGAAATGGAGTGGATGGATAAAGACGATTGGAGAAGGAAAATAAAACTTGTACATAAGTAAAATTGTTTTATTATTATTATTATTATTATTATTATTATTATTATTATTATTATTATTATCATTATTATTATTATTATTATTATTATTATTATTATTATTATTATTATTATTATTATTATTAGTTCACCGCTGTGGTCTCGAGGTAGCGTGCTGCCTTGTCACGCAGCGGGCCTCGGGGCAGTTTTTCTGGGTGAGGTTTTTATCGGGGTCTTTCCTCACCTGTAAGACAAATGTCAGGAAAACTTTAAGGCCCAAACGGTCCCCGAAATCATATGGGCATCATCATCATTATCATCATCCTTCACCGGTGTGGAAAGTAACGGGAAGCTACCACACCTACAATTCCCTAGTAAAGCTGCAAGCGTAGCATGAAAATGCTATGATTGCAGTGAAGGACCTGCCTTCGGACAGAATTAATATGGATAGATGTATTATTATTATTATTATTATTATTATTATTATTATTATTATTATTATTATTATTATTATTATTATTATTATTATTATTATTATTATTATTATTATTATTATTATTATTATTATTATTATTATTATTATTATTATTATTATTATAAGAAATTATGAAATTATAGTCGAGCCGTTCTAAAATCCGGCGTGGCCACGCCTATCCGATTTTTGGCGGTACCGCTGCCCGCGGTTTACAAAATAAACCGGCGTTGTCAAGTCAGTACGATCTTGTGTGGTGGACGAATCAGTGGAGTGTTGTTACAATGTGGTGTTACATGTGTCATAATGCTGCGGAGGAGTTCGGAATACTATCAATTCACAAACCAGAGAAACAATTCTTAACGTTACAGATTATTTTGAAAAAAAGAGCGTGAGAAACCTGGTAGTAGTACAAAGGGTAGACTTGTAACATCCTCTGTGTGTCTGTTGTCCCGTAACCTTGACGACAACCACTGTAAGTGAAAGAGCTAGTCAGCTGATGAAATGCCGTCGTGTGATTCGCTATCTGTTTTTACGCCGGCTCTACTGTAGGATATATTAAAGGCGGGTCAGTATTATTAGTAACAACTGATATTGAGAAAAATAGGTTAAATGGTTTCAATTTCTAAATGAATGGAAATACTACCTCTAAGAATGTTAATTCCCGAGGTACAAGGAAAATAACCTCGGGAAACTATATATATATATATATATATATATATATATATATATATATATATATATATAAGAAAAAGGGAATAATGGGGATGAATGGAAGTTTGCAGCCTGTAGTTTGTATATCCTATACAAATATTGTATGGTGGATTCAGTATTTTAGTTTCCAGGCGCTTTGCTTTGTGGTTAAGTAGGTCTATTCTGCACGGATAAGTATTTAGCATATCAAGCGGTGTTGTCACGTTTTATTTGCTGGCACTAACATCCTATATTGTAATAAAACTGGAAAAGACAATAGTTGCAACGCTGTTAAGATAATTATATCCACGTGGAGTTGAGATGGAAACGTCATTTTATACGTCAATTATAATGGTGAGGCATTATTGCCAAAGAACTGTTTTCAGTTTTTGGTGATTGGAGCGGCGTATTTAGAAGCCTCTAACAATAACTCTTCGGCTCTGCCTGGCAGTAACAATGTATTTTTTATACCAGAGGGAAACAGTTGCCTTTTTTGCCGTCTGTATACTGAGTCCACTAAACATTATTGAAGCATAATGACGCACTTTTCAACAGTTTCTGTAACATGCGTGCTAAAAGGTTGATAGTGATCTTCGCGTGATGTGCAACTCGCAACCAATCACACGCGGATACCTTTCAACGCCATAAATTACAATATGGCTATTGCATGTTCCATATGGGGAATGAATGGCGCATAATAATTTAACAAGCGATGGCGGCATTCAAGTATGTCCTCTGAGCGGCAGCATATTATAACATTTTGTTCAAAGACAGAGCAACTTAGATTACAGTTTCTGCCGGAGATCAGATCGTTGGAGAGTGGCGTGTTGAGATCTTCTAGGAGGGGTCTAGCGCGAAGAGAAAATTTGACAATTTTTCGGCACACTAAGAAAATTGAGGGGTGGCCAAATTGGGAATCAATAAATAAATGTGTATTATTAATAACTAGCTAATACCTGGCGTGCGCTGCTACGCCTAAATAAATTAAATGGGACATTCCTTGCGAAATTGGCAAAAAAATTCTGAAAATTGAACTCGCATCTTTAAAAGTTTACAATTTTTTTACAGTGAAACTTTATGATATACTGAATATCTGAACCAAATTTCAGGTCTTCGTTTTGATGTATTTAAAGACTGATAGAGCTGTGAATTTATCGTATTGTTTTAAATAGTCTATTTTATAAAATAAATTTCTCGGAGTATAACTACTCCCTCATTTTGAAAAGATAGTCACATTATAGATAATTTTATGCACTATCGCTTGAAAATTAGTATATTAATATTTACGTTTTTCTGAAGGGCGAAAATGCAATTAATATGCAATTAACCTTTCCTGTCAAAAAATTTATGAAATCAAAATACCGCATTATTACCTGATGACCAGTTAATTGTTTGTAATTAGTATTAAAGTGGCGGGATGAAAGAAAACTACCAAAAATATTTTCCCTAAAATCTTCTATGTGTAGACTGCCCGCAATACCTTTCGCGTGAGTAAAGATCGCTCGCTCGTACAAACTATGACGGAGCTACTTGGTAATAGTCCTTTGTGCACTTCCTAATATTTTTGTTATTATTATCATCATTATATTATTTTTATTATCATTATTACTATTATTACATCATCATCATCATCGTGGACTAGTGGTTACTCCGATTCCGAGGTTCACGGGTTCAAACTCGATAGGAATCAATGGAATTTTAATGGAGTAACAGTTTTGAATGTAGCTTTCTCCAGAGGGAAGAAAATCCGTGAGTCTTCGTGTCGTAGATTTACGGTACGTAGGAGAACCTCGCGCTTGAAATAAATTGCTACATAATGACCTCACATGTTAGTGAGCGTCATTAAATGTAACAATCTTTATTGATACCTCCAATAGGCGGTTAATTTTGTGCTGATTTTGGCTAATGTATAGCTTAATTTAAATTACTAAGCACCTACGAATTCAAGCTTGTAGGCTTATTAAAAATTATTTTCTAGAGAGTAGTTTTGTAATGTGTTGTAATATTCTGTACTTGTACACCAACGTTTGATGTTGAATATTGTTAAGTTAACGATAATAATTTATAACAATTTCCATGCTGTTACAAGTAATATTTAAGAGGTATAAATATATTTTATTGGCTTGGCATCACTTACTGATCTTGCATTCCCTACTCATGACATATCAAAGATGATTTTTAAAATGCACAATATTAGCTAAACTATTATTTAACAGTCTTACTAATAAAATCTCTTATACAGGCTTTCATCACTTGTTTGGTTATACAATGTATAAGCCTTATGTAGATCATGTATAATTTCCTTACTAATAAACGTTGTGCCGGAGCTATATAACAATAGAGAAACAATACGTCCCATATTCGTCATCATTATGACGTCAGAACATATTACGCGTAGTTAGTAACACAAAAACATCAACTAGTCATTAATTGTGTAAGAAATGTGTATGGATAAGGATAAATAGAGATTCCCTAATTGGGGAGGTACGGAAAATGTGTGTTTTAATTTATTTCCATTTTTCTTTAAGCTATGTCAAATATATCGAAGAATTAGTTTCACAGATAATGTGCTGTCATCTAACGTCAAGAACTTCGAACAATTCTTGGAAACAAATAAAAATTTTTTCCCATTACTTATTAATTATATGCAGTGTTTTAAGGTGCGTTAGAAAACGATAAAAATAGTAGGAAATGTTAGCGACAACAAAATAACGCTTTAAGCTAAAAAAAAATCAGCAGTTCGATCGGGAATCGAACCTAGGACCATGGACTATGGTCAGAAACTCTAACCGCAAGACTATCAAGCTAACATATAGCTTTTTGCAGATATAGTACCTTTATACTTAAATACATTTTTATATCGGCACGTAACATTACGCTCTTCTTGGACCTACCGTAAAGCTGGAGTTCCACAGGGCTCGGTGCTCGGCCCATTGCTTTTTTCAATCTATATAAACGACATATCTGACTCCCTAAAACATTGCAAACATCATTTATTTACGGACGACATGCAGATCTACCTTCACTCAGACAAATATTCTTTAAATGACGCGGTAACCAAAATTAATGAGGACCTTGACTCGCTAACGGCATGGACAGAGAAATATGGACTTCAATTAAATCCTAGAAAGACACAAGCAATCATTATGGGCCATCAGAGACTATTATCTTCAATTAACACAAATGCAGTATTACATGTGTCACTTAATGGGGTTCAGATCCCTTATAGTGAGACAGTAAAAAATCTAGGAGTGTTTATGGATAAACATTTAATTTGGAATAAACAAATAAATAACATTTGCAAAACTATCTTCTCAATAATACACTCATTAAATCGTATAAGAAATTGTTTACCGTTTTCTCTAAGAAAAAATGTTAGTAGAAACACTTGCAATGCCCCATTTTGATTATTGTGATACTCTTTTTACTGACCTAAATACTGTTCTTACCCAAAGACTTCAACATGTTCACAATTCTTGCATACGTTTTATTTGTGGTATACGTAGATTTGATCACGTTACACCATCCCTGGAACAATTGTCATGGCTTCGTCTACAAGATCGTAGAACCATCCATTCCCTATGCCTTCTCTATAAAATATTACACACATCATTACCTTATTATTTATCACGCCGCTTCACTAAACTCTCTGATACACATAACTTAGATACCCGATCCCTTGAGCACAGTTCCCTATATATCCCTCCTCATCACACTACCTATTATTCGAAATCTTTTACAGTTTCTCTTGCTAGAACATGGAATTCACTTCCACCCTATGTCAGAGACTGCCAAACTTTACCATCTTTCAGAAACAAATTGAAAATAAAATTACTAACAGAAACAACTTACTAATATTACTTTTTAAGAATTAATAATGCGTTTTTGCATTATTTAATAAAAATAGACTTAGGATTTGTTAATATATTTACTTAATGCCTTGTATAAAAAGCGTAGATTAATTCATTGTAGTTTATTACTTTCTTTGTATTTTTTTCTTTTCTTTTTACATATAGTAGATTCAAGCTGTTATTCCTTTTTTTATTCATTGTATCATTAATTTAATTTTAATTGTATTTAGTTTCATTGTATTATTAGACATTATTTTCATTATTATTCAATATGACAGATAATTAATTGTTCAATGTCTATTATTGTAATTTTTTTGTATTCATATGTAACATATGTTTGTCCTGTTTAATATGACTATTATTGTAATTTTTTTTGTATTTATATGTAACATATGTTTGTCCTGTTTAATATGACTATTATTGTAATTTTTTTTGTATTCATATGTAACATATGTTTGTTCTCGTGAGTGGAAGAGAAGGCCACATGGCCTTAACTCCACCAGGCTAAATAAATATATTCTATGCTATTCTATTCTACCACTCAAAATGACATCTATACGAAAACAAGTGTAACTAAATTAATATGGTTCAAATTCTTCCCTGTAGGGGGAGAGCGCCTAAATCTCTGTAAAGGGAAAACATAGGCTTACAATACAATACAATACGTATATTATATGCCCCGCGCCGTAGCCGAGTGTTTAAGGCAGGAAGCGTTGGCGCAGAGCTACGGGACTTGCGGTTGTTCGAGTCTCCATGAGGAAGAAATTTTCTCATGGTATTTCGGCCAGTATGGGACCGGTGCCCACGCATCATCGTGAGGAATTTGGGTAGCTACAATAAGTAGGACTTCAGGTTGAGAAAACCAGCTATAACGGCTGGGGGACTCAACATGCTGACCACATGTCACCGGCTGATGATCATCTGTGATTGACACGTGTGGATGTGAGGCCAGCAGCCGGTTGGTAGGCTAAGGGCCTTCTAGGCCTGTCACGCCAGGAGATTTTTTATGTATTTTATGTAGGGTCTATTAATGATGCAGGAAAGTTTTGTTAAAATAATATTATGAAGCATTTAAACTACATCCAGGTTACACATTGTCTCACTAGTGTAGAACATATTCTTTTGTGAATTAGTGTTCAATTTAAAAATATAATTAGGCCTAATCGAGAATGAGTGTAACAAAAAGGCATTTTATGATGCTTTATTTTCCTACCCAGAGCTTTATTAATATTATTTACGTCCTGTGCATCCATCAAACAGTCGTTAAAGTGTTGCATTTTGCGTTAAATTTTAGGGAACGTTCATCAAAATCATAAGAAAGCAATCAGTTGATCTTAAAGTCCGACATTTTCTCTAGTTATACAATCCTTAAACAAGGCTGGAGGCTTGTATAACGATTCCCATGTAAAGCTGTACAATACACTGAACAGCTAATACAGTGTTTATTAGTAAGAATTTTCAACTGAGATGTGTATAAACCTTGTATAAAAGTTATATATGGATTATTAGTAAGAAGAATAATGTTTAATGTAATGCCTAAACTTCGCATTATTCTCCTTTTATAACACAAAATGTATATTTCTACGATTATTCTCTCATCCCAGAAGCATTTAAGAAATTATAAAATTATGTATTAACACATAATATTGTTGATAACTATCTTATACTAATATAAACATAAATAAAATTATATTTATCTTCTAACTCTTTGTAGATCTGCAAACTTGTTAGTTATTTTAAATTTGACTGTGACACTTAAAATGACGAGATCCACTAAACACACGCACTGATTTAAATCAACTGCCTTGTAAGTAATCTGAACTTGAGAATTGTTGATGGAAAAGCAGATGTTTAAGGAAGACTTGCTGATTCAGCATTATTATCGTTTGGTAGGAAGTGGTACGAATATTAAAACATTCAGTTTTATTTGGAAGTGATATCTTATAACAACCCTGTTTCGTCATAGTTTTCAGGGTTCAATACAGTACACCGAATAAAAGGTTATTTTAAGATTTCAGGAGATTCCCGGGATGAATTTAAACTATAAGAGAATTGATATACTCAATTCCTACACCCTTAAAAACGCCCTTTGTAGTGAAAAACGTGAAAAAGTCCCTTTTTTACCCTTAAATGGCTTACGCTGCCTAAACCATAACAAATACACAAAATTAATGTACGTAGAATTGAATATATCAAAAAACTCTACAAAAAGTCCGCGAGAGCACATGTTTTACAGATAACACACAATAGCCATTTTTATCTTTCATTGATGCCAAGGAGATCGGGATAAGTAGATTTCCGGGCAAGCATTTGCTGCCATACCATTCATCCGATTGTCATGGGTTTTTTTGCAAAATGTTCAGGAGTTTCCTGGGAAGATTATAGGTTTTAAGAGAGTTTTAATGCTCAAGCCCTTCACTCTTAAAAATCACCTTCTGTAGTGAAAAAACCTGCAAAAATGTCGCTTTTTGTAAGCTCAAATGGCTTACGCTGCCTAAATCAAAACAAATACACAAAATTAATGTACACAGAATTAAATATCTAAAAAACTCTACAAAAAAAGTCCGCGTAAACATATGCTTATCTTTTACGAAAAACTCACAATAACCATTTTTTTTTTCATTGATGCCAGGAACACTGGGATAAGTAGATTCCTGGGCAAACGTAGCAGCGAACGGCGGGTATTCTTTTACGGATAACTCACAATAACGATGTTTGTCTCTCAGCTCATTTATGCCAAGAAGATCGGGATAAATAGCTTTCCGGGAAACATCGGATAATCAGCAGGGGGTATCTAAAAATAATTACGATATAAATTGTTTTACTTAAACATAAAAACACATTCATTTTCGTCTTTCAGCTCATTTATTCCCAGAAGATCAGGGTAAGTAGGTTCCCAGGCAACTCCGGGCAATCAGCACGGGATATATAAAATAATTAAGATATAAATTGTTCCTTTCACTTATTCAACTATACATAAACACACTTTACTTTTTTGCCTTTTAGCAGACTTATGCCAAGAATATCGGGATAAGTAGATTTCCGGCAACATCCTGTAATCAGCACGAGGTATCTTAAAATAATTACGAAATAAATTGTACCCTATACTTATTCAACTGAACATAAAAACGCCTTAATTTTCGTCTTTCAGCTCATTTATGCCAAGATAATCGGGATAAAGATTCCCGGGCAATGCTGGGTAAACAGCACGAGGTACCAAAAAGTAATTTCGATATAAATGGTGTCATACACTTATTCAACTAAACATAAAAACACATTAAATTTCACCTTTCAGCTCATTTATGCCAGGAAGATCGGGAAAAGTAGATTCCCGGGCAATGCCGGTTAATCAGCACGGGGTATCTGAAAATAATTACGATATAAATGTGTCTGTTACTTATCCGACTAAACATAAAAACACATTAATTTTCGTCTTTCAGCTTATTTATGCTAAAAAGAACGGGATAAGTAGATTCCCGGTCAACGATGTGTAATCAGCACGGGATATCAAAAAAATGATTACGATATAAATTTATAATTATTTTTCCTTTGTACTTATTCAACTAAACATAAAAACATTAATTTTCGTCTTTCAGTTCATTTATGCCAGGGAGATTGGAATAAGTAGATTCCCAGTAACGCCGGGTAATCTCTCGGCGTATCTAAAAATAGATAGATAGATAGATAGATCATCGGTTGATTAATATCTTTGACATCGTCCGATTCCCAATAGCCAATTTAATCGGTCCATCCAATCACCTGGTTGTAGATGTTTCTCCTTCATGTATAATATTCCTTGACTCCAGGAGGTTTTAGGTCTACCTCTGCCTCGTCTTCCCTCAGGTTTCTATCCCAAAACAGATTTTGGTAACCATTCCTCTTCCATTCGCTGGACATGACCGTACCATCTGAATTGCTGAGTTTTAATATAATCTAAAATAGTGTCTTCAATCTCCATTTTCTCCCTTATAAGTATCTAAAATAATTACGTTATAATTGTTTCCTTTAATTTGCTTAACTAAACATAAAAACGCATTATTTTTCGTCTTTCGCCTCATTTATGGCAAGAAGATAGGGGTTGCTGATCTCCCATCGGGCGCCTCCCCACGTGGTGGATAGGGGAATGCCTCCTAAATATAGGTGGTACTGGGGAAATGAAATACCCGGGGTGAACCAAAATCAGCATAGCGACTGTTCCAGATTGGACGGCTATAATGTGCAGGTACAGCTCAGAGCCGAAGAGAAGGCAATCTACCTAAGGGAAGGCACCCTAAAAACAAAGCTGAAGCAAGTTGGGAGGCTGTAAGGTGGCAATCCCACCACCCAACTATATCTGCGCAGCCCTTGTAAGGCGGCCAGATGAATCTTCTATTACTAAAAGCGAAGGAGAAAGCCGGACGGAAACACTGATGATGGACCAGGCAAGAAAAGGACAATGATAAAGAATAATTTACTATTGGCAGCATGGAATATGAGAGGGTTAAATAATAAACAGGCAGAAGTTTTATATGAAATGAAAAAGAAAAAGGCAAATATAATGCTCTTAACAGAAACAAAGAAAAAGTTGAAAGGGACACAGGATATAGAAGATCACCTCCTTGTATATCGTGGTGTAGTAAGACAACAACGTGCAACAGCTGGAGTAGCTATAATGATTGACCCCATTTGGAGAAAGAAAATACATAGCTATACTTTTATATCAGAAAGAATAATTATTGTCAGGTTTAAAATACAAAGAGGGTATATGACAATAATAGGTATATATGCACCAAAACAAGGGAAAAAAGAAAAAAATTGAAACATTTTATAAAGAACATCAAAAGTAGTGAATAAAATAAATAAAAATGATTATATAGTTATTGGAGGTGATTTTAATGGAAGAATAGGGTGCCATCCTATACCTGATATAATTGGTACACAAGGAGAAACAATAGAAAATGATAGTGGAAAAGAACTTCGACAATTTGCAATATTTAATGGATACAGAATTACTAATACCTATTTTAGAAAGAAAAAAATACATAAGTACATCTGGTCGGCTAGAGGATTAAGATCAATTTTTCATTATTTCTTGGTAAACAGAAAATTGATACCCTGGGTTACAGATGTAAGAGTATATAGAGGTTTCGATGTAGGAACAGATCATTTTCTCTTGACATGTAATACAAAATTATTAGAAAGATGGAGGAAACCAACAACAAGAAAAATTTATAATGAAGAAATATATAAAGTGAATTTATTACAAGAAGAAAGTACAAGAAAGTTGTATGCAAATAGATTATCTCAATATATATTACAGCGACTATTTAACTCATGCCCCAAATGGGAGTCAATGACCAATCACGTTTCAATGATTTCTGTATTACAACCAATCAGAGACGTGTTTCACGAAATAATTATCAACGTTAGGATTATCATATATTAAGCAAAGCTCCTCCTTTTTAATATTCTGAAAAAGGGTCGGAAAGTTAGTTTGAAGGGACTGAGATCTGATAACAAATACGGCTACCAGAGTGGGAGATAATAGTTGCTTACATGATCAAAACATTGTAGCAATTGTTTATACCACCAAAAAAAGAAATGCACTGTTTGAACTTTCTTAAATGTATACGACATCAAAAATGAATTAATATACAGATTGATGTGTTTCATTTTTTCTCCACTAGAGAGCATTCTTACAATATTGCGTTCCTTTGGCAATAAATAGTATGATCTGGTTGCAGTGATAAACAAAAGAAGCAGTAGAAGCGTAGGCTACCTATCGTTTCTCATTAGTTTTCAAACATCACCGTTTACTTTAAATATAAAAATATTTTTAAATAACTGTAGTTAAATAATGATTTGTGAGTAAACAGCTTTATTTTATTCGTTAAATAGTCCTAACAAATGCCACTCTTGATTTCCAAATTCTCTAGATAAATTCACTCCTCACTTCGTGAGTCGTGAATTTATCGATAATTTGGAAATCACTCGTGGCATTACTTATGAGAAATAAATAATAATATAGAAGAAGAATGGAGCAACATCGATTGGGCTCTAAAGAAAGCAGCATATGAAGTTCTAGGATTAAGAAGGAAAAATTGTAAGAGGAGAGGATTAAGAATATGGAATGACGAAATTAAAACAGTTATAGAGCAAAAGAAGAAAGCATATTTACAATATTTACAAAAAGAAAACTGAAGAAACAAAAGAAATATATTATAACAAAAGAAAGGAAGCAAAGAAAATTGTTAGGAAATCCCACCAAGACAGTTGGGAACGATATGTATCTAATCTAGAACATGATCTACATGGACGACAATGGACTGCTTATAGAACAATTAAATATTTAAAAAAATCAGAAAAAGAAGCTGCATATATACCTACATCAATATCAGAAGAACATTGGATAGAATATTTCAGAGACCTGTGGTACAACGAGAATGAAAACGAAGAAGAACCAAAATGTGAGAATTTGAAAGTTGATAAAATACAAATGAAAGAACTGGAAGAATCGCTCCAATTAACAAATAATAGAAAAGCTAGCGGACCAGGTGACATCAATTCAGAACTAATTAAATATGCAGATATATTCTTTAAATAAAGATTCTTGAATGTTCTTAATGTGTGTTGGGAGAATCATAATATACCAGCAACATGGAGGCAAGGTATAGTAAAACCAATTTACAAGAAAGGAGAAAGAAACCAACCATCTAATTACAGAGGCATTGCCCTTCTAAATAGTGGATATAAAATCTATCCTAGAATAATAGCAAAACGAATACAACGAATTACTGAAGTAACACTAGCAGAAGAACAAAACGGGTTCCGAAAAGGAAGATCTTGTACCGATGGAGTATTTGCCCTGAATCAGATAATAAACAAAAGACAAGAAAAAAACCTAGAAACACGTTTGTTATTTATAGACTTAGATAAAGCATTTGATCGAGTAAACAGGGAAATATTGTGGAATATCCTAAAAGATAAAGGCCTCCCTATTCAGATTATAGAAACTGTTAAAAGCTTGTACTATGGAACAAATATTTGTATTGACCCTCAGTTGACTAAAAATAAGACATTTTTTTCAAATAAACCAAGGAGTACGACAAGGGTGTTCACTCTCACCTATATTATTTAATATTTATATGGACGATATCCTAAAAGAATGGAAGACGTTTTTAACTAATTAAGGAATATTAATTGATAATGAAGATAAAATAAATGCTTTATTATTCGCTGACGATGTTGTACTTTTAGCAGAATCTGAAAATGAGCTCCAAATGTTAGCATATAAATTTAAATTAATAGCCAATAGATATAATTGTAAAATATCAATAAATATGTCAAAAGTAATGGCATTTATTGGTAAATATGGAATTAGATAAAAAATTGTACTGGATAACAAAATAATAGAACAGGTATCACATTTCCAATATTTAGGATGTGATATAACTTATAGAGAAAATAAAGATATAGAAAATAAAGTAAATAAATTTCAGGCTATTTGTGGAACCATAAAAATAACCTTAGGTCGGAAAACAAGGAAAGATACGAAACTTAAATTATATAAAACAATGGCTGTTCCTTTGTTGTTGTATGGAAGTGAAAATTGGATAATGAAATCAAGGGATAAAATCAGGATACAGACTGCGGAAATGCTGTTTTTACGTAATATGAAAGGATGCACAAGAGCGGATAGAATAAGGAATGAAACTATACGAGAAGAATTAAATATATATAAAATTGAAGATAAAATTAGCGAAAATAATAAGAAATGGACAGAACATTTAATGAGAATGAACAACGAAAGAATACCAAAAAGAACCTTCCTGTATAATCCCAGAGGAACAAGAGATGTTGGCCGACCACGTAGAAGATGGACTCCACTTTTAACTTCGCCAGAACAGGCTGCATAGCCTAAACCTTGTAGTAGAAGAAGAAGATAGGGATAAGTAGATACCCGGGCATCGCCAGTTAATCAGCACGGGGTATCAATTTATAATACCTTTTTTCCTTTCACTCATTCAATTAAACATAAGAACACATTAATTTTTATTGTTTTTCGGCGCAGCAGCGCACGCCGGGTGTTAGCTGAGGTTTTATACAATCCGGTTTTTGATTCGCGTGTCGGATATTTTGAACTTAAATACATTATTTATTGAAAAATAACATTGCTTAGTATTTTGTTCTGTTTCATTTATGTCTTCCTGTATATTATTATGTTTATATAGTCCATTTAAACAGGAGTCCATTTTTTTTCTGTTATTGAAGTAATGTTAATTTTACTATTTGGGACTTGCTGATAGTAAGTGTCAATTCTAACAAAACCATCACAGTCTTATTCAATTAAGCTTTGCTTATACCACGACCAGTACCTTAACCTTAAATTGGCCAAACAATAATTCATTCTGTCAGTTATTTATAAATTCCGGACCGCATAGAAAACAAAATCATATAAAACTCTGTATTATTTTACATTACTACGTAATTTTATGCAAATGTAAGTAATTTCTACTCATTTGTTTTTCTATTGTTTTTATTATATTATCGAATTATTAATAATTCTAAACCGTTCAACCGACCTTCGTGAAAATTTGAATTTTACAGGATTTTAGACGCGGCAAGTGTTTAGACGTTATCTATTATATTTTTAAATCATTAGGTGTAGGATTTCACCTCAAACGAAATTTTAAAAATCGCTCTAGCAATCCCAATTTTCGATGTTTCACAACAAAACTCTAAATATCGTATTAAAGTAAACCGAGGTACGTATTTTCCAAAAATCAGTGAAATCCAACCATTAGAAGTGGGGATTTACCTGAAATTTGAAATTAAGAATTTACTATAGCAACCGCCATGTTTGGTTTGTATCAATGTATACCATATAATTAATGTACCCTAAATATTTAATTTATTAAGGCGTAGCAGCGCACGTCAGGTATTAGCTAGTAACATAGTAAAAATCTGTACCAGTTTATTCAATTAATGATGTAAGAGTTTTTTATTATGTATTACATTTAAACTGTAATTAAAATTTTGTAACAAAATAAATAATTTGTTTTAAAGGAGGAAAGAAGATTACGAGTATTTGAGAATAAAATTCTTAGGAAAATTTTTCGATCAAAAAGAGATGAACAGACAGGTGAATGGAGAAAACTACATACTACAATGGGCAGGACATGTGGCACGTATGGGGGGATGAAAGAGGTACTTGGAAACTTCTTTTAGGAAAACCGGAAGGAAAACGCCCAGTTTGAAAGACCAAGAATGATGTGGGAGAATAACATTATACATGATTTGAGGGAAGTAGATTATACAGAGGATGATTGGAAAAGTTAGCTCGGGCTATGGATGTATGGAGAGCTTATGTCCGCGCGGCTATGAACCTACAGGTTCGACAGAACTAGTGAGTTAGTTAGTTATAAATAATTTGTTAAATAATTCACGGTAAACGTAACAGAGCTCTTTACTTCTCGCTTTCAGCAATTAAATTCCAAAAATAAACATCTATTGCGTAAGAATTAAAATATCGCCACTTTTATAAATTTACAATACTGTTCCATTAAGAGAACATACAATAATCTATTAGATTTAATGGCAGTTGAAAAAGTCACTGATGAAGCGGGGTCAGCCGTTACAATTAACTACACGCGCGACCTTGGTTGTGAAATGAACCAGTTACGCTGTGTATCCGCCAGTTTTTAACGAAAATAGAATTAAAAAAACATTCGTATTGTCTGAACTATACATCTCACCAAAAAGGTAATTACTGGAAATTAATCCTTATTACGTGAATAATATCCTATATTTTTTTCGTTTTCAGTTTTTGATATGTACTGCAGTAAACCGCCATAAAATATAAAATTGACACTGAAAATAAAAATATCCTAATTATAAAAATAACACCCTTAAACTACATGATATCACCTATAAAAATACGTTTAAAAAAATTGTTGTTTACTGTTTCTGAAATATTAGTTAGTAAACGTTTTAGTTTATCAAAATTTACGATAATTTTAGATCGTCATAACTACAAACCTATAAATGATAAAATTAAATTTCGGTATTAATACGTTTATAAATGTATTCACTATATTTAGGGATACATAAAATTAAAAAAATGAATAGCAAGATTTTTTGCTGTCCGATTTGATATGGATTATCCCAAATGTGATTTTATGTTTAGTTGAATAAGGAATAAATAAAAATAATTATAAATTTATATCGTTATTATTTTAGATACCCCTTGCTGATTACTCGGCGTTGCCCGTGAATTTACTTATCCCGATCTCTTTGGCATCAGTGAGCTGAAAGATAAAAATGGTTATTGTGAGTTATCCGTAAACGAATACCCGCCGTGCCCTGCTATGCTTGCCCGGTAATCTATTTATTCCGATCTTCTTGGCATCAATGAGTTGAAAGATAAAAATGGTTATTGTGAGTTATCCGTAAAAGAATATCCGCCGTGCGCTGCTATGCTTGCCCGGGAATCTACTCATCACGATCTTCTTGGCATCAATGAGCTTAAAGATATAAATGGTTATTGTGAGTTGTCCATGAAAGGCAGACATATGCTATCGCGGACTTTGTTGTAGAATTTTTTAAATACTTGATTCTGTGTTCATTAATTTGGTGTATATATTATGGTTTAGGTAACGTAAGCCATTTAATCATCCAAAAAGTTCAGAAAGACAGGTTTTTCACTACAAAGGGTGAAGGAATTGAGTATTTCAACTCTCTTATAATCTAAAACATTCGCGAGAAACTATTGAACATTTTGCAAAAAGCCCCATCACAATCGGATGAACGGTATGGCAGCGATAAAGAAACAGATAGGCATTTTTGTATATAGGCCTATATGAGAACTTCATATGGTATTTTGTTCCGATCTTCAATAACTTTGCTTTGACGCCTCTTTATTCAGGCTTATGGTTCTTTTATGAGCCTGTAAATCTTCAGACTCGGGGTCCACGACTTAAAAGTCCCTCCTGAAGGTCTTGCTCCTTTGATTTTTCCATCCTAAAAAATCCATCTACTTCTACAGGGTTTGAACCCGCTACCCTCAGGACCAGAGTAAAGAAACATAACCACCAGTTCATATATTCGTATATTTTTTTCTTTATTCGTGGGATATAAATATGCATGTACGGCCAAACAGACCCGTGCGGAATGTCGTTGAAAATGTGTGCAATTCCTTTCTTTCGAAGAATTTCTACCATTACAAAACTGTATATGATAAACTTGGGTCATTAAGGATGTGGCTCGTTGTGGACTTTTCTCAACTTGGAGTTGCTACTTATTGTAGCTACACAAATTCCTCACGATGCTGGGTGGCACCGGTCCCATAGTGGTCTAAATTCCATGGCAAAAACTTCTCAAAACGTAGCATATAGCAATCAATTTATAAAGTTAGGTTGTATTCGTTAACCAAGAAAATCGAATCATTAGATGTAGGAGTTCACCTGAAACAAAATTTAAAAATTGCTTTAATGACAGCAATTTTCGATGTTTTGGAACGAAACTCAGTATATGCTATTAAAATAAAATCAGGAATTTATTCTCCAAAAATCAGGGAAATCAGACCTTAAAAAGTGAAGGTTTGTCTGAAATCCAAAATTAAAAATTTGCTCTAGCAACCGCCATGTTTGCTTCCCGCAATATATACCACACAATTTAATTTAAATTTGAATTGGGAATATATTGTACAAGATAAAGAGACTATATTTTTTTTACTCCATGACGCGACAGGCCTGGAAGGCCCTTGATCTACCAGCCGTCTGCTGGCCTTACATCTACATGTGTTAATCACAGAGGTAAACTTTCATGCAGATGGCGTAGGGGTGACAGATGGTCATCATACCGGGTCTCCCAGTCGTTATAGCTGGTTTTCTGAATCTGGAGCAGCTACTTGTTGTAGATACCCAAATTCCTCACGATGCTGGATGGGATCGGAAAATGTATTTCTATATGGAGACCCGAACCAGCACAAGTCCCGTAGCTCTGCGCCAAGGCATCTTGCCTTCGCCACTCGGCTACGGCGCGGGAACTACAAGATATATTACTTTCATTTATTTAATATCTTTAAAAAAAGTAACGAAAAGTGAATCCATGTATATCATTTAAATTTGTATCATATTATACAACAATGTGCAAATAGGTATGGTCGGCTCAGTCATTTAGTTTACAGACGGCATCAATGGCAACTGTTTCCCTCTGGTTTAAAAAAATGCGTTGTTACTGCCAGGTAGAGCCGGGAAGTTGTGGTTAAAAGCTTCTAAGACGCCGCTCCAATCATCAAAAACTGAAAACAGTTCTCTGTCAATAATTTCTTCGCATTTTTAAATGACAGCGTTGTAACCTTTGTCTTTTGCAGCATCTTTAGTTGGTAAAAATTTTCTAGTGAATGAAACCTGACAACTCCGCTTGACATGCTAAATACTTATGCTTGCAAAATAGATCTACCTAACCACAAAGCAAAGCGCCTGTAAACTAAATTACTGAGTCGATTAAAATAACGGTTATGCATGTTTGTTTTCACTGTAGTCGGGCACATTTAAATAAGCTGGTAACAGAAATTGAGTTTATTCAATTTAACAAATGAAGTATACAGGCGCGACATAAGTCTGTTTAACCACTACACATGGTTGCAAGAAAAAATCAGGTTGGTTGAAACTGGAGTTTGAATACGAGACCTTCAAAATATAATTTCAAACACTACTGTCTGGGGTAATTTGCTAACTAAGGAACAAATTCGGTAGTTTTTTTTTTTTTTTTTTTTGTGTAGATGTTTGAAGAAGTAATTCTTTTCCCATGTTGTGGTGACATCTTGAAGCAGCTAACTCTCTTCATACCCGATGATGTAGTAACATTTTGAAGGATTAGTGTCCCAAAAAGAATTACTGGTTCAGGTTGGGTTTGATTTTCGGTAGAGCTGGATTCTCTTTTCAAGGTCGGAAGTTGGTACACAGGATAGGAAAACATTTTAAAAATCACTAATAACTGATTCTTGTAGAAATAGTTATAAATTTATTCATTTTGTAGGTTCCCAGCAGATTAAGTAAATTTAAGTGGTAATATTCTTCACTGTCAATTAAAATAAATTATTTTCTTTTCTTGAATCAACTATTCTTCTTGTATTAAATATCACATTTTAACAGGAGAACTCTTATTGCTTCTATGTTTGTTGAAAGTTGTATGCAGAATGACTAGGTAATTATTTTATAATTTTAAAGAACATTATTACATCACATGATTTTATATTTAAATTCTATTGGTTAATATAATGTTTAAATTTGATTTGTTAAATCAAAAAGTTAATTGTTTTAACATCCAATCAGAATTTAGTATACTTTTATTTAAAAATATTAAGTTAAACAGGTGTTCTAAATTAATATAAAATTATGGAATATTCACCTGAAAGGTCCGTCTCCTCAACTTAATTAATCATTTAACTGTAGCGCTTTCGGGACTTGTCCCATCATCGGCAGGATTCAAAACTGGTGTTTCACTGAAGATCTGGTGTTCTTATTACAGTTATAACAGAAAGCTTTATTATAATGCATATTTTGTGCTTTTCACTTATTAATTAATTTATTATTCTGACAACAATGACTTAAAACAATTTTAAAAGCATTATTAAGAAAGACTGTTATGTAATACAATTTATTTAATTGTTACTGCGACATTTTTTTCAACAATGAGCAACAATGAATTATTTAGATGTTTTTCTTTGTTTAAGTTCATCATCATCATCATCATGAACAAATTCGTTTTAGGCCATGTGGCCTGTACGGTAAACCTAGCGAAGATGGTCTTGATCTTTCCACCGATGCTTTAGTCTTCCTTGGTCCCTATGTCCAGTTGGGGTATATTGGAATGCCAATTTTGGAAGTCTATTTCTTGCCATTCTTCTCAGATGATGTTTCTATTCTTGTTGGTATCTTTGGATATCTTCATTTAAACTTGCTACTCCAAGTTTTCCTCTGATAATAGTGTTCCTTTGGTGATCCAGTCTATTAACTCCTAACAATGATCGTAAGAAGCGCATTTGGCTTACTTGAAGTTTATGAGAGTTTCTTTTATTTAAAATCCAAATTTCACTTCCGTATTTTAGAGCAGCTTTTGATGTGATGTTATGTAATCTAGTTTTGTCTCTGTCCTCATCTGTTTACCAAAATGTCTTTGTATTACCCCATTCATTTTATTATATTTTTGTAATTTTGAATCAATGTCACTCTTATTACTCTGCAAATACACTTCCTAAGTAAGAGAAATCTGACACTTGTTCTATAATTTTTCCATCAATCTCAATTTTCACCCGTTGTATGTTTTTTCCACACATTGCCATTGTTTTGGATTTTGATGTGGAAATTTTCATATTATATTTGCTGGCAATTTTGAATAATTGATATGCTGCTATTTGTAAGCTATCTTCGGAATCTGATAAATTATTTGATCATCAGCATATAATATTGTTTGAATTATTTTATTCCTAGTTATTGAAATTCCACTGTTTACTGCTTGTTTCCATTCTTGCACTATTCTGTTAATATATATATTAAATAAGAGTGGAGATAGTCCACATCCTTGTCGAACACCTTTGCCTGTGTTTATGTGTTCTGTTATTTCTCCATCTGGTAATTTAATTTTGATTTTAGAATTTTGATATAAGCTTTGTATGGCTCGTATTACATGTGAGTGTATATGTTCTTCATGCAGTATCTGCCAAAGTTTATCTCGGTTTACATTATCATATGCCTTTTCATAATCTATAAATAGTATGTACAGTGGGAGATTAAATTCTCTCCTTTTTTTCATAATTTGTTGCAGGGTAAATATTGCATCTATAGTGCTCCTCCCTTTTCTAAATCCACATTGTTCTTCTTCCAAAAATGTTTCACTACTTACTGATAACTTATTTTTAATTATGTTGGCATATAATTTAGATGCAGTTGGGAGTAAGGTAATGCCTCGGTAGTTATCACATTTGTTTTTCTGACCTTTTTTATGAATATTAATTACTAGACCCGTTTCCCAATCCGTTGGAATATTAAGACAATGCCCAATATTGTTAAAAAGTTCTAATAGTTTCTCTTTCAAGGCAGTTCCTCCATACTTAAAAAGTTCTACATTTAAATCATCTAAACCTGGACTTTTCCTGTTCTTGGCCTTCTTTAAAACTTCTTCTAGTTCGTCCATTGTTATGTCTGTTTTTTCTATTTCATTTTCACAAGTCAAATTCGAAGTAATTTTTTCAGTGTGAGTGTTCGGTTCTGACCAAAGATTTTTGTAGTAAGTAATCCAATCTTGTTTTGGTATCAGATTAACATTAATTTTGTCTTTTGTTTCCATCTGTAATTTTTTGAATATTTTAAATCCTTGTCTTTGTGCTCCTGTAATATCACGTTCTAAGGATTTTACAAATTTATCCCAATCATCCCTTCTATATTTTCTAGACAATTTACGAACCTTAGCTCTGAGTTTTTTATATTCTGTATAATGTTCCTCTTGTTTAGTTTGTAAATACACTTTATAGGCTTTTTTCTTTTGTTCAATATTTTCTTTTAATTCAGGATTCCAAGTTCGTAATCTCTTTTTGTTTTTGATTTGTTTATATCCGAGACTCTTGTATGCTGCTTCCATGATTGCTTGTTTTAGATTTATCCAGTCCTCTTCAATATCGCCAGTGCTTGTTTTAAGTTTATTCTTTATTCTAGTTTGATATAATATTTGTGTACTTTGGTCTTCCAATAAGTGAATTTTAAACTTTTTTGGTATCTTATTTTGTACTGTCTGCTTGTATTTTCTTGTGCTGATGTGTTTGTGATATAATTTTATTTTGCTTTCAACAAGAAAATGGTCACTATAAATTTCACTTCCTCTGTATACTCTAGTATCATTTACAGACTTTTTAAGTTTATTATTAATTAGTACATAATCTATTATAGACTTTGATCCCCTTGCTGCCCATGTATATTTGTGTATTTTCTTGTGTCTAAAGAAGGAGTTTGTGATTCTTAAATTATTGAATATGCAAAAATCTATTAGCAGTTTACCATTATTGTTGCAAGTTGGTTCTCCTTCTGATCCAATGCATTCTCTTATCGGTTGATTTCCGACTCTTGCATTAAAATCACCAGCAATTGTGAGATAATCTTGTTTATTTACTTTGTCAATGGTTTCTTGTAAAATATCATAAAATTCTATGGTTTCTGAATCGTTTCCTTCTACAGGGGCATAAATTCCAATTATAGTCAAATTATGTCCTAAAATTTTTATTCTAACTGTTACGATTTTTGGGGAAATCCATATAAAATGTGTTGCAAATTTTTCCTTATTAAAATTGCGACTCCTGATGATGCCCAATTCTCTGCTGGAACTCCAGAATAAATCATTACATATTTTCCTAATTCTTCTGATCCTTTGTTCTTCTTTTTTTTGTTTCCGAAATAATGGCAATGTCAATTTTTCTTTTGTCTAACTCTACTTCTAACTCTTCTTCTTTATGTGTTATTCCTCTCACATTCCATGTTGCAACTTTGAGATCCTTAATCATTAACCTATTTCTTGCTTTGTCGTCATCAGTGTGATCATTCCAGTCTTTGCTTAAGTTTCTTCGAGTAGTAGGAAGTCCCCTGGGTTGGTTACCAGCCATCCACAGAGCAAGACTAGTGGTAGGGCTGCTACCTTATAGCCTCTAGTCAGGCGTTCAAAATATGGAATTTCCTCCATATTCGATGGAACGGTTATACCGCCGTGACTCGGTCCCCATTACCTCGTTAGTTAAAAGCAGGGTGTACCACGTGCAGGTGAGGTTGATAATTAGGTAGGAGAGGTTATAGAATGCACATCACTACCTCTTACACCCCTTGTTTAAGTTATATATAAATATTAAAAGAATTTTAAAGTGTAATATTATTACTTTAACTTTCATATTTATTATGATATTAAAATCGTGCTATATGTTTTAAGAAATTATACAAACAATAATAGAAAGTATACTTATATTTGGGCCAGAAAGCTGGACAATAAATGAAAGGATGCTGAAAAGAGAAGTTAAAGGTCCATATATGCATTTTTTCAGCGGAGTAGAGAAACATAAACGAGCGCAGAGAGGAATCTCAATAATAATTATGAAGAAAATTCAAGAAATTTATAACTAGTTGGGAGGCCATAAATGAATGTCTTTGTGTTGATAAAATCCGTTTGTAATGTTTAACGAGTACTGCTCACATATTTCTATAAGTCTTTCGCCGTTATCATTAATTTTCTCCTCTCCAAAAGGACCGACCACTTCACCAACATTATTTATGATATTTATACATAAAGCACTGTCAAACTGGAGCAAAAAATGTTCAGGAATGGGAGTACCAATTGGAGATGGTTCAACAGATACAATATATACACTGTTATTTGCGGATGACCAGATAATAATTGCTCAATAATATGAAGACATGGAGTTTATGTACAGAAAAGTATTGGACGAATACGATAACTGGGGTTTGAAAATAAATTTAGAAAAAACATTTTATATGGGATGTGGAGCCGAAACCGAATATTGATATTAGAATATGAAAAGGGGTATATTAGAGGATGTGAAGAAATTAGATAAAGAGGAAAAACAAGAAAGTGATATTAAGAACAGAATAAATAAAGGTAGAGCAATAACAGCAATGATGAATGGAGTCTTATGGAACAGACATATAACTAGGAAAAACAAGTTACAAATATATAATTCAATAGTGGGAAGTACTGTCACATATGGAGCTGAAGTTTGGAAATTCAACAAAAACTTATGTCGATGAAAATGGATTTCTTGAGGAGAGCAGCAAGATGTTCAAAATTAGACAAAATAAGAAATACTGTCATAAGCGAAAAAATGAATATTGGTTATTCAATAGTAGATTAAGTACGGTATAAGCATTTAAATTGGTATGGGCACGTACGACGAATGCAAGAAGAAAGATTACCCAGGAAAACATTGGAATGGTGTCCACCTGGAAGAAGGAGGAGAGGAAGACCTCGAAACTCGTGGATGCAGAAAATAAAAACTGGAATTAGAGCAAGAGGACTGGAGGACATGGATTGGATGGAGAGGGATGAGTGGAGAAGAAAAATAAAACTTTAGGCACAGAAATATGTGTAAGCATTAAAATTCTGTATATAAATAAATGTTGAAAAGAGTTTTGGCGTAAGAAATGTATGGATTGCGAATAAGTATGAGAATATTCAAGTTACAACATATTAGAAATACATATATTAGACAATAAATGGATACACAAGAGACCGTTATCGATAGGATAACAAAGAGAGCTTTACAGTGGTATGAACATGTACAACGGATGTTGGAAGAATAGTGGCCTAAACGGGTGGTACATTGGATAGTATCAGGCAGAAGGAAGAGAAGGAGAAGCAGAAGAACATGGTATGAGGGAATATATGATGCCATGATGAAGAGGGGTATGGAAGAAGGACAGTGGGAAGATAGGAATCTCTGGAAAGCAGGAATTAAAGGCAAACTGCTGTAAAGTGGCAAGCCTGCATTAAGTATTAAGGAAGTCTGTTGTAAGCTACAGAAAATAAAATATTTGCATTTTCAGTTAAATGACTTATGCTGCACCCTGTATATTCCGTAAATCAGTAAATGAGATCATAAATTAGACTTGCTGAGGAATTCGCTTAGTTTATGCAGTTCGTACATGACGAACTTCTTATGACGAGTTACTTTTCACACCCCTTAACAAGAATATTAACATAATTCAGGAGTTTCTATGGATTGTTAATTTTGAAGTGAGTACTGCGGTTTATATTTGGAATAACTGGAGCATACATCAAGTTGTTATCAGATCCATTTGCATGGGTTGCGGAAGCCACGTTATTTCCCACGTCAGACTCTGATTTACTGGATCTCTCCCACCGAACAACGTTAAGAATACCCCAAGGATCTAGGTTCTCTGTTCGAAAATCAATCATTGTAATATACGACCTTCACAAACCTACATCAGTTATCTTTATGAAGATAATTGGATAAATCAAACGATAAAGAAATGAAGATGTAGATTAAAATGTTATATTTTTATACCTCAATATTCCAATTAACAAACATACAAAAATACAAATTGATATATAAACACATCATACAGGATTTGAACCCGAGACCTCTAACTCTCTGCGAGCGCGATTCCAACTTCGCCACTCGGGTAAGCATGTATTTTTCCTTTATATATATAGGCCTAATTCTCTATCATGAATGGCAGTTGGTCCAACTGACAACTCCTGACCGCTATAACAAGTAAACATATAAATAATTTTACTTTATAGCAGTTATGCTTCTTTACTTCGATGTTATATTCGACGATAATATATATATATATATATATATATATGCGGTGGACTAGTGGTTATGCTCCTTGCCTCTGGTCCCGAGGGTCGCGGGTTCAAACCCGGCCGGGGTCGATGGATTTTTTTAGGATGGAAAAATCCAAGGAGCAAGTCCTCCGGGAGGGACTTTAAGCCGTGGGTCCCGAGTCTGAAGATTTTCAGGCTCGTAAAAGATCCTTAAGCCTGAATGAAAAGGCCTCTAAGCAAAATTTACCGAATTTTCCCGTCCTAGTACTATCTTGGTTTCCTAGTTGTCAGTATGAAGCGGAACGCTGACCACGGACCATTCAAATGACATCTATACGAAAACAAGTGTAACTAAATTAGTATGGTTCAAATTCTTCCCTGTAGGGGGAGAGCGCCTAAATCTATGTTAAGGGAAAACGTGGGCTTACAAGAAGAATATATATCATCATCATCATCATCATCATCATCCGGTATCATGGCAGCTGCCGCCGTCTTCCGGAAACCAAACGCCATTCCTCTCTATCCATCCATTGATCTTCCTCCATTCCTCTGATATTCATAGCTGCTTGTCACCTTCTATCCAAGTTTTCTTCGGTCTTCCTCTCTTCCTCCTTTCCATAGGGATCCATTCCATAACAATTTTTGGCAATCTTTGCTCTGGCATTCGTTTGACATGACCATACCACTGCAATCTTTTCTTTTCTATGATGTCTATGATGTCCGGCTCCTCTTGTACACCCATAATTTCCCTTATTTCTTTATTTCGTATTCTATCCATTCTAGATTTTCCAGCTGATCTTCTTAAAACATCCATTTCTGTACTTAAAATTCTTTTCATTTCCCTGGTAGGAATTTGCCAGACTTCAGCACCATATGTTAAAAATGCTCTGAATTATGGTTTGATATATTTGTAATTTTCTATTTTTTGTAATATTTTTGCTCCACCAAACAGAGTTTAAAGCATTTATTGCTTGTTTTGTTTGTGCGATTCTATTTTTAATTTCCACTGTGTTATCGCCTGAATGGTCTAATTTTGTTCCTAAATAAGTGCATTCAATACTAGGTTTTAGTTCTTCTCCATTGTTGAAATTTATATTTTCCATTTCTTCTCCTATACACAGATATTTAGTTTTCTCAATGTTTATATAAAGTCTCCATTTTTCATATTCTTCTTTTAGTTTTTTAGCCATATATTCTATGTCATCGTGGTCCTGTTCTATTAATACCTGGTCATCTGCAAAATTTAATGAATATACATGTGTATTTTGGATAGGTATGCCCATTATATATATATATATATATATATATATATGTGTGTGTGTGTGTGTGTGTGTGTGTGTGTGTGTGTGTGTGTGTGTGTGTTATAATTAAATCTTTAACATTGAGCAATGCAAGCTTCATATGGTATGATAAGAAAAATAAATGCCTGGACAGGATTCGAACCCGGACCTCTGAGTCTGTACCTCAGCGTGATATCCATTACACTACCAGGCGAATCCAATTCAAACACTTATTTTTCTTATATATGTATTATACTCTCCATTATTACTAGATGTCGCGAGAACACTGTCTTCACTGCCATCTAGTAGCTGACTATATCAAGTAAGCAAATTAAAGAGAATATTTATTTTACTTTATATAATTATATAAAATAAATATTCTCTTTAATTTGCTTACTTGATATAGTCAGCTACTAGATGGCAGTGAAGACAGTGTTCTCGCGACATCTAGTAATAATGGAGAGTATAATACATATATAAGAAAAATAAGTGTTTGAATTGGAATTGCCTGGTAGTGTAATGGATATCACGCTGAGGTACAGACTCAGAGATCCGGGTTCGAATCCCGTCCAGGCATTTATTTTTCTTATCATACCATATGAAGCTTGCATTGCTCAATGTTAAAGATTTAATTATAACATCGATAAAGCGTCACTGCTATAAAGTAAAATAAATATTCTCTTTAATTTGCTTACTTGATATATTCAGCTACTAGATGGCAGTGAAGACAGTGTTCTCGCGACATCTAGTAATAATGGAGAGTATAATACATATATAAGAAAAACAAGTGTTTGAATTGGATTCGCCTGGTAGTGTAATGGATATCACGCTGAGGTACAGACTCAGAGATCCGGGTTCGAATCCCGTCCAGGCATTTATTTTTCTTATCATATCATATGAAGCTTGCATTGCTCAATGTTAAAGATTTAATTATAACATCGATAAAGCGTCACTGCTATAAAGTAAAATAAATATTCTCTTTAATTTGCTTACTTGATATAGTCAGCTACCAGATGGCAGTGAAAAGACAGTGTTCTCGCGACATCTAGTAATAATGGAGAGTATAATACATATATAAGAAAAATAAGTGTTTGAATTGGATTCGCCTGGTAGTGTAATGGATATCACGCTGAGGTACAGACTCAGAGATCCGGGTTCGAATCCCGTCCAGGCATTTATTTTTCTTATCATACCATATGAAGCTTGCATTGCTCAATGTTAAAGATTTAATTATAACATCGATAAAGCGTCACTGCTATAAAGTAAAATAAATATTCTCTTTAATTTGCTTACTTGATATAGTCAGCTACCAGATGGCAGTGAAGGAAGACAGTGTTCTCGCGACATCTAGTAATAATGGAGAGTATAATACATATATAAGAAAAATAAGTGTTTGAATTGGATTCGCCTGGTAGTGTAATGGATATCACGCTGAGGTACAGACTCAGAGATCCGGGTTCGAATCCCGTCCAGGCATTTATTTTTCTTATCATACCATATGAAGCTTGCATTGCTCAATGTTAAAGATTTAATTATAACATCGATAAAGCGTCACTGCTATAAAGTAAAATAAATATTCTCTTTAATTTGCTTACTTGATATAGTCAGCTACCAGATGGCAGTGAAGACAGTGTTCTCGCGACATCTAGTAATAATGGAGAGTATAATACATATATAAGAAAAATAAGTGTTTGAATTGGATTCGCCTGGTAGTGTAATGGATATCACGCTGAGGTACAGACTCAGAGATCCGGGTTCGAATCCCGTCCAGGCATTTATTTTTCTTATCATACCATATGAAGCTTGCATTGCTCAATGTTAAAGATTTAATTATAACATCGATAAAGCGTCACTGCTATAAAGTAAAATAAATATTCTCTTTTAATTTGCTTACTTGATATAGTCAGCTACTAGATGGCAGTGAAGACTGTTCTCGCGACATCTAGTAATAATGGAGAGTATAATACATATATAAGAAAAATAAGTGTTTGAATTGGATTCGCCTGGTAGTGTAATGGATATCACGCTGAGGTACAGACTCAGAGATCCGGGTTCGAATCCCGTCCAGGCATTTATTTTTCTTATCATACCGTATGAAGCTTGCATTGCTCAATGTTAAAGATTTAATTATAACATCGATAAAGCGTCACTGCTATAAAGTAAAATAAATATTCTCTTTAATTTGCTTACTTGATATAGTCAGCTACTAGATGGCAGTGAAGACAGTGTTCTCGCGACATCTAGTAATAATGGAGAGTATAATACATATATAAGAAAAATAAGTGTTTGAATTGGATTCGCCTGGTAGTGTAATGGATATCACGCTGAGGTACAGACTCAGAGATCCGGGTTCGAATCCCGTCCAGGCATTTATTTTTCTTATCATACCATATATATATATATATACCCACTAGCTACTACGTGTTTTGCTACGCCTAAATAAATGAAATATTAAAGGTTAATTAAATTTATGGTAAACACTGAGACGGAACAAACATGGCAGTTGCTAGTCAGTTTTTAATTTCGGATTTCAGATAAACTTCCACTTCCAATGGTCGGATTTCGCTCAGTTTTGGATAATACGCACGTCAGTTTATTTTAATAAATATACTGATTTTCGTTGTGAAACATCGAAAATTGTGACCGCTAGAACGATTTTTTAATTTTCACTTCATGTGAACTCCTACACCTAATGGTTTTAAAGGGTCCAATTGTGAATCTAAACTATCGAAGGACTCACTCAAATACACACAAAAAATTTCATCAAAATCAGTCCAGTCGTTTAGGCAGTGTTCAATTTCGGATTTCAGGTAAACCTCCACTTCTAATTGTCGGATTTCGCCATTTTGATAATACCTTCTTCTTCTTCTTATTCGGCTTTCCCCCATTTATAGGTTTGCCGTCTTCAGTTTCCATTTATCTCTATCATTTCAATCTCCCTCTTCCAAATTCCTATCATCCATTATAGTTCTGGCGTAGGTTTTCCATTTCCATCTTGGTCTGCCACGTTTATTTCTTCCAGGTGGGTGACCATTGGTATATGTTTTTTGGCCATCTTTCATTTTCCATTCTTTGTACATGGTCATACCATTTAAGCGTTTGATTTTCAATCCTCTTAACAACCGATGTGGTGACATTCATTTCTCTCCAAAGGAATTCATTTCCTATTTTATCCTGTCCTGTTTTTTGGAGGCTTCTTCTAAAATAACCAAATTCAACTGTTCTAATTTTATTTTTTTGTACTTCCGTCAAAGACCAAGTTTCACTTCCATATGACAAAATATTCTGTATTATTCTCTTATAAATTTTCATTTTAGTTTTCTTTGTGATATTTTTGTTCCAAATTATTCCATGTAATGTTTTAGTTGCATTTTTTGCCATTGCAATTTTAGTCTGTACATCTTTCTCACAGGTACCTAAACTTGTAATTATTGACCCAAGATATTTAAAAAATTCACTTTTTTTTTTTATTTTCCTTGTTTCGAGTATGAGGTCATCCACATCCTTTCCCAAACACATATATTCTGTTTTCTGTAAATTTATATTCAGTCCCCATTTTTTATATTCTTCCATTAGTTTATTTATCATATATTTCATGTCATCTTCATCCCCTGCAAAAATTATTTGATCATCTGCAAACAACACTGAATGCAGTACTTTTCCTCCTATAGGAATACCCCTTTCAGAACATTTTTATACCATAAGTTAAGAGCCTGGTCTAAATAAATGTTTATTTTAATAGGATATACTGAGTTTCGTTTGAAATAGCGAGAATTGTGATCGCTAGAGCGATTTTTTTAATTTTCAGTTCAGGTGAACGCCTACACCTAATGGTTTTAGAGGGTCCAATTGTGAATCTAAGCAATCGAGGGACCCAATCAGACACACACACAAAATGTCATAAAAATTGGTCCAGTTGTTTAGAAGGAGTTCATTAACAAACATACGTACAGAAGAATATTATATATAGGCTATAAAGATATAATTTAACAAGCATACGATAATACAAATTAATATAGAATAATATAATTTTTAGAATATATTTATTTATCCTGGTGTAGTTAAAGCTATGTGGCCTTCTCTTCTACTCACCAGCACAAACATATGTTAAATTTAAATACAAAAAATTACAATAATAGTACATACTAAACAATTCATTATCTGTACAACTGAACAATAATGAAAATCATGTCTAATAATACAATAAAATTAAATACAATTGAAATTAAACTAATGAAAGAATGTAACTAAATTCCCATTACAGATTTTGAGGACGTGTAGTGGGAATCAAGACGGTTACGTTTATTATAGGAACCCATGTCCGAAAATGCTACATGCAAAATTCTACAACACACGTTGCTTTCTCTGGGTCCACAAGAAGGGCTCTATGTGATGACCACCGATATCAACAAAGATACGGTACCTACTATGTTTTAGTACACATGATCACCAATCCTTTATTCTGCAACATCCGCCGCAACCTTAACCGCACCGGTAGATCTTCCTCGGATGCCACAGGGGTTTCGTAAATCAGAGATTTCATGTGATACCACAGGGGGTAGTCTAGCTGGGTCAAGTCGGAAAAACGTGCAGCGTCTTTGGCGCCGAAAATGCGGGAGATTTGAACGTGCGTTGTGGTATTTTGCGTGTAGCGGGGAAAAGGTACGTTTCCGGATATGAGTCCCTATGCTAAACGTAACCGCCTTGGTTCCCACTAGACGTCCTTATAGTCTGTTATGGGAATTTAGTTACCACTCTGTATATATATATATATATATATATATATAGTTAGGAGCTCGACTCTGGAAACGCGTGCTGTTATGCATTACAGAGATTCAAGTCATCCCAATTTCTCTCAAGAATCGTTAATACTTAATTCAGAGAAATCGTCAAGGCCACCTTTCTGAAGAAAATTCTAGCAGTCTCTAGATTCACTCCCTCGAGACTGGTCTATGTACTAACAAGGGAACAGTTCTTCCTAGAAGACCTCAGAATGCACTACTACCTGCCATCCACTAAAGCATTACGAAGAGAGAAGCAAGAGAGAAGACAGAATCTGGACGACATTCCTGAAGAATTCTACCGTACGCCTGCCATGATAGATAGGAGCTGGTCTGAACCAAACAAGGAACTAATACACCAGATAAACCAATATGCAGTCCACTGCTTCCATCATAAAGTGTTTGAATGTCCCTTACCATCAAATCGAAGACAGTTGCAGATGTAAACCGGACTAAAGTTATCATCAGAAATCCTGTTACAAAGTGACATTAGCTCAATACGCCAATTAATTAATTATTTTTCACGATTGTGCGAAATTTTATTATTGTTATTATTATTATTACTATTATTATTATGATTACTATTATTATTATTATTACTATTATTATTATTATTACTATTATTATTATTATTATTATTATTATTATTATTATTATTATTATTATTATTATTATTATTATTATTATTATTATTATTCATCATAGTACATTCACGAATTTAGGCCATTTGTTGACCTGTTTCTGTCTCAAGAGAAACACCATCCAGAAGTCTTTTGAGTGGACGTCCTGGTCTTCTTCTTCCTGTAAGGTTGTAAGGGGTAGTGACGTGTGTATAACCTCTCCTACCCAATTCTCATCCTCACCTTCTCGTGGTACAACCCGTTTTCACAAACGAGGCTCTGAGGACCGAGTCACGGCGGTATAACCGTTCCATCAGGTACTGAGTAAATGCGGTATCCTAATGTCTGTCCAGAGACTAAAAGGCAGCAGCCCTACCACTGGACTACTTAGCGTCGGGCCAGTAACCTGTCCTAAGGAACTTCAAAACTACTTTCAAGTCTCAACACGAAAAAATCCAGAAGGAATTGAAATATTATTATTATTATTATTATTATTATTATTATTATTATATATTATTATTATTATTATTATTATTATTATTATTATTATTATTATTATTATTATTATTATTATTATTATTATTATTATTATTATTATTATTATTATTATTCATATATAAAAGAAAAAATGCAGGTATAATATTCAATATTAGATTTTATAAAGAAGAAACGGATGGAAGAAGGAGGACTACCTAAGATAATCATGGATTGGGAACCACAGGGAAGGAAAAAGAAGGGTAGACCAAATATTACGTGGATTCAGGGAATGAATGAAACTAAGAGGGAATTGGAAATAGAAGAAGATATATGGATGAACAGACAAGAATGGAAAAATGTGTTGAAACAAATGTGTAGTTAACTGTGAACATGGGTACCGGAAAAATGTGTATTCATTGTAAAAGCCGGAATAATAAAAAAAAAATTATTATTATTATTATTATTATTATTATTATTATTATTATTATTATTATTATTATTATTATTATTATTATTATTATTATTATTATTATTATTATTATTATTATTATTATTATTATTATTATTATTATTATTATTATTATTATTATTATTATTATTATATTATGGCTCTTAGGAATCGGAAAATGTCAAAGACATTAATCAACCGATGATCTATCTATTATTAGTAGTAGTAGTAGTAGTAGTACTATTATTATTAGTAGTAGTAGTAGTATATTTTATTAATACTTAATTTGGTGAAATACTAATTTCTCCTGTCGGTTATTAATTTTACAAAATAATGTAAAACTCTAAGTTATGACTGAATATTGTTTATTTCAACACAAATTTATTCTAAGCGTTTTTCTATTTTATTATAATGACTAAATCAATTAAATCAATGTGTCTTTCAGGATACGTTGCCAATTTAAACATTAAACTGAAAATATATAAAACTGTTATTGCTCCAGATATATGGATGTGAAACATGAACTCTTACTTTAAGGGAGGAGAAAAGATTATGAGTATTTTTTGGACCAAAGATAGATGATCAGATAGGTGAGTGGGGAAGACTGTAATAGACATGTGGCACGAATGGGGAGTGAGAAAATTTAAGGAAACCAGAGGGAAGGTCCCGAGTAGGTTGCTCAAGAATGGCATGGGAAAAATAACATTAACCATGGTTTGAGGGAGGTAAATTATACATGGGACGACTAGTTCTTGGGAACAATTTTGGACCAAAGAGAGATGATTAGACAGGTGAATGGAGAATACTACATAACAGTGAGCTTGATGAACTTTTACCCATAGGAAACCAGATATAATAAGAATAGTTAAGTCTTGTAGACTGCGATGGGCGGGACATTTGGCACGAATGATAAATGAAAGAGGTGCATGGAAGCTACTTGTAGGAAAACCAGAGGGAAAACGTCCAATGGGTAGACCAAGAATGAGGTGGGAGAATAACATTATCTATAATTTGAGGGAAGTAGATTATACAGGCGATGATTGCAAAACGTTAGCTCAGGATAGGGATGTATGAAGAGCTTATATCCGTGCGGCCATGAACCTATAGGTTCGATAGTGCCAGTGAGTTAGTTAGTTCATTGTCCGTTTAAGTGAGCTCAACTCGTTAGGGTATTTGAAGTAATAAAATAAGTATGGACAACTTAGTGTGGAATTGAGAACTTTTTATAAACTGGGTCAGTGAAATTCGATAATCTTTAAGACCGTTCCGAATGACCAATGTTATTTCTGAAGTCCACGCTATCCGTTGACTTGACACAAATAACAAAATCTTAGAATTCTAAAACAAAAACACACTTTTCTTAAACCACCATCTATACAGTCTATATGCAAAGTAATGTCTGTCTGTTTTTCCTTTATGCGCTACCACACCGTTCATCCGATTGTGATGGGGCTTCTTCCAAAATGTTCAGGAGTTTCCCGGGAAGGTTTTAGGCTAATACGAGAGTTGTAATACTCAACCCCTTCACCCTTAAAAATCACCCTTTATAGAGGAAACATGTGTTTTCGGACGTATAGGCATAAATGGCTTACGCTGCATAAACCAGGACATATAGGCTACACCAAATTAATGTACACAGAATTGAATATCTCAAAAATATCTACAAAAAAGTCCAGGACAGCATATGTCTATCTTTTACGGATAACTCACAATAACCATTTTTGTCTTTCTGCTCATTGATGCCAAGAAGATCGGGATGACTAGATTCCCGAGCAAGCTTAGCAGCGTTTAGCGGGTATTCTTGTACGGATAAATCTCAATAACAATTTTATCTTTCAGCTCATTTCTGCCTAGAAGATCAGGATAAGTAGATTCCCGGGAAATGCCGGGTAATCGGTACGGGTATCTAAAAATAATTACGATATAAATTCATATTTTTTTTCTTTTTACTTATTCAACTACAACATAAAAACACATTTAATTTATTTTGGCATAGCAGCGCACGCCGGATATTAGCTAGTAATTTATAAAAGCCTTACTTTCAAATGATCGCAGACATCAACTCGGAATTTCCAGAAATTTGGTTTAGAGCAAGTAAAAACTTACTCGTATAAATAACTAATTGACTAACCCACTTCAATTATTAACCCCGAAGGTTCATAGCCTTGCGAAAATAATCTCTCAAAACATCCCTATCTTTAACTAATATTTTCCAAGCATCCTCTGTATAATTAATCTTCCTCAAATCATGGTTAATGCTATTTTCCCACCTCATTCTTGGTCTACTAAATGAGCGTTTTCCCTCTGGTTTTCCTACAAGGAGCTTCAATGCCCCTCTTTAATTCCCATTCGTGTCACATGTCCTGCCCATCGCAGTCTACGAGATTTAACTTTATTATTATATCTGGTTTTCTATAAAGATCATGTAGCTCACTGTTGTGTAGTCTTCTCCAATCACTTGTCTGTTCATCTCTCTTTGGTCCAAAAATTTTCCTAAGAACTTTATTCTCAAATACTTGTAATATATTCTCCTCCCTTAAAGTAAGAGTCCATGTTTCGCATCCATATAATATATCTGGTAGAATAACAGTTTTGCATATTTTCAGTTTAACTTTTTTTAGAGAAGTTGGGACGTCAAGAGTCCCTGTAATGCATAATAGCATGCATTTACAGAATTGAGCCTACGTTTAATTTCATTGTGCATCTCATTTCTGTTTGTAATTATTGTTCCTAGGGATTTGAATTCAGCCACTTCTTCAAAATTTCCCTCATCTGTCATTAGCTGCCCATCTCCATTACATAATGTATTTCTACGTGTGTCCATATATTCAGTTTTATTGATATTTACTTGCAGTCCCAATTTCTTAATGTTACTGAATAATGTATCAAAATAAATAAATGTCCTGTATACTTGCTAAATTGGACCACAAGTTGGACTTGCTGTGGAATTTGCTTAGTTTACGCAATTGCAGAGCGACGGACAATTATTTTTATTTGACATGTGCAGTGTTGGTTTAGTAGCATTGTGTAACATTACTAATTCAGCAGTTGATGGTGTAACACAACACGAAACAGGTGAACCTATTGATTTATCGGGTAGGGGTCGATAATTCGTGTGTCTTTTGGTACAATAAGTGTGTTTCCGTGTCCTGACTCCCAGAGGACGCAACTGTACATTCGACATTGGATAATTGTTTGTTTTTTTTTAGCGTGGCACATATCGTGTCAATCGAGTTTCACAAGAATGACCTTGACACAGTGTCATGATCACTATTGTAATGTTTACAACAAACAAAAGCATCGCCTAGGCAACTTGTACGTCATCAAGGTTGATTTATATCAACTGTTTGTGATGTCCAGGCTATCATTAAGGCCGGTATTCAAGAGCCAAACTTTCCGCGAAGAGCGAGTCTCAGCCCATCTCTAACTCACTGGCATTATGGAATCCTCAGATTCATAGCAGCACAGACATGAGCTCTCCATGCATCTCCATCATGAAATAATGTTTTCCAATCATCCCCTGTATAATCTACTTTCCTCAAATCATGGTTAATGCTATCCTCCCACCTCATTCTTGGTCTACTAACTGGGCGTTTTTCCTCTGGTATTCGTACAAGAAGCTTCCATTCCCTTCTTTCATTTCCCACTCGTGCCACATGTTCTGCCCATAGAATTCCACGAGACTTAACTTATTATATCTAGTTTCCTGTAAATATCATGTAGCTCACTGTTGTGTAATCTTCTCCATTCACCTGTATGTTCATCTCTCTTTGGTCCAAAAATGTTCCTAACAACTTTCTTCTCAAATACTCATAATCTTTTCTCCTCCCATAAAGTAAGAGTACATATTTCACATTCATATAATATAACAATCGGCCGTGGTCCCGAGGATCGCGTGTTCAAACCCGGCCGGGGTCGATGGAATTTTAGGACGAAAAATCCAAGGAGCAAGTCCTCCGGGAGGGACTTTAAGCCGTGGGTCCCGAGTCTGAAAATTTTCAGGCTCGTAAAAGATCCTTAAGCCTGAATGAAAAGGCCTCTAAGCAAAATTTACCGAATTTTCCCGTCCTAGTACTACCTTGGTTTCCTAGATGTCAGTATGAGGCGGAACGCTGACCACGGACCACTCAAAACGACATCTATACGAAAACAAGTGTAACTAAATTAGTATGGTTCAAATTCTTCCCTGTAGGGGGAAAGCGCCTAAATCTCTGTAAAGGGAAAACATGGGCTTACAATACAAATATAATATAACTGGGAGAATAACAGTTTAATATATTTTCAGTTTAACGTTTTTTAAAGTAGTTGGGACGACAAGAGTCCCTATAATGCATAATAGCATGCATTTCCAAAATTGAGCCTATGTTTAATTTCTTGTGCACCTCATTCCAATTTGTAATTATTGTTCCTAGGTATTTGAACTCAGCCAGTTCTTGAAAATTTCCCTCATTTGTCATTAGTTGTCCATTTCCATTATATAATGTATTTCTATATAAATGATGATGATAATAACAATAATAATGTAGTGGAACCACATTGAGGTCGTGATTATTTGCACAGTAGAGAACGAGGTTCAGTTCTGTGATTATTTTCTAAGTTTGTTTTTATAGATCTTCTAGCTCACTGTGATTGTTTCCAGAACTTCCATTATTTTTTCAAGTTTGTAACTATTTACTTTTCTTTTGCTCTTTCTCAAACTTGATTGACAAACTTATTTCTTATTTACTGAATATAACACAAAGTCCCTCAAGAATAAGAAAAACTCTCCTACTCTTTTTAACATTTTCTTGGAAACTATTGAAAGAGCACAGGGAAAAACGAAGAGTTGAGAAAACTTAATTTTATGTGAATTCGTCTCTTGGTCAGAGCTCTTGGCTACAGTTCATAAGGTTCCGAGTTCGATTCCGGCTGAGACAACAGGATTTTTCTTATAGACAATGTTTTTGTAATACCCTCGTTCAGGAATGTTGGTGCAAAAATAAGGGAAGATCAAAGAAAATTATTTGGATAAAGTGAATAATGCACCTCAATCTGTTTTCAGTTCAGTTTGAATCGTTCGTGCATTTGAATCGTTCAAAATCTATTGAATCGCTCATTCATTATAATCGTTCACTCACTTCAATCGTGCATTCATTTGAATCGTTCATTCACTTAAGTCGTGCGTTCATTTCAATCGTACGTTCATATGAATCGTTCATTTATTTGAATAGTTGATTTAATAGAATCGTTCATTCATATGAATCGTTCAAATGAATCAACGATTTAGATTAGTAAAATTTGTTATGTTACTTGTTAGCCATACTGAATCAATGTTTTCCAATCATCCCCTACATAATTTACTTTCCTCAAATTAATGGATGAAAACCATAAAGTATAAGTGACTATTTAACTCAAAGCCCCAAATGGTAGTCAATGACCAATCACGTTTTAATTGATTTTGTTTTACAACCAATGACAGTCGTGTTTCACCTCGCTCTTTATCGATTTCACTTTATCAGCTAGTGCTTTTGTGATAAAGGAAGCTTCTCCTTCTTAATATCCTGAACAGCTCGGAGCATTATTTTTCTCCAACAAATACATTGAATATAGCAAATAATGAACAGATCCCTTTATTATACTAAACAAATAAATTAATAACCTATAATGTTGATTATAGTATACAGTTTGGTGTGTTTCATTATTTCTCCACTAGGGTTTATTCTTACAATATTGTGATCTTATTTGCAATAAATAACATGATCAAGTTGCAGTGAATATATATATATATATAACCTCTCATTTCTGATTTGTTTTCAAACATCGCCGTATTTTAAAATACCGGTAACTACTCGTATATTTAAATAATGACTTTTGAGTAAACAGCATAATTTTATTCGTTAAATAGTCCTAACAAATGCCACTCTTGATTTCTTAATTCTGTAGATAAATTGGAAATCACTCGTGCCATTACTTATGTTAATTTTTTGTAAAAATTGAGTTAAGTGTAGTTAACATATGTTATTGGGTCCTACTTTTGAATGGCAGAGAAATTCAAGTTATGCTATCAGCTATTGCTATCTGGTGACGGATGAATACAACTATTTTCATTGGTTTGATACCTACAGCAAATGTTTAAACTTATTATTTATCTGTATGATCGAATGTCATTCATACCGTTATGGTTTTCACCCATTCATGTCATTATTATTATTATTATTATTATTATTATTATTATTATTATTATTATTATTATTATTATTATTATTATTATTATTATTATTGTTGTTGTTGTTGTTATTATTATTCTCCCACCTCGTTCTTACCCATCTACTAGGGCTTTCCCTCTGGTATTCCAACAAGCAGTTTTAATTATCCTCTTTGATTCCCCATTCGGAGTACGTGTGACTAAATATTTAGTTTTATTGGTATTTGTTTCCTGTCCCAGTTTCTTAATGTTACTCAATAGAATGTATGTAACAAGGGAACTGTCAACCATTGCATGCCGAAATCTACCTTCATATTTCTTCAAGAGAAGCGTTGTGATGTACAAAGGTCATGTTCAAAAAAATATTGTTTTAACTGCAAGGCACTAAAATCAAGCGCCAAATTTCTCATTTAAACTATAAGGCAATAATACAACTCCTGAATTGCTACGATTGGATAACCCTCACTACCTGCCGTCCCCGCTATGTCCTGTCTCACTCCACTTCTCTCTTATTCATGCAGGGAGTCCCATCTGCTCCGTACAGTGGTTGCCATTGTTGGATTATGGTTTCAATTTCTGTGCCTTGTAGTTAAAAACAGCAGATTTTTTGAACGCGGCCTTGGTACATTGTTAGTGTTACTCAATAGATATGCAGAAAGACCAGCCTCGTGAGCTAGTGGTCAGCGTTTCTGATTACAGATGATGAGGTCCCGATTCTATTCCCGGTGAGACCATAAGAATTTTTCCTTCACCCATTCGCTTCAAGTTTAAATGCTCAATTAATTTTCTCAGAAATCGGATTTAAGTTACCGTAAATTATAAAATGTCTATTTTCAGGCATTCAAAACAAACAAAGGATAACGATACTTGAGATCGCAAAGGGGTAAAGGCCAAACACATTCCTCTACTATTCATAAATGTTAACAAAAGATTACCCTGCCAATGGATGTAAAAAATATTGCAAAATATATAACATCAGAGTTAAGCGAGTGTGCCTCGTCTTCTGAGTTGAAGGCTATTTAACTGCCGGCGAGTCTACCTCGACTTTTGAGGCGAATGAGTTAAAGGGAATTATCCCTGTGGTTGCCCATGGTCTGGAATTTAGGTTAAGTTTAGGTTAAGGGCTTCCCTGGCACTTCATTATCATTTATCACCCATCGGGGTAATGTAACTCCGCCTTCCAAGTGTCCGAACCTAATAAATGGATTACAATTCCACCAATGTCAGGATAGAAAGCCAGAAATTTCGAAAAAGACAACCTGGTGGCTTTAAACTAGGGACGTACAAACTACGGCCCACGGGCCAGATATGGCCCTCCATCACTTTATATCCGGCTCCTGTAAGTCTATAACATTCTGATGCATTAAAATAGGATAAGGGCAGACCTATAATATTAGTCCTTCAGTAATAGAATAAAAACTTGAAAAATATGTTATAACGACATAACAAGAAAATTAGTGAATCAACACACGCTTATAATTATTATTATTATTATTATTATTATTATTATTATTATTATTATTATTATTATTATTATTATTATTATTATTATTATTATTATTATTATTATAAAAATATTAATGATGTTGATAATAATAATAATAATCCACAATAGCAATAATAGGGCATGCCTGCGCCACCTTGATGTTTCTTCCATTTGGCCCACGATCCAAAAAAGTTTGGTAGGCTCTGCTTTAGGCAAAAAAAATGTAGAAAACATAATTTTTACACCAAAACGCCCCCTTAATTAATAGGACAATAGGACAAAGTAATAATAACGAGAGGTAATTAAAATAAGAGATGTAATTGTTTTATTACGAGTTAGTTTTTACCACTTCGAGTCCCCTTAATTTGTGAATTGGTTATAAACAGCGGCTGGTCCGAAAGGAATGGCAGATATCGAGCGGACTGGCATTGAAGCACGTGAGAAGGTAGTTTTCATGCTGGCCAAGTGAAAAGATGAGGGGGGGGGGGGAGACTGGTCAGAAAATAGCCCCTAGTATAACGCATGTGTATGTGTACTTAGGCTCGTTAGTCCCACCGCTAAGCGATTTCCCCTCTTGAGCGCCCCCCCCCCAGACATCGGACAGCCTCGCTTTATTTTGAGCAGAGTGGTTGAGCCGCACGGACACCTTGCATGTCTTCAGGATGAATATATTATTCCGCAAGCACTTTCACGGGGAGTCAGACCGTGGAGGGTACGGCAAGGTGGGCGGTAGCAAGGGGGTGAAGGGCAAGAGATCGCGGGAGTCTGGCTACACTGTCATGGAGGAGCACCACTATCGTACCCATATCTTCCTGAGTCCTGTAGGTGGCGGATGTCAGGGATGCCTGGAGTCCGAGATGACGCAGAGGAGGCCGTCTGTCACGCTTATGAAGTGGGCTGTCGGCGGAGTGGGCTCCGGCAACCGGAGGAAACCTAGCGGCAGGACAGAAATGGTCCCGGAAACACCGACTCCTACAGCGAGCCGGCAGGTGAGCTTCAGTAGTGGTGCGAGGACTGGGACTGGTTCCTACAACACGGCCACGTCTCCTACCGCTGCCAACAGGGAGCCTGTCACCCTGGCCACACTCAACAGGGATTGCTTCATCATTCCCGTGGCCAGCCTCGACAGGTTCCTGCCTGCAGGTGTTCCGGTGAGTTCAACATTGTTTTAATGTTTTCCAGTTTTTTCTTGTCTGTGTATTTTTAGCGTATTCTCAGATAATTGAAATATGAACTTGGCCTGAACCCGTCAATGTGTGTGTGTGGGGGGGGGGTGCGTGTCTATGCGTGTGTGTCCGTGCGCGCGCGTGTGTGTGTTAATGATTTAGCGGCAACAATTTTTGTTTTATCAGAACCAAACTTAGCATATAAAATTTATTTTTAAAATAAGTAAGTTAACGTAATATATTTAATTGTTAATTCCGAAGGAATAGAAGCTCTTGAGTTTGTTCTCATGAAAGTATGTTTGAAAAAAAAACATGCTTAGAGCAGTAACATGATAAGCTGTTAAGAAATTAGATATATCCATATAAAAATAAATAAATGCATTGAAATACTCATAAAATCATTTGTAAGTGCGCCTGTGATGAGTTAAAACATACAGACACACAATGTATTAACAACAATACTGCACAATTAGTATTTATCTTCTTCTTCTTCCTTCCTTCCAAGTATTAGGCCAAAACCTGTTACGATCATATAGAAAATTTTCCCTCCAGCGTTTCATAGGACGGCCCAGTGATCTTCGTCCTCTTGGTACATAATTATAAACAGCTTTGGGGATCCGATTTGAACTCATTCTATCTAGATGGTGTTTCCAATTTAGTTGGTACTGTTTAATATATTCCAAAATTGGCGTAGTCTTCAATTCTTTTAAGATACCGGTGTTCCTTTTCCGATCCCATCTGGTGTAACCCGCTGTTCTGCGCATGAATCTCATTTCACAAGCCGTTATTCTGCTTTCATGTCTTTTTAGTGTCCATTCTTCACTACCATAGGTAACAATGGTCTAGCCAAAGTGTTATATAAACGTAATCTGGTGTTTTTTTGTACAGGGGATGGTTTCATAACTTGATTAATAATTCCCAAACTTTTATTATAACCAGTAATTTTTTCAGGGATATCCTTTTCATCCCAGATAGAGAGAATTAGTATTTATAATGTTTTTAAACATTAAAGTCATTATATCTCAGATATAACAATATGTGGCTTATCATGTGATTACCTTAAGCCCTTCATATCTTCTCCGATCCTATCTGTAGACTCCGAAAATGACCATGATCAAAATGTATATGAGAGTTCAGAGCAAAAATGGATCAACCAAAAATTGAAAATCCTAGTTGTATGTGAATTTGGGTTTAAAATACCAATAATTATTCAGTGTAGTTGTCTTTTCATTGTAAAATAATGTTTAATTCTTCATCTGCAATTAAATGCATTACTTTAACTTTATATATTTTCTCAAAAGAGTGAAATATTGACATAGTCCACTTTTACTCTGAACGTGTTGTGCACACGTATGTGTATGTTTGTGTGCGTGTGTGTTTGTGTGTGTGTGTGTGTGTGTGTGTGTGTATGTGTTTGTGCGTATGCTTTAACTGCCACAATTTTTGTTTTATCACAACCAAACTTGGCATATAACAATTGATGAAAAAAAGGCCGAATTCGTTGTGTAGCAAAATAGAACTATTAGGTAAAGGAGTTCGCCTAAAACGAAAATTTAAAAATTGCTCTAGCGGTCACAGTTTTCTATGTTTCTCAACGAAACTCAGTGCTCCGTGCCATAGATGCCTAACCCACAATTTTAAAAAATGTATGTTTTTCCCTGTAATTGCACTAGAAATAATCAACTCTGCCAGAGCCACATCTGCCTATAACATTGTTGTGATTAATTTTAACTCATCCGTAATGTTATAGGCAGATGTGACTCTGACAGAGATGATTATTTCTAGTGCAATTACAAGGAAAAGCATTTTTTTAAATTGTGGGTTAGGCGCCTATGGCACCGGGGCATTCATATGCAATTGGAATTAAATAAGGAAGATATTTTCCAAAAATAAGCTAAATCCGACCAATAGATGTGGGGGTTTACTTGAAACCCGAAATTAAAACATCGCTCTAACAGCCGTCATGTTTGATTTTTCGCAATGTGTCGGTGCACAATACAATTTAATTAATCATAACTTAGGTGATTTATTCTATAAGAAACACTGAATTTAATATTTTTAAGAAAGTAATGCAAAAATGAATCGGTATGAATTATTTCAATTTGTGTAAAATTATGCTGCAGTGTGCTATATATATAACTTACTGTTATGCATAGTTGGTTTTCACTGCAGTTTGGCACTTTTAAATAAGCTGACATCAGAAATTGAGTTTCTCCAATTTAACAGAAGTCATTCATTAATTTGAGAATTTTCCTCATCATTGAGAGTTTTCACCAACCAATCTTAATAATTAACATGTGTGTGTGTGTGTTTTTTTTTAATACATAAATGACTACTGACTATATACTATCAGTTTGTAATACACATTCACAAATTAGGTCGGGACAGGCTCCTGGACGAGGATTTTTTCGGGATTTTTCCTCACCTGTAGACAAATGTCAGAAAGCTTAGGGCCCAACGGTCCCCGAAAATCATCCAGCCATCATCATCATCCTTCACTGATGTGGAAAGCAACGAGAAGCTATCACACTATAATTCCTTAATAAAGCTGCAAAGCATAGCATGAAAATGCTACGATTGCAGTGAAAGACCTGCCCTCGGGCAGAATTACTATGGATAGAAATTTCTCTTAATTAAAGCTCTCCATCGTTTTCTGTCCTCTGTGTCTTCATCCGTTACACCAAATTTCCTCATTGAATTTTGAGATTTTCTGGCAGCTCTTCTCCAAAAAATCCATTTCAACTGCAGTTATTCTGTTGGCATGTTGTTGTGTCATTGTCCAAACTTCCAATCCATATAACATTATACTTTCTAGTGTGGACTTATAACATTTAACAAAAGTAATAGGCTGTATATTGCATAGACAATAAAGTCTGGCCATAAATTCGACTTGCTGAGGCATTCGCTTAGTTTACACAATTTCTGCTTGACGGAATTTAAAAAAAATGATATTGATGTCTGTTTAAGAGATTGATCCAAGAAATGCAATATTATGGAAATACCAATGAATTCACAATATTTTCTCTATCACATTTTAAAGATGCCCAAGTTCTAACAACCCTGTATATAGAGAATTCTTCATATATTATTTAAATATATATACAGTCAATATGCCCAATTCACAAATTAATATTTTAAAATGGTCAACACGTTTCCACAGCCAGGCTGTCATTCTCAAGACCAGATATTGACTGTCAATATCTGGTCTTGAGAATGACAGCTTGGCTGTGGAAACGTGTTGACCATTTTAAAACATTAATTGATGAATTGGGCATATTGACTGTATATATATTTTAATATTTTAGCACCAAGAAGATCACTTGTGTATTAAATTCATATATTATGATATATAAAAATGGTTGTTGAATATTATTTTGAAGAAAACTGAATATTTAACACTGAAGATGTAAGACGATGTAAAGCTGGAGTTTGAACAAGAATAAATTTTAAAAATCAATAAATTTAAATTTCGGATCCATTTTAGAAGCTGATGTAAGCTCATCAAAAATCGAAAATAGAATAGGTAGAGGTAGAAAAATAATTGGATGATATGCATCAACCGGCTATGCACCATTTACAAAATTGAAATTTTGATGTCATCTGTTGCATTGGCTCATGATGTAAGTGTACGCACACTTTTAGCGCCAAATCTTTAAATATAGCCTTATTATTAAAGAAAATGCAAACGTCATTAGTCCTACCAGAGATTCTATATTTTGCAACAAATGGCTATGAAACAGATCTTCATAAATGCTAATCTAAATTTTGCATCATTCAGCTAAGCGCCAAATGTTCCCGCTCTTAGATTTGTGATGTACTCGTATAACTGCCAAACAAGGAAAAATAACTTGCAATATCCAATATTATTACTTTGGCGCTACATCACAGGATTGATGATCGGGGCAAGAGGTATTATACCAGGATTCTTAGCCAAATTTTGGAATTCCTTAGATTTGGACAGGGTGTATTTTTCTAAAATTGCCATCGCTGCCATTAGAAGATCAATTTCAATTTTAAGAAACCATATTTACAAAATTACTACTTTATAGTATGTATACTCCAATCAGGCCTACAAGTTGATGTTTTTTAATATATTTACAAAATGTATATCATCAATTTAGAAAATTAATTGCCTATATCACTTTGTCCTTGAGGCAATCCTCTAATGAGGAAAGTTTTATATAATAACTAGCTGGCCTGGCGAACGTCGTATTGCCTTTAAATATTTTTACGTTAATTTTTCCGATGTTTTAATAGTTATCTGCTATTCGGGGCGGAAACAAATCCAACAAATCAAAGATCATAAAAATCGGTCCAGCCGTTCTTGAGTTATAAATAGTGTAACTAATCCGACTTTGTTTTATATATATATAAGTCCCGACCACGCGTTGCTGTGGCTAAGGTATACGTTAAAATATGTTGTAGTAAACTAAGTGAGAAATCTAAATCAGAAATGTATTCACGTAGACTTTCACGGCCGGAGTTGCTATGATGATCTTGAAGAAGATTTTCGGCCTTTGAAGATGCCAGACGCAGTCTCTGGCGAAACGTCGGGGAACTACAAGCCTCACGACCACGGCCTACAGCCCGAAAATCTTCTTCAAGATCTAAATCAGAAAGTTTTAGTTTTACACAATTTTTTAGTTCTGGTACGTTAACTACACCCGGTATAAATATGGGTGGTGGTTTATGTGGAAGTGGTTTTGTTGATTGAGATGAATTTACGTTGCCTGCATTCTCAGTATCGTCCATAAGTGTATGATAAGGATTATATACATTTATTGATGGAATATTTTGAGGAGGCTTGCTGATTTCATTATACTTTCGTTTTTTTCTACGAACTTGTTGGCAGTTTGGATTCTCATCAACATCAAGAAGTCTCTGTATAGTAATATCGTTTTGTGATATATTATAGTCATCTTGTTTTTCATTTAATTGAGGCATGGAGATTGTTTCTGTAATATTAGGCATATTATTATAACTAACAGACTTACTTACAATTCTGTTATTCCGTTCCTTAGGACCTTCATATGATTTTAAATTGACATTCTTCTTAAATGTAAGATTTATGTCACATAGGCCTATACCAATTTGCGGAAATTAACTTGATATCTTATCATTCATGGTCTCTATAACTGATTCGCCATATTGTTCAATGTCTCTTCTCGGTCCAGTTAAATTTAAATTAAGTTGCTGTCTTTCAGCCAGATTACTTAAAACTAATACACACAAAATTAATATTATTATCAATATATTGAAAATAAAATAAACACTGAACACACTTAAATTATGAAATAATCAATATTTGTAATTCAATTGAAATTCGCGGTTGCAACAAAAAGCACAGCCACCTGTTAAATAATAAACCAATTACCTTACACGGCCATCTGTTAGAATCGTATGGAACTTACAGATAATTATAACTATTTGTTAAATAATAAACAAATAATTTGCAATAAAAATAATGCGACTATAAATTTAGTTATAAACTTCCCTAAGTCTCAAGTTGGATCAAACTGCACACAGGGTGCAATATTTTATTAAAATCGGTTCAGTAGTTTATGATTCCATCGCGGACAAACAACGTGACACGTAATTTTTATATATTAAGATAGTGACGATTGACTTAAACTTTAAACGTGATTTTCTCGAAACTTACATAATGGCGCATAGCCGGATGATGCATAACGCCGTTCAATTCAAAGTGTGATGTTATATGGAGCTGAAACTTGGGCATTAGAGAGGACACATACAACTAAATTGTTAACTAAAGAAATGAACTATTGGAGTAAAGAGGGAAGTAAACTACCAACGTTTAAAATTATAAACCAAATAATTAGAGTGATGATGAAAGTGGATAAGAATGTATTTTTTAATGCCACCACGTTGTCATTTCGACATTCTGGTATTCTCTCCTGGCATGGCGTTATTGTAACCCACTTCTGAGGTTGGGACGCCTGGCAGGCAGAGTTACGCTACCCCGATGATATATGATAGGTGATGATGGTAATGATGCACTAGGAGAGGCCTTAATCCCAAACTTAATGAATATGTTAATGATGATAATGAAGCAGATGACGTTCGGGGACCGTTTGGGCATTAAAGTTTCCTGACATTTGTCTTACAGGCGAGGAAAAATCCCGAAAAATATCGCATCACTCAGGAGACTTGTCCCGACCGGGGATCGAACCTGGCCCGCTGCGTGACAATGCAGCACGCTATCTCGAAACCACAGCGGTACACAATTGTTGAAGCAGGCCTAATTGAAAAACGAAAATTGAGATGGTTTGGACACGTTAAAGTAATGGGAGAAGACAGAATTGCGAAAATGATTTTGTAATGAAATGCTGAAGGTAAAAGGAGAAGAGGAAGAACGCTGGAAAATATTATTGGATGATATCAGGAGGAGTGAATAGAATAGAATTGACAGAAGAAGATGTGCATGACAGGAATTTTTGGAAGAATAAAATTACTTTAGATTGAAATTAAAAAAATGCTGCAGTATAGAAAAATTTCTAATAAAAAAATACTATTTAAATTTTTGTAAAATCATACAATAATATGTAACAGATAATAATTTAAGGTTATGGAGGGTTTGTTTTCATGCAGTCCTACAAAAATGTCCCTAAGAACTTCATTCTCAAATAGGGCCTACTCGTAATATTTTCTTCTTCATTAAAGTAAGAGCCCATGTTTCCCATGTATATAACTGGGAGAATAACAGTTTTATATATTTTCAATTTAACTTTACTTTTTTTAGTGAGAGAAGTTGGAACGACAATAGTTCCTGTAATGCATAATAGCATATTGGCCGAAAGCGAGGAGATACTAAAGAACAACACGCACACACTATTGAGTAACACTAAGAAAATAGGACTGGAAGTAAATATCAATAAAACTAAATATATGGTCACACATAGAAATACATTATATGATGGAAGTGGACAGCTAATGACAAATGAGGGAAATTTTGAGGAAGTGGCTGAATTCAAATACCTAGGAACAATAATCACAAATAGGAATGAGATGCACAAAGAAATTAAGCATAGGCTCAATTCTGGAAATGCGTGCTATTATGCATTGCAGAGACTCTTGATGTCCTTTCAAAAAACGTTAAACTGAAAATATAAAACTGTTATTCTACCAGTTATATTATATGGGTGCGAAACATGGACTCTCACTTTAAGGGAGGAAAGGAGATTACAAGTATTTGAGAATAAAGTACTTAGGAAAATTTTTGGACCAAAGAGAGATGAACAAACAGCTGAATGGAGAAGACTACATAACAATGAACTACATGGTCTTTATAGGAAGCCAGATATAATACGAACAGTTAAGTCTCGTAGAATGCGATGGGCAGGACATGTTGCACGTATGGGGAATGAAAGACTTGCATGGAAGCTTCTTGTAGGAAAGCCAGAGGGAAAACGCCCAGTTGGTAGACCAAGAATGAGGTGGGAGAATAACATTAACTATGATTTGAGGAAAGTAGATTATACAGGGAATGATTGGAAAGCATTAGCTCAGGATAGGGACGTATGGAGAGCTTATGTCCGCGCGGCCATGAACCTACGGGTTCGATAGTGCCAGTGAGTAAGTAAGTAATACATAATAGCATGGATTTCTAGAATTGACCCTATGTTTGATTTATTTTGCATCTCATTCCTGTTTGTAATTATTGTTTCTAGGTATTTGAATTCAGCCACTTCTTCAAAATGTCCCTCATTTGTTATTAACTGTCCATTTCCATTATATAATGTAGGCTATTTCTTTGTGTGAACATATATTTACTTTTATTGGTGTTTACTTCGAGCTCTCATTTCCTAGTGTTACTCAATAGAGTGTGCGTGTTGGCTCTTAGTATCTCCTCGCTATCACCCAATAATAGTAAAAAAATTATGTGTTAACACTTTAGTGGCTATATTTTTTTCTTCTGATCTAATCACTGCATTTACTAATCAATTAAAAAAGTGAGGTCCAGTTTGTTAATCAGTAAAATCGGACCAATGGGATTCGGGTGAAAAATTATAAATCTTTCTAGCGGGCGTAATATTTTATTTTTCTCAACGAAACTCAATATATTCTATTGAAATAAAACTATAAATGTGTTCTCCAAAAATTAGTTTAATCTGACTATTAGAAGTAGGGGTTTACCTGAAACCCGAAATTTAAAAAATCGCCCCAACAACCGCCATGATTATTTTCTCACAATATAACAAACTATTTAATTAACAAAATAAACACATGTTCCGCAAACTAACAAAAGGGGATCATAAATTCAACTTGCTGAGGTAAATATTAAAATGCATTCATTCAACAGGTTTCAAATGTATACAACATATTCCCGTGCGCAATATTAAGTTTTGATTTTCTTCTACCATTCGTCTCTAACCTTCCAGTAACCATCCTGCAGTCCCATGTCCTTCATCAAATTCATAGTTTCCTCTGTCCATGTCTTTTTAGGTCTCTCTCTTCTCTTCCTCCCATTTGAAATCTAGTCCAAACTCCTTCATTCATCCTCTTGAAAGTTCCAAACCATTGTAAGTGTTTATTTCCCACAAATTGCATAATGTTTCGCTAAAGTTCATTCTTCTCGGACAATACTGTTTCTGATCCTGTCTAATTTAGAGCATCGTGCTAATCTTCTTAAAAATCTATTTCTGTAGATTGCAATTTTTACTTTAATTTGACATTTATAATCCACGTTTCTGCTCCACAGGTCATTAAACTTCTTACTATTGGTTTTAAAATGTGTATTTCAGTTTCTTTGAATATCTGTTTATAATAAGTAATGCCATGAGTGATTTCCAAATTATCGATAAATTCACGACTCACGAAGTGAGGAGTGAATTTATCTAGACTATTTAACTCATGCCACAAATGCTAGTCAATGACCAATCACGTTTCAATGAATTTTGTTTTACAACCAATGACAGTCGTGTTTCACCTCGCTCTTTATCGATTTATCTTTATCAGCTCCTGCTTTTGTGATAAAGAAAGCTCCTCCTTTTTAATGTTCTGAACAGGACAGAACATTATTTTTCTCCAACAAATACATTAAATATAGCAAATAATGAACAGATTCCTTGATTTTATTGAGTTGTTTACTAAAAAAATTAATGAATAACCCGTAATGTCGATTATGATATATAGTTTGATGTGTTTCATTATTTCTCAACTTGGGAACATTCTTACAATATTGCGATCTTATTTGGCAATAAATAGGCCTACTATGATCTAGTTTCAGTGAATGAACATAACCTCACATTTCTGATTTGTTTTCAAACATCGCCGTTTACATGAAATACAGTACATAAATATTTTACAATGACCATAGGGGTTTGTGGGTAAACAGCTTAATTTTATTCGTTAAATAGTCCTAACAAATGGCACTCTTGATTTCCAAATTCTCTAGATAAATTCATTCCTCACTTCGTGAGTCGTGAATTTATCGATAATTTGGAAATCACTCGTGGCATTACTTATGAGAATTTGGAAATAAAGAGTGACATTTGTTAGGACTATTTAACGAATAAAATTAAGCTGTTTACTCACAAATCATTATTTAACTACAGTCATTTTTAAATATTTATTTATTTAATGTAAACGGCGATGTTTGAAAACAAATGATAAACGATTGGTACGCTTCATTTGCTTCTTTTCTTCATCACTGCAACCTGATCATATTATTTATTGCCAAAGAATCGCAATGTTGTAAGAATGCACCCTAGTGGAGAAATTTATAACCAACGTTCTTCTTCTTCTTCTTCTTCTTCACTTCCTGGTTTAGGCAAGAGTTGCCTGTTCCGTCTTCACTAATAGATCTAAGACCATCTCTTCCGAGGACGTCCGATATCTCTTCTTCCTCTTGGAAAATAATAGAAGATTTTATTTGGTAATCTTCTTTCTTCCATTATAACCAACGTTATAGGTATTAATTAATTTCTGATGTCCTGTTGTAAATATGTCAATTACATTTTTCTGGAACGTAATTTTCTGGAAAATAATTCGTTTAATAAAGTGCAAACAGTGGTTTCTTTTTCTTGTGGTATAATCAATTGTTACAAATATTTTATATTATCTCTCGTATGCGCTTTCTGTTGACATTCATGCACTATATATACAATCTGGTAGCCGTATTTCTTGGAGTCAGCTACTGCAAAATAATGTTATGACCTATTCAGAATGTTAAAAGGAAGCGCTTTCTTTATTATGATAAACTTTAGTTGGCAAATTCTAGGCGAAACACGACTGTGATTGGTTGTAAATAAAAAATCATTGGAATGTGATTGGTCATTAACTCTCATTTGGGGCATGAGTCAAATAGTCCACAAAATTCCATTCAAAGTTGCTGTTGCAGTTCGACCTCTAACTATTCTTTTTGTTATTTCCAAATCATTGTTTCCATCCTCATTTATTTCTTCTTCTTCTTCTTCTTCCTTTCAAGGATTAGACCTTATTGGTTCATTCCGGCTCCAAGTAGCATAGCTGCTGTGTCCATCTCTTTCGTGGGCGTCCCCAATCTCTTTTTCCTCATCTTGGCTGATAGTTCAGACTTTTCCTAGGCAATCTGTTGGGTATCCATTCTGCAGACATGTTCATACCATTTTCTCCTATACTCTTCTATTTTATCTGTCAAACTTAATATTTGTAGTTCTTTACGAATATCTTCACTTCGTTTTTTATTCATTAAAATATGTACTGCCTCAAATCGTATATATTTCATTTCTGAGGCTTCTATTCTTTTAATTGACTGTTTATTCAGAGTCCATGTTTCTGATCCATATAATATTGCAGGCACAGGCAGTACTTTATAAAATTATAAATGTGTTTCTTTCTTTTTTTCTTTTCCAGTGTTCATTTATTTCCATTCCCATATATTTAGTTTTGTTACAAATATTAATGGTGCCTTTGGAATCTTCTAATACCAAATGTTCTCCAAAGTTTTAATAATATTAAAGTTACATAACTAATTCAATGATTAAATGTTCTGTTAATAAGGAAAGTTGAATAATTCCATGTTTTGTTAACATCACACAATTACGTCACAGCTACAGAAGGACGAACCAGTTGTAAATATTAATTTGCTCATTCAATAGTAACAAAGGACGTATGAATGAGGCACGCGATCTCTTTTCAAAGGTCACAAGTTCGATTTTCCCCGGCAGAAACAATAATATCGATGTATTATTTTCTGAAGCTGAAGAACGTTTATAAATATTTCCACAGCTTGTTCTCATTTCTTATGAAATTGGTAGACGTTTATTTTCTATCAAAATACATATTTCATAAATAAAGCTACATGTAATAAATTTATTTTCATGTTTTAATAATAATCTCAGTAATGTTAATGATATTTTTAAAAGTATTAAATAAGAAATGGAAATTACTAAATTGGTACCATCTTACCTAGTATACAGTCTTACTTATTTATTTTACCTGATGAATTTAAGACCTAAGGTCTTCTCTTCCACTTCACCAGGTTAAATTATACATATGAATTATCTACATGATTAATGATTCATAATAGATATAGGCTACACAATATAATGTCAATAAGGGAAAGAAAGAATAATAATAATAATAATAATAATAATAATAATAATAATAATAATAATAATAATAACAAAAATAATAACCTATAATTAGATTAAGTAAATGGCTTGGTAAAGAAAATTTAAAATACAAAAGAATAATAAAAGTATACATGGAACACGGTTATATATTATATTGTCTAAGGAAATATGAAGTGAGTTTCTTTTTAAACTGTTTTTGAATCGGCCAGCCCTCTGAAATTCCAGAGTCTGGTGGCTGAAACGAGGAAGGATGAGGAATAGTGGAATGTTCGATGTAGATGAACAGCTAGAGTAAAATTTTCTCTCGATCGTGTGTTTAAGTTATAGGTGGGAAGATAGGAAATATAAAGGAGTGATGAGGTGGACAAAGTATTGTATAAGAAGCAAAGGCAATGTATATTTCGCCTGTCTTCCAATCGGAGTCAAGAAAACACTTCGAATACGTACTGGAGTTATGTGATCTGATTTACGGAGGTTACATACTGTATATAGCGTGTATAAGCATTATGAACTCGTTGCAGTTTTTGTCCGAATGTGATACTCATGTCAGATAAGAGTAAGTCTCAATAATCGAAATGCTGCATAATCAAAGCTGAGACAAGAACATTTTTCAGTCTTATTTCCTGTAAAATACGATATCACCATCGTCATCCGTCACGAATTAGGTCTTTGTAGACCTGTTTCGGCCCCATCTAGCAGTCTTTTAAGAAGTCTTCCTGGTCGACGATGTCCTTTGGGTTTATATTGCATCATCATTTTTGGGATTCTTGAATTATTTGTTTTTACATGGTCTAGCCAGTTCAATTTATATGTGTTGAATTTTTCTTCTACTGATTCTAATTCTAATTGTTCTAATTGTTTTTATCTAAAAGAGTGTATCCTGCTGTCCTTCTGAGAAATTTAATTTCCGTTAAAAACATCATTACTTATGGAGCAGAACTTTGGCCATTAACAACAAAAACAAATAAATATATTTTGGTAACTGAAATGGATTTTATACGAAGGGCAGCAAGAATTTCAAGAAGAGAAAAAAATTATAAGGGGGAAAAAATGAATATTGAAGACACTATTTCATAATATATTAAAACTCAGCAATTAAGATGGTATGGACATGTAAAACGAATGGAAGAGGATCGGCTACTGATATGTGTTTTGGAATGGAAACCTGAGGGAAAACGAGGCAGAGGAAAACCTAAAACCTTCCGGAGTCAGGGAATATATTTACACATGAAGAAGATACAACTAAAACCAGGAGATTGGATGGACCGACAAAATTGGCTATTAGGAATCGGACGATCACAAAGACTTTAGTCAACCGATGACCTGTCTATTTATTATTCCTAAAATGCGGTATACCCTAAGAAAAATGTTTCTTTTTCCTATTCTTCTTCTTCTTCTTCAGTTCCTGGTTTAGGCATTAGTTGCCCGTTCCCTCTTCACTAATAGATCTAAGACCATCTCTTCCGAAGACGTCCGACATCTCTTCTTCCTCCGAAAATAATATAAGATTTTATTTGGTAATCTACGTTCTTCCATTCTTTCTACATGTTCTTTGCACTGATTCTTGTTAAATATCTTTTCTTTTATGGAGTAGATCTGCAGTTCTTCACGGATATCCTCATTTATTATCTGGTCCATTCTAGTGCATCATTTTAATCATCATACAAATTTCATCTCGGTTGCTTGGATTTTACTTTCTTGTTTGGTAGTGATAATCCAAGATTCACTCCCATACAAAAGGACAGGGACTGCCATTGTTTTATAAAATTTTAATTTTGTTTATGGGCTTTATTATTCAATGTTCTATTTATTGTACCATAAATAGCTTGAAACTAATGAGTTTTATGTTCAATATCTTTATCATATCCATAGCTGATATCATATCCTAAATATTTAAAGTGGGATACTTGTTCAATAATTTCGTCTCTAATTATTATTTTTGCACGCAGAGTGTTTCTTCCACAAAATGCCATTACTTTTGTTTTACTTATTGAAATTTTAAAATTATAATCCCTACATTTATTGCATTTAGTTTGTAAGCAGCCAATTCTAACAGATCTTCATCATGGTGTAGTAAGACTAAATCATCGGCGAAAATTAAGTTATTAATACTTGAGTTATTGTTCAATCTAACGTCTTTGTCTGTTATAATTTTCCATTGTTTCATAATTTCGTTAATATATATATATATATATATTATATATATATATATATATCCATAGTAATTCTGCCCGAAGGCAGGTCCTTCACTGCAATCATAGCATTTTCATGCTATGCTTGCAGCTTTACTAGGGTATTGTAGGTGTGGTAGCTTCCCGTTGCTTTCCACACCGGTGAAGGATGATGATGATGATGATAATGAGAAGATGATGATGACGATGCTGGCCATATGATTTCGGGGACCGTTTGGGCCTTAAAGTTTTCCTGACATTTGTCTTACAGGTGAGGAAAAACCCCGATAAAAACCTCACCCAGAAAAACTGCCCCGACCGGGGATCGAACTCGGGCCCGCTGCGTGACAAAGCAGCACGCTACCTCGAGACCACAGCGGTGGAATATATATATATATATATATATATATATATATATATATATATTAAAAGAGTGGGCGATAGACTGACTACACTCTTGTCAAACTCCTTGATTTATTAAAATTTCTTCTGACCCTTTTCCATCAGTTTTTATCACTACTTTAATTTCTTCATATAAGCCTTGGACTGATTTTATTAGATGGTGTGGATATCCTCGTTCTTTCATTATTTCCCATAGTTTAGATCTATTTACTCTGTCAAAGGCCTTTTCAAAATCAACGAACAACAAATATATTGGTAGGTTAAATTTTCTGCTCTTTTCAATTAGTCCCTTTATTATAAACACTTTTTACAGGTTCTTCCTTTTCTAAATCCTGCTTCTTCTTCTTCTAAGAATGTGTCAGATATCTTCTTCAATCTATTATTTATTATTTTCGCATATAATTTATATGTGGAGTTCAATAAGCTGATACCAATTTTTACTATATAATCTATTTCATTTTTCGAAGAGGGATATGACTTTACCTATCTTCCAATTTTCAGGTGTTTTACATGTCTTCCAATATTTGTTTATTAAGTTTAATAATCTTATTTCTGCAAATAAACCTGCATACTTTATCAGTTCATTATTTATACCGATCATCCCGATCGTCACCTACGGAATAGAACTGATATGGGAGAAACTATCGACCAGCGATTTTGAGAGGTTAGAAAAAGTAAAACCAAGATTCATCAAAAAGGCATTAGGTGCAAGCAAATACACACCAAATAGAATGGCCTATATGCTAGCCAGAGAAACCTTCTTTAGAGGACCTGAGGCAAAGGATACTACTGCCAGCAACGGAGCCATATAAGAAAGTCATCGAAAAAAAGAAACAGAGAGAAAAAGAGATCGACGAGGATTTCTACGCCTCAGATGCCATGGTAAACAGAGAATGGACTGGAAGTAACCAACCACAAAGGCACATAATCATAGGTTTAGCAACACACGGATATCATCACAAAATGTGCAAAAATACAAAATTCCACCAACCGAGTGATTCGTGTGAATGCAAGATATGCGACCAAAAGTGTGAGCGATACCATTACAAACAATGCAGAATATGGACAGGATCACTGAACGAACTCATAAAAGACAAATCATAAACTTATAACTTAATGCTCTTTCGAGTGCCTCTTACCAATTTATTATTATATTATTATTTATACCATCTATACCTGGTGCTATTCTATTTTTCATTTCTTTCAATGCCTCCCTCATTTCGCTTAGAGTAATTCTGTCTATTTCTGGTTTATTTTCAAATTCAGAAAGGCGTTTTATAACTAATTCATAATTCTCTGTAGTGATTTTCCCATGCCTTCGGATCAATGGTATTTAGTTTTGCAGTGCATCTTTCTGTTGTATTTAATTGTTTCATTACTTTAAATGCTAAAGATTGTCTGCCATGTACATCGTGCTCTATTTTGGAAATAAATATTTCCCAGGAATCTTTATGAGCTGTTCGAGTTATATGTTTCGCTTGATTTATTTTTTGTTTATGTGTAGTTCGAGATATAAACAGAACTATATATTTTTTTATATATAGTTCTACGTAGGTCCACCGCTGTGGTCTCGAGGTAGCGTGCTGCCTTGTCAAGCAGCGGGCCCGGGTTCGATACCCGGTCGAGGCAGTTTTTCTGGGTGAGGTTTTTATCGGGGTTTTTCCTCACCTGTAAGACAAATGTCAGGAAAACTTTAAGGTGCAAACGGTCTCCGAAATCATATGGCCATCATCATCATCCTTATCATTATCATCATCATCATCACCCTTCACCGGTGTGGAAAGCAACGGGAATCTACCACACCTACAATTCCCTAGTAAAGCTGCAAGCATAGCATGAAAATGCTATGATTGCAGTAAAGGACCTGCCTTCGGGCAGAATTACTAATGATGGATGGATGGATATAGTTCTAGATTCTTCAGTTTTCATATGTAAGTAAGAAAAATGTTTCTATCGTTGACAATTATTCTACTGATAATTCGGTCATATGGCGGGTAAAAGTAGTACCACGGTTCCCGCAATAGACGGAGTAATACCTTATGCAAGTTTGTTTACAGTACAACTGGAACTTAGCTCGGATACAGTATAGAAGCGAGGTTAAACACATAGATCACTAGGTAGAACAAGTGTTGTGCCAGTTATGAGTTCTTTGATTCTTAGAAATGACAGAACACATGTTCTTGTTGGCACACTTCATAATTGTGCTCTCAAGGCTTCCTTCTCTGTAAATTAGTGCTTATTTTGACTCATGACACAAATATATTATTGAACGTAAATTAATACTAACTAACTAACTCACTGGCTCTATCAAACCCGCAGGTTCATGGCCGCGCGCACATAAGCTCTTCGTACATCCCTATCCTAAACTAATGTTTTCCAGTCGTCCCCTGTATAATCTATTTCCTTCAAATCATGAATAATGTTATTCTCCCACCTCATTCTTGGTCTACCAGCTGGGCGTTTTCCCTCTGGTTTTCCTACCAGAAGCTTCCATTCACCTCTTTCATCCCCCATACGTGCCACATGTCCTGCCCATCGCAGCCTATGAGACTTAATTGTTCTTACTATATCTGGCATCCTATACATAACATGTAGCTCACTATTATGTAGCTTTCTCCATTCACTTGTCTGTTCATCTTTTCTTGGCCCAAAATTGTTCCTAGGAACTTTATTCTCAAATACTCGTAATCTTCCTTCCTCCCTTAAAGTAAGAGTCCATTTTTAGCATCCATAAATGCATAATAGCATTTCCAGAATTGTTTAATTTATTTGTGCATCTCGTTCCTATTTGTAATTATTGTTCCAAGATACTTGAAATCAGCCACTTGTTCAAAATTTCGTTAATTTGTCATTAGTTGTCCATTCCCATTACATAACGCATTTCTATGTGTGAATATATATTTAGTTTTATTGATGTTTATTTCCAGTCTTTTAATACCGTTGCATTTTTATTAAATTAGAACTTACATTTACAGTACGTAGGTAATCAAGTTTACATTTGGTGCTAAACCGAATAAATTAGGAATGAGTTTCCTTGCTGCGTGGCACTGCAACAATAATAGCAAACTCACAATTGGCAAACGTTCTTGGCACAATATTAAGAAACATTTGGTTAACTGTGGTTAATGTACTATTTTCATTAATTAACGAATTCCCAAGTTTTTATCACTGTAACAAACTAGCGCAGAAATAAAACTAAATTACAGTCAGTAGGGTTCCAGGGACTCCCAAAACATAAAGGAATTTTTTTTTCGCAAAATGAAATATGCATACCCTCTATTTTTTTCTGTTTGACCTTAATAACTCAAATAACAAATATTATTGCGATTGGATCATGACAACCCGTGCAGACTTCATGCCAAACATAAGGAATGAAAATTTGTAGGGTTAGTATAGAAGGATTATAGAACTAAAAATGTATTTAATACATAAAACATCAACATGCCCGAAACGTATAACTACTTACCTACTGTTTTACAATAAAAAAAACATTATTTTTCGAATTTAGTTCGTCTTAGTTAGCAAGTACTGACATGTTTTGAAACAAGTCGGCACGGGTTGTCGTGGGTCTACGTACACCAAATTGTACTTACGATTGTTTTAACATTATGCAAATAAATTAAGAGGGTGTGCGTTAAAAATAAAAGTCTACTATTTTTTGGGACATCCTATTGATCACACATATCATTATACATAATAATAATAATAATAATAATAATAATAATAATAATAATAATAATAATAATAATAATAATAATAATAATAATAATAATAATAATAATAATACTGCGATGGGCAGGACATGTTGCACGTATGGGGAATGAAAGACGTGCATGGAAACTTCTTGTAGGAAAGCCAGAAGGAAAACGCCCAGTTGGTAGACCAAGAATGAGGTGGGAGAACAACATTAACTATGATTTGAGGGAAGTAGATTATACAGGGAATGATTGGAAAGCATTAGCTCAGGATAGGGATGTATGGAGAGCTTATGTCCGCGCGGCCATGAACCTACGGGTTCGATAGTGCCAGTGAGTAAGTAAGTAAGTATAATAATAATAATAATAATAATAATCATCATCATCATCATCATTTTGTTACCTGGTGAAGTTAAGATTGTAAAGTCTTCTCTAATTTTTACAGGTTAAATTGTACATGCATTAGCAATAATTATCTATAACTTAATTAATATAGGTGTATACAATTTACAGATGACAAAGAAAGAGAAATATAATAATAATAATAATAATAATAATAATAATAATAATAATACTTGAATGCAGGCTTTCACGGCCGGTAATCATGATGTTGAGTGATTCCGGGTTCTGTGGCCGTGGTCCATAGTTGGTGTTGATACCAGACGTTTCGCCCTCAACTGCGGAGGGCATCTTCAGTGGCGAGTGCTTCTAGGCGTGTTTCCTGGTCGGAAGCTCTACTTAGAGTGAACGCTGCGGGTGTTGTATTGATACTAGTGGTGGGAGCAGGGTGAGCGGGCGTGGCTCTTGCTGATTGGCTAATGGTCGTCTCCTTGTTGTCCCTAGTGTTGATGCATTTATTTTCTAGTGTACGGTACCAGGCCTTAGACAGTTTAATACCTTCCTCTTTTTTCTGTTAATATTTTCCTTATGCTTGTGTATTTCTATAGCCTCTCGATATAATCTAGGGAAATAATAGGAAGTTGTAGCTAAAACTTGTGTATCATCGAATAGAATCTGGTGTCCATTCATAATGGCATGTTCTGCTACAGCCGATTTATCCATTTCTCCTTGTCTGCAGTTTCTTTTGTGTTCTGATAAACGGGTGGCTATACTTCTTTTTGTGGTCCCTATGTATGGTTTACCACACGAACAAGGAAGTCGATATACGCCGCAAGTGGAGAGAGGTGGCCGAGGATCCTTAGCTGAGCGAAGGCAGTCTTCTATTTTTCTTGTAGGTCTGTAAACTGTGTTTTTATGTTGTTTTTTCGTAGGAGTTTTCCGATACGATCTGTGACTCTTTGTACATATGGTAAGTAGGCTATGCTGGTTGAGGGTGTGTTATCCATTCTGACGTGCTGTCTTCGTGGATGTATGGTTTGTCTTATTTCCTTGGATGTGTAGCCATTTTTCTGGAAACAATTGAACAGATGGTGTTGTTCTTGTTTAAGGTGTTGTGGTTGGCATAACTTAGTCGCTCTGTCGAACAGTGTCTTAATGACACCTCGCTTTTGTCTTGGATGGTGGTTAGAGTCTTTGTGCAGATATCGGTCTGTGTGTGTAGGTTTTCTGTAAACTGTATGTCGACATACAGTTTACAGAAAACCTACACACACAGACCGATATCTGCACAAAGACTCTAACCACCATCCAAGACAAAAGCGAGGTGTCATTAAGACACTGTTCGACAGAGCGACTAAGTTATGCAACCACAACACCTTAAACAAGAACAACACCATCTGTTCAATTGTTTCCAGAAAAATTGCTACACATCCAAGGAAATAAGACAAACCATACATCCACGAAGACAGCACGTCAGAATGGATAACACACCCTCAACCAGCATAGCCTACTTACCATATGTACAAGAGTCACAGATCGTATCGGAAAACTCCTACGAAAATACAACATAAAAACAGTTTACAGACCTACAAGAAAAATAGAAGACTGCCTTCGCTCAGCTAAGGATCCTCGGCCACCTCTCTCCACTTGCGGCGTATATCGACTTCCTTGTTCGTGTGGTAAACCATACATAGGGACCACAAAAAGAAGTATAGCCACCCGTTTATCAGAACACAAAAGAAACTGCAGACAAGGAGAAATGGATAAATCGGCTGTAGCAGAACATGCCATTATGAATGGACACCAGATTCTATTCGATGATACACAAGTTTTAGCTACAACTTCCTATTATTTCCCTAGATTATATCGAGAGGCTATAGAAATACACAAGCATAAGGAAAATATTAACAGAAAAAAGAGGAAGGTATTAAACTGTCTAAGGCCTGGTACCGTACACTAGAAAATAAATGCATCAACACTAGGGACAACAAGGAGACGACCATTAGCCAATCAGCAAGAGCCACGCCCGCTCACCCTGCTCCCACCACTAGTATCAATACAACACCCGCAGCGTTCACTCTAAGTAGAGCTTCCGACCAGGAAACACGCCTAGAAGCACTCGCCACTGAAGATGCCCTCCGCAGTTGAGGGCGAAACGTCTGGTATCAACACCAACTATGGACCACGGCCACAGAACCCGGAATCACTCAACATCACAATAATAATACTTACTTACTTACTTACTTAATACTTAATACAGGGTTTCCACTTTACAGCAGTTTGCCTTTGATTCCTGTTTTCCAGAGATTCCTATCTTCCCATTGTCTATCTTCCATACCCCTCTTCATCATGGCATCATATATTCCCTCATGCCATGCTCTCCTACTTCTTCCCCTCTTCCTTCTGTCTGGTACCATCCAATCCAACACCTGTTTAGGCCTCTGGTTTTCCGACATCCGTTGTACATGTCCATACCACTGTAGAGCTCTCTTTGTTATCCTATCGATAACAATTTCTTGTGCATCCATTTCTTGTCTGGTGTATGTATTCGAATATGTTGTAGCCTGGATATTCTCATACTTCTCCGTAATCCATCCATTTCTGTCGCCAAGATTCTTTTCTGCATCCTTTCATTTATTGTCCAGCTTTCTGATCCATATGTGAGTATACTTTATATTATTGTCTGTATAATCTCTTTTTTTTTTTTTTTTTTGTTTTTCTGGTCAAATTTCTAATCCATAAAAGACCATTCTAATCGTCTTCCTTGCACAATTTACTCTGTTAATAATATATTTTTCACAAGTATCAGATTTATCTATTATAGATCCAAGATATTTAAATTCTTCAACACGTTTAATTATCATATTATGTATTTGTAGGTCTTCTGAATTTGCTCCGATTACCATATATTCTGTTTTAATATAATTTATCTTCAGTCCACCTACCTCGAATGCATCTACCAACTTTCTAATCATATATTCTATATCTTATTTATCTTGTCCTATTATAATCTGGTCATCAGCGAATAATAAATTGTGCAGTAAATGGCCATTAATGTTGATTCCCATTCCCCTACATAACTTATTCCATTTCATTAATATATCTTCTAAATATATCTTGAACAATGTTGGTGACATCCCGCATCCTTGTCTTAATCCTTTTGTTATATCAAATTCTGAGGATACTCTATTTCCAACCTTAATACTTGCTTTATAATCATACATTCTTTTAATAATAATAATAATAATAATAATAATAATAATAACTACAAATTATAGGCCTAACATGATTGACATTGCGATGAAAGTGTAATAAAAATGCTGTATATCTAGGACTTGGTTTATTAAGTTTTATGCTATATAAACAAATATTCTCAGCTTGTTTAGCAAATTCCGAAAGAATGAAACCATTGAGGTTGTTCTCATGAAAATATATTTTTTTTACAAATCTTCACCGATCCTATCAAGTAGACACCGTAAATGATCATGACCAATATACAGTTAGTGCAGAAAGTATTGGTACACTTAAAAATAACACAGACAGAAATAAATAATTCCATTATTTCTTCACTACATAAAAAACAAAAATATACACCTTTAAATTGAACTCTATGAAGTTAAATACACGCAATTTCCTCTGTTTTAACATGACAATTAACGAGTAAAAAATAATTTGTACACGAACAACAAAAATTAACCAACAAAAGTATTGGTACAGTATTAAGTTTTGGTCAACAGATTGTTCACATGAAGTCGAGTGGAACTGGGTCTGGTAGTGTTGTTATTCACTCTCGCATTGAGTACTTTGCCGTGTAGTTGTGTGTGTTCTGGCTGCAGGTTAAGCTGGAATGGGGCGCAAAGGTAGAAATACTACAGTAGAAGAAAGGGAATTAATTATTGGTTTGCATAATCAGTGTAAATCGCTAAATGGAATTAGTGAAATAATTGGAAGGCCAAGACCATACATTCTGCATATAATTGATAGAGTTGGCGAACGAAAATCTTTCGAAATAACTACAGATCATGACGTCCTAGAGGTAGGGTTAAGAAAATAAATCATAAATAATCCTGAAATACGTGAAATATTATCAAGTTATAACTACCCGCTAAAAAAAATGAAGGATAATAAAATTAATGCTAATCTTACCTCATGTTGAAAAAGCATTAATGAGAAAAGTAAAGCAAAAACCTAAAAGTAGTGACCCTAAATGCAACTAGTATCAAAAATGACTTTAATGTTTGTATTTCTGCTAGCAATGTTCGTAACAGTCTTTGGGCTAACAAACTGCATGGGAAAACAGCCCGTAGAAAACGCTTAGTAAGTGAATAAAACTGAAAGAAAAATTTGAACTTCGCTAAAACACACATAAACAGCCCCCAAAGAATTTTGTTAAAAAAGTAATTTATACTGACTAGCCTAAAATCAATATTTCCCTTTCAGATGGAAAAAGAAAAGTCTGGAGAAATTAAAATACAGAGTTATAAAAGCAAAATCTCCAACCCACTGTGAAACATAGTAGTGGTTCTTTATTAGTTTGGGGATACATGAGTACCTCTGAAGTCGGGACTTTGCATTTTATCGATGGTGTGATGGATCACAAACAGTATATGAACATACTGATGACCAATCTTCATACCTCTGCAGAGGAAATGTGGATTAAACAAAGTTTCGTATTTATGCAAGATAATGATCCCAAACACATCGATTTCAATACGCGTTTTATGGATTTTCTATATCACACCAAATTACATGGAAACGCTTCCCTAATCTCCGGACATAAACCCCATTGAGAATTTATGGGAACATCTGAAAAGGAGAATTCGTTCAAGGCAGGTTTCCAACAAGCAAGACCTGAGAAACGCTTTGGAAGAAGAATGGAGAAATATACCTTCTTCAGTAACTTCAAATTTAGTCGGGTCAATGCTACGTCGTCCTCAAGTCATCTTGGAATCAAAGGAGCTCCCAACCAAGCATTGAACTCAAAAAGTAAAGACTCAAAACAGTCATAATATGAGACTGTACCAATACTTTTTGTTGGTTAAATTTTGTTGTTCATGTACAAATTATTTTTTTACTCGTTAATTGTCATGTTAAAACAGAGTATTTAACTTCATAGAGTTCAATTTAAATGAGTATATTTTTGTTTTTTTTTTATGTAGTAAAATAATAATGGAATTATTTATTTCTGTCTGTGTTACCTTTAAGTGTACCAATACTTTGAGCACTAACTGTATATGCGTGTGTATGTGAATGTATGTATGTGCATGTGTCCGTTATACTCTAGAGGCGCAATTTTTGATCATCGAAGCCAAACTTACCATATAATAACAAATTAAGATAGTAAGATCGAGTTGTTAACCAAATTTTCCGAATTTAATTCAGACCATTAGGGGTAGGATTTCACCTGAAACGAAATTTGAAGAATCGCTCTAGAAGTCGCAATTTTCGATCTTTCCCAACGAAACTCATTATATACTATTGAAATAAACGAGGAAGGTATTAAATAATTAGGGCAATCCGACATTAGAAGTGGGAATTTACTTGAACCTCGAAATTAAAAATTGACTCTAGAAACCGACATGTTTCTTTCATCACAATGTATACCATATAATTTAATTAACCATAAATTAACAATGTATCCTATAAGATACATTAGTTTAATTTATTTAATATTTAGTAAAACAATGGAAAAATGAATCACCCTGTATATTATTTAAATTGGTGTTAAATTATACAACAATATTCAAATAGGTTAAATGGAGCGACATATGAAGAAGTATAGATTTTTAAGTACCTAGGATCCATGGTATCCAGGAATAATTATATATTAATTGAAATAAAAGAAAAACTAGCAGCAGGTAACTGATGTTTAAGATCTCTGAACAAAATTATACAATCTAGATATATATCTAGGAAAATTAAAATAAGAATATATAAAACAATTATTAAACCTGTTGTAATGTATGGCAGTGAATCCTGGACCATATCAGAAAGAACTGCTACAAGACTTGTTACCTGGGAGAGAAAGATCTTAAGAAAAATATATGGTCCAATTAAGGATAGAGGTACCTGGAGAATAAGATCTAACCAGGAAATGCATGACCTATATAAAGATAACGATATAGTTATAGATATTAAAGTTAGACTATCGAATGATTGGGCCATACTTGCAGAATGAACGAGACACGTTCGCCCAGGATGATATCAAACGCTAAGCTGGATGGAAGGAGTAAAGTTGGGAGGCCTAGGTTACGATGAATGGACGACGTACATTCAAACCTATGGAAGATTGGCATAACAAATTAGAGAAATAAGGCCATTGACCGAAGAGAATGAGTGGTTGTTATGAGGGTGGCTAAAGTGAAACTAAAAGGACCGTCACGCCAATGATGATGATGATGATGATTATGCAAATATTTGGTTCGTCTTCCGGGCTTATAGGCCGTGGTCTGGTTGTCTTCATACTCGACGTTTCGTCTACTGCTGCGGTAGACATCATCAGGAGATACTGCGTGCTCTCTGTGAACTCCTCAACAGTCGGCTGCACACTGTTGAGGAGTTCACAGAGAGCACGCAGTATCTCCTGATGATGTCTACCGCAGCAGTAGACGAAACGTCGAGTATGAAGACAACCAGACCACGGCCTATAAGTCCGGAAGACGAACAAAATATGGATCAAGATGCCGGCCGTGAAAGCCTACAATTATATTATGCAAATAGATAATAACTTACGGTTATGCATGACTTATTTTCACTGCAGTCCGATACTTAAAGTAAGAGTCCATGTTACACATCCATATAATATAACTGCTAGAATGTTATATATATATATATATATATATATATATATAAACGTTTTTGAGATAAGTTGGGGCCACAAAAGTCCCACTTATAGGCTTACATAATATCTTATGTTTCCAGAATTGAGCCTATGTTTAATTTATTTTTGCTCCTCATTCCTATTTGTAATAATTTTCCAATCATTCCCTGTGAAATTTGTCTCCTACAAAGCATGGTTAATGTTATTCTCCCACCCCTTTCTTAATCTACCTGTAGTGTTTTGAAAAGAATGTATTATGTGTGTTGCAGATGCCACTAGCAGAGAAGGGGCCGAGTTTCCTGAACGTGTTAGAAGTGGACGACCCCAAGCTGTGTGTGTTGTTGCACCTGATGACTCCTATGGAGCCGATTGAACCCGTCATGGAGTCGCCATTGGCGCGACCTCTCGCACAACAGAAGACAGCTGCTAGCGACCTGCTCACCGAAGTCGGTTCTGCTAAAACAGCTATGGAAGGGATGTTACTTGCCAACATGGAGAAAAATGGTAATTATTTATCACCTTCCAAACAAATCTAAGGCCTAAAGGCTATTAAGTTTCAGTGAAGCATTCTCGGTTCTTCTTATTCTAGGACGGGCTGAAGTTCCCTATTTATCTGCCACGATTTTCCATACATTCTTATGCCACTGTTTCACTAAACACTTTTCGGACATTAAGGCCTATAATAACGTTTCGTACTAAACGGAACAGGCAACTCTTGCCTAAACCAGGAAGTGAAGAATAAGACTATTTTAAACATTTTGGAACCATTTTATAAACATTTCTTACGATTTTTAAATATTTACATAATTGCGCAAATATTGTGAATCGAGTTCTACAGATGCGCAAATTCCTAATGTAATATCCGCTAGATGACTCACAAATCGATGTGACCAACATTCGCAAATAATTCCAAGCCATATTTCAAGAAATTTATTTTATTTTATTAAGTTCCGATGGGACAAGTTAGTGTATATACAATTCGTTTATAGTTTATTAAATAATATGCATGTAATTTGTTCTGTTAGGTTAGGAAATTGGAAGTTAGTTTACGTCCATTTTTTAGCGTTTGGAAATTTATTCCGAAAGTTGGTAACGCCGACTTCAGAGCCATCTAACGGAAGCTACATTAACAATTACAGCAACTCGCGCACGCGCACTGCGATTCTGTAGAACTAAGAGGAATTCATGGCAGAGAAATAGTGAACTTTTTCCCTAGGACGTCCCAAAGATCTCTTCCCTTGAGAACGGTATTGAAGCATGACTTTTGGAAGTATATTATGATTCATTCGTTGCACGTGTGTTTTTCTTGTAATTTGTATTTATTTATAAAATATGAGATTGGTTGTTGTTGAAGTGCTTATGCATATCTTCATTTCTTTTGTGTGTATATCCTAGTATTCCACTCAAAAATTTGGTAATCTATATATAGGTCTATATAAATGAATGTAATCGGCCGCTGTGGACTAGTGGTTATGCTCCTTGCCTCTGGTTCCGAAGGTCGCGGGTTCAAACTCGGCCGGGGTCGATGGATTTTTTTAGGACGGAAAAATCCAAGGAGCAAGTCTTCCGGGAGGTAGCCTACTTTAAGCCGTGGGTCCCGAGTCTGAAGATTTTCAAGCTCGTAAAAGATCCTTAAACCTGAATGAAAAGGCCTACCTTGGTTTCCTATATGTCAGTATGAGGCGGAACGCTGACCACGGACCACTCAAATGATATCTATACGAAAACAAGTGTAACTAAATTAGTATGGTTCAAATTCTTCCCTGTAGGGGGAGAGTGCCTAGATCTCTGTTAAGAGAAACATGGGCTTACAAGATACAAGAAGATAAATGAATATACGGTATGTATGTCCTTTATAGACTTCTAAACAGTTCAACCGATCTTCGTGAAAATTTGTATACACGGGGTTTCAGATGCGGCGAGTGTTTAGTCGTTACTTATTATGTTCTAAAATCATTAGGTGTAGAAGTTCTTCTGAAACGAAAATTTAAAAATCGCTGTAGCGGTCACAATTTTAGATGTTTAGCAACGAAACTCAGTATATCCTATTAAAATAAACCTAGGTACACATTATCAAAAAAAGAGCGAAATCAGACAATTAGAAGTGGAAGTTAACTTGAAATCCGAAATTAAAAACTGCCTAAACGACTGGACCGATTTTAATGAAATTATGTGTATGTGTGTGTGTTTGAGTGGATCCTGGATGGTTTAGATTTACAATTGGACCCGGTAGGTGGCACTGTGATCAGGTAATATGATTGTTTTATGTCAGATGTGTGGTCATCTGCATTGCCGACATATTCCGCGCGACAAACAATGTGAGTTTATAATGCACGCTTCTTGAGCCACAACAGATGGCAGTGAGGAGTTTTCTTGCTAACTTATTAATTAATTAATTTTATGGTAAAAAAGTAACTTATATTTTTATTGTCCGGCCATGACAAGAGCAAGACAACGTCTGTCGGGTCCGCTAGTTACGTATATACTTCAATAATAAAAATCCGGCGTAATACCAGGTACAGGGATGAGATGAGATGAAGCCCCTGTCATCGCAGGTCTGTGATATTCACGGTTCACAGCTGTCGCACCATCACAGGAGCAGATGACTTGAGTTTGGATAATGGAATGAAGTTTTTAACCCAGAAAAGGAGAAAAAACCCGAGAAAACCTGCCCTGGCTTTAATTTGTTTACCATGAAGCCCCACATGGTGTAACCGAGATGGGAACTACGATCCCAGAGATAGGGGGCAAGTCCGCCAAGGAACCACCAATACTCTATTAATCTCTTCTAAACAGGTTGTCCCATGTGTCTTGACCATCCAGAATATAACAGAAGACTGCTGCTAGCGTATAAAATCAAAAATTTTCTTATATAAAAGTTGTCCAACTACGAGGGGAAAATAAAACTGATGGTTAGTGAACTTTTTAGTGTTATTTATTAACAAGATATGAATACTAACTTTGTTTTCTTCAATGGCACGATGTATTTTTTTCTATCTATCTTCGGGTTTTTACAGCTGCTGCCGTCTTCCCGTGCCAAACCTCCAAAGCCTACGATCCTGGGTATCTTCAATGCTTTGCCCTCTTGCTTGTATTACTATCCTCATGCTTTCCTTACATGTTAACTTTGGTCTCCCTTTTTTCTTCTTTCTTGTCGGTTGCCATCGATATAGTTGGTTCGGCCATCGCTCATCTTCCATTCTTAAAACATGCCTTAACCATTTTAAATCCTTCTCCTCAATTCTTTCAATTATGCTTTCTTCTGCTTCCATTATGTTTCTAATTCCCTTGTTTGTGACATGTTCTAATTTTTACTTTCTGGTACTTCTGCGTAAATAATCAATTTCTAGAGCTATTAGTCTATTCTTGTAGTACTTATTGATTGTCCATACCTCACTTCCATATATTGCAACAGATTCCAACAAAGTTTTACCATTTTTTTGTGTCTTTCCTAATATGCTTATTCCATCATATGGAATGTAACGATGATATTATTTTGCCACTCAATTCAATTCTATGATTTATGTTCTCTTTGCTTATACTTTCAATGTTATCCATAACTATTTCCAAATATTTAGTTTGTTTCACTTGCTTTCACATGTAATTTTTTCTATGCGTCAATTAAGCACTCCAAGACCTAAGATAAATTAAAACGTTTCATACCTCTTCTCATAATTAATAATTTTAATTTATCTTAAACTAAACCTCATAGTGATTTATTCCTATAAAAGTTCAACTCCAAGACCTGTTCAAAAATGTATCACAATGTGATAATTCTGATATATAGGGTGAGTCAGGAGGGGTGGTAGTACTGGTGATTCTGAACAAAAAAAACTTCTAATATGCATATGGCTAATTCTTAACCGTTTCAGGGTAATTTAATGAAAACAACGAGGAACTGAAAAAGTGCAGATAACAGTAAATCTAGATAATGTTATCTTAAGTTGTGTTTAATTGTGTACGTTTAAACACTCCACCACCAACTTCCATGCATTTTGCTGCTTTTGTAGACAGCTGTTGTGTTGCTGATCTAAGTTCATTCGTACATTTCTTTACTTAAGCACATGCATGTAGAATACGAGTGAGCAGTTCCTCTCTTGTGTCCACTCTGTGCTTGTAGACTTCACTCTTAAGCCAACCCCACAAACAGTAATCTAATGGGGTTAGATCGGGTGATCTCGATTGCCAAGCAATGATTCCATTGTATCTCAGCTGTCTACAAGAGCAACAAAATGCATGGAAGTTGGCGGTGGAGCGTTTGAACATCGTCTGTGAGGAAACGTACACAATTAAACAAAACTTAAGATAACATCTGCACTTTTCCAGTTCCTCATTGTTTTCATTAAATTACCCTGAAACGGTTAAGAATATCTACATCTAGAACAAAATATCTGAAAGGAAAATGTGCAATAAGAACAAAAATAATGATAAACAATGTAATTATAGACCAAGTTCAGAATTTTAATTATTTGGGATGTCATTTAGGCAATGACAGAAACTTAGATAAACACACTAAAATACAACGATTCAATTATCTATGTGGCACAATTAAACACACTTTATTGAATAAGACTAGAAAAGAAACTATTTTGAAGTTTTACAAAGTATTGACTGTTCCATCTCTTATATATGGATGTGAAACCTGGACATTAACAAAGGCAGATAGTAAACAAATAGAGGCTGCTGAAATGAAGATGTTGAGAGCAATAGCAGGATACCAAAGGACCGATAAAAAGAAAAACGAAGATATAAGAACAGAACTTAATATATTTAATATCTGTGAAAGAATAAAATATTATCAAAATGCTTATCTTCAGCACGTATTACGAATGAATGAATAGCGCATGCCAAGAAGACTGTATAATTATAAACCAAAAGGGAGAAGAATGTTGGGAAGACCATTGAAGAGATGGAAGGACCAATTCGACCTATAATGAGATCGGAACAGGCCATTGGGCTTAATCCTTGTCGATGATGATGATGATGATGATGATGACGGTTAAGAAATGGTCATATGTATATTAGAAGTTTTTTTGTTCAGAATCACCAGTACAATCACCCCTCAAAGCATGTACGTTTGCTCCTGACACCCTGTATAGAACCTTATTAATGGAAACAAATTGGGATTATTACAGTACTACCCATATGAATGAATGAGCAGATTGACTACCAGCTGAATGGAATTACAAGCATGCACAGTACAGTCCTGCATATTCTCTCGAGTTGTCGGAATATCTCGATAGACAACATATTTAATAACTCCCCAGAGAAAAACATCCAATGGACTAAGATCAGGAGATCAAGTAGGCCAATGAACTCCTCCTCCACGACCGTAATTTTAGTTCTCGATTAGTAATGAAAACGGAAGTTTACAGAACGTATCTTCAATCCTTCCTTTGTTTTTCGACAGACGTCTGTGATGTACTTTAGCTCTAAAATGGCCGCAGCTTGTGAAACATGTACAAAGCAGAGAGCTGTGATAGAAGATCAGGGGAATCTGTTTTACCTCGTTCTGCCGCTGACATTCTGCTAGCAGTACTCCTACCTACTACTTGATCCACACAGATATTTCGTAAGTGTCTGTGAATGTTTGAAATAGTCTTCTGCTCCACAGAAACAAATTCAATCACAGCTCTCTGCTTTGTACGTGTTTCACAAGCAGCCGCCATTTTAAAATTAAAGTACATGACAGCAATCTGTCGGAAAACAATGATAATTCATGGCGTTATAAAAGGATTGAGTATATTCTTCTTCTTCATCCAAGTCTTAGGCCTATAGGCTTCTTACGATCTCACTGATGAATTTTGTATCCAGCGTTTCCTTGGACAGCCCAGAGATCTCTTCGCTGTTGGACAATAACGAAGCATGATCTTGGGAACTCTATCTGAATTGATTCGTCGCAAATGATTATCCAGTTGTTCTGGTATCTGTTCTAAACATAGTTCCCTCAAGATATCATCATTGCGTTTGTGATCCCATTTGGTGAACGATTGAAGATACGTTCTGTAAAGTTCCGTTCATTTCAAATGAAAGGCAATCGAGAACTAAAAGTATATGCATTACTTGTTGAAAGACCTCATGGTAATTTGTATGTGTATAGAGGAGATACGTTCCAAAATAAAATAAAAATTATCAAAATAAAATAAATTAATGAGATTTTGAACAATTTCTATTTATTATTACTGTCAAGCTTAGGCTTAAAGAAATTGGTAATTTTTTTCCTGTTTTGCCGCTTTTAAAAGGTCTTTCAATTCAGATTGATATTCAGCTGTGAATTCAGCGATAGAATTCCTTATTTTGTCTTCGGGTTTTTTTATGAATCGTACAGTTGATTTATTAACATTGAAGCAGCATGATATACTGTAGATGCAAACGACTCGCCCCAATGCGTAAACGGACAAGCATTTCTGTTTTTACTTTAAGCGGCAACACTACTGTTTTCCGCTTCGGAACTAATTTTCTTTCCTTTTCGTCAACATTATAGATTGGCAACAAAGCAGAAGAGACATGTGTTATTTAATCAAAATTTTTGCAACGAATGACAAGTTGAAACAATAAAACACCTATCGTGGCGAGGGCAGCATTTATAACGGACATAGTGGCGCGTGAAATACGATGGCGTTGGCTTTTAAGAACGAAGTTTAGGCTTAGCATCAATAAGGTTTGATTTTCTTTGATATTAATTTGTCCATTTGTTTTGGATCGCTCTTTGTAAAAGCCGCCTTGGCACGTGCCTACAGTAAAAAAAAAGTTGCCGATGCGTTAATAAAGGATACTAATCCTTCTAATATATCGACTGGATCCGCGAATAAAGAAATTTTAGCCGCGAATACAGGAACGGTGTCGCAATTTTTAACCCGCGAATAACGAAAACGCGAATAAGGGAACCGAGAATAAGGAGCTTTTGCTGTATGTGTGTATATATATCCATCCATAGTAATTCTGCCCGAAGGCTGGTCCTTCACTGCAATCATAGCATTTTCATGCTATGCTTGCAGCTTTACTAGGAAATTTTAGGTGTGGTAGCTTCCCGTTGCTTTCCACGCCGGTGAAGGATGATGATAATGATAAGGATGATGATGGCCATATGATTTCGGGGACCGTTTGGGCCTTAAAGGTTTCCTGACATTTGTCTTATAGGTGAGGAAAAAACCCGATAAAAACCTCACCCAGAAAAACTGCCCCGATCGGGGATCGAACCCGGGCCCGCTGCGTAACAAGGCAGCACGCTGTCTCGAGACCACAGCGGTGGATATATATATATATATATATATATATATATAATGTAGACTTGTGTGTGTCTGACGGTTTCTTGGTTGTGATTTCCAGCACAATTTCCGTTCATCTCGTACTACGTAATCAACACGAGTCAAACAGATCCTGTCGACTTCTTTCGCAACCTTCAAGCAGCGTCGCTGAAAAAGTTTGACCCTCGGAACCTGCGTTACACTGCTGCTCACACCCTGGACCTGTTCAACGAAGTCGCTACGATCGCAAGACCACCTCTGGACCCGAGCTCCAAGCGACCTAACTCCACCACCACCGGATACATCATCTCAGTTTACAAAGTGTTTGAAGGGGACGACGGAGAGAAGTTTGAAAAGAACTGGCTCTACTGGACAGGTATGGTCAGCTCAGTCATTTAGTTTAAAGGCGCTTTGATTTGTGATTAGGTAGGTCTATTTTGCACGGATAAGTATTTAGCATATCAAGCGGTGTTGTCACGTTTAATTCCGGCGCGTAATTTTTGCTAGTGGAAAACTAACTAATGGTACTGCAAAAGACAAAAGTTGCAACGCTGTTAAGATAATTATATCCACGTACAGTAGGTATGGAAACGTCATTTTAAAATGCTAAGATATTCTTGGCAGAGAGATGATATAGACATGTCCAGCGAATGGAAGAGGGTCGGCTACCAAAATGTGTTTTGGAATGTAAACCTGAGAGAAGACGAACCAGAGGAAAACCTAAACATTTCTTGGAGTCAGGAAGTATATTTATACATGAAGAAGAAACATCTACAACCAGGAGATTGGATGGACCGACAAAATTGGCTGTTAGGAATCGGACGATGTCAAAGACAAACAACCGATGATCTATGTATTATTGGCATAGAACTGTTTTTAGTTGTTGGTGATTGGAGCGGCGTCTTAGAAGCCTTTAACAACAACTCCCTGGCTCTGCCTGGCAGTAACAATGTATTTTTTTAAACCAGAGGGAAACGGTTGCCTTTGATGCCGCCTGTGAACTAAATGACTGAGCTCGCTTTATTACTTTCTGCCTGAACTAGGATTTGTGTCTGTTTAGCTCAAATGGTAATGAGCCAGTCCATAAAGCTGGAGATCCTGGATTCAAATCTTGGTTTAGGTAGACATTTTTCTAACAATCAGTAAATGAAACAGATTTTACATTTCACCTCATTAATAAATTTTCCTCCGTTGTTAATGAAGTCCTTAAAATGTTCACAGAATCTAGTGTTAAAATTTCTGGTAGTTCTGCCAATATATGAGTTCTTCATCCACAACTTATGTCCTTCTCAATATCATCCACCCATATTTTCCTTCCTCCATTCTGGGAGTAATATTAATGTTGCACTGTACCACCTTAGTAACTAACTCACTGGCTCTATGAACCCATAGGTTCATGACCGCAAGGACATCCCTGTCCTGAGCTAATGTTTTCCAATCATCCCCTATATAATCCACTTCCCTCAAATCACGGAAAATAACAAACTGCAATCTCATTCTTGGTCTACCAACTGGACGTTTTCCTCTGGTTTTCCTACAACAAGCTTCCATGCACCTCTTTCAACCCCTATACGTGCCACATGTCTTGCCCTCGCAGGACTTACCTGTTCTTATTATATCTGATTTCCTATACATACCATATATCCACTATTATGAAGTTTTCTTCATTCGCCTGTCTGTTCATCTCTCTTCGGCCCAAAAATTTTCCTAAGAACTTTATTCTCAAATACTCATTATCTTCTTTCCTCCCTTAAAGTGAGAGTTAATGTTTTGTATCCATATAATGTAACTGGGAGAATAATAGTTTTATATGTTTTCAGTTTAATGTTTTTTTTTAAAGGAGTTGGGATGACAAGAGTCCCTGTAATACATAATAGCATGCATTTTAAAATTGAGTCTGTGTTTAATTTCTTTGTGCATCGTATTCCTATTTGTGATTATTGTTCCTAGGTATTTGAATTCAGCTACTTCTTAAAAATTCCCCTCATCTATCATTAGTTGTCCATTTCCATTATAAAATGTATTTCTTTATGTGAACATATATTTAGTTTTATTGATGTTTACTTCCAGTCCCAATTTCATAGTGTTACTGAATAGAGGTGCGTGTTGTCCCTTAGTATCTCCTCGCTATCGCTCAATAGTACTGTACTACATCATCAGCATAAACTAACAGCTTATTAATACCATTGAGTTGTAGGCCTTCTTCATTCTCCAAAGATTTGATGGCATGCTCTGGTACAAAATTGAATAGTAGAGGAGATAGTGCATCTCCTTACTTTAACCCATTCTGGATTTCAAAAGTATCCAAAAACTGTTTGACTATATGCACCCTACTCTTTGTGCCGTTTTGACACATTCATATAAGTCTAACTTTTTAGGAATTCCGAACTCCAGCAGGATACTACATAACTTCTCCCTCTTAATTGAATTGTATGCCTTTTTTGAAGTTTACATATAGTTGATGTACAGTACCATTATGTTTTCCATTTATTCTCTAAAATCGGTCTTATGCTAAAAATCTGATCTGTTGTAGACCTGTTTCCTTTAAATCCACATTGATGATCTCCTAGAATATCATTAATATAAGGAGTAACCGCCTTACTATTATTGACTTTATTGTGAATTATCGGAATATTTAAAATTACAGGAGCCAGAATGCTGTACCGCTATTTGCCCAAGTCGGCCGGTCTGCGACGCATCACGCTTCACAAATCAATCTCCAGCGGAGACAAGATGTATCTGCTGCTATGCGAATGCTCCAACTTCCTGGAGAACCTCTCGTCGGCGGCTCTCCTTTTACCTGCGCTCAGAGCCCGGCTGTGCGGCTACACTGGTCTCTACAAAACTACCGCGTCTTTCTGAACTCTATGCTTAACGCTCATCAAACAAAGGAACGTGATAAGGTTGTGAAAGTTAAACAACGTTCAGGGAGCAAAACAAAACAACTTGAAATTCCCTAACAAACTTGTGTGAGTGTTTCATCTTCATTCATCTTTTTCTACCGACTTTACAACAATTCAGTTACTCGCAAAGTAACAAATGTTTTATTTTTTAATTACTGAGATCTTATTTAAGTTTAGGGCTGTTCACAAGTCACTCCACGGTTTCAAACTATTATGGTTCAGTTATCTGACATAGAATAAAACAACTTTATTCAAAATATATAACACAGACAGGGTTAACTAATATATATATATATATATATATATATATATATATATATATATATATATAACCTAAATTACAGATTCCTGTGGTTGCTCATGGTCTGGAATTTAGGTTAAGTTTAGGTTAAGAACTCTCCTGGCGCTTCATTATCATTTATCACCCATCATATCATCGGGGTAACGTAACTCTGTCTTCTAGGCGCCCCAACCTCAAAAGTGGGTTACAATTAAGCCAATGCCAGGAGAGAAGACCAGAAATGGTGAAATAGCCTGCAGCACTGGGGGGAAAAATATGAATATGTATATATATATATATATATATATATATATATATATATATATTATAAAGAATAATCTCGAATTTCTTGGAGCTAATAAATTTATTTATTTAATACTAGCTAAAACCCAGCGTGCATTGCTACGCCTAAATAAATAAAATATTAAAGTTTAATTCAATTTTATGGTATATGCTGAGACGAACCAAACAAGGCAGTTGCTAGTCAGTTTTTAATTTCGAATTCCAGGTAAACCTTCATTTATAATTGTCGGATTTCACTCATTATGGATAATATCTACCTCGGTTTATTTTAATAGGATATACCTAGTTTCATTGTGAAACATTGAAATTGTGACCTCTAGAGCAATTTTTAAATTTTCACTTCAGGTGAACTCCTCCTACACCTAATTGTTTTTAGAGGGTTTAATTGTGAATCTAAACCATCCAGAACCCATTCAAACACATACAAAAAAAATTTATCAAAATCAGTCCAGTTGTTTAGGAGGAGTTCAGTGACATATACACATGCAGAAGAATTATATATATAAAGATATATATGTAGTCAATATGCCCATTTCACCAATTAATGTTTTAAAATGGTCAACAAGTTTCTACAGCCAAGCTGTCATTCTCAAGACCAGATATTGACTGAAACTTGTTGACCATTTTAAAACATTAATTGGTGAAATGGGCATATTGACTACATATATATTTTAATATTATATCACCAAGAAGATCACTTGTGTATTAAATATATATAAAGGATTTAAAGGAAGTGACACTGTGAGGTTTATTTTAATTAATAGAGAGTTACAATTTTCACGACTCACCTCATATTTGTAGATTTCTTGAAGACCAGTTTCAATACATTACCTATCATCGTCATTTCTTAGATAGTTAGTTATATTTAAAACTGGTTTTAACCATTAGTAGCAGTATTTATGTCAGAATATGAATAAGGATGCTGCTGTTTTTCTTAGAATTTCGATAAAATTTTTAGATACATTATAATTATTCATCAGTGTTCGTAATTGCTCAAAGGAACTTGTGAATAGCCCTTCAAACTTACAGAAGAATGTAAAATGCCCAGTATTCCTTCAAGATCATATTTTCCATTTTAATATCATCAATGTATATTGTCTGACCAATGGATCTGTGTCCCTGTAAGGTATGCAAACTGAACATGAATTCCTTTTCTGCCTCGGTAAATCATTTCCCTCCTTACATTCCTATCTCTCTCTTTTCTTTCACCCCTCCCACTAAACACTTTTGAGCCTTCTTGGGGGACAGATTATTTGCACTTGCAGTCCAGTGTTGTCAACTCAACATAAATACTATAGCTTGGAGAGGTGGAAGAATATTATCAAGCAAATAATAAAAGTCAATCAGCGTTATTAGACCTACTTAAATATGAAGAGGTAATAATTATTATTAATTTTATTTCAGGATTGTTTCTGTTATATACACAGGTATTCTCAACCAAAATATACAATTTTCTTTTCTTTCACACTTATTAAATTATTATTGATTGTATATTTTGACTCACCTCATATTTCTTCATTTTTATGGAGACTAGTTTCGTCGCTTCTGTTTGACATTCTCAGTGCATTACAACTGTTGCCTTGCAGTTGTCCTTCCTACAAGTTGATCTCTGCAGAATTGAAACTAAGGCAAAATTACTAAAACAGTTAGAAAAATCTAAGGAACTTGGGAGAAAATTTACATCTGCAAGAATAAAAAGAAAACCATGAATTTTGAAATTTCCGGTGAAAGAGAAAAAAAATTTCATTTGGAAATTCATTGATTAGCCAGCCAGCAGAAGGAGCAGAAATCAACTTGCAGGAAGAACAACTGCAAGGCAACAGTTGTAATGCATAGAGAATGTCACACAGAAGTGACAAAATAGTCGCATAAAAATGAAGAATTATGAGATGAGTCAAAATATGCAACTCAATAATAATTAAAAGAAACTTCATAGTGTTATTTCCTACATATATTTAATAAGTAATAATTAACCTTACATTATTCAATATTCAAGATCCATGACACTGTTTGGAGAAAGTTTGGCAAGATCCCTATTCGGAAAATTATCGTGGCTGCTGGTGGGAGGGAAGTGCATGATATGGAGTGAATACAGGTGTTAATTTTTCTAAGAACAACTGCAGCGCTGAAGGGGCACAGACGCGTTGGTCCGACAATACCATAATGTGTAAATTTTAATCATTTTAACTTGTGCTTAACATGTATATAATTTTTACCTGCAATTTTAAAAGAATTGAACACACTCTCCACAAGGATTATAGTTTGCAGAAATTACAAGGAGTGTGATAAAATGTACAATCCTAGTACAAAATTAAACAAAACAACTCTGATATGATTTTAAAATGTTCTCTAGTTCTGGAGAAAGCAACTTTTCTAGTCATCATTATTGTTAAGCATAAAATCAGTTGAGCAGCGTGTTTTGTTATGAGTTCCAATATTTGTGACCAATTTTATATTGAATGTGTGAACGAAAGAAGTTAAACCAAAGATGGGTACATAACAGCAAGTCATGGCTGACAGTTTTGTATCACCGCATTGCAGTGGTGTAGCCAGCAGGCAGGCCCAGGCATTGGTTTTATTTTCCCAAGTTTTGTCAGCCATAGTGGCCTAATGGTAATGTTCCACATAACTACAGCAATGCAAGTCAGGGTATTAAATTAAATTATGTGCTTTTTTCAGTGATTCTATGTTCACTAGAATATTTTTTAATCAATTGAGTTGGTGTTTACTTTAAGAAAATTCATATTTATTACTTAAATAAAAATAAAGCTTAAAAATAAAAATATGAAAATCAAATAAAACTAAGTTTTATTTTTATTTAATTAAGTTTTTTTTTTATTTTGCCATTCATTTCATATCAGATTGAGACACAGCGAAGCTTGGCCAGGTTTACCTAGTCTACTCTAAAAATGAGCTATGACTTATGAAGTTTTACCCTATAACAGAGAAAGAAAATATTGTATTTTTGATAAAATAAAAATCACTAAAATTGGACTTTTGGGAGATTAAGATTAAATTAAAATACTTCATACCTCACCTCATATCCAGTCTTCTAATTATACTGCAGTTTCAAAGCCTTGGCAGCTTCATCTTCAGTAATATCTCGTCGACTGATGTTATGTCCATCAGAAGAACTACTTCTTCTTCCCTCTGTTGGTGGACCGATTGGTTGATGAGATATTACTGAAAATGAAGCTGCCAAGGCTTTGAAACTGCAGTATAATTAGAAGATTGGATATGAGGTGAGGTATGAAGTATTTTAATTTAATCTTAAATTAAACCACATAGTGATTTTTTTCCCTATAAAAGTTCAAAATAAGTTGGACTTTTGTACTTTTATCTTAATGCCATAGAATTAGTCTGGCTGCACCACTGATGTATGGCAATCCGTCTTACTTCCAAACTATTTTTTTATTCAGCTGTTTAAATCAAACAAAACATATTTTTATGATCAAATAAGTAAATTAATATACATAGCCAAGCTATTGTAATCAATGGTAAAGAGAAAAATTTCTGTCTGAATGAGGAATCAAACTCTGAATCTTCAGCTTTACATGCTGATTTGTATTGTGAATTATGGTTCATTACATTGGATGAGGGATCAAGAGAAAGGTTAAAGAGGAGAGTTTGTGCTTGGATGAGAAGAAATCCTGAATGGCTCAGTAGTAGTGCATCAGCACATAAAGCTGATGATTCGGGGTTTGATTCCCAGTTAATGCAGAAAATGTTTTCTTTACCATTAAAAACTTTTTTTTCAGGAATTTATTAATTACAGTAGACATACGATGTGTCACTCGTCTGAGAAAGGGACAACAGCCACACTCTTATGATCTTTCTTTCTTGACAGAGATTGTTGCAATTAAATGTTGAAGCAGTCTGGAAGAACTTAACAGAGAATCACAGTTCACAGGTCAGTAAACATGTTAGTAACAGGTGGAGGTGATTTAGTAAATATCATCAGAAATCTACAAGAATATTATGAAAAAAGCTTTACCAAAGATTAATATCGAAAAATTTGAATATATAGAAGTCTACTAGCTAATACCCGATGTGCACTCCTATGCCTAAATAAATTAAATGTTTTTTATGTTTAATTGAATAAGTAAAAAGAAAATGTATTATAAATTTATATCATAATTATTTTTAGATACCCTGTGCTAACTACCTGGGAATCTACTTGTCCCAATATTCTTGACATCAATGAGCTGAAAGAAAAAATTGTTATTGTGAGTTATCCATAAAAGATAGACATATGCTGTCGTGGACTTTTTTTTAATTTTTTGAGATATTCAATTCTGTGTACATTAATTTGATGTATTTGTTATGGTTTAGGCAGTGTAATCCATTTAAGCATCCAAATAGCGATATTTTTAGTGCACCAATGCACTTTTTCTAATCTCTGGCCCTATAGTACGTATGATAATATGTCATATATGTTAATTGTCCCAGACAAATTGTCTAAATTATGGTAAAAACCCCATTGACATTAGTCAAATAGCTTTTGAGTCCATAAAGAACAGTCAGACTCACAGACTTTCATATCGTATATAAAGATTTGAATAAAAAAGTAAATGTTTGTTTGTTCAAAACCTTAAATCTCTGACAGTTCTTCACTGATTGCTTTGAAATTTTGACACAACATTGCATTAGAATATGCATAAGTTTTTATATACCTATTATATAGATGTCACACCTGTGACATGCTTTTTTTAATGAAAAACAGTGTCATCTGTTGGACATAACAGCAACACACAAATACTAATCATTGCTCGTGCCAGACAGCATGCAAACTTGTGCTTTCTCTCTTTAAATTATTGTCCATTTAATCAGAATGAACCAGATTGGAACTATCAGAGGAGATAGACACATCATCAAAGAAACATAGAAGCAACAGTTAGAGTTGTGCTGACACAAAGATAGGATGGACAACACAAGAACATCTTAGAGTAGATACCACCAGGGAGAATAAGATTGGGACGACTTAAACACAGTTGGAAAAATGACACCCAGGAAGCCATGAAAGGAAGGAAGTTGGAAGAGAATGACTGCTTATACAGAAGGAAATAAAAATTGAGAACAGAGAACTACATGTTTGTAACTATCTGTAGAATGTGGAATAATAATAAAAATAATTGAACCATTATAAAATATATATTGGTAAAACATTGATGGAATCTATTGCAATATATGGAAGTGAGGTGTGGGCAATCAATAAGTACTACAAGAATAGACAAATAGCTCTAGAAATGGATTATTTATCCAGAAGTTCCAGAAAGTGAATATATTACAAATAAGGAAATTAGAAACATAATGGAAGCAGAAGAAAGCATAATTGGAAGAATTAAGGAGAAGGAATTAAAGTGGTTAGGAGATGTTTTAAGAATGGAAGATGAGCGATGGTCAAAACAACTATATTAATGGCAACCGACCAGAAAGAACAAAAGAGGGAGACCAAAGTTAACATGGAAGGATAGTAATGCAAGAGGGTTAAGCATTAAAAATGTACAAGATCATAGATTTTGGAGGTTTGACATGGGAAGATGGCGGCAGCTGTAAAAAACACCCAAAGATAGATAGATATAAGAAATCACTATGAGGTTTAAATTTAAGATTTAAAATAAAATTCTTTACACCACATCTCATATCCAGTCTTCTAATTAAACCCCGGTTTCAAAACCGAAGTGGTTTCATCATTTGACAACCGATGTTCTGTCGTCCAGGAGCACTGCTTCTTACTCCATCTGTTGGTGGACTGATGAACCTCTTAATTAAATCAACTTCCTGGAAATTTCAAAATTCATTAATTTTTCTTTCTTGTTTTTTTTAATGTGGATTATTTCCCAAACCATGAGCTCTTTTGGTTTTTCTATTTGTTTTATTAAACAAGCCTTTATTTCAGTTAGATGTTTTTCAAATCAAGCATGAGCAGCTACTGCTGACTTTTCCACTTTACCATTTTTGACATACTGGCACCTAAGATGTTCTTTCACCCTGGTTTTCAAATTTCTTTTTGTTTTCCCTGTGTAAATTCTGTCACAGTCTCTGCATTTAATCTAGTAAATTCCTGATTTATCTCCTTCAATACATTTGTCATTTTTGTTGGTTTTAATTATTCTGTTGAGACTATATTCATTCTTTGGTGCCAATCTTATGTTATACTTTTTAATTTTTTTTTTTAATTTATAGTGCTTCAATGGACAGCTGAATATTGGTTGTCAAATTACTGAATATGAAACCATCTAGGTTTTGAAACCAGTTTAATTAGAAGAATAGATATGAGGTGAGGTATAAAGAATTTTATTTTAAATCTTAATACAAATTATTTATATTTATAATCAATTGAATTGGTGTTTACTTGATGAAAATCCATATATATATATATATATATATATATATATATATTAATTAAATAAAAATAAAACATAGTTTTATTTGATTTTCATATTTATTATATAATTCAGTGACAGCTGTTTCGGTACACTGTACCTTCTTCAGACATGTTAAATTATGAATTCTGTTCCAACTGATCTAAGCAACAATACAACAATATTTATTTAAATTTTTTAATTTAACAAAGGGGATTCATTCAAATCAAGTTGAGAATTTTACAGTTTGTTACTACTTTTCAATTTATTTAAATTTCTACAGCGCCAAAAGATCTAACTTCTTACCCTTATCACAAACATGTAAAATTTCAAAATTTGGATCGAAACAATGATTAAATTGGAATAGGTGGTTAGCATATTTTGAAAATCAAATAAAACTATGTTTTATTTTTATTTAATTAATTTATATTTATAATCTTACACAACAGTTCTAGTAGTTATATAATTATGACCAAGGTTAATGAAATATTGAAAGTGATGTCTTTATTTGTTATGTACCCACCTTTAGCATTAATGAGATGATATTTATGAATGGCTTGTTAGCAATATGTTATTTTTAAACTGAAAAAGTTTGTTATATGTATGAATGCCCAGTTATAATGTGTATTATAAAGCAATATGAGGCAACTTAATGTTTTCATATCTCAAACAGTTGTTTTATTTGCATTGTGTGCTTCAGTTATAAGTTTGGACCAAGTTTTATATCTAAGAGAGGGCATGGATATTAACTAATTTCAATATAATGTATTGTTATGCCTGTTTAGGGTCAAAATAAATATTATTTCAAAGATGTCAGAAGAAAACTAGGAATATTCCATTTTCTGTAAAATCAAACAAGCTCTGCCATCTAGTGACACTTTCAAGGAACTATCTTATGTTATAGGAAATATGCAATGTATTATTATGCCAGTTTAGGGTTAAAATAAATATTTTTTGCATGATAGTGCATTCTGTCGTACTTACAGAAATGGTGACCATGATAGAAAGTTCAATTTCCTAAATTTTGGGGTTGCCAACCTATAAATAACTATACGGTAATATTACAAATTACCAACCTAGGGTGGGAAGTAAAACTACTGCCCTTTATGTATACTACATACAATGTATATACGAAAATATATCCAAAAGGTAATGTTAATATACATTATACAAAACAAACCACTGCATTTTAAATGAACTGAACTTTATTTGAAACAATATAAAATAATAAATTCATTCCTGCCGCCATTTTATGCCTGATTGATATCATGGCCTGCTGTAGTCTCAACTAAATTATTTTTGGCATTTACCGTATAAACATTGGCCAGACTGCTAATGTCAGTCAGTTGTTTATAATAAATGCAAATATTTCCAAAAAAAGATATTATTTTATTAGTATTTATCATTTTGAAAACACCATCATGCAAAAAATAATGTACAACACACATTTGTGAAGTGTTTTACAGAATCTCCAAAATTAAAAACTTCGCTATTGCTCGGTATTTAATCATTTCCTCACTTTTGTAAAAAACCATTTCCCAACCTTGCATTGTAATATACTATTATTTGAAAGTTGTCAGGAGAAACTAGAAATCTTCCATTTTCTGCAAAAAAAAAAAACAAGTCCTGCCATCTACTGAGACTTTCAAGGTACTATCTGATGCACCAATGTGATTGTAGCAATATAAGAAATACATTGAAATGTTCAATTATTTTAAAAACTCATGTTGGGAAAGTCCACATACATATATTGGTCCCATTCATTAGGTTATCATCCTTGGTGATGAGTTTCTTGCTCTGATTGCAAGGTTTGCAGGTTCAAACCAACCAGAGTCAATACAAGGGACAACACTTCTGGGAGGGACTTTCAACTTGTGGGACCCAAATATGAAAATTTATATTCATGTCCTCTCGGATTGTTCTTAAAGCTGACATTTATGTAACACAATGTATTGCACGTCTTAAGCATCACGCGTGCCTTCATCTGTCAACAGTATTATGTATACGTGATAATTTGATCTTCTCAGACGAATGTAAAACCAATTTAATGATCAATTGAACCGTTTTTTGTTTCTATAAATCTGCATTGTTACAATACACACCAGCTGATGGTCACCTTATAAATATAGTATTGTATACACTGCATCTTTCAGAAGAAGATTCAAAATAAACTACATTATAATCATAATTTACGTAATGGAAGATTTAAATTAAAATATTTTATACCTCATCTCATATCCAGTCTTCTAATTATACTGGTTTCGAAGCTTGGGCAACTTCATCTTCAGTAATTTCTTGTCGACTGATGTTATGTCAATCAGGAGAACTGCTTCTTTCTCCCTCTGTTGGTGGACCTCCGAATCATATCAGAGTGCCCAGGAATTTTGAAATTCATAAGTTTTTCTTTATTGTTTTTTTTAATGTGGAGTTTTCTCCTACTTTGAGTTCTTTTTGTTTTTCTATTTGTTTAATTAGACTGGCTTTTGTATCTATTAGATGTTTTTTCAGACCAAGCATGAGCAGCTACTGCTAACTTTTCCACTTCACCATTTTTTACATTTCTAACATGTTCTTTCACCCTTGTTTTCAAATTTCAACGTCTGGATCAAATCAGAATCAGCAGGAATTTCAAAGTTCATAAGTTTTTCTTTCTTGTTTTTTTGAGTGTGGATTTTTTCCCCAAACTGTGAGTTCTTTTTGTTTTTCTATTTGTTTAATTAGACTGGCTTTTGTATCTATTAGATGATTTTTTCAGACCAAGAATGAGCAGTTACTGCTGACTTTTCCACTTTACCATTTTTTACATTTCTGAGATGTTCTTTTGCCCTTGTTTTCAAATTTCAAATTTTTCCTATAAAAGTTTCAATATTATGTAATGGAGTTAGGACATCGCTCCATGGCGCAAGCAGTTAAATAAATAAGGTGAATCTGGTCATCTTACCTCATAAATATTTGCGTTTTATTTGACATGTAGTCCACTGCTGTTGTCTCGAGGTAACGTGCTGCCTTGTCATGCGGCTGGCCCAGGTTCGATTCCCGGTCGGGACAGGCTCCTGGATGAGGTTTTTTCCGGAGTTTTTCCTCACCTGAAAGACAAATTTGAGGAAGCTTAGGTCCCAATGGTCCCCAAAAATCATCCGGCCATCATCATCATCATCCTTATCATTATCATCATCATCCCTCACCGATGTGGAAAACAACAGGAAGCTACCACACCTATAATTCCTTAGTAAAGCTGCAAAGCATAGCATGAAAATGCTATAATTGCAGTGAAAGACCTGCCATCGGGCAGAATTACTATGGAATAGTAATTATGGAATGTTTCAGTATGTTGTTCATATAATTGTCAGCATGTCCAGACTGTTGAATTTTATGTTGTCAGCCTGGATGTCGACACTCATTCCATTTTTTGATTTTTCCAAAGAACTTGTAAATCAAATCCTTTTCCCCAGGAATTTCAAAATTCATAGATATGGACAGCATATCGAAACATGTCAAACAAAACACAACTAATTATTTTATTTTGAATCTGTTTATCTTAACTCAATATTAATGTTGATTTGTTCTTGAACATGTTTTGATTGGATCCCAATCATCTTCAGCATCTTGCCCAGACTATTTGGATGTATGTTGTAAACCCTGGATGTCGATGTCAGCTCCCTCCTGTGGTTTGCCAAAGATCCTCCAAACGAGGTCATGTTCCGTCAGTATTTTGAAATTCATAACTCTGTTTTTGTTCTTCTGAATAAAGATTTTTTTCCTAAATAGTCAGCTCTTTTGTGTTTTCTAACTGTTTTAATAATTTAGTGTCCGAATTTATATTATTTTTTTCAGACCAAACATGAGCAGCAACTATATATGACATAAGATATCACCTTAAGAACCTCATAATGTTACATCAAGCATTAGATGCTCGCCTCTCACTGCTAGACCCTTGGAGATCAAGTCTTGGTCACTCCATGTGGGTTTCATGGTGGACGAAACACAGCTTGTGCTGGTTTTTCTTGGGGTTTTCTTCCATTTCCCTTGCCACAAATGTCATTCCACCATTTCTCCAGACTTGTATCATGCATTTCGTTCATTGGCAGAATTGTACTCCACTTCTGAGATTGGTTGCCTGGAATATGGAGTTATATTTGCCCAATATGATGGGTGATAAATGATAACAAAGCACCAAAAGAATCTTTAAACCTAAACTGAATCTAATTCCCAAACATGGGCAACTATAGGACTAATACCCTTTAAGGTAAAATTGCTGCAGTCCGACTGGGAATTGAAACTGGATCTCATGAAATATGAATGCTGATCTTTTGAATGAGTATTTATTTATTTAATAAAGAAGATTTTATATAAATATCATTGGCCTTATAATAACAAAACTATAAAAAAATTAAAAAAAACACATAGAAGAAAATATCAAATATAACACAATATCAGAAGTGTCTTTTCTCTTGTTGACTGAGCTATCAACTTCTCAAAGCAGATGTTCAAAGTCTGCAATGAGTCTGAGAATGCATAAGTAATAGTACATAGTGTTCTGCCCAAGAGCAGGTCCTTCACTGCAAACTCAACATTCTCCATTCTTTCCGTAACTCAGCTTTCCTTTTTTGTATCAGCATACAAACCATTTATTTTAATATTGTCTATCATCTGATGTCTTTTTCTGTCTCTAACTTTCTTTCCGTTGATCATTCCTTCTAGGTCATCTGTCAGCAGGCAGTTTCTTCTCAGCCAGTGATCAATCCAATTTCTTTTCCTCTTCTTTATAAGTTATTGTTCTTCCTTCACCCACTCTGTCTAGCACATCTATATTTTTTTTATTTTGTCTCCATTTTATATATTCCATCCTTCTTCATATCCACATCTCAAAAGCTTCCAGTTGCTTTTCCTCATTCTGTCGTAATGTCCACTCTTTGCATCATACAGTGCTACACTCCACACAAAGCACTTCACTAGCCTCTTCCATAATTATTTTGCTAAAGGTCAGCAAAAAATGCTTCTCTTCTTGTTAAAAGCTTCTTTTGCCATTGCTATCCTATGCTTTACTTATTGACAGCAGTTCATGTTATTACTGATAGTGCAACCCAAGTATTTGAAGCTCTCCACTTGTTCAATGGCCTCATCTTTTAATCCTCATGTCTATCTTCCTTGGTTTCCTTCCTATAATCATGGCCTTCATCTTATTTATATTTATCTTCATCCCATAATCCTCGCATCTGTCATTTAGTTCCATCAGCATGTTCCTCAGTGTCAGTGCATCTTCTGCTAGCAAAGCCATATCATCAGCAAATCTTATGTGCTTAATTCTTCTTCCTTCCATGTTTACATCTCCTGTATTCCTGAAGCAGTTCTTCACTAGATCTTCCAGGTAGATGTTGAAAAGAGTAGGTGACAGAGGACATCCTTGCCTTACCCCATTTCAATTTCTCTTCCCTCTGACATTTCTTCTCCTATCTTCTCTTTTATTTGCTGTTTCATATAAAGATTACTTATGAGCCTCATCTCCTTCCAGTTCACGCCAATTTTCTTCAAGATCTTCAGGATCTGTCAAAGGCCTTTTCCAGGGCAACAAATACTGCATAAACTTCTTTATCTTTTTCTATATATCATTCTCCTATTGATCATATCAATCCATTGGAAACTATCGGAGATGTTGGTGTGGTGCAGGTGTTTGGCCAGGCAATCGTAGTCAGTATCCATTCAGAATTTTGCTACTGATTCTCTCCTTGGCCAGTCTGGGACAGATTTTATAGCTTATTTCCTTATTGGATTTCCATACTGAATAAATATCAGTTGTCAGAAAACTATAGATAAAGTTTATAAGGTGACCATGGATGCAGGTTCTATTCTAAGATAACTGTTATGGAGAAATGTGTGATATTTGACTGGTTATATCAGCTGTTTACATCAAGTCAATTCTAGTGATTGTAAAACCTCTTGGGCATTTCAACTTCACTGTCCATTTTAACTATTAGATTTAGATTGAATTTTAATCACTGCATTTTAAATAGATTTTAAATAATCAAAGTTAAACATTAGAATATGGAAATTAGTTTAGTACAGACTTTGATCGCCAACTTGGAACAATATCTGTTTCAATATAAATACTGCTTACTTGTGTTTCTGGGTCTTTAAGATGCTCTTATATTGACTATTTAACTCATGCCTCAAATGGGAGTCAATGACTAATCATGTTTCAATGAATTTTGTTTTACATCAATAACAGTCGTGTTTCACCTTGCTGTTTATCGAATTCTGTTTACCAAAATAAAGAAAGCTCCTCCTTTTTAATATTCTGAACAGGTCAGAACATTATTTTGCAGTGACTCACTCTCCAACAAATTTGTTGAATATAGCAAATAATGAATACATTCCTTCGAACTACACATTTGATAATGATTGTGTTAATGATTTTACTGAGTTGTTGCCTAAAAAAAATAATTAATAACCAATAATGTTGGTTATAATTAGAGTCTGGATTTTTATGTACTAAAAGGTAAGATTGCAACATAGTTTAATGAGAAGTTAGACTTCTGACTCTCTTTTGTTTTGGTTTCACACACAAACGGTTGAATAGTATAATGAGAAGACTTCTGACTGTCTTTTATCTTGGTTTCACACACAAACAGTTGAATAATATATACTATTTGTATTGTAATCTTATCTTTTATTACATAAAAATCTAAACTCTAGTTATAATATACAGTTCGATGTGTTTCATTATTTCTCCACTAGGGTGATTATTACAATATTGTGATCCTATTTGGCAATAAATAATATGATCAAGTTGCAGTGAATAAACATAACCACAAATTTCTGATTTGTTTTGAAACATCACCGTTTACATTAAATACATAAATATTTTAAAATACTGATAACTATATTTAAATAGTGATTTTTGAGTAAACAGCTTAATTTTATTCATTAAATAGACCTAACAAATGCCACTCTTGATTTCCAAATCCTATAGATAAATTGGGAATCACTCGTGGCATTACTTATGATAACCTAACCTAACTCAACCCAATCTAACCTAACCTAAATATGTAGTTATTATGCAGTGAACATCAGAATTGAAATGAACATCATTTTAATATCAAGCAACTCACTGGCATTATTAAACTCAGAAGTTGGTGGATATAATCTCTCTATACATCCCTATCCCGAGCTAATGTTTTCCAATCATTTCATGTATAATTCACCTCCTGAAACCATATATAATGTTCTCAATTCATCCTACTGGGTGCTTTCCTTCTGATTACAAGTTAGTTGGCACTACAGTGTACTAACTAGCTAACTAACTCACTAGCTTCATACTTCCCTATGCTTAGCTAATATTTTCCATTCATTCCATGTATAATTCAGTTCCTCAAAACTTCGTTAATGTTATTCTCCCACCTCATTCCACTGAGTGCTTTCTCTGTGCTTTTCCTACTAATTTTCTGTCCTGAGCTTATATTTTCCAATCATCTCCTGTAAAATTTACCTCGATCCAATCTTGGTTAATGTTATACTTCCACCTCATTATACCCATTCCCTCCAGTTTTATACAACAAATTTCCAGTCTAAATGAATCTAACTAACTACATAACTGGCACTATGGACATAAGCTACCCATACATCCCTATCCTTAGTTAATATTTTCCAATCAATCAACTGCTGTATAATTCAGCTCCCTCAAATTATCTTCCCCCCTTGTTCTACTGGACTCTTTTGTTTTTGTTTTCCTACGTGTATGAATGTTCATCTTTCATTCCCCATTTGTGTCACATGTCCTGCCCATCATAGTCTATAAAACTTAACTGTTCTTATTATAACTGGTTTCCCATAAAGATAATGTAGCTCACTGTTATATAGTCTTCTCCATTTACCTGTGTGTGTCTCTCTTTCCTCCAAAAATTTTCTTAAGAACTTTATTCCCAAATACTCGTAATCTTTTCTCCTCCCTTAAAATAAGACTCCATATTTCACATCAATATAATATAACTGGGAGAATAACAGTTTTATATATTTGAGTTTAATGTTTTCTTGAAAGAAGTTGGGACGACAAAAATCCCTGTATTGCATAGATGCATTGACAAATATTACTCTTAAAGACCCAGGCAATCAATAAGCTGAAAAATTTTAAGTAGTTAAATTTTAACTTAGAATGTTGGTTACAGTGATAAGAACAAATTGTGCCAAGTTAAGCTCACGAAACTAAATGCTTTAAGACAAAATGAGATGGTTATTTCCAAAAAATGTCTTGTCCACTGTGTGTCTAGATTCTTCTCATATTTTCCATGTACAAATAGTCAGCTGCGGTGGTCTAGTGGTTATGTTCCTTGCCCTTTAGTCCTGAGGATCATGGGTTAAAACCCACTGGGGCCAATGGATTTTTTAAGATGGAAAAATCCAAGGAATAAGTATTGTGGTTGGGACTTATCTGTGGGACCTGAGTCTGAAGATATTCAAGCTCATAAAAGAACCTGAAAAGAGAGAGAAAAAAACAGGCTTCTAAGCAAAATTTACCAACCTCAATCATCCAAATAATACCTTAGTTAAAATTCATCGGAGAACATTTTTTGACGACTCACCTCATAGATTTCATGTTTTTCATGATACCGCGGTTTCAAACATAATCACTTTCATCTTCAGCCACAACTCCAACTGATGAAATTCTTCGGTCGTCAACTCTTCTATTGTCATCATCTTCAGAGCTGCCATCTATAGTTGAATTTTTTATCTTCGAAATCAAATTTAGTTCGTTAGGAATATCAAAATTCATTGATCTATATAGATTGGTATTCGCTAGGAATATCAAAATTCATGGATCTATATAGATCAATGAATTTCGTGAATATTGTGAAAAACGTGAAATCTATGAGGTGAGTTGTCAAAAAAATGTTCTCCGATGAATTTCAATGATTATACCTCACAATGTTTACTTCCCAACATTAATGTAATATAATACCTTAGTTGCCTACTAGATGTCTCATTGGGTCAGTATGCTGACCAAATGACATCTGTAAGGAAATAAGCATACTAAATTAGCTTGGTCTAGAAACTCCTAACAAAGAAGAGGCTATGGCTAGACTTAAAGGGTCATAAAGCTATTTAGTTTCAGAACATCCTTTAAACCTAGTATTAAAAGATTCCAGGCAATAAGGTCATGGTCCATAACTCATGTTTTTCCCAGAAGTTTCTCCCTCGACTACAGAGGACATCTTCAGAGGCAAGTTCTTCTAGGTGGTGTTCATGTTCCCTGTCGGCTGTGTAGAATGCTGGAACCCAGTATTTATACTCATGCTGGTCCCCGAATGGCTGGACATAGTTGAAGCTGATTGGATAGTCATTGTCAATCTAGCACCTGATAGGTTTATTTCTGTCTCTTCGTTATTAAGTAGGCTTATCTTCTTCTTCTTCACTTCACGGGCTAGGCAAATTGCCTGTTCTGCCTCACAGTTGTTCTGTCCATCTTTTCACATTCCTTGAACCTCTTGGCTTATAGTTAAATGCTGCTTTTGGTAATCTTGTTACATTCATTCTTTCTACATGTCTAAACCATTTATCTCTATATTCTTTGATTTTATCATCCAGTGGATATATATTTAACTCTGTTCTTATATCTTCATTCTTTATCCGATCCAATTTTGTGCAGCCTTTTGTTCTTCTAAGGAAGCTCATTTCTACACTTTGTATTCTACTTTGTAATTTTTTGGTCATTACCCAAGTCCACTCTATAAAGTAATGCAGGAACTGCCAATGTTTTATAAAACTTCAATTTAGTATCTCTTCTTGTTTTGTTCTTTAATGTAGGCTTATGCACCTGTTATTTAATGTGTGATTCCAGGTTTTATACCTTCATATTTTCTATTGAAATTGTCCTTAAGTTTATAATTTTTTTTTATGGACCACGGCTTTATAGTCCTTAATATTTTAATACTATGACTACTGGCCGTGAAAACCTGCATTCTGCAATCCTGTAAAATCTGTACAAACTTTTGTTAAAAATTATTATTCTTTTATTAACTTCTTTAGTTTTAACTTAAATTCTAACAAAGATTTTAAATTAAATAATTAAACCTTCAAAGTTATTTTTATTATATAAACTTTTCCTCATTAGAGGATTGCCACAAGGATACAGACAATTAATTTTCGAAATTGATGAAATACGTTTCGTAAATACATTTTAAAAATTCAAGTTGTAATTGAAGTATATTCTATAGGTTAGAAATTTTGTGAAGATGGTTTCTTAAAATTGAAATTGATCCTCTAATGACAGCTCTGGCAATTTTGAAAAAATACACTCTGTCCAAATCTAAGATATTCCAAAATTTAGCTAAGAATCCTGGTATAGTACCTGTTGCCCAGATCAGCAATCAAACTTAGAGAAATTTCTCTAAGTAATTACACTTACTCTTGCTTATAAAAAATACACGCCTTATATTTCATCATTCATTTATGAACCTTATATTTTATCAAGATGGACAAGACACGTTTCCAAAATAACTACCTCATATATTACTAAAATATATTGCCAAAAATTTCTGAAATGAAACTGATTGAAACTTTATTCTTGAATATATTAGTATGTATAGCATTACTATTTCAAATTTAAATATATTCACTTTAGTAGACATAGATTTATTAGACGACACTTCACCAGGTAGTAATAGAGACAGCTCAACACATAAGAAGTGTTTAGAGGCTGAGAAATGTTTGGTAGTGCCTCACAAGTTTCTTGTTACGCAGGTTTTTGTCCATACATTAGTGTGTTTTAAAATACAAACTGATTGGTATGAACCTTTGGAAACTCCATCATGCAGGAACTGTATAAACTAGCCAAATTCCTTAGCATGTCGAATTTATATTCCAATTTTGTTTGTTTAAGGAATATATTGTCACTCATATTGATGGAAAACAGTAGAATCCCTTTCCAAATTTTTACAAAGAACAGTAAGATGCAAATTAGAAGCGGTGTTTGTGTGGCTAAGTCTGAGTTCACAGACTTCTTTCAAAGGCCACAAGCTAATGGACTGTAGGATGTATGACTAGGAATCATTTCAAGAATACTCTAGTCAAAACTTTAACATGAATAATTTATTTATGTAATAAACACATCATTTCACTTCACTTCAATTTAATACTTATAAAGCTATTGCAATTTTATTTTTTTATTTAACGCATTTTGTGGAGATGTTTTAGAATGTGTGTTGCGTGCACGAGATCTTGGTTTCATCTGAGGGCCTGGGGCGGCTACAAGACATTATAAGCATGCACACCCAAGCTTCTAGAAGCTTCCAGAGCTTAGTTTCGTGGGACAAATTGAGTGCAAAAGATACAAGGGCCAATGAGAAAATTATAAATTTTTATGTTTAATTATGCTTAAGACAAAAGGCATGTGACAACAATGATTTGCGATATTTTTATGATGCAAGTTACTAGATTATTCAATAAGAATCTTAATGCAAGAAGGACTTATAGTAATGAATTATGCAATTAAATGCAAGTCATACAAAAATAGTTCAAATGAATTTATATAAAAAATCAAATAAAATAAGAATTATCCAAGCAGAAAGAAAAATTATAAAACGAGTATCAGAATTCAATTATTTAGGTGTATTAATAACAAACACTAAAAAATTTAATAAAAGAAGTAAAGAAACAAGCTGATAAAGCAGCACAAATATCAGGATATATGAAAGATTTAATTTGGCACAACAAACATATGTCAAAAGAAAGCAAAATCTGCATATATAAAACAATAGTTTGACCAGTTATTACATATGGAGCAGAAACTAGAGCTGATACAACAAAAACTAAACAAATAATAAGCACATGTGAAATGAAGATCTTAAGAACTATTCAGGAAAAATCATTATTTGATAAGATACACAACACAAAAATTAAGGACAAATGTCACTTTCAAGACATAACCAAATTTATTATAGATAGCCGAAAATATTGGAAAGGTCATATAGAAAGAATGGAAGATAACTGACTTGCAAAAAGAGTTAAAGAAGATAGACCGATGGACGGGAGAAGAACAAGAGGAAGATCAGCCAAGAGATGGATAGACAGTGGATGCACATCCAATATGTCTTCCTCTGAGGAGTGATTTTGGAAATAAACAGGATGAAAATCCTACAAATTATGAATAAGAAGAAATTTTTATACAGAATTCCTAAATTTCCTCTAATTATTTCACTTTATATACACAAATAGTTTGCTGGTAATAAAGTCTCTCTTAATTTATTTTATTACTCAGTTCTTTACACTTGATGTTTTTACTTATAATATTTTCTATAAGAAACATTATGTTAATTCATTTAATATTTTAATTAAGTAATGGATAAATGAATCAGTAGATATTAATTAAATTTGTGTCAAATTATATATTAATACTAGCTAATACCCGGCGTGCGCTGCTATACCTAAATAAATTAAATGTGTTTCTATGTTTTGTTGAATAAGTAAAAATAAAAGTAATTATACATTTATATCATAATTATTTTTAGAGATCTCCTTGGCATAAATGAGCTGAAAGACAAAAATGGTTATTGAGAGTTATCCATAGAAGAATACCCGCCATGTGCTGCTACGCTTGCCCGGGAATCAAGTCATCCTGATGTTCTTAGCATCAATGAGCTGAAAGATAAAAATGTTTATTATGAGTTATCCATAAAAGATAGACATATACTGTCATGGACTTTTTTGTAGAATTTTTTTAGATATTCAATTCTATGTACATTAATTTGGTGTGTATGTTATGGTTTAGGCAGCATATGTCATTTGAGCATACAAAAGTTTCAAAAAACACGGTTTTACTACAAACTGTGACTTTTAAGGGTGAAGGAGTTGAGTATTACAACTCACTTATAGCCTAATACCTTCCCTGGAAACTCCTGAACATTTTGCAAAAAGCCCCATCACAATTGGACAAATGGTGTAGTAATGCATAAAGGATAAACAGACAGATATATATAGTACATTGGTTTTATTTATATAGATGTAATAGGTAATATCTTACTGTTATACATGATTTGCTTTTCTGCAGTTTGACACTTTGAAATAAGCTGCCATCAGAAATTGAGTTTCTCCAATTTAACAAAATAAATAAATAAATAAATAAATATATATATATATATATATATATATATATATATATATATAATTAACAGAAACAATCCTGAAATAAAAATATACATATATTCCATAAATCAGCAACATTTGACTTGCTGAGGAATTTGTTTAGTTTCTGTGTGACATACCTTTTAATTAATTAAATTTGTTTTGTTTCAAAGTCTTTTCTTGTTCTTACAGTATATACAATATCACTTTCATAATTTTATTGCTTTAACAGAAGAAGTTGTTGGAGGTTCATACCGATCACCCTGTATAAGAATGTTACAAGATAAATAATTATAAAATGGCTTGTAGGGTTACGCATGCATTGTAATATTTACAGATTTATCAATTTTAAAATGCTTGCACCATCATCACATCAAGTATTTTAATCTGAAAACTATCTGCATTTTTAAAAAGTAATTTAATTTATATTGTATGGACATTTCCAGACAGACATGGACATTAAAGTATTGATTTGAAATTATAAAACATTTAGGTAGTTAACAGATTGAGAAATTTTGGAAAGATTCTGTATCTTCACAGCTTGTTATATTGCAGTCACCATGTTTTTATTCAAAAGATTACATATTTAAGTTATGACCTTGGGCATGTTTCATAAAACTATAATTTTCTTATAAGTAGTGTAGACTGATGAAACTTGAAACATGTTTAAAAAAATACCAGTGTGAAACGTTAAATCTTAATAATAAATAAATAAAGAGTCTACAAATCTCACCTCGGAAATACTTTACAACATGTGACACGAAAAATGTTTCTAAGTTCCAATCATACACCATGCGCATGCACCAACAAATGTGAAGCAGTTTACACTATGAAATCACGGGATGCAGCCAACATATACATGATATTTAACTAACCTAATACAATTTAAGCACTCTAGTCTGTGAAAGAATGCAACGCTCAAAAATAAATAGTATAAGTTTTGAAATTCTGAAGTATATATGTACAGTTAATTAGTACAAACTCTATGTTGAGTGCACTGGAACGTCTTTGTTGTTGCATAAAATATTTGTTAAAATCAATATGGCTGCTAACCTTCATGCTATGTATGTAATTAAATATCATAAAAAATATATTGAAATAATCATTAGAAAAAATGTAAAAATCATTGTAAATGGTGGGAAATAATTTGAAAAATGAAATCCTAAGAATAAAATTTGACAGGAGTTTATGAAGAAATTTAAAAAGTTGTCACAGATTGTAAAGTTTAGCCCTCACCTCTTACTCTGTGTTTTTCAAGCATGGAACTGCAGTTTCTAGAGGAATCCTTCTCATCTTCAGCCATCATTACGAAAATATTTCTCTTCAAATATTAAATTGCCCTTTAATATAAGTGACAAATTTAAATAAAAACTCGAAAACATAAGCTCTATGTTAATAAATTATTTATACTTTTTCTCAAAATAACCAGCACCAGTCAGCCATCTCTCTGGTTACAGACTAGGAGCCCTGAGTTCTATTACAGGCAGAGTGCACAGTTTTCTTTTCACATATTTATGTCTTTATGCTACTCATTCCTTTTAAATTAAATACCACACTGGAACATTCTCTGCAGACAAAAAGTTGAGTGTCAAACTTGTTTTCTAGCTAAAAATAATATTATATAGTACTATTATGATTATTATGTCCTGAGGGCGATAGCCTTTGGCCTGAGGCTTGGTAAGTCGCACGAGAGTATAATAACTAAGGGCTTGGAAGTTGAGAATCTATAAAATTCTTATAAAAGACCTTTAAAAAGACCTAAAGATATAAAAAACCTGGAAAAAAGGACCTAAAGACTTTTGCAATTGCTAACAAGTGCATAAAGACAACTTTGCTGCCTTCATCCTCTGTTCCAGGTAATTTTCACAAAGTGACAACTTCTTACAACATTTGAAGTTGGAATAGAATAGTTCAGGCAGTCAGTATGCTGGTGATTAAAAATAACAGGATATTTTGTTAAGTTTCAATAGTTTCTTGCAGAACAAAAGTGTTTGAAATATGAAAAGTATTTAGAAAGTAAAACTAGATAGTATTTTTAAAGTAAGTTTGAATTGAGACTAGACTCTGAGGATTCTTGAATTATACAAATAGTATAAAGTAGACAAATGCAAAAAAAAGCCATTAAAAACCTAAAAAAAGGCTAAAAAAACCTTGCAAAAAAGGGTGGATAAAACCCACCACTTTCTGGCCTACAATGACCCAAAATATATATATACAATAACATATATATATATATTATTTTGGGCCTCGTCTTCAGATATAAAATTTAAAAAAAATTGTTTTCCTCAATTTCCAAGCCCTAATAATAACTAATAATATCCTTATATAATCTTATGTCTTAGTACTTTATAACGAAAAGGAAAGAAATGGTTATTGAAACATGAAATGCACATAAGAAAATTACTTGACCGTTGCTTTTTTATATCCAACAATTAACTTCATTACTAAGGGACTTGTAGGGCTCGCCGTAGCGTAGTGGTTAAGGCACTGAGCTACAAGCCGGAGGGTCGAGGGTTTCAAGTCCCATTGGGGTCAGGATTTTTAAACTGACCCAAACCCTCTGGCGGCACCATGGCCCTGGGGTCGACTCAGCCTCTAACGGAAATGAGTACCAGACACTTGTTCTGGGAGTAAAGGCGGCCGTCACGTAGGGCTGACAACCCGGTCTAGAAAAAGTGTCTAGAAAAAGTGGGAGCCTTAACCTCCTACTACCCCAAGGGCCTCTGAGCCTGTTGTGGGATCACTTTACTTACTAAGGGACTTGTATCTAGAGAGTTTGTTTATTCAATAATACATTCAAAATGGAAGAATATGTGAATGTTTTGAAAAGAAATTTGTGAATTGGCAAAATAAGATGTTTGTGTACAAGGAGTGAAAGTGGTGAATCTGTAGTTAGTGCCCGTAATACAAGTTTCATGGGAAAATTTAACAAATATAATTTCTATTTCAGATTTATACAAACTAAATTATGTTTAAAAGTTAATTTTGTTACTTGGAAACATATAATTGCTGTAATTAATGTTACATGGTAAACTTAATGCCTGTGCGGTTGTTTTGAAAATTTTAATACTCACGGAGGTATTATGAAATCAATTATATATACTTTATCCAAAGCAATAAACAAACAATTATAAAGTACTAAGACATAAAAATGGTTATGATTTTAAAATTCAAGTGATTTAGTCAGTAAGTAAGTGTGGTGAAATATAAATAGCCAGAAATCATGTGTTTTACCTGTTTATTATGCAATACACAATTATTTTCATCTGCCAGCAGAAGCAATTCACACTTGTGCAAGTTTCAGTGAATTCTCAACGTTACAATTTATTAAATGCACTTTAACATTTATTTTTATCGAAACAAGGGTAAAAACTTGCATTGTTAAGATATTTTGTCAAATGAAAAATTGTGATTTTTTTTTCTCTCTCTATTGCTGAATTAAATAAATTTTACAATATTTACAATAATGTGTACACTTCCTGCTCCTTGTAGATCCTGATCAGTCATCATCATCATCATCTCGTCCTGACAGGTCATAGTGCTTGAAGGACTGTTACAATCTATTGAAGTTTTCCTTCCACCCAGGGTTGCCAACACCCAACGAGAAAGACTGGCTAAAATTGACTACTCCTAAAAATAGCTATAAATGGCTAAAATGCAACTTGTATCCGTGGAGGAAGCTGTATTTTAAAAACTTAGGTTATGGACTTGCCAATCTGTATCTCTGAAATACAATTTTGGCAATACTTTTTTTTTCTTTTCGCTATTGGAATTGCTGCAATTATAATATAGTGACTAAATTATGAATATAAAGTCTAAGAAATAAATATATTCTTACAACGAAAGATACTGTAATTCTGAATTTTAAAAATATTGCTTTAATTTTTTTTTCTCTTTAAGTTTATCTAAGTTACATTTTTTTTTTATTCTATGTGATATTCTTTGTTTATACCTTACTCTCACTAAGGGTGGAATTCATGAAACCATCTTTACGCAAAGAGTGACTATTTCCCCCTCTCTATGACGTAGAGAGTATTCATAAAACTGTTGAAACCACTAATAGCAGGCAAGCGATCATTTGGACAGGACAACTTCTGTCGGCTCCACTAGTATATATACTGTATATATATATATATATATATATATATATAAGGTAAAGTGATTGCTCTACAGGTCATTAGATATCCTTGGAGTAGTACGATGTTAAGTTTCCCACTTTTTCTAGACAATCAGCTCTCAATGTCAAATACTCTCTACGTCATAGAAAGGGCGGAAAGAATTGCTCTTTGTATAAAGATGGTTTCATGAATTCTGCCCTAAGTGATGGACTGAATCACTACTACCCCCTCCTATGTATATTTAAAACTGTAGACTTGATCCTATTCTGTACTAATATATGATCCATCTGATCTAATATATGATGTGATTGATTAGTAATGCCATCAGTGGAAGTCCACATTTCTTTGTTTATGTTCTTCTTTGGAAAGAATGTACTCATTTTGGTCTCTCTCTCTCTTTTGTGGCAAAATCTATTAATATCAATCAGTTATTATTTATGAAATAATTAAACTGTAAAACAAATGGCTAGAAGTAGCTAAAGAAAAGATGATAAACGGCCAAAAAAGTTATTAGTAGCTTTTTCACAAATTTGTAGCTAGTTATGTTTTCAAAATAACCAAATCTAGCCACAAAATGGCTAAATTAGCAACACTGCTTCCACCTCTTCTTGGGTCATCCGAATGACCTCTTCCCATGTGGGATATAGTTTAGGATTGCCTTTGAGATTCTTCGTCTGGGCATTCTATTAACATGTTGTTTTTAATTTTCTTGATAGTTATGGATATGGTCAAGGACTGGGTCTATGTCAGGTTCCTGAAGGATGTCAGAATTCCTTTTCATATCCCACTAGTATAGCCTGCTGTTCGGCTCATGGACTTCATTTCACTGGCAGTAATCCTCATCTCATAGGGTCCACACTTCACTGCCATAACATAAAATCGGACTTGCCAGAGTTTTATATAGACAAACACATGTGTGTTTTTGAACTAGAGATGGTTTATTTAATATATGTAGGAAATAACACTATGAGGTCTCTCTTAATTATATTTGACTCACCTCATATTTCTTGATTTTTATGCAGACCCAGGTTTTGTCGCTTCTGTGCGACTTTGTCAATGCTTCCAATTGTTGTTTTGCAGTTCTCCATCCTGTGGGTTGATTTCTGCTCCCTCTGCTGGCTGACCAATGAACTTCCAAATCAATTTTTTTTTCTTTTTCTAAGGAAATTTCAAAATTCATGGTTCTCTTTTTATTCTTGCAGATGTAAATTTTCTCCCAAATTGTGAGTTCCTTAGATTTTTTCTAATTGTTTTAGTAATTTGGCCTTATTTTCAATTCTGTGTTTTTCTGAATAAAAAAATCTGCAATAGCTGCACATGCATGGTCAGAAAAACACAGAATTAAAACTAAGACCAAATTACTAAAACAGAAAGATCTGAGGAACTCACAATTTGGGAGAAAATTTACATCTGCAAGAATAAAAACAAAACCATGAATTTTTTAATTCTCGGAGAAAAAGATAATTTGATTTGGAAGTTCAACGGTCAGCCAGCAGAGGGAGCAGAATCAACCCATAGGATGCAGAAGTGCAATAAGACAGATGGAAGCATCGACATTGTTGCGCAAAAGCGATGAAACTTAGGTCTGCATAAAAATCAAGAAATATGAGATGAGTCAAAATATCCAACTCAAATATAATTAATTAGAGATGGTTTCATTACTCTGTTTGTAATTCCAATGCATTCTGACCAGTAAGTACATGAAACTCCTCATTAAACTGTCCTGACTAACTGTTAGGTTCTCTCATAAGTTATGTTGTGTGTCTGGTGGAATTTTGAAGTTACAATTCACTGTTGATGTAGTATTATTAGGCGATAGCAAGGAGATACTAAGGGCCAACATGCATATTCTATTGAGGAACACTAAGAAATTGGGAGTAGAAGTAAACATCCATCCATCCATAGTAATTCTGCCCAAAGGCAGGTCTTTCACTGCAATCATAGCATTTTCATGCTATGCTTGCAGCTTTACTAGGGAATTGTAGGTGTGGTAGCTTCCCATTGCTTTCCACACCGTTGAAGGATGATGATGAGGATAATGATGATGGCCATATGATTTCGGGGACCGTTTGGGCCTTAAAGTTTTCCTGACATTTGTCTTACAGGTGAGGAAAAACCCCGATAAAAACCTCACCAAGAAAAACTGTCCGGACCGGGGATCGAACCCGGGCCTGCTACATGACAAGGCAGCATGCTACCTCGAGACCACAGCGGTGGACAAGTAAACATCAATAAACTAAATATATGGTCACACATACAAATACATTATATAATGGAAATGGACAGTTAATGACATGAGAGAAATTTTGAAGAAGTGGCTGATTTCAAATACCTACGAACAATAATTACAAACAGGAATGAGATACACAAATTAAACATAGGCTCAATTCTTCAAATGCATGCTATTATATATTACAAGGATTCTTGTTGACTCAACTTCTTTAAAAACATTAAACTGAAAATATATCATCATCATCTTTAAGGTATGGGCGTATTGGCCCATTCCGTTCCCACTGCACAATATGCTACAGGTTGTCCTTCCAACGTCGTTTCAGTCTTCCTATATTTCTTCAGCCTTGATAAACTGCTTTGATAAACAATTATTTGGCATATAATATATAAAACTGTTATTCTCCCAGTTATATTATATGGATGTGAAACATGGACTCTTACTTTAAGGGAGGGGAAAAGATTATGGGTATTTGAGATTAAAGTTCTTAGGAACATTTTTGGAACAAAGAGAGATGAATAGACAAGAGGAATGGAGAAAAGTACATAACAGTGAGCTACATGATCTTTATAGGGAGCCAGATATAATAAGAATAATTAAGTCATATGTGGCATGAATAGAAAATGAAAGAGGGGCATGGAAGCTTCTTATAGGAAAATCAGAGAGAAAAACACCTAGTTAGTAAAAAACAAGAAATTACATTAACCATGATTTGAGGGAGGTGGATTATACAGGGGATGATTGGAAAATATTAGCTCAGGATAGAGATGTGTAGAGAGCTTATATCCACGTGGCCATGAACCTATGGGTTCGATAGTGCCAGTGAGTTAATTAGTGATTCACTGCAAGATTGTTCCAAACAGGTGTGCAGTGCAGAATCGGTAAATACAAAATTTATTTTGAAATCTACAATGACTTAACAGTTTCATAAAATACTATGCTATGAAATAAAAAAGAATATGCACCATAAAAGAAATGACAGCTCTTAAAATCATTTTGAAAAAAAAATGTTTTAATGTAAAAATAAAAATAAATCACTTTACAATAAGTGAGAATTTCATGAATCATTTGAAATTGCTTGGAGGGCCGCCACTTGGACAGCCCAGCTATAGTACAAACAAAATATACACAATAAATTTGTACATAAATCAATTTATTGATTAAAAAGCAAATACAATTTAATTGTAAAGTCAAATACTGTATAATTTAAAAAGGTCACTTTGTATGTGATAGATAAATATTCTTTGGAATTAATCCAAGTAAAGATATTTCTTTCACTCTATTTTTTAAGCATTTGATTCTTTCCAAAAATTAAATTATAGTATACCTAATGCTACAAGACCAACAAGTCAAAAAATGTAAACCTTATTTACAATACATTGTTTCACAGATTAATATCCTTTCCTTCCGCGGAATCTTGTTCTGTTGTCCAACTGCAACAAACAAAATCAATATCAGTTTCTTAATAAAAGCATAACGTATTATAATAAATAAGGTGAATCTGGAACATCTTACCTCATAAATACTTGATGCTTCATTTGACATAATATTTAAATAAATTTATTTATACCTCACCTCATATCCAGTTTTCTAATTAAATCAGTTTCAAAATGTAGGTGGTTTCATCTTCTGTAATATCTGGAATACAACTTTACATTGGAGCATCGCCAGAGCAAGAAACATTCCAACGGAGATGCCTTATCTCATCGACCCTGCCCAGACAACTGCAACCACTATAGTAAGGCTCGAATCTATGAACACATTAGACGGTAAAAGTCGTTCTCTGTCTGTACTCTGCTGAGAAAGTTGCATCCAAATACGTTTTTGCGTATTCAAAAATCTGTTCATGCGATAATAATTGTTGAAATTCCTAAGCTACCTGGCAAGGTGACTTAGCAGAGAAATGAATCGTGAGCAAACCTGATGAGAACCGATGTAGTATGAAACCTTGCTGCGTACCTTGCTGCTTTATCCAAGATGTCGGACCTTGAAGACTTCGATCATGTTTTTGGTATATGCAGAGAAGAGGAATTTGATAGAGTCTACCAAAGAATTCAACCGGAAGAACAGGAGAATCGGCATAATATTGCACGATGCAGACGTCGTCATATATGGTATTATTTGCGGAACACAAGCGTAAATGCATTCCTCTAGCAGACGAAAATAACAAAAGTGATTTTATCGCTGAGAATTCTAGGTAATTTCTTGCCAATATTATGAAAATGACAACTTTCATGCATGAACAGTTAGTGGGTAGCTAATTCGATCTTTGCACTTGCTCACGGAAAGTCAGCTCACCAGTGATGGGAAGTAATTTGAGTAGAGACTAATATATTTGCATGCGGCCCTAAGAGTGCAACATGCCTGCCCTTAGTTGGGATGAAGATGCCTTGAGGAGGGAGCAGTTAGAAGACATTGACATCGGACAGCTTCTGCACCTGGAGAACGACTTACATGGGCAAACATAGCAGCAGCACCATCTATAAGAGCTACTGGGCCCAGTGGAAGTCTCTGACTGTCAAGAACAGATCCTAAAGAGGATATGGAAGTCTGCCGATATAAGAAGCAGTTCTCCTGAATGACATAACATTGTCGACATGTTACTGATGATGAAACAACCTAGGTTTTAAAACCGGTTTAATTAGACGACTGGATATGAGGTGAGGTATAAATAATTTTTATTTAAATCTTAAATTAAACCTTATAGAGAATTTTTCCTATAATAGTTCAATTCATTTGACATGTTTCGATATGTTGTCCGTATCATCGTCAGCTTGTCCAGACTGTTGATTTTTATATTGTCAAATCCTTTCCCCGGAAATTTCAAAATTCATAATCCTATTTTTGTTCTCCCATAAGGTGAGTTCTTTAGTGTTTTCTATTTTAATAATTTAGTGTTTACATTGATTTTATGTTTTCTGACCAGATGTGGGCAGCTATTGTAGATTTTTCTACTTCTCTATTTTTTTACACTTCTAATGTGTTCTTTCATTCTAATGGTTTGATAGAAGATCTACATTAAGAAGAAAAAAAATATGATTATGATTTTTTTAATTTCTGGGGAAAAAGATTTGATTTACAAGTTCTTTGGTCAACTGAAAGATAGAGTGGGAGCTGACATCCAGGGCTGACAACATAAAATTCAACAGCCTGGAAAAGTTGATGATACACATGGCATTTCGAAACATGTTCAAATAGAACACAACAAGTTATGAGATAAGATGACTCCAGACTCGCCTTATTAATTAAGTTAATGTTACTTCCTATTGAAATGTATTAATAAAGTAATATTTTATTCACAAAATAATTTTCACATTCTTAAGTAAGATAATTACCAAAGATCTCTTGCATTCGAAGAATGTGTTGCGCAGAGCTTGACATTCAGTTGGCACTGAAGGGTCATTTGACTGCAGGCATTCACGAGGTGTCTTCTTGTGCTGGAAAGTGAGTTAAAAAGTGAACTTCTGTATGTGTGTGTCCAATGGCAACCCCATGCTTCAGATTCAACACTTGGTGGATAGATAGCATTATAGTGTTTAATTCTAAAATCAAGATGTGCACTAATTCCAATCACTGAATTCTCCATCAGATGTCTCACTTAAATTTCAAATCTCTCTGCATTAACAATTTTAGTTATTAAAAATATGTTAAACTGTTATGGAAATGTCAAAGCAGAAAAAATGAAATTATTTTTCACGAGAGAATTGCTTATTTGATGGACTTAACTGTATTTCTGGTTAATAACAATGCCAGGAGAGCTGACACCCTACACCTTGGAATTCTACTATTGATATGTTTTTAGATTAACACATCCCTAAAGTCCACCGCTGTGGTCTCGAGATAGCGTGCTGCCTTGTCACGCAGTGGGCCCGGTCGGGGCAGTTTTTCTGGGTAAGGTTTTTATCGGGGTTTATCCTCACCTGTAAGACAAATGTCAGGAAAACTTTAAGGCCCAAACGGTCCCCGAAATCATATGGCCATTATCATCATCATCCTTCACCGGTGTGGAAAGCAACGGGAAGCTACCATACCTATAATTCCCTAGTAAAGCTGCAAGCATAGCATGAAAATGCTATGATGCAGTGAAGGACCTGCTTTCGGGCAGAATTACTATGGATGGACATCCCTAAAACACAAGACTAACACCTTTAACTTTCCTTCTTCTTCTTCTTCTTCTTCTTCCTTCAAAGTATTAGGCCAAGGCCTGTTACGATCCTATAGAAAATTTTCCCTCCAGCGTTTCATAGGACGGCCCAGTGATCTTCGTCCTCTTGGTATATAATTATAAACAGCTTTGGGGATCCGATTTGAACTCATTCTTTCAAGATGGTGTTTCCAATTTAGTTGGTACTGTTTAATATATTCCAAAATTGGCGTAGTCTTCAATTCTTTTAAGATATTGGTGTTCCTTTTCCGATCCCATCTGGTGTAACCCGCTGTTCTGCGCATGATTCTCATTTCACAAGCCGTTATTCTGCTTTCATGTTGTTTTTTTAGTATCCATGCTTCACTACCATAGGTCAACACAGGTCTAGCCAAAGTGTTATATAAACGTAATCTGGTGTTTTTTGTACAAGGGATGGTTTCATAACTTGATTAATAATTCCTAAACTTTTATTATAATTAGTAACTTTTTCAGGGATATCCTTTTCATCCCAGATGACCCCTCAGGGGTCCTCATCTAGGGGATATGTGGATGGCGACCACAAGGTGCCCAAGCTGAGCAAAACATTTCTTCCACTTACTTGTGTTTTGCACTCTTTTAACTTTACTATCTAACCTCTCTTGGTTAACTCTTGTTTTTTTTTCGACCCCAACGCTATTAGGTCATCCGAGGGCTAGGGAGTCTTTCCTTTCTTCCATTTCTTCTTTCCTTCATTTTCTTTTCTTCTCCAGAAATGCCTGACCAGAGGCTAGAAGATGGCAGCCCCATCACTGGTCTTGCCTTCCTTTGGCCAGCAACCAATCGAAGGGACTATTATTATGCTTTCAAGTCTTATACAAGAATTTCCCTTTAACTTTCCATTCAAAGAAATAAACCCAAGACCCTTGGATTCAGAGACAGATGCGCTATCATACATCAAAGGGAATGCAAATAATTTGTATTTGCAGTTTGATATTAAATAAGGAATGTTAACAAAAACATATTTGGATGGAAATGGATTTCTTGAGGAGAGCAGCAGGATGTTTTAAATTGGAAAAAATAAGAAATAAAGTCATACGAGAAAAAATTAATATTAAATATTCAGTAGTTGGTTTTATAAGATATAAGCAGTTAAAATGGTGTGGGCATTTACAATGAATGCAAGAAGAAATGTTAACCAGAAAAAAACTTTGGAATGGCATCCACCTAGAAGAAGAAAGAAAGGAAGATCTCAAAACTCATGGATGCAAGAAATAAGAACTGGAATGAGGACATGGGATGGGTGGATAAGGATGAGTGCAGAAGGAAAATAAAACTTTAGGCACAGAAAGATGTGTAAACTTTGAAAATCTGTATATAAAATTTTAATTTTAATACAAGAGTTTGGAAAGCAGAATTAAAGGTAGTGAAATAATCACCTTCTTTACGCAGTCACTTTCAAGAAGACATAACTTCAAGTCAGCGCGTATTCTAGCGCACGGAGACTCGTCTTTCAGTCTAGCATTTTCTTCCTCGTATTTCATCATTTTGGAAAAACAAAAATCCTGAAAACAAAATATAAAATTGAGCAATCGTTATCAAAATTGGCACGAAATTATGAGTATATGTAAATTGTCATTGTGGATTCTAACCTAAAAATCGTTGTTATAGCCATAGGGATTATTTAAACTAACAAACTAGAAAAAAAATTTGACACCACGATTGCTAACAATGTAAATAATGAAATTGTATTGTATAGATGGATTGACATTAACGAATTTCAAATTAAATCTCCGAAATACTTGCTTCATATATTTACATAATTTTCTAATGTCATTATAAAAGGAAAGAAATTCATCATATAAATGCTGTAAATAGTGAACTTACTTATCAACAGTCTATATAATTTGACTTTTGAATTATGCTACGTATTAACACTCGTGAATTTTGAAAACAAAATAAATCAGCTGATAAATGACAACAGCTTGTACACTTACCTATAGATCAGATAGCCAACATCACAGATTAGCTATAAAGAATTTATAAAGGGAGTTCTTCATGATTAAATAATATTTGTATCTTTCTGGTTGATTAATTACACAATTCTCTGGATATATATATATATATATATATATATATATATATATATATATATATATTGTTCTGTTTATGCATAAAAATGAAAGTTCCATATAAAGATCTACTTAATTGATAATATGATTGATAATTGGCTACACTGAAACAAACAAAGATGGCGATTATCGAGTGTTAAGTTGAAACATTCACTTGAATTTTTTAAATAATATTAATCGATTTCATAATTTGGACAACGTGAAGTCATTTTATTTATAATAAAATGCTTTAATTATTATATATTTAATTTTTTCGTACTGTAATACATGTTCGTTTTAAAATATTTATATTAAAAAACATTGGGCAATCAACCCTAACCTAATATTGGTTGTATGAAACAATTATTTAAAATAAAGGATATACTTTCCTTTAGGTCCGGAGAAAATTTTTCTAAGTTCTATAGAATCGCAGTGCGCATGCGCTAGTGCTCCAATTATCCCAGGTAGATAAATGCAGCCTCCAGCAGTTGGCGGTGTATATATGTGAAATCAGTATGACACAAAATTCCCAGAACTTGTCTAAAAATGTATAATTTATTTTACGTATCAAATCACTTTTAAAAAGTAAGGAACCTAAAAGCTAACCAAACCTAAATCAATTACTGTATTACAAATCAATTACTCTAACGTAGGTGAAATCCAGGGAACGTGGAATCACATTTAAAAAGCAAGTTCGGGTTGTTGATGGTGGCAACGCTGGAACAACATAGGAAGTGGAGGGAAAAAGACAAAGAGCAGGAAGTAAGAAATGTAGCACGACCATGTTTTACGCAAATATATAAATATGGAAAAAAAACTCGTTGGAACATTGGAATATGTTTAAAATGTGTTAAAAGGTGTTGCAAAATGTTTTGAAAGTGTTTAAGAGTGTTTAGTGCATCAGTGGAATAAGATATAAAATTGGAAAATTTTTCGGACCTAAAGGAAAGTACAGCCAAAATAAAATATATGAAATAATATTACCGAGTTATATATTAAAATGAAAATGAATTTGTTTAGAAAACAGAAGTTTGTTTTCGATTGTTTAAAAAAACGACATATTGAGTGTATATATAGAAATGAATCAAGTGATTCTCGTTGGAAACTTCCTAGTGGTCATCAAACAAACATATCAGTGTACAACTGCATAACAAACTCTAAAGTACCGTTGGTTTTAAAAAGTTCTAACTATTTGTCATGGTATATGTGTGGACCAACAGTTTATGACTCTGCACATCTTGGACATGCCTGGTAACTATTTTGATTTCAGTAAAAAAATAAAACAACATAATTTCCCTCTCATATCTGTTATCAATGTTGGTAAACAATATCAATTCCGAGATTTTGGTAACCGACTCTATAGTACTCGATTCACTAGATACAAATACTGTTGACAGACCCGAGTGCCATCAAGATGCCCTAGAGGGCTGAAGTTTCCATTAAGCGCAGAAAGTCCCAGCAGACACCATGCACATGTGCCAACAGGGTTTCATTTTCAAATTATTTATCACCATTTACAATAAATTTTACATTTCTTTTATAATGATTATTTCAATATGTAACTACATACGTAACATAAAGATGTAGTAGCCTTATTGATTTTTACGAATATTCTAATCATGTTCCAGGACAGCCAACATAGAGTATGTACTTCAGAATTTCAGAACTTACTATTTATTTTTGGTTGTTGCATTCTTTCACAGGTTAGAGTTCTTAAATTGTGTTAGCTTAGCTTTTAGGTTGGTCTTTCACAGGTCAGAGTACTTAAATTGCGTTATGTTAGCTTTTAGGTTTGTTAAATATCATGTATATGTTGACTGCACCTCATGATTCCATAGTGAAAACTGCTTCACGTTTGTTGGCGCATGCACATGGTGTCTGCTTCGAACTTAGAAAAATTTCTCACTGCATATAATGGAAATTTATCGGATTACTTGGATGGGAAAAACCAATTAAAATTTGCTTGAGGTTCTTTTATGAACCTAAAAATCTTCAGATTCAAGAACAACAGCTTAAAGTCTCCTAAGGACTTATCCCTTGGATTTTAAAATCCTAATAAGTCCATCAACCCCAGTTAGGTTTGAACCTGTGATCCCTGAGATCAGAGGCAAGGAACTTCACCCCTATATCACAGAGGTTCATGTACTAGTAATATGGCTCAAGTTTTGAATACCTTTACCTATTGTTTTCTGTACTACATTCTTGTAATACTGTTGCTCTCCATACTTTTTCCATCTTTATTAACATTTCATACTATTTTAAACATTTGCAACAATAACTATAACATTTTTTTTTGGAAAAACACTACCTTTCCCAAAATATTTTCTAATTCCTACAGAATAGCAGTGCACATGCACATGAGTTATAGAGCTGTTGCTAGGTGGAACCATATATCTTTGAAGTCCTACATATAAAGTTTATAGATATTACCAAACTTCGAAATAAATTCCCAAACATTTATTAGAAAAGATGTACACTAACTTTGCCCTTCCTAATCTAACAAAATAAATTACATGCATATTAATTATTGAAGTGTATACTAATCTGATGTACACTAATACTAAATAGTGTAATTGTATTGTTGAGTTGTTGATTGTGGCAACACTGGAAGCGGAGGAAAAATAGTGACTATCACAATATTGTCTAAAAATGTTGTAATGTTACCGTGTTCTCGTAAATAAATAAATACATAAAAATTGTAAAAGAATGTTATAAGTATCATTGAAAAATGTTTAAAATATTACAAATTGTGTAAAGACAGAAGAAGTATGTAGAGTAACAATATTACAAGAAATACTATGGAAAATTAAGGGAAAGGTAATGTACTGTTAAGCTCATTTTTTACGATTATTAAATATTTATGAAAGTATGCAATGATTTCTTCAAAGTTCTGCAGAATCATTGTGCATGTGCGCAAATGCTTAAAGACACTTCTGCTAGATGACAGAGATATGTATGAAATCGAAATAACCAACATTAAAAAATACATTTTAAGAAATGTTTGTTCACTCACTTCATATTGTTAGGTTCTGATGCGACAAGTTATTATACATCAAATTAGTTTATACTTCATTAAATAATGTGCGTGTAATTTATTTTGTTATGTTAGGAGGGGGGAAGTTGGTGTATATACATTTCCTATAAACATGTTTGGAAATTTATTGTGAAGGTAGGTATACCAATTTCACTCATGTATCCACCATATAGCGGAGGTTTCTTTAAGTGTTTGTGCAAGTGCACTATGATTTTGTAGAATCGTATTGGTCGAGGTAATCTAAACTTTTTCCTTTATGTTTATTATAGGGCTCATTTCTTGTAACAAAATTAACATTTTGTGTGTCTGCATTCTTGTTAGATCACTGCATGTACATTTGTGTTCAGAACATCTCTACAAACTTGTGTTATAAGTGGTCATTGTAATCAATCTGATTCTTGTTTATGTCAAAATATGCTCTTCTTCCAATGGTGCTACAGCCCATAGCGGACCTGGGCCTTCTTGATGTGAGACCTCCAATCTTCTCTATCCAACATTCTCTGTTGCCAGTTCCTACAGTTCAGGATTTGATGACAATCTTCTTTCATTGAGTCCACCCATCTTTTCATCTTTTCTTAGGTTTTCCTACTGATCGCTCCCCAAACATTTCCTCCATCATCACTTTCTTAGGTATGCATTCTTTGAACGTGTCTGGTCTTTGCATTTTTTTTAAATTTCACAAGAGTTGATAAATCAGGTTCCTTAAAAAGGTCATAGATTTCATTGTTATACCTCTTTCTCCATCTTCCATTCTCTTTTAATGGTCCATATGTCCTTCTCAAAATCTTTCTTTCAAAAGTGTTAATTAAATTCTCAGAGTTCTTAGTCATATTCCAGGTTTCACTTCCATTTACCAATATTGGACGTATGCAGGTTTTATGTAGTCTTATTTTAACTTTCCTAAAGATAATTTTTGGATTTTAGGATGGAAGTAGTCCATAATACCATATGCCTTATTTGCTCTATATATTCTACTTTGTATTTCTTGCAATTTATCATTGTCATTAGTAATCATTTTGCCTAAATATGAAAAACTCTCTACTACTTCAAAAATGTTTGTGCCTATTATTAATTGTTGATCTCTATTAAAATTTGTCCGTGATTGTGTTAAAAGTTTTGTTTTTGACATATCAAAATATTACCTCATATAATTTTTTACTAAATTATTGAAATGGAGAAGAGACATTTAAAAAAAGCTCAGTAGGTGTATTTTTCATACTTTCTTTAGTTCAAAAATTAATAACCGGTCTGTAAAAAAAAATTAATTCTCCTAACACGAAACATACACAAATAGTAAGGGAAAACTCCTGTGGGCTAATGAAGTGGAACAAAATGGATGACTTGAGTATGGAGAAATGGTGGAATGAAGGGAAACTATCCCTGTCTCCAATTTGCCTACTGCAAACCTCACATGGAGTGACCAAGATACAAAGTTAGGACCCAGATGTAGATGGCCACTTGCCTATTAACAGAAATAACTGATATGACTTATTATTGTTTACAGCTGTTACTTGAAGTTTGATATAATCCGCAGAATACTGTCAAGTTACTTCAACATCAATGTGGTGCTAATGATGGGAGTAACAGATATTGATGATAAAATCATTATTCGTGCAGCTGAAAGGAAAGAGGATCCAAAGAAATTAGCTGATCGCTATGAGAAGGAATTTTTTGAAGACATGGCTAACTTAAATATTCAGCCTCCATCAGTTGTCACCAAAGTCACCAATTTCATTCCAGAAATAATTAATTTTGTCCAGAGAATAATAGACAGAAACCAGGCATACATCACTCAAGATGGTAAGTTCAATGGAACAGTTTCATTAACAAATGTTAACTAACATCTTGTTTGTTAACAATATACTAATATTTTAACATGTTTTAGTATAATTAATAAATTGAGTTAGATTTAACAACCCCCCTCATAATTATACTGGGTGAATCATAAATATGGCTATACGTTTGATTGCGTTGTGTGATGAAAATATTACCATTACAGGAAATATGAAATTACCGTTGGAAAGGCAATTATTCAAATTACAACAATGGAATAAAATAAAACAGTGTAGAACTTACGTCATTAGTCAAAATGGCATTGAATATGCAACAGCAAATTACAATTACTGCATGGGCAAATAACTTATGCTAATGATCGTGAGGCCGCAAGACGTGAGTTTAACGTAGCTTTGCAGCCGTTGACTGTGGGGAAGTGGAGAAAACGACTGCTGGAAACGGGAAGGATGCAGAAAATCAAACCTCCTGGAAGGCCTTGCATTATCATGGATGCAGAATTATGCTTGGATGTAAATGGCGAACAGTTTGAAGCAATAAAATGACTTGCTTAGTGTTGTTGTAAGTGATTTGTTTTGTTGTATTGTTGTAATTTGAAGGATTCCCTTTCCAATGATAACATCATATTTCCTTTAATAACAATATTTTTGTCACAAAATACGATCAAACCTATAGCCATATTTCTGAATCACACTGTAGATTTCTTGAAGACTGGTTTCAATACATCTTTGTATCATTGTCAATTCCATCTAACTGTTGAATTGGTTGTTGGCAATCCTGTAGGCTGCTTCCTGCTACCTCTGTTGGCTGACTGATGAACTTCCAAATTTATAAACTTTACAACCTGTGATGCGACTTTTTTAATTCCTTCATAAACTCCTTTCAAATTTTATTCTTAGGGTTTCATTTTTCAAATTATTTCCCACCATTTACAATGATTTTTACACTAATGAACTTCCAAATTAAATCTTTGGCTAAACTTTACAACCTGTGATACAACTTTTTTAATTCCTTCATACACTCCTGTCAAATTTTATTCTTAGGGTTTCATTTTTTTCAAATTATTTCCCACCATTTACAATTATATTTACATTTTTTCTAACGATTATTTCAATATATTTTTCTATGATATTTAACTACATACATAGCATGAAGATGTGACAGCCATATAGATTTTAACGAATATTCTATGCAACAGAAAAAAAGACACATATACTTCAGAATTTCAGAACTTACTATTTATTTTTGGGTGTTGCATTCTTTCACAGGTTAAATCCTTAAATTGTGTTAGGTTACCTTTTAGGTTCGTTAAGTATCATGTATATTAATATTGAGTGATTATAGAATCCTTAAATAAATTTATGATTGAAAATCAATAGTTTTACAATGAAAATGTAATGGCAGCACTAGAGGTAACCATAGAGAAATCAACAAACGGAGAATTTCAACAGTTGGAGTCATGACTGAAGATGAATGAAAATTCATTTGAAACCAATGGTCTCAAAGAAATTTGAAATTGTATGAGGTGAGTTATTAAAAATATATTTAATTAATGTTGGGAAGTAAACATTATGAGGTATAATCATTAAAATTCATCGGAGAACATATTGTTTAAACAACTCACCTCATAGGATTCATGCTTCCATGATATCGCGATTTCAAACATAATCATGTTCATCGTCAGCCATAACTCCGACTGATGAAATTCTTCGGCCGTCAACTATTCTATTGTCGCCATCTTCAGTGCTGCCATCTATGGTTGAATTTATGAACTTCGAAATTAATGTAATTTCGTTAGGGATATCAAAATTCATTGATCTATTTTTGTTTTTCTGAATGTATATTTTTTCCCAAACTGTCAATTCCAAAGGTTTCTCTACTTGTTTTAAAAGTTTAGCTTCTCTTCCAATTTTATGATGTTCTAATAAACTATGTGCAGCAATTGCAGATTTTTCAATTTCACAATTTTTAATATTTCTGAAATCTGCAATTGCTGCACATAGTTTATTAGAACATCATAAAATTGGAAGAGAAGCTAAACTTTTAAAACAAGTAGAGAAACCTTTGGAATTGACAGTTTGGGAAAAAATATACATTCAGAAAAACAAAAATAGATCAATGAATTTTGATATCCCTAACGAAATTACATTAATTTCGAAGTTCATAAATTCAACCATAGATGGCAGCACTGAAGATGGCGACAATAGAATAGTTGACGGCCGAAGAATTTCATCAGTCGGAGTTATGGCTGACGATGAACATGATTATGTTTGAAATCGCGATATCATGGAAGCATGAATCCTATGAGGTGAGTTGTTTAAACAATATGTTCTCCGATGAATTTTAATTATTAAAAATATGTTCTCCACTCAGTATTAATGATATAATCTCATAATGTTTACTTCTTAACATTAATTTAAATATATATCATGTATATCCCATGATTCCATAGAGTAAACCGCTTTGTCAAACCAGACTGGACAAGCTGATGATAAAACAGAATTGTTTTGAAACATGTCCAAGAACAAATCAACATTAATATTAAGGTAAGATGATCAGACTGAAAATAATATAATTAAAATAACCTCAAAATATCACTTCCTAGAATTAAATATTAACCATGATTTTAGAAGCAGATTGTACAGGGAATGATTGGAAAACATTAGCTCAGGTTTGGGATGTATGGAGAGCTTGTGTCGGCACAGCCATGGACATATGGGTTCGATAGTGCCAGTGAGTTAGTTATAAGCGAGATAAAGAGTATTAACACATATTATTACATTTATTTCAGGTTCGGTGTACTTTGACACATTAAGTTTTAATAGATATGGAAAACTTTTCACCAATATTCCCAGGGAAGAGCTTGGAACTGAACAAAAAAAGTCACCAATGGATTTTGCACTGTGGAAGGGCTCTAAGCCAGGTGAACCCTGGTGGGCCAGTCCATGGGGACCAGGGAAAGGGCGACCTGGATGGCACATAGAATGTTCTGCAATGGCAAGGTAATATTGTTTGTTTTTTTTTTAAGTAAAATTTTATCGCCTCACCTCATATTCTTGTAAGACCGACTTCAGGACCTTCTTTGGTGCCATCTCCAGTATTTTCATGATAGCTATTATGTTTTGTTGTTATATTTTAAATTAACATGTTCCAGAATTGGACATAGTTTTATTTTAGAAAGAAAAATTAACACTCGGACCGGGAATCAAACCCTGGTTCTCTGACTCTGCGCATCAGTATGATACCGATTACACTTTCTAAACTCCAATACGAACATCAATAATTCTTTCCACTTATATAATTCTCTTTTATCAGATGTTGACATTCGTATCAGAGTTCGGATGGTGTAATCGGTATCATACTGACGTGCAGAATCAGTGATCCGGGGTTCAAATCCTGGTCCGAGCATTAATTTTTCTTTCTAAAGTAAAGCTATTATTGTAATCAATGGTTAAGAGAAAAATTTTTGCATGCACCAGGAATCGAACCCTTTTTCTCTTTACCATTGATTACTTACTTACTTACCCACTGGCACTATCGAACCCGTAGGTTCATGGCCGCGCGGACATAAGCTCTCCATGCATCCCTATCCTGAGCTAATGCTTTCCAATCATTCCCTGTATAATCTACTTCCCTCAAATCATAGTTAATGTTATTCTCCCACCTCATTCTTGGTCTACCAACTGGGCGTTTTCCCTCTGGCTTTCCTACAAGAAGCTTCCATGCAAGTCTTTCATTCCCCATATGCGCAACATGTCCTGCCCATCGCAGTCTATGAGACTTAACTGTTCTTATTATATCTGGCTTCCTATGCAGACCATGTAGTTCATTGTTATGTAGTCTTCTCCATTCACCTGTCTGTTCATCTCTCTTTGGTCCAAAAATTTTCCTAAGTTCTTTATTCTCAAATACTCGTAATCTCCTTTTCTCCCTTAAAGTAAGAGTCCATGTTTCGCACCCATATAATATAACTGGTAGAACAATAGTTTTATATATTTTCAGCTTAACGTTTTTTGAAAGGAGTTGGGACATCAAAAGTCTCTGCAATGCATAATAGCATGCATTTCCAGAATTGAGCCTATGTTTAATTTCTTTGTGCGTCTCATTCCTATTTGTGATTATTGTTCCTAGGTTCCTCAAAATTTCCCTCATTTGTCATTAGCTGTCCATTTCCATTATATATTGAATTTCTACGTGTGACCATATATTTAGTTTTACTGATATTTACTTCCAGTCCTAATTTCTTAGTGTTACTCAATAGTGTGTGCGTGTTGGCCTTTAGTATCTCCTTGCTATCGGCCAATTGTACTACATCATCAGCATAAACTAACAGCTTATTGATACCATTCAGTTGTAAGCCTTCCTCATTCTCTAAAGATTTAATGGCATGCTCTAGTACAAAATTAAATAGTAGAGGAGATAGTGCATCTCCTTGCTTCAACCCATTCTGGATTACAAAAGTGTCTGAAAACTGTTTGCCTACACGCACCCTACTCTTTGAGCCATTTAGACACATTCGTATAAGTCTAACTAACTTTTTAGGAATTCCGAACTCCAGCAGGATACTATATGACTTCTCCCTCTTAATTGAATCATATGCTTTTTTGAAGTCTACATATAGTTGATGTGCAGTACCATTATATTCCCATTTCTTTTCTAAAATCTGTCTTATACTAAAAATCTGATCTGTTGTAGACCTGTTTCTTCTTCAAAATGCACATTGATGATCTCCTAGAATGTCATCAATATAGGGAGTAAGTCTGCTTACTAATATATTTGTTAAAATTTTGTACGAAGTTGAAAGTAATGAGATGCCCCTGTAGTTGTTGCAATCAGTTTTATCTCCTTTCTTATAGATTGGTACGATAATTGATTCCTTCCATTCATCTGGAAGAGCTTCTTTTTCCCAAATCATACTAAGCAACCAGCGTATCTTGTCCATCAATTTTTCTCCCCCCGATTTTATCAGTTCTGCTGGGATCTCATCTGAACCTGATGCTTTATACATCTTCAATTTTTCAATCGCCATTTCAACCTCTATTGCACTTGGCTCTGCGACTAGCATTACCATTGTTTACAATAATTTAATTGTGTTTATTAATTTACTTATTTCTATCAAAGTAATAGCTTTAGCTTCTCATTATTAATTTAATAAAGCTATTACGTTGTCTTGAAGAGCTGCCTCCTTCTCCCTCTGTTGGTAGATTGAAGAACCTCCAAATCAAATCATTTTCCCCGGGAATTTCAAAGTTCATTAATTTCTCCTTTACTTTTTTTTTAATATAGATTTTTTTCCCAAACCTTGAGTTCTTTGTGCTTTTCTGTTTGTTACATAGATAGAATTAATGATCTCATAACATTTTCAAAAATGAAATGAAACGTAATTTTTGTAGATTGTTCACACAGCTTCTCCAGTATATCCTTGTACTGTTATGGATTCTATGATAGCGAATGAATCCCTTCGTCTCTGCATTGTACAATGGCATAACAGCCCAGTGTTGGGCCTTAGCCTCTCCTTTGTTAGGAGTTCCTAGACCAAGTTAATTTATTGAATATGTCTAAGTATTATTCTCTGAGGGCCGCATGCAAATACATTAGTCTCTACTCAAATTACTTCCAATCACTGGTGAGCTGACTCACCGTGAGCAAGTGCAAAGATCGAATTAGCTACCCACTAACTGGTCATGCATGAAAGTCATCATTTTCGTAATATTGGCAAGAAATTACCCAGAATTCTCAGCGATAAAACCACTTCCGTTATTTTCGTCTGCTATAGAGGAATGCATTTACGCTTGCGTCCCGCAAATAATACCATATACAACAACGTCTGCATCGCGCAATATTACGCGGATTCTCCTGTTCTTCCAGTTGAATTCTTTGGTAGACTCTATCGAATTCCTCTTCTCCGCATATACCGAAAACATGATCAAAGTCTTCAAGGTCCGACATCTTGGATAAAGCAGCAAGGTACGCGGCAAGGTTTCAAACTATATCGGTTCCCTTCAGGATTCTCACAATAAGTTTCTATCTTAAGTTACCTCGTCAGGTAGCTTACGAATTTCAACAATTATTATCGCATGAATAGATTTCTGAGTAAGCAAAATCGTATTAGGATAAAACTTTCTCAGCAGAGAACGCCTTTTACGGTCTAATGCGTTCATAGATTCGACCTTGAGAGTAGTCAATAATAATAATACCAATTGATTGAATAGTTGCCCCGAAAAGAGATCTAATCCAGAAACTACAAATTGTTGAAAAAACTCAAAAAATGTATAATGTTCATTTTGAGGCTATTACCTTTATTATATCATATACATTTTAGTCTCTCATCCTATTGGAATCATATACAGCCAATTTGAATACAAAATAACATGCTAATAACTAAATATAAACAATTTAATATAGATTTGAAGAGAAAAATTATACCCTCAGACCGGGACTTATTTGAATATAATAATAAAAGCATTGAAAAAAACCATACTGGCATTTATAATGTAATGTATAATTCCCAAATATGTCTTCTTAATAAAGCAGCTGCCATTTGCAAAGATAGAAGCAAAGGCTTCATAGCATTTGGTGGGCGCGAATTACAACGTATATAGAGAAAAATTTGCTCAGGTAGCTCAGGTGGTAGAAAACTTGGTCTAGAGAACCAAGGGTCCCGGGTTCAAGACCCGGTCTGAGCGTATAATTTTTCTTTTCAAATATGATTTATCCATCATTGAGATATATGAAACTAATAATAAAAACATCGAAAAAGGCCGTACTGGCATTTATAATGTAGGCTTCTTTTTTGAGATGTATGAAATTAATAATAAAAACATCAAATTTAATACAGAATTGAGTGCAAAAGTGATCTATCTCTATAGAGTGGAAAAATGATCTAACACATATTTATATTTGAAGAAAAAACTTATACACTCCGACTGTGGCTTGAACCCAGGACCTGTGGCTTTCTAGACAACACATATTTAACTAAAAATGCTATAATAAGAAATAGAAACTACATATTGAACACTGATTCAATTAGAAAATGTTCTAACTTAATCACTTTTCAGTATTTATTTTCCATTTAATGTTATTTCGTTACATTCTTTGTGTCTTTCTTATTTTGACTCAGTTTCTCTAAGTTTCTGATTAGAATTCACGGAACTGTGGTGGAATGAATTTGCACATGTGCAATAATTGTTTTTCTGCACTGCTACTCATGACTTGACTGTTTCCGTCATTCTGTTATACATAGATCATGTTCGCTTGAAAGCCAACTTTTAAAAATAAATAAAACAGGTCTGGAAGAGAGTATGGATAATTTTACATGCATCATGCCATGATACTCTCTGGATACATCACTAATCCACTGAAAACTCAACTTTCAGATTTTTGTGAGTTAGATCTTTTTTTCGGGGCAAGAATTAGTGTTTTATTTTAGGAAGTAATATTTTGAGGTTCTTTTAATTAAATTATTTTGAGTCTGTGATATCTTACCTCAATATTAATGTTTTGGGAGGGAGCTGACATCGACATCCAGGGTTTACAACATAAATCTAACCAGTCTGTCCATGATGCTGAAGATAATTAGAAGACTAATCGAAACACGTTCAAGAACAAATCAACATTAATATTGAGATAAGGTATCACAGACTCAAAATAATTTAATTCAATTAGTGTTAATATTCCAAGTTATTTTAGTTATGCTTATTTCCCTAAAGATGTCATGAATGGTGTGCAGTCAACATACCTACTAAATGAGAATTCTAGTAGGAAACTATAGTCCATGAGGGCTAAAGTGTCTAGAATATTTTAAAAAGAGAAAGAGAGTACTCACCATCTTCTTTCTCACTCATACGCATATCTCTTCACGGTGACAGCGGTAGGGCAGACACTCCCTGCAGTGAACATAGATCAGTGGTGGCATTCCCTTCTTCTAAAGATTCTTCCTGGCAAGTTTCTATGTCTTCATTTTCATTTTTCATCGTCATCGGTATCGTCTAAATTTATTTCAAACCGATCACTAATTTCATCCATTAAACCGTCTGCTTGCCAATATGACTCTTCAATCTTTTCAGTGTGTTCACACGCTCTTCTCCAATTTTCTGCAGTCACTTTTAACAGAGCACTCTGAACCAGTCGCCACTGACAAAAACTACCTGACACAAAAGTGACTGGACGTAAGTGGGGGGTGGAGTTTTTTTTAGCATTCCTAAGTAATTTTACAAGGGTAGCCCATTGTGTTTTGCGAAGGGTGGAAGAACAGTTCTCTAGACAAGGATAACAGAAATCCTGCCAACTTAGTCCTTTTACACTATAATGTATTATTAGCATGAACAAGGTCAGCAAATTTTGCTTAGAAGCCTCTTTATTCAGGCTTAAGGTCTTTTACGAATCTCAAAATCTTCAGACTCAGGACTCATGGCTTAAAGTCTCTCCTGGAGAACTTACTCCTTGGATTTTTTTTATCCAAAAAAATCCATTGACCCCAACCAGGTTTGTACTTGCATCCCTCGGAACCAGAGGCAAGAAATATGACCATTAGTAAACTGTGGCTGACATTTAACATAAATTGTGTCTAGATTTATAAAAAAATAATTTAATTGCTGTAATGTTATTTTAATTTCAGTTCAGTGTTTGGACCTAACATAGATGTTCATAGTGGAGGTATTGATCTGTTGTTCCCACATCACGAGAATGAAGAAGCTCAAAGCTGTGTGTTCCATGATGTGCAACAGTGGGTGAATTATTGGTTGCATTCAGGTAATTTAATTATAATTATAACAAATATTTATATTTGAAGAGAAAAATATATGCTCAGACTGGGGTTTGAACCCAGGACCTTTGGCTTTCTATGCCAGTGCTCTACCAACTGAGCTACCTGAGCACTCCAATCTAAATGCAAATTTTTCTCTTATACATTATTAATTCTCGAGTGCCACATGCTACGAACTGTTGTTCGATCATGCAAATTATGACTTCTTTTTTTAAGAAGACTTTTATTGGGAATAACCTCTATTGGCCAGAAAAGTTGGAAGACCTAAATTAAGATGGGAGGATGGTATAATTCAAGACATTAAAATTTTAAAAATAAAAAACTGGAAGAATGAAGCGCAGAACAGGGAAGTCTGGCATGGATTTCTGAAGGCGGCCAAGGCCCACATGGGGCTGTCGAGCCAATTATGATGATGATGATTTATTGGGAATTTAAACATTACTTTATAAACCCAGCAGAGCTTCTTTTGGTGTTTTTATTATTAGTTTAATACTTCTCACTCAAGGACAAATTATATTTGAAGAGAAAAATATACGCTCAGACTTGGGTTTGAATCCAGGACCTTTGGCTTTCTATGCCAATGCTTTATCAACTGAGCTTCCTGAGCACTCCAATTTAAACGCAAATGTTTCTCTTACATATAGTATCTTCTTCTTCTTCCTCTTCTTCTTCTTCTTCTTCTTCCAAGTATTAGGCCAAGGCCTGTTACGATCCTATAGAAAATTTTCCCTCCAGCGTTTCATAGGACGGCTCAGTGATCTTCGTCCTCTTGGTATATAATTATAAACAGCTTTGGGGATTTGATTTGAACTCATTCTTTCTAGATGGTGTTTCCAATTTAGTTGGTACTGTTTAATATATTCCAAAATTGGCATAGTCTTCAATTATTTTAAGATATCGGTATTCCTTTTCCGATCCCATCTGGTGTAACCTGCTGTTTTCACAAGCCGTTATTCTGCTTTCATGTTGTCTTTTTAGTGTCCATGCTGGTCTAGCCAAAGTGTTATATAAACGTAATCTGACCAGAGGCTATAAGATGGCAGCCCCATCACTGGTCTTGCCTTCCTTTGGCCAGCAACCAATTGAAGGGACTATTATTATGCTTTCAGGTCTTATACATATAGTATTAACATTGAATTAACAGTGTATAAGAGAAAAATTTGTGTGAAACCTTTATTTAAGAGAAAATTAAAATCTGCATATCCGTTAAACAAAATTACACTGGGAAATAACACTATGAGGTTAAGTTATGTAGATAGGAAATAACACTATGAGGTAATTTTTAGTCAGAGTTTGACTGATGATGAAGGCAGAGCCTTTGAAACCAGTATTGTGAAAACACGGAACTTTATGAGGTGAGATGAAAGAACATTTTATCTGACACAATCTGTAAATTACATACCAATCACTTCATATTAAACATAAGTCTCTTCTCAAATTGTTTGTAGGACATCTTCATGTGAAAGGAGAAGAAAAGATGTCAAAATCACTGAAGAACACGGTCAGCATTGGTGAATTTCTGAGTTCTTTCTCTGCTAACGAATTGAGAATTTACTGTCTCTTGTCACATTATAGAAGTGGTAAGTAATTTACATATAAACAGGGAAAGGGAATGTGGCAGGAACAAAAGTTAGAGTAAACAATTGTGTAAGTGTGTCCACCACTGTGGTCTCGGGGTAGCGTGCTGCCTTGTCACGCAGCGGGCCCGGGTTCGATCCCCGGTTGGGACAGTTTTTCTGGGTGAGGTTTTTATCGGGGTTTTTCCTCACCTGTAAGACAAATGTCAGGAAAACTTTAAGGCCCAAACGGTCCCCGAAATCATATGGCCATCGCAATCATCATCATTCATATTCATCTTAGGTTAAGCTTAGGATTAGGATCTCTCCTGGCGCACCATTATCATCATTATCACCCATCATGTCATCGGGGCAACGTAACCCTGCCTTCCAGGTGCCCCAACCTCAGAAGTGGGTTACAAGTACGCCATGCCAGGAGAGAAACCAGGAATGTCGAAAGACAAACCTGGGGCGTTTGAGGAAAAAAAAACAATTGTGCAAGTGTGTATTATCATTAACTGGCTGATTGTTTAATATTTGTAACACTGTGAGGTTTCTTTTAATTATTATGAGTTAGGGAGCAGAGAAAATTTTAATACAGAGAAAAACACTTACAGTATTTTATTTAACTTTCACAGGGGAAAAAACACTAGGAGATTTAATTTAAGAATTAAATTAATTTTTTTAATACCTCACCTCATATCCTTTATTCTTCTAGACTGCAGTTTCAGAGCTATATCTCCACATCAGTAGCCTCTCTTCGACTGGTGTTATGTCGATGTTCTTATTATTAATTTCATACATCTCAATGATGGATAAATCATATTTGAAGAGAAAAATTATACGCTCAGACCGGGACTTGAACCCGGGACCCTTGGAGCACTTAGACTAGAAAACCAAGGGTCCCGGTCTGAGCGTATAATTTTTCTCTTCAAATATGGTGTTATGTCGTTTCTTTACAGTTTTCTTCTATCAGTAGACTGATAAACCTCTGGATAAATTTTTATTTGATCCACAAGTTCATCAGTCCACCAATAGAAGGAAGAAGAAAACCGCCAAGAAACGACATAACACCGGTCGAAGAGAGGCTACTGATTATGGAGATATAGCTCCGAAACTGCAGTCTAGAAGAATAAAGGATATGAGGTGAGGTATTAAAAATATTAATTTAATTCTTACATACAATATTACCCCTCTTTCACACTTTTCGAGGGACCACAGAGAAAATGGTTTAAAATAGGAGAAAGTGTAAAATGAAGGAAATGAAAATGTTGACCCCCATACTCTGCATCTATTTCAGAACATGAAAATAACAGATGGGGATAATATACTACAGTATTAAAAATAGCAAAAGAGGATGGTTTTTAGGAAAAGATGATTCATAAGAAAATATATAAATTAAAAAACAAAAAGTGATAAATGAAAGTACTCTTCAGATAGATAAAGAAATTGGTAAAAAATTCAGGAAATTTACATACCATCACTACTTATTTTAGGAATTCTCACTATGAGGTATATTCATTAAGGTAGAATATGTTTATCACTCACCTCATATTGTTCTTCTTATTTGATTATAAACTAGTTTCGGAACATAGTTTCTGTTCCATCCTCAGTAACATCACTGATGAGGTGAGTGATAAACATATTCTACCTTAATAATTACATACCATCCTTTAGTATCTAATACATTTTTTAAAATTCAGCAAATTTAACATTAAATTAGCACTGAAAAATGATTACAGTCTGAATATGTTAATTAAAACCAACAAAAATGAAAAAAAATTGATGAAGCCAACAAATCAGGGATTTATCAAATTGATTGTAAACATTTTAAAAAATCGTCATCATCATCATAGTACATTCACGAATTTAGGCCATTTGTTGACCTGTTTCGGCCTCAAGAGAAACACCATCCAGAAGTCTTTTGAGTGGACGTCCTGGTCTTCTTCTTCCTGCAGGTTGATATCTTAACATTTGTTTGGGTATTCTGTGTTCGTCATATTTCAATTCCTTCTGGCTTTTTTCGTGTTGAGACTTGAAAGTAGTTTTGAAGTTCCTTAGGACAGGTTACTGGCCTGACGCTAAGTAGTCCAGTGGTAGGGTTGCTACCTTTTAGTCTCTGGACAGACATTAGGATACAGCATTTACTCAGTACCTGATGGAACGGTTATACCGCCATGACTCGGTCCTCAGAGCCTCGTTTGTGAAAACGGGTTGTACCACGAGAAGGTGAGGATGAGAATTAGGTAGAAGAGGTTATACACACGTCACTACCCCTTACAACCCTTTTAAAAAATATACATAGGAAAAACAAAAAGGAACTTAAATGCAAGATTGAAAGAACACCTTAGAAATGTTAAAAATGGAGAAATAGATAAATCTGCAATAGCTACACATGCATGGTTAGAAAAACACAGAATCAAAACAAATATCAAGACATACTGGCTTTATAATGTAATGTATAATCAGTCTTCTTATTAAAGAAGTCACCATTTGCAAAGATAGAAACAAAGGTTGCATAGCATTTGGTGCACGGGAATTACAACATATATAGAGAAATACCAAATTATTTAAAATTGATGTTACAGGTATGGAGTACACAGAATCAGCAATGCAGAATGCAGTTGCCATTACAAAAAAATTACAGTCATTTTTAAATGATTCAAAGGCATACATCAGTGGTTACACAGCTCATGGAGATGTTGATGAATCAAAACTTCTCGAGGTAACTTCACTTTTTATCACTTGTCACTACATGACAAATTTTATTTCAAGACAAAAATATACACCTGAATGGGATTTGAACCTGATGTCTCTGGTTCTGTATACCAGCGCTCTATCCACTAAGCTACCAGGCATTCCAGCCCAGCTTCACTGGCTGTAAATGTCCTATGATTCCCATTAATGTGTTCTTGTTAAAAATGCATACCTTTGCACACGGGAATTCATATAATAGATAGATAGATAATCAGTTGATTAATGTCTTTGAAATCGTCCAATTTCTAATAGCCAACTTTTTTTCGGTCCATCCAATCTCCTGGTTGTAGATGTTTCTCCTTCTTGTATAAATATATTCCCTGACTCCAGGAGGTTTTAGATCTTCCTCTGCCTCATCTCCCCTCAGGTTTCCATTCCAAAACACATTTTGGTAGCAATCCTCTTGCATTAGCTGGACATATCTGAACTATCTTAATAGCTGAGTTTTATCATCATTATGATCATCATCAACAATCACGGATTAATCCCTTGTGGCTTGTTCCGGTCTCATAGATTCTCATTCAAAAGTTGGATTCATCTCTTCTTCAGTCTACCAACATTCCTGCATCCTTTTGGTTTGTATTTAAGTATAATTTTGGGAATGCGATCATCTTCCATTCTTTGAACATGTTCTTTTCATTTTTTTCTAGATTCTTTTATTCTATCTAAGAGTTTAAAGATATTTAGCTCATTTCTAATATCTTCACTTCTTCTCTTATCTAGAAGTTTATAACCAGCCACACTTCTCAGAAATCTCATTTCAGCTGCTTCTATGATCTCTTGTCTTTTAGTTAAAACCCAAAATTCACTACCATACAATAGTAAGGGGACTGCCACTACTTTATAAAATTTTAGTTTTGTTTATTTTCTTGTGCTTTTAAATATCCTTTTGATTGTTCCATATATATAATTAAATTTATTAAGTTTGTTATATAGATCTTCATTTTTAAAATAGGAGATTTCATAACCCAGGTATTTAAAATGGTTCACTTGTTCAATGGGTTTCCCCTCCACAATTATTTTAGCTCTTACGGTATCTGATCCCTTAAAAGCTAGGATTTTCGTTTTACTTATTGATATCTTGAAATTATATTTCTGTATAATGTTATTTAATTGAAAGAGCGATTTCTGTAGACCATCTTCTGAACTAGATATTAGAACTTGGTCATCTGCAAAAAGTAAGGTATCTAACATCTTATTTCTTATTTTGAAATGTGAGTCCAAATTTATCTGCCAATTATATATGATATTGTCAATATAAATATTAAAAAGGGAGGATGAAAGTGGACATCCCTGTCTTACACCTCTATTTATTGTTGCTGTTATATTGTTTTTATTTTTGCCTCCAGTTTCTATTGTTATTTTATTTTTTACATATAGACTTTTTGTTGCAGTTATTAGGTGCTGAGGTACTCCTTTCTCTTTCATTGTATTCCACAATTTATTTCTGTTAACTTTGTCAAATGCCTTTTCAAGATCTATAAATGCCATAAAAGTTGGTAGATTATATTCTCTATGTTTCTCAATTATTTGATTGATTGATGAGTTTTAATATTACCTAAATAGTGTCTTCAATTTTTTTAAAGGAGATAAATAATATGTGTTTGTGTACGGAACTGTCATCGATAAAAAGACAGGCCTAGAAGGCCCTTAGCCTACCAGCCACATTCACATGTGTCAATCACAGAGGTAGATGATCATCAGTCAGTGTAGGGTTAACATGTGGTCAGCATGTCGAGTCCCCCAGCCGTTATAGCTGGTATTCTCAACCTGGAGCTGCTACTTATTGTAGCTACCCAAATGCCTCACGATGCTGGGTGGGCACCGGTCACATACTGGCCGAACTACCATGAGAAAATTTCTTCCCCCATGGAGACTCGAACTAGCGCAAGTCCCATAGCTCTGCAGCAAGGCTTCCTGCCTTAACCACTCGGCTACGGCGCAGGACATATTGTTCTTAGGCAACATCATATTTTACAGGAAATAAGATTGAATACAAGGTAGGATGGTACCAATAATTAAGAACTTACATTTCTTTGATGTTTTTATAATTCATTTCATACATATCAATGATGGATAAATCATATTTGAAGAGAAAAATTATGCACTCAGACTGGGGCTCTATCCCAGAACCTGTGGCTTTATAGGCTTTCTTTTGTACTGGTTTTATAATGTAATATAAAATTCCCAAATAAATGTCTTCTTAAGAAGCCGCCATTTGCAAGATAGAAGCAAAGGTTTTATAGCATTTGGTGCGCACGAATTGACAGTGTATATAAGAGAAAAATTTGTGTTTAGTTTGGAACTCGCTCAGATAGCTCAATCGGTACAGCATTGGCCTAGAAAGCCAAAGGTCCTGGGATCAAGCCCCAGTCTGAGCATATAATTTTTCTTAATTTGAGTTGTATTTTGACTCACCACATATTTCTTGATTTTTATGCAAATCCGAGTTTTGTCACTGCATTTGTGACATTTTCGATGCAACACCACGATCACAACTGCCTTCCTGCAGTTGTTTCTCTTTTAAGTTGACTTCTGCGCTCTCTGTTGGCTGACCAATGAACTTCCAAATCAAACCCCTCTCATTTTCACCGGGTATTTCAAAATTCATAGTTTATGGGTAACTTTGAATGTCAGGTAACCAAAGCATATTCTTTGATTTTTTAAATTTTGGAATAGATATGTGGGCGATATCATAGCAATAGTAAAACAAAGATGCAGTTAAACTTTTAAATATTCACAATCTTCTTCTTCTTCCTTCCAAGTATTAGGCCAAGGCCTGTTACGATCCTATAGAAAATTTTCCCTCCAGCGTTTCATAGGACGGCCCAGTGATCTTCGTCCTCTTGGTATATAATTATAAACAGCTTTGGGGATCCGATTTGAACTCATTCTTTCTAGATGGTGTTTCCAATTTAGTTGGTACTGTTTAATATATTCCAAAATTGGCGTAGTCTTCAATTCTTTTAAGATATCGGTGTTCATTTTCCGATCCCGTCTGGTGTAACTCGCTGTTCTGCGCATGAATCTCATTTCACAAGCCGTTATTCTGCTTTCATGTTGTCTTTTTAGTGTCCATGCTTCTCTACCATAGGTCAACACTGATCTAGCCAAAGTGTTATATAAACATAATCTGGTGTTTTTTGTACAAGGGATCGTTTCATAACTTGATTAATAATTCCCAAACTTTTATTATAACTAGTAATTTTTTCAGGGATATCCTTTTCATCCCAGATAGAGAGATAATATCCAAGATATTTAAATTGATTAGATCTCTCTAAAATTTTATTCTGGAGACAGATTTTACTTTGTATGGGGTCGTTCCCATGAAATGCCATAATTTTAGTTTTGTTAATTGATATCATCATCATCATGAACAAATTCGTTTTAGGCCATGTGGCCTGTACGGTAAACCTAGCGAAGATGGTCTTGATCTTTCCACCGATGTTTTGGTCTTCCTTGGTCCCTATGTCCAGTTGGGGTATATTGGAATGCCAATTTTGGAAGTCTATTTCTTGCCATTCTTCTCAGATGATTTTTCCATTCTTGTTGGTATTTTTGGATATCTTCATTTAAACTTGCTACTCCAAGTTTTCCTCTGATAGTAGTGTTCCTTTGGTGATCCAGTCTATTAACTCCTAACAATGATCGTAAGAAGCGCATTTGGCTTACTTGAAGTTTATGAGAGTTTCTTTTATTTAAAATCCAAATTTCACTTCCGTATTTTAGAGCAGCTTTTGATGTGACGTTATGTAATCTTAGTTTTGTCTCTGTCCTCATCTGTTTACCAAAATGTCTTCGTATTACCCCATTCATTTTATTATATTTTTGTAATTTTGAATCAATGTCACTCTTATACTCTGCAAATACACTTCCTAAGTAAGAGAAATCTGACACTTGTTCTATAATTTTCCATCAATCTCAATTTTCACCCGTTGTATGTTTTTTCCACACATTGCCATTGTTTTGGATTTTGATGTGGAAATTTTATTATATTTGCTGGCAATTTTGAATAATTGATATGCTGCTATTTGTAAGCTATCTTCGGAATCTGATAATATTATTTGATCATCAGCATATAATATTGTTTGAATTATTTTATTCCTAGTTATTGAAATTCCACTGTTTACTGTTTGTTTCCATTCTTGCACTATTCTGTTAATATATATATTAAATAAGAGTGGAGATAGTCCACATCCTTGTCGAACACCTTTGCCTGTGTTTATGTGTTCTGTTATTTCTCCATCTGGTAATTTAATTTTGATTTTAGAATTTTGATATAAGCTTTGTATGGCTCGTATTACATGTGAGTGTATATGTTCTTCATGCAGTATCTGCCAAAGTTTATCTCGGTTTACATTATCATATGCCTTTTCATAATCTATAAATAGTATGTACAGTGGGAGATTAAATTCTCTCCTTTTTCCATAATTTGTTGCAGGGTAAATATTGCATCTATAGTGCTCCTCCCTTTTCTAAATCCACATTGTTCTTCTTCCAAAAATGTTTCAGTACTACTGATAACTTATTTTTAATTATGTTGGCATATAATTTAGATGCAGTTGGGAGTAAGGTAATGCCTCGGTAGTTATCACATTTGTTTTTCTGACCTTTTTTATGTATATTAATTACTAGACCCGTTTCCCAATCCGTTGGAATATTAAGACAATGCCAAATATTGTTAAAAAGTTCTAATAGTTTCTCTTTCAAGGCAGTTCCTCCATACTTAAAAAGTTCTAAATTTAAATCATCTAAACCTGGACTTTTCCTGTTCTTGGCCTTCTTTAAAACTTCTTCTAGTTCGTCCATTGTTATGTCTGGTTTTTCTATTTCATTTTCACAAGTCAAATTCGAAGTAATTTTTCAGTGTGAGTGTTCGGTTCTGACCAAAGATTTTTGTAGTAAGTAATCCAGTCTTGTTTTGGTATCAGATTAACATTAATTTTGTCTTTTGTTTCCATCTGTAATTTTTTGAATATTTTAAATCCCTGTCTTTGTGCTCCTGTAATATCACGTTCTAAGGATTTTACAAATTTATCCCAATCATCCCTTCTGTATTTTCTAGACAATTTACGAACCTTAGCTCTGAATTTTTTATATTCTGTATAATGTTCCTCTTGTTTAGTTTGTAAATACACTTTATAGGCTTTTTTCTTTTGTTCAAATTTTCTTTTAATTCGGGATTCCAAGTTCGTAATCTCTTTTGTTTTTGATTTGTTTATATCCGAGACTCTCATAAGCTGCTTCCATGATTGCTTGTTTTAGATTTATCCAGTCCTCTTCAATATCGCCCGTGCTTGTTTTAAGTTTATTCTTTATTCTAGTTTGATATAATATTGTGTACTTTGGTCTTCCAATAAGTGAATTTTAAACTTTTTTGGTGTCTTATTTTGTACTGTCTGCTTGTATTTTCTTGTGCTGATGTGTTTGTGATATAATTTTATTTTGCTTTCAACAAGAAAATGGTCACTATCAATTTCACTTCCTCTGTATACTCTAGTGTCATTTACAGACTTTTTAAATTTATTATTAATTAGTACATAATCTATTATAGACTTTGATCCCCTTGCTGCCCATGTATATTTGTGTATTTTCTTGTGTCTAAAGAAGGAGTTTGTGATTCTTAAATTATTGAATATGCAAAAATCTATTAGCAGTTTACCATTATTGTTGCAAGTTGGTTCTCCTTCTGATCCAATGCATTCTCTTATCGGTTGATTTCCGACTCTTGCATTAAAATCACCAGCAATTATGAGATAATCTTGTTTATTTACTTTGTCAATGGTTTCTTGTAAAATATCATAAAATTCTGTGGTTTCTGAATCGTTTCCTTCTACAGGGGCATAAATTCCAATTATATTCAAATTATGTCCTAAAATTTTTATTCTAACTGTTACAATTTTTGGGGAAATCCATTGGTAATATAAAATATGTGTTGCAGATTTTTCCTTATTAAAATTGCGACTCCTGATGATGCCCAGTTCTCTGCTGGAACTCCAGAATAAATCATTACATATTTTCCTAATTCTTCTGATCCTTTGTTCTTCTTTTTTGTTTCCGAAATAATGGCAATGTCAATTTTTCTTTTGTCTAACTCTACTTCTAACTCTTCTTCTTTATGTGTTATTCCTCTCACATTCCATGTTGCAACTTTGAGATCCTTAATCATTAACCTATTTCTTGCTTTGTCGTCATCAGTGTGATCATTCCAGTCTTTGCTTAAGTTTCTTCGAGTAGTAGGAAGTCCCCTGGGTTGGTTACCAGCCATCCGCAGAGCAAGACTAGTGGTAGGGCTGCTACCTTATAGCCTCTAGTCAGGCGTTCAAAATATGGAATTTCCTCCATATTCGATGGAACGGTTATACCGCCGTGACTCGGTCCCCATTACCTCGTTAGTTAAAAGCAGGGTGTACCACGCGCAGGTGAGGTTGAGAATTAGGTAGGAGAGGTTATAGAATGCACATCACTACCTCTTACACCCCTTAATTGATATTTCCATATTAAATTTGGCACCTATTTTTTGTAAATTATAAATTGATCATTGCAAATCATTTTCAGAAAGTGCCAGAAGAGCTGAATCGTCTGCAAAAGAATAGCATCGAGTTTGAGGTTCCTATTGATGGGTATATATCCTCGTTGTGTTTTCCTCCATTCGTTTATTAATTTATTCATATATATAATGAAAAGCACCGGTGAAAGTCCACATCCGTGTCTTACTCCAGTGTTGATCTTTTCCCAAGAAGATAATTTGCTATCTTGTTTAACAGAGATTTCATTATCTTTATAGATGTTGAAGATATTAGTAATATATTGTTGTGGAACGTTATCATCAGCTAAAATTTGTAGTAATATATTTCTGTCTACTTTATCAAAAGCCTTTATGAAGTCAACGAAGGCGATATGAGTTTCTGTATTGAATTCCTTGTGCTTTTCTAATAGTAGTTTTAGAATGAAGAATCCATCTGTACAATAAAACAATTAAATTTACTATGGAAGTGGAAAATAATCAAGAAATACCATTTTTAGACCTTAAATTGATCAGGAATGAAGAGAAAAGAAAAACAGAATTTGGAATCTACAGAAAAGAAACTCACATTGATAATTATATTAAAATGACAAGTTTTAGCCATATAGCACATAAACAAGCAGTATTTAATAGTTTAACACACAGACTTGTGAACGTTCCCATGAGCAGAGAAAATTTCAAGAAAGAGAAAAAACACGTTATAAAAATTGCAGAAGATAATGGATTTCAAGAAAAGATGTTTCACAAGAAAATAAATAAATTCAAGAAACAAAAAGTAAAAAATGAAAGTACTCTTCAGACAGATAAAGAAATTGGTAAAAATTCAAGAAATTTACATACCACCCTTTAGTATTTAACAAGTTTAAAAAATTTTCAACGAATTTAACATTTAATTAGCACCGAAAAATTATTACAGTTTGAACAAATTAATAAAAACCAACAAAAATGAAAATATTGAAGATGGTAACAAATCAGGAATTTATAAAATTGAATGTAAAGATTGTGAAAAGATATACATAGGGAAAACAAAAAGGAATTTAAATACATGATTAGAAAGGAACACCTTAGAAATGTTAAGAATGGAGAAGTAGAGAAATCTGCAGTAGCTGCACATGCTTGGTCAGAAATATACAGAATTGAAACCAAGGCAAAATTACTTAAACAGTTGGAAAAATCAAAGGAACTCACAATTTGGGAGAAAATTTACATATGCAAGAATAAAAAGAAAACTATGAATTTTGAAATACCTGGTGAAAATGAGAGGGGATTGATTTGGAAGTTCATAGGTCAGCCAACAGAGAGCGCAGAAGTCAATTTATAAGAGAAACAACCACAGGACGGCAGTTGTAATCGTAGTGTTGCATTGAAAATGTCACCAATGCAGTGACGAAACTCTTTATTTTTATTGGCTATTAATTTAAATTTATATGCTAACATTTGGAGCTCATTTTCAGATTCTGCTAAAAGTACAACATCGTCAGCGAATAATAAAGCATTTATTTTGTCTTTATTATCAATTAATATTCCTTCGTTAGTTAAAACCTTCTTCCATTCTTTTAGGATATCGTCCATATAAATATTAAATAATATAGGTGAGAGTGAACACCCTTGTCGTACTCCTTGGTTTATTTGAAAAAAATTCTTATTTTTTGTCAACTGAGGGTCAATACAAATATTTGTTCCATAGTACAAGCTCTTAACAGTTTCTATAATCTGAATAGGGAGGCCTTTTTCTTTTAGGATATTCCACAATATTTCCCTGTTTACTCGATCAAATGCTTTATCTAAGTCTATAAATAACAAACGTGTTTCTAGGTTTTTTTCTTGTCTTTTGTTTATTATCTGATTCAGGGCAAATACTCCATCGGTACAAGATCTTCCTTTTCGGAACCCGTTTTGTTCTTCTGCTAGTGTTACTTCAGTAATTCGTTGTATTCGTTTTGCTATTATTCTAGCATAGATTTTATATCCACTATTTAGGAGGGTAATACCTCTGTAATTAGATGGTTGGTTTCTTTCTCCATTCTTGTAAATTGGTTTTACTATACCTTGCCTCCATGTTGCTGGTATATTATGATTCTCCCAACACATATTAAGAAAATTCAAGAATCTTAATTTAAAGAATATATCTGCATATTTAATTAGTTCTGAATTGATGTCATCTGGTCCGCTAGCTTTTGTATTATTTGTTAATTTGAGTGATTCTTCCAGTTCTTCCATTTGTATTTTATCTACTTTCAAATTCTCACATTTTGGTTCTTCTTCGTTTTCATTCTCGTTGTACCACAGGTCTCTGAAATATTCTATCCAATGTTGTTCTGATATTGATGTAGGTATATATGCAGCTTCTTTTTCTGATTTATTTAAATGTTTAATTGTTCTATAAGCAGTCCATTGTCGTCCATGTAGATCATGTTCTAGATTAGATACATATCGTTCCCAACTGTCTTGGTGGGATTTCCTAACAATTTTCTCCTTCGCTTTTTAGTAATAGAAAATTCATCTGGCCACCTTACAAGGGCTGCGCAGATATAGTTGGGTGGTGGGATTGCCACCTTACAGCCTCCCAACTTGCTTCAGCTTTGTTTTTAGGGAACCTTCCCTTAGGTAGATCGCCTTCTCTTCGGCTCTGAGCTCTACCTGCCCATTATAGTCGTCCAATCTGGAACAGACGCTATGCTGATTTTGGTTCACCCCGGGTATTTCATTTCCCCGGTACCACCTATATTTAGGAGGCATTCCCTCATCCACCACCTGGGGAGGCGCCCGATGGGGGATCAGCAACCCCTCACGGGTTAAATATATATAAAATTGAAGATGAGTTCAAATCGGATCCCCAAAGCTGTTTATAATTATATACCAAGAGGACGAAGATCACTGGGCCGTCCTATGAAACGCTGGAGGGAAAATTTTCTATAGGATCGTAACAGGCCTTGGCCTAATACTTGGAAGGAAGAAGAAGAAGAAGAAAAATTGAAGATAAAATCAGCGAAAATAATAAGAAATGGACAGAACACTTAATGAGAATGAACAACGAAAGAATACCAAAAAGAACCTTCCTGTATAATCCCAGAGGAACAAGAGATGTTGGCCGACCACGTAGAAGATGGACTCCACTTTTAACTTCGCCGGAACAGGCTGCATAGCCTAAACCTTGTAGTAGAAGAAGAAGAAATTCAAATTTTGTATATACCTAAAGGAGATATCCTAGTAGGATTTGATGGTGAAATAACTTGGGTGATTGACATCACATTGTATCGGCTTATCAATTTCAGGAAGTGGAAGTTCATCTTCACTTTCACTTTGTAAATCTTCTAATTCAGGAATCAGTTCATCACCTGAATCATCATTATACAAAATATTCATTAATTCTTCTTCAGTGAGATATTTTTCTTTCGCCATGGTATCACTCACGCACAAACAACATATAACGAGAAACATATACGACTGCATTGGAGACTGAACGCAAGTTTGGGTGAACGAATTCCATGTGTTGTTTGTTTTAAAAATAAAAGGGGATTCACCAAGGTTAAACGTGTCAAACGGGAGTAAATGTACATTTACATGCCATCTATGATCTCCAAGACATACTAAGCCAACACAATATTTAGGCGCCGAATATAAATGCGGTTTGTTTGCACCCGCTCTTAAACGAGTTAACTGACCGACGGCCGCTTACACGATAGTCTCTTTAAATGCCTTAACTGGTTTACGGTACTGAATGTGTTAATTAAAAATATTAATTTTTCAGTCACTTTTCAACACCAAGTCAAAAGTTGGAGAGGCTCTTTCAGATGACTTTGATACAGCATCTGCTATGAAAGCTATTATAAACCTGATGGGAACTGCCAACAGAATGCTTCACCAGAGACCACAGACTGTAAGTAACAATATAGTCCTTCTACTGTAATGTATCATTCCACCATGCACATACATTTGTTTTCCATATCACTAACACAAGACATATCAGCTGCAGTGGTCTAATGAATATGTCCTAGTCATGAGGGTCACAGGTTCAAACCTAGCCATTGTCAATGCATATTTAGGATGGAAAAATCCAAGCAACAAGTCCTCTTGGAGAGACCTTTAATCTATGGGTTCTGAGTCTGAGGATTTTCCGATTCCGATTGAGGGTCTCTCCACTTTTCAGCGGTTGCCCTTTTACCAGCCGGATGCTGGCCCTTCACATCCACATGTGTCAATCACAGAGGTAGATGATCAACAGCCAGTGTAGGGGTGACATGTGGTTAGCATGTCGAGTCCCCCAGCCGTTATAGCTGGTTCCTCAACCTGGAGCCGCTACTTATTGTAGCTACCCAATTGCCTCACGATGCTGGGTGGGCACTGGTCCCATACTGGCCGAAATACCATGAGAAAATTTCTTCCCCCATGGAGACTCGAACCAGCGCAAATCCCGTTGCTCTGCGCCAAGGCTTCCTACCTTAACTGCTCGGCTATGGCACGGGACTTGAGGATTTTCAGGCTTGTAAAAGAACCTCAAGTGGAATAAAAAAGACTTCTGAGCAAAATTTAACCATCCTTGTTCCATCCAAGTAATATCCTACACTGCAGCCACTGATTCTCCGGCCTTGACGTTTTCAAGACAGTGTTGACGATATGGATATTCAGTGGGAGTGGCCACTTTATGTATGTGCTTAGCAGACACAGCTGGCAACATCTCAGCAATTTCTAACCTTACTAGCACGCTATAGCTGCATTAAGAGCAGTGATTGGTTGTGACAAACGTTCACTCCCACTACAACCATTTTCTTATTGACAATAGAGGGCGAGTTCTCCCTTTACCCCTTGTACAACATAAACTTCAGAGCCGGAGAATCAGTGGCTCAGGTATAGTTTTTTATGTTATATTTAGCTTTCATTTGAACTTTTATAGGAATAAATCACTATGATGTTTAATTGAAGATAAATTAAAATGTTTCATACCTCTCCTCATAATCAATCTTCTAAGTAGATCGTGATTTCAAGGTCTTGGTGACCCCATCCTCAGCACCCTTTTTTAGCTTTCATGTTTAACATGGTCTGGGGTTCAATTCCCAGTTCAGATGTTAATTTTTCTTTTCAAAAAATAAATTTGTCCAGGACTGGAACATGTTAAACTAAATATAACAACAAAATATTAAGCTTTACTGCTTAAAAGTAATGAATATCTCATTAAAAATACTTTGAATAGAGGTCATCAGATGGCATTGTCAATAACTCTAGCCTTCGTACTTAAGAGAATTTTATAGTGGAAAGAAATCATATAATTTGTATCGTGTCTCAATGGTGTAATGGACTGCACACTGATGTTCAGAGTCGAAGGTCCCAGTTCATATGTTAATTTTTCTTTTAAAAATAAGTTACTTAGTTTCCTATTAGATGTCTCCTCGAGTTGCTGTGCTAACCATATGCCTCTCGCAGGCATGTGTAGAGAAGTTAAGTGTAACTAAATTAGTGTGGTTAAGAAATTTCCCATTAAGAAAGTGTCCATGTCCAAACGCAGGTTGAACGAGAATCAATGAGTCAACAGAAGTCATGCCAACTTTGTGCATATATTCCACACTTTCCAAATACACAGTGTCTCAAACAGAAGTATGCACTATTTCTTAACAATGAGATGAAAAGAAATACAGTTTGTGATTCACAAGGCTCTGCATGTTCATATTTTCAAACTTATTAAAGAATAATTTTAATAAACACCAAATGCAGTTAAAAGAATTTCATAAATTTGGAAAATGCTATAGTAAGTAGAAACAGGTCTACAACAGATCAGATGTTTAGTATAAGACAGATTTTAGAAAAGAAATGGGAATATAATGGTACTGTACATCAACTATATGTAGACTTCAAAAAAGCATATGATTCAATTAAGAGGGAGAAGTTATATAGTATCCTGCTGGAGTTCGGAATTCCTAAAAAAATTAGTTAGACTTATACGAATGTGTCTAAATGGCTCAAAGAGTAGGGTGCATGTAGGCAAACAGTTTTCAGACACTTTTGAAATCCAGAATGGGTTGAAGCAAGGAGATGCACTATCTCCTCTACTATTTAATTTTGTACTAGAGCATGCCATTAATCTTTAGAGAATGAGGAAGGCTTACAACTCAATGGTATTAATAAGCTGTTAGTTTATGCTGATGATGTAGTACTACTGGCCGATAGCGAGGAGATACTAAAGGCCAACACGCACACACTATTGAGTAACACTAAGAAATTAGGACTGGAAGTAAATATCAGTAAAACTAAATATATGGTCACACGTAGAAATTCAGTATATAATGGAAATGGACAGCTAATGACAAATGAGGGAAATTTTGAGGAAGTGGCTGAATTCAAATACCTAGGAACAATAATCACAAATAGGAATGAGATACACAAAGAAATTAAACATAGGCTCAATTCTGGAAATGCATGCTATTATGCATTGCAGAGACTTTTGATGTCCCAACTCCTTTCAAAAAACATTAAGCTGAAAATATATAAAACTATTATTCTACCAGTTATATTATATGGGTGCGAAACATGGACTCTTACTTTAAGGGAGGAAAGGAGATTACGAGTATTTGAGAATAAAGTTCTTAGGAAAATTTTTGGACCAAAGAGAGATGAACAGACAGGTAAATGGAGAAGACAATATAACAATGAACTACATGGTCTTTATAGGAAACCAGATATAATAAGAACAGTTAAGTCTCATAGACTGCGATGGGCAGGACATGTTGCACGTATGGGGAATGAAAGACGTGCCTGGAAACTTCTTGTAGGAAAGCCAGAAGGAAAACGCCCAGTTGGTAGACCAAGAATGAGGTGGGAGAACAACATTAACTATGATTTGAGGGAAGTAGATTATACAGGGAATGATTGGAAAGCATTAGCTCAGGATAGGGATGTATGGAGAACTTATGTCCGCGCGGCCATGAACCTATGGGTTTGATAGTGCCAGTGAGTAAGTAAGTAAGTATAGTAAGTAGCGGCTAATGTTTGAGAAAACGAGTTACAATGGCTAGGGACCCGACATACTGATCACTTGTCACCCCTATACTGGCTGAATGATCTTCTACCTCTATGATTAACACATGTGGAAGTGAGGCCAGCAGCTGACTATAGTATGAAAGGAACAACCTGAGACAGGATTTTAGAAAGAAACAGCAACATATACTCACCCTCTCTTTCACACAAGGGCAGCTTTACGGGGTCGATGACATTGGTATAATACCTTCCATGTCCAGAACACAATGACAAATGACAAATTCAGGCAAATGAAGCAGGTTGTTTCTCACACGATATAGTAGGCATGTTGTGCCATGGAGTTTGAAACACTGGCCATGAAATGCAGTTTCATGTTTGATTGTTGTAGTAGTAGTAGTAGTAGTAGTAGTCTAATGCCCATTAGCTTGGATGTGTTCCGTTTGCTTTCTTGCTTCCCAATAGAGTCCTGCCAGAGTTCTTGTAGGTGACATATTCAGAACCTCACAGCTAGCAAGATGATCTTTGTTCATGGTAGTGTTATTGTCTTGGCACAGGATACAATTTGGAGTTGAAGATTCCAATTTTATGGAGGTGTGCTGCCAGGTAGTCATGGCCTGTTAACAGTCTGAATGTTGCTACTGCTTCATGTCTTGGTTGTTCAGGTATTAAGTTTTTATTCTGCGAGGTAGCTGAATAGTCCTAACAAATGCCACTATCTTAATTAATAGATTTATGATTAAAAGTTAATATCTTTACAATGACTATTTAACTCATGCCCCAAATGGGAGTCAATGACCAATCACATTTCAATGATTTCTGTTTTACAACCAATCAAGAGTCGTGTTTCACGAAATATTTATCAGTGATATATTTACCATATTAAAGAAAGCTCCTCGTTTTTAATATTCTGAACAGGTCTGACCATTATTTTGCAGTGACTAAGCCCATGAGAAATACGGCTACCAGATTGTATATATAGTGCATGAATGTCAACACATGCCGCATGCGGGAGTTAATATGAAAACATTTGTAGCAATTGATTATACCACCAAAAAAAGAAACCACTGTTTGCACTTTCTTAAATGTATTTTTTCCCAGGTAACAATCCAGAAAAATATAATTGTCATATTTACATCATACGACATCAGAAATGAATTAATATACAGTTTGATGTGTTTCATTTTCTCTACACTAGAGAGCATTCTTACAATATTGCGTTCCTTTGGCAATAAATAGTATGATCTGGTTGCAGTGATATACAAAAGAAGCAGATGAAGCGTGCCTATCGTCTCTCATTTGTTTTCAAACATCGCCATTTACATTAAATATATAAATATTTTAAAATAACTATAGTTAAATAATGATTTGTGAGTAAACAGCTTAATTTTATTCGTTAAATAGTCCTAACAAATGCCACTCTTGATTTCCAAATTCTATCTCTATCTATCTTCGGGTTTTTACAGCTGCTGCCGTCTTCCCGTGCCAAACCTCCAAAGCCTACGGTCTTGGGCATCTTCGATGCTTAGCCCTCTAGCTTGCATTACTGTCTTCATGTTTTCCTTCCATGTTAACCTTGGTCTTCCTCTTTTCTTCTTTCTGTTAGGATGCCATTCATATAGTTGCTTCGGCCATCGCTCATCTTCCATTCTTAAAACATGTCCTAACCACTTTAATTCCTTTTCCTCAATTCTTTCAATTATGCTTTCTTCTGCTTCCATTTTGTTTCTAATTTCCTTATTTGTGACACGTTCTAATTTAGACTTTCTGGCACTTCTTCGTAAATAATCCATTTCTAGAGCTATTAGTCTATTCTTGTAGTACTTATTGATTGTCCATACCTCACTTCCGTACATTGCAACAGATTCCACCAATGTTTTACCAATATATTTTTTTGTGTCTTTCCAAATATGCTTATCCCACCATATGGAATTTAATGATGATATTATTTTGCTACTCAATTCAATTCTATGTTTTATGTTCTCTTTGCCTATACCTTCGATGTTATCCATAATCATTCCCAAATATTTAGTTTGTTTCACTTGCTTTATTTGGATTCCATCTTCCAATACTAAGTTTTCTCTTTCATTGCTATTTATTGCCAGATATTCTGTTTTTTGTAAATTTACTGTGAGACCCCATGATTCATATGTGCTTTTCAACCTTTTTATCATGAATTCCATATCAAAATTGTCTTGCGCTAAAACCAGTTGATCATCGGCAAATTGTAATGTCAGCAAAATCTATTGCCTATTGGGATCCCCATACCTTTGCAGCTTTGTTTCCATTTCGTTAATATAAATTCTACATAAATATTAAATAAAATTGGTGATAGACTGCACCCTTGTTTCAATCCCTTTGAGGTGTTTATAGGATTAGACATTATATTTCCCATTTTAACATAAGCGGAGTTATCTTTATAGGTTTGTTTAATAATTTCTATTAGGTTTCTGTCAATATTGTATTTCTCCAATACTTCCCTAATTTGTTCCTCGGAATTGAGTCATAAGCTTTCTCTAAATCTATCATTGTCAAATGGGTTTCTTCTCCAACTGCAGTCCGTTTTTCAATTAACTGTTGTATTGCAAATATATTGTCAACACATGACCTTCCTGGTCTGAATCCATTTTGATCTTCTCCTAATTTGTCTTTAACATCTTTTTGTAACTTTGTTTTTAATAACTTCGTAAATATTCTATATAATGTGTTATTTATACTTAGTCCTCTGTAGTTTTTTGCGTCTCTTCTATCGCCCTTCTTGTATATTGGTACTATGTAGCTTATTTTCCATTCATCAGGAATCTTCTGTATTGCAATGCACTTATTATACAAGTCCCTCAATCTACCTATTAAATTTTTTGGGCCATATTTAATTAACTCATTTGGTATGTTTCCTGGCCCTGGTGCCTTTTTATTCTTTAGGGTTTGAATTTCTAATTCTATATCTATTGTATCAAATTCCAGGGCGTTCATTTCTATGGATGGATTTTCTGTTGTTTCCATAAACTCATTTCTAGTTTCTGACAGTAAAGCTTTGTAATGTTTTTCTGCGTCTGATTTTGCTAACAAATTTATCTTGCTCGGTCCTTGGTTGGTTTTCAGTGTTTTTAGAAATCTCCATACTTCTGATGATTGTGATCCTCCTATATAACTTTCTATTTCTTGGCATTTGCTTTTCCATAATTTGTTTTTTTCTTCTATCACTTTCCTTTTAACTTCGGCGTTTGTTCTCTTGTATTCTATCCAATTTTCTGTTGTTTTATTTGCCAACCATTCTAAGTAGCATTTTTTCTTCTTTTTGGTTAATTCTTCAATATCATCATTCCACCAATCTTGGGTATTTTGTTTTTTATTTATTGTGCCTAATGCTTCTTTTGCTGCCGAATGTATTATTTCCTTTAATTGATTATATTCTTCTTCTATGTCTTCCTTGTAATCCAAATTCTCAATTTTAATCCTCAGTCTTTCTTTATATAGGTTTTTGATACTATCCTGATTAAATAAATACAATTCCAAAATTCCAAATTCTCTAGATAAATTTGGAAATCACTCGTGGCATTACTTATGACTATTTAACTCATGTTCTAAATGGGAGTCAATACCAATCACATTTCAATGAATTTTGTTTTACAACCAATGACAGTCATGTTTCACCTCAATATTTATTGAATTCTGTTTATCAAAATAAAGCTTCTCCTTTTAATATTCTGAACAGGTCAGATCATTATTTTGCAGTGACTGACACTCTAACAAATACATTGAAGATAGCCAATAATGAGCAGATTCCTTCGAATAACATATTTGATAATAGTGTGCTCAATAATTGTGTTTCTAAATAATAATTTTACAGAGTTGTTTCCTAAAAAAACTAATTAATTAACCTATAATGTTGGTTATAATATATAGTTTGATGTGTTTCATTTTTTCTCCACTAGGGTGTATTCTTACAATATTGCAATCCTATTTGGCAATAAATAATATGATCTAGTTGCAGTGGATGAACAAATGAAGCATAATCAAACATTTTTTATTTGTTTTCAAACATTGCCGTTTACATTAAATATATAAATATTTTAAAATAACTATATTTAAATAATCATTTGTTTTCAAACATCATCATTTATGCTAAATATATAAATATTTTAAAATAACTAATTTAAATAATGATTTTTGAATAAACAGCTTAATTTTATTTATTAAATAGTCCTAACAAATGCCACTCTTGATTTCCAAGTCCTCTTGATCAATTGGAAATCATTCATTGCATAACTTATGAAAATGTAAGTTGGTACATTTAAATGGAATTAACACATATGTATTGTTGTTTTATAGGTTTCACAGCCTGTGAGGCACCCGGCTGCCATAGCAGCTGTTGCAACATATGTCAGTCAGTCTCTGGAGAAATTTGGTTTCACTTTTGAAAATAAAAAAGGTAAATAAAAACTTTACATTCACAATGTGTTGGTACTTGAAGTAAACTACAGGGATTTTAATTAATAGGAATTATAATTTTCACAACTCATCTCATATTTGTAGATTTCATGAAGACCAAGGTTTCGACGCTTTATGCACCATTATCAATTCTTTCTAACTATGTTTTTTATTATTATTTTATTACTTCTCACTGAAGGACAAATTATATTTGAAGAGAAAAAATACGCTCAGTCTGGGGTTTAAACCCAGGACCTTTGGTTTTTTATACCAATGCTCTAACTACTGAGCTACCTGAGCACTCCAATCTAAATGCAAATTTTTCTCTTATACATTGTTAACGGTTCATAGCATTTGACACTCAGGAATTAACAATGTATAAGAGAAAAATTTGCCTTTAGGTTGGAGTGCTTAGGTTGCTCAGTTGGGAGCATTGACATTGAAAGCAAAAGGTCCTGAGTTTAACAATCCATTTTGAGCATATATTTTTCTCTTAAAATATAATTTGTCCTTCAGTGAGAAGTATTAAATTAATAATAAAAACATTGAAAGAAGCTCTACTGGCTTTATAAAGTAATGTTTAAATTCCCAATAAATGTCTTCTTAAATAAAAAGTTGTCATTTGCATGATCGAACAATGGTTCATAGCATTTAACACTCGGGAATTAACAATGTATAAGAGAAAAATTTGCATTTAGATTGGAGTGCTCAGATAGCTCAGTTGGTAGAGCATTGGCATAGAAAGCCAAAGGTCCTGGGTTCAAACCTCAGTCTGAGTGTATATTTTCTCTTCAAATATAATTTGTCTTTCTAACTGTTGAGTCGGCAATTGGTGATCCTATAGATTGATTTCTGCTCCCTCTGTTGGGTGACCTATGAACTTCCAAATCAATTTTTTTCTTCCTCTGAATTTCAAAATTCATTATTTTATTTTTATTTTTTGTGGATGTAAATTTTCTCCCAAATTGTAAGTTCCTTAAATTTAAATAAAAGAAGTAGTAGTAGTATTCAAATGTTCTGAAGCTCTTGATTTGTCATCATTCGCTTGCGGGCTTCCCAATAATATTCAGCAATTTGGAATGGTGTTCCGACTATTTTCTGAAGATCAGCGCAGAACATCAAGTGATCCTTGTTCATTATTGTATTTGTGTCCTTGCATACTATGCAGTGTGGAGAGTCTAGTAGCTTAATTCTTTGTAGATGTGCTGCCAAGCAATCATGACCATTTTCACGAAATGATGCAACTGCAATTGATCTGGGGCTGTTTGGTATTGTATCTGGTTCTAGTAATGTCTTCCATATCTTGGTTTTACATTGGATTTTGTTTTGTTCGGCTATATGGGATTTTTTTTTTCATTTTGGTGTAGAGTTGTACTGATTTGTAAGATAGGTAATTGATCTTACTCTGTTGGATGAGTGTACCCAACCACCACATGTGGTGCCTACTACTAAACGGTTACAACTAGTTTATTGTACTCCAATACAAACATGAAGCCTTGGAAAAAGAAATACAAATCCGGAGGTAAAATAGTCCCCCATTCGGATCTCCGGACGGGGACCTTTCTTCAAGGAAACAAATATACCAAACCAAACTTGATCAAAATCCTCCAGTGGAATACTGGAGGACAATCACAAGCTAAAAAGACTGAACTTACAAAAATGCTATCTGACCACCAAATTGATGTATTCACAATTCAAGAAGCAAATCTCACACAGGAACAGTTACAATATTACCACTTCAAGGATTTTACTGTTCACATATTTCCTAAAGGACGACAAATAAGCAGTGGTATTTTAGTTGGAATTCGAACACATATGACTTCGTCCGTTCAAATTATCAAAGAAATGGACATTGTAGACAAAATTGAAATAATTAAAATTAACATATGGATAAATAAATCTCAGTACAATATATATTCAATTTATAATCCACCAAATAACTCCCCTAATCTTGAACATATTACAATAAACCCAAATACAATTATAATGGGAGATTTTAATGCCCATTCACGACGATGGGGCTATACCAAATCTAATAATGCAGGGAAATTGTAGAAGACTTATTAAATTCAACACCCATAGAAATAATACACAACAAAGAGGATCCTCCAACATATATACATTACTCTGGTTCAGGAACTAATCCTGACTTACTCTTTGTATCTTCTAATTTATACTCCAAAACCAAAAAAACAAATTGTAGAAGATCCTGGCTCAGGACATAGAGCCATCATTGCTACTATTCAACTGGGGAATAACAACTTACTCCCAATGCATCTTAAACCCAGGTGGAACTTCAAAAAAGCCAATTGGAAACTGTACACAGACGAACTGGAAACCAAATTTGAAAATCCTTTAAACGAATCACTTCAGTCAGATCAAATTAACAAATTTATATGCAAAATAATATTAAAAACAGCAAAAAAATATATACCACGAGGAATAGTTAAAAACTACAAACCCTTCTGGAATTCAAAATTAGAAAGAATGAAAATAGACCGAGATCTCACTAGAAATAAAGCAGAAAAAACAAAAGACCCAAAAGATGTACAAAATTGGAGAAAACTGTGCGCACAACTCAAAAAAGAAATTAACAGCAATAAAAGAAAATTTTAATAACTTCCTCCAAAAAATGGATTATAGGAAAGATGGCCAGAAAGCATATAGATTTGTACACAATATACAAAATAAAAAAGAACGGCAAAAAACACCATTTATCCACAACAACAAACAGATTACAAATGAAAGTGAAATAGCCAACAAATTCAACAAACACTACGCTAACACCTATACTTTGTCCTCAGAGAACAAAAAACAATAAAAGAGAACCTAAAAAATTACATAAAATCAACAAGCAGTACAATAGATAATATTTTTAATAAGAATTTCAACATTAAAGAGTTAAACATAGCCATTAATAGTTTAAAATCAAACAAATCTCCAGGAGCAGATAATATACATGCAGAATTTCTCAAACACCTTGGCAATAAAGCCAAAACTCAATTGCTCTCCCTTTATAATCTTTCTTGGAACACAAAAGTTCCTGATGATTGGAAAAAAGCTATTGTAATACCTATTTTGAAAACAAAAAAATCAACAAATACTTTTTCAAATTATCGCCCAATAGCACTAACTAGTGTAATTGTTAAAACTATGGAAAAAATGATTTCAAATCGATTAAATTGGTATTTAGAAACCAATAATTTACTTTCACCCAATCAAGCTGGATTTAGAGAATTACAATCAACAAATTGTACACCTAAGTCAAAAGACAGTTTCAACAGAAAAGAAGACACTCTGGCAATGTTCGTTGATTTCCAAGAAGCATATGACTCTATTTGGAGATATAAATTATTAGAAAAAATGCAGACTTTAGGCATTCAAGGGAATATGCTACTCTGGATCAGCAATTTTCTCTTCCAACGGTTCATCGCTACAAAGTATAATAATCACCTCTCTAAATACCAACAAACACATCGAGGTTTACCACAGGGTTCTGTACTCAGTACCATTCTCTTCAATATCTACATTAATGATCTACCTAAGCATATAGAAAAGCTCGAAACGAACACCCTACTTTTTGCTGATGACGTAATATGGGTCTCCAAACCGAAAAACCAAAGTCAACAATTAATAACCATAGCCCAACAATCACTAATACAGTTAGAGAATTGGACATCCCAGAACTTAATGAAGATAAATATACAGAAAACAAATTATCAACTATTTACATTAAGAAAGAAACCACTACCCATCACTCTGAAATTGGAGGGTGAATTATTAACTCAAACACATGAAGCAAAATATTTAGGAAAAACTCTGGACGCAAAATTAACATGGAAGAAACACATGGAGAATATATGTACAAAGATAGAAACAAGGTTACCATTATTAAAACGATTAGCAGGTAAAAAGTGGGGTTGCAACACACAAACCCTAACCACCTTCTACCAAATGTACATAAAACCTATACTTCAATATTGTGAAGAAATCCTAGTAACTACTAAAGTGGAAAAACTTAATAAATTGCAGAACCAAGTCCTCCGTCTGATAACAGGAGCCATTAAAACAACACCAATCACTGCCATGCAAATCTTAACAAATAACCCAAACATAGCATCTGAAATTGAGAAAACAGCAATCACACAGTATGAAAATTTTTTTGTAAGGCTATCTCAATAATAAACTGGACCCAAAGAAAAAGAAAACCAACAAGTATGTTTAAAATCTCAGCAAAGCTTCCTAAGCATTGTACAAGAAATCAAACAGAAATTGCAACTTCCACATTCAAAAGAAAATATGCAGATGAGAAACAACCCTCTAGAATTTTTGGAAATTGAATATAACCTTCATTTAACAGAAGACATCAAGAAATCTGAAACTCCTCCATATATTTTAAAACAAATGTCACTGGAAATAATAAATCTAAGATACCCAGCTCCTGAATGGATACATATTTTTACAGATGGCTCCAGCCTACCAAATGACGGTGGCACTGGTGCTGGTGCAGTATGTCCACTTTTTTCCTTTTATCGTAAACTAAACACAAATTCAACAAACTTTGATGGCGAAATTCTAGCAATTTTCTTAAGTTTACAAAATCTTTTATATCACATCCAGAAATTTACAAAAGTTGTAATTCTATGTGACTCCAAAGCAGCCATTCTTGCTATAACATGAGACACAACACCCAAAAGCATCAAAATTATCGAATGTCACAAAATGATAAAACATTTATCCCGTCTACATAAAAAAGTTGTACTTCAATGGATTCCGGCCCATTGTGGAGTGACAGGCAATGAAATAGCCGATTTTCTAGCCAAGAAGGGTAGCAAAATTGTTTCAAACCCAACTTCTGCTCCAGTTTCCTTTCACTCTATCAAAAGAATTATCTCAAATAAATACATCAATAAACTTAGAGAAGAATACACCACCAAAACATCTGGAAAGGAATGGGAAAATCTACAAGCTTGTGACATTACTACATTACAAAGAAAATCTGCAGTAGCAACATTCAGACTGCTAACGGGACATGACTGCTTGAATAAACACCTACACAGAATTGGCATAACAGATTCACCTAAATGCCCTTTTTGCAATTTAAATGAAGATATGGAAAGAAAACATCTCCTCCGTTGTCCAGCCTTTGTAGAAGAGACCAGCCTTTCTGCTAAATATTGGAGTGCAAGAGAGCGAATGATTTCATTATCAAGTGCTCGACATTAGATACCAACCAACCTTTTATTGCAAGCATATCAGCCTTCTCATTACCTTCCATGCCACAATGTGCTGGAATCCATTGTAGAACAACATTTCTGTTTAGATTTTTCAACATCCTGTTGCAACTTTTGGCTTCTATTATTCTATGGTCTTGGATGGTCTGGTTGTGTGCTAGTGCCATTATGGCTGAGCTAGAGTCAGAAAGTAATGAAAGAAGTTAGATATGCACAACTTACCTCATATTTGTAGTTTCATTTTTCATTACATGTATCCAGTCATAGTTGATGACACAAATCCATTGCATGCTTATGCTATAAGTTGCAATGGGGCTGCATTTGAACATGCAGCTTATGTGGGCATTCAAGGTGAGTGTCCACAAGGTTAAAAGAAAGAGATACAGGAAAGACAGAAATGAACCCTTAGGACTAGAATACTCAAATACCATCAGGGTCGAAGAAAACAAGAGGTCAAGCAAGGGAGACTGGATAGGAAAGTTGAAAGAGGGATCTGGTACTAGAAAAGGAAGAAATAACAAATCAGTCTATAACCCATCCCTTTGGTTCATATTGCATGAACAATATGTTAACAGCTGCACCACGAGAAGGAGGGATTGGACGCTGCGTTATTGTCAGGTTGGTTCCTGTAAGCTTTCGATCTAGAAAGAATTAGAGGGCCTCCTGCCTGTTAAAAACAATAACCCTTTGCAACCATATTTGTAGTTTTATGTTATTTAAAATAAACCGCATCGTGTCACATCTTTTAAATATTAAATAATTCTTAGATTTATCTAACTGTTTCAGTAATTTGGCTTTTTTCATAATATAGATTATTAAATGTTTCACTAAATGAAGAAGCTTTTAAGAAAGAATATAATCACATTTTGAACATACGAGTAAAAAAAAGGAAAAAAATCACAAATGAACTTACATCTTTTACCTACTTTTCGACATAGTCACCAACTTTCTCATCACATTTTTCCCATCGTGTTACCAGTTTCAATATGCCCTGTTCGTAGAAGTCCGTTTGGTTGGAGTGTAGCCATCTGCGCACTGCTGATTTCACTTCCACATCTGTCTCAAAGCGTTTGCCGGCCAGGAATTTCTTCATGGGACCAAACAGATGAAAGTCCGATGATGCAAGATCCGGACTGTATGGTGCATGCTGGAGCACCTCCCAACCAAATTCGGCGATTTTCTGACGAACGACAGCAGCAACATGGGGGCGAGCATTGTCATGAAGAAGTTTAACGTTAATGTTGTGACGTTTGTCACGAATGGCACGACGCAACTTCACCAAAATTTTAATGTAGGCAGCAGCATTTACAGTGGTCCCGTGTTCAGCAAAGTCCACCAATAAGACACCATGCATATCCCAGAACACTGTCACAAGCACTTTCCTGGCAGATTGAGTCACTTTGAATTTTTTCTTTACTGGGGAACCAGCATGTTTCCACTCCATTGATACCTGCTTTGTTTCGGGCGTGTAGTGGTACGCCCACGACTCATCACCTGTGATGATTCCTTCCAGAAAGTCATGTCCTTGTGCGGTGTACCGCGTTAAGTGGTCCAAGCTTGCCATCATTCGCTGGCCCTTGTGGTCGTCTGTCAGGTTCTTAGGCACCCAGCGAGCACTAACTTTACGGAATTTCAAATTTTCATGAACAATATCGTACACCGCACCATAGGAAATGTTGAACTTCTGCGATAAGGCTCGCAGTTGCACACGCCGGTCGTTCAGAATTGCCGCCTCAATGCCTCTGACATTCTGTGGGATTGCTGCTGTTGTCGGCCGGCCGGAGCGTGGCGAATCACTAAGGTTCACGCGTCCCTCTTGGAAGAATGTGCACCACCTGGAGACATTGCTACGGTCCATACAATCATCCCCATACACGCCACGCATGCCCCTGTGAATTTCACTGGGTTTATGCCCTTTGGCCCACAAAAATCGAACAACACTTCTCTGTTCCTCACAGGTGGACGACTGTAGCATGCGCGCCATCTTTGTTGCATAGTTCAAGCTTCTCTCGCAAGAGGTGCACCTGAGAAAAAAATACCATCTGTAGTGAAAACTTCAAACTATATCTCTGTGAAATTTCATCATTCTAGCTGCAATACCAAGGCAGAAAAAAATTATTGTGCGTTACTTTCCGATCCGCCCTCGTATATTCGGAAGAACAAATTTAGATCCATGAATTTTGAAATTCCCAATGAACAGGACTTGATCTCAAAGTTCATAAAATCAGCACCAGATGACAAAGTTATAGATGAAGATTCCAATGAAAATCCGGTAGTCATAAAGTTGGCTGAAAATGAGAGGGATGTCCTCTTGAAAACTGTAGTTCCCGTGTTTAAAAAAAACATAAACTATGAAGTAAGATAAGAAGTGACTCATTCATTCAATTTGGCTTTTGTTTCGATTCTGTGTTTTTCTGACCATGCATGTTCAGCTATTGCAGATTTCTCTATTTCCCCATTTTTAGCATTTCTAAGGTGTTCTTTCAATTTACCCTAATTAAAATGTAATTGAGTCAACACATCTCACTTCATAACTTTGTAAAATTCTTGAGAACATGTTTGAGTATTATTTTGAAAAGAAAAATTAACGCCTGAATAGGAATTTGATTTTCATATTATTTGTTTTTAAACATTTTAATGGTGGACAAATTATATTTGAAAAGAAAAATATATGCCTAGACTGGGGTTTGAACCCAGGACCTCTGACTCTCTATGTCAATGCTCTATCCAAGTGAGCTACCTAGGCCTCTAATCTAAACACATATTTTTTCTCTTATACATAGTTAATTCCCTAACCCCAAATGCTACAAGCTGTTGCTACATTGAAAGAAGCAATACTGGCTTTATAAGTAATGTTTAAATTCCCAATAAAAAGTCTTCTTAATAAAAAAGCTGCCATTTGCAAAAAAAAATCATAGTAACTACTCGTAGCATTTGGGGTTAGGGAATTAACTATGCATAAGAGAAAAATACGTGTTTAGATTGGAGGCCTAGGTAGCTCACTTGGATAGAGCATTGACATAGAGAGTCAAAGGTCCTGGGTTCAAACCCCAGTCTAGGTGTATATTTTTTCTTTTCAAATATAAGGAATTTAATTGTTTGAGTATATCTACATACCATCATCAGCACTTTCCGACTGTTGAACAAAAAAAGAACTTGAACATTAGAATGAAAGAACACCTTAGAAATGTGAAAAATGGGGAAGTAGATAAATCTGTTGATTCATAACACTGTGAAAGCAAAGTGTAGAAAGCCACTAACCCTAGTTAATTCTAGTTAGTTCTATGCATAACTTGTGCATATATATTAATATGTGAAGAAAAAACTTTGTACCCTTTTTTAAGCAAATTGCGCTCATGGAGGAGTGTGATATTTGGCATAATTAAAGTCCATATAGGAAAGGAGTGCAGAAAATAAAATTTATGTATAATATGTGTTACAAATAAATTAAATTAAACAAAATAAAATCAATTTTCTCTAAGGAATTTATGTATATTACTCATTCATTTGTGTACTCATTAATTTGTTTATGTTCATACTGAAAGTGCATTGTTGCAAAAAGAAAACTGTGCAGCAGCAATGTGAATTGGCTTACTCTCACATATTTATTATTAGTGGTTTAAAAAAAGTGAGTACATTTCATTATTTGAATTTAAATTGAACCCTTGGTTTCAGTAATTTCATTACATTTTTTTTTATATATTTACATATTTGCACCTACTTCCATTATGTCTCGACTTTAGACATTGACGGGTCGGAGTGAGAGAAAAAGAAGAAGGTATATATATATATTCCTGTACACATAATAATAGGCCAAATACAAATTTAAATATTATAAATAATACACAAATGTCAAATGACGTGTTATTGTTTTTAAATATGGCTTAATCAAGCTATACTACATATTTCCTATCATTTGTATTTTTAAAATAAATCGAAAATTAATGCATAATGACATATTTGTAACAAACCTAAAAATTTAATGAATTGTGGTCGAATTTCGACTGCTGAGTGACCACTAGTATATATAAATCTGTTTAAATTTATCATCTTCTGAACTGCTATATGGTGCTGATTTTATGAAGTTGGAGATTGAATTTTGCTCGTCGGGAACTTCAAAATTCATGGATCTATATTTCTTCTTCTGAATGTATATCTTTTCCCAAACTGTTAATTCCAAAAACTTCTTTAAATGTTTCAAAAGTTTAGTTTCTCTTCCAATTATGTGATTCTCTAGCATACTATGAGCTGCAATTCCCAATTTTTCAATTTCACCAATTTTAATATTTCTTAAGTGAGTCTACTGCTGTGGTCTCGAGGTAGCATGCTGCCTTGTCACGCAGCGGGCCCGAGTTCCATTCCTGGTCAGGACAGGTTTCCTGGGTGATGTTTTTCTTTTTTTTTTTTTTTTTTTTGGTAAGACAAATGTCAGAAAACTTTAAGGCCCAAAACAGTCCCTGAACATCATATTAACATTATATTATTATCTACGGATTTCTTATTCATCTTTCATTATTTTAGGGAGAGACTTGAGTTGAACCCTAACCACGAATAAAAAAAGAGTGGATTCTATTACTGGCCATCATTATCATCATTAACATATTCATTAAGTTTAGGATTAAGGCCTCTCCTGGTGCATCATTACCATCATCATCACCTACCATATATCATCGGGGCACTGTAACTCCGCTTTCCAGGTGCCCCAACCTCAGGTGTGGGTTACAATAATGCCACGCCAGGAGAAAATACCAGAATGTCGAAATGACAATGTGATGGCATTGAACAAAAAAAAAATTCTTGAGTATTCTTTTGTACAAATAATTTTTATTTAAAAATGTTATATGTTCGTAAATTAATGAGTAATTTTTTTCATCTTACCTCATATTTTATGTTTCTTTAAAGAAAAAATTAAAAAAAAAATTCAAATTTAAAAAATTACTCATTAATTTACAAATTAAGAACCTCATAATGTTATTTCCCTTATTTACCTATGAATATTATATGTTGTTTATTTTTCAGGAATCTAGCATTCAGAGTGTGGGAGACATTCAAGATATTGAGAACATACTCGACAGCGTTGTTCAGTTTAGAAATGAAGTTAGAATTAATGCCATCAATTCTCCACAAGCTGAGAAGGACCTGGAGGTAAATTTATGGGACTGTAATTACCCAAATAAATAAACATTTATCTAACCATCCCATGTGGTTCTCTGTTTAATAACAAAACACTACATAAACACATCTGAAGAACACAAAATCTCCAAAAGAAAGATACTAACTGTGAGGGTTTTAATTGGGGTGGGCAAATAAATGGTGATGGATTAGGATGTGGGATTATCATAGAATTTCTTGTAATGTGAGAATTTTAGGCTTGCAGTCTAGTCAAGGTTATTAGATTCGGTGAGTGATGAGGGTCACTTTCTCTCAGGGATAACGAAGGAATTAATACAGGCAGAATGTTTTCGTAATAAATGTTAAGTTAGTTAGAAACACTATATTTTATTAACTGTTTGACATCTGTACATTTATGCTGATAAATGTTATCGGTGATGTCTAGTGATGCTGTAACTTGACAATAAGTCGTAGTCTTAAACTTATTCGTTTAATATTTTGCTTGCGGTTCATAAATAATATAACTGATATATTATGATGAAACGATGTAATATTGTATGTACGTAATAAATTCCCGACTTGGAATTTTTAGACGTGCCTAGAATTTTTCTAAGTTCCTTTTTTATTTTCCCGACTAGGAAAATTTTATAAATATTATAATTATCAAATCCTGGTCTTCAGTTGCTGATGATTTTGTTGAACGACTTTCCTTTCCGACTGCGGGAAAGATTCTCCGTTTTACTCATAAGGTAAATTATGAATCTTATTCCCATAATTCCAGGATCCTAGAAACATCACCTTAAATATTTATTACAAATATTTTGATTTGTTAATAAACATATGGATGTGGAAAAAAGGGCGTATGTTTACCCATTTCTATTTGTGACGTCGTTAATAGTAGGCGGTTTCATCTCCCGCTACTTACTGACAATGTTGCCAAGTTTGTTCACCGTTAGGCCTTTGGGTTTTCCCGATGAGTTTATATTAAGGCCTAACAGCCTTCGTTACAATTAAATATGTGATCGGATTGTTAATTTTAATGTGACATTCGTAATGATCTTTTAACTAATATATGTGTCAAATTTTAATTTGAAACTTCAAAGTGAAACTCCAGTTGTCAACATTCTGTCATACTTATTATTCTTAGACATGATTTTAACTTGGCATTCTAATCTGTTTTCAAATAGATGTTCTGATAAAATTATATTAGCAAAGAAATACTCCTCCTAATTTATTGGGGATTGATCGTAGAATGGCATAGGCAAATAAAAAGTATCATTCTGGTTGAATGTGAATGGGAGTAACTAAAGGGTTGGCGGGGATAAAGTTGTCTGGATCTCCCAGGGTGTATGGTATCTCTAGGTTTCTATTGTATCCAGGTACCTGCAATTCATGTATTTCTTTGTCATACAATACGTTTCCAGACTTTCTGGTGTCGTCTGTACTGGATTAACCAAAATTTAACAAAAGGAGTTGTCTTAGTCATATATTGAATAAAGAAATCAACGTTCATATTATTCATTTTTAAACATCTTAATGATGGACAAATTATATTTGAAAAGAAAAATATACGCCTAGACTGGGGTTTGAACCCAGGACCTTTGACTTTCTGTGTCAATGCTCTATCCAAGGAGGCCTAGGTAGCTCACTTGGATAGAGCATTGACATAGAAAGTCAAAGGTCCTGGGTTCAAATCCAATCTAGGCATATATTTTTCTATCTATCTATCTTCGGGTTTCTACAGCTGCTGCCGTCTTCTTCCCGTGCCAAACCTCCAAAGCCTACGATCTTGGGCATCTTCAATGCTTAGCCCTCTTGCTTACAATAATGTCTTCATGTTTTCCTTCCATGTTAACTTCGGTCTCCCTCTCTTCCTCCTTCTGATCGGATGCCACTGATATAGTTGCTTTGGCCATCGCTCATCTTCTATTCTTAAAACATGTCCTAACCACTTTAATTCCTTTTTAATTTTTCTTTTCAAATATAAAGAAATCAACTTTTATATGATTAATAAAATAATTTCATTGATATAATCATTAGATTACAAATGAATTCCTGAATAATTTAAGTCCAAACTCGATATGTTTATACATATTACATCTCCATTTAAAGTTATGGACCTATATTAAATAATAATTTAGATTTAATGAAATATTTAGTTTATATTTGAAAATAAAACAATATGTAATGAATTTCGGCTTACATAACATAAACTCTGTACATCTGTTATAATCCAAAAACTTATGGCATACATCCCTAAAGCTGTACATTTCATGAAGAAGATCATGTTAGAGATGATTTGATTAAGATGTCTATAGTATTTGAAAATACAATAGGAAGTAATACTATGAGGTTTTACTTAATAATAAGTTTTGTCTGTTTAATTCTTACCTCATATCACTGTTTCTGCTAGACATACACTTCAAGGCATGTTTGCCTCAACTTCTACTCCCTCTTTCTGTGGTCGAAAGAACTTGATGGGCACACAATAAATTCCAAAAGGTTTTTGAAATATTGAATATCAGATTAGAATGATTATAGCCTAAACAAACTAATAAAAACCATGAATAAAAAGCTAGGTCTGCATAAAAATCAAGAAATATGAGGTGAGTCAAAATATCCAACTCAAATATAATTAAGAAAAACCAACAAAAATAAAAAGATTAATGATAGTAAATATCAGAAATATATCAAATAATAAAATGTGCAGAATGTGATAAGATATACATAGAGAAAACAAAGAGAAATTTAACCATTAGAACCAAAGAACACATAAGAAATGTAAAAAAAAAGGGGGGGAGGAAGTAGAAAAATCTACAGTAGCTGCTTACATTTGGTCAAAAACCACAAAATAGATTTAAACACAAAATTATTAAAACAGTTAGAAAACACTAACTCACCATTTGGAGAAAAAAAAAATATATATAAGATTTTTAAGATTTATTTTTTTTTAAGATTTATTTAGCCTGGTGGAGTTAAGGCCATGTGGCCTTCTCTTCCACTCACCAGGACAAACATATATTACATCAGAATATAACAATCTCAATTAACTCTAATATTAAATACTAAGTAAAAATTTGATCAAAAAGATAATATGTAATATATTACGATCTATAATGCAACCAGTTAATGTTAGTTAAAATTAAGACTAAAACTAATAATAAAATGTATATAAGCAAGACATTAAATTGACCCTGTTTAGTGTATATAAAGAAACAAAAGAAAATAATGAGATATAGAAAACTAATTTTACGATTATACAATATTTAAAACAAAACAAATAAAAATATTTGTTATTCTTAATATTATTTTCATAAATAATTAAATTTATTAATTGTTACAAGTATATTATCAGTGAGGTGTATAAGTTAGTTTGTTATTAAATAATTCTTTAGTTTGTTTTTGAAGGATGTTATAGTTTGACAGTCTCTGACATAGGGCGGAAGGGAATTCCATGTTTTGGTAAGTGCGACCGTAAAGGATAATGAATAATATACAGTGTGATGAGGAGAGATATAAAGGACAATATGCTGATGGGATCGAGTGTCAAGATTATGTGTGTCGGATAGTCTGATGAAGCGGCGTGATAAATAATTAGGCGATGATGTGTGAAGTATTTTATAGAGAAGGGATAAGGAATGGAGAGTTCTACGATCTCTCAGACGAAGCCACGATAATTGTTCCAGGGACGGTGTAATATGGTCAAATTTGCGAAACCACAAATAAAACGTGCGCAAGAATTATGATCACGTTGAAGTCTTTGAGTGGAAATAATATTTAAGTCTGTAAAAAGAGTGTCACAATAATCAAAATGGAGCATTGCAAGTGTTTCTACTAACATTTTCCTAAGAGCGAATGACAGAAAATTTCATACGCGATTTAATGAATGTATTGTTGAGAAGACTGTTTTGCATGTATGGTTTATTTGTGTATTCCAATTTAAGTTGTTGTCAATAAATACTTCTAGAATTTTTACTGTCTCACTATAAGGGAGTTGAACTCCATTTAGTGACAAATGCGAGACTGTGTTTAGGTTAATTGTAGATACTCGTAAAAGTCTCTGGTGACCCATAATGATTGATTGTGACTTTCTAGGATTTAATTGCAGTCCATATTTAACTGTCCAAGTCATTAGCAAGTCAAGATCCTCGTTAATTTTGGCAACAGCGTCATTTAGTTAATATTTATCTGTGTGGATGTAGATTTGCATGTCGTCTGCATATACATTATGTTTGCCATGCTTTAGGGAGTTAGATATGTCATTTATGTAGATTGAAAAAAGCAAAGGTCCAAGCACCGAACCCTGTGGAACCCCAGCTTTACAGAAGGACCAAGAAGAACATAATTCATGATTTCCTACAACAGATTGCTGGCGCTCATGAAGGTAGGAATTGAACCATTGCGTGGCACCATCAGAGATTAAGAGGTTTTTAAGTTTATGCAACAATAAGTCGAAGTGTACCGTGTCAAATGTTTTACTAAAGTCCAGTAACGTAAGAATGGTAAGTTTTCGATTATCAGCAGCTTCGAGTATGTCTTCGGAAATATTTAGTAGAGCAGTATTTGTATTATGTCCTGTCCTGAAGCCTGACTGAAATTGATCTAGAAGGTTGTATTCATTTAGGTAGTCAGTCAGTTGTTTATGGACTAATCGTTCCAGAGCTTTTGAAAGGGTAGGTAAAATGCTAATGGGTCGAAAGTCGTTCGGGGTTGAAGGCGTTTTTAACTTTAGGCAGTGGGTGTACGAGGGCTTGTTTCCACAATGAGGGATATGTAGAAGTTTGTAGCGAGGAGTTAAAAATATGAGTTATAGTAAGTAGTATAGCTTCGATTATTTTATTCAGTAAAGTAATATTTATACGGTCAGGTCCTTCTGCTTTGGTTTTTATTCGCATAATGGCTTTCTTTACGTTGTAATCTGTAACATATGAGAAGTGGAAATGTTCTCTGTCTGGTTGATTTGTCAGTGATAATTCATTTATTGTTTGTTCTTTATCCTTTGGAGTAGTAGTTATACCTGTGAAGTGATTATTGAGTGTGTCCAGGGAAACAGGCAATTTGTCTACCTGTGTGCCTTTTCTCTCAATTCCCATTCTATTCAAATTTTTCCAGATTTCTGAAGTATTGTTATCTGTTAGGCTGTATAAATGTCTAAGTTTGGCGTTTCTTATAGCTTGGTTTGTCTTGTTGCTTAACAGTTTATATTGATTGAAATGTGTGTCTGTTTTGTCGAGTCTATATTTCTTATGTGCTGCGTCTCTATCAGCCATGAAGTTACGAATAGAAAATGTCATCAAGGGTGCAGGGCGTCGTTTCACGAGTTTAGTTTTTAGTGGGGCACGTCTGTTGTATAATTGTAGTATAAAGTCATTTAGTGCCTCAACTTTTTCATCTGCAGAATGCAGAATGCGTCCATATTGAATGCCACGGCATCTGCATAGCTTCTTCAATTAGGGCTGCATTTTCTATATGTTTTAAGTATCTATAACGTAATAGTCTTTAGAGTCGGTTTAGGGCACTGCAGCGAATATGCTAAGAATATAATATCATGTGCTGATATTCCCGGGGCTGGCAGTTGCCCGTGAGTGGGTACTCTGTCTGGATTATTAGTTGCAATTAAGTCAAGTAACGTCTCAGAGTGATGAGTGTGATGTGTAGGCTGTAGGGAGAGGAGAGTCATATCACAAGCCTGGAACGTAGCCATCAGTTGTTGTCTATGTCTGTTTTCAGTGTCTAGTATATTTATATTAAAGTCGCCCATAACGATAACGTGTTCATATTGTATTCGCGCGTTTTGTAAAGTGGATTCTATTTCAGCGATATCTTTTATTTTAGGAGGTTGGTATACTACACAGAGAAGACATTTTTTGAAACTAACAAATATTTCTATGAACATAATTTCGGCAGATGGTTCGTTATTAGATAGATACACAATTTTAGGAGTAAGGTCCGTTCTAACGAAGGCTCCAATACCGCCCCCGCGACTGTAAACACGATCGTGTCTAAGACAAGTATAACCATCCATGTTTATTAAAGAAGAGGTAATGGTGAGATTTAGCCACGTTTCAGATATAAGAAGAGCATGAATATTTAAAGAGAAGAAAATTGTTCTGATTTCATCTATATGTGCAGTTTATACTTTGAGCATTGAAATGGGCTACCTGCAAGGAAGTAGGGTATGAGGATAAAGCTATTTCTAAAGCATCCCTTGAAGTAATGGAGACGAGAAGGGCTGTGGGAAGGTTATTGTCCTATAGCCTGTCAGAGACTGTCAAAAGAAAATCATTATTTAAACGAAAAATGGTCGTAAAATATTTCAACAAACTTACAAACTAAGCTTGGTATCACGTCACTAAGAATATCTTAATTTTATGTACTATTAATAAAATGTTTAAAGTGATAACTGTCGGTTATTCACTGGCCGTGTTTGCACTAATTATATTTCTGAGGCCCGGAGAATGATGCGTTTGTTATCTCCTTCTTTAACATGGATTGCTCCATCAATTGTCCACACATTTGTTACACCATATTTGGTGATGCATTCTTTTAATAGCTTATACCTCATTTGAGTTAAGTCTTCCCTAATTGTAACACCACTCCCTTTCAGCATACTCACCATTTGGAAAAAAATCTGTTTTAATAATTTTATGTTTAAATCTATTTTGTGTTTTTCTGATCAAATGTATATATATATATAGGGAGGGAGGGAGAGAGAGAGAGAACAAGGAGAGAATTATGAATTTTTAAATTCCTGGGGAGAGGAACCTAATTAGCAAGTTGTTTGGACCACAGAAAGAGGGATCAGAAGTCGAGATCCAGGCTGACAACTTGGGAAAAACCAGTCTGTAACTACTGAAGATGAGGCTAACATGCCTTGAAACATATGTCTAACTGAAATAATGATATGAGGTAAAAATTAAACAGACAAAACTTATTATTAAGTATAACCAAATAATGTTACTTCCTATTATATTTTCAAATTAATTAAAAATTTTAATTTTTTTTTCAGATTTCTGATAATTTGAAGAAACAAAGACCATCAAAGGATGTAACATTATTGAAGGCTTGTGACAGCTTGCGTGATAATCTCCTATTGACTGGTGTGAAAATAAAGGTACGATTTCATGCCACTTGGCTGGAACAAAATAACAATAAGAAAATATATAATAAATTAATTATGGGAAATAACATTATGAGGTTTTCAAGTTAATAACTAACAAATAATGAGTCTTTTTATCTCATTATTGAAGGCTTGTGACAGCTTCCGTGATAATCTCCTATTGGCTGGTGTGAAAATAAAGGTTTGATCTCATGCCAGTCTATACCCTGAACCACAGTGGATACATATCTACACAGATGGATCCAGAATGGAAATAGAAGATGGAGCTGGAGATGGAATTTACTCAAAACTGTTTAGTTTCTACGTTGCCGTAGGAAAAAATTGCACACACTTTGATGGAGAAATTCAGGCAATAGAGATAGCACTAAAACAGCTTCTACACAGCATAAATACATTTCAGAGAGCTGTTGTTCAACCTCAGCTATACAAGCTATAACAACACATATCTCTTGTAAAGTGTTGGAAATAAAAAAAAATCATAAAATTATTGACCAAACAAAATTAAATTATTCAGCTCCAATGGATACCCTCTCATTGTGGGATATACGGAAACAAAATGGCAGATCTCTTAGCTAAAAAAGAGTACAAAATTTTAGAGAAAACAAATCAAACCCTGCCCTATCATTCTGCAACAATTATTATTAAATGAAACTTATTTACTTACTTACTCACTGGCACTATCGAACTAGTAGGTTCATGTCCACATGGGCATAAGCTCTCCATACATCCCTATCCTGAGCTAATGCTTTCCAATCATTCCCTGAATAATCTACGTCCCTCAAATCATAGTTAATGTTGTTCTCCCACCTCATTCTTGGTCTACCAACTGGGCGTTTTTCCTCTGGCTTTCCTACAAGAAGCTTCCATGCAAGTCTTTCATTCCCCATACGTGCAACATGTCCTGCCCATCGCAGTCTACGAGACTTAACTGTTCTTATTATATCTGGCTTCCTATAAAGACCATGTAGTTCAATGTTATGTAGTCTTCTCCACTCACTTGTTTGTTCAACTCTCTTTGGTCCAAAAATTTTCCTAAGTACTTTATTCTCAAATACTTGTAATCTCCTTTCCTCTCTTAAAGTAAGAGTCCATGTTTCGCACCCATATAATATAACTGGTAGACTAATAGTTTTTATATATTTTCAGTTTAACGTTTTTTTGAAAGGAGTTGGGACATCAAGAGTCTCTGCAATGCATAATAGCATGCATTTCCAGAATTGAGCCTATGTTTAATTTCTTTGTGCATCTCATTTCTATTTGTGATTATTGTTCCTAGGTATCTGAATTCAGCCACTTCCTCAAAATTTCCCTCATTTGTCATTAGCTGTCCATTTCCATTATTTAATGAATTTCTACGTGTGACCATACATTTAGTTTTATTGATATTTACTTCCAGTCCTAATTTCTTAGTGTTACTCAATAGTGTGTGCGTGTTGTCCTTTAGTATCTCCTCGCTATCGGCCAACAATACTACATCATCAGCATAAACTAACAGCTTATTAATACCATTGAGTTGTAAGCCTTCCTCATTCTCTAAAGATTTAATGGCATGCTCTAGTACAAAATTAAATAGTAGAGGAGATAGTGCATCTCCTTGCTTTTCAACCCATTCTGGATTTCAAAAGTGTCCGAAAACTTTTTGCCTACACGCACCCTACTCTTTGTGCCATTTAGACACATTCGTATAAGTCTAACTAACTTTTTAGGAATTCCGAACTCCAGCAGGATACTATATAACTTCTCCCTCTTAATTGAATCATATGCTTTTTTGAAGTCTACATACAGTTGATGTACAGTACCATTATATTCCATTTCTTTTCTAAAATCTGTCTTATACTAAAAATCTGATCTGTTGTAGACCTGTTTCTTCTAAATGCACATTGATGATCTCCTAGAATGTCATCAATATAGGGAGTAAGTCTGCTTACTAATATATTTGTTAGAATTTTGTATGAAGTTGAAAGTAATGAGATATTAAAAGAAACTTCTAGAAAGAATTGATGAGCACTTTAAATCACAAAGTAATGAGAAATCATGGGCGGCTACCTTGCAGAATACCTGAACAACCAAGGCATGAAGCAACATTCAGACTGTTAACAGTCAGCACACCTACCAAGGGCGATTCCAGGACAGATTTTTGGGGGGGGGTGTAAATTTACAAATGAATAATTTTGTAAATTTAGCATGCTAATAACTTAATTTTAAACTATTTTTAACAGTTTTAACCCTTCAGAGCGGGTGGAGTTAAATGGCCAGCGATACCCTGTGGCGGGAGGAATGTTCACGGGGCGGGGATTTAAATCCAGCCGTTCAGTGCCAGTATTCCAAAAACGCATTTAAATGGAAATATCTTGAGTAATTTAAATGTTTTTGCAATTCGTTTATGGTGAAACCTTAATATATTTATTTTATTTTATTTATTACGGTTCTTACGTAACATCTCTGCATGTGTAACTTATTTATAAAATTATTGTGCCACAGTTGAGATAGGTCCTATTTGTAAGTTTCACACATAAATAGCACAGTGAATTGCACAAGGAATTCTTTGAAGAATTCAGAGAACCAGCTGTACCTAACAACACAATGAAATATTTATACAAAGAGAAGGGTCTCCAAAAAAAAACAGAATGAACTTCAGAAATTGGTGTGATAAATCTTCAAAGCGTAAACCAGTAGTTTGGCACTTGGGTGCCAATAAGTGTATTTTTTTCCCTTGTGTTTACTTTGTTCATTTTATTACAAACACATTGCTTTCATTGGTTGACCTTCTTTCTTGTAGGGGTGGCAGCCTTCTCCAAATGTGTCTTTCTAACACTTTGGAAACATTATTTTAGGTCGTGTGTCTTCAAAAAATTGTCTTTCTACACAGGAGACCTGTTGTGCTAAAAGACCTTCATCAACCCTAAATTTCAATCTGTCTTTCTTCTGATTTCCAAGGTGAAACCAGTTGATGATATATGACTATAATAGCTTCACCGGAGGTATGGATTTGAAAGATTAACATGCTACAAGCCAGAAGATCGAAGGTTCGAGTCTCGTGGTGGGTCAGGATTTTTAAACTGAACCAAACCTCCAGGCGGCACTGTGACCCCGGGGTTGACTCAGCCTCTAACATGAAATGAGTACCAGGTGCTTGTTATGGGCCGTCAGACAGAGATAAGTACCCGGCTTACATCAAGATAGTCTAGATAGTCTAGAAAAAGTGGGAGCCTTAATCTCCTAATATCCTAAGGAGCTCCTAAGGCCTGTAGTGGCCTGTTTTACCTTTTAGATACTGAGTGAATAGTAGACTAACTACCTTTCCATAATGTAAGGGTATCATCAATTGAAATATATATATCTGAAATTTACTGTTGAGGTACTGTACTATAGCGTAAATTGGAAATAACTTTGTTGGGCTTTTATATGTACTGAATTTTGCGACATTATTATTAAAAATGAAGAGATGATAAGGCGAATTTATTTTTCTAAGAAATCCTTTATGAAGTTATAAATATAAGAAAAATGTCAGAGGCCGCAAGAATAAATGCAAATATAAAATTATTTTAACTTCAGGGCCGTCATCGATTAATATATGCACTAATATAAACTTCAAAGGCTATGGGAGGAAAACCCCGACAAAAATTTTCCTGGTCCTCCAGGTTGGGGGTTTATGCTGTGGGGGCTCCCCACACATTGGAAAAAAACACAAAATGTTAAAAGACCAATCAAATCAAAGCCAGATGGAAAAAAGTACAAAAGACAAAAGCAACGAAAAAGGATGAATAAGCATATTTGGAAAGACACAAAAAAATATATTGGTAAAACATTGGTTGAATCTGTTGCAATGTATGGAAGTGAAGTATGGACAATCAATAAGTACTACAAGTTATGTAGATAGGAAATAACACTATGAGGTTTTTTAATATTGTTTATTTTTTATTTCACTCACCTCATACTTGATGAAGTATGAGATGAGTGAAATAAAAAATAAACAAGTACTACAAGAATAGACTAATAGCTCTAGAAATGGATTATTTATGCAGAAGTGCCAGAAAGTCAAAATTAGAACATGTCACAAGTAAGGAAATTAGAAACATAATGGAAGCAGAAAAATGCATAATTGAAAGAATTGAGAAGAAGGAATTAAAGTGGTTAGGACATGTTTTAAGAATGAAAGATGAATGATGGTCGAAGTAACTACATCAATGGCAACCGACCAGAAAGAAGAAAAGAGGCAGGCCAAAGTTAACATGGAAGGAAAACATGAAGATATGAGGATCATACTGAAAGTCGTGAGCAACCTATTGTTAAAATTCAAATTTCAACAATGTAACAAAAACAACTGCAGGATCGTAATCTACAGACTTTATACCACAACATTGCCGTTTTGTGGCATCATAGCTTCTATCATGTGACCACATGCAGTGTTTCCAAAATGGCAGACATCAATGTTTCGTTTCGACAGCGCGCTGTCATTGAATTCCTTGTTAAAGAGGAACAATCTGCTGTTGATATTCACCAAAGACTTCAATGTGCTTACGGAGATACCTGCATGGGTGCCAGCAGTGTTAGGAGATGGGTGAAACATTTTAAAGATGGGAACACGAGTATCAAAGATGAGCCTCGTAGCGGTCGCCCACGCTCTGCCTCCACGGATTGCAACAAGGAAAGAGTTTATGTGCTCATTAGAGACGATAGGCGTATCACAGTGAATGGAATCGCTACAAAACTTGCAGTAGGACACAGTGCAGTGCAGGAAATGATTCACAGCTTAGGTTACCAAAAAGTTAGTGCCCGTTGGGTTCCATGTTTATTGAGTGAAGACCACAAACTTCAGAGAAGAACCATCACCCATAACCTTCTTCAGAGATTTCGAAATGAAGATGATGATTTTTTGACGAGTATTGTGACAGGTGATGAAAGCTGGTTTCATTGCTACGAGCCTGAAACAAAATGCCAGAGTATGGAATGGCACCACTTGAATTCGCCATCAAAGAAAAAAGCGAAGACAGTGCAATCTGTTGGGAAAGTTATGGGCAGCGTCTTCTGGGATGCGCAAGCTTGCATTCTGGTTGAATTTCTTGAACCTGGACAAACCATAAATGCTGCCCGCTATATCCAGACACTTGTGAAGCTCCCTCCGTCGTGCATTGCACGATAAACGCCCTGGAAGGAAGATCATTCTGCAACACGGTAACGTGCGTCCTCACACTGCTCGTGCCACTGTGGAGAAGATCAGGACATTTGGGTGGGAAACTCTTCCACATCCTCCCTATAGTCCCGATTTGGCACCCTCCGACTACCATCTTTTCGGTTCTGTGAAGGAGCAGATGAGAGGCTAACGCTACGAGACGCTGGAGGATATTCGGAAAGCAGTGCATCAGTGTCTTCGAGCAGCTGGAATGGATTTCTATCATAAGGGAATTTTCAAGCTTGTAGAACGCTGGACAAAATGTGTGCAAAGAAATGGAGACTATGTTGAAAAGTAGCACAAAGGTCTGTAGATTAACATGGTGTACTTGGTTTGTCAAAAATAAATATTATGATTGTTTAAAAAAATGTTGCTCATGACTTTCAATATGACCCTCGTAGTAATGCAAGCAAGAGGGCTAAGCATTGAAGACGCCCAAGATCGTAGGCTTTGGAGGTTTGGCACAGGAAGATGGCCAGCAGCTGTAAAAACCCAAAGATAGATAGAGACATATGGATGATGCATTTGAGTCTGATTCTGATGCAACAAAATGTCTGAAGATGTTGAGTCTTCTGTTGCTGAATTTTTAAAACACAAGTCTGGCAAGCCTTTGACTAGTAGTCAAAAACAGTTATTTTAAATGTATTTCACAAGTTCAGTAAAAAATCTCACCAGCTTTCTTGTGATCTACCCCATTCAATGATCACATGTCTTATATACTTCACACATGCTCCCTGTCAATGTGACAGTAATTGTGGCATGAATGGCAGAAAGATACAATTGGTGTTTGTTTATGTTAGGATCACTCTAAGGGCAGATAAGGTATATCTTGAAATTTCTTCCAGAGAAGCATTGTGATGAACCAAGACTGTGTCCAAAAATGTATCTGCCATTTTTAACTGCAAGGCACAAACATTTAAATTCACTGTAATGGAGCAGATGGACTCCCTGCTTCAGTAACAGTAAAGTGTAGTGCGGTGGGACACGATGCAGACAGAAGGTAGTGAGGGTTAACTAATCTACCATTTCAGGAGTTGTATTACTCCTCTATAGTTTAAATTAGAGATTTTGCACTGTATTTTAGTGCCTTGCAGTTAAAAATGGCAGATCTTTTTTGAACACGATCTTGGTACATCATAATGTTTCTCTGGGAGAAATTTCAAGGTAGGTTTCAGCATGCAATAGTTGACAGTTCCTTTGTTAGTTATCTTATGACTATTTAACTTATGCCCCAAATGAGAGTCAATAACCAATCACGTTTCAATGAATTTTGTTTTACAATCAATCACAGTCGTGTTTCACCTCGATAATTATTGAATTTTGATTACCAAAATAAAGAAAGCTCGTACTTTTTAATATTCTGAACAGGTCAGAGCATTATTTTGCAGTGACTGACTCTCTAACAAATACATTGAATATAGCTAGGATCGTAACAGGCCTTGGCCTAATACTTGGAAGGAAGAAGAAGAAGAAATAATGAACAGATTCCTTTGACCTACACATTTGATAATTGTGTTATATTATTTTTGGTCTGGACATCTTACCTCAATATTAATGTTGATTTGTTCTTGGACATGTTTCAAAACAATTCTCTGTTTTATCTTCAGCTTTCCCAGACTGGTTTTATTTATGTTGCATTATGTTGCACCACCTGGATGTCGATGTCAGCTCCATCCTGTGGTTGGCCAAAGAACCTCCAAACAAGGTCACCCTCCATCGGAATATCAAAATTCATAACTCTGTTTCTGTTCTTCTGAATATAAATTTTTTCCCAAATAGTCAGCTCGTTTGTATTTTCTAACTGTTTTAATAATTTAGTGTCTGAATTTATATTATGTTTTTCAGACCAAACATGAGCAGCAACTGCAGATTTTTCAATTTCTCCATTTTTAATATTTCTTATGTGTTCTTTGGTTCTAATTTTTAGGTTTCTTTTTGTTTTCCCTATATATATCTTTTCACACCCATGCATTCAATTTGATATATTCCTGACTTTTTATTTTTATCAGTTTTTTCATTTTTGTTGGTTTTTATTAGTTTATTTAAACTGTAGTTATTTTTTGGTGCTAATTTAATATTAAACTTCTCAAATATATTTTGAAATTTATTATGTACCCAGGGGTGATATGTGAATTTCCTATATTTTTCATAGGTGGTTCTTCTTTTTCAAGATTACTTCTGTTTATCATTTTTTGTTTTTTATACTTTTCTATCCTTTTTTGTACCATTTTTTCATCAAACCCATTTTCTCTTGCTACTTTGATTATGTGTTTTTTCTCATGTTTAAAATCTTCTTCGTTTAAGGGTAAGTTTACCAATCTATGAGTTAAACTATTAAATGCTGCTAATTTATGTCCAATTGGATTGAACCCTGTTGATTTTATAAAATTTCCGTATGAGTTTCTTTCCTATGAATCCTGAATTCAATTTTTCTTTTTTCTTCGTTTCTGACCAATTTAAGATCCAAAAAAGGTATTTGTTTATTGTCTTCTATTTCTTTGGTGAATTTAATGTTTGTACTCTGTAAATTTAATAGTTTTAGGGAATCTTCTACATGTTTTTCTTTAACAATACAAATTATATCATCAACATATCTACTCCAAAATTTAAACATTGTGGGATGTGCTTTAGTGATTTTACATTCAAAATCGCTCATAAATAAATTTGCCAGAAAAGGTGATAATGGGTTTCCCATTGAGAGCCCTGATTTTTGTCTATAGAAACTCCCATTGAATGTAAAAACATTTGATCAATGCATAACGCAGTTAATTTCAAATAATCTTCTTTGATCTCTCTGTCTATGTTGTTTTTTCTTAACCAATTGTTCAATATCTCCAAAGTTTTTTGTTTCGGTACATTTGTGAATAGTGAAACTACATCAAACGAAACCAACCTATCTGTGGGTTCAATTTCCACTTTTTCTAATTTCTTAACTAATTCCAATGAATTTTCAATCTGCAGACTTTCAAAATTATTAATTCTTTTAAATTGATTATTCAGCCATTTCGAAATTTTGTAGGTTGGTGATCCAATATTGTTAATTATTGGCCTCATGTCCAAGAACAAATCAACATTTAATATTGAGGTAAGATGTCCAGACCAAAAATAATATAATTAAAATAACCTCAAAATATAACTTCCTAAAATTAAATATTGATAATTGTGTGTTCAACAATTGTGTTTTTAAATATTGATTTTACTGAGTTGTTTCCGAAAAAAAATGAATTAATAACCTATAATGTTGGTTATAATATACAGTTTTATGCATTTCATTTTTTCTCCACTAGGGTGCATTCTTACAATATTGCAATCCTATTTGGGAATAAATAGTATGATCAGTTGCAGTGGATGAACCAAACATTTCTCATTTGTTTTCAAACATCGCCGTTTACATTAAATATATAAATATTTTAAAATAACTATATTTAAATAATGGTTTGTGAGTAAACAGCTTAATTTTACTTGTTAAATAGTCCTAACAAATGCCACTCTTGATTTTCAAAATCATGTAGATAAGTTTGGAAATCACTTGTGGCATTACTTATGATAGTGTTTGAATTATAAATTTATCATAGTGTGACTTAATTTAATTTAGATACACAACATCCATTTATTTTACAGGATCATGGGAAGATGTCTACCTGGACTTACAGCAAAAGAGATAACAAGAGAAACAGATAACATTGATTCAGTATTTCTTATTAAGTTCTTGTCCCAAAGCTTGAAGCCGAACCAAACTTCAGGTAAACATTTCATATTTACCTACAATAGCATAACAGCCAGATGTTGGGCTTTAGCCTTTCATTTGTTAGTAGTTACTAGACCAAGTTAATTTAGTTACTCTTAAGATTAAATTGAAATGCTTCATACCTCACCTCATATCCAGTGTTCTAAGTAAACATGGTTTCAAATCCTCGGTCGATTCATCTTCAGTACCCTCTCGTTGACTGATGTTATGTCGATCAGAAAAACTACTTCTTCTTTCCTCTGTTGGTGGACCAATAAACCTCCGGATCCAGTCAAAATCTGCAGGAATTTTGAAGTTCATTAGTTTTTCTTTCTTGTTTTTTTTTAATCTCTTTGGAGATTGTAAGTATTTTAAAGTATCCCCTGAGTACGCTACTAACGTACTGCAGGGTTAGTCCTTTGGAGGGGCTGCCTCCTTAAAGCCTTTGGACTTGCTTCCTTGTGTTTTATCCCCACAAGGAGGGTTGTCTCTTCCGCCTTCTGCCGTTGAGGGCTTCACTCTTGTTTCCCCGAGCTGGGTCTCTTATTTCATCCCCAGAGATTGGGTTGCCACTTCCGCCATTTTTTCCGTTCCGATATTTCTATCTCTACCGTGTCTGCTGTTGTGGTCTTCCATGTTTGCAGCTTCCAGTGTGGTCGTTGCTCCCACGTTGCAGATTATTCTTAGTTCCCTCTCCTCTTATCTAACCGCAAGCCAAGGCTTCCCGGTTATGATTGTCTGGGTCATTGGTACTAAACCTCCCTACCATGCCATGGTGATAATCCACAGGGATTAAACACAACAGTAGAGAAATACAGAACAAACTGGAAAGAACACTTGGCAAGGATGACTGAGAATAGAATACCAAAAGCAGCATACAACTATTCACCACGAGGAAGAAGAAGTTTGGGAAAACCAAGGAAAAGATGGAAAGAGCAGCAATTTGGAGCCGGAACAGGCTAGAAAATAAGCCTAAACCATGAAGAAGAAGTTTTTTTTAATGTGGATTTTTCGCAAACCGTGAGTTCTTTTTGTTTTTCTCTTTGTTTAATTAGACTGGTTTTTTTATTCAATTAGATGTTTTTCAGACCAAGCATGAGTAGCTACTGCTGACTTTTCCACTTCACCATTTTTGACATTTCTAAGATGTTCTTTCACTCTTGTTTTCAAATTCCTTTTTGTTTTTCCTACGTAAATTTTGTCACAATCCCTGTATTAGATCTGATAAATTCCTGATTTGTTTTCTTCTTCAATTCTTTCATTTTTATTGGTTTTAATTATCCTATTTAGGCTGTATTCATTCTTCGGTGCCAATCTTATATTAAACTTTTTGAAAATTTTTTTAAACTTGTTGTGTTTCAATGGATGGTAAGTGAATTTCTTGGATTTTATTTATTTAAGTAAAATTGTATCACCTCGCCTTACATTCTTCTTCTTCTTATACCAGTTTTGAAACTTTCTTCTACAGTTCCATCCTCAGTATTTTCATGACTGTTGTTCTGTCATATAGAAGAGCCACCTCTCGCTCCCTCTGTTGGTAGACTGAAGAACCTCATAATCAAATAATTTTCCCCATGATTTCTCCTTTCCATTTGTTTCAATGTAGATTTTTTTTCCCCAATCAATGAGTTCTTTGGTTTTTATATTTGTTTTAATAATTTGCCCAATAGCACTAACGAGTGTAATTGTTAAAACTATGGAAAAAATTATTTCAAATCGATTAAATTGGTATTTAGAAACCAATAATTTACTTTCACCCAATCAAGCTGGATTTAGAGAATTACAATCAACAAATTGTACACCTAAGTTAAGATATTAAAGACAGTTTCAACAGAAAAGAAGACACTCTGGCAATGTTTGTTGATTTCCAAGGAGCATATGACTCTATTTGGAGATATAAATTATTAGAAAAAATGCATACTTTAGGCATTCAAGGGAATATGCTACTCTGAATCAGCAATTTTCTCATCCAACGGTTCATCACTACAAAGTATAATAATCACCTCTCTAAATACCAACAAACACATTGAGGTTTACCACAAGGTTCTGTACTCAGTACCACTCTCTTCAATATCTACATTAATGATCTACCTAAGCATATAGAAAAGCTCCAAACAAAAACACTACTTTTTGCTGACGATGTAATATGGGTCTCCAAACCGAAAAACCAAAGCCAACAATTAATAACCATAGCCCAACAATCACTAATACAGTTAGAGAATTGGACATCCCAGAACTTAATGAAGATAAATATACAGAAGACAAATTATCAACTATTTACATTAAGAAAGAAACCACTACCCATCACTCTCAAATTGGAGGGTGAATTATTAACTCAAACACACGAAGCAAAATATTTAGGAATAACTCTGTACACAAAATTAACATGGAAGAAACACATAGAGAATATATGTACAAAGATAGAAACAAGGTTACCATTATTAAAACGATTAGCAGGGAAAAAGTGGGGTTGCAACACACAAACCCTAAACACCTTCTACCAAATGTACATAAAACCTGTACTTCAATATTGTGAAGAAATCCTAGTAACTACTAAAGTGGAAAAACTTAATAAATTGCAGAACCAAATCCTCCGTCTGATAACAGGAGCCGTTAAAACAACACCAATCACTGCCATGCAAATCTTAACAAATAACCCAAACATAGCATCTGAAATTGAGAAAACAGCAGTCACACAGTATGAAAAATTTTTAAGGCTACCCCATAATAACTGGACCCAAAGAAAACCACAAGTATGTTTAAAATCTCAGCAAAGCTTCCTAAGCATTGTACAAGAAATTAAACAGAAATTGCAACTTCCACATTCAAAAGAAAATATGCAGATGAGAAACAACCCTCTAGAATTTTTGGAAATCGAATATAACCTTCATTTAACAGAAGACATCAAGAAATCTGAAACTCCTCCATATATTTTAAAACAAATGTCACTGGAAATGATAAATCTAAGATACCCAGCTCCTGAGTGGATACATATTTTTACAGATGGCTCCAGCCTACCAAATGATGGTGGCACTGGTGCTGGTGCAGTATGCCCACTTTTTTTCCTTTTATCGTAAACTAAACACAAATTCAACAAACTTTGATAGCGAAATTCTAGCAATTTTCTTAAGTTTACAAAATCTTTTATATCACATCCAAAAATTTACAAAAGTTGTAATTCTATGCGACTCCAAAGCAGCCATTCTTGCTATAACACGAGACACAACACCCAAAAGCATCAAAATTATCGAATGTCACAAAATGATAAAACAGTTATCCCGTCTACATAAAAAAGTTGTACTTCAGTGGATTCCGGCCCATTGTGGAGTGACAGGCAATGAAATAGCCGATTTTATGGCCAAGAAAGGTAGCAAAATTGTTTTGAACCCAACTTCTACTCCAGTTTCCTTTCACTCTATCAAAAGAATTATCTCAAATAAATATATCAATAAACTTAGAGAAGAATACACCCATCTGGAAAGGAATGGGAAAATCTACAAGCTTATGACATTACTACATTACAAAGAAAATCTGCAGTAGCTATATTCAGACTGCTAACGGGACATGACTGCCTGAATAAACACCTACACAGACTTGGCATAACAGATTCGCCTAAATGCTCTTTTTGCAATTTAAATGAAGATATGGAAAGAAACCATCTCCTCCGTAGTCCAGCTTTTGTAGAAGAGACCAGCCTTTCTGCTAAATATTGGAGTGCAAGAGAGTGAATGGTTTCATTATCAAGTGCTCGACATTAGATACCAACCATAATTGGCCTTTCTTTTGATAAGATAAGATGTTTTTCTGACCATGCATAGGCTGCTACTGCAGATTTTTCTACTTCCCTATTCTTGACATTTCTGATTTGTTCTTTCACTCTGGTTTTCAAATTTCTCTTTGTTTTCCCTATGTAGACTTTCTCACATTCTTCACATTTAATCTGATAAATCCCTGATTTGTTTTCTTCTTCTATTTTCTCATTTTTGTTAGATATAATTAATCTAATGACGCTGAAGTCATTTTTCAGTGCTAATCTTATGTTGAAATTTATTTTTTTTTTTTTAAACTTATGGTGCTTCAATGGATATGTGATTTTTTAATTTTATGTTTTCTTCTTTTTCTTTTAGAAGTGTATTTTGATTAATAAATTTTTATCTTTTGAACTTGGTTATTTTATTGTGTATCATTCTTTCTTCAAATCCATTATTTGAAGCCATGTTGATTATGTGTTCTTTTTGTTTTTTCATGATTACCTATTTCATAAATACTGATTGTGTTACTTCCTAGAAAAGTAGTTAGTTATACTTATTTCCCAACAGATCATTAATGGTATGTGGTCAACATACAGACCCAATGAGACATCTAGTAGGCAACTAGGTATTACTAGGATGATGAAGGTTGGTAAATTTTACTTAGAGGCCTCTTTATTTAAGCTTAACATTCTTTTAGAAGCCTGAAAATCTTCAGACTAGGACCCACAGCTTAAAGTCCCTCCCAGAGAACTTATTCCTTTGATTTTTTCCATCCTAAAATAAAATCCATTGGCCCTAGCCGGGTTTGAACCTGCTACCCTCAGATCTAGAGATAAGGAACATAACAACTAGTCCACCATAGGTGATTTGTAAAGATAACAAATGCATAAATGACAAAAAATTTTGCAATTTTCAATTCCCCCCTCCTAGTTTTTTATGATTATTACAGAAACTAAAAGCATTTCATGTACATGCACACACATTGGCATTTTAGGAATTAACACTATGAGGTATTGGGGCATGCCGTAGCATAGTGGTTAAGGTGGTACACTATAAGCCTGAAGGCGAGGGTTTGTGTCCCGGTGGAGTCAGGATATTTAAACTGACACAAACCTTATGATGGCACCATGGCCCTGTGGTTGACTCAGCCTCTAATAGAAATGAGTACCAGACACTTGTTCTGGGGTAAAGGCGGCCGTCACACAGGGCTGACATCAAGTGATGATTGTCTAGAAAAAGTGGGAGCCTTAACCTCCTACTACCCCAAGGGTCTCCTAAGCCATGTAGTGTAATCTTTTTACCTTTACTATGAGTTATTATTCATTAAAGTAAAATTTTATCACTCACCTCATATTCTTCTTAGACCAGATTCGGGACCTTATTCAGTTCCATCCTCAGTATTTTCACGACTGTTGTTATGTTGTCTTGAAGATTTGCTCCCTCTGTTGGTAGACTGTTGGGGGAAAAAATCTACATTTAAAAAAAACAAAGAGGAGAAATTAATGATTTTATATATTAAATTTGAGAATTTTTAACATTATGAGGTTAAATTCATAAGAATTAAATAAATCGTGAAAGATGTAAAATTCAAGAAATTTACTTACCATCCTGAAGTTCATAATAAGTTTCAAAAAATTTTCAGAAAATTTAATATAACATTGGCTCCAATTAACAAATTCAGCCTGGGTAATCTTCTGTTAACTAATAATAAATTTAACATCCCAGACAACAAAAAATCTGGAATTTATCAAATTGATTGCAAAGATTGCAACAGGATATATATAGGAAAAACAAAAAGGAATTTGGAAACTCGTAAAAAAGAACAATTCAGAAACATAAAGAATGGAGAAATTGAAAAATCAGCTATAGCAGCACATAGTTTATTAGAGCATCATAGGATTGAAAAAGAAGCAAAACTTTTGAAACATCTATCTAAACCTTTAGATTTAACAGTTTGGGAAAAAATATATATTCAAAAAAACCATACTAGAACCATGAACTTCGAAATTCCAGACGAACCGAGCTTGATTACAAAGTTCTTCAAAAATACAACAGATGGCAGTTTAGAAAATGATTCATTAAAAAGAACACCAGATGGCAGTTTAGAAAATAATTCCTTAAAAAGAACATCAGATGGCAGTTTGGATAATTATAACAAAAGAAAAAATTGACAATCGTGAAAACGGCTGACGATGGTGACAAGGAGTCGCCGATACTGCAGTGCTGTGTTTAAAAGGAACATAGAAGTGTGAGGTAAGAAATAATCACGATTTATTTAATTCTTAGAAATTAATGAACTTTGAAATTCCCGAGGAAATGATTTAATTTCAAGGTGCTACAGTCTACCAACAGAGGGAGCACGAGGTGGCTCTTCAAGATAACATAACTATCATGAAAATACTGAGATTGGAACCAAATAAGGTCCTGACACCAATCTAAGAAAAAGAAGAATATGAGGTGAGGTCATAAAATTTTACTTAAATGCACATACATGTTTATTTTTCAGGATCATGGGAAGATGTCTACCTGGACACCAAAAGAGAAGATAATAGAAGAAACAGATATCAGTGATTCAGAATTTCTTCCCAAGTTCTTGTCCCATTGCTTTAAGCTGAGCCAAACTTCAGGTAGGCATTTCCCATATGTTTGGGAGGAAATGGTTCTGCAAGTCCTTGAGCACTTGCAGCCTAAATCATTTGTTTTATGAAATTAAATGAGAGAAACATATTGCAAGGTTTCTTTAAAATAAATCCTCTCCATAATTTTCCTAGAAATCTCATGTTCAAAGTCTCAAATATCATGAAACTATGATTAAATTAAAATGCTTTGTACCTCTCCTCATACCCATAAGTAGAGAGCGATTTCAAATCCTTGGCAGCTTGATCTCAGTACTTTCTTGATGACTGATGTTATGTCAATCAGAAGAACTACTTCTTCTTCCCTCTTTTAGTGGACCGATAAACCATTGGTTCCAGTCAGAATCCGCAGGAATTTTGAAGTTCATAAGTTGTTCGTTCTTGTTTTTTTTAATGTGTATTTTTTCCCAAACTATGAGTTCTTTTAGTTTTTCTGTTTGTTTAATTGATTCAAAAGCCAGACTAATTAAACTAACAGAAAAACTAAACGAATTCACAATTTGAGAAAAAAAACCACATAAAAAAACAAAAACAAGAAAGAAAAAAAGTATGAACTTTAAATTATATTATATTATTTTTAGTCTGGGGACATCTTACCTCAATATTAATGTTGATTTGTTCTTGATCACAATTCTGTTTTGAAACATGATCAAGAACAAATCAACATTAATATTGAGGTAAGATGTCCAGACTAAAAATAATATAATTAAAATAACCTCAAAATATAACTTCCTAAAATTAAATATTATGAACTTTAAAATTCCTGCAGATTCTGACTGGATCCAGAGGTTTATCAGTGCACCAACAGAGGAAAGAAGAAGTACTTCTTCTGATTGACATAACATCAATCGTCAAGAAAATACTGAAGATGAAACTGCCAAGACTTTGAAAACACGATCTATTTAGAAGACTGGATATGAGGAGAGGTGTGAAGCATTTTAATTTAATCTTAAATTAAACCTCTTAGTGATTTATTCCTATAAAAGTTCAATTATGAAACTAACTCACTTTTAAGTCCAGAGGTTCGTAGCTGTGCAGATGAGGATAATTCAAGTGTGGAATGAGGTAAGCAGGGGAAAATGCAAGCTTCACAATACCAAACATGCCCACAAATGCAGGAACAGTCATTTGTCATGCAGTGGTGTGATTTATTTCAGGCAACATTGTGCTGAGGATTACCCAACAGATTTGGAATTAGTGCTTGATGAGAGGTTGAAAGGTTATTTAACACAATCCTTCATTATGTAATATGCTGTGTAAGTCATTCCTGGTGGTCACTTTCTTCTGATCTGCAGATTGTACATCTCTGTCCTGAACTAATGTTTTCCAATTATTTATTTATTCTAAAGTTTTGGATTGTTCCTGTACCCATTTCTAGATTCGATAGTCAATCTCCATTCCTCTCTATTTTTCCCCCATCCTCAAAGTGTTTTTTTTATAACTCATCTTCCTTAAATGTGGATGGAAAATAAAAACTGTGATAAGCCCCACCTCATTCTACTGGTCACTTTCCTCCTGGTTTTCCTGCAAGAATTTTCCTGCCCATCACAGTCTAATTAACTACTAGATTTCCATTCTATTGCTAAAATATGGGCTATATGTCTGTGTCAATGCAGTAAAATCCAGACTATCAAAAACTGTGAGAAGGGCAATGTTTTTTTCTGTTTTTCTCATAACTCATAAGTTAGATTTTGGCACTTAGCTCAGTTTTAGTTTCAGTTTACAAATAATGGTTAATGTTATTCTCCCACTTCATTCTAAGGGGGATTTTCCCCCCGGTTTTCCTATAAGTATCCTGCCCACCATAGTCTAAATAACTACTGGTACTATGGACATAAGCTCCCTGTACATCCCTATTCTGAGTTAATATTTTCCAGTCATCTCTTGAATAATCCATCTCTTTCAAATCATGGTTAATGTTATTCTCCCACCTCATTCTACTGGGCACTTTCATCTAGTTTTCCTACAATCTTCCATGGCCCTCTTTCATTCCATGTTTAAATACTCAGATGTGCTATGTTTTTGTTTGTAATTAAATAATTATTTTATTTAATGAATCAAGCTCAACTTGAAGGAGGAAGTAATGTACACCAGATTCTTAGCAAGTGTTTTATTTAATGATGCTCTTGAATTGCCTTAGTTGATAGTGTTCATATCTGGCCATGAAAAGGCAGACAAATTTAGGTAAGAATCCTCTTTTTTTTCAGGCTTATTTTTTTTTCAATGGAGTGCACTTGAGGGAAACAATTGAAGCAGTGCTTCGATCACACAAGAACTCAATAATATTTTTTAAAAAGAAAAATTAACACTTGAACTGGGAATTGAACCCCGGACCTCTGACTCTATCCATCAATGTGTTGTCCATTCCATTCAAGACCAAATACAAATGCTATTATATATATATAATTTTTTTCTTTTTGCTCCTATACAATTCTCTTACATCTGAAGGCAAATAGCTAGAGCTATATGTTGATGATATGTTTAACATGTTTCAGTACAGGACAAATTTATTTTTTGAAAAGAAAAATTAACACTTTGTATCGGGTCTTGAATAGTGTATTTGACTACACACTGATGCATATAGTCAGAGGTCCAGAGTTCGATTCCCAGTTCAAGCGTTAATTTTTATTTTCAAAAAATAAATTTGTCCTGGCTGGAATTAAATATAACATCAATAATATCTTGATAAAACTATCACACTTCCTCAAAAAATATGCTAGGGCATTCGACAAGTAATGGCAACACTGTTGTAAATCAGCGATCCTAGTGGTGACCATTGTAATCTTGTAGTATTTGTTGAGCAGTCTTTGTTGTATAAGTCTGTAATATTGAAAGCCTAGAAATAGCAATATTTTGTGAATACATTCACTGTTTCTCACATTCAGTAAGTAATACAGCCCTAAAAAGATGTTCAGTAGAATTTGTTTAGAAGGTGGAATTGGGAAGTGCTCGAACATCCACCAAATTCTCTAGACATGAGCCTTTGTGACTATAACTTATTCTCAAAGATCAAGCAACCTGTATGAAACATTTGATTATAACCAAGAGTTGATATCCAGAAAGCTCTAAATTCATCAAATGAAAGAGATATCCAGAAATGGTGCTGCAGATGGAGTGCTCCGTGAACCAAGGATTTGGCAACATATAGTTGACTTGACAAGAGACCATAAATGAAGTTTTAATATCAGAAATAACCTATATAAATTTTTTGTAATGTTTGTTTGTTTGTTTGTTTTCTAATGACGAGATTTGAAGCTTGTCATTTTCTCTCTGGCTTCCCAGTACAAGCAAACAAGGTCCTTAGAGTGTTGTGCAGTTGGATTTAAAGCTGGACAGACTAGAAGGTGGTGTTTGTCCATGATCAGGTCTGGGTCTTTGCATATGATACATTTGTCTGATTGAAAAACATGTATTCTGTGGAGATGGTATTGCGACTACGACAGAGCATAATCGCAATAATAATGAATATATGATAAAAAAAACTATAAAACATATACAATATATACTTGTTTATTATACCAGAAGATAGGAAATAACTAATCACCTTTATAATGCTGATTAAGTCATACTCAAAGTTCGTACAAGGGTTTTTTAAATAAAAAAACGAGTAAAAATTTATAATATAATAGAGTATCTTGGACCAAAAGTGATTTCATATCAACATGTTTTTCAAACTATTGAGACACACTTACGAAAGCTTATATAACCCAGTAAACAACCTTTTTATACCTTTTGACTAACACATTATATAAGTGAACAAACATCTTATACAATTTGGCCCTGACAGAACCAGAATTATTGCCAAAGGTTGGGTAATAAAACTAAAATTTCCACAGAATTTTGAGAGTAGAGAAAGGAAAAACTATCCTATATAAACGAGCGATTTTTTTATGAAAAGCAGAGTGGAGATGGGGACACTTCAGTCTCCCGTGGGACGAGTGGAGGCTCTGCATGTGTAAGCATATTCATCCTAAAATCTACATCATAAAGGGATCATTTTTTTAAGTTCAAAATGATTGTTTCTTTAAATTTAGTAACTTAGATTAAATTAAACATGCATTGGCAAATGAGAAGACCTAAGGGTCGATTTAAATTAATCAAAAATTAACATTAATAAACTACAGTTGACTTCTGTTTCTCTCAAGTATTCATACACAGATTTAAGTTTCAAATCAAAGTTCGACGCGATTCAACATGGCGACTTAGCTTCTTTGTCCAAAATGTTTTAACTGATTTTGTTTTTGGATATATTTTTATGTATGGTTGACAGTTAAAATAAATGTGTTTTGTTTTATGGTTTATATGTTTCTCTGTACAATGTGATGTTTTCCCGCCAAAATGAAGGTCAACCGCTCGGGCCAGAGGTCAATTAAATTGAATCCTTTTTTTTATGCTACGTTATGACTTGGGATAATCTCGGGTGTAACAGATGGTGAGCTAGACAGTCGTGTCCCGACATCACTACTGCTTCCTAGTGGCCTTTATGTTTTACTTCTGTGTACAGTTCATAAATTTTTTCCCATGATTTCCCTCTGGCTGTTGCAATGTTTTCTTTCAGGTTTTCAATTTGGAATGCTTTCTTGATTTCTTCGTTCTTTCTGTGGAGGTTTGATTTGGGGTGGGTTGTTATCTGTATTTTGGTACCCTTTCTGGCAAGTCCATCAGCTATTTCATTACCACTATTCCGATGTGTGAGGGTATCCACTGGAAGACTATATATTTGTTCTGTAATTTTTTTTATAATGTTGTAGCAGTGTTGCCATTACTTATTGAATGCCCTAGTAGAAGTATACGTTTCAATACATCATGTCATTGGTGTTAAGATTGGTAACTGAAGTGAAGCAGTTTTACTCTCACACGTGTGTTGAGTAGCATGTGCTGTGTGTGTTTTATCTCTGGCAGCACCTTGGTCCAGATCAACAAACCCTCTAACAGAAATGAGTGTCATCCTTGTTCTTGGAATAAATTTGCCCTTAATGCAGGGGTGACATCTCTTGATATCTGATATCTCTTGCTGATTGTGTACAAAGGTGGGAGCCTTAACCTCCTACTGCCCCAAGAGTACGCTAAGGACTGTAGTGGGGTCACTTGTGACTTCTATCAAAGAAAAGCTACCCTTCATTTATGATTAAATTAAAATGCTTCATACCTCTCCTCATATCCAGTCTTTTAAGTAAAGTATAAGGTATGAAGCATGTTAATTTAATCATAAATTAAACCTCATAGTGATTTATTTCTAAAAAGTTCAATATCCTCGATTTACTATTGTTCACTTAAAAATAATAATTTTAAAATTATTCACATGATCTCTTGTCCTTTATATCCCAACTCATCACTCACAATCTTTTACAGTTTCTCTTGTTAGAACTTGGAATTCTCTTCCACCCTATGTCAGAGACTGCCAAACTTTATTATCTTTCAGAAACAAACTGAAAATGTTTTCATTAACTTACAAAAACACATCACTAATGGTATTTTTTTATAATTATTTTTCCTTTATTGAATAAAAAATAATATTAAGATTTATCAGTATTTCTACCTAATATCTTATATAGACCTATATATAAGCGATAGATTAATTCATTACAGTTTATTACTTTCTTTTGTGCATTCTTTTTTTCTCCATGTACTGTAGATAGGAGCTGTTCTTCCTTTGTGTATATGTTTAGATTTAACTTTAATTGTCTTTAACTTTATTGTAATGTTAGATCTTATGAATTAAAATGTTTAATACCTCACCTCATATCCAGTCTTGTAATTATTCTGGTTTTGAAGGTGCCCAAGCTTCGAAATCAGAATAATTAGAAGACTGGATATGAGGTGAGGTATTAAACACTTTAATTCTTAAACAGTACCAACTAAATTGGAAACACCATCTTGAAAGAATGAGTTCAAATTGGATCCCCAAAGCTGTTTATAATTATATACCAAGAGGACGAAGATGTCTGGGCCGTCCTATGAAACGCTGAAGGGAAAATTTTCAATAGGATCGTAACAGGCCTTGGCCTATTACTTGGAAGGAAGAAGAAGAAGAAGAATAAATTAAACCTCATAGTGATTTTTTCCTATATAAGTTCAATATTACATCTTATTATTATTATTATTATTCAGTTTAGCCAAATAATTGTTTAGTATCTAATATTATTGTGATTTTTGTATTTGAATGTAAGGTATTATGTTTGTCCTGGTGAGTGGAAGAGAAATCCACATGACCTTAACTCCACCAGGCTGGTTAAATAAATAAAGCATAGCATTTGAAATTGAGAAAACAAGTCATACAGTATAAAACATTTTTAAGGTTATCCCATAATAATTGGATTCAGAGAAAACCAAAAGTATGTTTGAAATCTCAGCAAAGTTTCTTAAGCATAGTACATTGAATCAAACAGAAACTACAACTTCCATGTAAAGGTAAAGTGATCCTACTACAGGCCTCAGGAGGCCCTTGAGGTAATAGGAGGTTAAGGCTCCCACTTTTTCTGGACAATCGGCAGTTGATGTCAGCCCTGCGTGACGGCTGCCTTTACCCCCCAGGGCCATAGTGCCATCAGAAGTTTGGGTCAATTTATAAATTCTGACATCCTGACTCACCGGGACTCAAACCCTCGACCTTCCAACTTGTAGCACAGATCCTTAACCACTATGCCACGGCGTGCACATGCAAAATAAAATATACAGATAAGAAACAACCCTTTAGAATTTTTGGAAATTGAATATAATCTTCATTTGACAGAAGACGTCAATAAATTTGAAACTTCCCCATTTATCCTAAAACAAATGTCACTGGAAATAATAAATTTAAGATACCCTGCTCCTGATTGAATGCACATTACTACAGATGATCCCAGCCTACCAAATGATGGTGGCATTGGTGCTGGTGCAGTAATGTCCAATTTTCTCCTTTTATCGTAAATTAAATACAAATGCAACAAATTTGATGGCGAAATTCTAACAATTTTCTTAAGTTTACAATATCTTTTATATCACATTCAAAAGTTTATGAAGGCTGCAATTCTATGAGACTCCAAAGCGGCCATCCTTGTTATAACAGGGATACAACAACCAAAAGTATCAATATTATCAAATGTCATAAAATAATAAAATGGTTATCCCGCTTACATAAAAATGTTGTACTTCAATGGATTCTCAACCATTGTGGAGTGGCAGGCAATGAAGCAGCTGATATTCTAGCCAAGAAGGATAGCAAAATCGTCTCCAACCCAACCTCTACTTCGATTTCCTTTCACTCTATCAAAAGAATCATATGAAATAAATATATCAATAATCTTAGAGAAGAATACACAATGAAAACATGCGGAAAGGAATATGAAAATTTACAAACATGCAACATTACAAAGAAAATCCACAGTGGCAACATTCAGACTACTAACAGGACAAGACTGTCTAAATAAACATCTACACAGATTTGGTATAGCAAATTCACCAAAATGTTCTTTTTGCAATTTAAATGAAGATATGGAACAAAACGATCGATAGCAGAAATTATCATTATCATGTTCGGTAACATTGGTAATATGACTCTCGTAATGGTAGTCACTATTCCTCTGTTGGAATTTGCAGGTGGACTCCTGGCATAGTAAACCACATTTAGAATCGTTTAGAATTGGTTTCTGTTAAACTACAGTGGCCAGGTTCGAACCCACAACATTTGGGTCTAGAGGCAAGGAACATAACCATTAGACCATCACAGTTGATGTTTTCCATTGTAAATATAGCAATTTTATATTAAAATTACCCTAATTTCTCATTCAATTCCAAGGCTTTTTTTAGTTATATATTTTTTCCTATTTTCAATACAGCATCTATAATTTACGAATTTGTTTTTTTTATTTCAATTTATATAGGTGGTTCTGGCATAGAATTCCCATAAATGATAAGTGCTTTATAACATAATGATTGAACAACACCGTAATGTGGACACAATTATGTGTTACATTAATTTATGAAAATATTAGATAAATTTCATTTTAAAATATTTTGGTTTTGAAGAATTTTAGAATTATTTTGGTATAATTTTCGTTAGCCCAGAACATTCAAAAGAACTTAAAAGAAAGAGGTTAAACTAAAAATATGAAAGAAAAATGTATTTACGCTAATGCGTGTTAGCATTAATTATATTTCCCATTTGATGCATACGGAAAGTTTATTAGCATAGACGTTCGTTAGTTACCATTAATTACAGATAAGGAATTATATAGTAGGGAAAAAAAAGGCTACAAAATATGTTGATTAATTCACTCACTAGATGGTGCTGATATCGAATTTAATGGGAAAATTAGTTTAGTTGTTGGCAACACTGAGAACGGAAATTTACCACTCAATTTTCTAACCATTACAAAATGATCGTATTATATGTAATTCGATTATTTATTATTATATTTTTAATTACGTTAAAATAACATAATTTAAAATATTAGTTACAAGGTAAACTATAAATCATAATATGCTAGAGTCTGAAATCTCTCTCTGAAATTACCTATTTATTAATGCTTTTCTCGCAGTCCTCGGTAGTATAGTGGTCAGTATCCCCGCCTGTCACGCGGGAGACCGGGGTTCGATTCCCCGCCGGGGAGGTATATTTGTTTAATTTCTTTTTACTTTTTAATACCAAATTTTATCATGTTTAAGATGCATATATTATATTTTCACTGTTTTTATAAACATGCTTATGTAAATTTCTCGTACTTTGATATCCTTTACTGGTTAGGATTCTTAACTCTCAGGATGTTCGATTCTTGGTAGTATAAATATGTTTTTGAATATTGGCTTAAATTAGGTATACATCTATAAATATTTTATTCCTTTCTCTGTGTATTAGGGAGTTTATCCAGATCTATTGCAAATTATCAAAAATAATTTTTTTAACGATGTTTAATGTTATTAGTAATAATTGAGCAGATGTCCTACGCGGAGACTGATTCGACCCCAGGACCATGGTGCTGCTAACAGGTTTAGGCCAGTTTAAACCTTTAAAAGTTATGACCCCATCAGAACTCGACCTCCGACCTTCCGGCTTCTAGCATTATGCCTTAACCAACTATGCTACAATTGCCCCATTATTGTTATTTATTATTATTATTATTATTATTATTATTATCATTGTTAATATTATTATGAGAATAGGGGTGTATGGAGAGCATGTGTTCGCACGGCCATGAACCTCCGGATTTGATAGTACCAATGAGTTAGTTTAATATTATCATTACCATCATTATAATTTTCAATTTGTACTCAAGTCATTGTTTTTCTGTCTTTTTTAATTCTTATTTAACCTTTTTTGTGAGTTAGTATAATATATAATATTTTATCACATTATCTTAATTCCACAAGTCCTACATTAAACTGAATTAATTTGAAATTTGTTATAGCTTTCTTTACTATTTACCTACCTTACTTAAGCTGCTACAAGATATCTTCCCATGTGGTCTAGTGGCTAGGATACCTGGCTTTCACCCAGGAGGCCCGGGTTCGATTCCCGGCATGGGAATATTTTTTATTCCTAAAATTTATATTTTAAATATATTATTTACTAAAACTTTAATTTTCAGGAGTTTCTCTTGTTTTAACATTATAATTAAATAATATTTTATAAATTATTTTTATTTATAAAGTTATTTTCTTCTCAAATCTTTTACTTATACAAAATAATATATACTTAGAGTTTTTTTTTTATTATAACATAGAAACTACAACACGTGTATCACCAAGGGTATATCACGGGGTATTTTAGTATTACGATTTCTTTTTTACTTTTAAAATTCATGATAAACCATCTTTGAGGTTAGACTAAATTATTTAAATTTTTAAAATTTATACGGGATGTATCGTCCTCGACATAAAAAAAAACTCTGTTTAGAAAACTTCAACAAATAAAAATACAGGCCTTTCAGAAGACAGTCTTCCATCATCAGCATTTACAATTTGTTTAATGTTTGACCAGGTTTTCTAAACAGAAATTTGTTTTAGTTGAGGACGACGGATACATCAGGTACTAACTGTCACTATCAAACCTGTAGGAGCATGACCGCTCTGACATAAGCTCTCCACATATCCCTATCCTGAGCTAGTGTTTTTCAATCATCCCCTGTATAATCTACTTCCCTCAAATCATAGTTAATGTTATTCTCCCACCTCTATCTTGGTTTACCTATTGGGCATTTTCCCTCTGGTTTTCCTGTAAGTTTCTATGCCCCTCTTTCATTCCCCATTCATGTCACAAGGATACATCAGGTACGAATTTCAAACATTTTAGTATTATGATTGTTGATTTATTATTGTTGTAGCTGATGGAAGATGCTCGTGAAGAATTCTGGGACGCTGATTGTGTTGAAATGAAACTACAGAATATTTGATGGAGAAACGGGATTGTAGCGCACCTGAAGAACATGTTGCATCCAGTCACCAGATGGCGAACTGTCTCAAGTGATTTTTCCGGGCAGTTACAATAAGGCGAAACAGTTTTGTTCATTTTATGGAGGTAAGATTTAATTCAATCAGTTCAATTACAGTAAAACTTGTTCAAAGCGGAATCGCATGGGAACAATTTTATTTTCCATATTAGACAACATTCCGCATTATAAAAAATAAAATAATATTAACCAATCTTAGATTCTAGAGCCCCGTATATGTCTTTTTATGTACCGTGGAATAATTGTAGTTCCGTTGCCGTTGGAAAGTGAAATATAGTATGTAGGAGCGACTTCGACGGTAATGCCCGAAAAAAACAGTCCCGTTGCGTCAGCGTTAAAAATTCTCTTGGCGCGTATCCTGAAATTAAAGTGTGCAGTTTCGGTTTCCACTTACTAATATACTTTCGTCCACATCCTTTGATTCCCCACAAATTTCATTCCACACTACATTGTGTCGTTTTTTAAAACTGTCCACAACCAACCTGAAGATGCCTTGAAATCGTTATTCCCTAGGGATATAGCAAATAGCTAGGGCTTGACTTTGGAGCATCGGTACGGTAATTTGGCGATTTTTTATCGTGGACTTGTAAAACACGCTTCGTTTATTTCTTCACTTCCTTTTTTTTTTTTTCTTTCTTTCTTCATTTGACAATTTCCTTGCATCCATTCATTCATAATTCTTTCTTTGTGTTTTATAATCTGATAAACTTGGGTTTTTCCACATTTAAATTTAGCCATTATTTTTCTTTACTTTCAATTACTTTCACTTTTTCGTTTAATGACAATGATAATACGATTTAGCCATCTTTATTTCGTAAATTCAGAACGTTACGTGTGAAAGGTACGTATACAATCGGTCTCAGATCTTAAACTAATTTAAGATTTTACAGTAACTGGTTATTTGTAAGACGGATGTCACACGCCAAATATTTGTTAAAGGAATCTGTATTTCGAAAAACGGGTGTGCGGTGAGGCCGAAAGAAAATTCCAGAAACAGGTAGAAACTCTACTTACCCGGCGCGGCGGCAGAAATCATCACTTATTGTTATTTTGCCTAACAGGAATTCAATGAAGTGGAAACTAATCCATCTTTCCGCCTTATAGACATTTTTTCTTGAATTGTATAGAAATATCCTTCCTTTTCCGCGTTAGACAGATTCCGTTTTATACTAAATAAATACACGTAAAATTATTATTTTACCGGAACCAATAAATTTGTTCACATTGGACAGCTTTCCGCATATTCACGTTCCGGATTAAACAAGTTTTACTGTATAGCATATATATATATATAGTCAACTTTTATAAGATTCATGATGTGTTCCGTTGAGGTTTATTCAAAATTAATATAAAATTATAGAATATTCACCTGAAAGGTCCGTCTCCTCAACTTAATTATAAGCTATGCAAAACACGTTATCCATGAAGGACATCGCATGTTAAATATTGAAAACACCCTAACAGTAATGCACAGAGAAAATAATCCAGCGAAGATAAACGTACTCGAAGAGATGGAAATCATGAAAGCAGCTCACAACGACAGCCTGATAAACGAAAATGAACCAAATACATGCAACCCCCTCTACAAGATCTTCAGTGAAACACCAGTTTTGAATCCTGCCGATGATGGGACAAGTCCCGAAAGCGCTACAGTTAAATGATAATTAAGTTGAGGAGACGGACCTTTCAGGTGAATATTCTATAATTTTATATTAATATATATATAGTTAAAATAGACCTTATGGTTTCCATGAAACAGACTGTTGATTAACGGTGAGCTTTTGATTCACCCTTATATTTGGTACTTATTGATTAAAAAAAAACTAATGATAATATACCATTAAGAAAATTATGGAAAATCTTTTGGAAATTTAATATAAATAAAATTATAAAGGATTCTTTACAACATGTGACGCGAAAATTTTTTCTAAGTTCCAATCATACACCATTCGCATGCGCCAACAAACGCGAAGCGGTTTACACTGTGGAATAATGGGATGCAGCCAACATATACATGATATTTAACGAGCCTAAAAGCTAACCCAACACAATTTAAACATTCTAACCTGTGAAAGCATGCAACGCCCAAAAATAAATAGTAAGTTCTAAAATTCTAAAATATATGTATACAGTTCATCATCATCATAATAATTCACGAATTTAGGCCATTTGTTGATCTGTTTCGGCCTCAAGAGAAACACCATCCAGAAGTCTTTTGAGTAGACGTCCTGGTCTTCTTCTTCCTGCAGGTTGATATCTTAACATTTGTTTGGGTATCCTGTGATCTTCCATTCGATGAACATGTTGCATCCATCTTGACTTATAATCAGAAATTTTGTTTTTTTTAAAGGTTCCATGTGTAATTCTTCTAAGATGTCTTAATTTTTTTTTTGTGATCTAGTAGTGTGTATCCTGCAGTCCTCCGAAGGTATCTCATTTCAGCAGATCTAAGTCGCTGTATATCCTTCTGTTTCAGCGTCCATACTTCGCTATCATACAAAAGAGTTGGAAGAGCCAGTGTTTTATACACTTTTAGTCTTGAATGTTTTTTGGACTAACTGTGAATTTATTAACCCTAAAATTCTTTAAAATGTTGATATTTTTGCATTTACATCCTTCTCTTTCTTCATATGAGATATTGGGTCCTAGATATGTAAAATTATTTTCCTGCTCCAAAATGTTATTGTCAAGTACAATTTTACTTCTGACAGGATCTACACCTTGAAATGTCATAATTTTCGTTTTCTCTATAGATATCTTCAATCCATATTATTCTGTAATTTTATTAAGTTCATACAAAACTTTCTGCAGATTATCTTCTGAATTTGCAATTATTATTTGGTCATCTGCAAACAATAGGGTGTTTATAATGTATTTTCTGATATTCTTATTCCAAATTTATATTTCTTGTTCCAGCAACATATTACTTCGTTGATATAAATCGCAAAGAGTGTTGGGGATAGGGGCAGCCTTGTCTCACACCATGATTTATAATTCCTTCTTCAGAAAATCTGTTATTTAATTTATACAGTTAATTAGTACATACTCTATGTTGGCTGCACTAGAACACGACTTTGTTTTTGGTTAGAATATTCGTAAAAACCATTATGGCTGCCACGTCTTCGTGTAGTTAAATATATAAAAATATATTGAAATAATCGTTAGAAAAAATATAAAAATCATTGTAAATGATCTTTTAAATCTTGCTCCTTCGCCTGTCTTCTCATCTCTCTTTGGTCCAAAAATTTTCCTAAGAACTTTATTCTCAAAAACTCGTAATCTTCTTTTCCTCCTTAATATAAGAATCCATGTTTCGCATTCGTATAATGTAATATAACTGGGAGAATAACATTTTTATATATTTTCAATTTAACGTTTTCTGAAAGGAGTTGGGACGAAAAGAGTCAATATAATAGCATGCATTTCCAGAATTTTCAGAATTTAATTTCTTTGTGCATCTCATTCCTGTTTGTAATTATTGTTCCTAGATATTTGATTTCAGCTACTTCTTCAAAATTTCCCTCATTTGTCATTAACTATCCATTTGCATTATATAATGCATTTCTATGTGTGACGATATATCTAATTTTATTGATATTTACGTACCAACTCATAGGGAAATAAATTATATAGGGGATAATTGGAAAACAAATCAGAAGAGGAATGTATGGACAACTTATGTCCGCGCATCCATGAACCTACGGGTTCTATATTGCCAGTGACGTAGTTTAGTTCCTGCATGACGGACTTAGTTATATTGTCTTAATTGAGGAGGATTTGTATGTAAAGTGGAGTGAGTTATACAAGTGAACAACTTTCCAAACGAACTTTCTTGCTGTTGTACGCGGTAAAGGTCAGGAAGATCTTGTTTTCTTGTTGGTGATTTCTATCCCTCTATGGACATAACTATTGTCGTCTGTTAGACTATTTAGAGCGATTTCACGGGCACTAGGTCACTCTGATATCTTCATACATTAGTTTCTCGCGGGCTGGGATCTCTAGTTCGAATCCTGACGTATTGATAACCGCCGACGGTCATTAAATTTAATATTCCTTTTTGTGATGGCATCCGTTATCATTACAGAATGTATATAAAAATCAGTAAATAAAAATGGCTTTTTGAACTAAAGAAACGTCTGCAAGTGGCTAAAAAAAATTAGTAGCTTTTTTTCACACATTTGTAGATAATTAGGTTTACAAAATGGCCAGATCTAGCCATTTTTTTTAATTTAAAGATTTATGCCCTAGGGCAGGTCCTTCACTGCAATCATAGCATAAATCATAGCATTTTCATGCTATGCTTTGGAGCTTTACTAGGGAATTATAGGTGTAGTAGCTTCCCGTTGCTTTCCTTCCACACCGGTGAAGGATGATAATGGCCAGATGATGTTCGGGGACCGTTTATGCCTCAAAGCTTCCTGATGAAATTTGTCTTACAGACTCGCCCAGGAAGCTTGTCCGATCGGGCTCGCTGTGTGACAAAGGCAGCAGGCTACCTCGATGCCACAGCGGTAGAACTTCTTGTTACTCATAATTTGTAGGATTTTCATCCTGTTTATTTCCAAAATCTCTCCTCGAGGAAGACGTATTAGATGTGCATTCACTGTCTATCCATATCTTGGCTGGTCTTCTTCTTGTTCTTCTCCCGTCCATTGGTCTATCTTCTTTAGCTCTTTTTGCAAGTCGGTTGTCTTCCATCTTTCTATGAGAACTTTTCAATATTTTCGTCTATCTATAATTAATTTGGTTATGTCCTGAATATGACATTTGTCCCTAATTTCTGTGTTGTGTATCTTATCAAATAATGGTTTCCCCTGAATAGTTCTTAAGATCTTCATTTCACATTTGCTTATTATTTGTTTAGTTTTTGTTGTATCAGCCCCAGTTTCTACTCCAACGGTAGATAAAGTTATATCCTGCACCTGAATATCCTAACATGTGTTATAATCTTGTTAAAGCATCTATATATAAAATACGTAAATAGTATATTACGATGCAAGGTTGGGAAGTGGTATTTACAGAATCGAGGAAAATGTTTAAAAACCGAGCGATAGCGAGGTTTTTAATTTCCGAGATCCTGTAAAACACTTCACAAACGTGCGTTGTACATTATTTTTTGCTCGATAGTGTTTTCAAAATAATAAATAGTAGTAAAATAATAACATCTTTGTTGGAAACATTTCCGTTCATTATAAACAACTGAGTAACGTTAACAGTGTGGGCAATGTTTATTAGTTGAAAGTACAGGAGGCCGTGAGACCATTATTATTGATAAAATGACCGCAAGTACGTATTTATTGGTTTATATTGTTTCAAATAGAGTTCAGTTAATTTAAAATGCAGTGATTTGTTTCGTATAATGTATATTAACATTACCATTTGGATATTTTTTGTATATACATTGTACGTAGTATACATAGAGGGCAGTGGTTTTACTTTCCGCGCGTGGGTGTAAATGTAATATTACAGTACAGTTATTTAGGTTGGCAATTCCGAAATGTAGGAAGTTCAGCTTTTAATCATGGTCGCCATTGCTGTAAGTACGAAAAAACGCACTATCGACCAAAAAATTAACATGACTGATTCCGGAGTGGTAGACCTATTCCAGATGGGCCACACCAAAATTTTTCCTGTTTTTTTCGGAGTTGCTCCATTTCCCGAATTTCATCCGCCAATACCCTCTACTTCCCCGTCATGTCATTTGAGACCCTTATAAGCCAAGTGGTGTAAGTAAGAAAATATTAGTTTTGAGTAAATGATGGTCAAAGTTGAGGCACTCCGTATGTGATTGTCTTTTCAGCCACTAGATTTCACCACCAGGCACATTGTTACTTGTATCCACTCAGATTATTATTTATTTAGTAGTTATCTGCTTTAAGTACTAAAATGCACACCTAAGTCCAAAATTAGCAATTTGTCACTTGTACCCCTTCGCTTCTAAGGGTCTCATTTTATATCACCTTTCACCTCATCGCATGTTAAGTTAAAAATAGTCTGGTTTAGCAAACAACAGGCGTTTAAAACACATAGTTGTGGTGACCTAATGGAATACACTCATATACTTCCTCATGACTCCGAGCCTGCGAGTCAACTTAAGGCAGAATTGGGCCAAATGGAAGTCTGTAGCACCTGCTCTAAGCCTTGGGCCCAGCCCAAGTAAATGTGTGTATGATTGATGTATGTTAATGCTTGATGTTGAAGTTTTTAGTATGGAAATTTAGACATTGCTTGGCTATATTGCTTTTCCATTGTTGATGTTCAACTTAAAAAATTACAAATACTGATTTATAATGACAGCATCAGAAAATGCTTTACAACAATTCCTTTATACTTTAAATAATATCTCTCTAAAATACAATTTAAGAATATCTACATCTAAAACAAAAAGATTAGCTCTGAAAGGAAAATGTGCAATAAAAACAAAAATAATGATAAACAATGTAATTATAGACCAAGTTCAGAATTTTAATTATTTGGGATGTCATTTAGGCAATAACAGAAATTTAGATAAACACACTAAAATACAACGATTCAATTATCTATGTGGCACAATTAAACGCACTTTATTGAATAAGACTAGAAAAGAAAATACTTTGAAGTTTTACAAAGTATTGGCAGTTCCATCTCTTATCTATGGATGTGAAACCTGGACATCAACAAAGGCAGATAGTAAACAAATAGAGGCTGCTGAAATGAAGATGTTGAGAGTAATAGCAGGATACCAAAGGACCGATAAAATGAAAAAAACGAAGATATAAGAACATAACTTAATATATTTAATCTCTGTGAAAGAATAAAATATTATCAAAATGCTTATCTTCAGCACATATTACGAATGAATGAACAGCGCATACCAAGAAGAATGTATAATTATAAACCAAAAGGGAGAAGAATGTTGGGAAGACCATTGAAGAGATGGAAGGACCAATTCGATCTGTAATGAGATCGAAACAGGCCATTGGGCTTAATCCTTGTTGTTGATGATGATTAATTCTTTAAGAAAGAGTTGGCCTTTGTGTTGCACTGTACATCCTCACACACTTTACTCCAGCCACTGGTTCTGACATTTCCACGACAATATGCCGATATGGATATTCAGTGGGAGGGGCCGCTTTATGTATGTGGTTAGCAGAAATACAGCTGACAACATCTCAGCAATTTCAATATGTCAGAGACTGTCAAACTATAACATCCTTCAAAAACAAACTGAAGAATTATTTAATAACAAACTAACTTATACACCTCACTGATAGTATTCTTTTAACAATTAATAAATTTAATTATTTATGAAAATAATATTAAGATTAACAAATATTTTATTTTGTTTTGTTTTAAATATTGTATAATCGTAAAATTAGTTTTCTATATCTCAATATTTTCCTTTGTTTTTTATATACATTAGACAGGGACAATTTAATATGTCTTGCTTGTATACATTTTATTATTAGTTTTAGTCTTAATTTTAACTAACATTAACTGGTTGCATTATATATCGTAATATAATAGATATTATCTTTTTGATCAAATTTTTATTTAGTATTTAATATTAGAGTTAATTGAGATTGTTATATTCTGATGTAATATATGTTTGTCCTGGTGAGTGGAAGAGAAGGCGACATGGCCTTACCTCCACCAGGCTAAAAAAACAAATCTAAAATCTAAAAATCTAAACCTTACTAGCGCGCTATAGCGGCGTCAAGAGCGGTGATTGGTTGTGGCAGACATAAACTATTTCCTTATTGAGCGAGTTTCTCCCTTTACCCCCCCCCGTGCAACCTAAACGTCTGAGCTGGAGATCCAGTGTAGAGTAGATTTCATCTCGTTCATTACATAAAGTAAACATGTGTCGTACAATTAACAAAAAATATAGAGTGTACACTCCTCAGCTTGATATCAACGTTCTATAAAAGTAAGTGTGGACTTTTTTTTATTTATTTTATTCAAGATTCCCCAATTGAACTAAAAACATACTTCCCTGTCGTTATACTTGACCTAGGTGAGATCACATATTGTAGTTGGTCTCTATAGCGCACTGAAGTGTCAATTCAGAGTTGCTAGGTTTAAATCTGTATAGATGTATATAATAAATAAAACTATCGAAGATTATAATAAATGAAGGGTCTAACTGCAAAACTCACATTCTCCACTTTTGGTCGAAACACATTTTTTGTTGTATTCCTGCTCTAAATGTTGATCTCCATGTGAATCAAGTCAAATTATATAGGTAAATTCACATTATCCTATAGTAAATGAAGGAAGAAAATTGAGTGTGGTTTGCGAAACTCACATTTTCCACAATTAATTTGGCTGCTAAAGTCACATTCTCCTCTCAGCCAATAGTAGGCTTCCATTAGGTCACGTGAATATCAGATGTTTGTATACTGTTATGGATGATTGTTATTTTGTTTAATTTGCTGTTGCATTCTTCTAACACAAAGTAAAGTTCGATTTATTTAAGTGTAATGAATTTATCCATTAAACCAGTGAATAAGTTAGCCGGAGAACGTTTATCTGATAAGTAATAACCTGTATTCTGTATCGTAATGCATTTATTCAGTAAATATAGAGGGCAAAAATCATCGCTAAAGGTAATTATATAAAAAAAAACACAGAAAAAAGAAGACGAAGATTTTCATCTTAAAAAATTATGGAGAAGACTGAAGAATGCTGATTCTCTGCACTTTTTTGAACATGTTATTGATAGACCAGAAATTAACATTGGAGTAGCTGAAGAAGTGCATGAGTGCAGCCATGTAGAAGAACCGCCTGTTCTATACATTTAAGGACTGTTTCACTTTACTTCTATGTACATTTTTGGTAGTGCTAATAAAGTGATTTCATTGATCATCATCTGCATTCATGGATTAGGTCTGTTGACCCGTTCTGACTTCAGCCCATCTCTTTCTAGGTCTGCCCACATCTCGGGTGCCTTTAGGTTTGTATTTTGTTATTTGTTTTAGATATCTATCTTCATTCATTCTGTCTATGTGTTGGTTCCATTTTTGTCTATATGTATCTATTTTGTCAGTTATTGCAAATATTTCAAGTTCCTGTCTTATTTCTGTGTTCTTGATTCTGTCTTCCTTAGTGCACCCTTTAACAGATCTCAAAAATTTCATTTCTGCCGCCGTTATCCTACTTAGATCTTGTTTTTTATGTATCCAGGCTTCTGAACCATAGAGCAGTACCGGTACTACCAACGTTTTATAAAATTTCAATTGGGTCTCTCTTGTTGTTTTGTTATTTAGTGATCATTTTATCGTACCACATATTCCCTGGAATTTTGCTATTTTATTAGTTATATCATTATCATAATTAAATGAAATGTCACATCCTAGATAATTGAGATGGTTCACCTGTTCTATGATTTTGTTTCCTATTACTATTTTGGATCTGATTTGATTTTTCCCTTGGAATGCCATTACCTTAGTTTTTTCTATGGATATTTTGAGATTATATTGTTCACATATATTATGTACGAGTAGTTTAAAAATATTCCTTTGAAGTTCGTCTTCCGTATTTGCTATTATTATCTGGTCATCAGCGTATAGTAATGTTTTCAAGTAGTGTATTTTATCTAATTTTATTCCTTTATTTGTTTCTTCGTTCCATTTTTTTATTATATCTTTGATGTATAGGTTAAACAAAACTGTATAAATACTGCATCATTGTTTAACTCCTTGATTAGTGTGAATTTTATTTTTACTTACTTCATTTCTAGTTTTTATAACAAAATTTGTGTTCTAGTATAAACTCTTTATAGCTGCTATTAAGTGTTTCGGAATTCCTTTTTCTTTTAAAATTGTCCAAAGTTTTCCTCTATCTACTTTATCAAATACCTTGACAAAATCAATAAAAGCTATGTGTGTTTCCTTGTTATATTCTCTTCTTTTGTTTATAAATTCTTTTATCGTAAATATATTATTCATACATGAACGCCCTGGTCTGAATCCATTTTGTTCTTCTGTTGACATTACCTCTGCTATTTGTTTTAACCTAAATGTTAAGATTCTTGAGTATATTTTATAGCCTGCAGTTAAAATGCTTATTCCTCTGTAGTTGTTGCAGTCTTTACGTTCTCCTTTCTTAAAAATAGATTGTACTATTGCCGTTGTCCAGGTTTCTGGTATTGTTGCTTGTTTCCAACATAAATTTAAAAAAAATGTATTAATCTCAGTTTTAAAAAAATGCCTCGATATTTTATTAATTCCATATTAATTCCGTCTATTCCACCTGCCTTTCTGTTCTTGGTTGTTTTCAGTACTTCTAATTCTTCCATTGTTATCATATCTATTCCTATCTCACACTCATATATGTTATCTTTAGTTATTTTATTTTCATTATACCACAGTTTTTTATAATGTTCTTCACATTGTTTCTCCTCAATTACATTGATCTGTATTGTATCTTTTTCTTGTTTATTTAGATGTTTCATTACTTTATAGGCTATTTTTTGCTGCCCATGTATATCGTATTCTAGTCTGCTTATATATCTATTCCAACTGACTTTGTGTGCTTTTTTAATTTCTCGTTTGGCTATTGCACTTTTATGTTTGTATTCAGCTCTTAATTCTAGTGCTCTATTCTGTAAATATTTGTGATAAGCCTCTTTTTTATCTTTTATTATCCTCTCTAATTCTTCATTCCATATTCTTAAACCCTTCTTGTTATATATTTTATATTTTGTTCCTAATGCCTCATATGCTGCTTTATCAATGCTTTCTTTTATATTATCCCATTCTCGGTTTATTTCTTCGGAAGTAGGTTTTGATATTAATTGTTCATTTAGCCTATTCTGATACAGATTTTGTATACTTTTATCTTGTAATAACTGTACTTTGAATGTGGTCTCTTTATTTATATATTTGATTTCATTGATACAGTATTAAAATTATTCCACTGACACGCCTGCCTATTAGTGCATTACTTTATCTAAAGTGTTGAATCTTAATATTCCTGGCATCAAAAATAACATTCTCCAAATCGTTACATTGCAAAACTCACATTTTCCAATATTTGATGCTATTTTTCTATCAATCTAACAGCTAGATATTTATTTTCATGTGAGGAGATATTTATTTATGACTCATTTTTCATGAAAATTACAGAATAAGTTCAAATTAATGTTTATTTTCATTGGTATGAGTTTCTTAATGTTTACTTAAAATTTAAAAAAGTGGAGAAAGTGAGTTTTGCAGTTAGACCCTTCAAATGTAATGAAGCTGTTTGCGTTAAGGTACGTACATTTCTAATTATCTTCTCTTGGACATTCAAATCTGTAATTTTTTTTGTATACATAGTGATTCAATAACCATATTATAAATTTCTATGGCTGATAGAAATTACAATTATCTATTAGGCAAACATTAAAAAGAAGAGTTTGGTGAATTTGGAAGCGAATCTTTAAAACCCTAATTTTAGCAACATACACTATTTTATTTGATAAGTAAATAGCGATGAAATATGACTTATGACATTGGCACTATCCGGACGTTCACTTGCGAACGTACATATGCTCTCCATACATCCCTATTCTGAACTAATATTTTCCCAATAATTTCCTGCGTCATTCATCTTCCTCAAATCATTGTTACTGTTATTCTCCGATTTCATTCTTTTGCCTATCTATTGCGCACTTTCCTTGTACAAGAATCTTCCATGCCCCTCTTTCATTCCCTATTCTTGACACATGTCTTGCCCATCGCATTACACGAGACTTAACTGTCCGTATTATATCTGGTTTTCCATAAAATCATGTAGCTCAGTGTTATGTAGTTTTCTTCATTCACCTGTCTGTTCATCTCCCATTGTTTAAAAATTTCTCCTAAGAACTTTATTCTCGGATACCCGTAAAGTAAGAGACCATTTTCACATCTATATAATATAACTGGAAGAATAACAGTTTTATACATTTCAGATTAATGTTTTTTTAGAAAAGTTGGGACGTTAAGATTTCCTGTAATACATAACCTAATAGCATACATTTTCAGAATTGAGCCAATGTTTAATTACTTTGTGCATCTTATTACTGTTTGTAATTATTGTCATAGGTATTTGAATTAAGTCACTTCCTCAAAATTTCCCTCATTTGTCATTAACTGTCCAGTTCTATTATATAACGTATCCGTGACCCTCGGGGTCAGTGGCAAGGAGCATCACCACTAGTCCACCGCGGCCGCGTCAATTAAAGAGTAAAAACATGGTTGAGACAAAGGTATCAAATATGATACTCTGTATAAAATCCCCTTAATCGTCCCACTAAAACAAAACAAAAATCTCGAAAACCTGTTTTTTATCATAAGTAATGCCACGAATAATTTCCAATTTATCTAGAGAATTTGGAAATCAAGAGCGGCATTTGTTAGGACTATTTAACGAATAAAATTAAGCTCTTGACTCACAAATCGTTGTTTAAATATAGTCATTTTAAAATATTTATATATTTAATCTAAACGGCGATGTTTGAAAACAAATGAGAAAGTTTGTTATGTTTCATTTGTTCATCACTGCAACCTGATCATATTATTTATTGCCGAAGGATCGCAATATTGTAAGAATCCACCCTACTGAAAAAAAAGTGAAAAACATCAAACTGTTTATAACCAACATTTTAGGTTATTAATTAATTTCTGATGCCCTATGATGTAAATGTGTCAATTATATTTTTCTGGAACGCAAATACCTGGCAAATAATAGGTTTAAGAAAGTGTAAGCAGTGGTTACTTTTTTTGGTGGTATAAACAATTGCTACAAATGTTTTTCTATTATATCTCGCAAGCAGTATCTGGATATACGTGCAATATATATATATATATATATATATATATATATATATATATATATATATATATATATATGCATACAATCTGGGAGCCACTTGCTTTCTAGAATTCTTACATCTTAATATATAAATTGTAATTTTCAACGTATTTCTTAGAGAGTCAGTTACTGCAAAATATTGCTAAAAAGGAGGAGCTTGATTTTATTATGATAAAATTTAATTGATGAAATCCAGGTGAAAAACGACTGTGATTGGTTGTAAATCAAAATTCATTGAAATGTGATTGGTCATTGACTCGCATTTGGAGCATGAGTTAAATAGTCCTAATAACAACGCATTAAATGTGAAAATAAAATTATAATTGACAAAATCTCATAAAAACGACTCCGAAATTTGTTGAACCTCCAAACAAGTTATTCGGTGCCTTAAAAACCTACTAAGCATAAAACTGATGATACGAGTATATCTTTATATCGGGATAGGGCAGAGCGCTGTGTATTGGTTTATAAAGTGTCTCGTTGTAGCTTGGAATGTTTTGCAGTGTTATGAAAATGATGGTGCAGCCACCTGCGAACGAATAGCGTAATTAAGTATGAACACAGCGTTATCATTTGTTTTTATTACCATTCCACTTCTGCTGATTATACATCTAACTTTCAACTGTTGATTGAATTTTCGCACTTCCTTACTTTATTAATTGCAGTTATGATGAATTCTGTATTCTTAAAGAAACTTCAACACTACATTTGCGTTTAAGACAATCGAAAATCAGAAAAAAAAAACAATCAATTCGCGATACTGGGTTTTGAACGCAATATCTCCCGTATACGATTCTCCTTTATCTAACGGTTTATTTATAGGCATAATATGTGGTCTCAGAGTATGCAGAGGGTCCAGATTCGATCCATTTTGGGTCAAGCTTAATCTTGGAAGTTTTTTTCCTCACGAGACCGTATTCTCTTTCAGCCACTCTCGCTTACGAGAAAAATTAAAGAAAAGTTTTAAATTGAATTTTTTTCCCATAAAACTAGAGCGCGAATAAGACAGGGTTTAATCGCCTTCAGTTGTAAGTAAATGACTGTTATTTGAGCTTGATACCCTGTGCAGCTCGTTCGCTACACGATGCTTGGTGAGAAGTCTCTGTTATAAAGTGGAATGAAGTCTTCGAATTACCCACTTGTTCCCAAACTCTTTACAATAAATTGTCTGGGTAAAAATCATAATGGTATAATTGTGAAAATTGAGTTGTGCAGTTTATATCGAATGTCAGAGAGAGTTTGTAGTGCTTCCTATCAACTACAGGTGGATGAATACAACTGCTTTCGTCAGTTTGATACCTACAGCAAATATTTAGATTCATTTTTATTTGTAACTTATACCGTTATGGTTTTCACCCATACAATTGAATCTAATTTTATAAATGAAACACGATTTTGTTTAATTTTATTTAAATTTTATTTTCTCAAAAAAATTTGGAAACATTTTATGGGGATTTTTGTTCATTTACTGGTGGGAGACTAGGGGATCGTTCCGGCATTTGCCTTAACGTTAAGGGAAAACCACCGAAAACCCTTAACAGAACGACTTGAAGTTAGTGAGTTGAGAAATTACCATCAAAATGTACATACACCTATTAACTAACCTATATCAAATGTAATGCTATGCGAGTAATCAAAATATTATCAAAATAATATTCGATTAGTCTATTACCATTACATTTGTTACCTTACAACACTTCACGTCATCCAGCTGGCGAACTTGGTGGTCTGAAAGTAAAGAAAACATAATATATTGTGGTATCAAGTTTCAATACCTGCGTTAAATTAGAAATTCCTATGTCTAGAAAAGGCGTTAAGCCAGGCAGCCTCATAGAACTTTTCTCTTCACCGTTATCATTCATACATCAAACATGCACTCCTATGTGTACACAATACTTCATGTACGTATAGTGGTCTGCCGAAGTGGTATGTAAATTAAAAACAGATAATATAACCATATATCTGCCTAACTCGGAATCGGAAGCACAAAAGGGGAGTGGGTGCTATTAGAAAACAAACACACACATTGAATGGATACGTACATAAATAAATTACAAAACATATAAATATAATGTAGCGGAGAGGTTTAAGACATTCCCCATGGGGGAAGAAATGTTTCTCATGGAAATTTAAATAGAATGGGACCGGTGGCTACCCAGCATTGTGAGGAATTTGGTGGGTGGCTACAGTAAGTAGCGGATGGATACATGCTGATTGGACGATGGTTCGCCTCTGTGATGTGAGAGCAGCAGCCAATGACTTGCTACGCCTGGATGGTGTAGATTTAATTCTGGATGAATCAGAAATTGTAAAATAATATTTACAATAAAAATAACGATCAGACAGTCCTTACTTAGCTCTTCAGAAGACAATTTACAAATAGCAGCGTGTAAATTAAATGGAATAGCAAATAAATAAAATATGACAATCTCTGAAAGTAAATCGAAAGTAATGGCATTCAACGAGAAAGACCATATGAGGTGTAAAATCAGCATTAATAACAGTACAATGCAACAGGTGAACAATTTTAATTATTTAGGATACAATTCATCATACTGCCAGAAAGAAGATATTAATATTAAATTAAGTAAGTTTTATAAAATGGACACTGAAAAATAAAACTTTGAGGAGAACACAATTAAAATTTTACAAAATTATGGCAGTGCCTCTCTTAACATATGCAAGTGAAAATTAGATTCAACCGTTCAGGCAGAAGTAAATTAGAAGCTGCAGAAAAATGAAGTTCTTACGTTCAATAGCAGGTGTGACAATTTTGGACAGAAAAAGAAATGGAGATATTAGAAAATACTTAAATATCTTTAATTAACAAACAGAATTGACAAAATGAGATACAACTGGTATGAACATGTTAAAAGAATGTCTACAGATAGAATCCCCCAGCTGTTATTAAAGTACAAACGAATAGGACATACAAGTGTTGGAAGCCCATTTACTAGATAAGAAGATTCTTTAAATCCCACTTGATGTGAAAACAGGTCAAAAGGCCTAATTTCATGAAGTAGAAGAAGAAGAAATAACGGCAATTTTTTTTCAAATGCCCCAGGTTTGTCTTTCGACATTCCTGGATTCTCTCCTGGCATGGCGTACTTGTAACCCACTTCTGAGGTTGGGGCGCCTGGAAGGCGGGGTTACGTTGCCCCGATGATATGGTGGGTGATGGTGATAATGGTGCGCCAGGAGAGTCCCTAATCCTAAGCTTAACCTAAGATGAATATGAATATGAATGATGATGATTGCGATGGCCATATGATTTCCGGGACCGTTTGGGCCTTAAAGTTTTCCTGACATTTGTCTTACAGGTGAGGAAAAACCACGATAAAACCTCACCCAGAAAAACTGTCCCGACCAGGGATCGAACCCGGTCCCGCTGCGTGACAAGGCAGCACGCTACCCCGAGACCATAGTTGTTGTCCCGGATTTGCATAGGCCTATATCTGCTCCAAGTTTTTTTCTGAAGTTTACGACGTAATGTCGAAAATGAAAAATAACAGAACAAATGGAGTAATGTGTGTGTGTGTGTGTGTGTGTGTGTGTGTGTGTGTGTGTGTGAGTGTGTGTTCCAATGCCAACAACTGCACTCTAAGTGCTTCGAATTCTGATAAAAGGCATTAATGTGATCTATTTTCAATTGTTAAGTATCGCCACATTACGTAGGCTATTGTATACAGAGAGCAGCGTATGTTTGTGAAGTGGTTATGATGAAAAGAAGAAAGAAGTTCGAAATTCGGTGCCGATGCGTAGCCTATTCCATGAGGCCGCGGCAGGCATAACGCCCCCAAACGAAGAATCATCCGCTATCAAAGGAATCAAGCTCTTTCTCAACATATGTAAGACCCATTGCGGTACATTGCAAAAATCCGGTGCACAATAGGCCTATACGTTTAAAAATTAAACACCGCAACATTCTTGGCATCGAAAAAATCTAAAATTAGATTAAATTAAGAATTGCAATTTTCTACCCCTTCTGGATTTGAACCACATCCCGTTAGTCAGGAAGCAGGCAGAAGCTATATTGGCTTGAGTAGCCTATTAAAAATTAATATTGGGAAAGACAATGTATGGCAAATTTGAATTCTCATATTGTAAAAACCAACAGTTTTCCTTCTCCTTTTTGTATCAGAAGTTTTGAAGCCCCCCTTTTCATTGATCATTCCTACCTCTGCTGATCCCGATCTATGAGACTTAACTGTTATTATATCGGGTTTCCTATAAATATCATAAATAAGCAGTCTTCTCCATCTCTCTTTGGTCCGAAAACTTTCCTAAGAACTTCAATCTCCTTTAAAGTGAGAGCCCATATAGGCCTAATATAACTAGGAGAATAACAGTTTCATATATTTTAAGTTTAATGTTTTTTTGGAAGATGAAACATGTGCTGAGCAGATACTTACGTGGGCGGTAGCTCATCCTCATCAAATTCACTGCTGCTAGTACTGTCCTCATCCTGTAACAAAGAAGGACCATGAATTGTAAAACAAAGCTGTCACAACTGTGCTCACAACAGCAACAGGGCGCGTCCCCGGGTAGCGGATAGGGGAACGGTCGGTGGTTTGCTTGCATTCCTCCCGGCTAGGTCCAGACCGGACCCGCGGGCCATTTGTGGGGTCGTCAGGACTCGAGCGACCTGACGTACTATATAGCTCGTGCTGCGCCCACTCCAGCAGCAAAACGCGTCCCCTCGGTGGCGTAGTGGGGAAAAGGTCGGTGGATCTGCTAGTCAGTCCTCCCTTCCAAGTCCGATGGACTCGCGGACCATGAGTGGGGTCAGCAGGAGAATTATTTGCGATAGGGGCCTGCTGTCAAGCCTGAACTATCCCGGCCCACAGCGGGGGCCTGTGCCGCCGTTTGCGGGGCGGTGGGAGAGTGGGAGATCTGGCGCTCCTGCTCTCTTGGTTCATTGAACCTGAGACCATCTGTGGGGGCACCATGGGAGATGAGCACCCTGGATGCCTACATTGCTCAGTGGGCTGCCTCACAGCAGCTACACGACTAGGCTTAGTCTTGCGAACGGGCTGGATGGGACAATACCGGGCGTAATGCTGGGAATTACCACCAAGTCGACAAGCTCGAGAAAGGAGGAAGCGCGGTCTTTGGCGTGGGACTTAGCGCCGACTCTGGAACCGAGTGACCCAAGGACAATCTGTGAGGTCGTCAGGAGTTGAGCGACCTGACGTACTAATGCTCAGGCTGGACCCACTTCAGCAACCAAACACGTCCCCAGCTGGTGCACTGGGGGAAAGATCGGTGGATCTGCTAGACAGTCCTCCCGGTTAAGTCCAAGGGACTCGTGAACCATTAGTGGGGTAGGCAAGAGTTGAGCGCCTTGTCGTACTAGTTGCTCATCTGTTGGAGCTTGCGAGCTCCGTGCTGGCCCACAACAGCTGCAGAAGGCGTCCGTGGGGACACACCAGGGCTCGGCTCGGACCAGTCCAGAGGGGAGCTACTGTACTGGTTCCTGGCTTGGCCTACGGGCCCGTCGACAAACTGTGGGGTCGCCAGGAGATGAGCACCTGGATGTACTAAAAGTCTCACACTGTTGGGCTTGTAGCCCTAGCCGGTCTCACAACGGCTGCAGGACACGTCCCTGGAGGCAGAACAGGGGAATGGTCGGTGGATCTGCGACAGCAGTCCTCCCGGCTAGGCTCATGGAGCCCGTGGACCAACTGTGGGGTCGTCAGGATTGAGCGACCTGATGTACTATGTAGCTCAGCAATTCCCAGAACTGCAAACTCCAACACTCTCTCCCTGGGGTGTTGGTTTAAGGACCGTGAACTTGAACGTGGACGTGAACATAGGATAGGGAGGACTAGAACTAGGACTTGGGAGTATGGTCAGGACGACCGAGGTATCCCAAGGGGTGGACGGCAGGGCCTAGATGTCACAACCTCTTGGCCTAACTAACTCACTCGCTATAAAAACCCGCAGGTTCATGGACGCGCGGACATAAGGTCTCCATATTTCGCTATCCTGAGCTAATATTTTCCAATCATCCTGTGTATAATTCTCCTCCTTAATTCATACATTCCCCACCACATATTTCGCCTATCCTGCCCATCGGGTATCTACAAGACTCTTCTTATTAAATGTGGTTTCCCATAAAGATCGTACAGCTTACTGTAATGTAGTTTGCTCCATTCGCCTACTTGTTCATCTACATTTCCTATGAACTTCATTATCAATTACTCGTAATATTGTATCCTCGCTTGAAATACGGGTCCATGCTTTACATCAACATAATACAACCGGCATAACCGTTTTATATATGCAATTTTGTTTTCTGAATTTTGGGATGACCGAGTAATTATAATATAATAGCGTGAAGGTAGAGATAAGATACAGGCTTGTCAGTTAAGGAGACAAACATTTTTGTTTGTAACATACTGGAGATAAGTTTTGGGTCTTCCCCACAATTGTAAATATCTTGAAACTTTATTCCCCAATTGTCCTTTAATACCATTTTGGCCATTATAATCACCCTATCATTCCCGCCTGAATTTGTAGTAATGTCTAAGTATCATGTCTTAAATTTAATCTTCGTCTTGTCTCGGAAGTGGCCTCGGCATTGAGCTGATATCTCATCCAGTGAGTCACTCCATGTACTTGTGTGGTCAATAAAGTATGTTTGAGATGGCATCCTCTCCTGAAAGGTCGTGCGACATGATACACGTAGAGTAGCCTAACTATAAAGAGAAAGATAGAAATTGTACTTACCATCAACATATTTCCTCTCAGATTAGCCAGAACTTGCAAAACTATATCGTCCGGGTTGTCCTCTGAAAACTAAAATATACAAAAAAAGAGTTAGATCCTGGTCAGGATTTTTTAATAATGTCGTTAATTTTCATAATGCCTACATGTTACCAGACTTCCTTATATAAATAATTATGTATATAAGGGAAATTAATTAATTAAATGAAGCAGCTCATATATATATATATATATATATATATATATATATATATATATATATATATGTGTGTGTGTGTGTGTGTGTGTGTGTGTCTGTATAGAATATGAATGACGGTTGTAACGTCTCATAGCTTTGTTTACTACAAATCACAAGGCTGCAAAACGCGTCTGGTTAATTTATATTAAGTTGATATCTAATTTCATTATACAAGTAAGTCCCGGAGTGTTGCACGGCTTCATACAGACAGTTTCTATTGGGGACGGTTGTGGTCTAGTAGAGGGAGCTTCTGTTTCCCTGTTGTGATGGGGCTTAACTTGATAAATCACGGGTTTAACCGGATTAATCTTACATTGTTTATTTAACTAATTGACATATTAAATCTTAAATCATCATGTAGCTTCTACTGAACAAACAAATTGTAGCAACTCATTTAGAAAGATTTAGAAATATGTTTATATAACAGCGAACATTTGCCACAAATAATATGTTTATCTTGCGACAAGAGACAGGGAATTTTGGAGACAACTGAACAGAATATGCTAGAAGAATACTATATAAACTGAACCAGAGAGGGCTAGTGGGAGTGAGGTCCTAGGGTGCGCCCCGACAACACATTAGCCGTCCTGCGGGGCAGTTTACGTAAGTAGAGTTTTGTTTCAATTTGAGGGATGTTTAACTTAGGAATATTTAATTATAATAAACTTAAGTTCTAAAAAGTAATACTTAATACAAACAATCTGAGCTTTATCTCTCTTTCTTGAACTAAGATTATTAGTAAATGTTTCATCTAAACTCAAAATTAATACTGACAGATTCTATCTTATACTTTTGATATTTATTTAATAGTATGTTAAAATGAGTCCAGTAATGGTTGACATGTTCTCATATAAATTCGTATTTCGTCTTGCTAATATTTTATTCCTAGATTTATTAAACTGTTTGTAACCCGTGACATTGACTTTCCTTTATGTAGAGTATAAGTAACTTGAATTCTTACTGGAAGTCCTGACTACAGCTCATGAATTCCTATGTATGTACATCCCTCTACCCGCTACCTATCAAGATACCGATTTATTAAGAACGCCCTTCGGAGAGTCCCTCTAAACCAGAGTCGTCCAAACTACGGTCCGCGGGCCACATCCGGCCCGCCATGGCTTTTCGTGTGGCCCGCGTAAGGAATGAAATTAACAAATTAATTTTATATTTTTAATTTAGATTTTAAAATGTAACATCTAGTTTGGACATCCCTGTGTGAAATTCATCTCTCTGGAATGTGGATTTGAGGTGTCACCGCATCTCTTGACAAAGTAATAGAGATGATTCGTCCCTTATTTACCGTTTTTCCCCACTCCAAACTTTGAACATTAATTGTTTCGCTTTGTTATTTTGTCAATCAAACAGTAGCCTGTGCACGGACTAGTTGTAAAAATAGTGTTAAAGTGAGAAAATACTTTCAAAAAAACGCAAAGTTGATTCCAAATGTAGGGAGTTTAACTAATCCTGAACCAACAAGTACTTCGTGAAGGAGCATGGAAACAAAGTGTTATGTTTTATTTGTAATTATGTTATTGCAGTTGTGAAAGAATATAACATTAAAAGACATTACCAAATAAAGCATAGCCATTTTGATAAATTTAATGGAGATGAGCGCACTGAAAAAGCGAACGAGCTCCTTTCTAAAGTTACGGCACAACAGCAGTTATTAATTCAGGGTGGTGGTGTAAGACAAAGAAATGTTACCGAAGCGAGTTATGAAGTTTCGAAACTAATTGCTGAAAACGGAAAACCGTTTTCTGATGGCGAATTTGTGAAAAGGTGTCTGATTGCTGTTGCAAAAAAGTTGTTCCGGCCCGCGATCAATTGCACAATCAGTTATTGGCCCGGCCCATTAAAAAGTTTGGGCGACCCTGCTCTAAATACAACATTCCCAAGCATGAGGTTTCGTGTTCGATTCCGCTGTTGTTTTTTTCTGATACTTATTTCAATTAATATTCTTTGTTTTGTTTTATTTGTTTTGCTTTGTTTTATTTACAGCATATACCGTACTACTTACTTAAGGGAAATTATTTTCCATTGCACGACACACAACGAAATAGAAATGATTTCAGTTTCTCAAATAGTTGTGAACCAAATAGCTGACATGTGATCATGCGCAGTGGCTTCGTTTTGGAACTTGAAAATTACCTGTGCACCATCAATTATTTCAAAGGGTGTACATGTGAACCACTCACTCCATTCAAAATCAAGTTTTGTTCACATTGTGACGAGATTATCGAATATTGGGTTGTATAAATGTAATTAATCGAATTATAAATCATTAAATTATTATCGATTTATCCTCGGCCGTTGCGGGAGATTTCAACGCTTTATCGAACTTGTACCTGCAGCACGAAAACAGTACGTTTCCGATCAACGTCAGTTGTGGATGGATCTATGAGGCGAGTCTTTTAGAAAACTGTTACAAATAGATATTGTAGAAAGTTGTTACTCTACAGTGAAGAGGGATACTGTTTTTCTCTATCCGAACTTTATAGTACGTTTGGTAATTTAATGAACTCCGCTTGCCGCCATAATCACGTGACACAGGAGAAGAGCTACCCGGTGCTTCAAAGTATGTCAACCATAAAATATTTTAGGATGAAATAGTGAACTTCGCTATCTTTCATTGCAATAATTTACTTCTTTAACAAAATATATTGAAATACTTTTCAATATTCCCCATTAAATTGGTTAAATGCTTGGGTGAAGGAAAGAAGGAAATTATGCTTTCATGCAACAAGATATATAAAGAAGGTCAATGGCCCGAAGAATTGGTTGAGACAGTGTTAATACCCATACCGAAGAAATGTAAGGAGTTCTGGACTATCAGGTTGATTTCACACTCTGCAAAGATTCTCCTGCGCATACTGAATCGAAATTTACGTTCTAAGATGGAAAGCGAATTGGAAGAACAACAGTTTGGCTTCGGGAAGGGAAAGGGTGCGAGAGATGCAATTGGATTGATACGAAGAATAGGAGAAAGATATATAGTAAAAGATAAAGAAGTTTATGCAATATTTGTTGGTCTGAAAAGGCCTTTGGCAGAGTGAATTGGAATAAACTCAGGATGGTCATGAAGAAATTTGGCTTGAGTAATCCTTAAATGAAGCAGCGAATAAAAATGGAGATAGGAGAAGAAATGTCAGAGGGAAGAGAAATTGGAAGGGTGGTACGACAAGGATTTCCTCTATCACCTACTCGTTTCAACATCTAGCTGGAAGACCTAATGAAGAACTGCTTCAGGAATAGGGTAGGCATAAATAAATATGGGTCCCGCGCCGTAGCCGAGCGGTTAAGGTAGAAAGCCTTGGCGCAGAGCTACGGGACTTGCGCTGGTTCGAGTCTCCATGGGGGAAGAAATTTTCTCTTGGTATTTCGGCTAGTATGGGACCGGTGCCCACCCAGCATCGTGAGGCAATTGGGTAGCTACAATAAGTAGCGGCTCCAGGTTGAGGAACCAGCTATAACGGCTGGGGGACTCGACATGCTAACCACATGTCACCCCTACACTGGCTGTTGATCATCTACCTCTGTGATTTACACATGTGGATGTGAAGGGCCAGCAGCCGGCTGGTAAAAGGGCAACCGCTGAAAAGTGGAAAGACCCTCAATCGGATAAATAAATATGGGAGGAAGAAAAATTAAGTGCATACGATTTTCTGATGATATGGCTTAGCTAGCAGAAGATGCAATGACACTGAGAAGAATTCTGATGGAGCTAAATGACAAGTGCGAGGATTATGGAATGAAGATAAATATAAATAAGACGAAGATCATGATTATAGAAAGGAATCCAAGGAAGATAAACATGAGGATTAAAGATGAGGCCGTTGAGCAAGTGGAGAGTTTCAAATACTTGGGTTTTACTATCAGTAGTAACATGAACTGCAGTCAAGAAGAAAAGCAGAGGATAGCAATGGAAAAATAAGCTTTTAACAAGAAGAGAAGCATTTTCTGCGGACCTATGACATAAGAATTACGGAAGAGACTAGTGAAGTGCTTTATGTGGAGTGTAGCATTGTATAGTGCAGAGATGTGGATATTACGACGGAATGAGAAAAAGCTACTAGAAGCTTTTGGGATGTGGATATGGAGGAGGACGGAACGTGTAAAATGGACAGACAAAATAAAAAATAAAGATGTGCTAGACAGAGTGGGTGAAGGAAGAACATTGCTGGAACTCATAAAGAAGTGGAAAAGAAATTGGATTGGCTCTGTCCAAGAAGAAACTGCCTGCTGATGGATGCCGTACAAGGAATGGTCAACGGAAAGAAAGAAGATAAAAAGACATCAGATGATAGTATTAAAAATAAATGGTTTGTACGCGGATACAAGAAAGAATGCTGAGTTTGCAGTGAAAGACCAGTGCTTGGGCAGAACACTATGTATGTATGTATGTATAATAAGCTGAACAATGAGGACCCTAATCAAAATTCAAGAATGGATTATATAAATATTAATTTCTATTTGATGTGCCATCTTCTCGTATAAAAATTAAAAAATCCTCTATCGTTTGTTTTATAACGAAACCATACAGTATGCCATGCATTATTTACCAGGTACTTAGGTACTGAGATTATGTTACACAAGATTTTCCTTCGAGGCGTAAAAATGTCTTAAAACGTTCCTTGTTCGAACATAACATTAGTCGCCGCAATGTTTTTGATTAATATTATATTCATTTTCACAACGATTCTTCTTAGTGGAGTAACCCAAGAACCGATTTGTCAATTTCTCTCGTAAAATGTTTCCTACTTGAGTCCTAGATAATCAGTGGCTTTTGTTATACCTTTCCCATACATTGATAACAAAAATAATGGGCTACCATATTTAGCGTCTTTTGAAATACTCATGGTTAAGGAGACACTAGTTCTTTTGTAGGCCTGATGGATTACTTTTATATCCAAATAAATAAACAGTAAGAATTAAACAACACTGTGGTTAACAGGTTAATTGTGCAACATTTTAAATATATAAAACTCTACTTATTTTAGGAATTCTCACTATGAGGTATATTCTACCTTAATATAAAACTCTATTAATAGAGAAACTATGCACTTTCCCAGCGCCACTGAATTGCTCTGTAAAAGCAGACGCTACAGTGAATGCAGAATAAGATATGCCAGCCCTATCGGACCACATGTCTCGCACAAATCAAACCGTAATTAATTGTTCGATAGTTGTGGTGTTATGGCCACAATTATAAAGGTGGTAGGACTGTTTTCTTTCAGTTTTGTTAGAATCAATTAGTTGTTTTTTGTAAGTGTATTCATGTTACTAATACATCACTACTGAAAAAAATGCTTCAATTTTTATTTGTTTCTCATAAATTGCGGGCTACTTACGCGTCTTCCAATATGATAGAGGCCGCCTTCCATGAGAGCCATACGCCTTCTGATTTCCTGGATATCCCAGGATTGCTTCACAACCTAAAAAAGAAGAAGATAAATAAATACTGCGAGTAATCTGAACAATGACGTTTTTGTGAGAATGTTAGCATCTCCTTTATTTCGCCATTATTGAATTAGTTATTATAATATTATATTTACAATAAACTTTCCCTAAAATAATCAGTGATTTTGTACTGAATATCTTACACAGTGGCGGTTCCTAGAATTTGTATAACTGTATATGAAATTAACTCACTATGATCCTGGCCGCGCGAAAATTAGCTCTCTACACATCCCTATCCAGAGAGAAAAAAATAATCATCTCATTCATAATCTACTTCCCTCAAATTGTAATTAATGTTATTCTCCCACTTCATTCTAGGCCTACCTAGTGAGCGATTTTGCTCTGATTTTCCTACAGATTTTCCATCTCCCTCTTTATTTCCATTTCGTGCCACATGTCCTGCATATCACAGTCTACGAGACGTATCTGGTATTTATTGTATTTGGTTTCTTATCTTATGTGGCTCACTGTTGCATTGTCTTCTCTATTCACCTGCCTGTTCATATTTCTTTGGTCTAAATATTTTCCTAAGAACTTTATTGACAAAAATCACCATATAAATATAATAAATATATGACATTGTACAAAGTGTGTTTATTTATAATAACATTTCCTTGTTTTTCTCTTATTTTGGTTTTCTTGAACTACATTGCAATTTTCTTAAAGACATCTATGCTTTCCAAATACTGTAACTACGTTGAATTTGAACTTTTATTGGTGTTTCGTATGTGTATGTGTCTGCTACTGTGCGTGTTTAACACTCCTGTCCTTAATACGAAAGTTTAACAAATGTCATCATAGGTACATTTTCAAAACAAAGTTACGTTGTTTATGGATCGTATGTATAAAAATAAAATTTTATTAATGTGATAGCTATACCTTAACCGCTCTTAGAGTGAACCTAACATAAACATCAATTGTATCCTTCCGCCATTCGCACTATAATTACTGTCACATTGACAGGGAGCACCTGTGAAGTATATTAAACATGTGATGGATGAATGGGGTGGATTACAAGAAAGCTGGTGAGATGTTTCACTGAACTTATGAAATACTATTTTTTTAACTTTAATCAAAGGTTTGCCAGACTTGTGTTTCAAAAATCAGATAGCGACACAGCAACAGAAGACTCGACACTTACAGCCGTTTTGTTGCATCAGAATCGACTGAAGCGTGACTCAAATACATCATCCGTATTTGATAAACTATTTCAAGTTGTAATTATTGATTTAGGTATATTTTAGAATATTTTCTATGTTTTGAATATTAATATTTTCATTCACGAAGAATCAAAAGTATATTAAGTTTACATATTTTTAATTTAATGAAGGGAATTACTTCTTCGCGTACTTACTGCTTCTACATCCTACGTCATTTTGATTGTATAGGTTACATCATATATATATATATATATATATATATATATATATATAATCAAACTGTAGTAAAATAGTAAAAGTTTCCATCTAGTTCTAGGGTATGACATGGAAATCTCATTTTCGACAAAAGTTACAAGGTCTCTTTGTTTTATTATTCTCATGTTCTCATTTTTAACTGTCATTTTAAGAACTCGGATACTGTACTGATAGAAAAAGAAAGTCTCAAGAAGGAATGCAGATGATCCCAGTTTGTACAGTACACTTGGAAATATAGTTGGAAATAGGCTGTAACATATTTAGAAACTAATATAACGTATGAAATTATTGTGACGTCACATGAATGCAATCGAACCAGCACAATAAATCTTGCTCGATTGCAGGAATTTGTACCAAGTATTTTAATTGATATGTATATAACAACAATACAGTCTCCACGTCGTCACTAGCCAATAGTATTCGAGGAGTATACCTGCATGTATACTCAATACCCCTCAAGTCTGTTATCTTTTAAAGTGATCCTAATCAAAACAAAACCATATGACCTGCTCGCTTTTCATTGGTTATGGACACCAACGTGCGATGTAGAAAAAAATACGCACGCGAAAATGTAGTTCCCTTCATTAAATTAAAAATATGTTCTCTGAACATACTTGTTATTCTCCGTAAATAAATATAATATTCAAAACATTGAAAATATTCTAAAATCTACCAAATCAATAATTACAACTTAAAATAGTCCATTACGTATGGGCGATGCATTTGAGTCGATTCTGATGAAAGAAAATGACTGAAAGTGTCGCGTCTTATGTTGTTGTGTCCTCATCTCCCTGTCTTAAAGTGACAGTAATTGTGGCGCGATTTGCGGACGGATACAATTGGCGTTTGTTGATGTTAAAACAATTCTAAGATCGGATAAGATCTAGACCGTCATCCCACGTGGGTATTTTCTTTTAGTGGGAGTTGAGTACATATAATGTATCACTAACCCAAGTATACCTTCAATGAAATAATGTTTATTCAAGACCCAGCACTTTGTTTCAGGGTTATACATAATATTTCTTTTTTGTTCTTTCCATGTCATTTGTATATTGTGTAGCTTCTATTATGTATAATTAAATAAGTGTAGGTAATTCATAATTGTTGATGTCTATAATTTTACTCGTGCTGGCTAAGATAGCCGGCCCTGGTTCGATACCCAGCGAGAATGAAAATTTTACTTGTTAAATTACTTTGATTAAATTAATTAATTGCAAACTTTTCAAATAACAATACCAGGAGAGGTAGTAATGAACAATTTTTAATCGCTAGATTGTGCACCAGATCCCTGCATTAAATTACAAACATCTTTACAGTACATATGTTGAGAAGGCATATGGTACTGTTGTTAGCGATCGATCGACGGATGTGGTCAGCCTCCTTGGTGCTTTTATAGGAGCAGGCTATGTCCTTCTCCCTTCTCTTCATCATCATGAACATCCTAAACTCTCATTATAGAATACAAGAAAACGTAATGTACGTTAAGTCATATATCCGCCCAGCGTGTAGTGGATGGCATTACAACACCCTGGTGAGGTGGAAGAGAATACCCCTCGTTCGAACCCCATCAAAAAATATAATAATAATAATAATAATAATAATAATAATAATAATAATAATAATAATAATAATAATAATTAAATATTATGTAGCGCAGTCTTATGCTTACTTACTTTGACAAATCCACATAACAAAAACAGTGTATGCACCACCATGATGGTAATTAGAAAGTAGTCTTGGAAGGAAGGAGTTGGGGCGGGACAGAGCCCCAAGTAAACACCTAAAAAAATGTGAAAATATAAAAAAAATGTTAAAATATATTTATTAATCACATTAATAATATTAATATCAACTAACTCACTGGCACTATTGAACCCAGAGGTTCATGGTCTTGCGGAGATAAACTCTCCATCTTTATCATAAGCTAATATTTGCAATCATCCCATTTATAATTTACCTCAAATCATTGTTAATGTTTTTCTCTGAAGCCAGAACTCCTACGCCCGTTTAATAGGGAAAGTGCGGGGAATGATCAAAGAGGGATAATCAACCTATAATTGTTATACGAAATAGGCCTTGTCTATATCCATTGGATACGAGAGAAGCTGTTATTACAATGATACGACCAATCATATAGAAAACGCATATATGACCAATAAAGGCAACTATCGTAATATGGAAGTAAGGCACACTGGCAAACTAGGATAAAAATTCTGTACTTTCTTTGAGAAATGGATTTACAGGCTAGGGTCATTGGAAGAGAATAATAATATAGACGACTGTTGAGCAGTTCACAGAGAGCAGCAAAATCTCCTGATGAAGTCTACCGCAGCAGTAGACGAAACGTCCAGTATTAAGAAAACTGGAACACGGTCATTTAGCCCGGAAGACGAACCTAACAGGGATCAAGACACCGGTCGTGAAAGCCTACAATTATACATATACCTAGAATATATTTGTCCTCCCATCCTAACTGCTAACATATGTCCAGCATGTGGGGCCGCTACTAATTCTAGTTACCCAAATTCCTCACGATTTTGAGTAGTCTGTGGTCCCGTACTGGCCAATATCCCATGGGAACTCTCATCAGGGCATGTTGGGTTAAACCACTCGGCTCGGGCGTAGGATAACATTAACCGTGATTTGAAGGAGGTGAAAACAATAGTTCTGGCTAAGGATATAATATTCCAATGTTTTCACTCACAATGAAGGGCACATTAATTTTTGAAGACTATATTTACTCATGCCCCTAATGGTTGTCAATGACCATTCATGTTTCAATGAATTTTGTTTTACAATAGTTCTGGCTAAGGATATAATATTCCAATGTTTTCACTCACAATGAAGGGCACATTAATTTTTGAAGACTATATTTAACTCATGCCCCTAATGGTTGTCAATGACCATTCATGTTTCAATGAATTTTGTTTTACAACCAATGACAGTCGTGTTTCACCCCGCTCTTTATCGATTTCTCTTTATCAGCTCCTGCTTTTGTGATAAAGAAAGCTCTCCCTCTTTAATAATCTGAACAAGTCAGGGCATTGTTTTGCAGTGACTGACTCTTCAACAAATACATTGAATATAGCAAATAATGAAAATATTCCTCGATTTTACGTGTTTTTTTACTAAAAAATAAATTAATAACCTATAATGTTGGTTATAATATACAGTTTGATGTGTTTCATTATTTCTCCACTAGGGTTCATTTTTGCAATATTGCGACCTATTTTGGCAATAAATGACCAGCCTAATTGGCTAGTGGTTAGCGTTTCTGACTATAGTTAATGAGGTCGCGACTTCGATTCCCGGTCAAACCATGGGAATTTTTCCTTAAAGGGAATACTTACTGTAGTTGCCCATGGTCTGGAATTTAGGGTAAGTTTAGGTTAAGAACTCGTCTGGCGCTTCATTATCATTTATCACCCATCATATCATCGGGGTAACGTAACACCGCCTTCTAGGTGCCCGAACCTAAGAAATGGATTACAATTCCGCCAATGCCAGCGGAAAAAAAAAACAGAAATGTCATAATAGACAACCTGGTGGCATTAGACAAAAAAAATAATACGATCGAGTTGCAGTGAATAAACATAATCTAACAATTCTGATTTGTTATCAAACATCGCCGTTTACATTAAATATATAAATATTTTAAAATACCAGTAACTATATTTAAATAGTGATTTTTGAATAAACAGCTTAATTTTATTCGTTAAATAGTCCTAACAAATACGATTCTTGATTTGCAATTCTTCTAGATAAATTCACTTTTGACATTACTTACGATAATTTTAAAACTACTATAATAGCTAATAGGGTTTATATTGCTATGTTTTTATTTAAATTTATTTCTCACTCTCAATGTCAAATGAATTTGTCTTGAAAAAGTATTTTGTACTTCAGTGTGAGTGATAAAATTAATTTAAAAAATCACAATATACAGCATTTAAAATAAATAATAATTACTTACAGAAGTCGGAAAGAAAATTACGCAACATTTTGGCCATTGAAGAAGAACAAGAACCTAATGTTGTCTGGCAACGAACTTAATAATGTGTGGATTGTTGGTTATCTATAGAAGCTTTATCCACTAAACAATTCCTTTTATTTGTTTGTTATTATAAGCAGAAATACTATTTCAGCCATTGTTTCATTTACAGCAACAAATATTGTCTTATTGTTATTATGTTTATAGATTTACTTGTTGTTTGGCCATCAATTATTTCAAAGGTTGCACATCTGTCTGATCCAAAAACTTAATAATATATGTTTTTTTATGAATATGAAATATTAATTTACGAGGGAGAAACAATTGTACTAACTAACTCACTGGCACAATGGAACCCATAGATTCATAGCCACACGGACATAAGCTGTTCATACATCACTAACTGAGCTGATCTAATCTACCAACTGAGTGTTTTCCCTCTGGTTTTCCTACAATAAATGTCCACGTCTCTCTTTCATTGCCCATTCGTATCACAGTCCTACCCATCGCAGTCTACGAGACTATATTCTTATTACCTATTGACATTCTTATGCAATTGGAACCCATGTCCGCGTATTTTTACCGTCAGTCTTTCGACCACCTACTTTTTTGGTCTGTCTGATTGTCTTTTACCTGCCCTTTATGGGTAACCCTTTCAGTAGCCATGAAACCGCTGACATAGTTCTCTGGTGGTCATTTATGAACGCAAGCAACTCCACCACGATAAGGTACAGATGTCCTGGAGGGATGGTGAAGAACTCGTCTTATTTGTAATTTACCATATCATAAATTATTGTTACTCGAATCTACGGTTTCGATAGTGCCAGCGAGTTAGTTAGTTATTTAGCAGGTTTCACATCTTCCTGCGCCCAATTAATCTACTGTCATTCTCCTCCAGATCTATCGCTACAAATGCCATCGTTTAATCCGTTTCCCCTCAAAACACCATCTTCAACCAAGTGATACCCATTCATTCTTTTTACATTTTAATGTTTGTTTTTCTTTTATGATACCCTCCATGATATATTTACCTTGTCGTGGTGGAGTGGCTTGCGTGCTTAAATGATCCTGAGAGCTATGCCGGCGGTAGCATTGCTGCCGATAGGGTTACCCATGCCGGACTGGTCGAAGGTGATAAGCCAGACGAAAAAAGTACCTTGGTCGAAGGAGTGACGATCTTTCATCGTAAAAATACAACCGTCAAGAAATGCGGACATGAGTTAAACTGGGGTAAAATTTTTCGGAGGTCAAATAGTCCCCCATTCGGTTCTCCGGGCGGGGACTACTTGAGGGAACCCATACCAAAGGCTCAAACACAGGGACATGTTCCTAGGAACATGGAATGTTAGGACTTGCGGAGCACTAGATATATTAACGCGGGAATTAGATAAATTGCCCTTGGATATAGTCGCTTTACAGGAAGTTAGATGGCCAGCAGAATGTAGTCAGGAATCAGGAAGCTTTGCATTATACTTACGGGGGTGCAGAAAGACCTGCATTTGGAATGGGTTTTTTAGTCAGAAGGAGGACCCTATCCGCTATCCGAGATATTAAGTTTGTTAGTGATAGGATATCATACATAATTCTAAAGGGTAAACGATATGATTTTATATTGTAAATGTACATGCCCCCACAGAAGATAAAGATGACTAGATCAAGGATGAGTTCTATGAAGAATTAGAATGCTTATTTGATAGCCTTTCACGATATCATATGAAAATTGTCTTAGGAGATTTTAATGCAAAAGTGGGGCGGGAAGATATATTCAAACCAACAATAGCAAATTCAGTCTTCATGAAGATAGTAACGACAACGGGTTTAGATTAGTCACATTTGCCACATCGAAGAATCTCATTGTTAAGAACCAACACTTCAGCATAAGGATATTCATAAATACACCTGGACGTCCCCAGATGGAGAAACTCGGAAATCAGATAGATCATGTATTAGTGGATAAACGCTGGCACAGTAAGCAACATCGATGTTAGATCAGTTAGAGGGACAGACTGCAATTCGGATCATCATCTGGTCAGAGTGAAAATCAGACAACGGATATCGCTTATGAGCGGAACACAACGCTAAAGACGATTCTGTAAAATTTGAATTAAAAAACTTGAAAATGATGAAATGCGGCAAGAATACCAAATCAAAATCGCTAATAGATTTGAAGTACTGGAATCTTCAGAACGAAGAAGAAACTGATATAAATAAAGAATGGGAGGCTATAAGAGATACTATTAAATTGTCAGCATCAGAAAGCATTGGTTGTTTAAAAAAGAGGCAAAACAAGAATGGTTTGATGAGGAATGTGCCGACATTGTAAAGAAAAGAAAGCTAGCAAAAATGAAATGGTTACACGAGCCAAATGAGGTAAATTTAGAGCAATTGGGTAGTATTAGACGAGGGAAACCACCAAGTTATTAAAGAGTAAAAAGAGGGAATATTTGAGAGAGAAGATTATTGATCTTGAAATGAACGCAAAAAATAGGAACAATAGAGAATTATATCAGGGAATTAGTATAGGAGAAGAAAGGGTTTCAGGCTAGAACAAACATAATTCGGAATGAAAATGGGGATATGATTGCAGATTCCAGGAGTATAGTTGGAAAAGTTACTTTAATCAGCTATTAAATGTACATACAGAACAGGACATTGAGGAGGATAATTTACAGACAGCACAAATGCTAGTCGCAGAACCAAATGCATTAGAAGTTGAAATGGTGATTGAAAAATTGAAGATGTATAAAGCATCAGGTTCAGATGAGATCCCAACAGAACTGATAAAATCAGGGGGAGAAAAATTGATGAACAAGATACGCTGCTTGCTTAGTATGATTTGGGAAAAAGAAGCTCTTCCAGATGAATGGAAGGAATCAATTATCGTATCAATTTATAAGAAAGGAGATAAAACTGATTGCAACAACTACAGGGGCATCTCATTACTTTTAACTTCTTACAAAATTCTAACAAATATATTAGTAAGCAGATTTACTCCCTATATTGACGACATTCTAGGAGATCATCAATGTGCATTTAGAAGAAACAACAGTTCAGATTTTTAGTATAAGACAGATTTTAGAAAAGAAATGGGAATATAATGATACTGAAGATCAACTATATGTAGACTTCAAAAAAGCATATGATTCAATTAAGAGGGAGAAGTTATATAGTAGCTATCCTGCTGGAGTTCGGAATTCCTAAAAAGTTAATTAGACTTATACGAATGTGTCTAAATGGCACAAAGAGTAGGATGCGTGTAGGCAAACAGTTTTCGGATACTTTTGAAATCCAGAATGGGTTGAAGCAAGGAGATGCACTATTCCTCTACTATTTAATTTTGTACTAGGGCATGCCATTAAATCTTTAGAGAATGAGGAAGGCTTACAACTCAATGGTATTAATAAGTTGTTAGTTTATGCTGATGATGTATTATTGGCCGATAGCGAGGAGATACTAAAGGACAACACGCACACACTATTGAGTAACACTAAGAAATTAGGACTGGAAGTAAATATCAATAAAACAAAATACATGGTCACACGTAGAAATTCATTATATAATGGAAATGGACAGCTAATGACAAATGAAGGAAATTTTGGGGAAGTGGCTGAATTCAAATACCTAGGAACAATAATCACAAATAGGAATGAGATGCACAAAGAAATTAAACATAGGCTCAATTCTGGAAATGCGTGCTATTATGCAATGCAGAGACTCTTGATGTCCCAACTCCTTTCAAAAAACGTTAAACTGAAAATATATCTTCTTCTTCTTCTTCACTTCCTGGTTTAGGCAAGAGTTGCCTGTTCCGTCTTCACTAATAGATCTAAGAACATCTCTTCCGAGGACGTCCGACATCTCATCTTCCTCTTGGAAAATGATGGAAGTTTTTTTTTTTTTTTTTTTGGTAATCTACTTTTTGCCATTCTTTCTAACATGTCCTTTCCACTGTATCTTGTTGTTAAATGTATTTTCTTTTATGGAATAAATCTGTAGTTCTTCGCGGATATTCTCGTTTCTTATCTGGTCCATTCTAGTGCAGCCTTTTACTCTTCTTAAAAATTTCATCTCGGCGGCTTGGATTTTACTTTCTTGTTTGGTAGTGGTAATCCAAGATTCACTCCCATACAAAAGGACAGGGACAGCCATTGTTTTATAAAATTTTAATTTTGTTTGTTTATGGGCTTTATTATTCAATGTTTTATTTATTGTACCACAAATAGCTTGAAACTGATGTGTTTTGTGTTCAATATCTTTATCATGCCCATAGCTGATGTCACATCTTAAATATTTAAAGTGGGATACTTGTTCAATAATTTCGTCTCTAATTACTATTTTTTGCACGCAGAGTATTTCTTCCACAAAATGCCATTACTTTTGTTTTACTTATTGAAATTTTAAAATTATAATCGCTACATATTGCATTTAGTTTGTAATGTAAGCAGCCAATTGTAACAGATCTTCATCATGGTGTAGTAAGACTAAATCATCGGCGAAAAGTAAGTTATTAATACTTGAGTTATTGTTCAATCTAAGGCCTTTGTCCATTATAATTTTCCATGTTTCATAATGTCGTCGATATATATATTAAAAAGAGTGGGCGATAGACTACACCCTTGTCTAACTCCATGATTTATTTAAAATTTCTTCTGACCTTTTTCCATCAGTTTTTATCACTACTTTAGTTTCTTCATATAAGCCTTGGACTGATTTTATTAGATAGTGTGGATATCCTCGTTCCTTCATTATTTCCCATAGTGTAGATGTATTTACTCTGTCAAAGGCCTTTCCAAAATCAATGAACAACAAATATGTTGGCAGGTTGAATTGTCTTCTCTTTTCAATTAGTCTCTTTATAATAAACACATTATCACTACAGGATCTTCCTTTTCTGAATCCAGCTTGTTCTCCTCCTAAGAGTGTGTCAGATATCTTTATCAATCTATTATTTATTATTTTTGCATATAATTTATAAGTGGAGTTCAATAAGCTGATACCTCTATAATTTTTACTATCTAATCTATTTCCTTTTTTGAAGAGGGATATGACTTCACCTATCTTCCAATTTTCAGGTATTTTACAGTCTTCCAACATTTGTTTATTAAGTTTAATAATTTTATTTCTGCAAATAAACCTGCATACTTTATCAGTTTATTGTTCATACCATCTATACCTGGTGCTTTTCTATTTTTCATTTCTTTCAATGCCTTCCTCATTTCGCTTAGAGTAATTCTGTCTCTTTCTGATTTTTTTTTTTTTTTCTTTCAGAAGGGCGTTTTATAACTAATTCTTCTTCGTTTCACCATAATTCTCTGTAGTGATTCTCCCATGTCTTCAGATCAATGGTATTTAGTTTTGCAGTATCTTTTTCTGTTGTATTTAATTGTTTCATTACTTTAAATGCTAAAGATTGTCTGCCATGTACATCGTGCTCTATTTTGGAAATAAAACTATTCTTCTACCAGTTTTATTATATGGGTGCGAAACATCGACTCTTACTTTAAAGGAGGAAAGGAGATTACAAGTATTTGAGAATAAAGTACTTAGGAAAATTTTTGGACCAAAGAGAGATGAACAGACAGGTGAATGGAGAAGACTACATAACAATGACTACATGGCCTTTATAGGAAGCCAGATATAATAAGAACAGTTAAGTCTCGTAGACTGCGATGGGCAGGACATGTTGCTCGTATGGGGAATGAAAGATTTGCATGGAATCTTCTTGTAGGAAAGCCAGAGGGAAAACGCCCATTTGGTAGACCAAGAATGAAATGGGAGGATAACATTAACTATGATTTGAGGGAAGTCGATTATACAGGGAATGATTGGAAAGCATTAGCTCAGGATAGGGATGTATGGAGGCTTATGTCCGCGCGGCCAGAACCTACGGGTTCGATAGTAAGTAAGTAAGTAAGTTTCATTTTATGAAATCCACGATTGAAGTTTGAATATTTATCTTTTGTTTATGTACACTGTTTCTTATTTTATCTCTTCTGTCCACCGCTGTGGTCTCGAGGTAGCGTGTCGCCTTGTCATGCAGCGGGCCCATATTCGATCCCCGGTCGGGACAAGTTTCCTGGGTTGTAATTTTTTTTCGGGGTTTTTCCTCGTCTGTAAGGCAAGTGTCAGGAAACTCTAAGGACCAAACGGTCCCCGATCATCATTTGGCCAAAAATAGTATCATAAACATATTCATTAAGTTTAGGAATAAGGCCTCTCCTGGCACATCATACCAATAGCATCATCCAACATATATCATCGCGGCAACGTAACTCCACCTTCCAGGCGACCCAACACTCAGAAGTGGGTTAGATCCATGCCAGGCGAGAATACCAGAATTTCGAAATAACAACGTGGTGGCATTGAACAAAAATAAAATTTATCTATTCTAGAAATTCCAGCTGAACGTCTCCAAAATTCTTTTTCTGCAGAATTTAATTTACTTATTGTTGGAGATTTTAGTCACCAGCTTGTGCGCTGTAGCATTGTGATCGTTATTATTGTATTAAACATATTTGTTTTCGTTTTAGAACTTATAGTCTGATCGCTTATTTTAATTTTGATTTTGCAGATTTGCCCTTATATGTATTCTCCTCAGTTTAGCATCATGACTTCCACCTGCACTAATGTTTCCCCCAAATATACATATTCGTCACATGCTTTTATTTTTGCACGTCCATCTTTTAAAATCAGATCTTTTGTTGTATATTCTATTACCATATAGCCTACTTCGTTTTGTACTAATTTATGTTCAGTTTCAATTTTTTATTTTCTTCCTTCAGTTTTGTTGTCATGTACACAAGTATATATATATGCATACACGGTGCGATCAGTATAGCATTGGACAGCAGACGCGGGGATTTCACTATACACAGCTGACGCACTCGCGGACAGCGTAGGATCGTGGTGATACAACCATACACATTTTCATAACTATTTTACAAATTGTTGTACTTACCAACTTTATTGACGCAGGTGCTGGAACTGTCCATCTTCGTTGTCCATACATTTTTGATACCTCTTTATAAAATTTTCCATAACTCGCTGTAGTTCTCTTCTACTGATGTTAATTTCGTCACGGATATTATGTTTCAGTTCTTCCAGAGTGCGTGGATTTTTCTTGTATATAGCGCCCGAGATTGAAAATGTAGGGGGTTATATAATAATAATAATAATAATAATAATAATAATAATAATAATAATAATAGCTTTATTTTACCTGGCAGAGTTAAGGCCTTAAGGCCTTGTCTACCACTCAACCAGGTTTAAAAAAAATACAAAAGAAAAGTCTTAAATCTAAATTACAATATATATATATATATATATATATAAACGATTACAAGTTATGAATACAATACAATTAATATTTATAATGTATTTTGATTTACTCTAAATTTAACGAATTAAATATATAATATGTACAAGATATATAAAAAAAACGAGGAAAAGATTAATGACATAGTATAAAATTAAATAAATAGAGAAAAATTAATTATTAGACAACAGGTAACTGTATAAGCGTGACTTAAAGGTGCCAAGTGTGCTGCAACCCCTGATATCTTGAGGAAGGAGATTCCAGGAGCGGGCGGAGGCTACTGTGAAGGAAGTAGAATAGGAGGAAGTGCTATGAAGAGGAATTGTTAGCAGACTGCTATCTTGTGACCTAGTGTCAATATTGTGGTAGGAGGATAACTTCTCAAATCTGGACGCCAGGTAAGTAGGAATGTAGGAATTCAGAAGCTTGAAAAGTAGCGAAAGAGAGTGCAATTTACGTCTGTCAGTAAGACGGAGCCAAGAGAGGTTATTAAAGTGTTCGGAAATATGGTCATAACGGCGGATATTGAAAATGAATCGAATGCAAGCATTATGAACACGCTGCAGTCTCTGCGACAAGGCATAGTTTAGATCATTATATATAATGTCACAATAATCGAAGTGTGGTAACACAAGATTCTGCACTAGGATTTGTTTTAACGAAACTGGGAGAAAATTCTTTAAACGTCTAAGATAATGTAAGATGGAGAAAGTCTTTTTACATATGTGTTTCACTTGTGTTTGCCAGGTTAAATTTGCGTCTAGATGTAGTCCAAGATCTATTACTGAAGAAGAATAAGGGATAATTATATTATTTATAGTAATGTTTGGAAGTGTAGATATGTCAAAGGTTGTAAGCAGTCTTTGTTGTCCCATTAGAATTACTTGTGACTTGTTAGGATTTAGATTTAGACGGATACTTGAAGACCAGTTAAAGATGGATATGAGATCGTCATTCATTTTCATCAAGCTGTTATAGAGAGAATGAGGAGGTGAATGTAGGTAAATTTGGAGATCATCAGCATAGAGGTGATAACGGCAGTGCTTTAGTACAGTTGGCAAATCATTTATGTAGATTGAGAAAAGAAGAGGTCCGAGAACACTGCCCTGGGGGACTCCAGCCGGCACGTTACGCCAAGTCGAAGATCTAGAGTTTAATGAAACGTATTGTTGACGACCGTGCAGGTATGAGTCAAACCAGGATACAGCGCTGTCAGACAAATGTAGGTGCTTGAGCTTTATCATAAGTAAGTCGTGGTCTACTGTGTCAAAAGCTTTGCTGAAGTCAAGTAAGGTTAAAGGAGTCAATTGACGTCTGTCCACGGCTTCACGAATATCTTCGGTAATTTTTAGCAAAGCTGTGGTTGTGCTATGACCAGATCTAAAGCCGGATTGATAAGGATCAAGGAGGTGATTTTCTTGGAGATAATCAGTCATTTGCTTATGTACAATATATTCCAGGGCTTTAGATAATGTCGGAAGGATGCTAATCGGTCGGAAGTCATTACAGTTAGTAGGTGTACTTATTTTTGGTATAGGCCGAACTCTAGACTGTTTCCATACAATAGGGAAGATAGAAGTTATAAGGGAAGCATTGAAAATATGAGTCACTGTGGGTAGTATAATGTCAATGATTTTATTTAGCATTAAAATGCTGATGTTATCTGTTCCTTGCGCATTGGATTTAATCCGCTTGAGTGCTTTTTTAACGTCTATAGGCGAAATGTCGTAAAAGTAAAATTTATCTCTTCCTATATGTGGGGATGGGGATAAGTCTTTAAGAGTGTCTATTTTAGTCTTGTTGTCTGGAGGTGTCATGGGTATTGAGGTAAAATGTTCATTTAAGTCATCTACAGAAATGTCTATAGAGTCAGTTGAGGGAATCAACTGTCTAAGTCCCATTGCACGGAGATTTCGCCAAGTGTCCCGTGCACTTATTTCAGGTCCGATTATACTGTGGGCGTGTCGTAGTTTGGCATTACGTATAGATTGTGTAGTTGTGTTTCTAAGTTGTTTGTACAGTTGCCAGTTCTCGTCATTTTTATGTCGTCTGTATGTTCGGTATGCTTTGTCTCGTTTTGACATAAGTTCACGTATTGAATCATTCATCCAGGGAGCAGGGGAGCGGGAAAATCGTCGGGTTTTTACTGGTGCATGTCTGTCGTATAGTTGTAGTATCAGTGTATTAAATGTGTCTACTTTTTCATCAACTGATCTAAGATTCCATATTGAATACCAAGGTAGTTCTAAAGCGTCTGATTTTAGTTTAGTATCGTCTATGTTTTGTAAATTTCTGTACGTAATCAATTTAGAGCGTCTTTTAGGACATTGGAGTGAGTATTCTACGAATACAATGTCATGAGCAGATATGCCAGGAGCAGGAATTTGTCCATATGACAGTACTTTCTGTGGATGTGTAGTCACAATTAAGTCCAGTAGAGTGTCGGAAGTAGCACTATGGTGTGTGGCAGAGAGAGGAACAATGGTCATATTAAAGCTTTGGAACATATTTTTTAGTTGTATGGCTGGTGAGTCAGTCTGAAGAAGATTTGTATTAAAATCGCCTGCGACAATAACGTGTTCATAATGAGGCAATGAATCGTTCAGAGCGTTTTCTAGATCCGAAAGGTGGCCAATTTTTGGAGGTTTGTATACAATGCATAAGAGACATTTTTTTAGACTGGCTTGAATTTCTACGAATAAGAACTCGGGGCGAGCGGAATATACAGAAGGGGACTTGTGGACAATTCTTGGATTAAGCTCATTTGATATAAAGGCACAAACTCCTCCACCTCTTTTATCTATTCTGTCATTTCTGAGCAGTGTATATCCGTCTAGGTGAACAAGGGACGAAGGTATGGATGGGGTGAGCCAGGTTTCCGAAATTAAAATGGCGCTCAGTCCAAGAGATGAAAATATGGTTTCAAACTCATCAAAGTGGGACAGAATGCTTTGTGAATTTACGTGAGCGATTTTAAGTGATGATTTATCAATAGAAAATGCATTCCTAAGTAGACTGGTAGTTGTTTTTTGGAGGGGATGGTAGGGATTGAGGAATGTTGCTACCTGAGTTAAAAGCTGTCTGCACAATAAGAGGGTGATTGGAGAAGGTGAGTGAGTCAAGGGTTGGAAATAATTCATCATTTGTCAGCTCAATGTTGCCAATAGCAGAAAGTAAAAATAAACTATGTACTGTAATAACTCTAATAAAATTAAAATAATTTAGCTAAACAAATAACTTAAAAAATAAAAATAAAACAAGTAAGTTGTCCTAAATAAAAAATAATAAACTTAAAACTTACCTAAATTAGAAATAAATTAACAATATAATTGTTAGCAAAGAAAAGACAAATAAAGTAAACATATTTTACACTCAGGTCCTATCTAGTTGATATCCGTAGAAGATCTAATTTTGCGTTTTTCGCCATTTACTTTGGCTATGACGGCACCGTCCATTGTCCATACATTTTGAATACCGTATTTTTGTATACTGTCTTGTAGCAGGCGATAGCGACACTTCGTTAGGTCCTCGCGAACAGTGACCCCACTTCCTTTCAACTTTTTCTTGCTTAGAAAAACTTCACTGCGCTTGCGGTAACTAACAAATTTCACTATTATAGCCCGCGGTCTTTCTGCATTATTAACACCAACACGGTGACTTCTGTCAATGTCTGTCACTGATAGATCGACACCGATTTTTTTGGCCACCTCGATGGCTTTCTGGTCAGTGTCCTCTCCGGCCTCTTCTTTTACACCAAAAATTCTGAGGCATTGACGTCTCTGGTATTGTTCTAGATCGTCTAATTTATTTTCCAACACCTCAATCTTTCTGTCTTTTTCATCGAGGGTCTTTTTCAGATCCTCAATTACTTTAGTGTTGTCCTCGATGGTCTTCTGCAGTTCCGCCACTACCTGGTCCCGCAACATGGACACAAACACCTGCAGAGTGCCGGGATCCTGCAGCGCCTCTTTCACCACACGTTTCACTGCTTCCTCCGTAGAACTTGTCGAATCATTGTTTGAATTACGTGTGTTTTTACCCATGTTGTTAAATGTACACACTTTTGGCACTAACTGATATAAATTTAAACTTAAACTGACTACGAATATACAACTTTAACTATGAAATAACGAAGGCACCTGCTGAAAAGTAACTTAAAACCTGGAGCGTAACTTGTGCGTGTTAGTAGCTAGCCGCCATCGGGAGAACGAGCACTGCTAATAATTATGTCATGGAGCATACGGTGAATTTCGCGCACTGAAATATGAGCTGTAGCTAAGTCTTGCTGGAAGAATGCGAAACCACGCTCCCTGAAGAAATGTCATTCACATATGTACGAGAATCGACTGTATTCCGAAAGAAAAATGGGGCCTATGATTATTTCGCCACTAATGGCACACATACACAAATTTTCGCATAATAGAGGAGCATTTCATGTACGGTATTAGGGTTTTCAGGACCCCAATGGCGATTGTGTTGCGAACTCACGTAACCATGGAGATGGAACCACGTCTCATCCGAAAAATATATTAAATGTGGATCTATTATGCCATTATGTATATTATTTAGCATCTACTCACAAAATGTACACCTACGAATAGGGTCACCCAGTTGAAGAGTATGTCTCTTGGTTATTTTATATGAATGCAACTTTAACAATTTAGCAGCTTTTTGTACGGAGCCATAAGATATTCCTACTTGTTGCGAAAGGCGCCCAAGTGATTTTCTAGGAGACTGCTTCAATAGATAAACGATGTCATCTATTGTTTCTTCTGTGAGAACACTAAGCGGCTTGTGTGGCTTCTTAGACTCGATACTTCCCGTTGCGTGAAATTTGTTATAGAGATTATGAACTGTTGAATGTGATGGAATTTTTACCCCGGGAATCGTGTTTCAAAGAGTCTTTGTACTTGGCTGACAGACTGAGTTAACAAATACTGATCATAAATAAATACACGTTGTTCAGTAGAAAAAGAATTAGTCTTTATACGGTTTACATTATACACACGTCATTCAGTTCACAAGGAAAAGCGACCGAGCACCTACTCGAAGCACATTATCTGACTGCGACCGTGAATGCGTGGGATGTACTCGTATACTGCTGAGTCAACGCACGTTTCAAGTCCCGTGTCTGCACGTGTAAGCCTTCGTTATCGCACAGCACAAACCCCGCGTCTGCTGTCCAATACTATACTGATCCCATTGTATTTCTATGCGTGATTGATTTCTCCCCACTGTCGATTTCAAACGATGAATTTGATTGTCAGTTGAGTAAATACAGTTTGTAAGCTTTATAAAGTTTGTACGTAGGAAAGGGATTTAAGGACAGGAAATGTGACGAAATAGAAGTTCTAGAAACTCATTATGGTGTGTAGTAAAATCAAGACCAACTCTAAATTACAAGTAATATACAAGAACACAAATATTGTCATTTATATAAAAATCAGACTGTTTGGAGTGCTGGACCACATCATCAGGATGGACAATAATAGAAGTCCTAAAATATTATTAGATGATGCAAAACCAAGTGGTAAAAGGAGAGTTGGAAGACTCTTGGACATTCAAATCTGTATTTTTTTTTTGTATACATAGTGATTCAATAACCATATTATAAATATCTATGGCTGATAGAAATTACAATTATCTATTAGGCAAACATTAAAAAGAAGAGTTTGGTGAATTTGGAAGCGAATCTTTAAAACCCTAATTTTAGCAACATACACTATTTTATTTGATAAGTAAATAGCGATGAAATATGACTTATGTCATTGACACTATCGAATCCGGACGTTCACTTGCGAACGTACATATGCTCTCCATACATCCCTATTCTGAACTAATATTTTCCCAATAATTTCCTGCGTCATTCATCTTCCTCAAATCATTGTTACTGTTATTCTCCGATTTCATTCTTTTGCCTATCTATTGCGCACTTTCCCTTTACAAGAATGTTACATGCCCCTCTTTCATTTCCTATTCTTGACACATGTCTTGCCCATCGCATTGCACGAGACTTAACTGTCCGTATTATATCTGGTTTTCCATAAAATCATGTAGTTGAGTGTTATGTAGTTTTCTTCATTCACCTGTCTGTTCATCTCCCATTGTTTAAAAATTTCTCCTAAGAACTTTATTCTCGGATACCCGTAAAGTAAGAGACCATTTTCACATCTATATAATATAACTGGAAGAATAACAGTTTTATACATTTCAGATTAATGTTTTTTTAGAAAAGTTGGGACGTTAAGATTTCCTGTAATACATAACTTAATAGCATACATTTTCAGAATTGAGCCAATGTTTAATTACTTTGTGCATCTTATTACTGTTTGTAATTATTGTCATAGGTATTTGAATTAAGTCACTTCCTCAAAATTTCCCTCATTTGTCATTAACTGTCCAGTTCTATTATATAACGTATCCGTGACCCTCGGGGTCAGTGGCAAGGAGCATCACCACTAGTTCACCGCGGCCGCGTCAATTAAAGGGTAAAAACATGGTTGAGACAAAGGTATCAAATATGATACTCTGTATAAAATCCCCTTAATCGTCCCACTAAAACAAAACAAAAATCTCGAAAACCTGTTTTTTTATCATAAGTAATGCCACGAATAAATTCCAATTTATCTAGAGAATTTGGAAATCAACAGCGGCATTTGTTAGGACTATTTAACGAATAAAATTAAGCTGTTTACTCACAAATCATTGTTTAAATATAGTCATTTTAAAATATTTATATATTTAATGGAAGCTTCTTGTAGGAAAGCCAGAGGGAAAACGCCCAGTTGGTAGACCAAGAATGAGGTGGGAGAACAACATTAACTATGATTTAAGGGAAGTAGATTATACAGGGAATGATTGGAAAGCATTAGCTCAGGATAGGAATGTATGGAGAGCTTATGTCCGCGCGGCCATGAACCTTCGGGTTCGATAGTGCCAGTGAGTAAGTAAGTATTTAATGTAAACGGCGATGTTTGAAAACAAATGAGAAAGTTTGTTATGTTTCATTTGTTCATCACTGCAACCTGATCATATTATTTATTGCCGAAGGATCGCAATATTGTAAGAATCCACCCTAGTGGAAAAAAAGTGAAAAACATCAAACTGTTTATAACCAACATTTTAGGTTATTAATTAATTTCTGATGCCCTATGATGTACATATGTCAATTATATTTTTCTGGAACGCAAATACTTGGCAAATAATACGTTTAAGAAAGTGCAAGCAGTGGTTACGTTTTTTTGTGGTATAATCAATTGCTACAAATGTTTTTCTATTATATCTCGCAAGCAGTATCTGGATATTCGTGCAATATATATATATATATATATATATATATATATATATATATATATATATATATAATCTGGGAGCCACTTGCATTCTAGAATTCTTACATCTTAATATATAAATTGTCATTTTCAACGTATTTCTTAGAGAGTCAGTTACTGCAAAATATTGCTAAAAAGGAGGAGCTTGATTTTATTATGATAAAATTAAATTGATGAAATCCAGGTGAAAAACGACTGTGATTGGTTGTAAATCAAAATTCATTGAAATGTGATTGGTCATTGACTCGCATTTGGGGTATGAGTTAAATAGTCCTAATAACAACGCATTAAATGTGAAAATAAAATTATAATTGACAAAATCTCATAAAAACGCCTCCGAAATTTGTTGAACCTCCAAACAAGTTATTCGGTGCCTTAAAAACCTACTAAGCATAAAACTGATGATACGAGTATATCTTTATATCGGGATAGGGCAGAGCGCTGTGTATTGGTTTATAAAGTGTCTCGTTGTAGCTTGGAATGTTTTGCAGTGTTATGAAAATGATGGTGCAGCCACCTGCGAACGAATAGCGTAATTAAGTATGAACACAGCGTTATCATTTCTTTTTATTATCATTCCACTTCTGCTGATTATACATCTAACTTTCAACTGTTGATTGAATTTTCGCACTTCCTTACTTTATTATCTCTTTATTAACTGCAGTTATGATGAAATCTGTATTCTTAAAGAAACTTCAACACTACATTTGCGTTTAAGACAATCGAAAATCAGAAAAAAAAACAATCAATTCGCGATACTGGGTTTTGAACGCAATATCTCCCGCATACGATTCTCCTTTATCTAACGGTTTATTTATAGGCATAATATGTGGTCTCAGAGTATGCAGAGGGTCCGGATTCGATCCATTTTGGGACAGGCTTCTTCTTGGAAGTTTTTTTCCTCACGAGACCGTATTATCTTTCAGCCACTCTCGCTTACGAGAGAGAGCGCGAATAAGACAGGGTTTAATCGCCTTCAGTTGTAAGTAAATGACTGTTATTTGAGCTTGATACCCTGTGCAGCTCGTTCACCACACGATGATTGGTGAGAAGTCTCTGTTATAAAGTGGAATGAAGTCTTCGAATTACCCACTTGTTCCCAAACTCTTTACAATAAATTGTCTGGGTAAAAATCATAATGGTATAATTGTGAAAATTGAGTTGTGCAGTTTGTATCGAATGTCAGAGAGAGTTTGTAGTGCTTCCTATCAACTACAGGTGGATGAATACAACTGCTTTCGTCAGTTTGATACCTACAGCAAATATTTAGATTCATTTTTATTTGTAACTTATACCGTTATGGTTTTCACCCATACAATTGAATCTAATTTTATAAATGAAACACGATTTTGTTTAATTTTATTTAAATTTTATTTTCTCAAAAAAATTTGGAAACATTTTATGGGGATTTTTGTTCATTTACTGGTGGAAGACTAGGGGATCGTTCCGGCATTTGCCTTAACGTTAAGGGAAAACCACCGAAAACCCTTAACAGAACGACTTGAAGTTAGTGAGTTGAGAAATTACCACCACAAAGTACATACACTTATTAACTAACCTACATCAAATGTAATGCTATGCGAGTAATCAAAATATTATCAAAATAATATTCGATTAGTCTATTACCATTACATTTGTTACCTTACAACACTTCACGTCATCCAGCTGGCGAACTTGGTGGTCTGAAAGTAAAGAAAACATAATATATTGTGGTATCAAGTTTCAATACCTGCGTTAAATTAGAAATTCCTATGTCTAGAAGAGGCGTTAAGCCAGGCAGCCTCATAGAACTTTTCTCTTCACCGTTATCATTCATACATCAAACATGCACTCCTATGTGTACACAATACTTCATGTACGTATAGTGGTCTGCCGAAGTGGTATGTAAATTAAAAACAGATAATATAACCATATATCTGCCTAACTCGGAATCGGAAGCACAAAAGGGGAGTGGGTGCTATTCGAATACAAACACACACATTATATGGATACGTACATAAATAAATTACAAAACATATAAATATAATGGCTACCCAGCATTGTGAGGAATTTGGTGGGTGGCTACAGTAAGTAGCGGATGGATACATGCTGATTGGATGATGGTTCGCCTCTGTGATGTGAGGGCAGCAGCCAATGGCTTGCTACGCCTGGATGGTGTAGATTTAATTCTGGATGAATCAGAAATTGTAAAATAATATTTACAATAAAAATAACGATCAGACAGTCCTTACTTAGCTCTTCAGAAGACAATTTACAAATAGCAGCGTGTAAATTAAATGGAATAGCAAATAAATAAAATATGACAATCTCTGAAAGTAAATCGAAAGTAATGGCATTCAACGAGAAAGACCACATGAGGTGTAAAATCAGCATTAATAACAGTACAATGCAACAGGTGAACAATTTTAATTATTTAGGACACAATGTATCATACTGCCAGAAAGAAGATATTAATATTAAATTAAGTAAGTTTTATAAAATGGACACTGAAAAATAAAACTTTGAGGAGAACACAATTAAAATTTTACAAAATTATGGCAGTGCCTCTCTTAACATATGCAAGTGAAAATTAGATTCAACCGTTCAGACAGAAGTAAATTAGAAGCTGCAGAAAAATGAAGTTCTTACGTTCAATAGCAGGTGTGACAATTTTGGACAGAAAAAGAAATGGAGATATTAGAAAATACTTAAATATCTTTAATTAACAAACAGAATTGACAAAATGAGATACAACTGGTATGAACATGTTAAAAGAATGCCTACAGATAGAATCCCCCAGCTGTTATTAAAGTACAACGAATAGGACATTCAAGTGTTGGAAGCCCATTTACTAGATAAGAAGATTCTTTAAATCCCACTTGATGTGAAAACAGGTCAAAAGGCCTAATTTCATGAAGTAGAAGAAGAAGAAATAACGGGAGTATACAGATAGCAATTTTTTTTCAAATGCCCCAGGTTTGTCTTTCGACATTCCTGGATTCTCTCCTGGCATGGCGTACTTGTAACCCACTTCTGAGGTTGGGGCGCCTGGAAGGCGGAGTTACGTTGCCCCGATGATATGGTGGGTGATGATGATAATGGTGCGCCAGGAGAGTCCCTAATCCTAAGCTTAACCTAAGATGAATATGAATGATGATGATTGCGATTGCCATATGATTTCCGGGACCGTTTGGGCCGTAAAGTTTTCCTGACATTTGTCTTACAGGTGAGGAAAAACCACGATAAAACCTCACCCAGAAAAACTGTCCCGACCAGGGATCGAACCCGGTCCCGCTGCGTGACAAGGCAGCACGCTACCCCGAGACCATAGTTGTTGTCCCGGATTTGCATAGGCCTATATCTGCTCCAAGTTTTTTTCTGAAGTTTACGACGTAATGTCGAAAATGAAAAATAACAGAACAAATGGAGTAATGTGTGTGTGTGTGTGTGTGTGTGTGTGTGAGTGTGTGTTCCAATGCCAACAACTGCACTCTAAGTGCTTCGAATTCTGATAAAAGGCATTAATGTGATCTATTTTCAATTGTTAAGTATCGCCACATTACGTAGGCTATTGTATACAGAGAGCAGCGTATGTTTGTGAAGTGGTTATGATGAAAAGATGAAAGAAGTTCGAAATTCGATGCTGATGCATAGCCTATTCCATGAGGCCGCGGCAGGCATAACGCCCCCAAACGAAGAATCATCCGCTATCAAAGGAATCAAGCTCTTTCTCAACATATGTAAGACCCATTGCGGTACATTGCAAAAATCCGGTGCACAATAGGCCTATACGTTTAAAAATTAAACACCGCAACATTCTTGGCATCGAAAAAATCTAAAATTAGATTAAATTAAGAATTGCAATTTTCTACCCCTTCTGGATTTGAACCACATCCCGTTAGTCAGGAAGCAGGCAGAAGCTATATTGGCTTGACTAGCCTATTAAAAATTAATATTGGGAAAGACAATGTATGGCAAATTTGAATTCTCATATTGTAAAATCCAACAGTTTTCCCTCTCCTTTTTGTATCAGAAGTTTTGAAGCCCCCCTTTTCATTGATCATTCCTACCTCTGCTGATCCCGATCTATGGGACTTAACTGTTATTATATCGGGTTTCCTATAAATATCATAAATAAGCAGTCTTCTCCGTCTCTCTTTGGTCCGAAAACTTTCCTAAGAACTTCAATCTCCTTTAAAGTGAGAGCCCATATAATATAACTGGGAGAATAACAGTTTCATATATTTTAAGTTTAATGTTTTTTTGGAACGTGAAACATGTGCTGAGCAGATACTTACGTGGGCGGTAGCTCATCCTCATCAAATTCACTGCTGCTAGTACTGTCCTCATCCTGTAACAAAGAAGGACCATGAATTGTAAAACAAAGCTGTCACAACCTCTTGGCCTAACTAACTCACTCGCTATAAAACCCGCAGGTTCATGGACGCGCGCACATAAGGTCTCCATATTTCGCTATCCTGAGCTAATATTTTCCAATCATCCTGTGTATAATTCTCCTCCTTAATTCATACTTTCCCCACCACATATTTCGCCTATCCTGCCCATCGGGTGTCTACAAGACTTAACTCTTCTTATTAAATGTGGTTTCCCATAAAGATCGTACAGCTTACTGTAATGTAGTTTGCTCCATTCGCCTACTTGTTCATCTACATTTCCTATGAACTTCATTATCAATTACTCGTAATATTGTATCCTCGCTTGAAATACGGGTCCATGCTTTACATCAACATAATACAACCGGCATAACCGTTTTATATATGCAATTTTGTTTTCTGAATTTTGGGATGACCGAGTAATTATAATATAATAGCGTGAAGGTAGAGATAAGATACAGGCTTGTCAGTTAAGGAGACAAACATTTTTGTTTGTAACATACTGGAGATAAGTTTTGGGTCTTCCCCACAATTGTAAATATCTTGAAACTTTATTCCCCAATTGTCCTTTAATACCATTTTGGCCATTATAATCACCCTATCATTACCGCCTGAATTTGTAGTAATGTCTAAGTATCATGTCTTAAATTTAATCTTCGTCTTGTCTCGGAAGTGGCCTCGGCATTGAGCTGATATCTCATTCAGTGAGTCACTCCATGTACTTGTGTGGTCAATAAAGTATGTTTGAGATGGCATCCTCTCCTGAAAGGTCGTGCGACATGATACACGTAGAGTAGCCTAACTATAAAGAGAAAGATAGAAATTGTACTTACCATCAACATATTTCCTCTCAGATTAGCCAGAACTTGCAAAACTATATCGTCCGGGTTGTCCTCTGAAAACTAAAATATACAAAAAAAAGAGTTAGATCCTGGTCAGGATTTTTTAATAATGTCGTTAATTTTCATAATGCCTACATGTTACCAGGTTTCGTTATATAAATAATTATGTATATAAGGGAAATTAATTAATTAAATGAAGCAGCTCATATATTATATATATATATATATATATATAAATAAATAAATATATATATATATATGTGTGTGTGTGTGTGTGTGTGTGTGTGTGTGTGTGTGTGTGTGTGTGTGTGTGTGTGTGTGTGTGTGTGTGTGTCTGTATAGAATATGAATGACGGTTGTAACGTCTCTTAGCTTTATTTACTACAAATCACAAGGCTGCAAAACGCGTCTGGTTAATTTATATTAAGTTGATATCTAATTTCATTATACAAGTAAGTCCCGGGGTGTTGCACGGCTTCATACAAAGTTTCTATCGGGGACGGTTGTGGTCTAGTAGAGGGAGCTTCTGTTTCCCTGTTGTGATGGGGCTTAACTTGATAAATCACGGGTTTAACCGGATTAATCTTACATTGTTTATTTAACTAATTGACATATTAAATCTTAAATCATCATGTAGCTTCTACTGAACAAACAAATTGTAGCAACTCATTTAGAAAGATTTAGAAATATGTTTATATAACAGCGAACATTTGCCACAAATAATATGTTTATCTTGCGACAAGACACAGGGAATTTTGGGGACAACTGAACAGAATATGCTAGAAGAATACTATATAAACTGAACCAGAGAGGGCTAGTGAGAGTGAGGTCCTAGGGTGCGCCCCGACAACACATTAGCCGTCCTGTGGGGCAGTTTACGTAAGTAGAGTTTTGTTTCAATTTGAGGGATGTTTAACTTAGGAATATTTAATTATAATAAACTTAAGTTCTAAAAAGTAATACTTAATACAAACAATCTGAGTTTTATCTATCTTTCTTGAACTAAGATTATTAGTAAATGTTGCATCTAAACTCAAAATTAATACTGACAGATTCTATCTTATACTTTTGATATTTATTTAATAGTATGTTAAAATGAGTCCAGTAATGGTTGACATGTTCTCATATAAATTCGTATTTCGTCTTGCTAATATTTTATTCCTAGATTTATTAAACTGTTTGTAACCCGTGACATTGACTTTCCTTTATGTAGAGTATAAGTAACTTGAATTCTTACTGGAAGTCCTGACTACAGCTCATGAATTCCTATGTATGTACATCCCTCTACCCGCTACCTATCAAGATACCGATTTATTAAGAACGCCCTTCGGAGAGTCCCTCTAAATCATAGCCGTCCAAACTACGGCCCGCGAGCTACATCCGGCCCGCCATGGCTTTTCGTATGGCCCGCGTAAGGAATGAAATGAACAAATTAATTTTATATTTTTAATTTAGATTTTAAAATGTAATATCTAGTTTGGACATCCCTGTGTGAAATTCATCTCTCTGGAATGTGGATTTGAGGTGTCACCGCTTCTCTTGACAAAGTAATAGAGATGATTCATCCCTTATTTTCCGTTTTCCCCCACTCCAAACTGTGAACATTAACTGTTTCGCTTGTTATACTGTCATTCAAACAGTAGCCTGTGCACGGACTAGTTGTAAAAATAGTGTTAAAGCTAGAAAATACTTTAAAAACGCAAAGTTGATTCCGAATGTAAGGAGTTTAACTAATCCTGGACCAGCAGTACCTCGTGCAGGAGCATGGAAACAAAGTGTTATGTGTTATTTGTAATTATGTTATTGCAGTTGTGAAAGAATATAACATTAAAAGACATTACCAAATAAAGCATAGCCATTTTGATAAATTTAATGGAGATGAGCGTACTGAAAAAGCGAACGAGCTCCTTTCTAAAGTTACGGCACAACAGCAGTTATTAATTCAGGGTGGTGGTGTAAGACAAAGAAATGTTACCGAAGCGAGTTATGAAGTTTCGAAACTAATTGCTGAAAACGGAAAACCGTTTTCTGATGGCGAATTTGTGAAAAGGTGTCTGATTGCTATTGCAAAAAAGTTGTTCCGGCCCGCGATCAATTGCACAATCAGTTATTGGCCCGGCCCATTAAAAAGTTTGGGCGACCCTGCTCTAAATACAACATTCCCAAGCATGAGGTTTCGTGTTCGATTCCGCTGTTGTTTTTTTTTCTGATACTTATTTCAATTAATATTCTTTGTTTTGTTTTATTTGTTTTGCTTTGTTTTATTTACAGCATATACCGTACTACTTACTTAAGGGAAATTATTTTCCATTGCACGACACACAACGAAATGGAAATGATTTCAGTTTCTCAAATAGTTGTGAACCAAATAGCTGACTTGTGATCATGCGCAGTGGCTTCGTTTTGGAACTTGAAAATTACCTGTGCACCATCAATTATTTCAAAGGGTGTAGCCTACATGTGAACCACTCACTCCATTCAAAATCAAGTTTTGTTCACATTGTGACGAGATTATCGAATATTGGGTTGTATAAATGTAATTAATCGAATTATAAATCATAAAATTATTATCGATTTATCCTCGGCCGTTGCGGGAGATTTCAACGCTTTATCGAACTTGTGCCTGCAGCACGAAAACAGTACGTTTCCGATCAACGTCAGTTGTAGATGGATCTATGAGGCGAGTCTTTTAGAAAACTGTTACAAATAGATATTGTAGAAAGTTGTTACTTTACAGTGAAGAGGGATACTGTTTTTCTCTATCCGAACTTTATAGTACGTTTGGTAATTTAATGAACTCCGCTGGCCGCCATAATCACGTGACACAGGAGAAGAGCTACCCGGTGCTTCAAAGTATGTCAACCATAAAATATTTTAGGATGAAATAGTGAACTTCGCTATCTTTCATTGCAATAATTTGCTTCTTTAACAAAATATATTGAAATACTTTTCAATATTCCCCATTAAATTGGTTAAATGCTTGGGTGAAGGAAAGAAGGAAATTATGCTTTTATGTAACAAGATATATAAAGAAGGTCAGTGGCTCGAAGAATTGGTTGAGACAGTGTTAATACCCATACCGAAGAAATGTAAGGAGTTCTGGACTATCAGGTTGATTTCACACTCTGCAAAGATTCTCCTGCGCATACTGAATCGAAATTTACGTTCTAAGATGGAAAGCGAATTGGAAGAACAACAGTTTGGCTTCCGGAAGGGAAAGGGTGCGAGAGATGCAATTGGATTGATACGAAGAATAGGAGAAAGATATATAGTAAAGATAAAGAAGTTTATGCAATATTGTGTGATCTGAAAAGGCCTTTGGCAGAGTGAATTGGAATAAAATCAGGATGATCATGAAGAAAATTTGGCTTGAGTAATCCTTAAATGAAGCAGCGAATAAAAATGGAGATAGGAGAAGAAAGTCAGAGGGAAGAGAAATATGGAAGGTAGTACGACAAGGATTTCCTCTATCACCTCATCCGTTTCAACATCTAGCTGGAAGACCTAATGAAGAACTGCTTCAGGAATAGGTAGGCATAAATAAATATGGGTCCCGCCGCGCCGTAGCCGAGCGGTAAGGTAGAAAGCCTTGGCGCAGAGCTACGGGACTTGCGCTGGTTCGAGTCTCCATGGGGGAGAAGAAATTTTCTCTTGGTATTTCGGCTAGTATGGGACCGGTGCCCACCCAGCATCGTGAGGCAATTGGGTAGCTACATAAGTAGCGGCTCCAGGTTGAGGAACCAGCTATAACGCTGGGGGACTCGACATGCTAACCACATGTCACCCCTACACTGGCTGTTGATCATCTACCTCTGTGATTACAAATGTGATGTGAAGGGCCAGCAGCCGGCTGGTTAAAGGGCAACCGCTGAAAGTGGAAAGACCCTCAATCGGATAAATAAATATGGGAGGAAGAAAAATTAAGTGCATACGATTGTTCTGATGATGAGGCTTAGCTAGCAGAAGATGCAATGACACTGAGAAGAATTCTGATGGAGCTAATGACAAGTGCGAGGATTATGGAATGAAGATAAATATAAATAAGACGAAGATCATGATTATAGAAAGGAATCCAAGGAAGAGACAACATGAGGATTAAAGATGAGGCCGTTGAGCAAGTGGAGAGTTTCAAATACTTGGGTTTTACTATCAGTAGTAACATGAACTGCATTCAAGAAGAAAAGCAGAGGATAGCAATGGAAAAAATAAGCTTTTAACAGAAGAGAAGCATTTCTGCGGACCTATGGACATAAGAATTACGGAAGAGACTAGTGAAGTGCTTTAATGTGGAGTGAAGCATTGTATAGTGCAGAGACGTGGATATTACGACGGAATGAGAAAAGGCTACTAGAAGCTTTTGGGATGTGGATATGGAGGAGGACGAACGTGAAAATGGACAGACAAAATAAAAAATAATAGATGTGCTAGACAGAGTGGGTGAAGGAAGAACATTGCTGGAACTCATAAAGAAGTGGAAAAGAAATTGGATTGGCTCTGTCCAAGAAGAAACTGCCTGCTGATGGATGCCGTACAAGGAATGGTCAACGGAAAGAAAGAAGATAAAAAGACATCAGATGATAGACAGTATTAAAAATAAATGGTTTGTACGCGGATACAAGAAAGAATGCTGAGTTTGCAGTGAAAGACCAGTGCTTGGGCAGAACACTATGTATGTATGTATGTATGTATGTATGTATGTATAATAAGCTGAACAATAAGGACCCTAATCAAAATTCAAGAATGGATTATATAAATATTAATTTCTATTTGATGTGCCATCTTCTCGTATAAAAATTAAAAAAATCCTCTATCGTTTGTTTTATAACGAAACCATACAGTATGCCATGCATTATTTACCAGGTACTTAGGTACTGAGATTATGTTACACAAGATTTTCCTTCGAGGCGTCAAAATGTCTTAAAACGTTCCTTGTTCGAACATAACATTAGTCGCCGCAATGCTTTCGATTAATATTATATTCATTTTCACAACGATTCTTCTTAGTGGAGTAACCCAAGAACCGATTTGTCAATTTCTCTCGTAAAATGTTTCCTACTTGAGTCCTAGATAATCAGTGGCTTTTGTTATACCTTTCCCATACATTGATAACAAAAATAATGGGCTACCATATTTAGCGTCTTTTGAAATACTCATGGTTAAGGAGACACTAGTTCTTTTGTAGGCCTGATGGATTACTTTTATATCCAAATAAATAAACAGTAAGAATTAAACAACACTGTGGTTAACAGGTTAATTGTGCAACATTTTAAATATATAAAACTCTATTAATAGAGAAACTATGCACTTTCCCAGCGCCACTGAATTGCTCTGTAAAAGCAGACGCTACAGTGAATGCAGAATAAGATATGCCAGCCCTATCGGACCACATGTCTCGCACAAATCAAACCGTAATTAATTGTTCGATAGTTGTGGTGTTATGGCCACAATTATAAAGGTGGTAGGACTGTTTTCTTTCAGTTTTGTTAGAATCAATTAGTTGTTTTTTGTAAGTGTATTCATGTTACTAATACATCACTACTGAAAAAATGCTTCAATTTTTATTTGTTTCTCATAAATTGCGGGCTACTTACGCGTCTTCCAATATGATAGAGGCCGCCTTCCATGAGAGCCATACGCCTTCTGATTTCCTGGATATCCCAGGATTGCTTCACAACCTAAAAAAGAAGAAGATAAATAAAATACTGCGAGTAATCTGAACAATGACGTTTTTGTGAGAATGTTAGCATCTCCTTTATTTCGCCATTATTGAATTAGTTATTATAATATTATATTTACAAAAAACTTTTCCCTAAAATAATCAGTGATTTTGTACTGATATATCTTACACAGTGGCGGTTCCTAGAATGTGTATAACTGTATATGAAATTAACTCACTATGATCCTGGCCCGCGCGAAAAATTAGCTCTCTACACATCCCTATCCAGAGAGAAAAAATAATCATCTCATTCATAATCTACTTCCCTCAAATTGTAATTAATGTTATTCTCCCACTTCATTCTAGGCCTACCTAGTGAGCGATTTTGCTCTGATTTTCCTACAGATTTTCCATCTCCCTCTTTATTTCCATTTCGTGCCACATGTCCTGCATATCACAGTCTACGAGACGTATCTGGTATTTATTGTATTTGGTTTCTTATCTTATGTGTGGCTCACTGTTGCATTGTCTTCTCTATTCACCTGCCTGTTCATATTTCTTTGGTCTAAATATTTTCCAAAGAACTGTATTGACAAAAATCACCATATAAATATAATAAATATATGACATTGTACAAAGTGTGTTTATTTATAATAACATTTCCTTGTTTTTCTCTTATTTTGGTTTTCTTGAACTACATTGTAATTTTCTTAAAGACATCTAAGCTTTCCAAACACTGTAACTACGTTGAATTTGAACTTTTATTGGTGTTTTCGTATGTGTATGTGTCTGCTTACTGTGCGTGTTTAACACTCTGTCCTTAATACGAAAGTTTAAACAATGTCATCATAGGTACATTTTCAAAACAAAGTTACGTTGTTTATGGATCGTATGTATAAAAATAAAATTTTATTAATGTGATAGCTATACCTTAACCGCTCTTAGAGTGAACCTAACATAAAACATCAATTGTATCCTTCCGCCATTCGCACTATAATTACTGTCACATTGACAGGGAGCACCTGTGAAGTATATTAAACATGTGATGGATGAATGGGGTGGATTACAAGAAAGCTGGTGAGATGTTTCACTGAACTTATGAAATACTATTTTTTTAACTTTATTCAAAGGTTTGCCAGACTTGTGTTTCAAAAATCAGATAGCGACACAGCAACAGAAGACTCGACACTTACAGCCGTTTTGTTGCATCAGAATCGACTGAAGCGTGACTCAAATACATCATCCGTATTTGATAAACTATTTCAAGTTGTAATTATTGATTTAGGTATATTTTAGAATATTTTCTATGTTTTGAATATTAATATTTTCATTCACGAAGAATCAAAAGTATATTAAGTTTACATATTTTTAATTTAATGAAGGGAATTACTTCTTCGCGTACTTATTGCTTCTACATCGTACGTCATTTTGATTGTATAGGTTACATTATATATATATATATATATATATAATCAAACTGTAGTAAAAGTTTCCATCTAGTTCTAGGGTATGACATGGAAATCTCATTTTCGACAAAAGTTACAAGGTCTCTTTGTTTTATTATTCTCAAGTTCTATAACTAAAAACTCATTTTTAACTGTCATTTTAAGAACTCGGATACTGTACTGATAGAAAAAGAAAGTCTCAAGAAGGAATGCAGATGATCCCAGTTTGTACAGTACACTTGGAAATATAGTTGGAAATAGGCTGTAACATATTTAGAAACTAATATAACGTATGAAATTATTGTGACGTCACATGAATGCAATCGAACCAGCACAATAAATCTTGCTCGATTGCAGGAATTTGTACCAAGTATTTTAATTGATATGTATATAACAACAATACAGTCTCCACGTCGTCACTAGCCAATAGTATTCGAGGAGTATACCTGCATGTATACTCAATACCCCTCAAGTCTGTTATCTTTTAAAGTGATCCTAATCAAAACAAAACCATATGACCTGCTCGCTTTTCATTGGTTATGGACACCAACGTGCGATGTAGAAAAAAATACGCACGCGAAAATGTAGTTCCCTTCATTAAATTAAAAATATGTTCTCTGAACATACTTGTTATTCTCCGTAAATAAATATAATATTCAAAACATTGAAAATATTCTAAAATCTACCAAATCAATAATTACAACTTAAAATAGTCCATTACGTATGGGCGATGCATTTGAGTCGATTCTGATGAAAGAAAATGACTGAAAGTGTCGCGTCTTATGTTGTTGTGTCCTCATCTCCCTGTCTTAAAGTGACAGTAATTGTGGCGCGATTTGCGGACGGATACAATTGGCGTTTGTTGATGTTAAAACAATTCTAAGATCGGATAAGATCTAGACCGTCATCCCACGTGGGTATTTTCTTTTAGTGGGAGTTGAGTACATATAATGTATCACTAACCCAAGTATACCTTCAATGAAATTAATGTTTATTCAAGACCCAGCACTTTGTTTCAGGGTTATACATAATATTTCTTTTTGTTTCTTTCCATGTCATTTGTATATTGTGTAGCTTCTATTATGTATAATTAAATAAGTGTAGGTAATTCATAATTGTTGATGTCTATAATTTTTACTCGTGCTGGCTAAGATAGCCGGCCCTGGTTCGATACCCAGCGAGAATGAAAAATTTTACTTGTTAAATTACTTTGATTTAAATTAATTAATTGCAAACTTTTCAAATCACAATACCAGGAGAGGTAGTAATGAACAATTTTTAATCGCTAGATTGTGCACCAGATCCCTGCATTAAATTACAAACATCTTTACAGTACATATGTTGAGAAGGCATATGGTACTGTTGTTAGCGATCGATCGACGGATGTGGTCAGCCTCCTTGGTGCTTTTATAGGAGCAGGCTATGTCCTTCTCCCTTCTCTTCATCATCATGAACATCCTAAACTCTCATTATAGAATACAAGAAAACGTAATGTACGTTAAGTCATATATCCGCCCAGCGTGTAGTGGATGGCATTACAACACCCTGGTGAGGTGGAAGAGAATACCCCTCGTTCGAACCCCATCAAAAAATATAATAATAATAATAATAATAATAATAATAATAATAATAATAATAATTAAATATTATGTAGCGCAGTCTTATGCTTACTTACTTTGACAAATCCACATAACAAAAACAGTGTATGCACCACCATGATGGTAATTAGAAAGTAGTCTTGGAAGGAAGGAGTTGGGGCGGGACAGAGCCCCAAGTAAACACCTAAAAAAATGTGAAAATATAAAAAAAATGTTAAAATATATTTATTAATCACATTAATAATATTAATATCAACTAACTCACTGGCACTATTGAACCCAGAGGTTCATGGTCTTGCGGAGATAAACTCTCCATCTTTATCATAAGCTAATATTTGCAATCATCCCATTTATAATTTACCTCAAATCATTGTTAATGTTTTTCTCTGAAGCCAGAACTCCTACGCCCGTTTAATAGGGAAAGTGCGGGGAATGATCAAAGAGGGATAATCAACCTATAATTGTTATACGAAATAGGCCTTGTCTATATCCATTGGATACGAGAGAAGCTGTTATTACAATGATACGACCAATCATATAGAAAACGCATATATGACCAATAAAGGCAACTATCGTAATATGGAAGTAAGGCACACTGGCAAACTAGGATAAAAATTCTGTACTTTCTTGAGAAATGGATTTACAGGCTAGGGTCATTGGAAGAGAATAATAATATAGACGACTGTTGAGCAGTTCACAGAGAGCAGCAAAATCTCCTGATGAAGTCTACCGCAGCAGTAGACGAAACGTCCAGTATTAAGAAAACTGGAACACGGTCATTTAGCCCGGAAGACGAACCTAACAGGGATCAAGACACCGGTCGTGAAAGCCTACAATTATACATATACCTAGAATATATTTGTCCTCCCATCCTAACTGCTAACATATGTCCAGCATGTGGGGCCGCTACTAATTCTAGTTACCCAAATTCCTCACGATTTTGAGTAGTCTGTGGTCCCGTACTGGCCAATATCCCATGGGAACTCTCATCAGGGCATGTTGGGTTAAACCACTCGGCTCGGGCGTAGGATAACATTAACCGTGATTTGAAGGAGGTGAAAACAATAGTTCTGGCTAAGGATATAATATTCCAATGTTTTCACTCACAATGAAGGGCACATTAATTTTTGAAGACTATATTTAACTCATGCCCCTAATGGTTGTCAATGACCATTCATGTTTCAATGAATTTTGTTTTACAATAGTTCTGGCTAAGGATATAATATTCCAATGTTTTCACTCACAATGAAGGGCACATTAATTTTTGAAGACTATATTTAACTCATGCCCCTAATGGTTGTCAATGACCATTCATGTTTCAATGAATTTTGTTTTACAACCAATGACAGTCGTGTTTCACCCCGCTCTTATCGATTTCTCTTTATCAGCTCCTGCTTTTGTGATAAAGAAAGCTCTCCCTCTTTAATAATCTGAACAAGTCAGGGCATTGTTTTGCAGTGACTGACTCTTCAACAAATACATTGAATATAGCAAATAATGAAAATATTCCTCGATTTTACGTGTTTTTTTACTAAAAAATAAATTAATAACCTATAATGTTGGTTATAATATACAGTTTGATGTGTTTCATTATTTCTCCACTAGGGTTCATTTTTGCACATATTGCGACCTATTTTGGCAATAAATGACCAGCCTAATTGGCTAGTGGTTAGCGTTTCTGACTATAGTTAATGAGGTCGCGACTTCGATTCCCGGTCAACAAACCATGGGAATTTTTCCTTAAAGGGAATACTTACTGTAGTTGCCCATGGTCTGGAATTTAGGGTAAGTTTAGGTTAAGAACTCGTCTGGCGCTTCATTATCATTTATCACCCATCATATCATCGGGTGGTAACGTAACACCGCCTTCTAGGTGCCCGAACCTAAGAAATGGATTACAATTCCGCCAATGCCAGCGGAAAAAAAAAACAGAAATGTCATAATAGACAACCTGGTGGCATTAGACAAAAAAAATAATACGATCGAGTTGCAGTGAATAAACATAATCTAACAATTCTGATTTGTTATCAAACATCGCCGTTTACATTAAATATATAAATATTTTAAAATACCAGTAACTATATTTAAATAGTGATTTTTGAATAAACAGCTTAATTTTATTCGTTAAATAGTCCTAACAAATACGATTCTTGATTTGCAATTCTTCTAGATAAATTCACTTTTGACATTACTTACGATAATTTTAAAACTACTATAATAGCTAATAGGGTTTATATTGCTATGTTTTTATTTAAATTTATTTCTCACTCTCAATGTCAAATGAATTTGTCTTGAAAAAGTATTTTGTACTTCAGTGTGAGTGATAAAATTAATTTAAAAAATCACAATATACAGCATTTAAAATAAATAATAATTACTTACAGAAGTCGGAAAGAAAATTACGCAACATTTTGGCCATTGAAGAAGAACAAGAACCTAATGTTGTCTGGCAACGAACTTAATAATGTGTGGATTGTTGGTTATCTATAGAAGCTTTATCCACTAAACAATTCCTTTTATTTGTTTGTTATTATAAGCAGAAATACTATTTCAGCCATTGTTTCATTTACAGCAACAAATATTGTCTTATTGTTATTATGTTTATAGATTTACTTGTTGTTTGGCCATCAATTATTATTTCAAAGGTTGCACATCTGTCTGATCCAAAAACTTAATAATATATGTTTTTTTATGAATATGAAATATTAATTTACGAGGGAGAAACAATTGTACTAACTAACTCACTGGCACAATGGAACCCATAGATTCATAGCCACACGGACATAAGCTGTTCATACATCACTAACTGAGCTGATCTAATCTACCAACTGAGTGTTTTCCCTCTGGTTTTCCTACAATAAATGTCCACGTCTCTCTTTCATTGCCCATTCGTATCACAGTCCTACCCATCGCAGTCTACGAGACTATATTCTTATTACCTATTGACATTCTTATGCAATTGGAACCCATGTCCGCGTATTTTTACCGTCAGTCTTTCGACCACCTACTTTTTTGGTCTGTCTGATTGTCTTTTACCTGCCCTTTATGGGTAACCCTTTCAGTAGCCATGAAACCGCTGACATAGTTCTCTGGTGGTCATTTATGAACGCAAGCAACTCCACCACGATAAGGTACAGATGTCCTGGAGGGGATGGTGAAGAACTCGTCTTATTTGTAATTTACCATATCATAAATTATTGTTACTCGAATCTACGGTTTCGATAGTGCCAGCGAGTTAGTTAGTTATTTAGCAGGTTTCACATCTTCCTGCGCCCAATTAATCTACTGTCATTCTCCTCCAGATCTATCGCTACAAATGCCATCGTTTAATCCGTTTCCCCTCAAAACACCATCTTCAACCAAGTGATACCCATTCATTCTTTTTACATTTTAATTGTTTGTTTTTCTTTTATGATACCCTCCATGATATATTTACCTTGTCGTGGTGGAGTGGCTTGCGTGCTTAAATGATCCTGAGAGCTATGCCGGCGGTAGCATTGCTGCCGATAGGGTTACCCATGCCGGACTGGTCGAAGGTGATAAGCCAGACGAAAAAAGTACCTTGGTCGAAGGAGTGACGATCTTTCATCGTAAAAATACAACCGTCAAGAAATGCGGACATGAGTTAAACTGGGGTAAAATTTTTCGGAGGTCAAATAGTCCCCCATTCGGTTCTCCGGGCGGGGACTACTTGAGGGAACCCATACCAAAGGCTCAAACACAGGGACATGTTCCTAGGAACATGGAATGTTAGGACTTGCGGAGCACTAGATATATTAACGCGGGAATTAGATAAATTGCCCTTGGATATAGTCGCTTTACAGGAAGTTAGATGGCCAGCAGAATGTAGTCAGGAATCAGGAAGCTTTGCATTATACTTACGGGGGTGCAGAAAGACCTGCATTTGGAATGGGTTTTTTAGTCAGAAGGAGGACCCTATCCGCTATCCGAGATATTAAGTTTGTTAGTGATAGGATATCATACATAATTCTAAAGGGTAAACGATATGATTTTATAATTGTAAATGTACATGCCCCCACAGAAGATAAAGATGACTAGATCAAGGATGAGTTCTATGAAGAATTAGAATGCTTATTTGATAGCCTTTCACGATATCATATGAAAATTGTCTTAGGAGATTTTAATGCAAAAGTGGGGCGGGAAGATATATTCAAACCAACAATAGCAAATTCAGTCTTCATGAAGATAGTAACGACAACGGGTTTAGATTAGTCACATTTGCCACATCGAAGAATCTCATTGTTAAGAACCAACACTTCAGCATAAGGATATTCATAAATACACCTGGACGTCCCCAGATGGAGAAACTCGGAATCAGATAGATCATGTATTAGTGGATAAACGCTGGCACAGTAGCAACATCGATGTTAGATCAGTTAGAGGGACAGACTGCAATTCGGATCATCATCTGGTCAGAGTGAAAATCAGACAACGGATATCGCTTATGAGCGGAACAAACGCTAAAGACGATTCTGTAAAATTTGAATTAAAAAACTTGAAAATGATGAAATGCGGCAAGAATACCAAATCAAAATCGCTAATAGATTTGAAGTACTGGAATCTTCAGAACGAAGAAGAAACTGATATAAATAAAGAATGGGAGGCTATAAGAGATACTATTAAATTGTCAGCATCAGAAAGCATTGGTTGTTTAAAAAAGAGGCAAAACAAGAATGGTTTGATGAGGAATGTGCCGACATTGTAAAGAAAAGAAAGCTAGCAAAAATGAAATGGTTACACGAGCCAAATGAGGTAAATTTAGAGCAATTGGGTAGTATTAGACGGGAAACCACCAAGTTATTAAAGAGTAAAAAGAGGGAATATTTGAGAGAGAAGATTATTGATCTTGAAATGAACGCAAAAAATAGGAACAATAGAGAATTATATCAGGGAATTAGTATAGAGAAGAAAGGGTTTCAGGCTAGAACAAACATAATTCGGAATGAAAATGGGGATATGATTGCAGATTCCAGGAGTATAGTTGGAAAAGTTACTTTAATCAGCTATTAAATGTACATACAGAACAGGACATTGAGGAGGATAATTTACAGACAGCACAAATGCTAGTCGCAGAACCAAATGCATTAGAAGTTGAAATGGTGATTGAAAAATTGAAGATGTATAAAGCATCAGGTTCAGATGAGATCCCAACAGAACTGATAAAATCAGGGGGAGAAAAATTGATGAACAAGATACGCTGCTTGCTTAGTATGATTTGGGAAAAAGAAGCTCTTCCAGATGAATGGAAGGAATCAATTATCGTATCAATTTATAAGAAAGGAGATAAAACTGATTGCAACAACTACAGGGGCATCTCATTACTTTTAACTTCGTACAAAATTCTAACAAATAAATTAGTAAGCAGACTTACTCCTTATAATGATGACATTCTAGGAGCTCATCAATGTGGATTTAGAAGAAACAGGTCTACAACAGATCAGATTTTTAGTATAAGACAGATTTTAGAAAAGAAATGGGAATATAATGGTACTGTACATCAACTATATGTAGACTTCAAAAAAGCATATAATTCAATTAAGAGGGAGAAATTGTATAGTAGCTATCCTGCTGGAGTTCGGAATTCCTAAAAAGTTAGTTAGACTTATACGAATGTGTCTAAATGACGCAAAGAGTAGGGTGCGTGTAGGCAAACAGTTTTCGGACACTTTTGAAATCCAGAATGGGTTGAAGCAAAGAGATGCACTCTCTCCTCTACTATTTAATTTTGTACTAGAGCATGCCGTCAAATCTTTAGAGAATGCGGAAGGCTTACAACTCAATGGTATTAATAAGCTGTTAGTTTATGCTGATGATGTAGTACTATTGGCCGATAGCGAGGAGATACTAAAGGACAACACGCACACACTATTAAGTAACACTAAGAAATTAGGACTAGAAGCAAATATCAATAAAACTACATATACGATATGGTCACACATAGAAATACATTATATGATGGAAATGGAGAGCTAATGACAAATGAGGGAAATTCTGAGGAAGTGGCTGAATTCAAATACCTAGGAACAATAATCACAAAAAAGGAATGAGATGCACAAAGAAATTAAACATAGGCTCAATTCTGGAAATGCGTGCTATTATGCAATACAGAGACTCTTGATGTCCCAACTCCTTTCAAAAAACGTTAAACTGAAAATATATATTCTTCTTCTTCACTTCCTGGTTTAGGCAAGAGTTGCCTGTTCCGTCTTCACTAATAGATCTAAGACCATCTCTTCCGAGGACGTCCGACATCTCATCTTCCTCTTGGAAAATGATGGAAGTTTTTTTTTTTTTTTTGGTAATCTACTTTTTGCCATTCTTTCTAACATGTCCTTTCCACTGTATCTTGTTGTTAAATGTATTTTCTTTTATGGAATAAATCTGTAGTTCTTCGCGGATATTCTCGTTTCTTATCTGGTCCATTCTAGTGCAGCCTTTTACTCTTCTTAAAAATTTCATCTCGGCGGCTTGGATTTTACTTTCTTGTTTGGTAGTGGTAATCCAAGATTCACTCCCATACAAAAGGACAGGGACAGCCATTGTTTTATAAAATTTTAATTTTGTTTGTTTATGGGCTTTATTATTCAATGTTCTATTTATTGTACCACAAATAGCTTGAAACTGATGTGTTTTGTGTTCAATATCTTTATCATGCCCATAGCTGATGTCACATCTTAAATATTTAAAGTGGGATACTTGTTCAATAATTTCGTCTCTAATTACTATTTTTGCACGCAGAGTATTTCTTCCACAAAATGCCATTACTTTTGTTTTACTTATTGAAATTTTAAAATTATAATCGCTACATATTGCATTTAGTTTGTAAGCAGCCAATTGTAACAGATCTTCATCATGGTGTAGTAAGACTAAATCATCGGCGAAAAGTAAGTTATTAATACTTGAGTTATTGTTCAATCTAAGGCCTTTGTCCATTATAATTTTCCATGTTTCATAATGTCGTCGATATATATATTAAAAAGAGTGGGCGATAGACTACACCCTTGTCTAACTCCATGATTTATTAAAATTTCTTCTGACCTTTTTCCATCAGTTTTTATCACTACTTTAGTTTCTTCATATAAGCCTTGGACTGATTTTATTAGATAGTGTGGATATCCTCGTTCCTTCATTATTTCCCATAGTGTAGATGTATTTATTCTGTCAAAGGCCTTTCCAAAATCAATGAACAACAAATATGTTGGCAGGTTGAATTGTCTTCTCTTTTCAATTAGTCTCTTTATAATAAACACATTATCACTACAGGATCTTCCTTTTCTGAATCCAGCTTGTTCTCCTCCTAAGAGTGTGTCAGATATCTTTATCAATCTATTATTTATTATTTTTGCATATAATTTATAAGTGGAGTTCAATAAGCTGATACCTCTAATTTTTACTATCTAATCTATTTCCTTTTTGAAGAGGGATATGACTTCACCTATCTTCCAATTTTCAGGTATTTTACAGTCTTCCAACATTTGTTTATTAAGTTTAATAATTTTATTTCTGCAAATAAACCTGCATACTTTATCAGTTCATTGTTCATACCATCTATACCTGGTGCTTTTCTATTTTTCATTTCTTTCAATGCCTTCCTCATTTCGCTTAGAGTAATTCTGTCTCTTTCTGATTTTTTTTTTTTTTTCTTTCAGAAGGGCGTTTTATAACTAATTCTTCTTCGTTTCACCATAATTCTCTGTAGTGATTCTCCCATGTCTTCAGATCAATGGTATTTAGTTTTGCAGTATCTTTTTCTGTTGTATTTAATTGTTTCATTACTTTAAATGCTAAAGATTGTCTGCCATGTACATCGTGCTCTATTTTGGAAATAAAACTATTCTTCTACCAGTTTTATTATATGGGTGCGAAACATCGACTCTTACTTTAAAGGAGGAAAGGAGATTACAAGTATTTGAGAATAAAGTACTTAGGAAAATTTTTGGACCAAAGAGAGATGAACAGACAGGTGAATGGAGAAGACTACATAACAATGACTACATGGCCTTTATAGGAAGCCAGATATAATAAGAACAGTTAAGTCTCGTAGACTGCGATGGGCAGGACATGTTTCTCGTATGGGAATGAAAGATTGCATGGAATCTTCTTGTAGGAAAGCCAGAGGGAAAACGCCCATTTGGTAGACCAAGAATGAAATGGGAGGATAACATTAACTATGATTTGAGGGAAGTCGATTATACAGGGAATGATTGGAAAGCATTAGCTCAGGATAGGGATGTATGGAGGCTTATGTCCGCGCGGCCAGAACCTACGGGTTCGATAGTAAGTAAGTAAGTAAGTTTCATTTATGAAATCCACGATTGAAGTTTGAATATTTATCTTTTGTTTATGTACACTGTTTCTTATTTTATCTCTTCTGTCCACCGCTGTGGTCTCGAGGTAGCGTGTCGCCTTGTCATGCAGCGAGCCCATATTCGATCCCCGGTCGGGACAAGTTTCCTGGGTTGTAATTTTTTTTCGGGGTTTTTCCTCGCCTGTAAGGCAAGTGTCAGGAAACTCTAAGGACCAAACGGTCCCCGATCATCATTTGGCCAAAAATAGTATCATAAACATATTCATTAAGTTTAGGATTAAGGCCTCTCCTGGCACATCATACCAATAGCACCACCCAACATATATCATCGCGGCAGCGTAACACCGCCTTCCAGGCGACCCAACACTCAGAAGTGGGTTACATCCACGCCAGGAGAGAATACCAGAATTTCGAAATAACAACGTGGTGGCATTGAACAAAAATAAAATTTATCTATTCTAGAAATTCCAGCTGAACGTCTCCAAAAATATTTTTCTGCAGAATTTAATTTACTTATTGTTGGAGATTTTAGTCACCATGCTTGTGCGCTGTAGGCCTGTAGCATTGTGATCGTTATTATTGTATTAAACATATTTGTTTTCGTTTTAGAACTTATATTCGGATCCCTTATTTTAATTTTGATTTTGCAGATTTGCCCTTATATGTATTCTCCTCAATTTAGCATCATGACTTCCACCTGCACTAATGTTTCCCCCAAATATACATATTCGTCACATGCTTTTATTTTTGCACGTCCATCTTTTAAAATCAGATCTTTTGTTGTATATTCTATTACCATATAGCCTACTTCGTTTTGTACTAATTTATGTTCAGTTTCAATTTTTTATTTTCTTCCTTCAGTTTTGTTGTCATGTACACAAGTATATATATATGCATACACGGTGCGATCAGTATAGCATTGGACAGCAGACGCGGGGATTTCACTATACACAGCTGACGCACTCGCGGACAGCGTAGGATCGTGGTGATACAACCATACACATTTTCATAACTATTTTACAAATTGTTGTACTTACCAACTTTATTGACGCAGGTGCTGGAACTGTCCATCTTCGTTGTCCATACATTTTTGATACCTCTTTATAAAATTTTCCATAACTCGCTGTAGTTCTCTTCTACTGATGTTAATTTCGTCACGGATATTATGTTTCAGTTCTTCCAGAGTGCGTGGATTTTTCTTGTATATAGCGCCCGAGATTGAAAATGTAGGGGGTTATATCGGGAGAACGAGCACTGCTAATAATTATGTCATGGAGCATACGGTGAATTTCGCGCATTGAAATATGAGCTGTAGCTAAGTCTTGCTGGAAGAATGCGAAACCACGCTTCCTGAAGAAATGTCATTCACATATGTACGAGAATCGACTGTATTCCGAAAGAAAATGGGGCCTATGATTATTTCGCCACTAATGGCACACATACACAAATTTTCGCATAATAGAGGAGCATTTCATGTACGGTATTAGGGTTCTCAGGACCCCAATGGCGATTGTGTTGCGAACTCACGTAACCATGGAGATGGAACCACGTCTCATCCGAAAAATATATTAAATGTGGATCTATTATGCCATTATGTATATTATTTAGCATCTACTCACAAAATGTACACCTACGAATAGGGTCACCCAGTTGAAGAGTATGTCTCTTGGTTATTTTATATGAATGCAACTTTAACAATTTAGCAGCTTTTTGTACGGAGCCATAAGATATTCCTACTTGTTGCGAAAGGCGCCCAAGTGATTTTCTAGGAGACTGCTTCAATAGATAAACGATGGCATCTATTGTTTCTTCTGTAAGAACACTACGCGGCTTGTGTGGCTTCTTAGACTCGATACTTCCCGTTGCGTGAAATTTGTTATAGAGATTATGAACTGTTGAATGTGATGGAATTTTTACACCCGGGAATCGTGTTTCAAAGAGTCTTTGTACTTGGCTGACAGACTGAGTTAACAAATACTGATCATAAATAAATACACGTTGTTCAGTAGAAAAAGAATTAGTCTTTATACGGTTTACATTATACACACGTCATTCAGTTCACAAGGAAAAGCGACCGAGCACCTACTCGAAGCACATTATCTGACTGCGACCGTGAATGCGTGGGATGTACTCGTATACTGCTGAGTCAACGCACGTTTCAAGTCCCGTGTCTGCACGTGTAAGCCTTCGTTATCGCACAGCACAAACCCCGCGTCTGCTGTCCAATACTATACTGATCCCATTGTATTTCTATGCGTGATTGATTTCTCCCCACTGTCGATTTCAAACGATGAATTTGATTGTCAGTTGAGTAAATACAGTTTGTAATCTTTATAAAGTTTGTACGTAGGAAAGGGATTTAAGGACAGGAAATGTGACGAAATAGAAGTTCTAGAAACTCATTATGGTGTGTAGTAAAATCAAGACCAACTCTAAATTACAAGTAATATACAAGAACACAAATATTGTCATTTATATAAAAATCAGACTGTTTGGAGTGCTGGACCACATCATCAGGATGGACAATAATAGAAGTCCTAAAATATTATTAGATGATGCAAAACCAAGTGGTAAAAGAAGAGTTGGAAGACCCAAATTACGGTGCTTGGACGGTGTCCAGGATGACAGGAATTAGGAGATGGAGACAGAGAGCTTTGGAAAGAGAGGATTGTGTGACAATTCTTAAAGAGGTCAAGGTTGTAGGACCACAGATGATGATGATGATGATGATGATGATGTGTAACAAGCGGAATCGATGAATATCTTGAAGCAGGGTTTTAATATTACCCAAATATTAAAGTTAAAATTAATAAATAATGTTGTATTTTAAAAATCTGTTTATGCTGAAATAGGCCTATAACATAAAATAAAAATCTAAATATCTCATTGTTACTTACTGTGAAATAAAAAAAACCTTAATAGTACAGGGCAACTTGTCTTAGCGGAACCTTCATAAGAAGAAAACCTGTAGAGACGGAAAAAAATCTCCAGAACGGTACGATTTTATATGTAAAATCGTCCTGTATTAGCCGGAAACCTTCATAACGCGGAAACGGAATGGGTTTTAAAGTACGAATAGTTAATTTTTACCTCAGTAAGACGGAAAATTATTCTTAAGCACGTTTTAATTACAGTATTAATGTCCACACGTGAACATTCTGCATATGACGCTGCTGCATTATATCGTTTTACCTTCTTGTGTTGCCATTGTATTGTGGGGATACCCTTGCTTATGTGTGACAGCGGGGAATCCCTCGCTTTTCCTTGCCTGCTTCCGTAACCTGCGAGGGAGTTGGAAAACTCTTCAGTCCTCCTGTAGTTGAGTTCTTCTTGTTTTTGTGTAATAAAGTTGTTTTCTATTGCCGTGCAAACTGTGCTGTGTTACATATTTCAGTTCAATACGTTATGTCTTTAAAACGTGCATGTAAAATCCTTGTAATTTGAGAACCCTTTATAAGAAGGAAAACTGCCAGGACGGAAATATATTTAAGGAACCGTCATGTTCCTTCATAGACATGTTTTACTGTAATAATAAAAATATTTTACCATATAAAGATTTTTTAAATAATTATTTTAAAAAATATCTTAATTCATTGTTGTCAGAATTCTAAATATTTCTATTAAACTTTAAATAATATCTATTTCTTTATACTCTCAACTAGATTGTGATTGGAACTAAAAGCACTTACCTTTGTTGTATGACCAATTCAACCAAAATCTTTGTTGGCAGGTTAATTTAAGAGAAACTTATAAAAATACTACTTAATCTTCCATTCCCTAAAACGTTTGAAAAATGTCCTCCCTTCTTCATTGAAAAAGTGCTTGTCTCATCTTTGATTATGCCGCATTTCGATTATTGTGACTTACTCTTAACCGACATGAGTATCACATTCGGAAAAAGACTGCAACGAGTACATAATGCTTGTGCACGTTACATAAGCAACATCCGTAAATCAGACCACATAACTTCAGTATTTGAAATGTTGTCTTGGCTCCTATTGGAAGACAGGCGGAAGATACATTGCCTCTCCTTCTTATACAACACTTTCCACCTCATCACTCCTTTATATTTCTACTCGCTTCCATTCGCTATCCTCCCACCATAACTTAAACACACGATCGAGAGAAAATTTAACTCTAATTGCATCGAACCCCTCACTATTCGTCATCCATCTTTGTTTGAGCCACCCGTCTCTGGAATTCCCTCCCCTCGTATATCAAGGACTGCCCGACTCAAAAATAGTACAAGCAAAAACTCACTGCATATTTCCTTAGACAATATACTATATAACCGTATTCCATGTATACTTTTATTATTTCTTTATATTTTAAACTTCATTTACCAAGCCAATTACTTAATCAAATTATAGGTTATTATTATTGTAACTATTATTATTACTATTACTATTATTATTATTATTATTATTATTATTATTATTATTATTATTATTATTATTATTATTATTATTATTATTATTATTACAAATTTGATTTCTTTCCATTGTCAACTGTATATTGTGTAGCCTGCTATATCTATTATGTATCATTAATCGTGTAGATAATTAATAATTGTTATTATATATATAATTTAACCCTGGTGAAGTGGAAGAGGACTTACGGTCTTAACTCCATCAGGTAAAATAAATAAATAAAGATATTTGTAAATCGATTGGTTTTAACCTTATATTTAATAGAATCATTAACCAATATAAATTAAGAATAATGTCATGTGACATAATAATAAACTTTATATTATAACATGTTAAATGTATTGAATTTTTCTATATCAACGTTTTGTTGTGATTGGAAGCAAGTAGTTCTTCAGATAAAATTCTTTCCGATTCAGGATTCAAGAATAATTTTATTTTATACTTAATATGAAAATAATCAACGCTGTGAATAAGAAGAAGTGATTTTAAATATATGTTGGAGTATATTGCCACCGGAATTAACTTGAACTTCTTGGAACTCATGACTTGGAATAAATCTGCAAGCTACAAGAAAAGAAAAGACCAGCGCACATCAAGAACCCAAACATAGCGCTACGAAAAGTTATCAAAATGCCACGACGAACAATCAAGTACATACACGAAATATTCCAGACACTAAAATAAACCATATTAATTGTAAACCAAATACCCTGCGATATACTCACAGGGTAAAACACAGGTTGCAAAACTTGTTCAAATAAAAAAAATCTGAATTATTTTTTCAACAATCATGTTTTATTAAACATCTTCTGTGTACCAACTTTCGACCTCTGAGAAGAGAATCCAGCTCTACTGCAATTTACCTGAATTAATCCCGATCCAAACCTAAACCAACCAGAAATCCTTGTGGGACATAAAATTCTTTATTAGAATTCGCTGTAAGAACACGTGTGAAACAGTACAATGGCTTGTACCCGTCTTGGTCGCTGGCCATCACGTCCCTGTACATAGTCTGCTGAACGCGGGTTACTGTCCTCACTACAAGTTTCTTCAAAATGTTTTCACACTTGGTTCTGCTCACTTATCATTATGTTGTGCTCATTTATAACGCCCCTAGGTTTAAAGTCACCCAGAAACTGCGTAAGCTAACCAAATTCCTCGGCAAATCTAATTTATGGTCCGATTTTTCTAGTTTACGAAACATTTTTATTTTGTTCATTAAATCGTGTATATGTGAGTCATGTATTCTACAAATATAACAAAATTAAATAATCGCTCTAATGTCCGCCATGTTTATTTTTTCGTAATAAAACTCAATAGATACGATTTGTTAAAACAAAAGAAATATAAATTCCGTAAACCAGCAAAATCAGATCATAAATTCGACTTGCTGTTGAGAACTATTTTTTTGTAAAAAAAGAAAAGAGTTCAAACATTTTAACAAATGCTATCGATTTTATTTATAAACATCATACATGACCATAAAACATATATATCCATCCATCGTAATTCTGCCCGAGGGCAGGTCTTTCACTGTAATCATAGCATGTTCATGTCATGTTTTGCAGCTTTTCTAGAGAATTATAGGTGTGGTAGCTTCCCGTTGCTTTCCACACCGGTGAAGGATGATGATGATGGCCGGATGATTTTCGGGGACCGTTGGGCCCTAAGCTTCCTAACATTTGTTTTATAGGTGAGGAAAAAACACGAAAAAAACTCGCCCAGGAGCCTGTCCCGACCGGGAATCGAACCCGGGCTCGCTGCGTGATAAGGCAGCATGCTACCTCGAGACCACGGCGGTGGACAATATAATATATATAATATATATATATATATATATATTATATATACACGCACACACACACACACACATTACAGGGAGTCTTGAGGTCCCAATAAAAAAGACGTTAAACTAAAAATATATAAAAATATTATTCTCGCAGTAATATTATATGGATGTGAAACAAGGACTCTTTCTTTAATGGAAGAGAAAAGATGACGAGTATCTGAGAATGAAGTTCTCAGGAAAATATTTGGACCAAAGAGAGATGAACAGACAGGTGAATGGAGAAGACTACATAATAGTGAGCTACACGATCTTGATCATAGAGAACCGAAGATCTTGATAGGAAACCAGATATAATAAGAACAGTTATATCTCGTATACTGCGATGGGCAGGCTGTGTGGCACGAATGTGAAACGAAAGAGGGGATGGAAGCTTCTAGTAGGAGAACCAGAGGGAAAACGCCCAGTTGGTAGACCAAGAATGAGGTGAAAGAATAACATTAACATGATTTGAGGGGATAATTGGAAAACATCAGCTCAGGATAGGGATGTATGGAGATCTTATGTCCGCATGGCCAAGAACCCATAGTGCCAGTGAGTTAGTAAAATAGATGAAAATTTGAAGAAAAAATCAATTTTAGTTTTCAAGTGAATATTCTGATTAATTTCGCTAAAAGGTTGATGGTTGTGATACGTGGACAGTGGCCTTCCCGCAGGGAACACCGCATCACAACAGCTAAGTGACGTGTTCTTCAAACCGGCCGGTGAAAGGTCACACGATTGGGAACAAGTTGTTTTCTAAGATTTAAGGGAACACGATGATATAATAATACATTACAAAGCGAGGTTAGGAAGTGGTTTTTACAGAATCGAGGAAATTTTAATTTCCGAGATTTTGTAAAACACTTCACAAACGTGTGTTGTAGATTATTTTTTACACTTCAAAATAATAAATAATAGTAAAATAATAACATTTTTGTTGGAAATATTTGTGTTCATTATAAACAACTGACTTACGTTAGCAGTCAGGCCAATGTATACGCTAAATGCTGAAATAATTTAGTTGAGATTACAGCAGGCTCCTCACCAATCAGGCATTAAATGGCGGCAAGTATGAATGAGGGTAATCAAAGTAATGAAATTGAAGAAGCGTGGGAAGTTGTGTGTGCGTCTTTAGTGCCAGAGAAATGTAAGTCAAGATCATCATCATCCGGTATCATGGCAGCTGCCGCCGTCTTCCGGAAACCAAATGCCATTCCCCTCTGTCCATCCATTGATCTTCCTCCATTCCTTTGATATTAATAGCTGCTTATACCCCTTCTATCCAAGTTTTCTTCGGTCTTCCTCTCTTCCTCCTTTCCATTAGGATCCATTCCATAACAATTTTAGGCAATCTTTGTTCTGGCATTCTTTTGACATGGCCATACACTGTAATCTTTTCTTTTCTATAATGTCTAATATGTCCTGCTCCTCTTGTACAACCATAATTTCCCTTATTTCTTTATTTCGTATTCTATCCATTCTAGATTTTCCAGCTATCTCCTTAAAACATCCATTTCTGTACTTAAAATTCTTTTCATTTCCCTGGTAGGAATTTGCCAGACTTCAGCACCATATGTTAAAATGCTCTGAATTATGGTTTGGTATGTTTGCAATTTTCTATTTTTTGTAATATTTAGCATTTATTGCTTGTTTTGTTTGTGTGGTTCTATTTTCAATTTCTACTGTGTTATCGCCTGAATTGTCTAATTTTGTTCCTAAATAAGTGCATTCAATCAAGATATTTAAAAAAAGTGCTTTTTCATTCAGAAAGTGGCTGCAGGAGAATAATTGTACTGTAAGTGGAAAAAGTATGATTGCTTATTTCGTGCTCAGGAGTGAAGCATTAAAGTCTCCAGTTAAGTAAATTTTCAATATTGTTTCAAATAAAGTTCAGTTCATTTAAAATGCAGTGATTTGTTTCGTATAATGTATATTAACACTACCTTTTGGATATATTTTCGTATATACTTTGAATGTAGTTTACATAGAGGGCAGTGGTTTTACTTCCCGCCCTAGGTAGGTTTTGTAATGTTACAGTATATTTATTTAGTGATTGGTAACCCCGAAATTTAGAAAATTGAACTTTCAACCATGGCCGCAATTCCTGTAAGTACGACAGAACGCAGTATCGTACAAAAAAAACCCTTTTAGCTAATTTCGAAATGATGTAGCTATTGAGGTTGATGTAATGAACGCTGTATTGAAATTGGGGTGGGGTTGTACAAGACCAGCTTTTTACTTACGCGAGTTATACCATTTTTGATGCAATTTAAAGTATTACGAAGTGTTAATGATACAATTTAGCTGCGGGATTTTACCATCGTCAAAATATTGAAACGTATCGTGAAATGAAGTAGTGGAAATATGATTTTACGTTGTAACCGTCAGACATATTAAATTTTTCATAGAATAACTGATACGAAGAGGTCATTTATTTTACGTATCAAATCACATTTAAAATGCAAGGAAACTAAAAGCTAACCAAACCTAAATCATTTACTGTAAACTAAATCAATTACTCTAACGTAGGTGAATTCCAGGGAACGTCCTTTTTATTATTTTACGCGGTTAATAAATAAAAGACAAATTCGGACATAATTTGTTGAAGCCACGGATATGCTGTATATGATTAAATGTACACAATGTGGTTTACACATTGTGCTCATTTGTGGTTTATCGCTGGTCATCGGTGGTATATCGCAGGTTAAAAGTGTGATAATCGGTGGTTTATCGCTGGTTAGAAGTAAGAACTGTTGTAACTTTTGTGGTCACGACAGTAAATAGTCCCACTTTATTTTCATATTTACGAGAAAATAAAGAAATGATAATTACTTTCCCGCAGTAAAATACGTTAAATATAACATTTCATTAACATTTATTGCAATTAGGTACTGTTAAGGTGCGTATATAAAAAGGCACTCTTCTCCCACCCGGCCGAAATTGGTTGTCAACTGATATAGCGTGGGATAAGTCCTGTCATAATGTATTTTTACAAGGGAACCGTCAACCATTACGTGCCGAATCCTACCTTGAAATTTCTCCCAGAGAAGCGTTGTGATATCCCAAGGTCGTGTCCAAAAAAAATATCTGCTGCTTTTACCTGCAAGGCACAGAAATCCAGCACTAAATCTACCATTTAAACTAAAGGGAATCAATACAACTCCCGAATTAGTAGATTGGGTAACCCTCACTACCTATCGTCCCGCCTCACTTCATTCCACTCTTATTCATGCAGAGTGTCCATCTGCTCCGTACACCGGGTTGCCATTAATAATAATAATAATAATAATAATAATAATAATAATAATAATAATAATAGCTTTATTTGACTTAACAGAGTTAAGGCCTTAACCCATTTGCCTCAAAAGACGAGGTAGACTCGCCAACTGTTAAATGGCCTTCAACTCAGAAGATGAGTAACACTCGCTTAACTCTGCTTTTAGGGATATATTTTGCAATATTTTGTATATCCCTTGACAGGGTAATCTTTTATTAACATTTATGAATAGTAGAGGAATGTGTTTTGGCCTTCACCTTTATTTTGATATCAAGTACCATTATATTTTGTTTGTTTTGAATGTCTTAAAATAGACAATAAAATTTACAGTAACTTAAATCCGATTTATGGGGAAATGCATTGAACATGTAAAACTGAAGCGACTGGGTTAATGCCTTGTCTACCACTCAACCAGGTTAAACAAATACAAAAATATTTCTTGCATCTAGTTACAATAAAATTAAATATTACGTAGTATTTCTTCTTCTTCTTCTTCGCCTTTCCTCCATTATTGTTCTGACGTAGGTTTTCCATTTCCATCTTAGTCTTCCAGGGGGTGACCATTGGTATAGGCTATATTTTTTGGCCATCTTTCATTTTCCATTCTTTGTACATGGCCATACCATTTAAGCGTTTGATTTTCAATTCTCTTAACAACAGATGTGGTGACCTTCATTTCTCTCCAAAGGAATTCATTTCTTATTTTATCCTGTCTTGTTTTTTGGAGGCTTCTTCTAAAATAATCGAATTCAACTGTTCTAATTTTATTCTTTTGTAATTCCGTCAAAGACCAAGTTTCGCTTCTATATGACAAAATATTCTGTATTATGCTCTTATAAATTTTCATTTTAGTTTCCTTTGTAATATTTTTGTTCCAAATTACTCCATGTAATTGTATTTCTACAATATAATTATTATTTACAAAATGTTTTGAATTTAATCTAGTTTTAACAAATGAAATTTAAAATATACAAGATAAAAAATGAGAAAAAATTAATGACACAGCAGAAATTTAACTCTAGAGAAAAATTAATTATTATACAACAGGTAACTGTATAAGCATGACTTAAAAGTGCCAAGTGTGCGGCAACCCCTTAGACTTTCATTTCGATTTCTGTGCCTTGCAGGAAAAAGCGGCAGATATTTTTTGGGCATGACGTTGGTGCATCACATCATCATCCGGTATCATGGCAGTTGCCGCCGTCTTCCGGAAACCAAACGCCATTCCTCTCTGTATATCCATTGACCTTCCTCCAATCTTCTGTTGTTCATAGCCCCTTGTACGCCTTCTATCCAAGTTTTCTTCGGTCTTCCTCTCTTCTTCCTTCCATTGGGATCCATTCCATAACAATTTTAGGCAATATTAAATATAGCAAATAAAGCAAATTTTGCTTTGGCATTCTTTTGACATGGCCGTACCACTGTAATCTTTTCTATAATGTCTATGATGTCCGGCTCCTCTTGTACACCCATAATTTCCCTTATTTCTTTATTTCGTATTCTATCCATTCTACATTTTCCAGCTTATCCTCTTAAAACATCCATTTCTGTACTTTAAATTATTTTCATTTCCCTGGTAGGAATTTGCCAGACTTCAGCACTATATTTAAAAATGCTCTGAATTATGGTATGATATATTTGTAATTTTCTATTTTTTTGTAATATTTTTGCTCCGCCAAACAGAGTTTAAAGCACTTATTGCTTATTTTTTTGTGCGATTATATTTTTTTTAATTTCCACTGTGTTATCGCCTGAATGGTCAAATCGTGTTCCTAAATAAGTGCATTCAATACTAGGTTTTAGTTCTTCTCCATTGTTGAAATTTATATTTTCAATTTCTTCTCCTACACACAGATATTTAGTTTTCTCAACATTTATATAAAGTCCCCACTTTTCATATCCTTCTTTTAGTTTTCTAAAGTTTAATTTTCTCTGGGAGAAATTTCAAGGTAGGTTTCGGCATGCGATGGTTGTAATTTTCACTACTTGACGCGAACGGGAATTTCAAATAGAAAAAAAAAATTGTGTCGTCTCCTGGAATACCTGATTATCTCAATTGGTTAGTGCGCCAGCTAATAAAGGTTGATATCTTAGGTTCAAATCCCGGTTCAGGTATAAACATTTTTCTCTTTAATTGTATGTTTCATGAAAAGTTTTTGGATAAAGTTTTACATATGCAACACTGTCTAACTCACTCGTACTATCGAATCCGAAGGTTCATGGCCGCGCAGTCACATGCCCTGCACACATCTCTATTCTGAGCTAATGTTTTACAGTCATTTCCTGTATAATCCACTTCCCTTAAATCATGATTAATTGTATTCGCCCACCTTATTCTTGGTCTAGCAACTAGGCGTTTTTCCCTCTGGCTTTCCTACAATAAGCTTCTATGGCCCTCTTTCATTTTCCATTCATGGCATATGCCCTGCCAATCGCAGTATATAAGACTTAACGCATCTTATTAAATCTGGTTTCCCATAAAAAAAAACATGCAGCTAACTGTTTATAGTCTTCTCCATTCCCCTGTCTGTTCATCTCTCTTTGGTCCAAAATGTTTGCTAAGAACTGTATTCTCAAATACTTGTAATATTTTCTCCTGCCTTAAAGTAAGAGTCCATGTTTCACATCCATATAACATATGTGGTGAATAACAGTTTTATATATTTTGAGTTTAATGTTTTTTGAGACAAGTCGGGACGACAAATAGATCACAGAGTGTTAAATATATGAACATCGTAGACTGATTGCCCTTAAATGACCTTCACCTTGAAAGATGTGTCTTGTAAGAGTGCGTGACTAAAGTTATTAATTAGAGTGTTCAGTCAATGTTTAACTTTAATGAACAATTAAGCAAATATTTTCAAGATGAAATTATAAAAAAGTTGATAATTCACAGGCCTAAAATCTAAGGGGGCATCTCATTACTTTCAACTTCATACAAAACTCTAATATATTAATAGACTTATTCCCTATATTGACGACGTAATAGGTGAACATCAATGTGGATTTAGAAAAAAACAGGTCTACAATAGATCAGATTTTTAGTTGGCAGGTTTTAGAAAATAAATGGGAATATAAATAGCAATTTGCATCAACTCTATGTAGACTTCAAAAAGACGTACGATTCAATTAAGACGGAAAAGTTATATAGTATCCTGCTGGAATTAGGAATTCCTAAAAAAGTGAGTTAGACTAACACGAATGTGTCTAAATGGCACAAAGAGTATGGTGCGTGTAGGCAAACAGTTTTCGGATACTTTTGAAATTCATAATGGGTTAAAGTAAGGAGATGTATTATCTCCTCTGCTATTCAATTTTGTATTATAGTATTCCATTGAATATATACAGGAGAAAAATGGCCTACAACTCAATGATATTAATAAGCTGTAAGTATATGCCACTGATATATTATTATTATGTGATAGCGAGAAGATACTAAGGGCCAACACGCACACTCTATTGAGTAACACTAAGAAACTGGAGCTGGAATAAGCAACAATGAAACTGAATGTTTACACTTAGAAATGCATTATATAATGGAATTAGTTAATCACAAGTGAGGGAAATTTTGAAGAAGTGGCTGAATTCAAATAGGCTACCTAGGAACAATAATGAGGTGCAGAAAGAAATTACATATAGGCTCAATTAGTATGTATTATAGGGATTCTTGTCATCACAACTTCTCTTAAAAAAATTAAATTGAAAATATATAAAACTGTTATTCTTCCAGTTATATTATATAGCTGTAGAACATGGACTCTTACTTTTAAGGAGGAGAAAATGTTTGAGAATGAAGTTCTTAGGAACATTTTTGGACCAAAGAGAGATGAACAGACAGGTTAATGGAGAAGACTACATAACAGCGAGCAAACCAGATATAACAAGAACTGCGATGCTCAGCACATGTGGCAGAATAGAGAATGTTGGAATGGCATAGAATCTTCCTGTAGGAATATTAGAGGGAGATTGCCCAGTAGGCAGGCCAAGAATAAGGAGGGAGAATAACATTAACCATGATTTGAGGGAGGTGAATTATTCAGAGGATGTTTCTAAAACATTAGCTCAGGATAAGGATGTATGGATAGCTTATGTTCGCGCGATTCGGTAATGGCAGTTAGATATAATTGTTCCAATCATACACCATGCGCATGCGTCAACAAAAGCTAAGCTGTTTACACTATGGTATCACGGGATGAGCCAACATATACACGATATTTAACGAACCTAAAAGCTAACCTAACGCAATTTAAGCACTCTAACCTGTGAAAGAATGAAACGCCGAAAAATAAATAGTAAGTTCTGAAATTCTTAAGTATATATGTACAGTTAATTAGTACATACTAATGTTGGCTGCACTGGAAATTCGTTAAAATAAATTTGGCTGCCACAAATTCATGTTACATAGCCTATACTGTTAAATATCATAGACTATTTAACTCATGCCCCAAATGGGAGTTAATGACCAATCACGTTTCAATGATTTCTGTTTTACAACCAATCAGAGTCTTGTTTCACGAAATATTTATCAGTGTTATAATTACCATATTAAAGAAGGCGCATCCTTTTTAATATTCTGAACAGGTCTGACCATTATTTTGCAGTGACTGAGGCCACGAGAAAAACGGCTACCAGATTGAATATATAGTGCATAGATGTCAACACATGCCTCATGCGGGAGTTAATATAAAAACATTTGTAGCAATTGATTATACCACCAAAAAAAAAGAAACCACTGTTTGCACTTTCTTAAATGTATTTTTTCCCAGGTAACAATCCAGAAAAATATAATTGTCATATTTACATCATACGACATCAAAAATGAATTAATATACAGTTTGATGTGTTTCATTTTTTCTCCACTAGAGAGCATTCTTACAATATTGCGTTCCTTTGGCAAAAAATAGTATGATCTGTTGCAGTGATAAACAAAAGAAGCTGATGAAGCGTACCTATCGTTTCTCATTTGTTTTCAAACATCGCCGTTTACATTAAATATATAAATATTTTAAAATAACTATAGTTAAATAATGATTTGTATCCGTCGCTGTGGCGTAGTCGGTAGAGTCCCTACCTTCCACTCCGGCGACCCGGGTTCGATTCCCGGCGGGATAAGGGATTTTAAAATCTCAACCTTGGGATTGGGTGTGTGTAGTGTCCAAGTTGTACCCATTGGGTTTAATTCCTCTAAAAAAATGATTTGTGAGTAAACAGCTTAATTTTATTCGTTAAATAGTCCTAACAAATGCCACTCTTGATTTCCAAATTCTCTAGATAAATTCACTCCTCACTTCGTGAGTCGTGAATTTATCGATACTTTGGAAATCACTCGTGGCATTACTTATGAAAAATATATTGAAATAATAATTAGAGAACATATAAAAATCATTGTAAATGTTGGGAAATGATTTAAAAAATGGAACCCTAAGAATAAAATTTGACAGGAGTTTATGAAAGAATTAAAAAACTCGTGTCACATGTTGTAAAGAATAGCCTAACTGTTTGATTTGAAGTTACTTTTACTTCTTTCTACAGTCGCGTCTCCTTAAGAAGGCTCTACATAAAGAAATGTCAGGAATGAGCGGAAGAATTTCAAAGTGGAGGAATGATATCATACATACTTTTGTGATAAGGTATTTCCGTTGTCAGAACACGATTGTGTGTATTACAACAGATAGACTTTCCTGTATATCATCAAACTGTGAGTTCCACAGAAGTTATCTATCACTAAATAACACATATGTATGTTTCTTGGTATTACGTGTTCCTGTTATAGGTTTGGTACATTATTATTACAATTTTAAACATAGGCTAAATTGTGAAAATGTGCCATTACAGGAACTCTTGTCAAAAAAAAAAAGTTAAACTGAAAATACATAATACCGTTATTTTACAAGTTATATTATATGGATGCGAAACATGGACTCTTATTTTAAGAGAGAAGAGGAGATTACGAGTATCTGAGAATAAGGTTCTTAGGTTTTTTTTTGGACCAAAGAGAAATGAAGAGACAGGTGAATGGAGAAGACTACATAATAGTGAACTACATGGTCTTTATAGAAATCCAGATATAATAAGAACAGTTAAGTCTCGTAGGCTGCGAAGGGCAGGACATGTGACACGAAAGGGAAATGAAATACTGCATGGAAGCTTCTTGTAGGAAAACCAGACAGAAAACGCCCAGTTGGTAGACCATGAATGAGGTAGGAGAATAAATTTAACCACGATTTGAGGGAAATAGATTATACAGGGAATGATTGGAAAACATTATCTCAGGATAGGGATGTGTGGAGAGTTTATGTACGCGCGACCATGAACCTATGGGTTCGATAATGCCAGTTACCTACTTAGATAGTTAATGGTACACTTTGCATATGGATGCGAAACATAAACTCTTACTTTAAGGGAGGAGAATATATTACGAGACTTGTTCTTCTTCTTCTTTACTTCATGGGCTGTTCCGCTTCACAGTTGTTCTGTCCATCTATCACTGGCCTTCCTACATTCCTTGATCCTCTTGGCTTGTAGTTAAATGCTGCTTTTGGTAATCTTGCTGCATTCATCCTTTCTACATGTCTTAACAATTTACTTGTATCTCTATATTCCTTAATTGTATCATTCAATGGATATATATATATTTTAACTCTGTTCTTATGTCTTCATTCTTTATCCGATCCAATTTTGTGCAGCCTCTTGTTCTTCTAAGGAATTTTATTTCTACACTTTGAATTCTATTTCGTAATTTTTTTGATCATTGCCCAAGTTTCACTCCCATAAAGTAATGCAGGAACTGCCAATCTTTTATAAAACTTCAGTCTAGTATCTCTTCTTGTTTTGTTGAAGAATAATATTACGAGTATTTGAGAATAAAGTTCATAGGAACATTTTTGGACCAAAGAGAGATGAACAAACATACGAATGGAGAAAACTATATAACAGTGAACTAAATATTATCTTTATAGGAAACCAGATGTAATAAGAACAGTTAAGTTTTGCAAACTGCCATGACCAGGAGAGGAATGAGAAATGAAAAGGGTCATGGAAACATCAATTAAAAAGATCAAATTGAAAGGACCTGGTTCAATAAGGTAGAGGTGTAACATTAACAATGATTCGAGGGAAGTAAATTATACGGAGGATACTGAAAAAAATTCTCAGGTTAGGAATATTTGGGAAGATAATGTCCGGCGTCCACGAACCTACGGGTTTAATAATACCAGTGAGTAAATTATTAAATAGTTGTTTAACAGTGGTTACTTATGGCCTAACCTTGACGGAACCTCTTCGCATTCCAAAGCACTGACATGTTTACAGCAGTATTGTGTTTTCTACTGAGTCTTTATTCGTTCTGTAGTAAATGCTTGAAACAGGCCTATGTCATCTTTTGATTTACACACCACAATGTTGGACCTTAGCCTTTCCTTTGTCAGGAGTTACACCATCCATCCACCCAATGGCTGTTTGGCTCAAACTCTTGCTTTGGCCTCCCTTAACTTCTGCCTCCAATAATAATTTGTATTTTTCGCAGCAAGCCTCCATTTGCGACACTTAACCCATTCGCTTCAGGTTTAAATGTTCAATGCATGTCCCCAGAAACTGGATTTAAGTTCCCGTAAATTATATTGCCTATTAATTAAATAAAAATAAAACGTAGTTTTATTTTTATTTAATTAATAAATATGGATTTTCATCAAGTAAACACCAACTCAATTGATTATATTGTCTATTTCCAGACATTCAAAACGAACAAAAGATAACGGTACTTGAGATCACAATAAGGGTGAAGGCGAAAACAGATTCCTCTATTCTTCATAAATGTTAACATAAGATTACCCTGCCAAGGGATGTACAAAATATTGCAAAATAATCAACAGTAGAGTTAAGCGAGTCTACCTCGTCTTCTGAAGCGAATGGGTTAAGTAGGTTTGCAGCTTCTTTAATACCATCCTCCCATCGATTTTTCGATCTTCCAATTTGTTTATTCCTCATAGGCTACAGGGTTCTATCATTCCATGTGCCAATTCGTAAGTCCAGTTTTCTTAGCTTTAGTCATTGTTGACCATAATTCCAAGGCATGTTGGGTTTCTGAATGTATTTGTTTTTTTTTTTTACGGGGTGGGGATGTCAACCCCACGCCCAACCTCCACCAGTCGTGGGAGGTCGATGATTTTCTGTTGGGGTTTTCTCCCTTAGCCGGTAAGTCCCAATTTGTAAGATTCGGGAACTCGCTTTTTCGCCTGTGCACTTCTCAGTATTAACCAGGACTCACGACGAGGACGTGGTGCATTGGGCTGGGCAGGAATAAATGACATTTCTCTGGTTTTATTGTTGTGCGCCAACCAGCACCCCTTCGGCTCCGCAGGAGTTACTAGACCAACTAGAATTAGTTACACCAATTTCCCTAAAGATGTCATGAATGGTATTGCGGTCAACATACCGACCCAAAGAGATATCTTGCAGGCAACTAAGATATTACTAGAATGAAGAAAGTCGGTAAATTTTGCTTAGAGGCCTCGTTATTCAGGCTTAACGTTCTTTTACAACTTAAAATTTCCATCTCTCTAGACAATCGACACAACATATCAGCCCTGCTCTACCCCGCAGACTAAGCGTGTGGTACTCATTTCAGTTGGAGGTTGAGTCGATCCCATGTCCACGGTATCATAGAAGGTTTAGGTCTGTTTAAAATCCTTACCACAACGGGACTCGAATCCACCTTCCAGCTTGTAGCGTATTCTCAAGTTATGAGCTAGAATGATCAAGTTAATGTAAAAGTTAAAATTTCATTTATATTGAAAAATGTGTTGTTAACTAACTCACTTGTACTATCGAACTCGTAGGTCCATGGCCGCGCGGATGTAAGCGCTCCTTACACCCCTATCCTGAGCTAATGTTTTCCAATCATTCCTGTATAATCTTAATACTCTCATATCATGGTGAATGTCATTCCCCCACCTCATTCTTGACCTACCAACTGGGCGCTTTCTCTCTGGTTTTCCTGGAGTTTCCATGACCCTCTTTCATTCCCATTAGCGTCACATGTCCTGCCCATCGCACTCTATGAGATTTATTTATTTTCTTATTATATCTGGCTTCCTATAAATATCATATAGTTCACGGTTATGTACTCTTCTCCATTCATCTGTCTGTTAATCTCTCTTTGATCCAACTAATTTTCTAAGAACTTTATTTTTAAATACTCGTAATTTTTCTCCTCCCTTAAAGTAAGAATCCATGTTTCACATCCATATACTATATATATTTTATAAGATTATTCTATGCAATTTATATTCCCGGCGCTATAACCGAGTAGTTAAGGCAAGATGCCTTGGCGCAGAGCTACGGGACTTGCGCTGGTTCGAGTCTCCATAAGGGAAGGAATTGTCTCGTGGAATTTCGGTCAGTATTGGACCAGCATCGTGAGGAATTTGGGTAGCTACAATAAGTAGCGGCTCCAGATAGAGAAAACCAGTTATAACGACTGGGGACCCGACATGCTGACTACATGTCATCCTACACTAGCAGGACCTCTGTGATTAACATATGTGGACGGCTGGTAGACGAAAGGACTTGCAGGCTGTCGCGCCATTGTGTTTAGTTCTTTTTTTTTTTAAGTTTTTATGGTATATAATTTATATAGACGTGTGCCTGATAATATATTTTTTTCCCGAGTCTTAGAGAGAGAACTACATTTTCTTACACTTTTAAAGGGAAAATTATTATTGGGATAATTGAAATTGCAGTCATACATGTGGTTTGTTTACATTACAAGTGGAACTTAGCTCGGAAGACTCACATTTTTTAATTGTTTGCGTGGATTATTATCATCCCACGACGTGTATCCTTTGCAAGTCCGTCGACCTGAGCAAACATTAGAAGCCGCTTCATCATGCCAGTCACTGACACCACCTGTCTCATATCGTACCACCTGCTTCAAAACTTTACATAAAGCCCAGAAAATGTAAAATTCCCTCCGCTTTCACCAACATAAACCTTAAAAAATCCAATCAGAAAAACACCATTGCTCGGCTCGGAGTTTTTGAAAGAGAAATTTTAAGAAGAATATATGGCCCCATTCCCCTCCATGGTATCTTTACCTTGTCGTGGTGGAGTGGCTTGCGTGTTTAAATGATCCTGAGAGCTATGCCGGCCGTAGCATTGCTGCCGATAGGGTTACCCATGCCGGACTGGTCGAAGGTGATAAGCCAGACGAAAAAAGTACCTTGGTCGAAAGAGTGACAATCTTTCACCGAAAAAATACAACCGTCCAGAAATGCGGACATGGGTTCAACTGGGATAAAATTTTCCGGAGGTCAAATAGTCCCCCATTCTGTTCTCCGGGCGGGGACTACTTCAGGGAAGCTCAGGATAGGGATGTATGGAGAGCTTATGTCCGCGCGGCCATGAACCTACGGGTTCGATAGTGCCAGTGAGTAAGTAAGTAAGTATATGGCCTCATTCAGGAAAGAGGAGAATGGCGAATACGATATAATGAAGACTTATATAATGTAATCAATTCATTTAGTGTTTACTTGATCAAAATCCATTACAATGTTAATAATAAAAATAAAACTTACATTTTATATTTTCTTCTTCTTAATCATAATTTGTAGGATTTTCATCCTGTTTATTTCCAAAATCACTCCTCGGAGGAAGACGTATTGGATGTGCATTTACTGTCTATCCATCTCTTGGCTGATCTTCCTCTCGTTCTTCTCCCGTCCATTGGTCTAGGCCCCATCCGTCCACCCCTTGGGATACCTCGGTCGTCCTGACCATACTCCCAAGTCCTAGTTCTAGTCCTCCCTATTCTATGTTCACGTCCACGTTCAAGTTCACGGTCCTTAAACCAACACCCTAGGGAGAGAGTGTTGGAGTTTGCAGTTCTGGGAATTGCTGAGCTACATAGTACATCAGGTCGCTCAATCCTGACGACCCCACAGTTGGTCCACGGGCTCCATGAGCCTAGCCGGGAGGACTGCTGTCGCAGATCCACCGACCATTCCCCTGTTCTGCCTCCAGGGACGTGTCCTGCAGCCGTTGTGAAACCGGCTAGGGCTACAAGCCCAACAGTGTGAGACTTTTAGTACATCCAGGTGCTCATCTCCTGGCGACCCCACAGTTTGTCGACGGGCCCGTAGGCCGAGCCAGGAACCAGTACAGTAGCTCCCCTCTGGACTGGTCCGAGCCGAGCCCTGGTGTGCCCCCAGGGACGCCTTCTGCAGCTGTTGTGGGCCAGCACGGAGCTCGCAAGCTCCAACAGATGAGCAACTAGTACGACAAGGCGCTCAACTCTTGCCTACCCCACTAATGGTTCACGAGTCCCTTGGACTTAACCGGGAGGACTGTCTAGCAGATCCACCGATCTTTCCCCCAGTGCACCAGCTGGGGACGTGTTTGGTTGCTGAAGTGGGTCCAGCCTGAGCATTAGTACGTCAGGTCGCTCAACTCCTGACGACCTCACAGATTGTCCTTGGGTCACTCGGTTCCAGAGTCGGCGCTAAGTCCCAAAAGCCAAAAAAAAAAGACCGCGCTTCCTCCTTTCTCGAGCTTGTCGACCTGGTGTCCATTGGTCTGTCTTCTTTATCTCTTTTTGCAAGTCGGTTGTCTTTCATATTTTCTCATCATCATCATCATCATCCGGTATCATGGCAGCTGCCGCCGCCTTCCGGAAACCAGACGCCATTCCTCTCTATCCATCCATTGATCTTCCTCCATTCCTCTGATATTCATAGCTGCTTGTACCCCTTCTATACAAGTTTTCTTCGGTCTTCCTCTCTTCCTCCTTTCCATTGGGATCCATTCCATAACAATTTTTACAATCTTTGCTCTGGCATGCGTTTGACATGACCATACCACTGCAATCTTTTCTTTTCTATGATGTCTATGATGTCCGGCTCCTCTTGTACACCCATAATTTCCCTTATTTCTTTATTTCGTATTCTATCCATTCTAGATTTTCCAGCTGATCTTCTTAAAACATCCATTTCTGTACTTAAAATTATTTTCATTTCCCTGGTAGGAATTTGCCAGACTTCAGTTATCCATACTTTCTATGTGAACTTTTCAATATTTTCGTCTATCTATAATTAATTTGGTTATGTCCTGAATATGACATTTGTCCCTAATTTCTGTGTTGTGTATCTTATCAAATAATGTTTTCCCCTGAATAGTTCTTAAGATCTTCATTTCACATTTGCTTATTATTTGTTTAGTTTTTGTTGTATCAGCCCCAGTTTCTACTCCAACGGTAGATAAAGTTAGGCTATATCCTGCACCTGAATATCCTAACATGTGTTATAATCTTGTTAAAGCATCTATATATAAAATACGTAAATAGTATATTACGATGCAAGGTTGGGAAGCGGTATTTACAGAATCGAGGAAAATGTTTATAAAACAGAGCGATAGCGAGGTTTTTAATTTCCGAGATTCTGTAAAACACTTCACAAACGTGCGTTGTACATTATGTTTTGCTCGATAGTATTTTCAAAATAATAAATTGTAGTAAACGCCGTACGTAGTGGTTAAGGCACTGAGGTACAAGCCGGAGGGTCGAGGGTTCAAGTCCCGTTGGGGTCAGGATTTTTAAACTGACCCAAACCCTCTGGCGGCACCATGGCCCTGGGGTTGACTCAGCCTCTAACTGAAATGAGTACCAGACGCTTGTTCTGGGGGTAAATGCGGCTGTCACGCAGGGCTCACAAACCGGCTGACATAAAGTGCCGATTGTTTAGAAAAAGTATGAGCCTTAACCTCCTACTTCCTCAAGGGCCTCCGGGCCTGTTGTGGGATCACTTTACTTTTACTTAGTAAAATAATAACAACTTTGTTGAAAACATTTGCGTTCATTATAAACAACTGAGTAACGTTAACAGTGTAGGCAGTGTTTATTAGTTGAAAGAACAGGAGGCCGTGAGACCATTATTATTGATAAAATGGCCGCAAGTACGTATTTATTGTTTTATATTGTTTCAAATAAATTTCAGTTAATTTAAAATGCAGTGATTTGTTTCGTATAATGTTTATTAACACTACCATTTGGATATTTTTTGTATATACATTGTACGTAGTATACATAGAGGGCAGTGGTTTTATTTCCCGCATGTGGGTGTAAATGTAATATTACAGTACAGTTATTTAGGTTGGTAATTCCGAAATGTAGGAATTTGAACTTTCAATCATGGTCACCATTGCTGTAAGTACGAAAAAACGCACTATCGACCAAAAAATTAACATGACTGATTCCGGAGGGGTAGACCTATTATTGCAGTTGGGCCACACCAAACATTTTTCCTGTTTTTGTCTGAGTTGCTCCATTTCCCGAATTTCATCCGCCAATGCCCTCTACTTCCCCATCATGTCATTTGAGACCTTTATAAGCCAAGTGGTGTAAGTAAGAAAATATTAGTTTTGAGTAAATGATGGTCAAAGTTGAGACATCCATATGTGATTGTCTTTTCAGCCACTAGATTTCACCACCAGGCACATTGTTACTTGCATCCGCTCAGATTATTATTTATTTATTAGTTATCTGCTTTAAGTACTAAAATGCACACCTAAGTCCAAAATTAGCAATTTGTCACTTGTACCCCTTCGCTTCTAAGGGTCTCATTTGATATCACCTTTCACCGAATCTCATGTTAAGTTAAAAATAGTCTGGTTTAGCAAACAACAGGTGTTTAAAATATATTGTTGTGGTGACCTAATGGAATACACTCATATACTTCCTCATGACTCCGAGCCTGCGAGTCAACTTAAGGCAGAATTTGGCCAAATGGAAGTCTGTAGCACCTGCTCTAAGCCTTGGGCCCAGCCCAAGTAAATGTGTGTATAATTGATGTATGTTAATGCTTGATGTTGAAGTTCTTAGTATGGAAATTTAGACATTGCTTGGATATATTGCTTTTCCATTGTTGATGTTCAACTTAAACAATTACAAATACTGATTATTTTTTTAAGAAAGAGTTGGTCTTTATGTTGCACTGTACATCCTAACATGCTTTACTCCAGCCACTGGATCTCCGGTTCTGACGTTTTCACGACAATGTTGCCGATGTGAATATTCAGTGGGAGGGGCCACTTTATATATGTCCATCCATCCATAGTAATTCTGCCCGAAGGCAGGTCCTTCACTGCAATCATAGCATTTTCATGCTATGCTTGCAGCTTTACTAGGGAATTGTATAGGTGTGGTAGCTTCCCGTTGCTTTCCACACCGGTGAAGGATGATGATGATAATGATAATGGTAAGGATGATAATGATAAGGATGATGGCCATATGATTTTGGGGACCGTTTGGGCTTATGTATGTGGTTATCAGAAATACAGCTGACATCTCAGCAATTTCAAACCTTACTAGCGCGCTATAGCGGCGTCAAGAGCAGTGAGTGATTGATTGTGGCAGACATAAATTATTTCCTTATTGAGCGAGTTTCTCCCTTTACCCCACCCCCCGCAACTTAAAGGTCTGAGCTGCAGATCCAGTGGCTGGACTTTACATATCACTCATCTAATTCATTATAAAGTAAACATGTGTCACACAATTAATATAAAATATAGACTGTACACTCCTCAGGTTGATATCAACGTTCTATAAAAGTAAGTGTGGACTTTTTTTTATTTATTTTATTCAAGATTCCCCAATTGAACTAAAAACATACTTCCCTGTCGTTATACTTGACCTAGGTTAGTAGTGAGATCACATATTGTAGTTGGTCTCTATAGCGCACTAAAGTGTCAATTCAGAGTTGCTAGTTTTAATCTGTATAGATGTATATAATAAATAAAACTATCGAAGATTATAATACATGATGGGTCTAACTGCTAAACTCACATTCTGCAATTTTGGTCGAAATGCATTTTTTGTTGTATTCCTGCTTTATTTTATTATGATCAAATTAAATTGATAAAATCGACGTGAAAACTACTGTGATTGGTTGTAAATCAAAATTCATTGCAATGTGATTGGTCATTGACTCCGATTTGGGGCATGAGTTTAATAGTCCTAATAAGAACGCATTAAACGTGAAATTAAATTATAATTGACAAAATCTCATAAAAACGCCTCCGAAATTTGTAGAACCTCCAAAGACGTTATTTGGCGCCATTAACACCTACTAAGCAAAAAACTGAAGATATATCTTTATATCGGGATATGGCTTGTAAAGCTGAGCGCTATGTATTAGTTTATAAAGTGTCTCGTTCTTGTTTGGAATGTTTTGCAGTGTTATGAAAATTATGGTGCAGCCACCTGCGAACGAATAGCGTAATTAAGTATGAACACAGCGTTATAATTTATTTTTATTACCATTGTACTTCTGCTGATTATGCATCCAACTTTCATCTGTTGATTGTATTTTCGCACTTCCTTACTTTATCATCTCTTTATTAATTGCAGTTATGATTAATTCTGTATTCTTAAAGAAACTTCAACATTACATTTGCATTTAAGACAACGGGAAAAAAATAACTATCAATTCGCGATACTGGGTTTTAAACCCAGTATCTCCCGCATTCGATTCTCAAACCCAAACTCCTTTATCTAACGGTTTAATTTAGGCATAATAGGTGGTCTCAGCATATGCAGAGGGTCCAGATTCGATCCATTTTGGGACAGGCTTCTTCTTGGAAGATTTTTCCTCACGAGACCGTACACTCTTTCAGCCACTCTCGCTTACGAGATAGAGCGCGAATAAGACAGGGTTTGATCGCCTTCAGTTGCAAGTAAATGACTTATATGAGCTTGATACCCTGTGAAGCTCGTTCGCCACACGATGCTTGGTGAGAAGTCTCTGTTATAAAGTGGAATGAAGTCTTCGAATTACCCACTTGTTCCCAAACTCTTTACAATAAATTGTCTGGGTAAAAAGCATAATGGTATAATTGTGAAAATTGAGTTGTGCAGTTTGTATCGAATGTCAGAGAGTTTGAAGCGCCTGCTATCAACTACAGGCGGATGAATACAACTGTTTTCGTCAATTTGATACCTACAGCAAATATTTAAACTCTTTTATCTGTAACTTATGCCGTTATGGTTTTCACCCATACAATTGAATCTAATTTTATAAATGAAACACGATTTTGTTTAATTTTATTTAAATTTTATTTTCTCAAAAAAATTTGGAAACATTTTATGGGGATTTTTGTTCATTTACTGGTGGAAGACTAGGGAATCGTTCCGGCATTTGCCTTAACGTTAAGGGAAAACCACCGAAAACCCTTAACAGAACGACTTGAAGTTAGTGAGTTGAGAAATTACCACCAAAAAGTACATACACTTATTAACTAACCTATATCAAATGTAATGCTATGCGAGTAATCAAAATATTATCAAAATAATATTCGATTAGTCTATTACCATTACATTTGTTACCTTACTACACTTCACGTCATCCAGCTGGCGAACTTGGTGGTCTGAAAGTAAAGAAAACATAATATATTGTGGTATCAAGTTTCAATACCTGCGTTAAATTAGAAATTTCTATGTCTAGAAAAGGCATTAATCCAGGCAGCCTCATGGAACTTTTCTCTTCACGTTATCATTCATACATCAAACACGCACTCCTCTGTGTACACAATACTTAATGTACGTATAATGGTCTGCCGAAGTGGTATGTAAATTAAAAACAGATAATATAACCATATATCTGCCTAACTCGGAATCGGAAGCACAAAAGAGGAGTGGGTGCTATTAGAATACAAACACACACATTGTATGGATACGTACATAAATAAATTACAAAACATATAAATATAATGTAGCGGAGAGGTTTAAGACATTCCCCATGGGGGAAGAAATGTTTCTCATGGAAATTTAAATAGAATGGGACCGGTGGCTACCCAGCATTGTGAGGAATTTGGTGGGTGGCTACAGTAAGTAGCGGATGGATACATGCTGATTGGATGATGGTTCGCCTCTGTGATGTGAGGGCAGCAGCCAATGACTTGCTACGCCTGGATGGTGTAGATTTAATTCTGGATGAATCAGAAATTGTAAAATAATATTTACAATAAAAATAACGATCAGACAATCCTTACTTAGCTCTTCAGAAGACAATTTACAAATAGCAGCGTATAAATGAAATGGAATAGCAAATAAATAAAATATGACAATCTCTGAAAGTAAATCGAAAGTAATGGCATTCAACGAGAAAGACCACATGAGGTGTAAAATCAGCATTAATAACAGTACAATGCAACAGGTGAACAATTTCAATTATTTAGGATACAATGTATCATACTGCCAGAAAGAAGATATTAATGTTAAATTAAGTAAGTTTTATAAAACGGACACTAAAAATAAAACTTTGAGGAGAACACAATTAAAATTTTACAAAATTATGGCAGTGCCTATCTTAACATATGCAAGTGAAAATTGGACTCAACCGTTCAGACAGAAGTAAATTAGAAACTGCGGAAATGAAGTTCTTACGTTCAGTAGCAGTTGTGACAATTTTGGACAGAAAAAGAAATGAAGATATTAGAAAATACTTGAATATTTTTAATCAACAAATAGAATTGACAAAATGAGATACAACTCGTATGAACATGTTAAAGGAATGCCTACAGATAGAATCCCGCAGCTGTTATTAAAGTACAAACCAATAGGACATACAAGTGTTGGAAGACCATTTACTAGATAAGAAGATTCATTAAATTCCACTTCATGTGAAAACAGGTCAAACGGCCTAATTTCATGAAGTAGAAGAAGAACAAATAACCGGTGTATACAGATAGCAAAGATTGTTGTCCCGGATTTGCATAGGCCTAGGCCTATATCTGCTCCAAGTTTTTTTTCTGAAGTTTACGACTTAATGTCGAAAATGAAAAATTACAGACAACATGGAGCAATGTGTGTATTTGTGTGTGTGTGTGTGTGTGTGTATATTGTATGTATGTATGTTCAAATGCCAACAACTATACTCTTAGTTCTCCGGATTCCGCTAAAGGCGTTAACGTGATCTCTTTTCAATTGTTAAGTATCGCTCTGGCAGGCCACATTTACGTAGGCTACTGTACACAAAGAGCAGCGTATGTTTTTGAAGTGGATACGATGAAAAGAAGGAAGAAGATCGAAATTCAGTGCCGATGCGTAGTCTACTCCATGGGGGGCCGCGGCAGGCATAACGCCCCCAACCGAAGAATCAAAGGAATCAAGCTCTTTCTCAACATATGCACGACCCATTGCGGTACATTATAGAAATCCGGTGCACAATAGGCCTATACGTTTAAAAATTGTACACCGCCACATTCTTGCCTCGAAATAGAAAAAATCTAAAATTAAATTAAATTAAGAATTACAATTTTCTACCCCTTCTGATTTTGAACCACATGCCGTTAGTCAGGAAGCAGGCGTGGTACCTCTTGGGCAGACGCTATATTAAGTTGACTAGCCCATTAAACATTAATATTGGGAAAAACAATGTATGCCAAATTTGAATTCTCATATTGTAAAAACCAACAGTTTTCCCTCTCCTTTTTGTATCAGAAGTTTCAAAGCCGCCTTTTCATTGATCATTCCTGCCTCTGCTGATCCCAATCTACGAGGATTAACTGTTATTATATCGGATTTCCTATAAATATCATAAATAAGCAATCTTCTCCATCTCTCTTTGGTCCGAAATCTTTCCTAAGAACTTTATTCTCAGATACTCGTAATATTGTCTCCTCCCTTAAAGTGAGAGCCCATATAATATAACTGGGAGAATAACAGTTTCATATATTTTAAGTTTAATGTTTTTTTGGAACGTGAAACATGTGCTGAGCAGATACTTACGTGGGCGGCAGCTCATCCTCATCAAATTCACTGCTGCTAGTACTGTCCTCATCCTGTAACAAAGAAGGACCATGAATTGTAAAACAAAGCTATCACAACCTCTTGGCCTAACTAACTCACTCGGTATAAAACCCGCAGGTTTATGGACGCGCGGACATAAGGTCTCCATATTTTGCTATCCTGTGCTAATATTTTCCAATCATCCTCTGTATAATTCACCTCCTTAATTCATACTTTCCCCACCACATATTTCGCCTACCCTGCCCATCGGTGTCTTCGAGACTTAACTCATCTTATTAAATGTGGTTTCCCATAAAGATCGTACAGCTTACTGTAATGTAGTGTGCTCCATTCGCCTACTTGTTCATCTACGTTTCCTATGAACTTCATTCTCAATTACTCGTAATATTGTATCCTCGCTTGAAACACGGGTCCATGCTTTACATCAACATAACCGTTTTATAGATGCAATTTTTTTTTCTGAATTTTGGGATGACACGAGTAACTACCGTATAATATAATAACGTGAAGGTGGAGATAAGATAGAGGCCTGTCAGTTAAGGAGACAAATATTTTTGTTTGTAACATCCTGGGGATAAGTTTTGGGTTTTTCCCATAATTGTAAGAAAAATATCTGGAAAGTTTATCCCCAATTGTCCTTTAATACAATTTTGGCCATTATAATCACCCTATCATTCCCGCCTGAATTTGTAGTAATGTCTAAGTATCATGTCTTAAATTTAATATTCGTCTTGTCTCGGAAGTGGCCTCGGCATTGAGCTGATATCTCATCCAGTGAGTCACTCCATGGACTTGTGTGGTCAATAATGTATGTTTGAGATGGCATCCTCTCCCGAAATGTCGCGCGACTTGATACACGTAGAGTAGCCTAACTATAAAGATAAAAATAGAAATTATACTTACCATCAACATATTTCCTCTCAGATTAGCCAGAACTTGCAAAACAATATCATCCGGGTTGTCCTCTGAAAACTAAAATATACAAAAAAAGAGTTAGATATATATGTGTGTGTGTGTATCTGTATAGAATATTAATGACAGTTGTAATGTCTCATTCCTTTGTTTAAAAAACACAAGGCTGCAAAACGCGACTGATTAATTTATATTAAGTTGATATCTAATTTTATTATACAAGTAAGTCCCGGAGTGTTGCACGGCTTCATACAAACAGTTTCTATCGGGGACGGTTGTGGTCTAGTAGAGGGAGCTTCTGTTTCCCTGTTGTGATGGGGCTTAACTTGATAAATCACGGGTTTAACCGGATTAATTTTACATCGCTTATTTAACTAATTCACATATTAAATTTTAAATCACGCTGTAGTTTCTACTGAACAAACAAATTGTAGCAACTCATTTAGGAAGATTTAGAAATACGTTTATATAATAGCGAACATTTTCCACAAATAATATGTTTATCTTGCGACGAGAGAGGGAATTTTCGAGACAACTGAACAGAATATGCTAGAAGAATACTATAAAAACTGAACCAGAGAGGGCTAGTGAGAGTGAGGTCCTAGGGTGCGCCCCGACAACACATTACCCGTCCTGCAGGGCAGTTTACGTAAGTAGAGTTTTGTTTCAATTTGAGGGATGTTTAACTTAGGAATATTTAATTATAATAAACTTAAGTTCTAAAAAGTAATACTTCTACAAAAAAATCTGAGTTCTGTCTCTCTTTCTTGAACTAAGATTATTAGTAAATGTTGCATCTAAATTCAAAATTAATATTGACAGATTCTATCTTATACTCTTGATATTTATTACTATCTTAAAATGAGTCCAGTAATTGTTGACATGTTGTTATAAAAATTTGTATTTCGTCTTGCTAATATTTTATTCCTAGATTTATTAAACTGTTTGTAACGCGTGTCATTGACTATCCTTTATGTAGAGTATAAGTAACGTGAATTCTTACTGGAAGTCCTGACTTCAGCTCGTGAATTCCTATATATGTATATTCCTCGACCCCGCTACCTATCAAAATACCGATTTATTAAGAACGCTCTTCGGAGAGTCCCCCTAAATGCAACATTCCCAAGCATCAGGTTTCGTGTTCGATTCCGCTGTTGTTTTTTCCCATACTTATTTCAATTAATATTCTTTGTTTTGTTTTATTTGTTTTGTTTTGCTTTGTTTTATTTACAGCATTTACCGTACTACTTACTTAAGCGAAATTATTTTCCATTGCACGACACACAACGAAATAGAAATGATTTCAGTTTCTCAAATAGTTCTGAACCAAATAGCTGACTTCTGATCATGCGCAGTGGCTTCGATTTGGAACTTGAAAATTACCTGTGCGCCATCATTTATTTCAAAGGCTGTACATGTAAACAACTCACTCCATCTTAATCTTATGGTGACAAAATCAAGTTTTGTTCACATTGTGACGAAATTATCAAATATTGGGTTGTATAAATGTAATTAATTGATTTATTGTACCAAGTTATTCACTGAGCCTCATTTGTATCTGAATAAATTGATAAATTCCAAATGCCAGTCAATAAAAATCATAAACAATCGAAAGGTCATTGAAAGAAACAGTTGTCAGACTTAGGTCATGAGTATACTTAATTAATCAGGAAAGCGACTAGAATACCATTTTGAAAGGATAAATGGCAAATAAAATGATCCGACGAAATTAGCGTTAATGGGAACTAAATGACTGGTCATTAACAAGGTTGAGAGAACTCAGGTAATGCCACCCTTTGTTTTGTGAAGGCGGAAGTGACCGACACGTACACAAAGAATTAGAATGTTGACAGAATCCTTTATTCTCAGGATTTGACTGGCAATCTTTTGTGAATCAGAATTTAACAGCTCTATGTTGACAGTCAGAAACCAATAACAGAATTTACGATCGGGGATTTCATCTTGGGACAAAAAACACTAGTAAAAAGTGTGGGAAGGGACAAAACTCAAGCGTTAGGGCCTACTAGAAGTAAAGATCAATGACCTAGGAAAGACCCAGTGCCTAAGTTACAAATTTGTGACCGACTGTACATGAAGCCAGCACGGATAGGGCTCAACCTCTGACGGCAAAAATCACCAATAACAAATTTGTAACACCTTCTCAGTTTATAATATAAGGGTACATTAAACAATCGTATTATTTGTCACGTGTGCCTAAGCACTGATCTCAGGTCCACGAGGTCGATATAGTGGGAGAACCTAATTTACGTAATGGGCGAGGGAGACGAACCTCGACACTTCTATCCATACTACTTCTACATATACTTCTACGTTTGCTCGTGCTCCGTGCCTTGCCCAATCCGCGTCAAATACTGGCAGCATGGCCACCAGTGGTAATTTAACTTCTAGAACTTAGAATTTTTACCGAAGTACCTCAAGTACCGGGACTTAAATATTTTTATTAATCGCAAGGATAATTTATAGTATCCGCGAGTAAAATAAGACGCTATTGAATAATTAGTTACACGGCAAGCCCACGATAAACGCCATCGCCCACTGTGAGATAAGTGCGAGGGAATATTATTAAAACATATACAGTGTTCTCCATTTCCAGTGCTTTTCAAGATATAATAAATTACATTCAATACAATGTCTTCGACACAATTAATTCTGCCCAACGAAGTCCTCGTGGAATTCCTGAATAAGAACCTCATGCCTATCGATATTTAAACCTGAGCGAACCGAGTACCCAAATTCTGCAGTGAACCGAGGAAGTCCTTCATAAATCCAGCGCCCACCAAATCCTTTATTATCCAAATAAACCTGCGATTGACCTATAACCCTATCCCATATTGCCACCCAACATTGGGGTATTCAATATTCATGTCCCATTATAAATTATTAAATTATTATCAATTTATCCTCGGCCGATGCGGGAGATTTCAACGCTTTATCGAATTTGTACCTGCAGCATGAAAACAGTACGTTTCCGCTCAACGTCAGTTGTAGATGGATCTATGAGGCGAGTCTTTTAGAAAACTGTTGCAAATAGATATTGTAGAAAGTTGTTGTTTTACAGTAAGAGGGATACTGTTTTTCTCTATCCGAACTTTATAGTACGTTTGGTAATTTAATGAACTCCGCTTACCGCCATAATCACGTGGCACTGGAGAAGAGCTACCCGGTGCTTCAAAATTACGTCAACCATAAAATAATTTTAGGATGAAATAGTGAACTTCGCTATCTTTCATTGCATTAATTTACTTCTTTAACAAAATATATTGAAATACTTTTCAATATTCCCCATTGAATTGGTCAAATGCTTGGGTGAAGGAAAGAAGGAAATTATGCTTTTATGTAACAAGATATATAAAGAAGATCAATGGCCCGAAGAATAGGTTGAGACCGAAGAAATGTAAGGAGTTCTGGACTATCAGCTTGATATCACACTCCGCAAAGATTCTCCTGCTTATACTGAATCGAAATTTGCGTTCTAAGATGGAAAGCGAATTGGAAGAACAAGAGTTTGGCTTCGGGAAGGGAAAGGGTGCGAGAGATGCAATTGGATTGATACGAAGAATAGGAAAAAGATATATAGAAAAAGATAAAGAAGTTTATGCAGTATTTGTTGATCTGAAAAGGCCTTTGGCAGAGTGAATTGGAATAAACTCAGGATGATCATGAAGGAATTTGGCTTGAGTAATCCTTAAATGAAGGCGAATAAAAGTGAAGATAGAAGACGAAATGTCAGAGGGAACAGAAATTGGAAGGGTAGTACGACAAGGATGTCCTCCAACACCTACTCGTTTCAACATCTACCTAGAAGACTTAATGAAGAACTGCTTCAGGAATATGGTAGGCATAAATATGGGAGGAAGAAAAATTAAGTGCATACGATTTTCTGATGATATGGCTTTGCTATCAGAAGATGCATTAACACTGAGGGGAATTGTGATGGAGCTAAATAACAAGTGCGAGGATTATGGAATGAAGATAAATATAAATAAGACGAAGACCATGATTATAGAAAGGAAACCAAGCAAGATAAACATGAGGATTAAAGATGAGGCCATTGAGCAAGTGGAGAATTTCAAATACTTGTGTTTTACTATCAGTAGTAATATGAACTGCAGTCAAGAAGAAAAGCAGAGGATATCAATGGCAAAATAAGCTTTTAACAAGAAGAGAAGCATTCTCTGCGGACCTTTGGCAAATGAATTACGGAAGAGACTAGTGACGTGCTTTGTGTGGAGTGTAGCACTTTATGGTGCAGAGACGTGGATATTACGACGGAATGAGGAAAGGCTACTGGAAGCTTTTGGGTTGTGGATATGGAGGAGGATGGAACGTGTAAAATGGACAGACAAAATAAAAAATAAAGATGTGCTAGACAGAGTGTGTGAAGGACGAACATTGCTGGAACTCATAAAGAAGTGGAAAAGAAATTGGATTGGCCACTGTCCAAGAAGAAACTACCTGCTGACGGGTGCTCTGCAAGGAATGGTCAACGCAAACAAAGAGGATAAAAAATACATCACATGGTAGACAGTATTAAAGTAAATAGTTTGTATGCGGATACAAGAAAGAACGCTGAGTTTGCAGTGAAAGACCAGAACTGAAAAAAATGATTCAATTATTTATTCGTTTCTCATAAATTGCGAGCTACTTACGCGTCTTCCAATATGATAGAGGCCGCCTTCCATGAGAGCCATACGCCTTCTGATTTCCTGGATATCCCAGGATTGCTTCACAACCTGAAAAAGAAGAAGATAAATAAATACTGCGGGTAATCTGAATAATGACTTTTTGTACGAATGTTCATCTCCTTTTCTCATATTTCAACATTTTCAGGATTATTTTCGCAATTATTTAATATCTTAAAGAGTGGCCGCGCGAACATTAGCTCTCTACACATCCCTATCCAGAGAAAAAAATAATCGTCTCATTCATAATCTACTTCCCTCAAATCATAATTAATGTTATTCTCCCACTTCATTCTTTGCCTACCTAGTGAGAGATTTTGCTCTGATTTTCTTACAAGGATTATCCATGCCCCTCTTTATTTCCGTTTCGTGCCACATGTCCTGCATATCACAGTCTACGAGACGTATCTGGTATTTATTGTATTTGGTTTCTTATCTTATGTGTGGCTCACTGTTGCATTGTCTTCTCTATTCACCTGCCTGTTCATATTTCTTTGGTCTAAATATTTTCCTAAGAACTTTATTGACAAAAATCACCATATAAATATAATAAATATATGACATTGTAGAAAGTGTGTTTATTTATAATAACATTTCCTTGTTTTTCTCTTATTTTGGTTTTCTTGAACTACATTGCAATTTTCTTCAGTTCCCTTCATTAAATTAAAAATATGTTCTCTGAACATACTTGTTATTCTCCGTAAATAAATATAATATTCAAAACATAGAAAATATTCTAAAATCTACCAAATCAATAATTACAACTTAAAATAGTTATTACCTATGGGCGATGCATTTGAGTCGATTCTAATGAAAGAAAATGGCTAAAAGTGTCGCGTCTTATGTTGTTGTGTCCTCATCTCCCTGTCTTAAAGTGACAGTAATTGTGGCGCGATTTGCGGACGGATACAATTGGCGTTTGTTAATGTTAAAATAATTCTAAGATCGGATAAGATATAGACCGTCATCCCACGTGGGTATTTTCTTTCAGTGGGAGTTGAGTACATATAATGTATCACTAACCCAAGTATACCTTCAATGAAATAATGTTTATTCAAGACCCAGCACTTTGTTTCAGGGTTATACATAATATTTCTTTTTTCTTGCCATGTCATCTGTATAGTGTGTAGCTTCTATTATGTATAATTAAATAAGTGTAGGTAATTCATAATTGTTGATGTCTGTATAATTTTACTCGTGCTGGCTAAGATAGCCGGCCCTGGTTCGATACCCAGCAAGAATGAAAATTTTACTTGTTAAATTACTTTGATTAAATTAATTAATTGCAACATTTTCAAATCACAATACCAGGAGAGGTAGTAATGAACAATTTTTAATCGCTAGATTGTGCACCAGATCCCTGCATTAAATTACAAACATCTTTACAGTACATATGTTGAGAAGGCATATGGTACTGTTGTTAGCGATCGACCGACGGATGTGGTCAGCCTCCTTGGTGCTTTTATAGGAGCAGGCTACGTCCTTCTCCCTTCTCTTCATCATCATGAACATCCTAAACTCTCATTATAGAATACAAGAAAACGTAATGTACGTTAAGTCATATATCCGCCCAGCGTGTAGTGGTTGGCATTACAACACCCTGGTGAGGTGGAAGATAATACCCCTCGTTCGAACCCCATCAAAAATATAATAATAATAATAATAATAATAATAATAATAATAATGTTAATGTTAATAATAATAATAATAATAATAATAATAATAATAATAATAATTAAATATTATGTAGCGCAGTCTTATGCTTACTTACTTTGACAAATCCACATAACAAAAACAGTGTATGCACCACCATGATGGTAATTAGAAAGTAGTCTTGGAAGGAATAAGTTGGGGCGGGACAGAGTCCCAAGTAAACACCTAAAAAAATGTGAAAATATAAAAAAATTGTTAAAATATATTTCTTAATCACATTAATAATATTAATATCAACTAACTCACTGGCATTATTGAACCCAGAGGTTCATGGCCTTGCGGAGATAAACTCTCCATCTTTACCATAAGCTAATATTTGTAATCATCCCATTTATAATTTACCTCCCTCAAATCATTGTTAATGTTTTTCTCTGAAGCCAGAACTCCTACGCCCGGTTAAGAGGGAAAGTGCGGGGAATAATTAAAGAGGGATAATCAACCTATAATTGTTTTACGAAATAGGCCTTGTCTATATCCATTGGATACGGGAGAAGACGTTATTACAATGATACGACCAATCATATAGAAAACGCATATATGACCAATAAAGGCAACTATCGTAAAAGGGAAGTAAGATACACTGGCAAACTAGGATAACAATTCTGGACTTTCTTTTGAGAAAAGGGTTTACAGGCTGGGGCCATTGGAAGAGAATAATAATACAAACGACTGTTGAGGAGTTCACAGAGAGCAGCAAAATCTACCGCAGCAGTAGACGAAACGTCGAGTGACAAGAAAACTGGAACACGGTCATTTAGCCCGGAAGACGAACCTAACAGGGATCAAGACGCCGGTCGTGAAAGCCTACAATTATACATATACCTAGAATATATTTATCCTCCCATCCTAACTGCTAACATATGTCCAGCATGTGGAGCCGCTACTAATTCTAGTTACCCAAATTCCTCACGATTTTGAGTAGTCTGTGGTCCCGTACTGGCCAATATCCCATGGGAACTCTCATCAGGGCATGTTGGGTTAAACCACTTGACTCGGGCGTAAGATAACATTAACCGTGATTTGAAGGAGGTGAAAACAATAGTTCTGGCTAAGGATATAATATTCCATGTTTTCACTAACAATGAAGGGCACATTAAATGTTTGAAGACTATATTTAACTCATGCCCCTAATGGTTGTCGATGACCATTCACGTTTCAATGAATTTTGTTTTACAACCAATGACAGTCGTGTTTCACCCCGCTCTTTATCGATTTCTCTTTATCAGCTCCTGCTTTTGTGATAAAGAAAACTCCCTATCTTTAATAATCTGAACAAGTCAGAGCATTATTTTGCAGTGACTGACTCTTCAACAAATACATTGAATTAGCAAATAATGAAAATATTCCTCGACTTTACTGATTTGTTTACTAAAAAAATAAATTAATAACCTATAATGTTAGTTATAATATACAGTTTGATGTGTTGAATTATTTCTCCACTAGGGTTCATTTATGCAATATTGCGATCCTATTTTGGCAATAAATGACCAGCCTCATTGGCTAGTGGTTAGCGTTTCTGACTATAGTTAATGAGATCGCGACTTCGATTCCCGGTCAAACCATGGGTTTTTTTTCTTAAAAGGAATACTTCCTGTAGTTGCCCATGGTCTGGAATTTAGATTAAGTTTAGGTTAAGAACTCGTCTGGCGTTTCATTACCATTTATCACCCATCATATCATCGGGGTAACGTAACACCGGCTTCTAGGTGCCCGAACCTAAGATATGGAATACAATTCCGCCAATGCCAGCGGAAAAAATCCAGAAATGTCATAATAGACAACCTGGTGGCATTAGACAAAAAAAATAATATGATCGAGTTGCAGAGAATAAACATAATCTAACATTTCTGATTTGTTTTCAAACATCGCCGTTTACATTAAATACCTACATAAATATTTTAAAATACCAGTAACTTGATTTAAATAGTGATTTTTGAATAAACAGCTTAATTTTATTCGTTAAATAGTCCTAACAAATACGATTCTTGATTTTCAATTCTTCTAGATAAATTCACTTTTGACATTACTTACGATAATTTTAAAACTACTATAATAGCTAATAGGGTTTATATTGCTATGTTTTTATTTAAATTTATTTTTCACTCTCAATGTCAAATGAATTTGTCTTGAAAAAGTATTTTGTACTTCAGTGTGAGTGATAAAATTAATTTAAAAAATCACAATATACAGTATTTAAAATAAATAATAATTACTTACAGAAGTCGGAAAGAAAATTACGCAACATTTTGGCCATTGAAGAAGAACAAGAACCTAATGTTGTCTGGCAACGAACTTAATAATGTGTGGATTGTTGGTTATCTATAGAAGCTTTATCCACTAAACAATTCCTTTTATTTGTTTGTTATTATAAGCAGAAATACTATTTCAGCCATTGTTTCATTTACAGCAACAAATATTGTCTTATTGTTATTATGTTTATAGATTTACTTTTGTTTGGCCATCAATTATTTCAAAGGTTGTACATCTGTCTGATCCAAAAACTTAATAATATATGCTTTTTTGAATATGAAATATTTATTTACGAGGGAGAATCAATTGTACTAACTAACTCACTTACTGACACAATGGAACCCATAGATTCATAGCCACATGGACACCACATGGACATACATCACTACCTGAGCTGATCTAATCTACCAACTGAGTGTTTTCCCTCTGGTTTTCCTACAATAAATGTCCACGTCTCTCTTTCATTGCCCATTCGTTTCACACGTCCTACCCATCGCAGTCTACGAGACTATATCCTTATTACCTATTGAAATTGTTATGCAATTGGAACCCATGTCTGTGCATTTTTACCGTCAGTCTTTCAACCACCTACTTTTTTGGTCTGTCTGATTGTCTTTTACCTGTCCTTCATGGGTAACCCTTTCAGTAGCCATGAAGCCGCCGACATAGTTGTCTGATGGTCATTTATGCACGCAAGCAACTCCACCACGATAAGGTACAGATGTCCTGGAGAGGATGGTGAAGAACTCGTCTTATTTGTAATTTACCATATCATAAATTATTGTCACTCGAATCTACGGTTTCAATAGTGCCAGCGAGTTAGTTAGTTATTTAACAGGTTTCACATCTTCCTGCGCCCAATTAATCTACTGTCATTCTCCTCCAGATCTATCGCTACAAATGCCATCGTTTATTCCCTTTCCCCTCATGTTGCTCAAAACACCATTAATCCACGTTATTTTTGGCCGTTCTCTTCTTCTTCAACCCATTCTAGCATTCATTCTTTTTACATTTTAATTGTTTGTTTTTCTTTTATAAAATCCACAATTGAAGTTTGAATATTTATCTTTTGTTTATTTGCTCTGTTTCTTATTTTATGTCTTCTGTCCACCGCTGTGGTCTCGAGGTAGCGTGTCGCCTTGTCACACAGCGGGCCCATATTCGATCCCCGGTCGGGACAAGTTTCTTAGGTTGTAATTTTTTCGGGGTTTTTCCTCACCTGTAAGGCAAATTTCAGGAAACTTTAAGGCCCAAACGGTCGCCGATCATCATCTGGCCATCAATATTACCATAAGCATATCCATTAAGTTTTTTTACACAATTTAAATAATAAATAAAATTATTATCTTCTAAAATTTAATATTCAAGCATTTAATAATCTGTTAGTTTAAGCTGATGACTTAGTACTATTGGGCGACAGCGAAGACATACTAAAGGCCAACGCGCACAATTTCTATTTAGTAACACTAAGAAACTGGGTCTGGAAGTAAATATCAATAAAACTAAATATATGGTCACGCATACAAATACATTATATAATGGAAATGGACTGTTGATGACAAATGAGAAAAATTTTGAAGAAGTGGCTGAATTCATAGGAGCAATAGTTACAAACAGGATGAGATGCAGAAACAAATTAAACATAGATTCAGTTTTAGAAATGCATGCTATTATGTATTACAGGGACTCTTGACGTCCCAACTCCTTTCAAAAAACGTTAAACTGAAAATATATCATCATCATCATCACTCCAGGGATTAGGCAATTGCCCGTTCCGACTTCATAATGCATCAGCCCAACGTCTTCTAGGTCTTCCAACATCACGTCTTCCTCTTGCTTGATAATTTCTTGCTAACAATGGATATCTCTCCTTACTCATTCCATCCATGTGATCAATCCATTTCTGTCTGTAATTCGTGACTTTATCCAATAAAGGCTGTATTCTATCCTTCTGTTTTTTCACTGGAGCCCAAGTTTCACATCCATACAATATTGTGGTAACCGCCATAACATTATACATTTTTATCTTGGTTTCTTTTCTAATTTTATTTTTGAATGTTCTCTGTATTGTTCCACACACCGTCTGAAATTTATTTATTTTGGAGTCAATATCTCTTTCTACATTGTAGCCAACATCACGGCCCAAATATTTGAAACTAGACACCTGTTCTATACTTTGATTTTCTAAAATAATTTTGGATACTGAAAATATATAAAACTGTTATTCTCCCAGTTATAATTGATGCTTGTGAAACATGGAGTCTTACTTTGAGGGAGGAGAAAAGAATGTGAGCAAAATTTAATCGGTCTTTGCCATCCAAGTAACACCTTTGTTTCCTACTAGATGTCTCATTGAGACAATGTACTAACCACATGATATATATATAGGGAAATAAGCGTAACTATATTAGTCTGATTAAGCAAATACTCAATAGAGGAGCACCCATGTCCTTAGCGAGCGAACAGGGATGCTTGTGAAACATGGAGTCTTACTTTGAGGGAGGAGAAAAGAATGTGGGCAAAATTTAATCGGTCTTTGCCATCCAAGTAACACCTTTGTTTCCTACTAGTTGTCTCATTGAGACAATGTACTAACCACATGATATATATAGGGAAATAAGCGTAACTATATTAGTCTGATTAAGCAACTACTCAATAGAGGAGCACCCATGTCCTTAGCGAGCGAACAGGGATCAGTCGAGTAACACATTTTCTGCTGAAGATTCATTGAAACACTTTTTTACCAAAGCCACCAGTTTGTCTTTAAGACATTTCTGGTATTCTCTCATGACATTGCGGAATTGTAACCCATTTATTAAATTGGGGTGTCTGAAAGATGGAGTCACTTTACCTTGTTGATATGATGGGTGATGAATGATAATTAAGCGCCAGGAGAGTCCTTAAACCTAAACGAACCTAAATGCAGACCATAGACAACCTCAGGAATAATTAATTCTCTTTAAGACAAAATTCCTATGGTCTGGCCGGGAATCGAATCCGGGACCCTATGAACTGTAGTCAGAAACTCTGATCTCTGGTCCATGAAGCAAGTCGAAATATTAAAACATATATTTAAATAACATTAGAAAATTCCGAAATGTAAGGCTGTGGTCCATAATTGGTGTTTCTACCTGATGTTTCTCCTTCGACTACGGAAGGCATCTTCAGAGGCGAGTTGTTCTAGGAGGTGTTCCCTATTCGGAAACTCGTCTGTAACACAATTTTAGAAGCCGAGCGTCTGACCAGGGAACACCACCTAGAAGAACTCGCTTCTGAAGTTACCTTCCGTAGTCGGAAAAATGTTTGAGAGAAACACCAGCTATGAACCACGGTGTTACAGTCTGTAATCTTCTAATAGCATGATTACCGGCCCTGGAAGCCTGCATTCTACGTATATTGAAATAATTTAAGACAACCCTTGAGGATGCCGGACGCAGTCTCTGGCGAAACGTTGGGGAACTACAAGCCTCAAGACCACGGGCAACAGCCCGGAAATCGGCATCATAGTAACTCCGGCCGTGAAAGCCTAAGTCAATATATGAAATAATTTAATTTGCGTTTATCTGACTAGAGCGATGGTTTAAGAACACTTTAAGGATTAAATTTTACTTAAAGTTATCTTAATCCTATGTTTTTCTTACACTGTCGTATAAAACAGATAAGATTACGGATGTTGACTCATACGCGAGGAAGGGATTCTAGTGAAAATTACTATCTGTAATAATTCAAAGAAAAAATATTTACCTCTCACAAAATATTATTGTATCAAAATGTGAATAACGACCCAGAAACCAACTCCATGCAACGACAGACCTACAATATTCTCGATCTACCAACTGGCTGCTGGCCTCACATTCGCTTGTGCTAATGACAGTGGTGGACTATCAAGGGCGCTGGCTAAGTGGAAGAGAAGGCCTTATGACCTTAACTCTGCCATCTTAAATAAAACATTATTATTATTATTATTATTATTATTATTATTATTATTATTAACATCACGTTACTGTAAGATAACATGTTGTCAAGATATCAGATCCCTCAGTCGTTATAGCAGCTTTTGTCAATCTGAAGCCGCTATTTAGTTTAGCCATACAAATTCCTCAAGATGTGGATGGAGGATTATTTTTATAGGAGTCTAGCTGAAATTCCATGAGGGAACTTCTCCCCTCTTTGTGTCTCGAACCAGCGCAAATCGCGTAAGCCTGCGCCAAGACAGGTGTGTGTGTGTGTGTGTGTGTGTGTGTGTGTGTGTGTGTGTGTGTGTGTGTGTGTGTATGTGAGGTAAGCTGGAAGATAGCGTTATTAATATTATGGGTGCAGTAATCTTGCCAACTTACAGGAAAAACCTAAAACTAAATGAATAACATACATCAGTGTTAAACTTAGATATGTTGGGACGGGAGAGACGCGCATGCGCTAACAAACCCAAAACGGTTTACACTATGTAATCACGGGATGCAGCCAACATATACACGATATTTAACGAACCTAAAAGCCAACCTAACGCAATTTAAATACTCTAACCTGTGAAAAGACCAACCTAAAAGCTAACCTAACGCGATTTAAGCACTCTAACCTGTGAAAGAAAGCAACGCCCAAAAATAAATATTAAGTTCTGAAATTCTGAAGTACATAGGCCTACTCTATGTTGGCTGCAGTGAAACATGTGTTATTGTTGTATAGAATATTCGTTAAAATCAATATGGCTGCCACGTCTTAATGTTACATATGTAATTAAATATCATAGAAAAATATATTGAAATAATCGTTAGAAAAAAATGTAAAATTCATTGTAAATGGTGGGAAATAATTGAAAAATAAAACCATGCGCGTGGTGTCTGTCTGGGACTTAGAAAAATGTCTCACTCCGTTTAATGGAAACTTCAGCCGACAGGTAATTTATAGAAAATGTTAGCTCAGATGTATGTCGAGGTTGGGTTCATAATGGCAGTTTACTTACAAGGGACCGTTAACCATTACGTGATGAAATTTCTTCTAGAAAAGCATTTTGATATGCAGAGGCGATGTCAAAAAAATCTACCGTTTCAAATTGCACTGGTATTAGCCGCGGTGGACTAGTGGTTATGCTCCTTGCCTCTAGTCCCGAGGGTCGCGGATTCAAACCCGGCCGGGGTCGATGGATTTTTTAGGATGGAAAAATCCAAGGAGCAAGTCCTCCGGGAGGGACTTTAAGCTGTGGGTCCCGAGTCTGAAGATTTTCAGGCTCGTAAAAAATCCTTAAGCCTGAATGAAAAGGCCTCTAAGCAAAATTTACCGAATTTTCCCGCCCTAGTACTACCTTGGTTTCCTAGATGTCAGTATGAGGCGGAACGCTGACCACGGACCACTCAAATGACATCTATACGAAAACAAGTTAACTAAATTAGTATGGTTCAAATTCTTCCCTGTAGGGGGGAGAGCGTCTAAATATCTGTTAAGGGAAACATGGGCTTACAAGATTACAAGAAGATTAGCTAGTATGAAATACAATATCTCAGGATACGGATATATGGAAAGCTTATGCCCGCGCGACTAGGCAGAATGCTCTTTCTTTGTAGTTTGAATAGTATTGCTATAAGAGACTGATCCATTGGAAGTAAGTTTTTTAATAAACTATTTGATAATTAAAAAGAAGATATCGCATGTCTATCCGCTTGTGTGTTTCTTACGGGAACCTCCTGCTACACCGGAAGGTTGATGACCTCTACTGAAGACACTCTACAGTTTTCATTACCGGAAGTGCTTCACCGAATCGGTATTTGCTGCTACAGACAGTTTCCTGAAAAAAAAATTAATTAATTAAACCTGACACTTGTTTGCAAACTGATTTCACGAACACAAATAGCTAGTTGTCCTTTTATCTTATATAAAGAGTGGGACACAATCACCTGCTGATTTTTAAAATAATTTTAACACTGTTGCCAGGTCAAAGATATATTAGATTAATGTCGAAACATATCAGTTTTATGGAGTTTTAGATAACATTGTTCACTGACTTTTTAGTGTTTATTTTAGAATGGAGTATTGGTGTGTAGTCGAACGAATTGTCAGTAAGAACAAACTCCATTACTGTATTCAGAGTTGCAAAGCTCCCTCTAGGAACGAAGTGTGTCTGTGGATTAGAAAATGTTATAAAGAAGTCTGTGGCACTTCTCAAAGCCTGAATGAGAACTCTATAAAATTCAGTTCATGAGATAAAAATCAAAGGGGTACGGTTAGTTTCAGCCAACCAAAGGTAAATCATACAAAAGCCAAATTTCGATTTTATAATCTCAACAATATTACCAATAAATGTTTTCGATTTGAAGGAAATACCCAGATACCACAAAAAATTACACCTCTTCTAGATAAAGTCAAATCTTACAGAAGAAAATGGATTCAACATCTTGATATTGAAGAAGTATTTTAGTAAGATCTTCATTATGCCCCTCGTTGTGGCGACAATTTTGAAGAAGTAATTCTTTTCCCATGTTGTGGCGATATTTTGAAGCAGCTAACTCTCTTCATGCCCGATGTTGTAGTAACATTTTGAAGGATTAGTGTCCCAAAAAGAATTACTGGTTCAGGTTGGGTTTAATTTTCGGTAGAGCTGGATTCTCTTCTCAAGGTCGAAGTTGGTACACAAGATAGGAAAAACACTTTAAAAATCACTAATAACTGCTTCTTGTAGAAATAGTTGTAAATTTATTTACTATTTAATTTCCCAGCAGATCAAGTAAATATAGGTGGTATTATTCTTCACCGTCAATTAAAATTAAATTCTTTTCTTTTCTTGAATCAACTATTCTTCTTGTATTAAATATCACATTTTATCAGGAGAGCTGTTATTGCTTCTGTCCTTGATGAAAGTTATATGCTGACTGACCAGTGTAATTCTGTTATAATTTTAAAGAACATTATTACATCACATGATTTTATATTTAAATTCTATTGGTTAATGGCCCATTAAATACCAGGTTTAAATTTGATTTGTTAAATCAAAAAGTTAATTGTTTTAACATCCAATCAGAATTTAGTATACTTTTATTTAAAAATATGAAGTTTAGCAGGTGTTCTTATTACAGTTATAACAGAAAGCTTTATATTTCAGACAACAATGACTTAAAACACAATTTTAAAAGCATTATTTAGAAAGACTGTTATATAGGCCTAATACAATTTCTTTAATTGTTACTGAGACATTTTTATTCAACAATGAACAACAATTAATTATTTAGATGTTTTTCTTTATTTAAGTTATATTTAAATATTAAAAGAATTTTAAAGTGCAAAATTATTAACTTTAACTTCCATATTTATTATGATATTAAAATCCTGCTATAATATAAGGAAGAGAGCTGCAACCCAAAACAGCCTACAAATATTCTACCCGTTGACAAGAGATCCCAAGGAAGACCAAGAAGGCGGCAGAATGAGGAGACGAAACAGGCCAGAAGGCTTATACCGTGAACTTGATTATTAGAAAATATTAGCTTAGGATAGGGATGTATGGAGAGATTATGTCCGCACGACCATGAACCTCCGGGTTCAATAATGTCAGGTAGTATTCTTACAAATATTAATATAATAAATGTGAGGTTGTATTGTCAACACGGCCTGACTTAGTAACTATGGTAACCAGGTAGTTATGAGTCATCATATGTTATCTTAAATAGTTGTAAATAATAAGCCAGAGGGAAAACGCCCAGTTGGTAGACCAAGAATGAGGTGGGAGAGTAACATTAACTATGATTTGAGGGAAGTAGATTATACAGGGAATGATTGGAAAGTATTAGCTCAGGATAGGGATGTATGGAGAGCGCATGTCCGCGCGGCCATGAACCTACGGCTTCGATAGTGCCAGTGAGTAAGTAAGTAAGTTGTAAATAATAAAATCCATCTGCCTCCGTGGCGCAATGGTTAGCGCGTTCGGCTGTTAACCGAAAGGTTGGTGGTTCGAGCCCACCCGGGGGCGTATCCTTTTTTATTTTACCAGTAAACTCGAAACTAACCTGAAAATTTGTTAAGGCAATTTGGTTTCAATGATGAAGACATAGAAGTGTACAAGAAATACACAAGTCTATTAATAGATTCCGAAGGAATGAAGCCATTGAGGTTGTTCTAATCAAAAATAATTCTGAATTTTTTTTCTATAAATATTTATACATCATATTTATTAGACTGCAAATATATATGGTCATGTAAAAAGAATGACAGAAGACAGATAGGCCTACACAAGACGGGTACTGGAATGGGTACCTCTTTGTAGAAGAATAATTCTTCAATAGTTGTAAATAATTGAATCAATCTGCCTCCGTGGCGCAATGGTTAGCGCGTTCGGCTGTTAACCGAAAGGTTGGTGGTTCCAGCCCACCCGGGGGCGTATCCTTTTTTATTTTACCAGTAAACTCGAAACTAACCTGAAAATTTGTTACGGTAATTTGGTTTCAATGATGAAGACGTGGAAGTGTACAAGAAATACACAAGTCTATTAATATATTTCGAAGGAATGAAGCTATTGAGGTTGTTCTAATCAAAAATAAATCTGATTGTTTTTCTATAAATATTTATACATAATATTTATTAAACTGCAAATATATATGACCATGTAAAAAGAATGACAGAAGACAGATACGCAAGACGGATACTGGAATGGGTGCCTCTTTGTAGAAGAAGAATTCTTCGATACGTGTGTTTGTCACTGAACTCCTCCTAAATATTGGACTATTTTAATGAAATTTTTTGTGTCTTTGAGTCGGTCTCTGGATGGTTTAGATTCACAATTGGACCCTATTAGGTGTAGTTGTTCACATGAAGTGAAAATTTAAAGATCACTCTAGTGGTCACAATTTTCAATGTTTCACAAAGAAACTCAGTATGCCCCATTAAAATAAACCGAGGTAGGTATTATCCAAAAGCGAGCGAAATCAGACAATCAGAAGTGGAGGTTTACTTGAAATCCTAAATTAAAAACTGCCTAAACGACTGGACCAATTTTATGAATTTTTTTGTGTGTTTGAGTGGATCCCTGGATGGTTTAGATTCACAATTGAACTAGGTAGGTGGCGATACGATCGGATTATGGATTTTTTTCTGCCAGGTGTGTAGTCATCTGCATTATCGATATATTCCGCGCGACAACAATGTGACGTCATAATGCACGCTTTTTGAGCCACAACAGATGGCAGTGAGGAGTTTTCTTGCGAACCTATTAATTAGTGAATTTTACGGTAAAAAGTAACATATTTTTATCGTCCAGTCATGACACGAGAATTGGACGTTCGGGCAGGACAACGTCAGCGGGTCTGCTAGTGTATATATATATAATATATATATATATATATATATATATATGTGTGTGTATATGTGCGTGTGTGTTTGTGTGTGTGTAACAGGATAAAATTCATATTGCTGTCAACTTATACGACTGTATGTAATGGGTTATAACCTATGGTTATGCATGGTTTTGTTCCGACTGCAGTTCGACACGTAAAAATAAGTTGGAATAAGAAATTAAATTTCTCCAATTTAAGGGTTAACTAAAGAGTAATATATTCCGTAAACCAGCAAAATCGGGCCATAAATTCGACTTATTAACAAGAGAACTGTCAACTATCGCATGCCGAAACCTATCTTGAAATTTCTCCAGAGAAGCGTTCTGATCTATCAAGGCCATGTCAAAAATGTATCTGCCGTTTATATCTGCAATGCACTAAAATTCAGCACCAAATCTCTCATTTAAAATATTGGGAAATATTATTACTCCCGGATTGGCTGATTGGATAACTCTCATTATCTGCCGTCAGCACCACGTCTCACATGACTCCAACACCGATCTTACTAAAGCAGGGAGTCTACCTGCTCTGTAGAGTGGTTTGCCATTGCTGGATTCTGACTTCGATTTATGTGTCTTGCAGTTAAAAACAGCAGTTTTATTTATATGACCTTGGTGCATCACAATACTTCTTTGGGAGAAATTTGAAGGTAGGTTTCGGCATGCAATGGTTTACATTTACCTTGATTGTTCCTACTAGGTGTCTCATTGAGGCGATGTGCTAACTACATGTCACTCTTTGACATATGTAGGTAAATAATTAAATATCTCACTGGCTCTATCGAAGCCGTAGGCTCATGACCGCGCGGACACAAACTCTCCATACATTCCTATCCTGAGCTAATGTTTTCCAATCATCCCCTGTATAATCTACCTCCTGCAAATCATGGATAATGTTACTATCTCGCCTCATTATTGGTCTACCAACTGAACGTCTTTCCTCTGGTTTTCCTACAAGAATCCTCCATGCACCTCTTTCATTCCCCATTCGTGCCACTTGTTCCACCCATCGCTGTTTACAAGACTTAACTGTTCTTATTATATCTGGCTTCCTATAAAGATCATGTAGTTCACCGTTATGTAGGCCTAGCTTTCTCTCTGTAGGTAAATAACTAACTCGCTGGCTCTATCGGACCCATAGGTTCATGGCCGCGCGGGCATAAGCTCTCCATACATCACTATCCTGAGCTAGTGTTTACCAATCATCCTCTGTATAATCTACTTCCCTCAAATTGTGGATAATGTTACTCTCCCGCCTCATTCTTGGAGTTTTCCCTCTGGTTTTCCTATCAGAAGCTTCCATGTACCTCTTTCATCCCTCATACGTGCCACATATCCTGCCCATCGCAGCCTACGAGATTTAACTGTTCTTATCATATCTGACTTCCTATACATATCATGTAGCTCACTATTATGTAGTTTTCTCCATTCACCTGTTTGTTCATCTTCTTGACGGTTGTATTCTTACGGTGAAAGATAGTCACTCTTTCGACCAAGGTACTTTTTTTCGTCTGGCTTATCGCCTTCAACCAGTCCGGCATGGGTAACCCTTTCGGCAGCAATGCTACTGCCGGCATAGCTCTCGGGGTCATTTAAGCACGCATGTCACTTCACCACGACAAGGTAAAAATACCACGGAGGAAACGTAACTAAATTAACTTGATAATGAACTCCCGCTAGAGAGCCCCCGCGTCCCCTCGTGAGACATGGGATATATACATACATACATATACTTCCTTAACTGTATGTTTTACTGTTTCACATTTCCATATAATGGTGCTTTCCATGGAGAATCTAATGGCACCTCAAACTCCATTTCGACAAAAAAAGTGACGCATGGTTATTTCCCTGTACCCTTCATATGTTTGTATTGTAGCAATAGTTTTGTCACATATGCTCGATTGTACACTGTATGTGTGTGTACTTAGGAACAAGCAAGTGCTAATGACAGCGTTGGTGCACAGTAGAGACAAATATTTGCAGATGAACTGTGTCAACAGCAATGAACTTCAACTTGCGCGCGACAAACAGAGCAGAAACTATTTAACATAATCTTGTGTCACATACATATATCTAATTCACTTCTGTATGACTCTTTGCCGCTGTGTTTATGCCCCGTACCACATCGCTCTGACGAGTTTCCATTCATTTACTTGACTGCCGCTCCCAAGTGCAACATAAACCCATGTTCTGACTACTTTTTGTGTCCATGCCTTCCTCTCTTCATTCTTCCTTATCTCATTTTCATTCATAATTTTTCTTCCAGCATTATTTAATCACCAGGAGCCTGTTTAGTCCAGTTTAAAAATTGCCATAACCAACTTCGCTACAGAGAGCCCCCATATATACAGGGTGTTTCAGAATAAGTATTACAGACTTATAGGGGTTGTAGAGGGGATTAAGTAGATAAAGTTTTGTCCGGAAACGTGCCATTTCGATGTAAAATATGGGCTGATATCGTGTGTCTCGCGTTTCAGAATAAGTATTACAGACTTCTAGGGGTTGTACTACACCTGTCAAGTCGGAGGAAGATTTTTTGCACGAATTCTGGCGGTAGTATACGTTATTAAGCACACCAGGTCTTGTGGGACGTGTGTATGAAAACATGCGTCGCAGGGACTTTTCCTAGGAAATTGGAATGTAAGGAACAGTTAAGTATCGTAAACTACCATTGGCAGGACATGTGGCACATAAAAGACGGGCTTGGAAGCTTTTTGTAGGGAAAACCCCAAGAATGAGATGCGAGAATAATATTAACCATGGTTTGACGGTAGTAGTTTATATAGGAGAAGATTGGAAAACATTAGCTGAGAATAGGGATGTGTGGAGAGTTTATGTCCTCCTGGCCATGAACGTACAGGTTTGATAGTGCCAGCGAGTTAGGTAATTAGATGGAATTCATAAAACAGGTAAATTATTTTTGTTTTCACGAAATGTAATTCTAAACTTTCCCTCCACATCAAAAGTACATATGTAAGGTAATAGGAACGGAAATCGAATCCATTTTAAACCGATTTCATGTCTAGACAGTCAGTATTTTTATTATTTAAACAGAAAAGTGGAATATTGATTCATTGTTACGTAACACCACTACCTCTATATCTTCAAGTTTTCGTGACATTACGTAGAGTTTTCTATGGAGAACATCTTAAACAATGTACAAATTTTTATGTATGTCATCATCGCCATAGTCCAATCACGAATTTAGGCCACTTCTTAATCTTTTTCGGCCTCAATAGAATTATTTGATTAGGTATATTACAGAATACAGTGTTTCTCCTTCAACCCTAAGTGATTTTTCGCCAGAGGTTCCTGTTTAAAGTATCTTGTTCCCTCAAATCTCTAGCTTCCATACTTCTCACTCCATCTATCTAATGTTCTCTAGGTCTGCCTATTCCACTTCTCCCATTAGCTTTCCAATCAAGGATCTTCTTTGGTATTATATCTTCTTCCATTCTTATGAGGTGTACATACCATTTCAAACGTTTTTCTTCTATTTTTTTTCTAATATATAGAAATCATCATCATCTTAAGGCACTACAAATTCAAAATTGAATGTTTTGGCCTTCTCAATAATCTTCCTCCAGACTCTTCTATCTTCTGCCAATTTCAGATTTGTCACCCTAATCTTCTTCAGATCCTCCCAAACATCATACCATCCAAAAATCTTTTGAGTGGACTTCCTGGTTTTCTACTTCCTGCAGATTGATAACATCTGCTGTGATCCTTCATTCGATTAACATGTTACATCCATCTTGACTTATATTCAGAAATTTTGTTTTCTAAAGGTTACATGTGCAATTCATATAAGTTGTCTTCATTTTTTTATTATCTATAGTGTGTATCTCATTTTAGCAGATCCAAGTCTCTGTATATCCTTGTTTCAGTATCATACTTCGCTACCATACAAAAAGTTGGAAGAGTCAATATTTTGTACACTTGAAGTCTTGAACGTTTTCGGACTAACTGTGGCTTGAAGATAGAATTTATTAACCCTAACATTCTTTAATTTGTTTTTTCTTCTTTACATGACTTATTGCATCTTTGATATGTATAATTATTCTAGTAGGCCTATGCGTGTTGGTATATACGTTATAATATTTTTTTTTATTTCGGAATTTAGCCACAAACAGTGGTTTTCCGTCACTCTCAAGAAATTCACCTTCTCCAGTTGTAGCGGTCCTGAATATCCACATCTGTAAGTCACACAGTTCAATTTTTTTTCACGTTTTCACGATGTAGGAGTTGAGTATCACAACTCTCTTATAGCCCATGTTCAAATTGCTTACGCAGCCTAAACCATAACAAATACACAAAATTGAATATCTCAAAAAGCTGTACAAAAAAGTCCGCGACAGCATATGTTTATGTCTTACGGATAACTTACAATAACCATTTTTGTATTTCATTGATGCCAAGAAGATGGAGACAAGTACATAGATTCCTGTGCAAGCATATCAGCATATGGCGAATATTCTTTTACGGATAACTCACAATAACGAATTTTGTCTTTTAGTTCATTTATGCCAAGAAGATCGAGATAAGTAGATTCCCGGGCAACTCCGGGTAATCAGCACGGGGAATCTTAAAATAATTACGATATACATTTATAATCGTTTTTTCAGTTTACTTATTCAACTAATCATATGAAGTACATTAATTTTTGTCTTTCAGCTCATTTATGCCAAGAAGATCGGAATGAGTAGATTCCCGGACAACGCCAGGTAAAAAACACGGGGTATCTAAAAATAATCACGATATACATGTTTCTCCCTATTTATTTAACTAAACATAAAACACATTAATTTTCGTATTTCAGCTCATTTATGTCAAGAAGATCGGGATAAGTAGATTCCCGGACAACGCCGGGTTATCAGCATGGGGTATCTAAAAATATAAATTTATAATTATTTTTCCTTTTACTTATTCAATTAAATATGAAAGCACATTAATTTTCATTTATTTAGGCGTAGCAGCGCACGCCCGGTATTAGCTAGTGAAAGATAAAAAGGTTATTGTGAGTTATCCATAAAAGATAATAATATGCTGTCACGGACTTTTTTGTAGAGCTTTTTGAGATAGTCAATTCTGTGTACATTAATTTTGTGTATTTGTTATGGTTTAGGCAGTCTAAGCCATTTAAGCTACCTACGAGCTACTTTCTTCACGTTTTTCACTACAAAGAGTGGTTTTTAAAGGCGTAGGAGTTGAGTCTCTTATAGCGTATGTTCATCCCGGGAATCTCCTGAACATGTTGCAAAATGCCCCATCACAATCGGATGAACGGTTTGTCAGCGCATAAAATACGAACAAACAAACATTCATTTTTATATAGGCCTATTAGATACGTGTTCATCTATCATTCGTGTCAGCAAATAGAAACAGGGTTATTATTTTTTCTGAAAACGCTTGTTTTATTATCTACCGATGCAACCGCTTTTGCAAGTAACATATTCAAATTGTTATTAGTTTTATGATAGTAATATGGCTCTATAAAACTTGATGTAGAGTGAAAGCTGCTATAAAGATGAAACTAATTCAGGCCATTCAAGTGGTGCCATTATTACTCTCCACATCATTCCTTGTAAGAGTAGGTATTATCAGCATAACTTTGTCGGAATAAATAAAACAGTGTTGTTACATTTATTCCTTTTCAATATTATTAGTACTAATATTCAAAAAGTTATCAGACAGGAAGATACCATTGCTTCAATTTTGTTGGATAAACTTTACAACATTTGATTTACTTCATAAACTCCAGTTAAATTTTATTCTTAGGTTTTCATTTTTCAAATTATTTCCCACCATTTACAACGATTTTTACATGTTTTCTAAGGATTATTTGAATATGTTTTTTATTTTATTATATTTTTCCACGATATTGAACTACATGAAGATGTGGCAGCCATATTGATTTTAACGAATATTCTGTGTTGCAGTGCAGCCAACATAGACTCTGTGCTAATTAACCTACACTGAATAAAACCAGCGTGTATTCCTTCACAGATTAGAGTGCTTAAATTGTGTTAGGTTAGTTTTAAGGTTGGTCTTTCAGGTTAGATTACTTAAATTGAGTTCCATCCGTGGTAATTCTGCCCGAAGGCTGGTCCTTCACTGCAATCATAGCATTTTCATGCTATGCTTGCAGCTTTACTAGGGAATTGTAGGTGTGATAGCTTCCCGTTGATTTCCACACCGGTGAAGGATGATGATGATGATAATGATGATGATCATATGATTTCGGGGACCGTTTGGGCCTTAGAGTTTTCCTGACAGTTGTCTTACAGGTGAGGAAAAACCCCGATAAAAACCTCACCCAGAAAAACTGCCCCGACCGGGGATTGGACCCGGGCCCACTGCGTGACAAGGAAGCACGCTACCTCGAGACCACAACGGTTGACATTAAATTGAGTTGGATTAGCTTTTAAGTTGGTCTTTCACAGGTTGAGTAGACCTACTTACATTGATATAATATAGAATTAGAAGATCTCGATATTGTCTGAAACATAAGGCTTGGACGTTTGAGGTGGATTGGACATATTAACAGAATGTTAAGTAATTGGAATGTGAAACAAGTCTTCTATTCACAGCCTCAAGGAACCATATTAAGAGGAAGACATAAGGATAGGTGGTGCGATTGTGATGGCAGGATCTTAAAAATTGTCAAATCATTGGGAAAGGCTTTCTATGGAGAGGGATGTCTGGAGGAGGCGGAGGTCCTTATTGGGCTATAGTGCCATTTAAAAATAATATCACTATTATTAAACATAAGCTCAATTCTGTAAATACATCCTATTATGCATTACAAGGACTCTTGTAGTCCCAACTCCTTTCAAAGAACGTTAAACTGAAAATATATAAAACTGTTATTCGCCCAGTTATATTATACGGATGCGAAACATGGACTCTTACTTTAAGGGAGGAAAGGAGATTACGAGTATTTGAAAATAAATTTTCTTATGAAAATGTTTGGACCAAAGAGAGATGAACAGACAGGTGAATGGAGAAGGCTACATAACAGTAAGCTACATAGTCTTTATAGGAAGCCAGATATAATAAGAACAATTAAATCTCGTAGATTGCGATCAGCAGAGGTTCTTCGAAACTTTTGTTGAAAATGCAAAGAGAATGCTCCCAGTATGTCCTAACATTAACCATGATTTGTATAATTCACAGGGAATTATTGGACAATATTATGGGGATTCTATGCCAGTATACATAAATTCAAATAAAAACGGAAAAACAGACAATTTATTGTTTCTGTGCGATAATAATTACCCGAGAGAAATATATAAGTTACGTTGACTTTTCCCCCAAACAATTGTGAAAAATCCTTAAAATATAGTGATAAGTTGAACTCCGAGAACCTAAAATCACCATATTTGCAATGTAAAATCTGTATTAGTCTTTGCTCTGACAATATAACCAACTTTCACAAAAACAAAGAAGTGAACGCTAAACTAATCTGGTTTACTAACTCGCCCATTTTCTTACCTTAATTTGCCAAAACTAACACTAACTTGTCCATTTTATCATACTAACTTGCCCAGTAATGTTCGAAGACTCCTGGGATAGAATTACCTCATATGCGAGTAAACATGTTGGCAATTGGCTCTAGCGGGAACATGTGTTATCACTAAGGTTCAGAAGTTGAGGAAATGCCATTTTTTATTTTATGTCTGAAGACGAGGACCACATAATACGAGTATAGATACATTTTGGGTCAATGTAGGCCAGAAAATGCTGGGTTTTATTCGTCCTTTTTCTGACCTTTTTAGGTGTTGACGGCTTTTTTGAAACTTTACCTTCTTTTGACTCGTACATTTATACTATTTGTATAAATCCAACTTAGGGTCCTACTTTAAAAAAACACTATATAGTTTTATTTCTAAAGACTTTTCCAAACAATTTTGTTGCACGAGAAATTATTATTATTTTTTTTTCAAATGCCCCACGTTTGTCTTTCGACATTCCTGGTATCTCTCCTGGCATGGCGTACTTGTAACCCACTTCTGAGGTTGGGGCGCCTGGAAGGCGGGGTTACGTTGCCCCGATGATATGATGGGTGATGATAATGGTGCGCCAGGAGAGTCCCTAATCCTAAGCTTAACCTAAGATGAATATGAATGATGATGATTGCGATGGCCATATGATTTCGGGGACCGTTTGGGCCTTAAAGTTTCCCTGACATTTGTCTTACAGGTGAGGAAAAACCCCGATAAAACCTCACCCAGAAAAACTGTCTCTACCGGGGATCGAACCCGGGCCCGCTGCGTGAGAAGACAGCACGCTACCCCGAGACCACAGCGGTGGACACATTTATACTATTTGTATAATTCAAGTATCTGCAGAGTCTGATCTCAATTCCAACTTAGGGGCCTACTTTAAAAACACTATCTAGTTTTATTTCTAAAGACTTTTCCAAACAATTTTGTTCCACGAGAAATTATTGAAGTCCTTTTTCCAGTTTTCAGGTATTTTTAAAGGTCTTTTATAGGTATTTATAAGTCCTCAACTTCCGAGCACTAGTTATCACATAGGCCAACACGAAGCTAGCAGTCACTTATTCTCCGATCGTAAATTCACAGGTAGCACGGTGGCATAGAATATCCAATATTAGCTCAGTATAGGGAAGTATGGAGTGGTTATGTCTGCGCGGCCATGAACCTATGGGTTCGATGGTGTCCGTCGCCGTAGCGTAGTCGGTAGAATCCCTACCTTCCACTCTGTCGTCCCGGGTTCGATTCCCGGCGGGGTAGGGGATTTTTAATCTCCTCCTTGGGTCTGGGTGTGTGTCTTGTCCTTATGTCTATATGTAACAACAACAGAAAGTTAACAAAAAGGTAAAACAAGAAAGAAAACAGGGTTTAACAAAAAGGTAAAACTATAAAGTAAAACAAGAAGAAATGATAAAAAAAAGATGGTGCTAGGAGTTGGTTAGTTGAACTTATGTCTTGTTGAAATTAGATGTAATGGAGGTAATATAATATAGTATTTATGAAAACAAGTTTCAGGACAGAAATAAGCTGTAAAGAGTCTATGAACCTTTATGTTTGAATTAGAAACATGAAAAGAATGGTTATTGAAGAAATCCAAATGTGTTATGACAAGTGAATCTGCCTTTATCGCCTGTGAACAAGTAGTGCATTTACACTTAATGATCCTCCAGTCCATTACAGATACACATTACAGTTTATGATTACTGTTATGTATAATACAGACCTGTTCTTGCACATGTACCTGGGTGCTGCAGTAACTAATGGGCATCGAGGAAAAGAATTGAACAGGATACAGTATCTAGAACTGAACTCTTTCGCTAGCAGCAACATTTACAGGGACTCTTGTCATCCTAACCTATCACAAAAAATTTAAACTAAAACTATTCTATTCTACAGTGTTCCTCCCTAGGGCATGTCCTTCACTGCAATCATATAATTTTCATGCTATGCTTTGCAGTTTTACTAGAGAATTATAGGAGTGGTAGCTTCCCGTTGCTTTCCACACCGTGGGATGATGATGGTGATGTTCTCAGACCGTTTGGGTCTCAAAGCTTCCTGACATTTGTCTTAAAGGTGAGGAAAACCTCCAAAATAACCTCACCCAGTAAACTTGTCCTGGCCGGGGATCGAACCCGGGCCCGCTGCGTGACAAGCCAGCACGCTACCTCGAGACCACAGCGCGCAGTGGACACTAAAAATATATAAAACTGTAATTCCCCCAGTTACATTATATGGATGCAAAATGGACTCTTACTTTAAGGGAGGAGAAAAGATTACGAGTATTTGAGAATAAATTTATTAGGAAAATTTTTGGACCAAAGACAAATGAATACACAGGTAAATGGATACTACATGGAGTATATTATGCATCAATCGGCTAAGCGCCATTAAAAAAATTGAAACTTTGATGTCATCTATAGCACTGGCTCATGAAGTAAGTGCATACACACTTTTAGCATCAAATCTTTAAATATAGTCTTATTATTAAAGAAAATGAAACGCCAACAGTCCTGTCAGAGATTCTATGTTTTGCAAGAAACGGCTATGAAACCAGATCTTCATAAATGCTCATGTAAATATTACATCATGCAGCTAAGCACCAAATATTCCCGCTCTTAGATTGTTGATGCATAACTGTCAAACGAGGAAACTAACTTACAATATCCAGTATTGTTAGTTTGGCGCTACAATAAATAAATGGTAAAAAAAGGTAAAGTGATCCCACTACAGGCCTCAGGAGGCCCTTGGGGTAGTAGGAGGTTAAGGTTCCCACTTTTTCTAGACAATCGGCACTTGATGTAAGTCGGGTTGTCAGCCTTGCGTGACGGCCGCCTTTACCCCCAGAACAAGCGTCTGGTACCCATTTCTGCGTCTGGTACCCATTTCTGTTAGGGGCTGAGTCGACCCAGAGCCATAGCGCCGCCAGAAGGTTTGGGTCAGTTTAAAAATCCTGACCCCCCACTGGGACTTGAACCCTCGACCTTCCGGCTTATAGCGCAGCGCCTTAACCGCTACGCTACGGCGTGCGCCCACAATAGATAGTGATAATAAATAATAGTGAAGATTATAAATAATTTTTAAATAAATAGTGAAGATTGATTATTTTTATCGAAACTGATATAATGGCGCGTAGTCGGTTGTTGCATAACGCAGTCCACATAACAGTGAGTTACATGATCTTCATGGGAAACCAGATGTAATAAGAACAGTTAGGCCTAAGTCTCATGATGGGCAGGACATGTGGCAGTTAAAATTACTTTTAAGGTGAGAAGTTAAACTAAATTAATGGAATGGGGGAAAAAAAAATATATATATATCCATCCATAGTAATTCTGCCCGAAGGCAGGTCCTTCACTGCAATCATTTTCATGCTATGCTTGCAGCTTTACTAGGGAATTGTAGGTGTGGTAGCTTCCCGTTGCTTTCCACACCGGTGAAGGATGAGGATGATGATGATGATATTGATAACGATGATGGCCATATGATTTCGGGGACCGTTTGGGCCTTAAAGTTTTCCTGACATTTGTCTTACAAGTGAGGAAAAACCCCGATAAAAACCTCACCCAGAAAAACTGCCCCCACCGGGGATCGAACCCGGGTCCGCTGCGTGACAAGGCAGCACGCTACCTCGAGACCACAGCGGTGGACAATATATCTTATATATAAAAATTAATGTTTGTTTGTTTGTATGTTTGTTTGTTCGTACTTTATGCGCGGCCATACCGTTGATCCGATTGTGATGGGGTTTTTTGAAAAATGTTCAGGAGATTCCCGGGATGAACATAGGCTATAAGAGAGTTGTGATACTCAACTCCTACATTCTTAAAAATCGCCCTTTGTAGTGGAAAACGTGAGAAAAGTAGCTCTTTGGACGCTTAAATGGTTACCGCTGCCTAAACCATAACAAATACACAAAATTAATGTACACAGAATTGAATATCTCAAAAAGCTCTACAAAAAAGTCCCCGACAGCATATGTTTATCTCTTACGGATAACTCACAAAAACCATTTTTGTCTTTCATTGATACCAAGAGTCCCTCATCTCTTACGGATAACTCACAATAGCCATTTTTGTCTTTCAATGATACCAAGAGTCTCGCGCCGTAGCCGAGTGGTTAAGGCAAGAAGTCTTGGCTCAGAATTACGGGACGAGGGAAGAAATTTTTCTCATGGAATGTCGGCCAGTATGGGGACCGGTGCACAGTGGGTCAGAAATGAAATCTAGCTGAAAAAAAAAAACTGTTTTGACTCCCTCTCATCAATTTATCTTTTTTTTTTTTCACTCTAATATAACTGTTATATGACGGTTCTTAACTTACCTGCAAAGGAGGGTACAATTCTAATGTTCATGACTATGTGACGTCATCATTCACACTTGTTGAGCTACAACAGAAGGCTGTAAGAGGTTTTCTTGCGAACTTATTTAATAATATCTAATTATGTACTAATTGCTGAATTTTATGGTAAAAAAGTAACATATTTTTATCGTCCGCCCATGACATGAGAATTGAACGTTCGGGCAGGACAACGTCTGCCGGGTACGCTAGTATATATATATATAGGCTATATATAATTTATTAATTGTACAGTAGGCCTATATATTATATATGTATAAGAGATATATTAATTCTTTATATTTAATTACTTTTAATATTTAAAGGAAGTGACACCATGAGGTTTATTTTAGTTAATAAATTAATTGAGTTAGATTTAACAACTCACCTCATAGATGTAGATTTCTTGAATACTAGTTTCAATACATCTACCCCCGCCTACAAGATCGCCAACCATAAATTCAACAGTTAGATGGAATTAAGAATGATAAGTAGATGTATTGAAACTAGTATTTAAGAAATCTATAATCTATGAGGTAAGTTGTTAAATCTAACTCAATTTTAATAATTAGGCCTACATTTTACTGTTTTCCTCGTATTTTTTCACGTTATAGTGGATAAGAGCTCTTCTTCCTTTGTGTGTATTAGGAATTCCCAAGATATAAAGAATTTTTTTTTCACAAAATCAAATAGCATACTCACTATTTTTTTTTCTGTTTTACCTTAATAACTCAAATAACAAATATTATTGCGATTGAATCATGACAACCCGTGCCGACTTCATGCCAAACATAGGCTAAGACATGAAAATTTGTACTGGGTTACTATAGAAGGATTCTAGAACTAAAAATTTATCTAGTAAATAAAACATCAATATGCCCAAAAACCGTATAACTATTTAGTATTTTACAATAAAAAATTATTATTGTTCAAAATTTTTTTTAAGTTTGTAAGTACTGATATGTTTTGAAGGAAGTCGGGTCGGGTTGCCGTGGACGTACGTACAGCAAACTGTACTTACAATATTTGTTTTGGTCGATGTGACTAATTTCTTATACTTACCAATATTGTTTTTACTGGAAGTAAGTCAACGTTCCCACAGCTAACCTGGTTGCTATGCAAACAAAAGAAATCGCAATGCTGATATGGACTCAAAAAGCACACGTTTGGTAAGTAAAATAAAACACTTCTTGAATGTTTTGTACACTAACTTGTACCTTTTTTTAGACTTATCCGGAATTAATGCAGAACATCCCACTCTCCAGGCTTCTTCAATTTCTCTATCATCTACCATGACTCCTTCCATATAAAATTATCAAACAGATTCTAATCACGCTACTACATACAAAAATGTCTCCACAGCCAACAATCCTTGCTTATAATAAAACAAATGAAAAGCTACATAGCAACGATCACCAAATGTTTCTTTCTCATAGAAGTCATTTACATCCAACCAATATTTTAATTCATTTATTACTAGGCCTATATTTAATAAAAATTAGTCACATCGACCAAAAAATAGTATGCAATACGCATGACATAAGCACGTAACAGATCTCGAAAATTGAAAAAAACTCGGCGCACTTTTTCTCGATCAGTAACAAGTGCTTACTTCACTTATATCGCAATATACTATTTTAACTAACTAACTCACTGGCACTATCGAACCCATAGGTTCATGGCAGCGCGAACATACGCTCTCCATGCATCCCTATCCTGAGCCAATGTTTTCCAATCATCCCCTGTATAATCTACTTCCCTCAAATCATAGTTAATGTTATCCTCCCACCTCATTCTTGGTCTACCAACTGGGCGTTTTCCCACTGGTTTTCCTACAAGAAGCTTCCATGCATGTCTTTCATTCCTCATTCGTGCCACATGCCCTGCCCAACGCAGTCTTACTTACTTACTCACTGGCACTATCGAACCCGTAGGTTCATGGCCGCACGGACATAAGCTCTCCATACATCCCTATCCTGAGCTAATGCTTTCCAATCATTCCCTGTATAATCTACTTCCCTCAAATCATAGTTAATGTTGTTCTCCCACCTCATTCTTGGTCTACCAACTGGGCGTTTTCCTTCTGGCTTTCCTACAAGAAGTTTCCATGCACGTCTTTCATTCCCCATACGCGCAACATGTCCTGCCCATCGCAGTCTACGGGACTTAACTGTTCTTATTATATCTGGCTTCCTATAAAGACCGTGTAGTTCATTGTTATGTAGTCTTCTCCATTCACCTGTCTGTTCATCTCTCTTTGGTCCAAAAATTTTCCTAAGAACTTTATTCTCAAATACTCGTAATCTCCTTTCCTCCCTTAAAGTAAGAGTCCATGTTTCGCACCCATATAATATAACTGGTAGAATAATAGTTTTATATATTTTCAGCTTAACGCAGTCTACGAGACTTAACTGTTCTCATTATATCTGGCTTCCTATAAAGACCATGTAATTCACTGTTAAGCAGTCTTCTCCATTCTCCTGTCTGTTCATCTCTCTTTGATCCAAAAATTTTCCTAAGAACTTTATTCTTAAATACTCGTAATCTCCTTTCCTCCCTTAACGTAAGAGTCCATGTTTTCGCACCCATATAATATAATCATCATCATCATGAACAAATTCGTTTTAGGCCATGTGGCCTGTACGGTAAACCTAGCGAAGATGGTCTTGATCTTTCCACCGATGTTTTGGTCTTCCTTGGTCCCTATGTCCAGTTGGGGTATATTGGAATGCCAATTTTGGAAGTCTATTTCTTGCCATTCTTCTCAGATGATTTTTTCCATTCTTGTTGGTATTTTTGGATATCTTCATTTAAACTTGCTACTCTCCAAGTTTTCCTCTGATAGTAGTGTTCCTTTGGTGATCCAGTCTATTAACTCCTAACAATGATCGTAAGAAGCGCATTTGGCTTACTTGAAGTTTATGAGAGTTTCTTTATTTAAAATCCAAATTTCACTTCCGTATTTTAGAGCAGCTTTTGATGTGACGTTATGTAATCTTAGTTTTGTCTCTGTCCTCATCTGTTTACCAAAATGTCTTCGTATTACCCCATTCATTTTATTATATTTTTGTAATTTTGAATCAATGTCACTCTTATACTCTGCAAATACACTTCCTAAGTAAGAGAAATCTGACACTTGTTCTATAATTTTTCCATCAATCTCAATTTTCACCCGTTGTATGTTTTTTCCACACATTGCCATTGTTTTGGGATTTTGATGTGGAAATTTTCATATTATATTTGCTGGCAATTTTGAATAATTGATATGCTGCTATTTGTAAGCTATCTTCGGAATCTGATAATATTATTTGATCATCAGCATATAATATTGTTTGAATTATTTTATTCCTAGTTATTGAAATTCCACTGTTTACTGTTTGTTTCCATTCTTGCACTATTCTGTTAATATATATATTAAATAAGAGTGGAGATAGTCCACATCCTTGTCGAACACCTTTGCCTGTGTTTATGTGTTCTGTAATTTCTCCATCTGGTAATTTAATTTTGATTTTAGAATTTTGATATAAGCTTTGTATGGCTCGTATTACATGTGAGTGTATATGTTCTTCATGCAGTATCTGCCAAAGTTTATCGCGGTTTACATTATCAGATGGCCTTTCCATAATCTATAAATAGGAATGTACAGTGGGAGATTAAATTCTCTCCTTTTTTCCATAATTTGTTTGCAGGGTATAATATTGCATCTATAGTGCTCCTCCCTTTTCTAAATCCACATTGTTCTTCTTCCAAAAATGTTTCAGTACTTACTGATAACTTATTTTATAATTATGTTTGGCATATAATTTAGATGCAGTTGGGAGTAAGGTAATGCCTCGGTAGTTATCACATTTGTTTTTTCTGACCTTTTTTATGTATATTAATTACTAGACCCGTTTCCCAATCCGTTGGAATATTAAGACAATGCCAAATATTGTTAAAAGTTCTAATAGTTTCTCTTTCAAGGCAGTTCCCCATACTTAAAAAGTTCTAAATTTAAATCATATAATATAACTGGTAGAATAATAGTTTTATATATTTTCATTTTAACGCTTTTTGAAAGGAGTTGGGAAATCAAGAATCTCTGTAATGCATAATTGCACGCATTTCCAGAATTGAGCCTATGTTTAATTTCATTGTGCATCTCATTCCTGTTTGTGATTATTGCTCCTAGGTATTTGAATTCAGCCACTTCCTCAAAATTTTCCTCATTTTTCATTAGCTGTCCATTTCCATTACAGAATGTATGTGTGACCATATATTTAGTTTTATTGATATTTACTTCCAGTCCCAATTTCTTAGTGTTACTCAGTAGTGTGTGCGTGTTGGCCCTTAGTATCTCCTCGCTATCGGCCAATAGTACTACAACATCAGCATAAACTAACAGCTTATTAATACCATTGAGTTGTAGGCTTTCCTCATCCTCTAAAGATTTAATGGCATGCTCTAGTACAAAATTAAATAGTAGAGGAGATAGTACATCTCCTGAATTTGAGAAGTGTCCGAATACTGTTTGCTACACGCACCCTACTCTTTGTGCCATTTAAACACATTCGTATAAGTCTAACTTTTTAGGAATTCCGAACTCCAGCAGGATACTATATAACTTCTCCCTCTTAATTGAATCGTATGTTTTTTTAAGTCTACGTATGGTTGATGTACAGTACCATTAGGCCTATATTCCCATTTCTTTTCTAAAATCTGTCTTATACTAAAAATCTGATCTGTTGTAGACCTGTTTCTTCCAAATCCACATTGATGATCTCCTAGAATGTCATCAATATAAGGAATATACTATTTTAACATTATACAAATGAATTTAAGAGGGTGTGCGTTAAAAATAAAAGACTTTGATTTTTTTTGGGATACCTTAGTGTGTATATTCTAGTTTTAATTAAAATTATCATTAACTTTATTGTGTTATTAGATCTTACTTTGAAAGTACAGCCTTTATTGGATAAGGTCACGAATTACAGACAGAAATGGATTGATAGTAAGGAGAGATATCCATTGTTAGCAAGAAATTATCAAGCACGAGGAAGACGTGATGTTGGAAGACCTAGAAGACGTTGTGCTGATGCATTATGAAGTCGGAACGGGCAATTGCCTAATCCATGGAGTGATGATGATTATATCTTACTTTTCGTATTATTTAGTTTGATGAAATAATCGTTTAGTATCTAATATTATTGTGACTTCTTTATTTTAGTGTAATGTTCGTTTGTCTTGGTGATGGTTTAATCACACCAGCCTTAATTAATAATTTTTAAAGCATTCAGTTACTTTACGTTGAAAGAAAAACTATTGTAGTGTAGAAAAAAATGTAATAATAAATACAAATAAATATAAATAAAATTGACAATGCATTCTAGAATTAAGGGAACTTGCAAAGAGGCTGGTCCAAACATAATGTTGATTAAGATTGCTGATGCAAACTTCCTTTGTTGCATTGATGCTATCTTATCTGTTTCCTGGTGTTAACCGCACACACAGTAAGTCATGGATTTCCCATAAGAACATTTGACAAGTAACCACTGTACGTGTCTAGTCTCAACAGACTATATACTTGGTATTAGACGCATCATTCATTAATTTCTGATAATAATTAATTAATTCATTGAAAAAAACACAGCGAATAGAAATATTCCACATGGGATAGCAGCTCGTAATAACTAACTCACTGACATCGAACCGGAAGGTTCATGGCCGCGTGGATACATGGCCTCTCTCCATACATTCCTTTCCTGAGTTAATATTTTCCAATCATCCACTGTATAATCTACTTCCCTCAAACCATCATCATCATTATCATCACTGGCGCAACAACTCATTCCTGAGTCCTGGCCTCCTCAAGGAGCCTCCTCCAATTAGCTCGGACCTGTGCCTCTCTCCACCAATTTCTCAATCCCAACTTTCTAGCATCTCCATCCACCTCATCCTTCCATCCTAGTTTAGGTCTTCCTCTTTTTCTTCTACCCTCTGGTTGAGTGGACCATAATCCTTTTTTCATATTTCTGACTCTTCCCTCAAATCATGGTTAATGTTATTCCCCACCTCATTCTTAGCCTGCATACTGAGCGCTTTCCCTCTGGTTTTACTAAAAGGATTTTCCATGTCTCTCTTTCATTCCCTTTTCTTGTCACACGTCTGCCTATCGCAGCCTACGAGACTTGACTGTTCTTATTATATCACGTTTCCTATAAAGATCATGTAGCTCATTGTTATATAGTCTTCTCCACGTGCCTTTTTTAATAAATTAGAGGCGTTTAACTACTTCCCTGCCATAATCGAACCCAGAAGTTCATACCGCGCGGAGATGAGGTATCCAACATTTCTATCCTGAACTTTTTTTTCCAATCAATCCTTTTATTAGTCAAGTCTAAACGCATGTGGGAATAAGGGAGTTCCCTTTCGGGACTTACTTAAACAAGTTAATTTAGTTACACTTATTTCCCTACAGATGTCAAGAAGTGACAAGTAGTTAGCACATCACCCAAAGAGACATTTACTATGCAACTAACGTATCACTTCGATGGGAAATGTAGATTTATTTTGTTCAGAGGGTCTAATTTAGACTTGAGGTTTTTTACGACCTTGAAAATCTCAAACTCTCGGTAACCACGGCTTAAAGTCCCTCCCGGTGGAGTTGTTCCTTGGATTTTTCCATTCTGAAAAATCCATCGACTCTGACTGGGTTTGAATCCGCGACCTTCGGGACCAGAGGCTTTAATGGAATCATGGTTAATGTTAATCTCCCATTTTATAATATAATAATAATAATAATAATAATAATAATAATAATAATAATAGATAAATAGATAAATAGATAGATAGATAGATAGATAGATAGATAGGTAGACAGATAGACAGACAGACAGACAGACAGACAGACAGATAGATAGATAGCTATATAGGAATAAGATACATAGATAATAGATAGATAGATAGATAATAGATAGATAGATGATAGATAGATAGATAGATAGATAGATAATAGATGAAATTAGATAGAAGATAGTAGATAGATAGAAGATAGAGAGATGATAGATAGATAGATGATAGATAGAAGATAGATAGAGAGATCGATAGATAGAAGATTATATAGATAGATAGATAGATAGATAGATAGATAGATAGATAGATAATAGATAGATAGATAGATAGATATAGATAGATAGATAGAAGATAGATAGATAGATAGATAGACTAGATAGATATATAGATATAGAATATAATAGAGAGGATAGATAGATAGATAGACAGATAGGACAGATAGACAGATAGGATAGATAGATACATAGATAGATAGATAGATAGATAGATAGATAGATAGATAGATAGATAGATAGATAGATAGATAGATAGATAGATAGATAGATAGATAGATAGATAGATAGATAGATAGATAGATAGATAGATAGATAGATAGATAGATAGATAGATAGATAGATAGATAGATAGATAGATAGATAGATAGATAGATAGATAGATAGATAGATAGATAGATAGATAGATAGATAGATAGATAGATAGATAGATAGATAGATAGATAGATAGATAGATAGAGTAGATAGATAGATAGATAGATAGATAGATAGATAGATAGGTAGATAGATAGGTAGATAGATAGATAGATAGATAGATAGATAGATAGATAGATAGATAGATAGATAGATAGATAGATAGATAGATAGATAGATAGATAGGTAGATAGATAGATAGATAGATAGATAGATAGATAGATAGATAGATAGATAGATAGATAGATAGATAGATAGATAGATAGATAGATAGATAGATAGATAGATAGATAGATAGATAGATAGATAATCAGTTGATTAATGTCTTTGACATCGTCCGATTCCTAATAGCCAATTTTGTCGGTTCATCCAATCTCCTGATTGTAGATGTTTCTCCTTCATGTATAAATATATTCCCTGACTCCAGGAAGTTTTAAGTCTTCCTCTGCCTCGTCTTCCCTCAGGTTCCATTCCAAAACACATTTTGGTAGCCGATCTTTTTTCCATTCGCTGGACATGTCCGTACCACCTTAATTGCTGAGTTTTAATATAATCTAAAATATTGTCTTTAATCTTCATTTTCTCCCTTGTAACTAAGTTCCTAATTTTTTATCTTCTTGAAATTCTTGCTGCCCTTCCTATAAAATCCATTTCCGTTGCCATAAGATACTTATTTGTTTTTATTGTTAATGATCAGAGTTCTGCTCTATAAGTAATGATGCTTTTAACAATTGTATGATATATATTAATTTTATTTTTATTACTTATATTTTTATCCCATAATATTCCAGCGAGGCAAGCAATTGCAAATTTTCCTTTGTTAGACTATCTCTATTTCTTATTTCCTCTTCATAACTTCCATTTTTATTCATTTTAATTCCTAAATATATGATCTCATTACAATATTTTATTGTTTCTCCAGTCTCTCCAAAATTAAATTTTGTTCTGGTTCACCAATTGATAAATACAGTATTTCGTTGTCTTCATGTTCAAAATTAATTCCCATTTATCATATTCTTATATTAATTTTCTAGTCACATAATATAATAATAATAATAATAATAATAAAATAATAATAATAATAATAATAATAATTTGTATTAGAATTTTTTTCTACACTGCAGTAGTTTCTCCTCCAATCTAAAGTAATGTCACTCGAACCAATATACACCCGAATAGCTCTACACCAAGGCACCATGCCATAAACCGCTCGGCAACTGTGCGGAATATCAGTCCCACACTGGTAGGAATTCCAAGAGAAAATGTCTTCTCCACCAAAGCATGATACCTTAGGGCGCTTGGCTACAGTGCGGCAACAACTATAAAATTAAAAAAGATGGAAAAACTCTTCAGTAACCAAGGCTACGCAAAGTGGACTACAAAACGTGAACTGTTCTTAATAACAGAATGCAAGTTTGTTTTGCGTTTACCACTTTTTTCTAATTGCATTTATAAATATTAAAATTCACTAAAACAGAGACTTCTTTGCATCGATGCAATTTTAACTGAGAATGTTGTTGAGCAGAATGAAAGCATTCACTGTTTTCTCTCCGGAATTTATTTAATTTGGAACGCTGTTCCAGATCTTTCACTAGAAAAAGCTCTAAAAACAATTTCAAATAAAAATTGCTTCTGGCACAAAAACATCACAGCTGTGTTTATTATTGTTGGTATAACCGTGCGATTGTTAAGCAGACTCGGTATATTCTCTATCTTTAGAGATTACAACATTTTCAAAATGTACTATAACAATTTTTTGATGAAATATTTAAATTTTAATACTTTAAAAGAATGCCAGAACAAAGATTGCCTAAACTTATTATGGAACGTATCCCAATGGAAAGGAAGAAGAAAGGAAGACCAAAGAAAACCTGGATAGATGGTATGCAAGCGGCTTTGATTGTCAGACGATTGGAGGAAGATCAATGGATGGACAGAGAGGAATGGCGTTTGGTTTCCAGAAGACAACAGCAGCTGCCATGATACCGGATGACGATGATGATACTATCCAATACTGGACATCAATATTATGAAAAGAAAAAGTAACACTTGAACTGGGACTCGAACCACGGACCTCTGGTTCTAAGCACCTGTATCCAGTACATTACATCATTCAAGCAACGATACAAACATCTTCCTCATATAAAATTCTCAAATCATCCGAAGGCTGATAGGGAGATAGAAATGTCGACATTTGTATCGTGGCTTGAATGGTATAATGGACTGCATACTGCTGCGTAGAAACAGAGATCCGGGGTTCCAGTAGTAGTTAGAAGCGTTACTTTTTCTTTTCAAAAAAACACTTTAACAAGTTTGAATCACTGACTTACTTTTTGACTACACAAGATCATGAAGGGCCGCTCAGGATGAGTGATCATCACCTATCATATCACAGGGGTAATGTAACTTCACCTTCCAGGCGCCCCAACCTCAGAAGTTGTTACAATTCCATCAATACCAGGGATTCTTGTCATCCCAATTTCTCTAAAAGATCGTTGAACTGAAAATATATAAAACGGTTATTCTCCCAGTTATATTATATGGATGTGAAACAAGGACTCTTACTTTAAGGGAGGAGAAAAGATTACGAGTATTTGAGAATAAAGTTCTTATGAAATTTTTTGGACAAAAGATAGACGAACATACAGGCGAATGGAGGAGACTACATAACAGTGAGCTACATGACCTTTATACGAAACCAGATGCAATAAGATGAGTTAAGTCTCGTAGAATGCGATGGGCAGTACATATGGCACCAATGGGGAATACAAGTAGGGTATGAAAGCTTCTTGAAGGAAAACAAGAAGGGAAAGCCCTTAGTAGGTAGGGCAGATTGAATTGAGAGAAACACATTAACCAGGATTTGAAGGATATACACTATACAGGGGATGATTGGAAAATATTAGAGCTCATGATAGGGATGTATGAAAAGCGCGGCCATGAATCTGTGGGTCGATAGTGCCAGTGAGTTAGTTCTTGTGAAACTGAACTCTGTTCAGGACATGAGTAATGCTAGTTTTCTCTTGTTTGACATACTTTTGTGCTGGGGTGTACTATGACAGATGTTGGCAGACCTGTGAGTCATCCGCATTCACCGCACACTACACTTAACAAGAAAAGAAATGCCTCTTAAAAATGTTTTACTTTATGCTTATTTATAGACATTTTAACCAAGTGGTAGACACTTTCTACTTCAGGCTCCCGGGTTCGTGTCCCCGCCACTACATGTGGCGTTCAAGTTAGACGAAATGTGCAGATTTTCTTTGGGTTTCTCTCTGCTGAAACTCCATTCCACCACTTCTCCATCAATACAATGATGATGATAATAATAATGATAATAATAATAATAAGAAGAAGAAGAAGAAGAAGAAACTCCCGCTATGGACGTAATATGCATGCATATTCATGTTAGTATTAAAAGAAAACTCCGGTGCAAATTTTGTGGGTGAGATTCTCGGAGTTTTCTCATTCTAATACAAATGTTAGCAACTTTTAAGGCCCAAATAGTCATTCTTCTTCCAGCTGGACACCATTCCAATGATTTTCTGGATAGCCTTTCTTCTTGCATTCGCCGTACATGACCATATTTAATACCAATTTAACTGTTTATATCTTATACAATCCAATATTGAACATTTTTGTTTGCCATTATTATCATCCTATCATATTCGCCTCGTGTCAGTGAATGGTGTGACTTGTCTTAAATGTTTGTGTTTCTCAGAAGAGACAATGATTATTCCAGAAACAAACAATGAATTGAACAAGAATGTGCATATAATTTGAAAAAAAAATTAATTAATAATAAAATAAATAATGAAAGAGCTGTGAGATATGATAACAATGAGCTGATTCCTGATTTAGATAGACTCTCCATGTCCTTGTGTGGTCAGAAGAGTATGTGTGCAATCCAGAGTTTAAAATCTCTCTCCTGACAGGTGATGCCACTGTAAGGCCTGCCTATCATGAGGCATATAATGGTTATGTACGCAAATGGGAAGTAAGTAGTACATTACTATACTGCAGCCACTGATTCTCCGGCCTTGACGTTTTCACGACAGTGTTCCCGATATGGATATTTATACCCGAGCCGCCATATCTACGGCTCTGAAGTTTAGGTTATATGAGGGATAAAGGGAGAATTTGCCCTCTGCTGCCAATAAGGATATGGTTGTAATGTGAGTAGATGTCTGCTATAACCAATCACTGCTCTTGACACAGCTATAGCGCGCTAGTAAGGATTGAAATTGCTGAGATGTCAGCTGTATGCTAACCGCATACATAAAGCGGCCACTCCCACTATAAAATAGTCGAGGACGTGTTTGAGCCCGAGCTTTAGCGAAGGCTAGCAAATAAGTTCGAGATTATGTTCTTACTTCCCGAATTGCGTATATAATTTTGTTCACTCATATACTAATAATTATGTTTAATTTCGTGTGAATTTATATCTTGGTTTGAATAGTTCCATTGTTTTATAGCAATGAAATGTTGATAAAACAACTGCAATCGTTTATTGTTGTCTATATTAGTGGCAGACATTTTAAATAAGAGTTTCAGACTGCTTATTAATAACAGATATGATTAATTGTGATGTAGAGGAAGCTGCGAATACTGCATTTCATTTTCTATTATTATCGCCTCACTATGATGGTTGTCCGTTTATATAAAAGCGGGTGCCGAGCGACAATGCTTGACAATGATTAACATGTGGAATTATTATAATGACGGTCGTCGGCATCTTTGTATTTAATTATATATAACAGCTGCGGGGAAACAAAGCGAGCCGCTGGACAACCATCATAGTGAGGCTATAATACCAGCAAAGTCGAAAAATAGATGTGAAAAAGTATATAGAATATTTAAGGACTGGTGTAAATTAAAAATATATATATATTAATTAAGTCAATTACTTTTATTCCCAAGGGAAGTAAGTTGAGCAATTACATGTCATTGTCAATGGATGGTAAGGCCTCTCTGGTGCATTCAACTTACTTCCCTAAAAACAGAATGATAATTAGGCCATTATTAGTATATGAATGAACAAAAGTAACTACTAGGTGTGAAGTAAAATACTACAATGGAGAAAAAGTTAAATATTTTTTTAATTTTGACAAAAACTATATAAATTTTTATTTTACAATAAAGTTTATGGGTATCGAAGAAGGAGCCTCAAGTACAGTTGATTCTGTTAAATATATCGATTAGAATTATAACCAATTTTGGAGAGAATGTCAGTGGAATATCCATGTTGGTATGATTCACCAACCAGACGGCAAGACGTGTGATGGCGCGCCAGTCGCCAAGCACGATGTTCCAGCGTTCTCCAGTCCCCCACGGTCCCCCACTCCTTCAGTCGCCGAGTGTCAGTGCTGCGTGTTAGTCGTTTGTCTTGACTCTTGTGTCTTATACACGTGCCACGTTTCAAATTTACCGGCAAAGAAGAATATTAGCTCTTCTTTAATCACAGGTTGGTAAGCATTTCATAAACATACAACAATACAGCATTTCGAACTTGATTTATGTTGAACTTTTGAATATAAACATGAAGGTTAGTTATGGCCATCGCTAATACAGGGCTTGTTTTAGGGTGTGGTTTTTGTTTTCCGAGTCAAACATTTGCGTTCATCTGTCGACAATTTTTTATTTTTATTGTTTTCTGAACTTATCGGTAATTTTAAAAACAAATTCATCACATCCTTCTTTCAATAAATATTTATTTGCGAATTCTGACGAAATTTAACTAGATGTTCTTTTCGTAAAAGTATTTTCTGATATTTTTTTTATTAATCTTCATCGATTCTATTCAGTTGAAACCAGAAATGACGTAACAAATACTTTATATATATGTATTATCCCAACTTCTCTAAAAAAAAGAGGAAAAGAAAAAAAAACATTAAACTGAAAATATAAAACTGTTATTCTTCATATTATATATTATATGTGAAACAAATATTCTTACTTTAAGGCAGGAGAAAATATTAAAAGTATTTGAGAATAAAGCTCTTAAGAAAATTATTGGACCAAAAAGATATGGACAGGCGAATGGAGAAAACTGCGCAGCAGTAAGCTAGAATGATGTTTATAGCAAACCATATATAATAACAGTTAAGTCTCGTAGACTGCGATAGACAGGACATGTGGCACGAATGAGGAATGAAAAGGGGCATGGAAACTTCAAGTATTAAAATCAAAGAAAATATGCTCAGTAGGTAGACCAAGAATGAGGTGGGAGAATAACATTAACCATGATTTAAGGGAAATAAATTATGGGGAAGAAATTTTCTCATGGAATTTGTCACCTAGCATCGTTAGGAATTTGGGCAACTACATTAAGTAATATGTTCAAAAACCCAGTTATAACGGATGGGAGACCGGGAATGCTAAACCACACGTCACTACTATACTGATTAGATGGATGTCCACCACTGTGATTAGCAGGTGTGTATGTGAGTCCATCATCAGGAATGGTTTTGTAGGGCTGTCGCGCCGTGGGGGGAAATAAAATTATTCATTGGATGCTTGGAAAATATTAGCTCAGGATAGGGATATAAGAAAAGCTTATGTCATATTACCATGAACCTCTGGGTTCGATACTGCCTATGTATTAGTATAAATACACTCAAACAAAAACACAGATTTTCAATGTTTACACATCTTCCTGTGCCTAAAGTTTCATTTTCCTTCTCCACTCGCCCCTATCCATCCGCTACATGTCTTCCATCCTCCTATTCTCATTTCTGATCTTATTTCTTCCATCCATGAGTTTTGAGGTTTTTCTTTCATTCTTCTTCCAGCTGAACATCATTCCCATGGTTTTTCTGGATAGCCTTTCGTCTTTCATTTGCCGTACATGCCCATAACAATTTAACTGTTTATATCTTGTACAATCTGCTATTGAATATTTAATATTCATTTTTTTCTCGTAGGCCTATGACTTAATTTATTTCTCTCTTCTTTTTTTTTTCTTCAATTTTAAACAGCCTCGTGCTCTCCTCAAAAAAATCCATTTCCATTAGCATAAGTATTTGTTGAATTTTCAAACTTCAGCTCCATATGCGACAGTACTTCTCACTATTGAATTACATATTGGCAATTTATTTTCCTGGTTATGTGTCTGTTCCATAGGACACCATTTATCATTGTTGTTATTGCTCCACCTTTATTTATTCTGTTCTTAATGTCACTTTCTTGTCTATCCTCTTTATCTACTTTTACCCCCAAAATACTCGAATTCCTCACATTCTCTAATAACCTCCTTCGATCTCCTAATGTTAAATCTTCGGTTTCAGCTCCACATCCTTTTTTTTTTTTTTCTAAATTTATTTTCAAACCCAATTATCGTAAATTTCTGATCTAATATATATCGCACATTTTCGAGAAGAGTGACATAACTAAAAATTGCCGATTTTGAGTTATTGGCATTACATGAAAGACGAAACTCAATTCTATATTTTGGAAGAACGACATAAGCGATTATATACAATGAGTTGGTATGTAATTTGATATATATGACAAATAGCGTCAAAATTCTATTGATTTCAAATCTTTAAATGCATCTCCCGAAAAACTGTGTTTTTTGAGTTATGTCACTCTTTTCACCTATTAGCGTTATGTGACCTCTGAGAATGGAAGTTAACAGAATATATAAAATAAACTCTTTAAATCAATTATATATGGGCCTTCTTAATATTTTAGTCTTCTTGGTTATTTGATTTGGACAGCCTTAAACTAGTCGCCATGGATCGTTTCTTTGAGTTGCCATTTCATGTTTTATCTTAAGAGTGTATTATAGTGTGTTTGATGAAATTAGTCGTCCTAAACTTGAATAATTTGGCTGTATTTTATATTAACATGTTATTTACCCTTGGCCAGACTGAAATAAGTGTGAATGTGGGGCTTGAATAATGTAATTTGTTGAAGAAACGGCGGATTTTAAGCATAAGGATTGGTTGCGAAATTGAGTCGTCTCTTTAGGGTCAAACTTTCACGATTATTCTGAGGTTACACCTAATTTGGTTGTTGTTTTCTCAGTATTTCATGACGTCATCTATTAATTCATGATTTTAGAACTCTCTCGTACATCTGCAGCATTTTTCCATCTAGATTAACTAACGCATTGGAAATATCAAACCCATAGGTTCATGCCCGTACAGACATAAGATCTCCATACATCCCTATCCTGAGTCAATGCTATCCAATCATATCCTGCATAATTAATCTCCTTCATATCATGGTTAATGTTATTTCCCCCCCTCATTCCTGGCCTACCTACCGGGCGTTTTCCTTTGGTTTACCTACAAGTAGTTTTCATGCCCCTCTTTCATTCCCCCTTCGTGCTACATGTCTTTACCGTTGCAGTCTACGAAATTTAACTGATCTTATTACATCTGGTTAAAGACCAGACAACTCACTATTATAAAGTTTTTTTTCTACGTTCGTTTGTATGTTCGCTTTCTTAGGTTCGAACACTCCCAGTCATCAATTTAAGTTTACTTGAATTTTTGTTAGACTATTGCATTCTACAGCGCCATCTGTGAATATCCGATAGCAGAACTGCTAGTGTCTTGTTGACCAATGTGATAATACACGTTTCCCCTAGAGCCAATTGCAAACATGTTTACTCACATATGTGGGAATTCTATCCCAGGACTACACTTACATTAATAGGCAAAGTTAGGGTGAGAAAATGGGCGAGTTAGTACACAAGATTAGTTAAGCGTTGACTCGTTTGTTAGCGGGTTTTTGTGATAAATTGGCTACATTGCAAATTTAGTTATTTTAGGTCACTTTGAGCTCAATTTGCCCCTCGCCGTAGCTGAGTGAATAAGGCAAGAAGCCTTGGCGCAGAGCTACGGGACTTGCGCTGGTTCGAGTCCACATGGGGGAAGAAATTTTCTCATAGAATTTCTGCCAGTATGGGACCGGTGCTCACTCAGCATCGTGAGGCATTTGGGTAGCTACAATAAGTAGCGACTCCAGGTTGAGAAGAACAGCTATAACGGTTGGGGGACCCTACATGCTGACCACATGTCACCCTTACTCTGGCTCGATGATTGCCTACCTCTGTGATTAACACATGTTGATGTGAGGCCATCAGCCGGCTAGTAGACCAAGGGCTTCTAGGCTTGGAGTTTTTTAGTTCAATTTCTCACTTCATTTTATGGCATTTCTCACATATTTTGGGGGGAAAAAATCAACGTACACCTATTACTGTTAGGCAATTATTTACATACTGCAACAATAAATCGTGTTTTTTCGTTTTTTATTTGAATTTAAGTAGATGGTACCGTGGCATAGTATCTCGTAACAGACTTCATCTCGTTACCATAAAATGGCTGAACAGCAGTTGTGGTTACCTTTGATTTTTCAGTTTATTGTTGTAAATTATAGCTATTCTTCTGTATTTACTAACATTTTTTAATATTTTAAACTTTTTCACACAATTTTATAACATTATTTGATAATGTTTAAGTATTTATTTAAATACGCAAATCACAACATTATGACACTTATAGACAATATTGTGATGGTGACTGCTGTTTTCTCCACAGAGTATATTACTTTGTCTATGGTTTTTCGATCGCTGGTTGGATCGGCGTTAGGAAGTGATAAGTAAGTGTACACCCATTTTTAATAAACGTTTGGTAATTTTAATATTATTAATATATTTGTTTAACGTAGATTTGGGGATTTATTGCAAAGATTGGCCATTTAAATTTCAGAGCGACGTTCTGCCATCTAGCGTAAGCTGTATAAACTTCAGTAAGATTTAGATATGTGATTCGATGGTGGGCTATCGCTGGCGCTATAAACTCTGGCGCATGCGCACTGTTGTTCTATATGACTGAAAATGTATCACGTAACCTAAAGTGTTGTTTTTCCCAACAGTAGCTCACTGTTGCATAGTTTTTTTTATATTCTCCACTCTGTTAGTTTGTCTTAGGTCCAAACATTTTTCTAACCATTTAACTCTCCAGTCATCAATTTATGTTTACTTGAATATTTGTTGTACTAGGGTTGTATGTGCTCACTCCCGGCCTATCCCACCCGTCCTCTGCACAAACTCAAGGCTGCAAGTGCATTGCTTAGAATAGTAGTAAACACAACACGCCTATGTATAGTGCGTTTCAGAAATATGTTCGCTAACAGACGAACAACTGTTCCTAGATCCTCCGTGCAGCCTCAGGAGGTATCGGGCTCGGGTTCGATACTCGGCGTGGTTGAATGTTTGAAGATTCTATGTCACCATTCTATTATTTATTTAACAGGTTTTAAATATTTAAAAAAATTGTACCAGTTTTGGCAGTTGTCCTCAACAAATTATATATGTATAAAATAATCAGCTAGACCATTCGGAACTGGTTCCATTTTCAAAGCCTAGCTGAACATTTTATAAAGATACAATTTGTTGAGGACGACTGCCATAACAGGTACAAGTTTTGTTATTCATTTTTTAATATTCAACAATAACCTCAACGGGGAAAAAAAAAAGTTTCTTAGAAGTACAGGCTTTAAATGTATACAACATATTCCTGTGCCCAATATTAGGTTTTGATTCTCTTCCTCCATTCATCTCTATCCTTCCAGTCACCATCTTGCAGTCCCTTGTTGTTCATCAAATTTATAATTCCCTCTTTATACTTAGGTCTCCCTCTTCTTTTCCTCCCATTTGGAACCCATTCCAAACTCTTAACTGGCAGTCTATCTTCATTCATCCTCTCGACATGTCGAAACATTGTAATTGTTTCTTTCGCACAAATTGCATAATCGTTTCGTTAAAGGTGGCATATATATTATGTGAAAATATATGTTAATTTTTCATATATATATATATATATATATATATATATATATATATAAAGAAATTACTTAATATGAAGTGAGAAGTTGAGCTCAATGTAACCTAAAAATCACTATATTTACAATGTAAAAATATATTAGTCATTGGTCAAACAGTGCAGCCAACTTATAAAAGACGCTTACAAATTAGTGAACGCTAAACTAACCTGGTGTACACTAACTCACCCATTGTCTCACCCTAACTTGCCCACTAATGTAGATTGACTCCTTGGCTAGTCTATATATAACCGGTTAGCCCATTGTTGAGCCATAGCCTCTCCTTTGTAAGGAGTTACCAGACCAAGTTAATTTTTAGTTACCTTATTTGCTCATAGATGTCATGAATGGCATACGGTCAACACACCGGCTCAGTTAGATATCCCGGGATAGAATCCCCTTTTAATAATAAACATGTTGGCAATTGGTTCTAGCGGGAACATGTGTCATCAGTGTTATCATATTGGCCAAGGTGATGCTAGCAGTCACTTCTTTGCCGATACAATATTTAATGGTGGCATGGTGACATAGAATAGCCGAAATTGTAAATTGTAAATCAAATAAAATTTAAAATTATCCACCCTGTAGTCTCGGGGTAGCTTCGCGATGCTGTTTCATACGCAGCAAGGCCGGGTTTGAACCCCGTTCGTAAAAGTTTTCTGGGTGATTGTTTTTTTCTATGTTTTTCCTCACCTGTAAGACAAACGTCAGAAAACTGTAAGGCCCAAACGGTCACCGATTTCATCTGGCCATGACAATTAATTACCATATTCGCCATTTTTAGTGTGAAGGGTGTGTTTGGTCTTAAATGTTTGTGTTATCTCGGGGGATGTCCTGGATTGAGGTGATCAATCATTCGGGGAGTACCTACATGACCTTGTATGGTCAAAAACGCATGTGTGTGATTTAAATTATAAAAAATTCCTCCCCCGACAGGTCGTGCCACTGTAAGGCCCGGGTGGCGTGTGGCACGTAAAAGTAGCTACAAGGTGAGAAGTTAAACTACGGCGGAGAAGAAAATTGTAAAATTTTCAATTTCGGAGCCAGGAGAGGTGGTGATGTATAATTTTAATTACTACATCGTGCACCAGATTCCTGCATTAAATTGCAAACTTCTCCACAGTACATATGTTGAAAATGCATGTGGTGCTGTTGATAGCGATTCTACCTTCAGATTGGGCCCCTTTGGTGCTTTTCGACAGGAGTACGCTACGTGCTAGTACCGGGTTTCATTTTCTCCCCTCTCTTCATCATCTCTCACACAACACACTTTACACTACACCAACATAAACTCATCCTATACTCCTCTTTGCATGCAATACAAGAATATATAATCTACGTAAAGTGGTCATTGCCCTCTTTCTTCCCCATTCGTGCCACATGTCCTGCCCATCGCAGTCTACAAGAGTGAAATATTCTTATTATATCTGCTTTTCCATTCAGATCATGCTGCTCACTGTTATGTAGATTTTTTTCCGTTCACCTGTCTGTTCATCTCTCTTTGGTCCACAAATGTTCGTAACAACTTTGTCCTGAAATACTCGTAATATTTTCTCCTCCATTAAAAAGTAAGAACCCATATTCCACATCCATATAATATAACTGGGAGAATAACGGTTTTATATATTTTCAGTTAATGCTTTTTTTTTATAGAAGTTGGGATGACAAGAGTCCCTGTACTGCATAACATCATGAATTTCCAGAATTGAGTCTGTCTTTAATTCCTTTATGCATCTGATTCCTGTTTGTAATTATTGTTATTTTATAGATGTATGAAAATATATTTCTAAACATGGCTCTTCTTCTTCTTCTTCCCCCACTTATAGGTTTGCCGTCTTCAGTTTCCATTGATCTCTATCATTCCAATCTATCTCTTCCATAGTTCTACAGTTTGAAAACTTTTACTGCAATTCTACACTAGAGAGTAAATTTGTCGGGGAACCATTGTCCCATCGTGTGCTTTATTGAGCCACTAGTTGTTCGGGACCAGCAGGTTGGGAAACACTGTACTATATACATCGATCATTCACCTTCAAGTGAGTGCATTCTGACGTCATGGCTTGTACAATGGTTGAGCTGGCAAATAATTTAGGCAGCAGTGCACTTCCAAGATTACTAATTATTATTGTACTAATGTAATTAGCGATTTTGCGAGCTAACTTTAGCCTTATTCCTTTAATATACTATAATAGCCTCCCGCCCACTCGTAAATAAATCCACAAAATGGTTTGATATCATACGTTTCAGTTGAATAATGGACGTCACAGTTTGTTTAATGAACTACACAAATGGGGTCTGCGAAAAGTGACATAAGTGTACTTGACAAGTGACTATTAACTCACTTACTTTATGGAACCCCGGAGGTTAATGCCCGCGCGGACATAAGCTTGCCATACATTCCTTATCTTTAGAGGCCGGATTATATGCAACATAACAAGCTCGAAATATGCATTAAAATGCTTAAAATATGCATGAAAAAGTCAATATATGCAATATCAAATAATAAAAAAACAATTATTACTTTATTAGATACTTTATTTCTAAATTAACATAATACTATTTATTATCTATTTATTAATATTTTATATATTATCAGTCAGTATCAGGCAAAAGTATTGTCCACAAATTAAAATAGTCTACATTTTGCTTTTATTGTAAACAGAAACGATCAGGTACAGCTCAGGATAGTAATGTATAGAGAGTTTATGTTCGCGCGGTCATGAACCTACGTGTTCTATAGTACCAGTGAGTGAATTTTAGTTAGTTTTACAATTAAAATTTTCAACCCCACCGGGTATCTAGCCGGCCCCGTTGATTAGGAAGGAGGCATGCTACCACCTGAGTCATCATTGCGAACGGGAAAGTAAATGTTGGTCGTCCCATAACAAGACGGAGGACTATTTAAAAAAAACACGTTTAAAAAATTCAAAACTTTCAACTTTATTTTAAATTTTAGAAATAACATACGCGCCTTTTAGACTTCATTATTTCAGTTTCAAACATTTGAAAATTCATTGAATGTTTTTTTTATTTATATGTCAGGAGTGTCTCTACATATTGTCGGACCAACGGATCTATGCCCCTTCAGCACTGCAGTCGTTCTTCATCATTTGCTTAATAATATTACTTTCACCACTCCGTGCTATAGTGTTCATGTTGAGTTGACAACACTGGACTGGAAGTGAGTCCCTCAGCGCTGCAGTCGTTCTTAGAAAAGTTAACGCCTGTACTCACTCAATTCCACGCACTTCCCTCCCACCAGCAGCCAGGATAACTTTCCGAGTAGGAATGTTGCCAAACTTCCCCAAACAGTGTCGTGGATCTTGAATATTCAATCATGTAAGGTTAATAGGCTAATTACTAATTCTTCATATTTAAGTAGGTCTAATGACGCTGATTGACTTTTATCATTTCCTTAATAATATTACTTTCACCACTCCTTGCTACAGTGTTCATGTTGAGTTGACAACACTGGACTGGAAGTGAAAATAATCTGTCCTCCAAGAAGACACAAAATTGTGAGTAATGGGAGGGATGAACGAAAAGAGAGAGATAGGAATGCCCTACTATCAATAGACACAGTTATGCAACTCTTCAATGCAAAAATAGTGCAATAATCGCATATGGGATAGAAATAGTTCGGGAACATCTGAAGATAAGCGACTTAAAAATCTGAAAATGCGTCAAGGCCTCCTTTCTAAAGAAAATTCTAGCAGTTTCTAGATTCACTCCCTCTATTAAATAGACTGATCTATGTACTAGCAAGAGAACAGTTCTTCCTGGAAGACCTCAGAATGCGCTACTACCTGCCATTACTAACTAAAGTATATGAGCAACTGATGCAAGAGAGAAGACAAGCGGGATAACATCCCTGAAGAATTCTACGGTACGTTTGATATGATGATCTGGACCAAACAAGGAACTAAGGCACCAGATAAACCAATATGCAGTCCACGGCTTCCATCACAAAGTGCGTGTGAATGTCTCTTTACCATCAAATCGAAGACAGTTGCAGATTTAAACTATGCGAACTAAAGTGTAAAAGATATCTGGAATTGTGTTCCATAGTGACAATGTCATTAGCACAATACGCCAATTAATTAATTTTGGACGATTGTGCGCAATTATTATTATTATTATTATCATCATTATCACTATCATTATTATCATTATCATTATTACCATTTTCATCATTATTATTATCATTATCATCAGTATTATCATTATCAATTATTATTACCATCAATCATTACCATAATCATCATTATCAATTATCATTATCATCAATCATCATTACCACCATCATCATCAATCATCATCATCAATCATCATTACCATTATTATTATCATTATTATTATCATTATCATCAATCATTATCATCAATCATCATTACCATCATCAGTCATCATTACCATCATTATTATATTATTATTATTATTATTATTATTAATATTAATATTAATATTAATGCAGGGAGGGAAATGATTTACTGAGGCAGAAAAGGAATTGGCATTCAGTTCGTATATCTTACGGAGGCACATATCCGTTGGTCCGACAATAAAGTGAAATAAGCTTAAATAAGATCTTTTGATGTGGAAAGATGTGAACGGCCTGATTCCAAGACAAGAAGTAGTTAAATGAAATTTGGTTAATGTTAGTGAAAAAGTAATGTGTTTTAGTGTAATAGAAGGCTTTACTGACTTGTAAAACGCGTAATTTTAAGTAAAAATATATCGCAGTCTACTTAGATTGTGTTATCAGCATGAAACAATTTGTGCTTTTTCCTTGAAAAATAATAATGCGCAGAATTTAGCAGCAGGTGCTACTTCCACGTCACCTGTTTCCTGCTCCGACAGTTTTCCTGCACAAATACCACAACTTCTTAAACATTTATATCAATTTTGACGCCTAATTTTTACCATTAATCGATTCATCGTCGCACGTCGTAGCCGAGCGGTTTAAGGTACCATGCCTTACTTCAGGCTACGTAACTTGGGCTGTAACATATTTTGTTCACTCCTAATTATCATTCTGTTTTTAGGGAAATAAGTTGAATTTACCAGAGAGGCCTTGGTATCCATTGACAATGGCATGTAATAGCTCAATTTACTTCCATATGTTCATAGCTGAGAGGACGTAGCTTTCCATACATCCCTAACCTGAGCTAATATTTTCCAGCCATCCCCCGTATAATCTACTTCCTACAAATCATGATTAATGTTATTCTCCCACCTCATTCTAGGCATACTTTCCCTTTGATTTACCTACAAGGAGCTTTCATTCCCAATTCGTGCCACGTGCCCTGCCTATCGCAGTCTATAATTCTATAATACTTAACTGTTCTTATTACATCTGGTTTCCCATAAAGATTATGCAGCTCACTGTTATGTAGTTTTCTCCATTCGCTTGTATGCGTTATATTTAGCGGCTTAATAATAGAAAGTATGGAGAGCTTATTACAACGAACCTACGGGTTCTTTAATGCCACAGAGGTAGCAGAAAGATGTCTCTGCATAAAGAAATACATACAAAAAATAAATGAAACTGACTGAATGGAATTCCTGAATACCGTAACGTGGGATTTTTCAGCTCTGATGCACATCAACACCGGTAACTGTTCACCTCCCGCAATTCGACTCCGTATGTTTTGTACTTCATAAATATACGACATTTATTTGTCAAAAGGCATTTTTATGAAGTCTCCATTTTTCCCCTTTTTATTCAGCTACTCGTTTATATTTTTTTAGAGTATTCCGAAGGAATGAAGCTATTGAAAAGAGTTTCCGATATTTTGAACTCGTTCATATATTCACCGATCTTGTCTGTAGACATCGAAAATCACGTTAAAAAGAACAGTATGTATGTATATATATCCATCCATAGTAATTCTGCCCGAAGGCAGGTCCTTCACTGCAATCATAGCATTTTCATGCTATGCTTGCAGCTTAACTAGGGAATTGTGTAGGTGTGGTAGCTTCCCGTTGCTTTCCACACCGGTGAAGGATTATGATAATGATAAGGATGGTGATGAAGATGATGGCCATATGATTTCGGGGACCGTTTGGGCCTTAAGTTTTCCTGACATTTGTCTTACAGGTGAGGAAAAACCCCGATAAAAACCCCACCCAGAAAAACTGCCCCGACCGGGGATCGAACCCGGGCCCGCTGCGTGACAAGGCAGCACACTACCTCGAGACCACAGCGGTGGACATGTATATATATATATATATATTATATATATATATATATATATATATATATAGGCCTATCTGCGGTGTGGAAAGCAACGGCAAACTACCACACCGTAGCATGTGGTTAAGGCAATATGCTACAAGCCGGAAGGTTGAGGGTTCGAGTCCCGGTGGGGTCAGGATTTTTAAACTGACCCAAACCTTCTGGTGGCACTTTGGCTCTGGGGGTCTACTCAGCCTCTGACGGAAATGAGTACCGGACGCTTGCTGCCGTCACGCAGGGCTGAAAACGCGGCTGACATAAAGTGCCGATTGTCTAGAAAAAGTGGGATCCCTAACCTCCTACTACCCCAAGGCTCTCCTGAGGCCTGTAGTGGGATCAGTTTATCTTTAAAACGGGATAAAATAGGATCATAAATTCGAATTGCTGAGGAATTTGTTCCTGCTTGATGAAGTTTCTTTTTTCAAACCTAGTTATCTTTTGTCTTAAAATTCCTAGAAATCTTTGACTGCAGATCATCTAAAATTCACATAGGCCTACTAGCACATGATGATTTATCAGCTTTAGGATAAGTAAGTACGAATAATTTAAGAAATGGTTATGTTTTATATTATAATCTTGTCGTTGCAATGCTTATTTCACAATTACTAATGTATTTTATAATTCACCACCCGACATAGGCTACTTAATGTTAAAAATATTGACATTTATTATTATCACATATTCGACTCTCGTCGTAGTCGATAGGTTTAAGGCATAGTGCCTTGGTGCAGAGCTGCGCGACTTGCGCTGGTTCGAGACCCCAGTGGGGAACAAATTTTCTCGTGGAGTTTCGGTAAGTATGGGTGCCAACGCAGCATCATGAGGAATTTCGATAGCTGCAATGAATACCAGCTGTAGGTTGGAAAGACCAGCTATAACGGCTTGGGTGCTCGACATGCTGAGCACATGGCTGGATGGTGGTCCGCCTATATGATTAACGCATGTTGATGCGAGGTCAGCGGTCGGCTGGTAGGCCGATAATCTTCTAGACCTGTCGGGCCATGGAGTTTTTTTCTACAATTTACTTACATTACACTCGATATTCAAAGACATACAGGTGCTAACTATTGTAGTTGTTACTTTTTGCATGTACATCGACGCGGTCTTTAATTTTAATTTTATTTAGCACTAAATATCTGTGTATAGGAGAAGAAATGGAAAATATAAATTTCAACAATGGGGAAGAACTAAACCCTAGTATTGAATGCACTTATTTAGGAACAAAATTAGACCATTCAGGCGATAACACAGTGGAAATTAAAAATAGAATCGCACAAACAAAACAAGCAATAAATGCTTTAAACTCTGTTTGGTGGAGCAAAAATATTACAAAAAATAGAACATTACAAATATATCAAACCATAATTCAGAGCATTTTAACATATGGTGCTGAAGTCTGGCAAATTCCTACCAGGGAAATGAAAAGAATTTTAAGTACAGAAACGGATGTTTTAAGAAGATCAGCTGGAAAATCTAGAATGGATAGAATACGAAATAAAGAAATAAGGGAAATTATGGGTGTACAAGAGGAGCCGGACATCATAGAAAAGAAAAGATTGCAGTGGTATGGTCATGTGAAACGAATGCCAGAGCGAAGATTGCCAAAAATTGTTATGGAATGGATCCCAATGGAAAGGAGGAAGAGAGGAAGACCGAAGAAAACTTGGATAGAAGGGGTACAAGCAGCTATGAATATCAGAGGAATGGAGGAAGATCAATGGATGGATAGAGAGGAATGGCGTTTGGTTTCCGAAAGACGGCGGCAGCTGCCATGATACCGGATGATGATGATGATGATGCTTTAGCATTTAGGGAAGCAGGCACAATTGAAGCAAAATTTATCTTCGAAGGAAAGATAATTGAACATATTGTTTCATTCACCTGGGCTACCAAATGAAGAATGCATATATTGAAAACAAAATTAAATTCAGTTATGTATGCGACGTTACTATTCTATTCTATAGTGTTCCACCATAAGGCAGGCCCTTCATTGCAAAGTTTTCATGCTAGCCTCATAGGCTAGTGGTCAGCGTTTCTGACTACATTTCATGAGGTCCCGGGTTCGGTTCCCGGTCAAACCACAGGGATTTTTCCTTGAAGGGTATTATTCAAGTGGTTGCCCATGGTATTGAATTTAGATTAAGTTTATGTTAAGAACTCTCCTGGCGCATCATTATCATTTATCACCCATCATATCATCGGGGCAACGTAACTCCGCCTTCCAGGTGCCCCAACCTAAGAAATTGATTACAATTTCGCTAATGCCTAGGGGAGAAAACCAGAAATGTCACAAGACAACCTGGTGGCATTAAACAATATATATATAGTGAAGACAGTGTTCTCGCGACATCTAGTAATAATGGAGAGTATAATACATATATAAGAAAAATAAGTGTTTGAATTGGATTCGCCTGGTAGTGTAATGGATATCACGCTGAGGTACAGACTCAGAGATCCGGGTTCGAATCCCGTCCAGGCATTTATTTTTCTTATCATACCATATTAAGCTTGCATTGCTCAATGTTAAAGATTTAATTATAACATCGATAAAGCGTCACTGCTATAAAGTAAAATAAATATTCTCTTTAATTTGCTTACTTGATATAGTCAGCTACTAGATGGCAGTGAAGACAGTGTTCTCGCGACATCTAGTAATAATGGAGAGTATAATACATATATAAGAAAAATAAGTGTTTGAATTGGATTCGCCTGGTAGTGTAATGGATATCACGCTGAGGTACAGACTCAGAGATCCGGGTTCGAATCCCGTCCAGGCATTTATTTTTCTTATCATACCATATATATATATATATATATATATATATATATATATATATATATATATTTTTAAAGTGACTGGAAGCATTTGAGATGTGGATATGAAGAAGGATGGAGCGTAGAAAATGGCAAGACTAAATAAAAAATAAAGATGTGCTAGACAGAGTGGGTGAAGGAAGAACAATGCTGGAACTCATAAAGGAGAGGAAGAGAAATTGGATTGGCAACAGGCTAAGAAGAAAATATCTGCTGACCGATGCCCTAGAAGGGATGGTCAGCGGAAAGAAGCTTAGAGGCAGAAAAAGACATCAGATGATAGACAATAAGTATTTAAATAAGTGGTTTGTATGCGGATACAAAATGGAAGGCTGAGTTAAGGAAAGGATTAAGAATGCTGAGTTTGTAGTGAAAGGCCTGCTCTTGGCAGAACACTATGTGGGCATATATATATATATATATATATATATATATATAAAACGTTCTGGCTCCGGCAGGGACTTTAAGCCGTGGGTCCTGAGTCTGAAGACTTTCAGGCTCATAAAAGCACCGCAAGCCTCCATAAAAAGGCCTGTGAGCAAAATTTAACAGACATTCATACATCAGAGTAATACCTCAGTTGGATACTAGATGTCTGATCGAGGCGATGTGCTAACCACATAACACTCGTTGAGAAACGAGCTAACTAAATTGGCTTGGATAAGTAATTTCCTCAAGGGAGCATCCTCGCCGCATGGGTGTATGTAAGAGCACACACACACATCTATATATTGTATCTGCTTTTTGATTTGCCACAAGCGGCCATCGGTTTTGGTTGGAATGTTCCGCTTTTCGACCGGCATTACAACAAACCTAGTCATGTCTCGCTCTGGTGGTGCCAAGTAATGAGACACGCTGTAGTTGTGCATTTCTTGTAACCGGGAGTAACCTCTCGCCAAGGTAACCTTCCCTATTATCTCAAACTCATAGTCCGTCATGCAGGAATTGCGGAAACTAAGGGGAATTTTCAGCGAGTCGAATATACGGATCTAGTTTTGGTGACTAATAAACTGATACCTCAGAAACAGTTGTGTGCCCGAAACCAGACATATTTTGTCGGAGCTAAGATCAAATCCACATGTACCTGTATCGATTGTGTTTTCATTGGCCGAACAACGATTTTACCTTTGTGAATGTAAAAAAAGTAGTTTCTCTCTAACACTCAAAATAGAGAAAATTATATGTATATATATATATATATATATATATATATATATATATAGGCCTATATCCACCGCTGAATTGTCACGTAGTGGGCCCGGATTTTCACGGTCGGGACAAGTTTCCCGGGTGAGGTTTTTTTCGAGTTTTTCCTCACCTGCAAGACAAATTTCAGGTAGTTTTAAGGCCCATAAGGTCCCCGAACATCATTTGCCATCATTATCATCCTTCACCGATGTGGAAAGCAACGGGAAGCTACCACACCTATAATTCCCTAGTAAAGCTATAAAACAGAGCATGAACATGCTATGATTGCAGTGAGGGTAGATCACTATAGAGTATATATATAATCTAGCACATGTCTCTATAACTTATATAGGAGAATCTTAAAATATATTATAATTACAATTTTAATAGATTAAATAGGCATTGTTTCATTCCTAAGCATGCTCAAGTAGAATACGTGGGGTATTCAGTCGTTTCAAAATAGCCGCTTTTTGTATAATTATAAGATATTGCAAAGGGAAGTAGCCTATTTTAAAAACGGAGAGAAAGACTTTTTTGAATGTTTTCAAATAGTTACTGAAAAATATCCCACAATAATCATTGAGGATGTGGTGAAAATAACAGCAGAATTTACAAGCGAGTCAACATGGAACATAAATTCTGCTTGTAATGAAATTGTAAGTGAACGATATCTATCGACATAATGTAAAAAGTGTACAACTTCTAATTAGTTGGTCCATAATATATTTTGTCATATATAAATAAGAAATGTAGGAAGTTCCTTTTATTGGTAACATCTTATCTTGGGGGCCGGGGGAAGTAAAGTGATCCCACTACAAACCATAGGAGACCCTTGGGGTAGTAGGAGGTTAAGGCTCCCACTTTTTCTAGACAATCGGCACTTGGTGTCAACCGGGTCGTAAGCTCTGCGTGACGGCCGTCTTTATCTCCAGATCAAGCGTCTGGTACTCATCCGTTAGAGGCTGAGTCGACGTCAGGGCCATGGTGCCACCAGAAAGTTTGGGTCAGTTTAAAAATCCTGATCCCACCGGGATTCGAACCCTCGACCATCCTATTTGTAGCGTATTGCCGCTACGGCGTGCCCCATCTTACCTTGTATTCAGTCCTATTTTCCGTAAAATACGATGCTGCCTAAGAACAATGTTTCTATCGATGACAGTTCAGTACACAATTCAGTCATATGACGGTTAAAAGTAGCACCATGGTTCCCCCAACAGACGGAGTAATGCCTTATCTAAGCTTTTTACAGTAGAATTGGAACTTAGCTCGGTATTGGTATAGGAAACTGAGTTTGAGGCACAGTTTTAATTAGAGAGCAATTACAATAATTACTTCAAAATCATACCGATTTGGAGAAGCCCTTTGACAACTTGAAATGAAAACTGTTATAGACATTTTAGAAGAGATGAATGTACCAAATGGTCTTGTTCTTTTAATTCCATTCCATTAATTTTGTTTAACTCTCACCACATTTATGACAAATCAGGGAAATTTTGAAGAAGTGGCTAAATCAAATACCTAGGAACAATAATTGCAAATATGATTGAGATGCAAAAAGAAATTAAACATAGGCTCAATTCTGGAAATGCGTGTTATTATGCATTACAGGGACTCTTGACGTCCCAACTACTTTCAAAAAACGTTAAACTGAAAACATATAAAACTATTATTCTCCCAGTTATATGGATGTGAAACATGGACTCTTACTTTAAGGGAGGAGAAAAGATTGCGAATATTTGAGAATAAAGTTCATAGGATTTTTTTTTGACCAAAGAAAGATGAACAGAGAAGCGAATGGAGAAGACTGCAGAACAGAGTGTTACACGATCTTTATAGGAAACCAGATATAATAAGAACGGTCAAGTCTCGTAGACTGCGATGGGCAGGACGTGGGCATCGATAGGGAATGAAAGAGGAGCATTGAGGCTTCTTGTAGGAAAATCAGACGGAAAAAGTCCAGTTGATAGACCAAGAATGAGGTAGGAGAATAGCACTAACCATGATTTGAGGGAAATAGATTATATAGGGGATGATTGGAAAACATCTCAATAGGGATTATGGAGAGCTTATGTCCGTGCAGCCATGAACCTATGGGTTCGACAATTGCAACTGAGTTAGTTATTACGTCTTACCACTTGACTTGGATGACTACAGTTCCTTGTTAGGTTGTGTGATGTAGAACATTCCTTATGAGGTGATATTGCCTTAGTTGTACAGAAAACATAATATTTATTGTAATGCTGATTTGTGGATTGACGTTACGTAGAAAAAATAAAACAAGGAAATTAAAATTTAGTTATCTAAATAAGGTTAACTGGAGGCTGTTACTCAAGCCCACGTTCTTGCAAACGTGAAGGTTACAGATAATGATTGATTAATTTAGCTATCAGGTGCAGCAGATCATGTTCAATTCAGTGAACTACAATGCAAGTTATTTATTCTATTATCGACTTGCAGGAGGTTAGTCCGTCGCCGTGGCGTAGTCGGTAGAGTCCCTACCTTCCACTCCGGCGACCCGGTTTCGATTCCCGGCGGGGTAAGGGATTTTTATATCTCTACCTTGGGTCTGGGTGTGTGTCCTGTCCCCCATTAATGCTCAACTGAGTGCACCTTTCCTAATAAAAAAAACTTGTAGGAGGTTAAGTTCTCTCTCTCTCTCTCCCCTCCTCTCTCTCTCTCTCTCTCTCTCTCTCTCTCTCTCTCTCTCAAAATAAAAAAATGAAGTTGAAGACTGGTCAATAATAAATTTTAAAATTGGACGGCGTTATGCATAAACAGGCTATGCGCTACTATATAAGTTTCGAGGAAAATAGTTTAAAGTTTAAGTAAGTCGTCAATCTTCACTACTTTTTTTGTAGCGCCAAACTAACAGTGCTGGATATTGCAAGTTATTTTCCTTGTTTGACAGTTCTGCATCAACAATCTAAGAGCGGGAACATTTGGCGCTTTACTGCATTATGCAAAATTTAGATTAGCATTTATGAAGATCTGGTTTCATAGCAGTTTGTTGCAAAACACAGAATCTCTAGTAGGACTTATGGCGTTTACATTTTATTTAATAATAAGGCTATATTTAAAGATTTGGCGCTAAAAGTGTGCGTACACTTACTTCATGAGCCAATGCAACAGACATCAAAATCTCAATTTAAAAAAGGCGTTTAACCGGTTGATGCATAACATTGTACCATTTTTTTACTTAGGCCTACTAATTCTAAATATATTTCTTTATCTACATCCCTCATACTTCCTCGTGTGGGGATTAGGGCGTCTCCTAGTAGGAGTGTTTCTAGTATGTTATATTAGTTACTCTTATTTACCCATAGACGTCAGCGAGTGATACGGGTTCGACATCACGTCATAGTGAGACGCCTAGTGAGCAACAAGGGTATTACTTGGATTGACAACGGTTGGTAATTTTATACAGATGCCTCTTTATTCAGTCATGTAGTTCTTGTTTATGAGGAACTTACAGCAGAATAATTATATGTGGTTATACAATGAATTATTGTGAAGGAAATAAAGTAAATTTGGAATTTTAGTGCAAACTGCTGTTGAGTTTAATTAAACTAATTCAACCTATCACGGTTACTTGGGACTATATATATTTCCTGTGTACCATTGTGGTCTCGGGATAGCGTCCCTCCCTCGTACGCAGCGGGACCGGTTCGATTCCCGGTCGGGAAAAGTTTCGTGTGTGAAGATTTTTTTTTTTTTTCCACCTGTAAGACAATGGGCAGGACATGTGCCACGAATAGGGAATAAGACGTGCATGGAAGCTTCTTGTAGGAAAACCAGAGAGGAAAACACCCAGTTGATAGACCAAGAATGAGGTGGGACAATAACATTAGTCAAGATTTGAGAGAAGTAGACTGTACAGGGAATGATTAGAAAACATTAGCTCAGGAAAGGGGTGTATGGAGAGCTTATGTCCGCGCGGCCATTAACTTACGGGTTCGATAGTGCCAGTGAAATGTCAGAAAATGTTAAGGCCCAAACGGTCCCCGAACATAATCTGGCAATCACAATTATTATTATTATTATTATTAGTAGTAGTAGTAGCGTAGTGGTTAAGGCACTGCGCTACAAGCCGGAAGGTTGAGGGTTCAAGTCCCGTTGGGGTCAGGATTTTTAAACTGACCCAAACCATCGGGCGGCACTATGGCCCTGGGGTCGACTCAGCCTCTAACGGAAATGAGTACCAGACGCTTGTTCTGGGGTAAAGGCGGCCGTCACGCAGGGCTGACATAAAGTGCCGATTGTCTACAAAAAGTGGGAGCCTTAACCTCCTACTACCCCAAGGGCCTCCAGGCCTGTTGTGGGACCACTTTACTTTAGTCTATTATTCTTTATAGGAAGCCAGATATAATAAGAACAGTTAAGTCTCGTAGACTGCGATGGGCAGGGCATGTTGCACGTATGGGGAATGAAAGACTTGCATGGAAGCTTCTTGTAGGAAAGCCAGAGGGAAAACGCCCAGTTGGTAGACCAAGAATGAGGCGGGGGAATAACATTAACTATGATTTGAGGGAAGTAGATTATGCAGGGAATGATTGGAAAGCATTAGCTCAAGATAGGGATGTATGGAGAGCTTATGTCCGCGCGGCCATGAACCTACGGGTCCGATAGTGCCAGTGAGTAAGTATTATTATTATTATTATTATTATTATTATTATTATTATTAGTATCATCATCATCATATTCACTATGTTTAGTATGAATGTGTGTGTTTCGCTTAAGGTTGTGTTGTGTTGAGCTGATCACTCATTCAAGGAAACCCTCCATGTACTTTTGTGCTCAAAAAAAAAGTATGTGTTTGATCCACAGTTAAAATCTCTCTCCCGACAGGTGGTGTTACTGTAAGACTCAAGTGCCGTGTGGTGCATAAAGTGAGAGGTTAAACTACGTTAATGGAATGGGATTATTTTCTCTTTGCCATAAGTAATTAAGTATTTGATAAACCAGCTGATCTTCCTGCAACTTGGCTGTAATGTGTTGAGTGTAAATAATTAACACATCTGTTATCATTGTTATAAATAAACAACATAACTCACACGAGCGATTAACCCTTGACCTCTCAACCCACGTCAAGTGCACAGTGTTTGTACACACTTCACTGTCACATAGTGTTACAGATTGTTCATACAAATTAGATCATTGCTGCGGTTATTCTTTCACTTAAAATGAATCGATGTGAAATATAGCCACTTAAAACAACAGAAAATATTACCAGTATTTGAGAATAGAGTGCTTGCTGTATAGTGTATATCTTCATACATAAAATTCAACCTGCTTATGTTTATGTTGTCCCGCGCCGTAACCGAGTGGTTAAGGCAGGAAGTCTTGGCGCAGAGCTACGGGACTTGCGCTGGTTCGAGTCTCCATGGGGGAAGAAATTTTCTCATTGCGTTTCGGCCAGTATGGGACCGGTGCCCACCCAGCATCGTGATGCATTTGGGTAGCTACAATGAGTAGCGGCTCCAATTTGAGAATAGCAGCTATAACGGCTGGAGGACTCGACATGCTGACCACATGTCACCCCTACACTGGCTGATTATCATCTACCTCCGTGATTGACACATGTGGATGTGAGGCCAGCAGCCGGCTGGTAGGCTAAGGGCCTTGTAGGCCTGTCGCACCAGGAGTTTTTATGTTTATGTTTGGGGGTTGATTGACTTTATAAAACTTTTAAAGAAATTTGAGGCCAACCGGAACCTTTATAAATATTATAATAATTACACATATATTATAGGAACATTTTAAGTTACCTTCCCTACAGCTACAGCCTAAAAATTGCAATTATTGACACAACGTTGCATTCGGTACGGCGAATGTTTATCCACTATCTATTATGCTCTAAAACCATTAGATGTATTGAATTCATCTTACTTACTTACTCACTCACTGGCACTATCGAACCCGAAGGTTCATGGCCGCGCGGACATAAGCTCTCCATACATCCCTATCCTGAGCTAATGCTTTCCAATCATTCCCTGTATAATCTACTTCCCTCAAATCATAGTTAATGTTGTTCTCCCACATCATTCTTGGTCTACCAACTGGGCGTTTTCCCTCTGGCTTTCCTACAAGAAGTTTCCATGCACGTCTTTCACTCCCCCATACGCGCAACATGTCCCCTGTGTTTGAGCCTTTGGCATGGGTTCCCTGAAGTAGTCCCCGCCCGGAGAACCGAATGGGGGACTATTTGACCTACGGAAAATTTTACCCCAGATGAACCCATGTTCGCATTTCTTGACGGTTGTATTTTTACGGTGAAAGATCGTCACTCTTTCGCCCAAGTACTTCGTCTGGCTTATCACCTTCGACCAGTCCGGCATGGGTAACCCAATCGGCAGCAATGCTACCGCCGGCATAGCTCTCAGGATCATTTAAGCACGCAAGCCACTCCACCACGACAAAGTAAAGATACCATGGAGGGTATTGAATTCATCTGAAACGAAAATTTAAAAATCGCTCTAGAGGTAGCAATATTCGATGTTTCACAGCGAAACTCGGTTATCCTATTAAAATTAACACAGGTAGATATAAAAAAGCCAGCTAAATCTGTCCGTGGTGTTTACCTGAAATCAGAAAGTAAAAAATTGACTGTAGCAACCATCATGTTTGGTTCACCGCAACATCTACGTTTGTACATGTATGTTTATAGATGGCGAGTGTTTAGCTACTATCTATTATGCACTAAAACCATGGGTCTAGGAGTTCATTGTATTGTATTGTATTATATTGTAAGCCCATGTTTTCCCTTTACAGACATGTGTTATCCCATCTACATAAAAAAAAGTTGTACTTCAATGGATTCCGGCCCATTATGGAGTGACAGGCAATGAAATAGCCGATTTTCTAGCCAAGAAGGGTAGCAAAATTGTTTCAAACCCAACTTCTACTCCAGTTTCCTTTCACTCTATCAAAAGAATTATCTCAAATAAATACATCAATAAACTTAGAGAAGAATACACCACCAAAACATCTGGAAAGGAATGGGAAAATCTACAAGCTTATGACATTACTACATTACGAAGAAAATCTGCAGTAGCAACATTCAGACTACTAACGGGACACCTACACAGAATTGGCATAACAGATTCACCTAAATGCCCTTTTTGCAATTTAAATGAAAATATGGAAAGAAACCATCTCCTCCGTTGTCCAGCTTTTGTAGAAGAGACCAGCCTTTCTGCTAAATATTGGAGTGCAAGAGAGCGAATGATTTCATTATCAAGTGCTCAACATTAGATACCAACCAACATTTAGGCGCTCTCCCCCTACAGGGAAGAATTTGAACCATATTAATTTAGTTACACTTGTTTTCGTATAAAGGCCAATGTCATTTTGAGTGGTCCTTGGTCAGCGTTCCGCCTCATACCGACATCTAGGAAGCCAAGGTAGTACTAGGACGGGAAAATGGCTTAGAGGCCCTTCCATTCAGGCTTAAGGATTTTTTACGAGCCTGAAAATCTTCAGACTCGGGACCCACGGCTTTAAGTCCCTCCCGGAGGACTTGCTCCTTGGATTTTCCATCCTAAAAAATCAATCGACCTCGGCCGGGTTTGAACCCGCGATCCGTGGGACCAGAGGCAAGGAGCATAACCACTAGTCCACCGCGGAGTTCATGTGAAACGAAAATTTAAAAATCGCTATAGCGGTCGCAATTTTTGATGTTACACAACGAAACGCAGTATGTTATTAAAATAAACGGAGATACTACCAAATTTTCTTTTTACTTATTCAACTAAAAATAAAACACATATTTAATTTATTTATACGTACCAGCGCGCGCCAGGTATTAGCTAGTAGTTATATACATTTATGACGTTATTGTACATAATGCTACTGTAATTTGTAAGGGGACGCCCTAGCGTCTTACTTAAAGGCAGTAAGCTAAAAGCCTGCTGTGGGAACACTTTTACGTCTCCATGTCAGTTTAACCTCTTACTTGTCACATCCCATTACGTGCTACAACCTGTCGAGAAAGGTGTTAAACTTCGGATCACAAATACAAGGATATAGAGGGTCTCTCTGAATGAGTGACCAGCTCATTGTCAGGGCCTCTTCCCAGACAACACAACATTAAGACCAAACACACCATTCACACAAATTCGTACTAAACATGGCGAGTATGAAGACAGTGATGGGAATATGATGTTGAGGGACAATTTATCTTACAGATAAACCATCACCCAATGAACTTGTCCCAATCGGGTATCGAACCAGGGCCCGCTGCATATGGAACAGCGGTACTACTCCGAGACTACAGCAGTGGACGCAATTCTTCACATTTAACCTCCTGCATACCTAATTAGCTAACTCACTGATACTATAGAACCCGTAGATTCATGGCCGCGCAGACATAAACTCTCCACACATACCTATCCTGAGCTAATGTTTTTCAATCATCTCCTGTATATGTATCATTGTAGGTTTTCACGGCCGGTGTCTTGATCCCTGTTAGGTTCGTATTCCGGACTAAATGGACCGGTTTTCTCAAAACTCGACGTTTTGTCTACTGCTGCGGTAGAAACACATCAGGAGATTCTGCTGCTCTTTGTGAACTGCTCAACAGTCTGCAGCCGACTGTGAGGAGTTCATACAGAGCACACAGAATCTCCTGATTAGGTCTAGCGAAGTACAGACAAAACGTCGAGTTTTGAGAAAACCGGACCACGATCATTTAGTCCACAAGACGAACCAAACAGGGATCTCCTGTGTAATCGACTTCTCTTAAACCATCCATCCATTTATCCATCCATAGTAACTCTGCCCGAGGGCAGGTCTTTCGCTGCAATCATAGCATTTTCATGCTATATTTTGCAGCTTTACTAGGGAATTATAGGTGTGCTTTCCACACCGGTGAAGGATGATGATGATGGCCGGATGATTTTCGGGGACCGTTTGGCCCTAAGCTTCCTGACATTTGTCTTACAGGCGAGGAAAAAACCCAGGAACAAACCTCACCCAGGAGCCTCTCCCGAACGGGAATCGGACCCGCTGCGTGACAAGGCAGCACGCTACCTCAAGACCACAGCGGTGGACTCTTAAACCATGGTTAATGTTATTGTCCCACCTCATTCGTGGTGTATCAACTGGTACCCTGCATCCCTAGGTATCACATATGGTACATTTGGCTTTTATTTTTTTTTTTCGCTTCAGTAATAATTCCAACTCACTGTGATAGGTGGTATTATATGTACCTCCTTCAGAGCTTCAAGCTTTATATATATATATATATATACATACATCGTTTCCAACTGCAGTCTTTAGATGGCATCAACAAATAAAGAGCAAAAACTTTGTTGAGACCAGAGGTATCATATATGATATCTTGCATTAAAACCCCCCTAAATACGTAATATTTTTTTTCTTGAAAATTTATTTTGACCTCTATGATGATCGACTACCTCTGTGATAAATACATGTGGATGTGAGGCTAGCAGCCGGCTGGTAGGCCTCTCGCGTCGTGGAGTTAAAATCCATTAAACGTGAAAATAAAATTGTAGGCTAATTGACATCTCAATTCCCATAAAAGTCCTCCATTTTTTTCTCCCTAGAAACCTGTTAAGCACCAAAATGAGAATATGAAGGGTTTAAGAAATGCCATTTATTACAATGATAGCAAATATGTTGAAATGCCCATATAATAATTTGTAAGTGCGTCAGTAATGAGTTAAAACATGTAGACACACAATGTATCAACAACAATACTGCCCAATTAGTATTTATTATTGTTTTGAAATATTAAAATCTTTACATCTCATGTGGCTTATGTTATTGCCCTAAGCCCTTCATATATATTGTTAAACTTTTGTTCGGGGCGCAGGAGGTAAAATTAATTCGTGTTATTTTACATTTTTCATAGAAATATTCTACATTGCCATTTGAGCTAGAATAAAAAAAAGTCCATACTACGTAGTAACCATGTGTTTCTCATAACACAATGGAGGATTTTTACAGTGAATTATGTCGTAAATGCAAGCATGTTATATAAAAAAAATGTACAAGTCCATTGTTAACATTTGTGAAGTCGAAATAAACGGAACTAGTCACTTGGCCTGGAAGAAGTGACCAGAATTAATTTTTAATAATTTTATTACATACAAATGATAAGAATACAATTGTAAAATATTAAAAACAAGATAGCTTATCACGATACAAGGATATTAAACAGTATTTTGCATATGGGTTGAAAGAGACGACGGAATAGTTTTTCAATTAAAACTTAAAACTAAACTAAATAAACGACATGATTTTGTAAATGTACACGGTCCCATAAAAGATAATGATTAGTTCTATGAATAATTATAATGCGTATTGATAACTTTAGCTTGGTTTTAGATGTGGAAGACCTACACTTAGGCTTACTATACTATTAATAGACCAAAACTTAAATACATAATTTTTTGATCCTGCGTGGGGGGGGGGGGAGTTGGAATACTAAAATATGTAAACATGTAAAGGCTGTGGTTGAAAGAAATTGGCGACGCCTGGATACAGAAGCTTTGCGGGAACTCCAGAAGCTCACAGAGGGCTCTTAAATATTCAGTATGCAGATAATCTGGACAAAATCCATCAATATGGCATGAAGTTATTACTGAAGCTAACAAAGAAATAAGCTGAAATAAGAAAATGAGTGACCAAAGCTGGAAGCAGCTGTTATAAATTGCATTTTAGCAGCTGGTGCGAAGTCATGTTTCTATTGGTCCAGACGATCACGAGGTGTGCAAAAAGCTAATTCTGAAATAATCAGATGCAAGCTTAGCATGTATGTGTTAGTTTCGCAACTTGTGGTACACAATGTTAAACACAAAATGATTAAAAAATGAAGTGCGGTGAAAAATAATAAATCATACATTTGGATTAAATGACAATTAATAGTATGTTATGATGGGAGGTAGGGCAGTGGTTTTTACAGAAGCGAGGAAACTGTTTAAAAACCGAACGATAGCTAGGTTTTTAATTTCCGAGATTCTGTAAAACACTTCACAAACGTGCGTTGTACATTATATTTTGCGCGATGGTGTTTTCAAAATAATAAATTATAATAATAATAAAATAAGATATTTGTTGGAAACATTTGAGTTCATTATAAACAACTGACTAACGTTAACAGTCTGGCCATTGTTTATACGGTAAATGCCGAAAGTAATTTAGTTGGGACCACAGTAGGCCGTGACACCAACCAGACATAAAATGTGGCTGCAGGTACGAATTTATTGTTTTATATTGTTTCAAATAAAGTTCAGTTCATTTAAAATGCAATGATTTGTTTTTTATAATATATATTAACACTACCTTTTGGATATATTTTTGTATATACATTGTTCGTAGTAGGGCCTATACATAAAGGGCAGTGGTTTTACTTCCCGCACTAGGTAGGTAATTTGTAATTTTTACAGTATAGTTTAGTTATTTATAGGTGGCAACCCCGAAATTTAGGAAATTGAACTTTCAATCATGATCGCCATTGCTGTAACTACGACAGGACGCACTATCATTCAAAAAAATAATAAATCACACATATGGATTGAACGACAATAAAAAACTTAACTTTCCGAGCTAAATTCCAGTTGTAATGTAAACAAACCAGATGTATACATTACATTTACATTTTCATTGGTCGAATAACTGTTTTACCTTTAAGCGTGTATAAAAATGTAGTTACCTTTCTAGCATTCGAAATAAATAAAATAAAAAATAATAAAAATGTGTATTATATGACACATGTCTATATAAGTTATGGGAGAAAAAGTATATAATTACAATTTTAATAGATTTAAAAATAAATGAGCATTCCATTGTATAATTGTTACGAATTTAAATTGTTTTAAATGACTGCTTGTCGTATACAATTTTTGAAACACCAAAAAGGAAAATCATTTGAAAAGCAGAGAAAAACAAATTATTTTGAACGATTTCAAACAATTTAGTGAAAAGTATCCTACTCGTACATTAGCCATTGAGGATGTGTTGAAAATAACAGCACAATTTACAGGTCAGTTAACATTGCTCGTAGACCTAATGAAATTGCAAATAAAGGATATCTATCGACATCATGGAAAAAGCGTTAACGTCTGATTAGGTGGGCACATATAATAATATTACAATTTATCATAAATAAATAAGAAATAGAAGTTACTAATTTTATTGGTATCATCTTGTCTTGTATTCAGTCTTATTTTCCGTAAAATACAAAATAACCTAAGAAAAATGTTTCTATCATTAACACTTTTTTACACAATTCACTCATATGGCGGGTAAAAGTTTTACCACAGTTCTACCAATAGACTGTTTACAGTATAACTGGAACTTAGCTCAGATACAGTATAGTTCGGAAATAACACAAAAACTGTATTGTATTCTTTTAAATTGTAAACGTAGACAAGGAGACGGGCTGCCCCTCTATTATTTAATGTAGCTTTACACATTGCAATAATAAATTCAGAAGTGCAAATTAATGGAACCATTTGTAATAAGACGCAACAGATTGTAGGTTATGCGGACGATGTGGTCGTTGCTGGAAGAAGGGTACAAGTTGAAGAAGCCTTATTAGCATTGGATAATAAACTCAGAAGTTGGGATTTAATATAGATACAAAGAAATAAAAATGTATGTCAATTACCAAAAGACAAAACGACCAAGTAAAGGAAATCAAATTTGGTTCATAGGTCTATAAGTTTGAAAATGTAAATGGATATATATATATATATATATATATATATATCGGGTCAATATTGACAACAAATAATGATATAAAGAATGCGGTACAATGAAGAATATATCTGGCTAACTGAGCATATTATTCACTCTTAACAATTGTTAAAAACAATATCACAGAAATCAAAATTAAGATTTATAAAACTTTAATAAGACCCATTATAACATATGGTACCGAAACATGGGTCGTAAATAAAAATACGTGCAAACAACTAGCAGTATTTGAAAGGAAAATCTTAAGAAGGATTTTCAGAGCAATTGAAACAGGGGACGGATGGAGAGCCAGATAGAACGATGAGATATTTGAATTGGATTTAGAGACATATATAAGATGTCAGAGATTGAGATGGTTAGGACATATCACAAAGATGGAAACTACAAGGAAAGTGAAGATTGTCTTCGACAACAATCCAGACGGAACCAGATTAACAGGAAGACAAAGAACAAGATGGTGGAATTGTCTACAAGCAGATTTGAAAGAACTGGAGGGAGTTGGCAATGGATGGAGAAGAATGGAAGAAGACCATACAAGAAGTTAAGGTCGAATCGAACTGTAATACCAAATAAGAAGAAGAATTATAAACGAACGTTCACTGTACATGGTATTTTGAAAATGAAAGGATTGGGAGTTGCACCTTCATTATGGTCGCCATCAGATACATATACAAAGGTCACATTTTATCAACGTCCCGGGATACACTATTTCTACCAGGATTTTCTGCGGTTTCCCTTGGTGCAAGGGAAAATACCGACCTAGACCAGCAATTCCGACACAGTGGCAATAGCTATTAATTTAACAACCTAGGCAAATGGGCTAAAAGTTTGGAACCCGATGTTCCACTCTGCTCAAGAGAGGAACCGAAGAATTGATCCACCACTGGAATACAGGATATTCCATTAGCAGGGCAATTTGTTGTATCTTTGTAACTTGTAGCAGGATTATGTCCAGCATTTTGCAGATGTTCTTAATTTTTTCGTCTCTCGATTTTATGTTTTTTCCTGTTCATTTCCTGAAGAATATTAAATACATGATATGACATTTATCCATCCATAGTAATTCTGCCTGAGGGCAGGTCTTTCACTGCAATCATAGCATTTTTATGCTATACTTTGCAGCTTTACTAGAGAATTATAGGTGTGGTAGCTTCCCGTTGCTTTCCACACCGGTGAAGGATGATGATAATAAGGATGATGATGATGGCCGGATGATTTTCGGGGACCGTTGGGCCCTAAGCTTCTTGGCATTTGTCTTACAGGTGAGGAAAACCCCGAAAAACCCTCACCCAGGAGCCTGTCCCGACCGGGAATCGAACCCGGGCCCGCTGCGTGACAAGGCAGCACGCTACCTCGAGACCACAGCGGTAAACATGACATTTATGGTGATTGAAATTCGTCATCAAACAGAATGTATGATTTAATGTTAGTCATCATCTTCAAGATATGGGCCTATTGGTCCGTTCCGCTGCCCGTTGCGCTACTGATCGTACTTCCAACGTCGTTTCGATCTTTCTACATTTCTTCGGCCATCAGGTCTATAATAAAGTATCTGTTTTGATAAACGATTATTTGGAATTCTTTGTACATGTTCAAACCATTTGCATTTATTTCTGTAATATATATATCCACCGCTGTGGTCTCGAGGTAGCGTGCTGCCTTGTCACGCAGCGGGCCCGGGATCGATCCCCGGTTGGGGCAGTTTTTCTGGGTGAGGTTTTTATCGGGGTTTTTCCTCACCTGTAAGACAAATGTCAGGAAAACTTTAAGGCCCAAATACGGTCCCCGAAATCATATGGCCATCCATATTATCATCATCATTATCATCCTTCACCGGTGTGGAAAGCAACGGGAAGCTACCACACCTACAATTCCCTAGTAAAGCTGCAAGCATAGATTGGAAATGCTATGATTGCAGTGAAGGACCTGCCTTCGGGCAGAATTACTATGGATATATATACATTGGAAAACATCCTTATCATGAGATGTTTTCCAACGTATAATCGTTTCCCATTAAATCATAGATAATGTTATTCTCCCACCTCATTCTAGGTCTACCAATTCGGCGTTTTCCCTCTGGTTTTCCTACAAGAAGCTTCCATGCACATCTTTCATCCCCATACGTGCGACATGTCCTACCCATCACAGTCTACGAGACTTAACTGTTCTAATTATATCTGGCTTCCTATACATACCATGTAGCTCACTATTAAGTAGTTTCCTCCATTCACCATTATCAATGATTTATTATTATTATTATTATTATTATTATTATTATTATTATTATTATTATTATATCCTGTTTGTATTAGGAGCTAGCAGTAGAAATAGCATTAATACCCACATAGATCAGCATATGGTTATAAAAGGCCAGTGTTCCAGTTAGATGTAAAACTCCAACACACTGAATTAATTAAGTCTCAATTTCGAGGAAATTATATCCACCAGAAATCTAATATTTTAACAAATTCTGGAGGAATGTACCAATTGAGGTTATCATAAAAGTATTTTTAAAAAATCCTTGCGTGATTAATTTGCACATCTGTGGACATAAAATTAAATATGAAATAAGCGCTGAAACATAATTACTTAATCAACGACTTTCTCAAACAACATTACAATTATTCGAAGTTTATAGGTGTAATAAAAGTTGAGAAAAATTTAAAAAACTTGTGCATAAATTCTTATTCAGTTGTAGGCCATGCTCCTCCTTTTATGATAGTAGGCCTATATTATTATTACTAACTCGCTGGGTCTATCGAACCCGTAGGTTCATGGCCGCGCGGACATAAGCTCTCCATACATCCCTATCATGTGCTAATGTTTCCCAATCATCTCCATTCACCATTATTATCACTGTTATTATTATTATTATTATTATTATTATTATTATTATTATTATTATCCAGTTTGCAGATGACCAATTGATATTGGCTCAAGAATTTGAAGATATAGAATACCTCACTAGAAAATTAATACAAGAATATAGTTTATGGGGTTTAAAGATCAATACGGATAAATCTAGATATATGACAATAGGGGATCTTCCTCAAGATTTAATACTAGAAGAAGATTTAGGGACAATTAAACACGCTGAAGAATATAAGTATTTAGGAATTAAAATTACTAAAGATGGAAAACAAGAAACATAGATAAGAAACAGGTTCAATATAGGAAAGTATGCTATATCTGCCCTAAATGGAATAGTAGGGACAAACATATCTTCAAAAAAAAAAAAACTATTTTTAATACAATAATCAGAAGCATTATTACCTATGGAGCTGATGTGTGGGCTTTAAAAGCACAAATGAAAACAAAACATTGCTCGCCACTGAAATGGACTACTGGAGACGCGCTGCAAGAATATCCAGGAAGGATAAAATCAGAAATTCATATATAAAAGAAAAAATGCACGTACAATATTCAATATTAGATTTTATAAAGAAGAAACAATTAAATTGGTACGGACACATTAGAAGAATGGAAGAAGGAAGACTACCTAAGATTATCATGGATTGGGAACCACAGGGAAGGAAAAAGAAGGGTAGACCAACTATTACATGGATTCAGGGAATCAAAAAGCTAAGAGGGAATGGGAAATAGAAGAAGATATATGGATGAACAGACAGGAATGGAAAAATGTGTTGAAACAAATGTGTAGTTAACTGTGAACATGGGTACCGGAAAAATGTATATTAATTGTAAAAGCCGGAATAATAAAAATTATTATTATTATTATATGCTGCTTTCACATTAGTTAAGTTAAAATTTGTTATATGTTTGTGGATTAGGCTGTTTGAGTGATTTAACACAAATTTGTTTTTCCACATTTAACCATATTGGGTACTGGAGTAATATATATCGACTTTATAATAGAATTTTGACATTCGACAATGAAAGCCAAATATGATATTTAAAAAATAACTCATTACCAAATGTAAAAATGTAATTATAAAATCAAATAAAAACGTGTTACTGCTATAGAGTAAATATATTCTCATTAAAATGCTTCTTTGTTATAGAAGCCGTAGAAAAGCACTGCGAGCGATGTCCCGCTGTCTCTTATGATAGAGAATTAATTGTATACAAGGAAAGAAAAATTGTTTGCACTGGGAGCCTGGATAGTGAAGATGGTATATATACCTGGGATATGGAAATTCAGATTTCAAACTTCTAGTACTGTAGAGGGGGATGAATATGAACCTTTGTCCGGAAAATTTACGTTTTCGTGCTGCCGGAACAGGAAGTTCGCATTAGATGTTTAAATCTTCCGCGTCTGTTGGCGATAAATAGATATTAATTTAATTATTCATGTCTCAATTAATTACATTTACACAACCTGACATTCATTGATTTCGTGACAGTGTTGAATGTCAAGAGAAAAATGAAGAAAATTTACTTTGTCACTAAAAGAATATGATGGGGAGAGTGTACCAGAACATGATGCATAAGTACAATGTGTGCAACGAGCTTGGTGGTCGCCACAGAGAACAGCTGTTGTGTAGTGGATAAGTACAAAGTCACAACGTTAAATACGGTAGAGATGTTTGGTTTGTTTGCGTATACACATTTATTCTTACAGTAACAAAGTGAAGTTTCTTTATTTTTCCCATTGACATTGTGCATTGTCATGGAATCAGTGAATCCTGGGTTGCGTCATCATCATCATCATCCATGCAAGTATTAGGCCGTGTGGCCTGTTACGGTCTCAAATAGGAATTTTCCGTCCAGCGCTTTTTTGGACGTCCCAGCGATCTTTCGCCTTGGGGGCAGTAGCGAAGTATGGCTTTTGGAATTCTATGAGACGGCATTCGTCGAAGATGGGCTTTCCAGTTCTGGTAGTTTTGTATATGGCGAAGAATGGGTTCTACATCCAACTCTTCCATAATTTCCTCATTTCTTTTATGGTTCCACTTTGTGTAGCCTGCTGTACGGCGCATAAATGCATCTCATTTGCTGTTATTCTGCTTTCATCTCTTCTTCGTATTGTCCTTGCTTCACTACCATATCTTAATACTGGTCTTGCGAGAACTTTATAAAGCCGTAATCTTGTATTCTTCTGTACTAAAGATGGTTACATTATAGGCCTACTGTTAATTATCCCCCGTTGTTTTGGTAAAATTTGTGATTTTCTTTGATATATCAGCTTTATCTTGAAATGTTAAATTATAACCCAAATAATTAAATTCGTTTATTCGTTTTAAAATTTCATCATCCAAAACAATTTTGCTAGGTATAGGGTATTTCCCACAAAAGGCCATCACTTTAGTTTTCTTTGTATTGATTTCCACATTGTACCTTTTTGCAATTATATTAAAATTGTGTATAGAATACTGTAAATCTGTTTCTGTTGAAGCTATTAATACCAAATCGTCTGCAAAAAGCAAAGAGTCTATTTTATGGTTTCTATTAATTTGGATCGAACCGTGTCTTATCTGTCGCCAATCTTGGAGTATTCTATCCATGTATATGATAAAGAGCAAGGGCGAGAGGCCACATCCTTGTCTTACGCCCCTATTAATTTCGGTCCGTTCTGTTTGTGTGTTATTGATTCGAACTGAAATAAAATTTGTTTTATAGATATTGTATAAATTTAAAATATGCTGTTGTGGTAGATTATTGTCAGCTAAAATTTCCAACAGTTTATTCCTATTGATTTTGTCGAAGGCTTTTTTGAAGTCCACAAAAGCTAAATGTGTTTCTACATTGAACTCCCTGTGTTTTTCTATTAATAATTTCATGGATAAATAACCATCACAGCAGGATCGACCTTTACGAAAGCCATTCTGTTCTTCGCTGAGGAGGCTGTTAAGATGTTTGTATAATTTGTTCTTAATTAGGCCTATATTGGTGTAAATTTTGTATCCAGTATTTAGTAAGCTGATGCCTATGTAATTTTCAGTTTTTCTTGTCTCCTTTTTTAAATATTGGGTTGTGTAAATGTAATTAATTGAGTTACAAATAATCAAAATACTATCAATAATTGATATTACTTAAAAGGATTATTTAGGATAAAATTATTTATCCTCGACAGAAGCAAGGTATTTAAACGCTTCATGCAAGCTTATACCTGCAGCGTGAAAAAGTTACATTTCTGGACGAAGTTTCCTAAACTATTACGTACACAGTCCCCTCTACAAGCCCAAGAAGTTTGTAATGGGAACACACTGTATATATTAATGTTGAAGTGAATATTTATGAAGTTGAATTAGCATATTTATGGCAAGTTGTGAGCATTTCACCAGCATGATCAATCATCGTGCAACACGTAACCATGTTATCCCTTTCGAAATCACCCACAGGCCAATCATTCCTTTTTAGGGTTTGCATTGATCCAGCTTGAAAAATTGATTAATTGAGACGTTAACTAATACTTGAATAGTCACCCAGAACACATTTGTTGACCTACCTAACTCACTACACTGTGAAACCCAGAGGTTCATGGCAGCGCGGACATAAGCTCTCCATACATCTCTGACCTGAGCTAATGTTTTCCAGTCATCCTTGTATAATTCGCCTCCCTTAAATCATGGTTTATGTTATTCTCCCACCTCATCTTGGCCTACCTACCGGGCGCTTTCCGTCTGGTATTTCTACAATGAGTCTCCATACACCTCTTTCACTCCCTATAGGTGTCACATGTCCTGCCCATTGCAGTCAATGAGACTTAACTGTTCTTATTGCAGTTTCCTATAAAGACCATGTAGCTCATTGTTATGTAGTCTTCCCATTCGACTGTCTGTTCGTCTCTCTTTGCTCCAAAAATTTTCCTAGGCACTTTATCCGAAGTAATCTTTTCTCCTCCATTAAAGAGGCCATGTTTCGCATCCTTATAATATAACTGGGAGAATGAGTTTTATGTGTTTTCAGTTTAACGTTTTTTGAAAAAAATTGGGACGACAAAAGTCCCTGTAATGCATAACGACAAGCATTTCCAGAATTGAGTCTAATTTCTGTATCCAATATCATTGCCGTTTGTACTTACTTACTTACCCACTGGCAGTATCGAACCCGTAGGCATGGCCGCGCGGACATAAGCTCTCCATACATCCCTATCCTGAGCCAATGCTTTCCAATCATTCCCTGTATAATCTACTTCCCTCAAATCATAGTTAATGTTATTCTCCCACCTCATTCTTGGTCTACCAACTGGGCGTTTTCCTTCTGGCTTTCCTACAAGAAGCTTCCATGCAAGTCTTTCATTCCCCATACGTGCAACATGTCCTGCCCATTGCAGTCTACGAGACTTAACTGTTCTTATTATATCTGGCTTCCTATAAAGACCATGTAGTTCATTGTTATGTAGTCTTCTCCATTCACCTGTCTCTTCATCTCTCTTTGGTCCAAAAATTTTCCTAAGTACTTTATTCTCAAATACTTGTAATCTCCTTTCCTCCCTTAAAGTAAGATTATTCTTTGAAGGTATTTGAATTCGACCACTTCTTTAAATTTCCCTCATTTGTTATTAAATGTCCATTTCCATCATATAATGTATTTATATGTGTGACTATGTATTTATTTATTCATGTTTACTTCCAACTCCAATTTCCTAGTATTACTCAATAGTGTGTGCGTGTTTGTTGGCCCTTAGTATCTACTGGTTATGTCTATACTATTAAAAATACGTTACGTTTAGGTTCAAGAACTCTACTTCATTATCATTTATCAGTTATCACTAGACCCCGGATTTGTATGCGAAATGCGTGGTTTTATTTCGCATTAAAACGTAGACAATATGGAAACGATTTCCATGTTAAGTGACCCCTCCACAGACAATTCGAGCGGTATTTGATAATGCATAGAAATACATATACCGGGGGAAACTGCTTATTTTAGATTTTTAATGCATAAATGCGTATTTTATTCCTAAATGTGATATTAAATTATAATTTTCCCTTCAGCTAATTACTAGTAATCAATTAATTAATTAATTAACTGGCGACAAATCACTTTCGGTTGAAGGAGAAACACTGTATTGTGGAATATTCCTATTAAAAAAAATATTTAATATTTTTTTCTAATTATTAAAGTGTTTGAAATGAAGACATTGAGAGCAATAGCAGGATACCAAAGGACCGATTAAAAGAAACACGAAGATATAAGAACCGAAATTAATCATATTTAATTTCTGTGACTATTTAACTCATGCCCCCAAAATGGGAGTCAATGACCAATCCCAAAAACCGGTTTCAATGATTTCGGTATACTACAACCAATCAGAGGACGGGTTTCACGAGAATAATTATCAAACGTTAGGATTAATCATATATTAAGCAAAGCTCCTCCTTTTTAATATTCTGAAACAGGTCTGACCGTTATTTTGCAGTGACTGAGCCTATAACAAATACGGCTACCAGATTGTATATAATAGTGCTTACATGTCAACATTTGTAGCAATTGATTATACCACCAAAAAAAGAAACCACTGTTTGCACTTTCTTAAATGTATACGACATCAAAAATGAATTAATATACAGATTGATGTGTTTCATTTTTCTCCACTAGAGAGCATTCTTACAATATTGCGTTCCTTTGGCAATAAATAGTATGATCTGGTTGCAGTGATAAACAAAAGAAGCAGTAGAAGCGTAGGCTACCTATCGTTTCTCATTAGTTTTCAAACATCACCGTTTACTTTAAATATAAAAATATTTTTAAATAACTGTAGTTAAATAATGATTTGTGAGTAAACAGCTTTATTTTATTCGTTAAATAGTCCTAACAAATGCCACTCTTGATTTCCAAATTCTCTAGATAAATTCACTCCTCACTTCGTGAGTCGTGAATTTATCGATAATTTGGAAATCACTCGTGGCATTACTTATGAAAGTATAGAATATTATCAAAATGCTTATTCTTCAGCACGTATTACGAATGAATGAACAACGTATAACAAGAAGAATATATAATTATAAACCAAAAGGGAAAAGAATGTTGGGAAGACCATTGAAGAGATGGAGGGACCAATTCGACCTATAATGAGATCGGAACAGGCCATTGAGCTTAATCCTTGTTGTTGTTGATGATGATGATAAAGTGTCTGCAATCAATTGGATATAAGCGTAATTAACTGAAGAAGAACTGTGGTATTTTCCACATGCACCCGTGACATCATGTGATGTAGAAAGGGCATTTTCATTGTATAAAACCTTCACGGACAGACGAAGGAGCTTCACACAATAAAACCTTATGAAAACCTTCCTTATGTACTGTAAAAACTAAGAATTTGTTAAGACTACCCACAAAGCAAATAATTTAATTGTTTTTATTACAATCTGTTTGCATATTTAGTATGCATATTTTCTACATTTTTCATACATATTTGCATGCATATTTAGTACTTTATTTTGCAAACAAATTCGGGCTCTATTTATCACCCACCATGAGTAACGCAACTCCGCCTTTCAGGTGTCCCAACCTTACAATTCTGCCAATGCCAGAAATGTCATAAAAGACAACCTGGTGACATTAAAAAAAATACCAAAATTTGCGCACTTTACTATTACTTACTTTGCCTATTTCCTTACTTACTTAGCCTATTTACTTACTTACTTACTTAGCCTATTTACTTACTTACTTAGCCTATTTACTTACTTACTTACTTAGCCTATTTACTTACTTAGCCTATTTACTTACCTACTTAGCCTATTTACTTACTTAGCGGCTATTTACTTACTTACTTAGCCTATTTACTTACTTACTTAGCCTATTTACTTACTTAGCCTATTTACTTACTTACTTAGCCTATTTACTTACTTACTTAGCCTATTTACTTACTTACTTAGCCTATTTACTTACTTACTTAGTCTATTTACTTACTTACTTAGTCTATTTACTTACTTACTTAGCCTATTTACTTACTTACTTAGCCTATTTACTTACTTAGCCTATTTACTTACTTACTTAGCCTATTTACTTACTTACTTATCCTATTTACTTACTTACTTACTTAGCCTATTTACTTACTTACTTAGCCTATTTACTTACTTAGCCTATTTACTTACTTAGCTCCTATTTACTTACTTACTTACTTACTTACTTACTTACTTACTTACTTACTTACTTACTTACTTACTTACTTACTTACTTACTTACTTACTTACTGGCACTATCGAACCCGTAGGTTCATGGCCGCGCGGACATAAGCTCTCCATACATCCCTATCCTCAGCGAATGCTTTCCAATCATTCCCTGTATAATCTACTTCCCTCAAATCATAGTTAATGTTATTCTCCCACCTCATTCTTGGTCTACCAACTGGGCGTTTTCCCTTTGGCTTTCCTACAAGAAGCTTCCATGCAAGTCTTTCATTCCCCATACGTGCAACATGTCCTGCCCATCGCAGCCTACGATACTTAACTGTTCTTATTATATCTGGCTTCCTATAAAGACCATGTAGTTCATTCATTGTTATGTAGTCTTCTCCATTCACCTGTTTGTTCATCTCTTTGGTCCAAAAAAATTCCTAAGTACTTTATTCTCAAATACTTGTAATCTCCTTTCCTCCCTTAAAGTAAGAGTCCATGTTTCGCACCGATATAATATAACTGGTAGAATAATAGTTTTATAAATTTTCAGTTTAACGTTTTTTGAAAGGAGTTGGGACATAAAGAGTCTCTGCAATGCATAATAGCACGCATTTCCAGAATTGAGTCTATGTTTAATTTCTTTGTGCATCTCATTCCTATTTGTGAATATTGTTCCTAGGTATTTGAATTCACCCACTTCCTCAAAATTTCCCTCATTTGTCATTAGCTGTCCATTTCCATTATATAATGAATCTCTACATGTGACCATATATTTAGTTTTATTGATTAAATTGTTATAAAATTGAAACATTTAGTGGAAGCTGGATTTTATTGGTGTACTGTATCAACGGGTGTCGTAGAGTTATTTCTGTTTGTGTTGAACATGTCGGTTTTTGAATGACATAGATAGAGTTCTCTGCTACGTTTACCTTATATGGCAGTGAGAACACAAGTTGTGCCGAACAGAGCAGCCTCTGTGCTACTTATTACATTAGTCACTCTCCACGCTACAGGAGTGACCTCAAAACTATACCATCATCTGACATAATAAGCCAGCCTTCCACAATTTCCACAACAATTCCTAGAATTTAAAGAGGCTTGGAATTTATTTACTTATAAAATATGTTTTAGGAAGCCACTTTTAATTCTCTTGCACTATCGAACCCGGATGTTCACATAAGCTCTCCATATATCCCTATCCTGACCTTAAGTTTTCCTATCGTTCCCTGTATAATTCACCTACCTCAATATTTTTCTCCCATCTCATTCTTGGTCTGTCTACTAGGCACTTTTCCTCTGGTTTTCTTACAAGAATTTACCATACACATTGCAGTCAAATACTATGGACGTAACCTGTCCATACACCCTGATCCTAAGCTAATATTTCCCAGTAATTCTCTGTATAATATATATATATATATATATATATATATATATTTTTGTTCTTTTCAGGTAAGCTGAAGTTCCGCCATACTTTTGCCCTTCGTTTTACTGTTTCAATTCGAGTCTCCTTATAGGTAATTATATAATAATAATAATTATAATTATAATGCTTTATTTTAGCTGGCAGAGTTAAGGCCATAAGGCCTTCTCTTCCACTCAACCAGCGAATAGTAGAATTATACAAAAATTTCACACTTATGATATTATTAAAATACAGACTAAACAAAATACAATAATGATATATATATGATTATATAGTTATAAAAAAGGAACTGTCAATCATTGCATGCAGAAACCTACCTTGAAATTTCTCCCTGAGAAGCGTTGTGATGTAACAAAGCCGTGAACAAAAAAAAAATTTGCCGTTTTCAACAGCAAGGCACAGAAATCAAAGCCAAAATCCAGCAATGGCGACCCACTGCGTAAAAGCGGAGTAAAGTGAGGCGGGACGCGGCGCGGACGGTAGATATCGAGGGTTATCCAACCTACCAATTCAGGAGTAGTATTACTTCCCTGTAGTTTAAATGGGAGATTTGGTGCTGGATTTCTGTGCCTTGCAGTCAAAAAGGTAGATAATTTTTTGGACACTGTCTTGGTACATCATGACACTTCTCGGAAGGAATGTCAAAGAAGGTTTCGCTATGCAGTGGTTGACAGTTCCCTTGCAAGGTATGTGTGGTGGATATTAATGGGGAGCTGATATAGCATGAAATGCTCATAAAGGCTTGTACTCTTGTATTATTTTCACGACCTGTAATAGTATATTACAATGCAAGGTTGGGAAGTGGTTTTTACAGAATCTCGGAAATTAAGAACCTCGCTGCGTTGTACATTATTTTTTGTATGATGGTGTTTTCAAAATAATAAATAATAAAAAAAATATCTTTGTTGGAAATATTTGCGTTCATTATTAACTGACTGAAAGTCTGCCGAAAAGAATTTAGTTGAGAATACAACAGGCCGTGATATAATATATCATCATCATCATCATCATCCTGCCAGGTATTAGTCCTAGAAGAACTGTTACGGCCTGAGAAAGCGGTTTTCGTGCCATCTTTTCATAGGTCGACCAAGTGACCGTTTCCCATTTGGACAGTAGTTCATTATTGCCTTGGGGATCCTGGATCTAGCCATTCTTGAGACATGTTCCTTCCAGTTTAGCTGATATCTGGAGATGTAGTCCAGTATTGATGACACATAAGTTCTTGAAGGATTTCTACATTTTTCTTTCGATCACATTTGGTGTAGCCAGCTGTTCGGCGCATAAATTTCATCTCACAAACTGTTAGTCTGCTTTCATCTCTCGTCCTTATAGTCCACGCTTCACTCCCATAACATAGGACTGGTCGAGCCATTATTTGATAAAGACGAGTACGAGTTGATTTTTGCACTAATGAAGGTTTTAAAACTTAATCACTCCAGGCAGATCGACTTTACATGCAGTACAAGAAATCCTAGTTGAGATAGAAAATAGCATGGCACAACCAAACACCCCCCTGTTTGCAATATTCATTAGATTATTCACAAGCATTCGACAGCATTAACAGAAAGTTACTTTGCCACAAGCTGGAGAATGCACTGGGCAGGTCAAGTCGCGAACTGGAGACAATAAAATCGATTCTCAGCACCAACTATGTAGCAATCTACGATGGCATATCAATGTCAAAAGAAATTGCTCAAACACGAGGAGTCCTACAAGGAGACCCACTGAGCCCAGTCCTCTTTAACATTATGACGGCCGATATTGGACAAGCTATAAACGCAAGAAATACAAAGCTATTAATGTATGCCGATGACATGGCCATCCTTTCCAAGAGTCCTGAAGATCTGCAGGAGGCCATGAAGAATATCAGAAAATGGGCGTCAGAAAATTCAATGGAAATAAATAGCTCCAAAACAAAAAGCAATGAAGTTCAAAAGAGGAGGCAGATTATCAAAAAATGACCACTTTATGTGCGGCGACTCAGCCCTAGAAATAGTCCCCAACTTTAAGTACCTGGGAGTGACGCTGCAGACCATGCATATACAAGACAGGACCACAGCGGCAATAAATTCGATGTTCGACATCCACAAGCTTGAGAGACTGTCCCTGCCAACGGCGATGGCACTGTTCCAACTCAAGGTAGCACCAGCGGCCACATACGGTATTCAGATAATTTGGATTCACCTAACAGCGAAAAACCTCAAGAAATTGGAGAATGTCAAAGCCAGATATCTCAAGAGGGCCTTGTCACTCTCAAAGTACACAAGAAACAGCTACGCCTACAGAAATAGCACATGAATCCTACTTCATTGAGGACATCAAGCTTCGCTTCAATCTACCAGAAACCCAGGCATATAAAGACGCCATCAAAGAGAGACAAAACAAAGCCATGCAATACCGATGGAAATAATGGACACAGAAAACAATGAAAACCGATGTGTGGAAAGGACCGAACTTCCAACTTCGCCACCTATACACACGCTTCGCCGCACATGGTTTCCACTGGAAAATATGTCAGAATCCGTCATACCACGACCCGAAGGAGGACTGCAGATGTAAGCTTTGCGACGGAGCCATGCTCCAGGTACCACCCTAATGAAATGCCAAAGCAGAACTCAGCCTCTCCCCAAAATTACAAAAGACTGGTGAAAATTCTAAATGTACACATTGTGTTTAATAAAATCAATTAAAAACTCTATTAATGATTCCCATTGATTTGTTGAATTTCACAATTTTCTCTGGTAAATCCACAGAAGTCTGTTATTTGAAATTTTGATGAAAGATCAGATCCCAAAGCAGATCATATATAATATATAATAAGAACAGTTAAGTTTCGTAGACTGCGATGCGCAGGACATGTGGCACGAATGAAGAGTGTTATGGAAAATCTGTAGGAAAATCAGAAGGAAAGCGCCCAGTAGATAGGCCAAGAATCAGATGGGATAAAATTACATTCAATAAATCGATAAAATCATACCATAAATTCGACCTGTTGAGAAGTTGGATTAGTTTATGCAGTTCCTGTATGACGGACTTACTATTTCGTGCTATCACTTTTGAGACACTCTGTATATGTAGGCCTACTGGCTTAATGATTTGAAGTGGGCGTTAAAACCATTTATTCGTGAATTTCAAAACTTTCATTTTATTAACGCTGCGATATACCACATTTAATGCTTAAAATGGGCATTTCGTGTATTTTTACCACATTCATTAAGACATGGTGTTGGTGGAAGGCCTTGAGAGCGGCAATGAAATGTTTGTGCTCAATGTAATGTGACAGCTGACAGTTCTAACACATGCTGAAATAGAGGTGATAGAGGTGTCGACTCCCCCTCTCAGCTCACATATGTCCGCCATTAAAATGGCGTTCCAACTTTTTATGGCTTTTTTTCTTTTTTTACATTTCAGTTAGAAGTGGGGACTAACACCCCACTCCCATGATGCAGAAGGTAAATTCACAAGGTCGTTAAGGGATTTTAACTTCTGCTAGAGTTTGTTAAAAATATTCACTCATAATAATTATATATATACACTGCTCAAAACAATTAGAGGAACACTTGTAATAAATTGAATAAGTAATTGTTTCTTAAAGCTGTGATGCTGAAAGTTGGACAATATGTAAATTTAATTATTAATTTTATCATTGGATACAAATTTTAAGATCCATGGCCTAAATACAGAGAAATTACCTCAAATAACAAATATAGAGAATTTTTTTATTTTGAAAGGCACTGGCCACTTCTAATTGGTAAGCTTCCTGATGTTGCTATAGTGACGAATGTTGATTATTGCCTTGTTTATTGAAGTCTCTGACAAATGAGGCATTTAAATGAGTTTGAAGTGTATCATGCTCTACATCTTTTACGACAAGGTCAATCTCTGCGACAAGTGGCTAGAGAGCTTGGGGTTTCTCCTTCCGTGGTGTCCAGGTTACGCAACAGGCACAGAGAGACAGGTCAGTATTGTAGAAGACGTGGCCAGGGCCGTAAATTTAAAAACAGCCCCCAGGATGACAGATACGGTGTTCTTTCTGCTCTTCGACAGCGTACAAAAACTGCAAAGGACCTGCAGAATGACCTTCATATGGCTTCCGGAATCCGGGTTTCAGACCAAACCATAAGGAACAGATTAAGGAAAGAGAATATTCGTCCAAAAAGACCCGTTAAAAAACCACGCTTAACAAATGGGCATAAGGCAGCAAGACGTACGTATGCTGAAAACCATGGTGATTGGAACCTGAACCAGTGGGAGTCTGTGCTCTTCTCGGACGAATCCAGGTATCGTCTTACACGTTGTGATGGTCGATTGAGGGTGTGGGACGGCCAGGAGAAAGATTTTCTGTAGAGGCTGTACAGAAAATTGATGGATTCGGAGGAGGTTCCATAATGGTGTGGGCCGGAGTTATGTACAACAATCGTACGGACCTTGTACTTGTTCCCCAGCGACTGAATGTTGCCCGGTATATCGAGCACATTCTGGAAGAGCATGTAGTACCTGCCGCCACTTGAGTAGGCCCTGGATTTCTGTTTATACAGGATAATGCCAGGACACATTCTGCGGCTGTCACCAGGGATTTCCTGGGAAGGAATGAAATTGAGGTAATGGAGTGGCCAGCGGTCAGCCCAGACCTCAACCCTATTGAACACTTGTGGGATCTTTTAGACAGGAAGGTCAGGAACCGACATCAAGCTCCACAAACTCTGCAGCAACTTGGAGATGCTCTGAAGGAGGAATGGGAGAATATCCCGCAAGAGGAAATCCAGAATCCTATTGGGAGCATGCCACGAAGGTGCCAAACTGTCATCGAATGTCGTGGAGGCCATACACGATACTAACTCTATATAACGAGTGTTTAACTTTGAAAAATAAGCACAAGATTCAATTGCTTACATAGCGGAATTATTTGAAAAGTTAATTGTCAGCGTTATTCATTTGTTTTTACTGACATGGGCAATAAATAAACAAATAAATAACCACAAATAATGTACTTTATTAATTTCATGTTTGTACCTTTATCCAATAAAAAAATATTTGCATATTTCGTAGTTTTCCTCTAATTGTTTTGAGCAGTGTGTGTGTATATATATTCATAGTAATTCTGCCCGAAGGCAGGTCCTTCACTGCAATCATAGCATTTTCATGCTATGCTTGCAACTTTACTAGGGAATTGTGTAGGTGTGGTAGCTTCCGTTGTTTTCCACACCGGTGAAGGATGATGATAATGATAAGGATGATAAAGATGATGGCCATATGATTTCGGGGACCGTTTGGGCCTTAAAGTTTTCTTGACATTTGTCTTCAAGTGAGAAAAAAAAACCGATAAAAACCTCACCAGAAAAACTGCCCCGAACGGGGATCGAACCCGGGCCCGCTGCGTGACAAGGCAGCACGCTACCTCGAGACCACAGTGGTGGACATTATATATATATATATATATATATGTGTGTGTGTGTGTGTGTATATATATATATCAATTATTCTATAATTTTCTTTGAAATATACAAAAAATACTTTGTTGTACAGCATGCATACTTCCTTACCTGTATGTCCAAATTTGGAGGTAAATACGAGTATGTCCATGAATAAACTGTATGTTTTATTGTTTCACATTTATAAATGATAGTGCTTTCCATGGAGAATCTAATGACACCTCACCCCAACACCATTTCAAAAAAGAAAGTGACTTGCTGTTCTTTTCCTGAACCCTTATATATATGTTAATTAAAGAAAAATAAAACTGTTAATGTTTTATATTATTTTCATATTTATTAAAATACAAATTCATTACAGCTGTTTCAGTACTTTGTACCTTCTTCAGACGAATTTTATCATGATTACAAATTAATTTTGTTATTATATTAATATATACAATATGTAACGCGAAAAATTTGTGTGTGTTCCAATCATACACCATGCGCATGCGCCAACAACGCGAAGCGATTTACACTATGGAATCATGGGATGCAGCCAACATATACACGATATTTAACGAACCTAAAGGCTAACCCAACACAATTTAAGTACTCTAACCTGTGAAAGATCAACCTAAATCTAACCTAATGCAATTTAAGCACTCTAACCTGTGGAAGAATGCAACGTCCAAAAATAAATATTAAGTTCTGAAATTCTGAAGTAGGCATATATGTGTACAGTTAATTAGTACATACTCTGTGTTGGCTGCACTGGAACAGTCTTTGTTGTTGCATAGAATATTCGTTAAAATCAATATGGCTTCCACGTCTTCATGGTACATGTGTAGTTAAATATCATAGAAAAATATATTGTAATAATCGTTAGAAAGAATATAAAAAACATTGTAAATGCTGAGAAATATTTTGAAAAATGAAACCGTAAGAATACATAGTTTATGAAGAGATTAAAGGTGCGTCACAGGTTGTAAAGATTATACTTACTTCTTCCGAGTTGTAATGTAAACAAACCAGATGTTTGTATTTACATTGGTCGAATAAAGATTTTACCTTTGAGCGTGTATGAAAATCTGTTCCTTTCTAACATTCGAGATAAATAAAATGAAATAAAACATATATATCTAGCACATGTCAATATAAGTTACATAGGAGAATCTTAAAATATATAATTACAATTTTAAAACATTAAATAAGCACTGTTTTATTCCTAAGCACGCGCAATGCAGTATCGTTGGATTTTCAATTATCTGCAAATGACCGCTTCTGTATAATATTAGCTATAATTTATTGGAAATAAATTGAAAAGCGTAGAGAAACAAATTATTTTGAATGTTTTAAAACAATTTAAAGAAAAATATCCTGTGTTAGCCATTGAGGATGTGGTGAAAATAACAGCACAATTTACAGGTGAGTCAGCATGGAACATAATTCTGCTCTTAATGTAATTGTAAGTGAAGGATATCTATTGACATCATGGAAAAAGCGTAAACGTGTAATTTGGTAGGCCCATATATAATTTTCGTCATAAATAAATAAGAAATGGAGGTAGTTCCTAATTATTGGTACCATCTTACCTTGTATTCAGACTTATTTCCCGTAAAATATGATGTTGCCTAAGAACAATGTTTCTATCGATGACAGTTGCGTACACAATACAGTCGTATGGTTGGAAAATTAGCACTATGGTTCCCCAGTAGACGGATTGGCGGAATAATACCTCATGCAAGTTTGTTTACGGTACAACTAGAACTCGGCTAGGAATTGGTATAGATGGGATCATCTCAAAAATATTTTCATGAGAACAACCTCAATAGCCTTCGAGATTCGCTGAAGCAAAGTAGTACAAGAATGGATGTGCTCTAGAAAGTGAACAGTTTGAGCACAAGGACATCGGGACGCCTCCTCAATCGCACCACCCTGAACACCTCCAGTCACTGTCAACCTGTTTCTTCAGGGAGCTTTTAATTGCGGTATTTCATGTTTGTGTAGTAGACAGAAGGCGGTACTGACTGACGAGAAACGGGAAATAATGTTATGATCTTTAATATTGATAGCATATTGGGAAAATAATAATAATAATAATAATAATAATAAACAGGATTTTCATCCTGTTTATTTCCAAAATCACTCCTCGAAGGAAGACGTATTTTCCGTCTTTGATCCGAGGCTTGATCCTTGGAACTGCGAACAATGTATAAGATACACCTTGAAGTGGAATGCTAGCCCGTTTTCATGGCGGGTTTATTATTCGGGGTTTCCTCCCTAGGCCGATTGCCTTCACCCAGCTCCAGAGCTCAGCCTGCCCCGTTTTATTTCGGAGTTGTCTCTCCTAGATGGGTTGTCTTTGCAGGGCTAACAAAACCCATCTGCCCGTTTGTCAATCTACAAGGCAGTAGATGTACTGTAAAGTTGCCTCTTCCGCCAGGTACACCGTACCTTCTCCGCTGTATCTGCCGTTGAGGTCTTCACCGTAACCCTGGCAAGGGGCCCTCACAAGGTACTATCAGCTGGGCAAGCTGAACCAAGGTTTTTTTTACGAGGTGTTACTACTCCCCTCATCCATTTTCAACCTGGCTTGGGACAGGCAATGGCGGGTTTAATAATAATAGTGAAAATGTTGATAACCGCTGTAGTCGCGACGTAACGTGCTGCCATTCACGCAGCGGGCCCGGGTTCGATCGGGACAAGTTTCCTGAGTGAGGTTTTTTTCGGGTTTTTTCCTCACCTATAAGATAAATGTCAGGAAACTTTAAGGCCCAAACGGTCTCCGAATACCAACTGGCCATCATTGTCGTCAATATCATATTCGCCTAATTAGCTTAAGTTTAATTTAAGGCCACTCCTGGCGCATCATCAACTCTCATGTCATCGGGGCAGCGTAACCCCGCCTTCCAGGCGTCCCAACCTCAGAAATGCCTGGACAGAATGCTAAAAATTTCGAATGACAAAGTGGGGCTTTTGGGGGGGGGGATGATTGTAATAACGATAATAATTGATGGTGTTTTGAGCAGCATGAGGAAAAAAGGATTGGATAATGGAGATTGGAATATCAGAGACATGTGGAGGAGAATGATAGTAGATTAATTGGGCGCAGGGAGATGTTGTTAAAGCTTGTGAAACCTGCTAAATAAATAAAATAATAATGCATATTTAACTCATGCCCCAAATGGTAGTCAATGAATCTAGTTTTACAACCAATGATAGTCGTGTTTCACCTCGCTCTTTATCGATTTCTCTTTATCAGCTTTATTTTTTTCTGAACAGCTCAGAGCATTATTTTTCTCCAACAAATACATTGCATATAACAAATAATGAACAGATTCCTTGATTTTACTCAGTTGTTTATTAAAAAATTAATTGATAACCTATAATGTTAATTATTATAAGATACAGTTTGATGTGTTTCATTATTTTTCCACTAGGGTGCATTCTTACAATATTGCGATCCCATTTGGCAATAAATAATATGATAAAGTTGCAGCGATGATCAAATGAAACATACCGAACATTTCTCATTTGTTTTCAAACATCGCCATTTACATTAAATATATAAATATTTTAAAATAACTATATTTGAATAATGATTTGTGAGTAAACAGCTTAATTTTATTATTTAAATAGTCCTAACAAATGCCACTCTTGATTTTCAAATCCTGTAGATAAATTCACTCGTCACTTTATAACTCTCGTGGCATTACTTATGATGATGATAGCAATGATAACAGTGGTGACAATAATAATGTTGCTAATAATAATAATATGTTTTACCCGGCAGAGTTAAGGCTTTGTCTACCATACAACCAGATTAAAAACAATTAGAAAGTACAGTTACGTTTAAATTACAATAAACATAAATAATTATATGCTACATCTATAATACAATTATTATATGCAATATGCCCTATATGTTGATTCACTCTACATTTAACGAATGAAATATAAAATGTACAAGATGGATAAATGAGAAAATAAAAATATTAATGGCATAGAATAAATTTACTGCTGGAGAAAAAAATCATTTAATAACGAGTAATTGTATAAGCGTGGATTAAAAGTGTCAAGTGTGCGGCTACCTCTGATATCTTGAGCGAGAGAATTCCAGGAACTGGCAGAGGATACTGTGAAAGAAGTACAATAAGAAGATGTGTTGTGCAAAGGGATTGCTAGCAGACTGTTATCATATGACCTAGTGTCAATATAGTGGTAAGAAGGTAACTTCTCAAATCTGGTACCAAATAACTAGGAGTGTAAGAGTAGAGAAGCTTGAAAAAAGTGAAAGAGAGTGCAATGTGCCTCTGTTGCTAAGACAGAACCAAGAGAGATTACTGGATTGTAAGGAAATACGATCTTGAGGGCGGATGTTGAAAATGAAACGAACGCAAGCATTATGGACACGCTGCAGTTTCTGCAACAAGTAAGTAACTGTATATAACGTCACAATAATCGAAGTGTGGCAACACAAGATTCTGCACAAGGGTTCGTATTAATGAAAGAGGGAGATATTTCTTTAAATTTCTAAAATAATGTAAAACAGAGAAAGCCTTTAGAAATGTAGAGGTGAGCCGTAGTATGGTTGGTTAAGACAAAACGATGGAAGGTCGGGGGAATGGGTTCAATCACATGGGTTATTATTTTTTAAGTTCTCTGAACCTTCTGACGGCAGCACGACCCTGGACTCGACTCTGCCTTAATGTAAACGAGTATCATATTTCTGTTCTGAGATAAAGCCGACCATCACCCAGATACAACTTAGTTGACATTTAGTTCTGGTTGTTTAAAAGGTGGGAACCTTACTTCGTACTATCACAAGGGCCTGTACTGGGATCACTTCTTTTTCTTAAAGTTAAAGTATTTGAGAATACTTGTCAGGAATACTTTTGGAGATGAAGAGACGCGTGAGTTCAGAAAACTACGTAACAGGGAGCTATATGATCTTTATAGGAAACCAGATATTTTTATACAATGTCACCACGTTGTCATTTCGACATTCTGGTATTCTCTTCTTGCATGATTTTATTGTAACCAGCATCTGAGGTTGGGGCTCCCCGATGGTATGATAGGTGGTGATGATGTAATGATGCTTAATGAATATGTTAATGATTGCCAGATGATGTTCGCGGACCGTTTCCTGAAATGTCTTACAGGTAAGGAAAAATACTGAAAAAAAAAATCCGTCAACCAGGAAACTTGTCCGACCGGGGATCGAACCCGGGGCAACTGTGTGACAAGGCAGCACGCTACGTCAAGACCACAGAGGTGGACATTACAGTCAGGTCTCGTAGACTGCGATGGTCAGGACATGTGGCACGAATGGAAAATGAAATAAGGACATGGAAACTCATGTTATATTTTATTTAACAGGTTTGAAATGTATACATCTTTCTTTGCCCAATATTAAATATTGATTCTCTTCCTCCATTCTTCTCTATCCTTCCAGTCATCATCCTGCAGTCCACTGTCGCTCATCAAATTAATAATTCCCTCTATCCATGTCTTCTTAGGTCTTCCTCTTCTTACCCTCTGACTTGGAATCCACTCCAAACTTCTTGCATTAAAACCAGATACTAGATAGGATCGGTGAGGATCTGTAAAAAGATAAATAAATATATTTTTTTTCTGTAATCGTTGATGATGGGGCTGAGAAGCTTTGAAACATATGTTCGGCAAAAACAACCTTAAGAGATAAGAATGTACAGACAAAATGTCTTAATTATTAAGTAGAATATTGTTTAATGAAAATCAACCTCATTAGCTATATTTCCTCGGAATTCACTAGAAATGTTTGACACTAGTTTAGTCGTGATGTATGAACACCTTGTTGAAGTGACAGCTCAGGAATTAACCAGCATGTGAGTGAAGGATACGTAGGTGGTGGCAATGGACCGTTTGCCCTCAATTTGAAACCTGATGTTATCAATAAGGGAATTCAATCACATATAGCTACGCCACTTTTCCTTTTCAGGTCAAATATATTTCCCTCCCCCACTTTTCTATTTCTAAAGAAAAATAAGTGCCTGAGTGGGGATTTGAACCCGAGTTTCTAAACTTTGTACGTTTAGCGCTCTAATCATCTGAGCTACTCAGGAATCCTAACACAAAAATGTTTATTTTATAATATATATAGTATTCTAAATTTACACGAGAAGTAGCGGGATATCGTTCCAACTGTAATCTAGTGGCCACTATAACAAGTAGGCACATTTAAGCATATATATATATATATATATATATATATAGAATGCAAGGGAAGCTATTACGCCTATAATTCCCTAGTAAAGCTGCAAAGCATGGCATGAAAATTGCAGTAAAAGACCTGTCCCGGGCAGAATTACTGTGGGTGGATAATAATAATAATAATAATAATAATAATAATAATATTATTATTATTATTATATGTGTGTGTATAGAATTATTGGCATTATGGAACCCATAGGTTCATGGTCGAGCGTATACAAACTCTCCATATATCCGTATCCTGAGCTAATATTTTTAATTATCCCCTGCATAAAATGTTAAAAATAAAAAAATGAGTACCTGATAAATCAGCCGTCCTCAACTAAAATTTGTTTCGAAAACTTCAAGTAGTTAAAAAAATGAAGGCCTTTCAAAACCATGCTTCATCTTCTGCATTTCAATTGGTACTATACTGATGTATAAGTTGTGCAATGGGTTAACGTCTGCGGGTGTGTTCTCGTTAAGCATGCCTGTATTCTCAGCTTCTTTTAAAATGTCTGTCTTCTAGGATCCTTATATTGTTGTGTGTGTGTGTGTGTATATATATATATCCTGTATAATTAAGGTCCCTCAAATCATTGTTAATGTTATCCTCTCACCTCATTCTTGACCCGCTTACCCGGCGCTTTATTTCTGGTTTACCCACAAGGAGTTTTCTATGTCCCTCTTTCATTCTCCATTCGTGCCAACTGCAGTTTATACGAGACTTTACTATACTTATTAGAACTGGCTTCCCATAAAGATCTTGTAACTTCGTGTTATTTAATCTTCCCCATTCACCTCTCTGTTCGCCTCTCTTTGGTCCAAAAATTTTCCTAAGAACTTCGTCAAATTCTCGTAATCTTTTCTCCTCCCATGTTTCACGTCCATTTAATATAACTGGGAGAATAACAATTTTATACATTTTTTCTGTTTAACTTTTTTTTTAATGAAGTTGGGACGACAAGAGCCCCTGTAATGCTTATTTGTATGCATTTCCAGAATTGAGCCTATGTTTAATTTCTTTCTGTGCCTATAGGAATTAATTCGTCGGTCTCGGTCAACATGTGGTTCTCTGGTCCCTAAGGTTACCGGTTCAAACTCGTCGGGGTGGAAATCCAATGAGAAAGTCCTCCGGGAGGAATTTTAAGCCGTGGGTCCCGAGTCTGAAGATTTTCAAGCTCGTAAAAGAAGCTAAAGTCTGAATAAAGAGGCCTCTAAGCAAAGTTTACCGATTTTCTTCATCCTAGTAATATTTTAGTTGCCTACTAAATGTCTCATTGGATCGGTATGTTGATCGCCATACCATTCATGAGAGAAGACAAGAAAATTTTCTAAGTGAAACCGTCAGCGAGTTTAAAGTACATGGCGATCAAGTAAACTGTAAACAAGATATTTTATTATCAGCAAATTATTTGTGAAGAATCAGTGAAATTCTGTGGAATAAATAATGTGATTTTGGAAATTTTGTGTAGACATCTGTGAAGTTAATTTAAATAAATTCAATCAGAATCCTAAACGTTCGCCATCCACGACAATACAGGATGTTCTGATACTGTTCGTTCAAATTAATGCAGGAGGTAGAAAATATCAAAACAAATATATTTCGATAAGGATCATAATGATCTCTGAAGTCAATTTGTAATGTTAGGGACGATTCACACATAAAATAGTTTAACATGCTGATTACAGCAGTAGCATCACAGGAGTTGCTCGAATGCACCACCATTGGCCTGTGTGAACGCAGTACATCGTCTAACCGTTGTTCATTCGAAGATTCCTGGCACATCCGCAATGGTCCCAGCAGCGACTGCAATTCTAGCACGAGGTTTTCTTTTGTTTCCATAACTTTTTCATATGCCCCCAGAGGAAGGAATCCAGGCACGTGAGGTCAGGTGACCTGGTGGCCAGGCCTCAGGGTCATCTCAACAGCTTAAGTCAACACCATTAACAAAATGTTCTCTAACATTACAAGTTGATTTATAAAACCATATGTCCCTTATCGAAATATATTTGTTCTGATGTTCTCTACAGTCCAGTCTGATATCTGTAGCCGTCTTGTAAAACCAAAGGCGCGTGGCAGGAGGGACCATTGCCGAGTGGGGGAGGGAACTAGTATCCACGCAAAAAAAAAAGTCTTAATAATAATTGTAATAAAATAAATTGTTACAAAAACAACGCTATTCTATAATGAACAGTTGAAACTTATTAGACATCAAAACTAATCACTAACACAGAACTAGTAGATACGAAAATTCAACTAGCAACTATTGGGTGGATTTCTCAACCGAAGTCTAAACCACGACCCCGGTTTTCCAATATTTGATTGTTTCCATAACAACTATAAAATGACAAAAATTGTTACGAAACCGTAGATATGATTCGGACATTTCTTTTTGTATTTAACAGCCATCGATTTTCAGTTTTTATGATTGTTATGGGAACAATAAAAATCGGAAATCCGCGGTCATGGTTTATACTTCGGTTCAGAAATCCACCCATTATGTTTTCTGAACTGAGGGTAGTTGCTGGCAGTACCTGCAACTCGCCCTAGCCTCTTGCCGCACCATACACCATACACTCCTCAAAAGCTGCTAAAGAAGCCAGAACTGCACTATACCTAATGTATTAATTTAAATGAATAGTTTCGGAACACACTGTATATGGTACTGTAGTGTTCATGTTCTATTTTCAGCCATTTTATAAGACGTTGACTCATTAGAATGAATTATAGCGTGAAATAACTGATTACTTTTAATTGCGATAAAAGGATCATTGTTAATTGATATAGTTAATCTTGACATTTACATAAGCTTGGTACAGTTCCAGCGATATGTTAATTTCCTTGTAATAGAGGAGAAGGAACAGCGCAGGTTGTGAATGGAAACTCTAATGATTTCCACTAGCGACGTCTAGACGAAAGATGAATCACCCGCGATGACTAAGTCCCTCACCCTTTGTTAAAACTACTACATGGTGCCTGTCGTCAACTGTTTAACTTAATTGCACTCAGTGGCGTGTCACATTTTATGGAAAATCAGTTTTCTCGGCTAATATGATTTCATCTGGCTGTGTGTCTAGGGGTTATGTTTCTTGCCTCTTCTCCCGGGGGTCTCGACTTCATACCCGGTCGAGTTCGATGTATTATTTTTAGGATGTAAAATTTAAGGGACTAGTCCTCCGGGAGGGACTCTTAAGCCATGCACCTCAAGTGGGCACTTTACCTTTTGATTTTCTCCAATTTCCATGCCCCTCTTTTATCCCCTATTTGTGCTATATGTACTATTCCCTCACAGTCTACAAGACTTAACAATTCTTATTATGTCTGGTTTCCCATAAAGATCATGTAGCTCACTGTTATGTAGTCTCGTCCATTCAACTGTCTGTACGTCTCTTTATGCATGGAAATTTCTGTAGAAAACCCAGAGGAAAAGCACCAACTAGACAGGCCAAGCATATGGTAAGAGAATAACGTTAATCATAATTTGAGGGAACTATATTATACAAGATATTTGTATAAACATTAGCCCAGGATCCCGAAGGGAGGATTTTAAAACTGTCCAAAAACTTCTGGCGACACCATGGTCGTGGGGTAGATTTAGCCTCTAACAGAAATGAATACCGAATTTCTTGTTATGGAGTAAAGGCGGCATTTACGCAGGCCTAAAAACCTGGCTGACATCTCGTCCCGATTATCTAAAAAAGGGGAGCCTTAACCTCTTGCTACACACCCACCAAAAAAAAAAAACCCGAGCGGGTTTTTTTTTAAAGAACGCACCCAACTACTCAAAAAACCCACTTCTGAACTTACTTTATTTTTAACACTGTTTGTAAAAAATAATTATTAGTCAAGATACTAAACAGATAAATAGCCCGACCAAATAATAAAGATAAATTATTCTTTCAACCAGTATATTTGATTTAAAACTGTTATTAAAATGATAAACAATGTAATTATAGACCAAGTTCAGAATTTTAATTATTTGGGATGTCATTTAGGCAATGACAGACATTTAGATAAACACACCAAAATACAACGATTCAATTATCTTTGTGGCACAATTAAACGCACTTTATTGAATAAGACTAGAAAAGAAACTATTTTGAAGTTTTACAAAGTATTGACAGTTCCATCTCTTATCTATGGATGTGAAACCTGGACATTAACAAAGGCAGATAGTAAACAAATAGAGGCTGCTGAAATGAAGATGTTGAGAGCAATAGCAGGATACCAAAGGACCGATATAAGAACAGAACTTAATATATTTAATCTCTGTGAAAGAATAAAATATTATCAAAATGCTTATCTTCAGCACGTATTACGAATGAATGAACAGCGCATACCAAGAAGAATGTATAATTATAAACCAAAAGGGAGAAGAATGTTGGGAAGACCATTGAAGAGATGGAAGGACCAATTCGACCTATAATGAGATCGGGACAGGCCATTGGGCTTAATCCTTGTTGTTGTTGATGATGATTAAAAGTAGCAAGTTTCTAAATCAAATAACACTCTTCAACATCATATCCGTTTGTCTTTATTATTAAGATATTTGTGCACTTTTAATATATTTTTAACTTTTTCACAACCCAACCTGTTAATTTTGACCATATTAATCCAAATGTTGAAAAAAAAACTCACCTTTTATTGATGCTGAATGAGCTGGGCAACTAGTCAGTCCATTCAAAAAGTTACAGTAAGCTTTAATGTTCTCATTTGTAGAACGTTTCTCCAAAATACTCCACTACAGGGCAGAACTAAGCTCTTTATTACGTCATCCGCAAACATTGATGGTGGATATGTTTGTTCATCTTTAATTTTAAAGGCTAAAAATGGTACAAGCCATTCAGAGTGTTTGCATGTCAACCAAGACTCAGCCTGATTTTCATGATTAGAAGATGAGCGTTTTCCTAAATATTTAGGATTCATCATATTTGCAAGATTGTGTATTGCAAAACAGCTTCACTCGTCTACGTTGAATACTGTCTTTATGCGTTCAAAGATCAGCAAAGTTCTACAGAATCAGAAGTATGTGAGTTTTTTTTCGGTTTGCATACGATCAAATATTTTTCCAATAAATATCAGCTGTTTCTACACATGCAAAACATTTTTGTAAATAAGTACATTTTCCAAAATTCGGGTAATATTTTCTGGAATTTCAGAATGTTTAATTTCTACATTTCTCACAAGGTCATGTATGTAATTATTGTAGTATAAAAAATAAAGTAATATATTTAAATTTAAATATATAGTACAAAATTATTAATATATTCTAAATAAGGATTTCATTTAATATAATTTAGTATAGTTTTTAAATTATCAGGAGGGGGAGATTAAACCCAAAAGAATAGTTTTTTTGGGGGATTTAATTAAAAAACCCAAAATAACCCACATGGGCTGTTTTTTTTAAAAAAAACCGGTTTTTTATAACCCTGTTACTGCCCCAGGGGCCTCTTGAGGCCTGTAGTGATATCACTTTACATTTTTTAGCTCAGGATAGGGATGTATAAGGATCTTATGTCGCGCGGCCTTCAACCTACGGGTTGATATGATAGTGCCAGTGCCATCCTCTTTTTGGTAGAGACATTTTGGCTGAACACTTTATTCTCAATTACAGTAATATTTTCTCCTCCCTTAAAGTAAGAGTCCATGTTTCACATCCATATAACATAAGTGGGAAAATAACAGTTTTATATATTTTCAGTTTAATTTTTTTAGAGAAGTTGGGACAAGAGTCCCTGTAATACACAATAGCATGTTTAATTTCTTTGTGCATCTCATTCATGTTTGTATTTATTGTTCCTAAGTATTTCAATTCAGGCACTTCTTCAAAATTTCCCACATTTGTCATTAACTGCCCAGTTGCATGATATAATGTATTTCTATGTACTTAGTTACTTTAACCTCCAGCGTTTAAAAATTTCCGAATGGAACGTAAGTATTGATAACTAGTATAACATTATTTCACTACTAAGTTTGATTTGAATGTTTTATTTATTGGATTAATTATATACTATAATTCTGTAGTAAAGCTTCTAAGATAGCATGAAAATGCTATGATTGCAGTGAAAGATCTGCTCTAGGGCAGAACGCTATAGAATAGAATGAGATAATTTTAGAGCAATTCCATATGTGACTGACTGACAATACACTTTTGCAACAAAATGCTTACATAAATATTACAATGGATTGAAATTAGGGGTATTATCTACGTGATGTGATAGAGGAAAAGTGTGTGATTAATACTGTGCATAAATATACAACTTCTGAAGAAAAATAATGCTATTTATTATCTATCAAAGTATGTGTGACTGACTGACTGATATACATGTCAACTCATCATGCTGCTTAACATGTTCATTTACATCGTTCTCTGAAATGTCATTCCTAATTAAATTTTGCAAAATGCCATTTGGAGGGCACATTTCAAGTTACGTTCTAAATAAAAAACGAAACTTAAATCACAAATACACAATTGAGACCGGAGTTATGACCTGATATGTGATTGTGATTGACTTTATTCTGTGAATGACTCGCATATCTGAAATTTATTTAGAATTTCAAAATGTAAATATTACACAAATGTAACAAAATACTATGAAACTAGATAAACAGCTTCGGTAACAGAGATTAATAAAGAACTACAAATATTTTATCAATTCTACGAAAAATGTTACAATTATACGAGAACACATCATGGCTTGCTCGATCACTGGAAATCGTTACATGTATATCTAACTGCAGAATGTAATGAAGTTTGTATTAGTGCCCGGAAGTTGGTTTCCATCAGGGATGTCAGGGCCTCATCAGTATGAAGAACAGGATACGTCACAGCTGTGCATCCGGATGTACAAGCTTCACTCAAGTCAGCTTCTTTCTAATCACATTATTGTAATAAACTCATACAGATTGTTTCTCAACTGAAATGATTGGAACGAACGACTTGTTAAAATTGCGGCGTTTGAGATCCAAACAGCAACATTTAATATGTAAAAACATACATGAAATCGTTGACTCACTCACTGGCACTATAGAACCCATAGGTTCATAGCCGCGCGGAAATTAGCTCTCCACATTTCTCATTCCTGAGCTTTTGTTTTCCATTCATCCTATGTGTAATCTACTTCCTTCAAATCATTGTTAATGTTATTCTCCCATGCCATTCTTGGTCTACCAACTGATGCAATAATCTTCTGTGCTCTTTGAATGCGGATTTGATCCTAAAGGATCTGCTCACCTTCCATTGTCACTACTGTTTTTCATAATTGTAGCTGTCTTCAGACCCTATTCGTGCCACATGGCCAGCCCATCGAAGTCTACGAGACTTAACTCTTCTTATTATATCTGGTTTTCCATAAAGATTATGTAGCTCACTGTTATCAGTCTTCTCCATTCGCCTGTCAGTTCATCTCTCTATGGTCAAAATATTTCGTAAGAATTTTATCTTCAACTACTACTACTACTACTTCATGAAATTAGGCCTTTTGACCTGTTTACACATCAAGTGGGATTTAATGAATTTTACCATCTAGTATTGTCCTATTGGCTTTAATAACAGCTGAGGGATTCTATATGTAGGCATTCTTTTAACGTTATTCTCAAATACACGTAAGCCTAATATTTGCTCATCCCTTAAAGTTAGAGCCCAAGTTTCGCATTCATATAATGTAACTGGGAGAATAACAGTTTTATATATTTTCAGTTTAACGTTTTTTGAGAGAAGTTGAGACGGCAAAAGTTCCTGTAATGTGTAATAGCACGCATTTCCAGAATTGAGCCTATGTTTAATTTCTTTGTGTATCTCATTCCTATTTATAATTTATTATTGTTCATAGGTATTTGAATTCAGCCTCTTCTTGAAAATTTCCCTCATTTGTCATTAAATGTAATTTCCATTATGTAATGTATTCCATCCATCCAATGGCTGATTGGCTCAAATTCGAGCATTGGCCTCCCTTAACTTCTGCCTCCAATCATTTCTATTTTGCGCAGCAAGTCTCTAGTTGCGACACTTAAATAGGTTTGCAGCATCTTCCTTAATACCATTCTCCAACCCGTCTATTCCCCATAAAACTTGCTGTAAGCACCTTTTTTGATGCTCGGTCTGTTGAGAGCCTTTGTACATGGTCAGCCTATTCTAATTTCTTTAACTTAATGAAATTGACAAGGTCAGTTTCATTGTATTTGTCACACAGTTCTTTGTTGTATCGTATTCTCCTTTATGTGAATATAGGTTATATATAGTTTTATTGATGTTTACTTGCAGCCTCGACTTCTTAGTTTTACTCAATAGATTGTGTATATAGATGACGCCATGCATTGATTGTTTCACTAACTGCAAAATACACCATTATTTTAAAATGTACATTCTTCAAGTAACCTACCGTGCTCGCTGAGCTGGTATCGTGCGTGCTTTCTGACTAAATAGCTGACATTGGTTCGATACCGTAGGTGATTGAAAATTATTGTAAAAATAATTAAATTAAATTAATTTAGTTGTAAAGTTTTCAGTGGCGGCTCCGTGGCGCAAGCAGTTAGACGCACACCGCTCACCGCTAGGGTCTAGAATTTGCGTGTCGGTTACTCCATGTGGGTTTTGTGGTGTAATAGTCTGGGCAGCTTTTTAACAGGATTTCTCCCGTTTTCCCCTGCCACAAATTTAATTCCAACTTAATGTCAAGTACCTTTAAGCTGAGAGGTTAAATGGAATGGAACAACACAAGGGGTATTTTTTTATGACACGGTCACAATTTATCATAAGTAATGCCACGAGTGATTTCCAGTTTATCTAGAAAATTTGGAAATCAAGAGTGGCATTTGTTAGGACTATTTAACGAATAAAATTAAGCTCTTTACTAAAAAATAATTTGAATATCGTTACCGGTGTTTTCAAATATTTATATAGTTAATGTAAACGGCGATGTTTGAAAACAAATTAGAAATGTGAGGTTATGTGTATTCACTGCAACTCGATCATATTATTTATTGCCAAATAGGATCGCAATATTGTAAGAATGCACTCTGGTGGAGAAATAATGAAACACATCAAACTATTATAATGAACATTATAGGTTAATCATATATATTTTGAATAAACAACTCAGTAAAATCACTGAATCTATTCATTATTTGCTATATTCAATGTATTTGTTGGAGAAAAATAATGGTCTAACCTGTTCAGAATATTAAAAAAGGAGGAGCTTTCTTTATCACAAAAGCAGGAACTGATAAAGAGAAATCGATAAAGAGCGAGGTGAAACACGACTGTCATTGGTGTAAAACAGAATTCATTGAAACGTGATTGGTCATTGACTAGCATTTGCGACATGAGTTAAATAGTCATAAGGAATGCCACGAGCGATTTCCAAATTTATCTAGAGGATTTGGAAATCAAGAGTGGAATTTGTTAGGACTATTTAACGAATACAATTAAGATTTAAGTATCCATCCGTATTTAACGAATACAATTAAGATGTTTATTCAAAAACCATTATTTAAATATCCATCCGTAGTAATTCTGCCCGAAGGCAGGTCCTTCACTGCAATCATAGCATTTTCATGCTATGCTTGCAGCTTTACTAGGAATTGTAGGTGTGGTAGGTTCCCGTTGCTTTCCACACCGGTGAAGGATGATGATGGTGATGATGGTCATATGATTTCGGGGACCGTTTGGGCCCTAAAGTTTTCCTGACATTTGTCTTACAGGTGAGGAAAAACCCCGATAAAAACCTCACCCAGAAAAACTGCCCCGACCGGGATCGAATGAATGTACACAGAATTGAATATCTCAAAATGCTCTACAAAAAAGCCCGCGACAGCATATGTTTAACTCTTACGGATAACTCTTAATAACCATTTTTGTCTTTCATTTATACCAAGAAGATCGAGAAATACATAGATTCCTGTGCAAGCATTAGCTGCACATGGTGGGCATTCTTTTACGGATAACTCACAATAACGAATTTTGTCTTTTAGCTCATTTATGCCAAGAAGATATAGATAAGTGGATTCCCGGGCAACACCGGGTAATCAGCACGGGGAATCTTAAAATAATTGCGATATAATTTATAATTATTTTTCATTTCACTTATTCAACTTTCAGCTCATTTATGCCAAGAACATCGGGATGAGTAGATTCCCGGACAACGCCGGGTAAACAGCACGGGGTATCTAAAAAATATAATTTTATAATTATTTTTCATTTCACTTTTTCAACTAAACATAAAAGCGCATTAATTTTCATTTGTTTAGGCGTAGCAGCGCACGCCGGGTATTAGCTGGTTCTTAATATTTTCTATAGTAGTAGTCATGGTGACTCCACTGGGAAGCATAGGGCCTTGATAAAAGTTCGCTAACGTACTATGTTGTTTGTCAATGCCTTAACTTCATTCCAACTCATCCCTGCCTGTTCAGCTTCATCCCTGATGGTGTTACTCCATGTTGCCCTGTCTTCCTCTTCGCCATCTCAATCCTTGGGGGCTCCAATCAAATGCTATTTTTGTGATGTTATCGTTCTCTCCCCTTAACAAATGACCAACCCATTTCAATTTTGTAAATTTGTTTTCTTTACAAATTTCATTTTGATTCGTTATCTCCAAAGTTCTTTATTTGTTATAAACTCTGGCCACCATATACCCAAGATGTTTCTCAGGCAACGATTTACAAAGATTTGCAATTTATTTCCAATTTGTTTGTAGCCTTCCAAGTTTCATATCCGTATAATAAAATTGATTTCACATTTGAATAATATTTTATAAATATAAATATTAGTTTTAAGCATTCCACCTTTGTATTGTTGGATTCAGAAGTACTGCTGGTATTTGAAGACAGGTTTACTTGGCAGAGAGCCATGTAAGAGTGTTGAGCTTGCGCAGGGTCAAAGTTTTGGAAACATTCTGACCTTGTCTGGATACCACAAGAATTTCCCTCGTGATAAGATACCAACATATTGGTAAAATCCATCAGGAATTACAAGTATCCTAGTCAAGTCAAATATTTACTTGCACTTTATCTTTTAAAAGTAACGCACTCCACTCGATGGCGTGGCAGGCTCTTGGCCTACCAGCGGACTGCTAGCCTCACATCCGCATGATGTACCTCTTCCGAGCTAAGTTCCAGTTGTAATGTAAACAAACCAGATGTATGGACTACGTTTTCATTGGTCGAATAACTATTTACCTTCGGCCGCGGACTAGTGGTTATGCTCCATGCCTCTGGTTTCGAGGGTCGCGGGCTCAAACCCGGCCGGGGTCAATGGATTTTTTTAGGGCGGAAAAATCCAAGGAGCAAGTCCTCCGGGAGGGAATTTAAGACATTGGTCCTGAGTATGAAGATTACCTGGCTCGTAAAAGATCCTTAGTTACCTGTTAGATGTCTCAATGGATCGGAACGCATGTCATCCATGACATTTCTGAGCAAATAAGGTAACTAAAAATTAACTTGGTCCCAACTCCTTATAAAGGAGGGGCTGTAGCTCAACAATGGGCTATGCAATTATAGATAGATATAGATAAATTTAACCGTGTAAGAAAATGTAGTTCACTTTCTAACACTCGAAATAAATAAAATATAATCTAGCACATGTCTATATAAGTTATATAGGAGAATTTTATAATACATAATTAAAATTTTAACAGAAATAAATATCAATTTCATTGTTTGTTACGAATTTCAATTGTTTCAAATGGCTGCTTCTCTTACACATTTTTGAAGCAAAAAAAAAAAAACTTTGAAAAGCGGAGGGAAACAAATTATTTTCAATGCTTTCAGTCAGTTTAATGAAAAATATCATACATTAGCCATTGAGGATGTGGTAAAAAAACTGAATTTACAGGTGAGTCAGTATGGCGCAATATTCTGCTCGTAGAACTAATGGAATAATTACGAATAAAGGTTATATAAATAATTTTTTATTTATATATTCTTTTAATTTAAGTATGATGTGTAATATAAATGTAATATTGTTAGATCCCACACAAAAATTATTGGCAAACTTTTTTGTAAGTCATATTTAAAAAAATAGTAAGTTGATTGGATATAAAGACTTATTAGATTAATTTTATCACTATACTTAGTTGCAATCTTAACTTTTAGAACCTAAAAATCCACTCCTTCCGATAACATACGAATATAAATACGATATATAATTTAATTGAACAACAAGAAACTGACACTTTCTGATTGAAATTTCCGCAACAAAAAAGTCGAGTGTAAATTGAAAATGAGTACAAGATGTATACATTTTAATTTCCTCCAGTAGATGTCGCCCACACACATCATTCTCCGCTTATCGTACGTTTCTATCAGCTCAAACACCAAACACAGTAAAGTTTCTAGAGCTTCCATTTCGTCACATTTCCTGTCCCTACATTCCAGACCAGCCCCTTCCTATGTACATACTTTGTAAAGATTACAAACTGACAATTAAGTTCATCATTTCAAATCGGCTCTAGAGAGGAATTAACAAAGATAAAACTAAATATTTGTTCACACATAGAAATATACAGTAAAAATTGTTTAATCTGGAACGTGAATATTGCGGAAATTGTCCAATGTGAACAAATTTATTGGTCCCGGCGAAATAATAGTAATTTTACGTGTATTTATTTAGCATAAAACGGAATCTGTCCAACGCGGAAACGGAAGGAAAAATATGTTATAAAGCGGATCAGCAATTTTTTTTCCGAAGGCAGGTGACAAGACAGCTTTTACAAATAGTGATTCAAACCAAATGGACAAATAAATATCAAATCAAAACAAACCATATTTTCAATGGCCCTACAGTTCATCGTTAAAAGCTGTTGTATTTCACATGCCGATATGTACTTTGATAAATGCCTCCATCGCCACGATCGGTATATTATGTTTTACCTTATCCGTTGCAATAATTTTGATTGAATAACACGTGTCTCTCGTTCTTTGTTCCCAGTTTATAATGACGAGTAAAAGGAAAGAAAAATAATTAGTACCGAAGAGAAAAAAAAAAGTGTTGCCGCTTAAAGTAAAAATAAAAATGCTTGACCGTTTATACGCGTTGGCGAGTCGTTTGCGTCCATATCACGCTGTTTCAATGAATTAAGAAATCCAAAGACAAAATAAGGAATTATATCGCAGAATTCACAGCTGAATATCAATCTTAATTGAAAGACATTTTAAAAGTGGCAAAACAGGAAAAAATACTAAGTTCTTTAAGTCCTTGCCTGACAGTAATAATTAATAGAAATTGTTCAAAATCTCTCATTAATTATTTTATTTTGATAATTTTTATTTTATTCTGTAACCTTGGAATATATCCTATATACCCTTACAAATTACCATTCCATATTCGCCGCCTATTTGCGGAATATAGGAGCTTTTACTGTATAGATTCTACCTGTATAGATTCGCCCTCATTGCACACCCGTTATGCTAAACACAGACATCTGTCTTACAAATAACAATTGTGCTGTAAAATCTTAAATTAGTTAAGTTCTGAGACCGATCTTTCACAGGTAGCGTTCTGAATTTACGGAATAAAGATGGCTGAAACGTATATATCATTCTCATGAAGCGAAAAAGTGAAAGTGATTGAAGATAAATCTCCAAACATTTCCGGACCGATGCTCTAAAGTCAAGTTCTAGCTCTTGTTAAATCCCTAAGGGAATAACGATTTCAAAGAATCTTCAGATTGGCTGGACAGTTTTAAAAGGCGACACAATGTAGTGTGGAATGAAATTAGCAGGGAATCAAAGAATGTGGACAAAGTGTAATTAGTGAGCGAAACCCGAAACTGCATACTTAAATTTCAGGATACGCGCCGAAGAGACATTCTTAACGCTGACGAAATGGGACTTTTTTCGCGCGTTACGTCGAAGTCGCTCATACATACTATACTCCACTTTTCAACGGCAGCGGAACTATAATTAATCCAAGGTACATAAAAAGACATATACGGTACTCTATAATCCAAGATTATTCATAAGTTTTAGTTTTTATAATGCGGAATTTTGTCCAATGTGGAAAAAATTGGTCCCATGCGATTCCGCTTTGAGCAAGTTTTACTGTATTATATTATGGAAAGTCGTTAATGACAAATGAGGGACATTTTGAAGAAGTGGCTGAATTCAAATCCCTAGGAGCAATGATTACAAATAGGAATGAGGTGCACAAAGAAATTAAACATAGGCTCAATTCTGGAAATGCATGCTGTTATGCATTACAGGGACTCTTGTTGTCCCAACTTCTGTAAAAAAAAAAAACATTAAACTGAAAATATATAAAACTGTTATTCTCCCAGTTATATTATATGCATGCGAAACATGGATTCTTACTTTAAAGGAGAAAATAAGATTAAGAGTATTTGAGAATAAAGTTCTTAGGAAAAATGTTTGGACCAAAGAGAGATGAACAGACAGGCAAATGAATAAAACTACATAATAGTGAGTTACACGACCTTAATGGGAAAAAAATATAATAACAGTAAAGTCTTGTACATTGCGATGGGCAGGACATGTGGATAAATGGAGAATGAAAGAGAGGCATTGAAACGTTGTAGGAAAAGGAGAAGGCAAGTGTCCAGTAGAATGAGGTTGGAGAACAACATTAACCATGATTTGAGAGAGCTGAATTATACATGGAGTGATTGGGAAATATGAGCTGAGAATAGGAATGTATGGAGAGCTTTTCAACGCGGCCATGAACCTTCGGGTTCGATAGTGCCAGTGAATTAGTGTCTTGCAAAAATATTTTATGGCAAATTGAGTCAGTTTCCATAAGTTCGATGAAGAGAAACTGGGTTGAACTGTGATATTGTGAAGACTAATCTAATAATATGAGAAGTAGAGATTCTGAATGCATCTAACAACCTTAATGCGGTTGTAAACCCCCTGAAATATAATTTATTGATGATCCTGTACGCTTCGTTTGATCCAGATTGAATCAGAGGGGGTTTGTTCATCTTCCTATATCCCTAGTAAAGGGCACCGCGGCTTAAAGGCTAAAGTCACCGTTTAATTAAATCTTCATTACAAGTTTTTTTGTTGAATTTCTTAATTGTATCTACAAACGCTTTAACATGGAAGGTTGTATTGTTTATACTCTGAATCTTACACAATATATATGACTAAAGCATGGAACTTACTTCCCAGTCATGTCAGGGACTGTCAATCTAACTAACTCACTGGCACTATCGAACCCGTTGGTTCGTGGCCACGAGGACATAGGCTCTCCATACATCCCTATCCTGTGCTAATATTTTCCAATCATTCCCGGTATTATTTACTTCCCTCAATTCATAGTTAATGTTATTCTTTCACCTCATTCTTGGTCTGCCAATTGGGCGTTTTCCCTCTGGTTTTCCTGCAAGAAAGCTTCCATGCACCTATTACCTACTGATTGACGTAATGTATTGTACTTTGTTCTTGACAATAAAGACCTATCTATCTACGAATTTCAAAAGTATGAGAAAACTATTTGGCTAAACCCACCCTATTCTTTGTGTCATTTTGACACAAGTCTTAACATCGAAGATGTTTGAATGACGATGAAACGAGTTTTTGATGAGAACAGTGTATCTGGTAAGTAGATGAGTTTGTTTTAGCAGAACGTAGGGAGTGGATGGAACTGGGGGAGACAGTGTTGTCTGGTATTGATCGTGGAATGGGCTTTCATTTTCACCCCAACCCTTACTACGCGGGGCTAGACTAGAGGGGAACACTCTCTCCACTCCTGGGTCAAGTTCACTTTCTTCCTCAATCAACCAACACACTACTGCAGCAAGATATTAAACATAAGCTCAACTCTGGAAACGGGAATCCCAGCCACGTCACCATCTACATAAATTCAAATAAAGAACGGAAAAACACACAATTTATTGTTGCAGTATGTGAATAATTACCCGAGAGAAATAAAAGAATATTAACTTCTTAAATCAAATCAAAATTACAAGCTGCACAGATGAGATTTTTACATTCACTCCTAAGTAACTAACTCACTGGCGCTATCGAACTCGTAGGTTCATGGCCGACATAAGTTCTCCAAACATCCCTATCCTGAGCTAATGTTTTCTAATCATTCGCTGCATAACCTACTTCCCTCAAATCATGGTTAATGTTATTCTCCCGCCTCATTCTTGGTCTACCAACTGGGCGTTTTCCCTCTGGGTTTCCTACAAGAAGCTTACATGCAGGTCTTTCATTCTACATTCGTGCCATTTGTCCTGCCCATCGCAGTCTACAAGACTTAACTGCTATTATATCTGTCTTCCTATAAAGACCATGTAGCTGACTGTTATGTAAGTCTTCTCCATTCACCTGTCTGCTCATCTCTCTTTGGTCCAAAAAATTTGTTAAGAACTTTATTTTCAAATACTCGTAATCTTCTTTCCTCCCTTAAAGTAAGAGTCCATGTTTCGCATCCATATAATATAACTGGCAGATTAACAGTTTTATATATTTTCGGTTTATCGTTTTTTGAAAGGAGTTGGAATGACAAGAGTCCCTGTAATGCTTAATAGCATGCATTTCCAGAATTGAGCCTATATTTAATTTCCTTTTACATCTACATTCCTTTTTGTCATTAACTGTTAATTCCATTGTATAATGTATTTCTACAATGTATGTGGCAGACAGAGATGAGTTTTACAGAGGACTATTGGAAAACATTAGCTCAGGATAAGACTTTGTATCCGCGTGGCCATGAACTTCCGGGCTCAAAAGTGCCAGAGAGTTCATCAGTAATCTTCAGGACTACTGTTCTTAGTTTGAAGGTGGTGTTTCTCTTCAAAATTTAACGTAGCTAGGATTGTTTCTGTTTTGGGAATGAAATGATGGGAAAAGAAGAAGAAGAAAAAAGCATACTGGTTGGAACGGGAGGAAAATTGCGGAAGTTTGGCAACGTAGCGTGGCAGGAGGCACATCTTTATTCAGTATGTGAGAGAGCTGGACCATAAATGGAGAAGTCGCGCTTCGTGCAGAAAAAAACTGTGGGTTAACGACTTGATATGGCTACAACTGTTCACTCATTTATGACGGCTGCAATCGAACTACTACTTTTAAAGACGTGTTTCTGGAGAAAATGTCTCGGGTGGGTGTTTAATGACAGGTATTTCCATGTCGGGTTGCTGGGTAGAGAGAGATATCTCTAACAATGTGAAAAATGAGTTATCTAGCTAGAAAGAGTGGTATTTTTATTATCTGAGTGATAAAAAATGAAATATTGATAATTTATTGTAAGAAAGAGCAATACCTTACAGTGACAATGGTGTTTAAAATACAAGGTGTCCGGGGCTAACACTATCTAACTCACTGGCGCTATCGAACCCGTAGGTTCATGGTTGCGCGGACATAAGATCTCCATACATCCCTATCCTGAACTAATGTTTTCCAATCATTCCCTATATTATCTATTTCCCTCAAATCATGATTAGTGTTATTCTCCCACCTCATTCTTGGTCTACCAACTGGGCGTTTTCCCTCTGGTTTTCCTACAAGAAGCTTACATGCACGTCTTTCATTCCCCATTCGTGCCACATGTCCTGTCCATCGCAGTCTACCAGACTAAACTATTATTATATCTGGCTTCCTATATGTATAATGAAGCTCACTATTATATAGTTTTCTCCATTCACTTGTCTGTTCTTCTCTTTTTGGCCCAAAATTTTTCATAACAACTTCATTCTCAAATACTAGTAAAATCTTCTTTCCTCCCTTAAAGTAAGAGTCCATGTTTCGCATCCTTATAATATTACTGGGAGAATAACAGTTTTGTATTTTTTCAGTTTAACGTGTTTTGAAAGGAGTTTGGACGACAAGAGTCGCTGTAATGCGTAATAGCATGCATTTCCAGAATTTAATATCTTTGTGCATCTCATTCCTATTTGTAATTATTGTTCCTAGATATTTTAAGTCAGCCACTTCTTCAAAATTTTGCTCATTTTTCATTAGTTGTACTTTAATTCAATTAGTTTTTGTATAAATACTTTTTATACAAAAACTAATCGAATTAAAGTACTATTTTTATGCATATTTGGCCATTTATATATGAGAAAGCATATTATAGCAACTTATTGGTCATATTAGTCATATCTTCACTATTTTAAGAATTAAAAACTTTTATCGTACAATTTCATTCTTCCGTGTTTAGAGTTAATACATTTCTCAGAATTTAGTTTCTTGTAAAATCTATCTAATTCTCCTATTTCGTTTCAATTCATTGTATCGACTTTTTTCTCACGTATATACGTGAGCAAATATTATGTATTGTCTCGTGACAAGCAAGTAGCTACTGATAATTTTAATAATATAAAAGCATGCTACAATATCGATTTTCCATACTATAGTTTGCTTCTGATTTCCATTTTATTCTTAAATAAATAGTCAATTGTCATAAACTGATTTACTAATTGATTTTATAACATCAATTATTACATAATTATAATATTATTAGGTAATGTTTTATGTGTCCACCGCTGTGGTCCCGAGGTAGCGTGCTGCCTTGTCACGCAGCGGGCCCGGGTTCGATCCCGGTCGGAACAGTTTTTTCTGGGTGAGGTTTTTATCGGGGTTTTTCCTCACCTGTAACACAAATGTCAGGAAAACTTTAAGCCCAAACGGTCCCCGAAATCATCATTCATATTCATCTTAGATTAAGCTTAGGATTAGGGACTCTCCTGGCGCACCACTATCATCGGGGCAACGTAACCCCGCCTTCCAGGCGCCCCAACACCAGAAGTGGATTACAAGTACGCCATGCCAGGAGAGAAACCAGGATTGTCGAAAGACAACCTGGGGCATTTGAATATATATATATATATATATATATATATTTCTTTTTGTTTTTTGTTTTTTTTTTGTTTAATGCTTTTTTGAGAGAAGTTGGGATGACATGATTCCCTATAATGCATGATAGCTTGCGTTTTATGTCTTCTGTCCATGTTCAATTCCTTTCTGTACCTCATTCCTGTTTTATAAACCTGTTTAATAAAAATAGACCGAGACATTGACCCACAAGGTCATGTTATTTTAAGGTTATGTATACAAACTTCATTTTCTGCCTTTTTAGACAAATGTGTTTAAACATCAGATTCGTGGTTTAAAATGGATGTGCACATCTGTGAGTTGGCCTATAATTTGCAGCGTTGAGTTGGATCTGTAACCCCGGTCAAGGCGAACTCCTAAAAACCGTGATGTCATAATTCATGGCATTGTTATAAATAATATGTTGCTCATGTTTAACGGAGTCAGCACAACACATGTTCAAATGAAACCATGTCCTCAATGTATTTCACTTAAAGAAGGCACAGGAAACCAACATAAATCCTTGAGACACGAATCTCAAGAAAATAGCGAAATGGGACCTTTACAATTAGGAGAGGGGAGGGTTAACCTGAAAGTAAAAATTTTAAAATTGTTCTAGCGTCCACGATTTTTCATAAAAGTCAATATATGTCACTGATATAAAACGAGTAAGGCAGTTTTTTAATGTGAGAAATCGTATCGTTTGATGTAGGGGAAGGAAGTAGCATTAGTAAAGCTAAATATAATGTGACATTAGGGTAAAAGTTTATAAAACCGATTTTAGTTATTTTATTTTGTTGATTAATATGCCCATTAGATTTGTCCGGCTATTCATTGTGAATGTTTTGAGTAATTATTACGCCAAAGAAGTTATCAAGAATGTCCAGGACCAAAGGATGCACAAAATTAGACCACATAAGAAATGAAGAAATAAACGAATTGGAAATATATTCAATAAATGTTATATTTCAACAACACCGCGTCGGCTGAGAAGAGCATGTTCAGAGAATGGAAGAAACATGATTGCCCAAGATAGCATACCATTATAAACCAAAGGGATGTCGGATGACTTAGGAAGAGATGAAAGGAATCATTGTGAATTTGGAACAGGCGAATCGCCTAAACCTTTTAGTGAAGAGGATGATTGTCATAAGGGTAAAGTTCTGAGGCGATAGCCAATTACTTATTGTATATATCTCTTGGTAAGAAAAAATGCAAATCTCCAATTATTAATACGTTATTTGGTATTAATAGTTTTCATGAAAAGTTATATTTTCAGACTTATGTATGTTTACCCTGTGGCTACATTTTATGTTCACACATAGAAATACATTATATAATGAAAATGACATTTAATGACAAATGAGGAAAATTTTGAAGAAGAGGCTGAATTCAAGTACCCAGGGACAATAATTAAAACCGGAATGAGGTGCACAAAGAAATTAAACATAGACTCAATTCTGGAAATGCATGCTATTATGTATTACAGGCACTCTTGTCCCAATTTCTTTAAAAAAAACATTAAACTGAAAATACAAATCTAGTAGACAGCGATGGGCAGGACATGTAGTACGTATGGGGAATGAAAAAGAGGGGCGTAGAAACTTCTTGTAGGAAAACCAGAAGGAAACATCCAGTAGGGAGGCCAAGAATGAGGTGGGAAAATAACATTAACCACGATTTGAGGGAAGTAAATTATACAGGGCATGGTTGGAAAACGTTAGCTCACGATAGGAGTGTATGGACGGCCTATGTCATCGCTATTATGAACCTACGGGTTCGATAGTGCCAGTGAGTTAGTTATACCTTATCCGCTCTTAGGTGATCCTAACATAAAGAACCGCCAATTGTACCCTTCCGCCATTCTCATCACAATTACTGTCACATTGGCAAGAGCACGTGTGAAGTATATAAGACATGTGATCGTTGATTGGGATAGATTACAAGAAAGCTGGTGAGATTATTCACTGAACTTGTGAAATACATTTAAAATATTTTTTTACCACCAGTCTAAGGTTAGCCAGACTTGTGTTTTATAAATTTAGATGGCTGCACAAAAACTCGACACCTTCAGCCATTTTGTTGTATCAGAATCGATTGAAGCACGACTCAAAGCATCATCCACATGTAATAAACTTTTTAAATTGTAATTATTAATTAGGTATATTTTGGAATATTTTATATGTTTTGAATATTTTTTTTTTTTCATTCACGAAGTATAAAAAGTATATTCAGAGGACAAATTTTTAATTTAATGAAGGGAACTACCTTTTCGCGTACTTATTGCTTCTACATCGTACGTAGGTGTCGATACCCAATGAAAAGCGAGCAGGTCATATGATTTTGTTTTGATGAGGATCACTTTAAGAGCAGATGACCTTTGAGGAATTTTCTTAGTTTACGTTGTAAATTCAAGATGGAATTTTTGTTATTTTTTTTATTCTTGGAAATACTGTAGACCGTCATTTGCACTAGAACCCCTGGTGTTTGTTGAAGTTATCAGTGACAGTTTAGAGATTCCTTGTGAGGCATGATTATCTTGTAGGGAATGGAATGTATTGAAGGTCAGTTGATGCATTGCTTCACAGGTAACACTGTGCATATCCAAGCTAAGTGGTGACATCATACCGACTTTATTGATGGTACAGTCTCGTCAAAAATTAATTAAAATACTCAAGTGTAAATTCGATAGCCTATTGGGTAGCAGGTTTGATTCCTGGCTATATCATCACTAACTCACTGGCACTATCGAACTCGTAGGTTGATGGTCGCGTGGACGTAAACTCTCCATACATCCCTATCTTGAGATAAGCTTTTCCAACCATCATCATATTTGGCATAACAACTCGGGTCGAGTCACAGCCTCCCTGATCGTTCTTCTCCATACCTGTCTATTACTGAAGATTTGTCCACCAATTTAGAATTGTAAGTCTTTGGACATCTTCCAAAACTCCATCCATCCACCCACCTAGCTTTAGGTCTTCCAACGTTTCTTCTTCCATCTGGATGGTACATTTTTTTAAAACAATTTTGCTATTATCCATTTTCTGGATATGTCCTGTCCATCTCAATGTAACTATTTTAATGTCTGGTGACTCATATAAATGATATAATTCTTCATTATATATATATTCGCCATTCTCCTCTTTCCTGAATGGGCAGTGTGTTTTTCTTAGAATTTTTCTTTCAAAAACTCGGAGCCGAGCAATGATATTTTCAGTTAAGACCCACGTCTCACTTCCATACATTATCACAGGCTTTATTGTCTTATATAATCTTATTTTTTGTGTTAAAAGTGAGATATTTTTATTTAAAATATTTTATCATTCCATAGAATATCTTCCAACCATCCCCTGTATAATTTACCTCAAATCATGGTTAATGTTATTGTCCCACCTCATTCTTCTAGGCGCTTTTCCTCGCTTTCGTGCGAGAATTTCCCATGCCTCTCCTTGATTTCCTATTCATGTCACAAGCCCTGCCTATAGCTGTCTACGAGACTTAACTATTCTTTTAATATATGCTTTTATATTAAGATAATACAGCTCACTGTTAAGTCTCCTTCATTCGCCTGTCTGGTCGTCTCTCTTTGGTCCATTTTTTTTCTAAGAATTTTATTCTCAAATACTCGTAATATTTTCTCCTCCCTTAAAGTAAGAGTCCTTGTTTCACATCTGTATAATATAATTTGGAGAATAAGTTTGATATATTTTCAGTTTAACGTTTTTGAGAGAAGTTGGGACAAGAGTCCCTGTAATACATAATAGCATGCATTTCCAGAATTGAGCCAATGTTTAATTTCTTTGTACATCTCACTCCTATTTATAATTATTGTTTCTAGGTATTTGAATTCAACCACTTCTTCAAAATTTCCATCATTTGTCATTAACTGTCCATTTCCATTATATAATGTATCTCTATGTGTGAACATATATTTAGTTTCATTGATGTTTACTTCCAGCCTCAATTTCTTAGTGTTATTCAATAGTGTGTGCGTGTTGGTCCTAAGTATCTCCTCGTTATCACCTAATATTTGACAATGAACAACCAAAGGAATAATCCCATTTTAGAAAAAAAATCCTGTGGTATGATCGGAAATCGAACCCAGAACTTTATCAATTGTAATAAGTAGGTCTGATCACAAGACAATGAGGCTGTAGAGTTAAGGGGATTCCCTGAAAAGTAGCCATTTTGTAGTTATTTCCGGAGACCACAGATATGAATTTGAGATAAAAACAAGAGGAAGCAGTTCATTCCATTAGTGCAGCTTTATCGCGTCATCACAGAAGAGAATGCTCTCGCGTATAATAGATTAACTTTCTGAAATACATTTAGCAGCATTAGCAGCGAATCTCTCAAGAATGTGCACATGTTGAATTATTCACTGTTTCACTTTATGCTATAATGATTGCAATGGTTATACTAGAGCAAGCCTGTAAATCTTTAGAGGATGAACAAGGCCTACAACTCAATGATAATACATTAATTCATTTATGCTGATGCTATAATATTATAGACGATAGCGAGGAGATAGTAAGTGTCAACGCGTACACGCTATTGAATAACTAAGAAATCGAGACTGGAAGTAATGATCAATAAAACTAAATATATGTTCACATGGAAATACATTATATAATGGAAATGGACAGTTAATGATAAATGAGGGAATTTTGAAGAAGTGGCTGATTTCAAATACCTAGGAACAATAGTTAGAAACAAGAATTAGATACACAAAGAAATTAAAAACAATTCTGGAAATGCATGCTGTTTTGTATTCCAGGAATTCTTATCGTCCCAACTTCTCTCAAAAAAAAAAAAAAAGTTAAACTGAAAATATATAAAACTGTTATTCTACCAGTTACATTATATGGTTGTGAAATATGGACTCTTACTTAAGGGAGGAGAAAATATTACGAGTATTTGAGAATAAAGTTCTTAGGACCAAAGAGAGATGAACAGACAGACGAATGGAGAAGACTACATAACAGTGTGCTACATGATCTTTATAGGAAACCAGATGTATTACGAAGAAAAATTTTGGACCAAAGAGAGATGAACAGACAGACGAATGGAGAAGACTACATAAGTGTGCTACATGATCTTTATAGGAAACCAGATGTAATACGAAGAGTTAAGTCTCGCAGACTGCGATTGGCAGGGCATGTGGAACTAATGATGAATGAAAGAGGGACATGGAAACTTCTTGTAGGGAAAGTAGAGGGAAAACACCCAGTTGGTAGACCAAGAATGAGGTGGGAGAATAACTAACCATGATTTGAGGAAAGTAGATTATATAGGGGATGATTGTTAAACATTAGCTAAGGATAGTGATGCATGGAGAGCTTATGTCCGTGCGGCCTTGAACCTATCGGTTCAATAGTGACAGTGAGTTAATGCTTACAATGGGCAACTTTCTGGATCTTAGTCAATTGATCATCAAAACAACTTCACTCGATTGTGAAGCTTACTAAAAAAATAGAAACTGTGTAAACTAAAGGAATTCCTCTGTCTGTCTATTATGTTCCACCACCACCTGTCGCCACCACTCCCTCTTCTGTCTTCACTCTCAGAGAACATTGGGAGGTGGACGGTAATACATTAGAAAGACACTGATTGGTTATTAACAGTGATGGCGTTGAACTTTATTACTGCCAATACTCCGAGCATGTGTAGACCAAGATTAAGTTGTAATTTGTATCCCTATAACTAACTCACTAGACCCAGGTTCATGGCCTCGTGAACGTAAGGTCACCGTACACCTCTATCCTTAGCTAATGTTTTCGAATCATCCCCTGTATAATCTACTTCCATAAAATCATGATTATTATTTTCCCCACCACATTCTTGGTCTACCAACTGGGCGTTTTCCCCTCTGATTTTCTTACAAGAACGTTACATGCCCTTTATTTATTCCCCATTGGTGCCACATGACCTGCCCATCACAGTCAGACACAACTGTTCTTATTAAGGTACGTACACACTTGCGCGCGCGCGCACCATGTTCGTCAGATTTGGACGGGGTTTTAAGGTGCGCGCGAACGGCGCGCGCGTCTCGCACCACGATCCACTCATTGTCGGTTTTTTCCACGAACACTTTGATGGTTCGCTGTTTAGATTTGGATGGGTACCTGAGGGGTTCGTTGTTTTCGGTGCGCACCTATTATTTGAGTATGGAGTGGTCAGAGGAAAACATGTTAAAACTTATTGATATTTATAGAAGCAAGCAATTATTGTGGGATCCTCAACATAAGGATCATTTTAAAAAATCATTGAAAGGAGATGCCTTTTTTTTTTTCAATGTTATGTGTTTTTTTTTCGTGTGTACTGTAATTGTATGAATAAATTAGAATTATTTAGAAAACATTATTTATTTAAGACGTTCATTTCATAATATTATGTATGAAGTATCACAAAACAATACAATATATAAACACATTTATTACTAATTATATATTTATTTCTTCAAAAACTCCAAAGAGCAAGATTGCTCATGTTAAGGGGCAATATACAAAAAATAATGGCCATAAAACAATTAACAATAAAAACAAGAAAACAAATTCAGGCATAAGTTTAAGTAATTCAAACTACTATAGATGCACAATATCCATCCACAGTAATTCTGCCCGAAGGCAGATCCTTCACTGCAATCATAGCATTTTCAAGCTATGCTTGCAGCTTTACTAGGGAATTGTGTAGGTGTGGTAGCTTCCCGTTGCTTTCCACACCGGTGAAGGATGATGGTGATGATGATAATGATAAGGATGATGATGGCCATATGATTTCGGGGACCGTTTGGGCCTTAAGTTTTCCTGACATTTGTCTTGCAGGTGAGGAAAAACCCCGATAAAAACCTCACCCAGAAAAACTGCCCCGACCGGGGATCGAACCCGGGCCCGCTGCGTGACAAGGCAGCACGCTACCTCGAGACCACAGCGGAGGACACATGCACAATATATATACACATATAAATACAATATTTAAACAGGATAATATTAATAATAATAAAATTAACAAAATTAACTAAGAAAGCAATGAGAAAAAATATATTTTAATACAATTAGAAAAATGTCTAACATTCGTGAAATGTTGATATTCAATAGGTAAGTTATTGTAATGGTTGATTAATGCATAACGAATCCCTTTTATACTTTTTTTTTTGAGAGACTAGTATCTTTGTGCAATAAAGTACAACCTCTAGTATAATAATCATGTACATCTTTATTAAAAATTAAGGTCATGTTATAGTGAGATAGATTCTTAATAATTTTAAACATATATATACAAATCATATATTTTTTTAAAATTCCTTTAATGCTATAATATTTGAAAAAGTATAAATAAAGTTATAAGATGTAATAAGTAATAAGCGTGACCAGACGTCCCGATTTTTAACAATTTGTCCCGCGTTTAAAAAAAAATCCCTATTTTTGGGAAAGAATGCAGGGCAAGCGGGAGAACGGAAAGGGAATAGACATGGTTGGTTACACCTGCTCTGCAAAATGTCTACTGAAGGTTTGTGGGTTTCCTATGGATCGCAGGAGGTTCGTTGAAATTAATCATTTCGACGAACATAACACGCGCCGCGTGTTCGCGGTGCGCATATGTGTACGTACCTTTACATCTGGTTACCTATGAAGATCATGTAATTCACTGTTATGTAAGTCTTCTCCATTCACCTGTCTGTTCATCTCTTTTTGATACAAACATTTTCCTAAGAAATTTATTCTCAAATACTCTAACGGTGGTATTCAAGAATCAAGCTTTCTGGGAAGTTCAACTCTCAACCCGTCTCTCCGTAGTTAATTATGTGGGTCATGCAGAACCTATTCTAACTGGTTCACTCTATTCAACATCATGTGCTAACAAGATATTTATTAATAAAAAGTTTCCAGGAACAATTGAAAGACGAGAACCTCAGCTTATGGAAGACAGAGTTGGCATGGCCTGGGGAGCTTGGTTCTTGAATACCGGCCTTAATATTTTTCTCTTCCCATAAAGTAAGAGTCCATGTTTCACATCCTTATACTACAACTGTGAGAGCGGTTAAGGTAGGAAGCCTTGGTGCAGAGCTACGGGACTTGCGCTGGTTCGAGTCTCCATGGGGGAAGAAATTTTCTCATGGTATTTCGGCCAGTATGGGACCGGTGCCCACCCAGCATCGTGAGGCAATTGGGTAGCTACAATAAGTAGCGGCTCCAGGTTGAGGAACCAGCTATAACGGCTGGGGGACTCGACATGCTAACCACATGTCACCCCTACACTGGCTGTTGATCATCTACCTCTGTGATTGACACATGTGGATGCGAAGGGCCAGCAGCCGGCTGGTAAAAGGGCAACCGCTAAAAAGTGGAAAGACCCTCAATCGGAATTAAAATTAGTTACAAACTGAACAGTGTTTTACTTACTTACTTACTTACTTACTCACTCACTCACTCACTCACTGGCACTATCGAACCCGTAGGTTCATGACCGCGCGGGCATAAGCTCTCCATACATCCCTATCCTGAGCTAATGCTTTCCAATCATTCCCTGTATAATCTACTACCCTCAAATCATAGTTAATGTTATTCTCCCACTTCTTTCTTGGTCTACCAACTGGGCGTTTTCCCTCTGGCTTTCCTACAAGAAGCTTCCATGAAAGTCTTTCATTCCCCATACGTTCAACATGTCCTGCCAATCGCAGTCTACGATACTTAACTGCTCTTATTATATCTGGCTTCCTATAAAGACTGTAGTTCATTGTTATGTAGTCTTCTCCATTCACCTGTCTGTTCATCCCTCTTTGGTCCAAAAATTTTCCTAAGTACTTTATTCTCAAATACTTGTAATCTCCTTTCCTCCTTAAAGTAAGAGTCCATGTTTCACATCCATATAATATAACTGGTAGAATAATAGTTTTATATATTTCAGTTTAACGTTTTTTGAAAGGAGTTGGGAAGTAAAGAGTCTCTGTAGTGCATAATAGCACGCATTTCCAGAATTGAGCCTATGTTTAATTTCTTTGTGCATCTCATTCCTATTTGTGATTATTGTTCCTAGGTATTTGAATTCACCCACTTCCTCAAAATTTCCCTCATTTGTCATTAGCTGTCCATTTCCATTATATAATGAATTTCTATGTGTGACCATATATTTAGTTTTATTGATATTTACTTCCAGTCCTAATTTCTTAGTGTTACTCAATAGTGTGTGCTGCGTGTTGTCCTTTAGTATCTCCTCGCTATCGGCCAATAATACTACATCATCAGCATAAACTAACAGCTTATTAATACCATTGAGTTGTAAGCCTTCCTCATTCTCTAAAGATTTAATTGCATGCTCTAGTACAAAATTAAACAGTAGAGGAGATAGTGCATCTCCTTGCTTCAACCCATTCTGGATTTCAAAAGTGTCCGAGAACTGTTTGCCTACACGCACCCTACTGTTTGTGCCATTTAGACACATTCGTATAAGTCTAAATAACTTTTTAGGAATTCCGAACTCCAGCAGGATACTATATAACTTCTCCCTCTTAATTGAATCATATGCTTTTTTGAAGTCTACATATAGTTGATGTACAGTACCATTATATTCCCATTTCTTTTCTAAAATCTGTCTTATACTAAAAATCTGAACAGTGTTAGAAATTAATAAATATTTGTTTGTTTGTTACAGACTAGAATCTTTAAATTAATTTTTGGAAAATGTCGAACCCTGTCAGCCCATCACTAAAGGACCTGCCCAAGGTGAATCTGAATCTTAAAAGCGAGTTGGAAGGATTCAAACAAGGAAATTTAAAAAATGCAGAAACTCACGAAAAGAATGTTCTGCCAACAGCAGAAGGTACGTATTATATCTACTGCAGTACTTATATAAGTTACTTGCTTTTATTTTGCATGAAAAAATGGTATCTTTGAAGCATTTAGTTTAGTCATTTTTACAGTTAATTATAATACATTGCATACATTTTTGCTGCTTTTTTTGGTTCTAAGACAGAATGAATAGAACATAATTAGTAGGCCTATATTACAATATGGTGATGTAAGTGAGATTTACGTATGATTTGAAATGTTTATGCCAAGAGTTGATACATGAGGATATAAATTTTCAACGAATATGTAAATGTCTTACATCCTTGTATCGTACTGTATTTTATTTCTAACTATGTTGAATGTTTTACCTTTAATTAAATTTATAACATTATGCAAATAAGACAACAGGTGTACTGTTATGATGCTCACTTTTCACAGCTGCCATTTACGTTGGAGCCCCTCTTTGGTCTGCTATAATCTTTAATTCATTTTTTCTTTAGCTAAGCAAACTATTTGCAGTTTTCAATGAGAATTTATCTTTGTATAACTCATAATCAATATTATTTCGATTTTAATAGATCATATCAAATATATGAAGGGTTATGAGCAAAAGTGGACCAAATCTAAAAATAGGAAATCATAGTTGTATGTGAATTTGGGTTCAAAATAACAATAATTTTTTAGAACAATGGTGAACCAAGTGCTGTATTTGTTATTTTTCACTGAGAAAAAATAATTTTTAATTCTTAATTTGAAATTAAATGAGTATCTGAGAATAAAGTTCTTAGGAAGATTTTGAACCAAAGAGAGATGAACAGACCGACAAATGGAGAAGACTACATAACAGTGAGCTAAATGTTCTTTATAGGAAACCAGATGTAATAACAGTTAAGTCTTGTAGATTGTAATAGGCACGGCATATTCACGAATGGGGAATGAAAGAGGGGCATGGAAGCTTAAGGAAAACCAGAGGGAAAACGCCCTCTTGGTAGACCAAGAATGAGTGGGAGAATAACATTATTCATGATTTGAGGGAACTACAGAGATAATTTGTAAACATTAGCTCAGGACAGGGATGTGTCTGCATGGCCATGAACCTACAGGTTCGATAGTGCCAATGAGTTAGCAATTAAATGTATTAATTGAACTTTAAAGTTTTTATCATCATCATCATCATCCGGTATCAAGACAGCTGCTGCCATCTTCTGGAAACCAAATGCCATTTCTCTCTGCCCATCCATTGATCTTCCTCCAATCCTCTGATAATCATAGCCACTTGCACACCTTCTTTCTTTGGTCTTCCTTTCTTCCTCATTTCCATTGGGATCCATTCCATAATAAGTTTAGACAATCTTTGATGTGGCATTCTTTTGACATGGCCATACCACTGTAATCTCTTCTTTTTTTTCTATAATGTCTGTGATGTCCGGCTACTCTTGTACACCTATAATTTCCCTTATTTCTTTATTTCGTATTCTATCTATTCTAGATTTTCCAGCTGATCTTAAAATATCTATTTCTGTACTTAAAATTCTTTTAATTTCCCTGTAGGTATTTTCCAAACTTCAGCACCATATGTTAAAATGCTCTGAACTATGGTTTGATATATTTTTAATTTTCTATTTTTTGTAATATTTTGCTCCACCAAACAAAGTTTAAAGTATTTATTGCTTGTTTTGTTTGTGCAATTCTATTTTTAATTTCTACTGTGTTCTACTGAATGGTCTAATTTTGTTCCTAAATAAGTGCATTCAATACTAGGTTTTAGTTCTTCTTTATTGTTGAAATTTATATTTTCCCTTTCTTCTCCTATACACAGATATTTAGTTTTCTCTATATTTATATAAAGTTCCCCATTTTTCATATTCTTCTTTTAGTTTTCTTGCCATGTATTCTATGTGATCATGGTCTTGTGCTCTTAATACCTGGCCATCTGCGAAGTTTTTCTCAAAAGAGTAAAATATTGACTTGGTACACTTTTGCTCTGAATCCCTTATATTTACAATTATGTATTTTGGTAATTTACCACAATTTTTTGTTGAATTATTTATGATATTGGAACTGGACAGATTAATGTTTTAATTTAAATATTGTATTGAGCAGATCTTATTAAATATAAGATAAAATTAATTCAACAATTATTGTGAAATTGTTGGCAGTGCACAACATTCAATTTTCTTTTTCTGAGAAACATTATGAGATATGTACAGCTGTTTTATGTGAATTGGTTCTATGCCATAGCCGAGTGCTTAAGGAAAGATGCCTTGGTGCAGAGCTACAGGACTAGCAATGATTTGAGTCTCCGTGGGAAAGAAATTTTCTCACAGAATTTTGGCACAGTGTGGGACCTGTGCCAATCCAGCATCCTGACCATTTGGGTGGCTACAATAAGTAGCAGCTCCAGGTCGTACTTTTTAGACCGGTTTTGCAACATACTTTGTTCCTTCTTCAGTATTTACACAACCATTGTTCTGAGCAACAGTCTTGTAACTATTGAAGATGTAACCACTAAGGTTTAGAAACTGTTCTAATTAGAAGATAGGAAATGAGGTGAGGTGATAAAGAATTTATTTTAAATTTAAAATATACCTCATAGTGTTAATTTCTAAAAAAATCAAATATCTTAGTTTCCTACTAGATGTCATCATGAGGCAATGCACTAACCACATGTCCCTCGCTGACATCTATAGGGAAATAAGCATAACTAAATTAAATCAAATTACATTGGGAATTAACACTATGAGGTAATTTTAAATTTATAAATGAGTTAGATAAAATGTTTTTGCATCTACCCCCATAAAGTCCCATGTTTTCACGATACTGGTTTCAAAGGCCATTTGTCTTCATCTTCAGTCAAACTCCAACTGTTGGAATTGGAAATGAACATAACTGTAAGATGTTATATTTTAAATCAACACATTCCAGAATTTGATATAGTTTTATTTTAGAAAGAAAAATTATTTTTTTAAGAGAAAAATTATACGCTCAGACTGGGGCTAGAACCCAGGACCTTTGGCTTTCTAGAAGACTCTACCGACTGAGCCTATCTGAGCAAGTTCCAATCTAAATGCAAATTTTTCTCTTATATACTGTTAATTCCTGCACACCAAATGCTATGAAACCTTTGCTTCTATCTTTGCAAATGGTTGCTTCTTTATTAAGAAGACATTTATTTGGGATGTTTTTATTATTTTTTCATACATCTCAATGATAAATGATTATCCATCATTGAGATGTATGAAATGAATAATAAAAACATCGAAGAAAAATTAAGTTCGAACCGGGATTCGAACTCCAGATCTCTGACTCTGTGCGTCAGTACATAACAGTTATTGCACTGACATACAGAGTCAGAGAAACGGAGTTCGACTCCCGGTTCAAACTTAATTTTTCTTTCTAAAATATTACTCTTAACACTTTGAGTCCGGCGGTGGTACTAGTACCATGGCATTTAAATAACACTGAAGCCAGAGAAAATTAAATCCCTCGCCATGCCTGTGCCGGCAGATTTACAGGGGTGTTTTTCTGAACCAGAAAAGACCCCTGTAAATATGAGGGATTTAATTTTCTCCGGCTTCAGTGTCATTTAAATGCCGTGGTACTGGTACCACTGCAGGACTCAGTGTTAAGAGTTGGAGTTTAATTGAAGATGAAGGCAAATAGCCTTTTAAACTGGTATTGTGAAAACATTGAACTTTATGAGGTAAGATGCAGAAAAATGTTATCCAAATTTTTTTATAAATTTAAAATAACTAATTATATAATATTTAGTCAGATCATCTTACCTCAATATTAATGTTGATTTGTTCTTGAACATGTTTCAAAACAATTCTGTTTTATCGTCAGCTTGTCCAGACTGATTTTATGTATGTTGCACAACCTGGATGTCGATGTCAGCTCCATCCTGTGATTGGCCAAAGAACCTCCAAACAAGGTCACGCTCCATCGGTATATCATCAGTATTTTGATATACCGATGTTTCAAAACAATTCTGTTTTATCGTCAGCTTGTCCAGACTGGTTTTATTTATGTTGCATTATGTTGCACAACGTGGATGTCAATGTCAGCTCCATCCTGTGGTTGGCCAAAGAACCTCCAAACAAGGTCACGCTCCATCGGTATATCATCAGTATTTTGATATACCGATGTTTCAAAACAGTTCTGTTTTATCGTCAGCTTGTCCAGACTGGTTTTATTTATGTTGCATTATGTTGCACAACCTGGATGTCGATTTCAGCTCCATCGTGTGGTTGGTCAAAGAACCTCCAAACGAGGTCACGCTCCATCGGTATTTCATCAGTATTTTGATATACCGATGGAGCGTGACCTTGTTTGGAGGTTCTTTGGCCAACCACAGGATGGAGCTGACATCAACATCCAGGTTGTGCAACATAATGCAACATAAATAAAACCAGTCTGGACAAGCTGACGACAAAACAGAATTGTTTTGAAACATGTTCAAGAACAAATCAACATTAATATTGAGGTAAAATGATCAGACTAAATATTATATAATTAAAATAACCTCAAAATATCACTTCCTAAAATTAAATATTAAAATAACTAAATTAGTCTGGTTTAAAACTGCCCACTGTCCCTGAGCAGGGACCTATCATCATCTTTAAGATAATCAGTGCTAAAGCATGCAAGTATACGGGTTATCTTCCATATTGAACTTTTTTTTTTTTGCTTCATTGTTAGAAATATTCTTGATACATTTATTTTTGTGTGATTTTTTAGTCAGTATTAACATATGATTTGTTTGAATTCCTTTGTAGAATCTGTACTTTATTGGTTTTTATTGTTTGTGAGTTGGTATTATGCTTACGTTAGCATGTAGCATGGGTAAATGATTACAAGAATGTGGTTGGTTAATTAGATGTGAAACAGGAGCGACAACACAGCGAATTGATTCATGATGTGGAGAGTTTTAAAACCGAGAGGTTAAAGAGGACCAACACTCAAGAAAAAATAGTTCTGCCAAATGCACAAGGTACGTCAACTGTTGTGCATAAATCATACATTTCTTACAACACACCACCTAACTTAATAATCCAACTAGTTTTGGTGACGGGAACAAACTCGTTCAATTTTATAAATATTGTAAATAGAACCACCAACACCTAACATTAATATAACAGCTTTGAAAAATGCATTACAAGGGACTTTTCTCATCCCAGCTTCTCTAAACAATATTTACTCTAAAATATATAAAATTATTCTCCCGGTTGTTAAATGGATGTGAAACATGGACTCGTACTTTAAGGGAGAATATTTGACGATAAAGTTCTTAGGAAAATTTTTGGACCAAAGAGAGATGAAAAAACAGACGAATTGAAAAAGCTACATAACAGTGAGCTATATGATCTTTATGGGAAACCAGATGTAATGAAAGCAGTTAAGTCTTGAAGAGAAGACCGATCGGCAGGAGTGGCACGAATGTGGAATGAATGTGGGGCAAGGAGGCTCCTTGTAGGAAAGCCAGAGGGGAAGTACCCAGTAGGCAGGCCAAGAATGAGATGGGAGAATAACATTAACCATGATTTGAGAGATTATATAGAGGATAATTGGAAAACATTGCTCAGGATAGGGATGTATAGAGAGCTTATATCCATGTTGCCATGAAACAAAAGTTTCTATAGTGTCAGTGAGTTAGTTCATTAGAGAATATTACATAACAGTAAGCTACATGATCTTTACGGAAAATCAGATATAATAAGAATAGTTCTTCTCTATTACATGTATCCAGTCGTAGCTGATGACACGAATCCATTGTATACTTATGCTATAAGTTGCAATGGAACTGTATTTGAACATGCAGCTTATGTGGGCATTCAAGGTGAGTGTCCACAAGATTAAAAGAAAGTGATACAGGAAAGACAGAAATGAACCCTTTGGCCTTGAATACTCTAATACCATCAGGGTCGAAGAAAACAAGAGGTTAGGCAAGGGAGACTGGATAGGAAAGTAAAAAGAGGAATCAGGTACTAGAAAAGGAAGAAATACCCGATCGGTTAAAGATAAAAGTAAGGAGCAAAACACAAGTAAGTGGAAGCAATGTTTTGCTCAGCTTGGGCACCTTGTGGTCGCCATCCACATATTCCCTAGATGGGGACCCCTGAGGGTAATATGAATAGTTGAGTGTTGTAAACTACAATGGACAGAATATATGGTATGAATGTTAATAAGAGGGGCATGGAAACGTCTTGTAGGAAAATCAAAGGGATAGCCTAAGAATGAGGTGGGAAAATAACATTATTCAATATTTGAGGAAAGTGAATTATACAGGGGATGATTGGAAAACATAAGCTCAACATAGGGATGTATGGACAGCTCAAGACCACACAGTCATGAACCTCTGCTTTCAATAGTGCCAGGTAGTTAGCCGTGAACAATCTTTAATTCATAGAGAGGTATTGGTATTAGACGATAACAAGAAAATGCAAAAACCAACACAAATTCTATTGAGTAACAGTAAGAAACTAAGGCTGGAAGAAAACTTCAATAAAGCCTAATATGTGGTCACACATAAAGTACATTATATAATGGAAATGGACAGTAAATGACAAATGAGGGAAATTCTGAAGAAGTGACTGAATTGAATATCAATAAATAATAATTATAAATAGGAATGAGATTCACAAAGAAACTAAATATAGGCTCAATTCTGGAAATGCATGCTATTATGTATTGCAGGGACTCTTGTTGTAACAACTTCTCTCTCAAAAAAAAAAACTGAAAATGATAAAAATGTTATTCTATCTGTTATATTATGTGGATGTGAAACATGGACTCTTACTTTAAGGGAGGAAAAAACAATATGAGTATTTGAAAATAAAGTTCTTAGGAAAACTTTTGTATCAGAAAGAGATGAACAGACAGGTGAATGGAGAAGACTACATAACAGCGAGCTACATGATCTTTATAGAAAACCAGATGTAATAAGAACAGTTAAGTCTCATAGACTGTGAAGGACAGGACATGTGGCACGAATGGGAAATGAATGAGGACATGGGGGCCCCTTGTGGAAAAACAAAAGGAAGGCACCCAGTAGGCAGACTGAGAATGAGACAGGAGAATAACATTAACCATGAATTGAGGGAAGTAAATTTTCTCCAAGATTGGGATAGTTTGGAGATGTGGAATGAATGGGGGATGAAAGAGGGGCTTGGAATCATGTAGCAAAAAACAGAGAGAAAGTACCCCAGAAGATAGGAAGAATGAGGTAGGAGAATAACATAAACCATGAGTTGGGGGAGGTGAATTGCATAGGGAATGATTAGAAAATATTAGCTGAGTATAGGGATGTATGGAGAGCTTATGTCCATGTAGCTGTGAACCTCTGGATTTGTTAATGTGAATTAATAATAGGTAAAATAATTTTGAATAACTCATTTGACAATTCACGTTTTTATTATTAATTTGAATAACACATTTGACAATGTTCAGTAGACATTAACGTGACCTATTTCCTGTGAGGTAAGTGACCTGTTCTGCATGTAGTATGTTGGTATGTGTGTAGAAACCAGAATGCACCTTGTTGCTGAGCTTGCATATCTTGTTGTACCTGTATTACTGCTTATGGCTTATCATTCCTGTGGCATACAAAATACAGAAATACACTTCTTGCCAAAACATAAAAACCTTGCCTCACTACCAAATGCCTGAACTTCTGAGCAGATAGAAGTACTAAAGCACATTAAAAAAATGACACTTTAATATTAATTTGCATTAATGAATGACTCACCTCATTAGTAAATGGCTCACCTCATAATTGTAGATTTATTGAAGACTATAGTTTTGATATGCTACATATCATTATAAATTCTATCTAAGGTGTTGAATCAGTGGTTGGCGATCCTGTAGGTTGCTTCCTGCTCCCTCTGTTGGCTGACTGATGAACTTCCAAATTCTATATTTTTTCCTGGGAATTTCAAAGTTCGTGACTTACCTTTTATTTTTGTGGATGTGAATTTTCTCCCATATTGTGTGTTCCTTAGATTTATCTCACTGTTTCATTAACTTGACATTTGTTTCGATTCCATGTTTTTTCTGACCATGCATGTGCAGTTATTGCTGATTTTTCTATTTTCTCATTTTTAACATTTCTAAGGTGTTTTTTCAATCTTGTATTAAAGTTCCTTTTTGTTTTTCTATGTATATTTTTTTCAGTCCTTACAATCAATTTGATAAATCCCTGATTTTTTGCCTTCATTGATTTTTTCATTTTTGTTGGTTCTAAAATTCGATCTATCTATTAATTAAAATAGACCTCGTAGTGTGACTTCCATTAAATATTATTAAGTTGCAGTTGCACTAATATCTTGTTTATTGTTTTCGTACTATTTGTAATAAAGGAGTTGGGCTCATGTGGTAACTACTTCCTGCAAGTTAATGAAATTTGATATACTTTTTCATGGAATATACTCTATATGTAGCATATTTGTATAGATTCAAAAATACTGGAAATAGTAAATTCATATTAGATCCAAACTAAACACAGATAGATTTAAGAAAGAAATTAAATTAATTAGTTAAATTAAGTTAATTAATTAAGTATTTTAAAATAGTGAATAAGTAGTAAGTAACCAATTGGTTTATATTATTATTTCCTAATGCATTTAATTATTTTTTCAATTTGGCATTAATCTATTATATACTATTTTGTTTATATCATTCTCAATTGAATTAATTCATTGTGTATGTTAGAGTGAGTTCTATATATTAAAATTTTCTCTTAAATTGATTTTGCTTTATATTATTATGTAATGTATTTAATTACTTTCTTCAGTCTGGTATTAATCTATTATATACTATTTTGTTTGCATCATTATCTTTTGCATTAATTCTTTGTGTGATAGAGTGTGTTTTACATTTTGAAACTTTCTCCTAAATTGTTTTGTTTTATATTATTTCCAAATGGGTTTTATTACCTTCTTCAGTCTGGTATTAATCTATTTTAAATTGATTTATTTTATTTTCCCTTGTATTATTTCTTAATTTTTTATGTGCCAAAATTTACTTTGTCTTGAAATTGGCTCCTAAATTTATATATTTTGTTTTCTCTCTCCCTGTAACTAAAAACTTTGTAATGTATATAGTTTATATGTATTATTAGTGTAACTGAACTGCACCCAAGCACGAGCACTTGTTAATAATGTGTACAATATTTATTTGTGAATAACATTTATCAAGTGTGGATAAGATTAAATTAAACCTCATATTTTTTTCCTATAAAAGTTCAATATAAGTGTGAATAACCCCAATTGTAAAAGTAAGTTTGTTTATAAGGGAAACAGGCATGGAATAATGTGATGGAGCATGCTGTAAATAAAATTTTAAAAAGTCCCCATGTTTTGGACAATCATCTTGAAATACCTGCATAAATTGGCATGAACTTGCAGTGCATGGAAATGTGAATTGCATGGAGTTCTTATTTTTCTCTCTCCATATTCTAAATTTCTCTCCATGTTACTTGTATTTGCTGTTCATTAAAAAGTTCTGGTTCCATATTTTTTTTGTCGATATCATTAATAAATTAGGCTCCAAACCATTCATCGGTGATTTTATTTTAGATATACAATGTTTAATTTTTATTACATTATCACAAAATGTTAAAGATTCCTTTTGCAGATGATCAGATATTAATAACAATAATCAAGGGTAGCTTATAAAGAGCCATTTTTCAATTAAAACAATAAACACTGCAAATATCAGAGTAAAACTAAAGTAATGGTGTTTCAAGGAAAGACTCCAGTTAGAAATCAGCTTTTGCAGCTCATAGTTTGCTAGAAAATAACAGAATTGAAAAAGAAACTAAACCTTTGAAACATTTGGCGAATCCTTTGGAATTCATAGTTTGGGAAAATATATACATTCAGAAGAACATATTTAGATCCATGATTTTTTTAATTCCCGGCAAGCAAGATTTAATCTCAAAGTTTATCAAATCAACAGTAGATGGAAATTTAGAAGATGAAGGTGAAGGAAAAAATTCAACAGTCGAAAAGATGGCTCAAGATACGAACAAATGGTCCTGTGCTGTGAAGAATAGTCGAGTGTATAAAGTGAGATAATGTACGACTCATTTTAATTTTATTAACTCAAGTAAGAGCCAAAAAGTAATCAACTTTTAAATAAAATAAGTAATGGATTTTAATTATTTAGGAGTCTCTCTGGCAATGAAAAATGAAATCTTGAAAGGAGATTAAATATCGTAAATGGAAATGGATTGAATACACTCTCATAAGAGAACTCCACAGTGTTCCAAAGAAGGTCTGGAAGGGAATCCACAGGGATTGCTAGAAAATGGGGAAGACAATCATATGGTGCAGCACAGTAATAACAGAAATTGAACAAAAGAAGAAAAGTTGAAATGAAGCTGAGAATTCAGTAAAGAACAGAGTCCAGTGATGTAACTTTCACAGAGGCACTCTGCTTCAACCAGGAGTTCCTACAACCATGAGTATTAGCAAAACACTTTAATAAAATAGGAATTTACACCAATCCAAATTATCCTCTATGCAACATTGAAGAATAAATGACTGGAGAATATCTTCAAACTTAGCTAAATGTAATAAATCAATAGTCCTAGTAGACTCTAAAGCAGTTATTCAAACAAATTTCCAGAATCAGAAAATATAAGAGAATGCCAAACAATAATAATATTTCTACAAAACAAGAAGAAATGGGTAGGCTTCCAATGGATTCCATCTCTATCACATTGAAAAAATTGGCAATGAAACAGCAGATACTCTCACCAAGAAAGGAACAGAAATAAAAATCTGACAGGTGGTTGTAATGTACTTTAGTTTAAAAATGGTAGCTGCTCCTGAAACATGCAAAGCAGAGAGCTGTGATTGAAGATCAGGATGATCTGACAGTCTTGCTTTACCTTATTCTGCTGCTGACATTCTGCTAACACAATGACTGACAGTACTCCTATCCACTGCTTGATCCCTCTAGATATTTCTTAAGCATCTGTGAATGTTTGAAGTGATCTTGCTCCACAAAAATAAATTCAGTTACAGCTCTCTGCTTTGTACATGTTTCATGAGCAGCCACCATTCTAAAACTAAAGTACATCACAGTCATCTGTTGGAAAACAAATGAACATAAAGATTTATATATTAAATTTGGGAATTTTTAACATTATGAGGTTCAATTAATAATAATTCAATGAATCGTGATTTTTTCTTACCTCATACATCTATGTTTCTTTAAACACAGCACTGCAGTATCGGCGACCCTTTGTCGTCCTTTGGCTGTCCAATTTAATAGTAAGATACCACTCAATTGGCAAATGAAGTCAAAGTCAACCGCTTATGGATAATAACACTGGAACAGGCTATCATTTTGTGTTTTTATTAATGTTTAAAATTCTTGTGCTTCCATTGTATATTTTATGTAAGGTGTTCGCCTCATCGCTATAAAATCCTACATGTACCTATACACTGTAAAAATTTAATTACATCATCTTAAAACAGAGAAAATGGGACCACTACAATAATTATTTTGGGAAAAACAATACTTTACCTTTACCCATATATATATATATATATATATATTTCTAAGTACAACAGAATAACAGTGCACATGCGCATGAGTTTATAGAGTTGTCGCTAGGTGGAACCACATACCTTTGAAGCCCTAGAGAAAGTTTATAGAGCTGTCACTAGACAGCACATGCGGTATGACCAATCTTCGAAATAAATTCCCAGATGTTTATTAGAAATGGATGTACACTAACTCCTCCCTTCCTAACCTAATAAAATAAATTACATTCATATTAATTACTGAAGTGTACACTAACACTAACAAAAATAGTGTAATTGAGTTGATGGTGGCAACATTAGAAGAGGAGGGAAAATAGCTAATGAGTTTCACAGGCCCAAACAGTCCCCGAAATCATATGGCCATTGCAATCATCATCATTCATATTCATCTTAGGTTAAGCTTAGGATTAAGGACTCTCCTGATGCACCATTATCATCATCAGCACCCATCATATCATTGGGGCAGCGTAACCCTGCCTTCCAGGTGCCCCAACCTCAGAAGTGGGTTACAAGTACGCCATGCCAGGAGAGAAACCAGGAATGTCGAAAGATAAACCTGGGGCATTTGAAAAAAAAATAGTCTAAAAATGTCGTAATAGTACCGTGTTTCTCGTAAATAAATAAATACATAAACATTGTAAAAGAGTGTCATAAATATTGTTGAAAAACTTTTAAATTGTTACAAACTGTGTTAGTAAAGACAGAAGAAGTATGTAGAGTAACAGTATTACAAGAATATACTATGGAAAATGAAGGGAAAGGTAATGTACTGTTTGAACCGTTATTTTGAGAAGAAAAATTGCCTTAATTGGAATTTGAATCCGAAACCTCTAGTTCTGTACGTTAGTGTGGTAACCATAACACTATTCCAGGCTTTCAATGAAAACATTTGTTAGAGGTTTTGGGTTTAAATCCTGTCATCGCAAATGTTAAAATTTATATTAATACATTGAATTACAAGAATGTTTGATTTTGACACAGATGTTGCAACGGAAAAGACACAGAAGGCTCTTCTGCAGGGAGTTGAAGCGTTTGACACGGGGAAACTGAAACATACGCAGACTCAGGAGAAGAACCCGCTCCCAGATAAAGATGGTAAGTGCCACTCTATGTAACAAAGTTAATTATTTGAGGCATGTTAGTTACATTTGCTTGTTTTAAAATTATGCATGAGATTGCAGTAATAAATAGCTTATAAAAATATGTTAACATTATTGAAGTACTAACTTCTAAAGGTAGCTATATATACTGCTTAAATGTCGCCTGTTTAACTAAAATGTAACATTAAATGAAATTACATGTGATATGATAATTATCAGAAATAAATATAATTGCTTAAATGATGGTAAAGATAAAAATTTATGCCTGAATTGGAACTTCAACCTAGGCCTTCAGACTAATAGCAATGTAAAATTATCTAGGCCACTTCTCCTCCAAGTATGAAGTTATCTAGAAGTTATATTTAAATTTTAATACTTGCCAATACTGGACCAATTATTATTTTGAAAAGAAAAATTCATCATCATCAGCAGCATCAAGGATTAGTCCTTAAGGTCTGTTCCGATCTCGTGCTAGAATTGGTCTGTCCATCTTTTACAGGGTCTTCCTACATTTCTTCGTCCTAGTGGTTTGTAATGAAGAATCTGTTTTGGAATTCTATTGTTATCCATTCTACGGCATGGTCTATCCATTCATCACTGTATTATGTAATGCTATCTAATAGTTTGAATATATTTAGTTCACTTCGTATATTTTCATTTCATTTTCAATCAATTTGTTGTTGTATAGCTAGCCACACTCCTCAGAAACCTCATTTCTGACGTTTTTATTCTTCATTCCTGGTTTTTGGTTAAGACCCAATGTTCCGATCCATATAATAGTGTTGGAACCACCATTTTTTATAAAATTTTAAGTGTCTCCTTTCTAGTTCCTTTGAGACTTCGTTTTATGGTGCCACACATATAATTAAATTTATTTATTTTGTTTTCAATGTCTTCATTTTTTTCTATATGACACATTGTATCCCAGGTAATTAAAATTAATTTTTATATTTTTATTTTTGAAGAGAAAAACATATGCCTAGTCCAAGGTTTGAACCCAAGACCTGTAGCATTTTATGCTAATACTCTGCCACTAAGCTATCCAAGGCCTTCAATGTAAATCCAAATTTTTCTCTTATACATTTCAATTCCTGAGACCGCCAAAGGCTTGCAAACCTTTGCTTGGTGAGAAAAAGCAATGCTTGAACTAGGATTTGAACCCAAGATCTCTAGTTTCATAAGCTAGCATTGCTCTATCCAGGGCTTCTCAAGTCCAAATCCTGGTTCAAGAGTTAATTTTTTTCTTTTCAAAATAAAATTTTCTCTTAAATGTCACTTGCCCCAGCAGTAGTCAAGCATCATTCACAATGCAGTGGGTTGTTTTTAGGTTAACAAGACATTATGATGGGATTTTCGGTTTGCAATTATTTACAGAAGTTGTCTGTGTATATTGATTTACAATTTATGATAATTGTACAAAAGTGATTCAATACATTTTATTAAGAACTTTAATGGAGGGAGTTATGGGATTTGTGGTGAATGAATTGAAGCCAGGACATGTTTTTCTCAATGTCTCTCCCATTTCTACTGCTAGAAACTTCATTCCACCACTTCTCCGTACTGTGACATTTGCTCCTGTGATGGTCTGATCCTTTTATATCACAGACCTAGATGTCATCTCTTGACCTGGCAGACAGGAGTAAACAATTTATTATTGTCTGTTGCAAATTATAGTAAAATTAATTTAGAGTATTTTCATAAGTTTTTCTGTCCCTGTTTATGTAGGATATCCTTTTTTTTTTTCCTTTTTTCTTTCTTTTTTTTTTTTTTCCACAGTATGCATCACAATTTCATTAGAACACTTGAAGTGCATTTTTACAAAACCAAGTATCTGCTTCATTCAGTTTTGAGGTATCAAACAATTATTAATACACAATATTGGCAGTTATTGTAACTTAACTTTATAGGAATGATTGGACAGTTTTCCAACCAAGATTACGAAAAATATTTTACATTTAAAATCAGCTGTAAATTTATAGGATGACATTTTGTTAAAACTTCTACAAAATAAGTCTACAATAGAATGAATGAGTAGATAATGAGATTCTGAAAAAAAATCTGTTTTAAGACAAAATTGTGGGAAATAATTAAAGGCAAACTTAAAGTAGATTATAGGATACCAGGACTATTAAAAATGAAAAAGTAGGTGTAAAAGAGATGAATTGGGTTCATTGACAAGCCATTGTCCTGATGTTGACCTTCAGAGTTACTGTATGCATATACCGGTAAACATATTTATTATTTCAATGTATTAATTTAAATTTTAACATTTGCAATGGTGGACAATTTTTCTTTTCAAAATAAACATAGGCATGTGTAAAGATATAATAATACTTTTGTGAAATGCATGATTTGTGTTTTTCATGAAAATTGCTTGTATAAATAGTTTTTGTTTGTGCTTAATATTGTATTGTTGGCACAAGAATGAATGGGTAGCAAAATGCTGCTATTTTTGTTGTGGCAACTGTACATCCTCTGTAATGTTTATTTAAAGGAAGTGTAAACTGCACAGGAAATATTTATCAGTTTGAAGTTTTAATTTTTTTATCTGCTTCAGTTATTTTACAAAATGGTTAACTCCTGTGTCTGTGATCATTATGAATTTGGACTTTGCCTTTCTTTATTCTAGACCTTCATCAACATAATATTTGGTTCACTTTCTTGAGAATTTTCTTCCAGACTTTGTGCCAACTACCAACCAATTTCTGATTTCAAGTCCTCTGCTTTCCTGATAATATGACCAATCCAATGTAATGTAACTATTTTTAAGAACTTAACAATGTCAGGGTCTGTGAATACAGTTCATGATTGTATTCTTAGGTAACTATGGGAAATAACATTATAAGGTTCTTAGTTCAATGAATGAAGGAGTCACTTCTTATCTTACCTTATATATAATAAGGAATGAACAACAACAAAGAATCAAATTCAATATTTACAGGAAGGATACTCATACAGACAATTCTTCAGACACGTCTTCAGGTTTCAATCATATTGCGCATAACCATACAATTTTCAACAGTTTGATATCTAGATTATTATATGTTACACTAAATGAAGAAGATTTTAAGAAAGAATACAATCACATTTTGAACATAGCTTATTTAAATGGTTTTGGAAAGGAAATAAATAATTATAAAGAAATTAAAGAAATTCAGACAAAAAAAAAGTTTAAAAGAATACACCACTCTGCAATTTGATTCAAAGAAAGGAAAACAATTCAAGAAAATTATTTATCATCCTGAAATACATAACAAATTTTTAAAAAAATTCAAGAAATTCAATATTACATTGGCACCAATAAATAAATTTAGCCTTGGTAATCTATTAATAACTAATAAGAAATTGAACACTCCAGATAGTAAAAAAATGTGGAATTTATCAAATTAGTTGTAAAGACTGCAATAAGGTATACATAGGACAAAGAAAAAGGAATTAGACACTCACACAAAGGAATACTTTAGTAATATTGAATATGGTAAAATTGAAAAATCAGCTATTGCATGCAGCACATAGTTTGTTGGAGAGTCATACAATTGAAAAAGACTCTAAACTTTTAAAACATTTGGAAAAACTTTGGAATTGACAGTTTGGGATAATATGTATATTCAGAAGAACTAATTTAGATCCATGAATTTTGAAATTCCCAATGAGCAGGACTTGATCTCAAAGTTCATCAAATCAGCACCTGATGGCGACATCATAGATGAAGATTCAAATGAAAATCTGGTAGTCATAATATTGGCTGAGCCTGAGAGGGATCTCCTCTTTAAAACTGCAGTTCCCATGTTTAAAATTACAAGAAATATGAGGCAAGATACAAATTGACTCATTCATTCATGATTGTATTTTATTCACCACATTGACTGGTCCAAATATCCTCCTGAGGACTTCCCTCTCAAAAAATCCTCAGTTGTTCATTACTTTTCAACACTCACTACCATATGCAAGGACAGACCCTATTAGATATTGGAAGAAGGTCAATTTAGTTTTTCAGTTCATCAAATGTGATTTAACGCATTTTTGAGAACATTAATAGCATCTGCTAGCCAAGAAATTATTTTTTATTTCTTTTTCTATATTATTATGACAACCTGGAACATTGAATAAGAAAATATTATTATTGTTTGTTATAATTGTATTTAAATATTTAAATTCCTCTATGATTTCAAAAGTACAGTTCCCAATTTCTATCTTTTGGCTATTCTATGCCTCTGAATATTCAAATGGAGAACAGATTATTTTAGCTTTATGTTGGCCAATGTGATAACACATGTTTCCACTAAGGCAAATTACCGACATTTTTACTCACGTATAAGGGGATTCCATGCCAGGAATCCACCTACATTAATAGACAAGTTAGTGTGAGAAAATGGGCGAGTAGTGCACACCAGATTAGTTTAGCATTCACTTGTTTGTTAGCATATTTTTGTGATATGTTGGCTACACTGTCTGAGCAATGACTAATACATATTTTACGTTACAAATATGACAATTTTAGGTTACCTTCAGCTCAATTTCTCACTTCATTTTATGGCATTTTTCACTTTTTTTTTTTTGAAAAGGCTCTCAGGTAATTATTCACATATTTAATTTTAGGAAGTTATATTTTGAGGTTATTTTAATTATATTATTTTTGGTCTGGACATCTTACCTCAATATTAATGTTGATTTGTTCTTGGACATGTTTCAAAACAATTCTCTGTTTTATCTTCAGCTTTCCCAGACTGGTTTTATTTATGTTGCATTATGTTGCACCACCTGGATGTCGATGTCAGCTCCATCCTGTGGTTGGCCAAAGAACCTCCAAACAAGGCCACCCTCCATCGGAATATCAAAATTCATAACTCTGTTTCTGTTCTTCTGAATATAAATTTTTTTCCCAAATAGTCAGCTCGTTGTATTTTCTAACTGTTTTAATAATTTAGTGTCTGAATTTATATTATGTTTTCAGACCAAACATGAGCAGCAACTGCAGATTTTTCAATTTCTCCATTTTTGATATTTCTTATGTGTTCTTTGGTTCTAATTTTAGGTTTCTTTTTGTTTTCCCTATATATATCTTTTCACAACCCATGCATTCAATTTGATATATTCCTGACTTTATATTTTTATCAGTTTTTTCATTTTGTTGGTTTTTATTAGTTTATTTAAACTGTAGTTATTTTTTGGTGCTAATTTAATATTAAACTTCTCAAATATATTTTGAAATTTATTATGTACCCAGGGGTGATATGTGAATTTCCTATATTTTTTCATAGGTGGTTCTTCTTTTTCAAGATTACTTCTGTTTATCATTTTTGTTTTTTATACTTTTCTATCCTTTTATGTACCATTTTTTCATCAAACCCATTTTCTCTTGCTACTTTGATTATGTGTTTTTCTCATGTTTGAAATCTTCTTCGTTTAAGGGTAAGTTTACCAATCTATGAGTTAAACTATTAAAAGCTGCTAATTTATGTCCAATTGGATTGAACCCTGTTGATTTTATAAAATTTTCCATATGAGTTTCTTTCCTATGAATCCTGAATTCAATTTCTTCTTTTTCTCTTCGTTTGCTGACCGAATTTAAGATCCTTGGTACATAATAAATTTCAAAATATATTTGAGAAGTTTAATATTAAATTAGCACCAAAAAAATAACTTACAGTTTAAATAAACTAATCCACACCAACACAAATGAAAACACTGATAAAAATAAAAAGTCAGGAATATATCAAATTGAATGCATGGGTTTGTGAAAAGATATATATAGGGAAAACAAAAAGAAACCTAAAAATTAGAACCAAAGAACACATAAGAAATATCAAAAATGGAGAAATTGAAAAATCTGCAGTTGCTGCTCATGTTTGGTCTGAAAAAACATAATATAAATTCAGACACTAAATTATTAAAACAGTTAGAAAATACAAACGAGCTGACTATTTGGGAAAAAATTTATATTCAGAAGAACAGAAACAGAGTTATGAATTTTGATATTCCGATGGAGGGTGACCTTGTTTGGAGGTTCTTTGGCCAACCACAGGATGGAGCTGACATCGACATCCAGGTGGTGCAACATAATGCAACATAAATAAAACCAGTCTGGGAAAGCTGAAGATAAAACAGAGAATTGTTTTGAAACATGTCCAAGAACAAATCAACATTAATATTGAGGTAAGATGTCCAGACCAAAAATAATATAATTATTCACATACTGCAACAATGAATTTTGTATAGGCCAGTATGACCTCTTTCGATGATTTATTATTCATTTCATACATCTCAATCCATCCATAGTAATTCTGCCCGAGGGCAGGTCTTTAACTGCAATCATAGCATTTTCATGCTATGCTTTGCAGCTTTACTAGAGAATTATAGGTGTGGTAACTTCCCGTTGCTTTCCAACTGGTGAAGGAGATTGATGATAATGATAAGGATGATGGCCATATGATTTTGGGGACCGTTTGGGCCTTAAAGTTTTCCTAACATTTGTCTTACAGGTGAGGAAAAACCCCGATAAAAACCTCACCCAGAAAAACTGCCCTGACCGGGATCGAACCCGGGCCTGCTGCATGACAAGGCAGCATGCTACCTCAAGACCACAGCGGTGGACTCATACATCTCAATGATGGATAAATTATATTTGAAGAGAAAAATTATACACTCAGACTGGGGTTTATAATGCAATGTAAAATTCCCAATAATTTGTCTTCTTAATAAAGAAGCCGCCATTTGCAAGATTGAAGCAAAGGTTTGGTAGCATTTAGCACTCGGTAATTAACAGTGTATATAAGAGCAAAATTTGTGTTTAGATTTGAGTGCTCAGATAGCTCAGTCGGTAGTGTATTGGCCTAGAATCCTAGACTGAGTGTATAATTTTTTTTTTCAAATATAATTTATCCATCATTGAGATATATGAAATGAATAATAAAAACATGTTTCATACTTAAATATGGGGAATAACATTATGAGGTTCTTTTTTTGTAAATTAATGAGTCATTTTTTCACATCTTACCTCATATTTTATGTTTCTTTAAACATGGTAACTAGTTTTCAAGAGAAGGATCTCTCTCATTTTCAACCGACATTATGACACTGTCGGTTGAAAATGAGAGAGATCCATCTCTTGAAAACTAGTTCCCGTGTTTAAAGAAACACAAAATTTGAGGTAAGATGTGAAAAAAATGACTCATTAATTTACGAATAAAAACATGTACCTATTTTGATAAAATTCAATTTTTTATTTCAGAATCTTCAATTGATATGTACATAAAATTATAATCTTCACATAAACATTTATATATTACATTATTATTATTATTATTATTATTATTATTATTATTATTATTATTAATGATTGATGTGAGAGGCTGTATTGTGTAGATGATGTTGGTAGTTCTGCTAGCGCATATAATAACTATATTAATGAAGCTTTGCATGTGTTTTGCTTGGCATGTCAGTTGTGAAACAGGAGAAGGTTCATCAGAACATGTTAGAAGGAGTTGAACACTTCGACAGAGCAACCATGAAACCCACACTAACTCAAGAAAAGAATCCACTGCCAGATCCAGAAGGTAGGTGGCGTGGAGGTGGACATGTTTTTTGTTTGTAAATAACGCAAGGTAACCACAACTAAATATCAGCCTTGAGTATTAAAATCATCATCATGTTTGGCATAATAACCTAGGTCGAGTCACACCCTCCAGATCTCTCTCTTCCTGGTATCTGTCCATTAATTTCAAATTTGAAGTCTTTGGATAACTTCCAAGACTGACCAGCCTCATGGTCAAGTGGTCAGCGTTTCTGACTACTGTTTATGAAGTCCCGGGTTTGATTCCCATCAAACCATAGGAATTTTTCCTTAAAGGGTTGTTCCTGTGGTTGTCCACGGTCTGGAATTTAGGTTAAGTTTAGGTTAAGAACGTCCATGCTGTAACCAAGTGGTTAAGGCAAGAAGCCTTGGTGCAGAGCTATGGGATTTGCACTGGTTCGAGTCCCCATGGGGGAAGAAATTTTCTCATGGAATTTCAGTCAATATGGGACCGGTGCCCACCCGGCATCGTGAGGCGTTTGGGTAGCTACAATAAGTAGCGAATCCAGGTTGAGAAAACGAAGCTATAACGGCTGGGGGACCAGACATGCAGACCACATGTCACCCCTACACTGGCTAGATAATCATCTATGTCAGTGATTAACACATGTGGATGTGATGGCAGCATCCAGCTGATAGGCTAAGGGCCTTCTAGGCCTGTCGTGCTTGGAGTTTTTTTAGGTTATGCTTCATTATCATTTATCATCCATCAATCATCGAGGTAACGTAACTCTGCCTTCTAGGTGCCCCAACTTCAGAAGTGGGTTACAATTAAGCCAATGTCAGGAGAGAACACCGGTAATGTCAAAATAACAACCTGGGGCATTGAATAAAAAAAATACCCAAAACTACATCCATCTGCCTAGCTTCATATTTCTTCTTCCATCTGGATGGTCCATCATTATTTTTTTAATTGTTTCAGTATTATCCATTCTATGGATGTCTCGTGATCATGTCAGTCTAGCTATTTTTATATCTGTAACAATGTCTGATGATTTATACATGTGGTATAATTCCTCATTATATCATATTTACCATTCTATCCTTTCATGAATGGGTCCATATATTCTTCTCAGAATTTTTCTTTAAAAACCATATATTCTTCTCAGAATTTTTCTTTAAAAAATTCTGAGCTGAGCAACGGGATTTCTCACTTCAAAGAGCATTAAAATGAGCTATGTCCATTATGTCACATTACAAGAACACAGAACTTTCTTCTTAATACTGATTTAAATAATCTCTCTCTCTCTCTTTCTCTCTCTATATATATATATGTATGTATGTGGGGCATGCCATAGCATAGTGGTTACGGCACTGAGCTACAAGCCGGAGGATCAAGGGTTCAAGTCCCGTTGGGGTCAGGATTTTTAAACTGACCCAAACTCTCTGGCGGCACTATGGTCCTGGGGTCGACTCAGCCTCCAATGGAAATGAGTACCAGACGCTTGTTCTGGGGGTAAAGGCGGCCGTCACGCAGGGCTGACAACCCGACTGACATAAAGTGCCAATTGTCTAGAAAAAGTGGGAACCTTTTCCTCCTACTACCCCAAGGGCCGCCGGGTCTGTTGTGGGATCACTTTACTTCTTTTATATGTATGTATGTATGTATAAATCTTCTTCTTCGTCGTGCTCTACGACTTCCAGTGGAATGCCTTGGCCTTCTCAACTAGTTTATGCCATTTCTTCCTATCTTGTGCAGTAGATTTCAAATCAAAAATCCCCATCTCTCTCAAATCTTTAATTACGTCATCCTCCCATTGATCTTTAGGTCTTCCTCTTGGTCTTGTTCCCTGTGGCTTCCAATTAAAAATATAATTCGGCAATCTTCCTGTTGGCATTCTTAGTGTATGTCCAAACCATTGCAATCTTTTGGATTTGATGAAACTAACTATATTTTCTTTATTATTCTTGTGGTATAATTCGTTATTCCTTCTTAACCTCCAAGTTCCATTTTCCTTTACTGGACCTAGCACTCTTCTAAATATTTTCCTCTCAAACGTTAATAGTCTTAATTTATCTGCTTCTTTTAGTACCCAGGTTTCAGCTCCATAACATATGATTGGTCTTATTATTGCTCTATATAATTTGAATTTAACATTTTTTATATTAATTTGCTTTTGAATATATCGAAATTAGCAAAATATGCTTCATTCCTTTGCGATATTCTTGTTTTGATTTCTTCTTCAACAGTATTATTATCGTTTAGTATTGTGCCTAGGTACTTAAAGGAGTTAATTTGATCAATACAGTCATTATTTATAGTTAGTTCATTCAAATTTGTTTTATTTCTCATACATCTTAAATATTTTGTTTTATTTAGATTGATTACAAGCCCATATTTTATACTTTCATTTTTCAATTTGTCAAAGGTTTATATATGTATAAATAAATAAATAAATAAATATATATATATATAAATCAATGTGTCCTGTTTGTCCTTTATAGTCTTCTAAAATGTTCAACCTATCTGCGTGAAAATTTGTATATACAGGATTTCAGATGCGGCAAGTGTTTAGCCGTTATCTATTATGTTCTAAAATCATTAGGTGTAGGAGTTCACCTGAAACAAAAGTTTAAAAATCACTCTAGCGGTCACATTTTTCGATGTTTCAGAACAAATCCTATTAAAATAAACCGAGACAGGTAACATCCAAAAAAATGAGTGAAATCATTCAGTTAGAAGCGGAGGTTTACTTGAAATCCGAAATTAAAAACTACCTAAACGACTGGACCTATTTTGATCAATTTTTTTCTGTGTTTAAGTTGGTCCATGGATGGTTTAGATTTGCAATTGGCCCCGGTAGATGGCGCTGCAATCGGCTTATAGGCATTTTTTATGTTAGATGTATAGTCACCTGCATTACCGACATATTCTGCACAATTGCAAAGTGATGTCATAATGCACGCTTCTTGGGACAGAACAGATGACACTGAGGAGTTTTTTGCAAACTTATTAATTAATGAATTTTATGGTACAAAAGTACTTATATTTTTATTGTCCGGCCATGACATGAGAATTGAGCATTTGGGCAGGACAACGTCTGCCACTAGTATGTTATAAATAGTAATACAAAGAACAGATATTTTATTTGTTTTAATAGACAATTGGTAACACTAACTAACTAACTCACTGGCACTATCAAACCCATTGGTTCATGGCCGCGCGGACATAAGCTCTCCATACATCCCTATCCTGAGCCAATGTTTTCCAATCATCCCCTATATAATCTACTTCCCTCAAATCATAGTTAATGTTATTCTCGCATCTCATTCTTGGGCTACCCACTGGGAGTTTTCCCTCTGGTTTTCCTACAAGAAGCTGCTGTGCTCGTCTTTCATTTCCCATTTGTGCCACATGTCCTGCCCATTGCAGTCTATGAGACTTAACTGTTCTCAGTATATCTGGCTTCCTGTAAAGACCATGTAATTAATTGTTATGCAGTCTTCTCCATTCACCTGTCTGTTCATCTCTCTTTTGGTCCAAAAATGTTCCTAAGAACTTTATTCTCAAATACTCGTAATCTCCTTTCCTTCCTTAAAGTAAGAGTCCATGTTTCACATCCATATAATATAACTGGTAGAATAATAGTTTTATATATTTTCAGTTTAACATTTTTTGAAAGGAGTTGGGAAGTCAAGAGTCTCTGAAATGCATAATAGCATGCATTTCCAGAATTGAGCCTATGTTTAATTTCCTTGTGCATCTCATTCCTGTTTGTGATTATTGTTCGCATAACACTAGAAAAATAAAGTCATAAACAAAAATATACTCTTGAATTATCAGTAGATGTGTTCATTTGTAAATGCACAAAAAGTGGACATTGCACATTTTAATACTTAAGGGCTGATTGTTTGCTCACACATGACAATACATTATATAATGGAAATGATACGTAACAAATGTGACAAATTTTGAAGAAATGGCAGTAGAACCTGGAGATTTATGGTTGTGTGGACATACTCTCCACACACCCCAAAAGTCCTCAGTTAATATTTTCCAATCATTCCCTGTATATTTCATGTCCTCAGATTATGGTTAATCTTATTTTCCACCTCGTTCATGGCCTACTGATTGCTTTCTTTCTAGTTTTTTACAAGAAATTTCCATGCCACTCTTCATTCCTCCTTCGTGCCATAACTCCTGTCCATTGTAGTCTACGACACTTAACTGTTCTTATTACATCTGGTTTTGTATAAAGATCATGTAGCTCACTGTTATGAAGTTTTCTCCATTCACCTGATCGTTTCTCTTTGGTCCAAAAATATTTCTAAGAACTTTATTCTCAAATATTTGTAATATTTTATCCTCCCTTAAGTAGGAGATCATCTTTGCGTACATTTTTTTTTTTTTGCATTTGTTCCAGGTTGTCTTTTGACATTCCTGGTGTTCTCTCTTGGCATGGCGTACTTGTAACCCACTTCTGAGGTTGGAGCACCTGGAAGGTGGGGTTATGTTGCCCCGATGATATGATGGGTGATGATGATGATTAGTGGTGCACCAGGAGAGTCTCTAATCCTAAGCTTAATCTAGATGAATATGAGTGATGATGATTGCGATGGCCATATGATTTCAGGGACCATTTGGGCCTTAAAGTTTTCCTGACATTTGTCTTACAGGTGAGGAAAAACCCCGATAAAAACCTCACCCAGAAAAACTGTCCCGACCGGGGATCGAACCCGGGCCCGCTGCATGACAAGGCAGCACACTACCTCAAGACCACAGCGGTGGACTCTTTGCATACATATAACTGAAAGAATAAGTTTTATGTACACCGTGTCCATAAAGTGTTTCCAACATTACAACTTGCTATAAGATGAAAACTATAAAAGTTAGAGTTGTGTGGTTTGTGGCAGATGAAAGACAAACTCTCAAAGTTTGTAAAACAATGTCAGTGGATTTTCACATGTGCACCTCTTGTCGCCCGTAAAACATCTAATACAGTAGATATGGTACAATGTGTCTATTCATTATAATATCATGGTACCATAAAACACATGGTACCACAAACCACACAACTCTAACTTTTACAGTTTTAATGTTAGAAAGATTTTATGGACATGGTGTATATTTTTCAGTTTAATGTTTCTTGTGAGAGGAGAATTCAAATTATCTATGAACAATAATTACAAACAGGAATGAGATGCACAAATAAAGCACAGACTCAATTCTGGAAATTGATGTTATTATGCATTACAGAGATTTTCATCCCACCTTCTTTGAAAAAATATTAAACTGAAAATATATAAAACTGTTTTTCTTCCAGTTATATTATATGGATGTGAAACATGGATTCTTACTTTAAGGGAGGAAAAGATTGAGTATTTGAGAATAAAGTTCTTAGGAAACGTTTAGAACTCTGATAAGCAGGTGAATGGAGAAAATTACATACATGAACTTTATGTGAAACCAGATGTAATAAAAACAGTTAAATCTGATAGGTTTAGCAGGATTTAAGATCAGCAGGACATGTGGCATGAATTTGGTATGAAATAGGCACACAAAAACTTTGTGTAGGAAAACTAAAGGGAAAGAGCCTTGTCTACCTACAATGGCTTAACAGCCCAATGTTAAGACTTTGCTTCTCCTTCGTTAGGAGTTACTAGACCAAGTTAATTTAGTTATGCTTATTTCCCTACAGATATCATGAATGGTATGAGACATCTAGTAGGCAATTTAGGAATTACTAGGATCGAAAAAGGTTGATAAATTTTGCCCAGAGGCATTTTATCATTCAGGCTTAAGGTTCTTTTACGAGTCTGAAGATTTTCAGAATTGAGATACATAGCTTAAAATTCCTCCCAGAGGGCTTGCTCCTTGGATTTTTCCATCCGAAAATAAATCCATCGACCTGGCTGGACTTGAACATGTGACTCTTGACCAGAGGCAAGGAACATAATCACTAGTCCACTGGAGCCAGTGAAACATCCCACTAAAATGTAGAATAACATTAACCATGATTTGAGGGAGGTGAATTATACAGGGAACGATTGGTAAATATTAGCTCAGAATAGGGATGTATGGAGAGATTGTCACATGACCATTAATCTCAGAGTTGAATAGTGCCAGTTTGTTAGTTAGTTAAAATGCATTAAATTATTAAGCAGTATATGTTTTTAATTATAAAATAAATGGTACATTTGAATTTATGCTCTGAATGAATATAAAACACATGTAGAATACATTGCGATATATATCTAATGTATTATGTATGTTTCCAGCAATTGAACAAGAAAAGGGGAAGCAGAATCTCATTTCTGGAATTGAAAATTTTGACACCAGTAAACTGAAGCATACGGAAACTCAAGAAAAGAATCCACTCCCCACGAAAGAAGGTAAGAAGACTTATTTCTGCTAACTAAATATATAAATGTATTAACTCACCTCATATTTTGTCTTCTTTGTAGATTGTTTCAGAATTATTTGGAAAGAAATATTATGTTCGAACCAGGAATCGAACCCCAGATCTCTGACTCTGTACATCAGTGCAATAACTATTATGCCATTAAAACTTTCGATAGGAACGTCGAATTTCTTTCCACTTATGCAATTCTCCTTTCATCTGAAGGCCGATAGCTATCATTATCAACAATGCCATCTGACGACTTCTATTCAAAGTATTTTTATTAAGAATTTAAACATTACTTTTAAGTGGTAAGGCTTGTTATTTTCATGTTATCTCTTGAATTAACATTTTCCAGAATTGGATACAGAACCTTAGGGGTCCCCATCTAGGGCAAATGTGAATGGTAACCACAAAGTGCCCAAGCTGAGCTAAACATTGCTTCCACTTCCTCTCTTGGCTAATTCATGTTTTTTCAACTGTGATAGGAGATATTTTCCTACTTTCATTCCTTTCTATTGATCTATCTAATTCTTACAACCTCATGGGCACTCACCTTGATTTAACCTTGTTATTGACATACTAGTTAATTAACAAACTAAAAAAACAAAAATTGCCCACATAGGCTGCATGTACGTTAATGCAGCCCCTTTGCAACTTCTACACAATATGGATTTTTCTAAGCATAAGTATACAATGGATTTGTGTCATCAGTTACAGCTAGATACATGTAATGAATAATAAATGAAGAATTGGATATAGTTTTATTTTAAAAAGAAAAATTATGTTTGAACTGAGAGTCGAATGTAATTTTTCTTTATAAAATAAAACTATATCCAATTCTGAAAAATGTTAATTTAAAATATAACATAAAAAATGGTATCAGAATTATTTAATCTTCAGTATTTTCACAGCCGTTTTTCTGTTGTGGTGATGCCGTGTTTGTTCCTCCATCTGTTGGTAGACTGATGAACCCCCAAATCAAATCATATTCCCTGTCATTTTCAAAATTTATTAAAATCTCCTTGGTTTTTTTTAATGTAGATTTTTTTTTCAAAACTGTGTGTTATTTCAATTTTCAATAGTCTGACACACAGATTAGTAATCATACCCATGAACAGGAAGAATTAGGATAATGGAAAAGAATACATAATTAACGTAGCAATAGAGAATGAGTTTGAAGTAAGCATGATACGGAAAATAAATGAGTTTAAAAGACAAAAATTAATCAATAAAAGTACACTTCAAAAAAAGAAAAAGAAGAAAATATAAAATCCAAGAAGTTTATATATCAACCATTGAAGCACCACAAGTTTTAATTTTTTTTCAAAAAGTTCAACATAAGATTGACACCGAAAAATGACTTTACTCTCAATAGATTAACCAAATCCAACAAAAATGAGAAAATGGAAGATGAAAATAGAACAGAAATTTATCATAAGTAATGCCACGAGTGATTTCCAATTTATCTAGAGAAATTGGATATCAAGAGTGGCATTTGTTAGGACTATTTAACGAATAAAATTAAGCTGTTTACTCACAAATCATTATTTAAATATAGTTATTTTAAAATATTTATATATTTAATGTAAATGGCGATGTTTGAAAACAAATGAGAAACGATAGGTACGCTTCTACTGCTTCTTTTGTTTATCACTGCAACCAGATCATATTATTTATTGCCAAAGGAACGCAATATTGTAAGGAGGAGCTTTCTTTAATATGGTAATTATAACACTGATAAATATTTGGTGAAACACGACTCTGATTGGTTGTAAAACAGAAATCATTGAAACGTGATTGGTCATTGACTCCCATTTGGGGCATGAGTTAAATAGTCATAAGTAATGCCACGAGTGATTTCCAAATTATCGATAAATTCACGACTCACGAAGTGAGGAGTGAATTTATCTAGAGAATTTGGAAATCAAGAGTGGCATTTGTTAGGACTATTTAACGAATAAAATTAAGCTGTTTACTCACAAATCATTATTTAACTATAGTTATTTTAAAATATTTATATATTTAATGTAAATGGCGATGTTTGAAAACAAATGAGAAATGATAGGTATGCTTCTACTGCTTCTTTTGTTTATCAGTGCAACCAGATCACATTATTTATTGCCAAAGGAACGCAATATTGTAAGGAGGAGCTTTCTTTAATATGGTAATTATAACACTGATAAATATTTGGTGAAACACGACTCTAATTGGTTGTAAAACAGAAATCATTGAAACGTGATTGGTCATTGACTCCCATTTGGGGCATGAGTTAAATAGTCAGATAAAATGTGGAGTTTGTGATAAAATCTACACAGAGATAATAAAAAGAAATTTGAAAACTACAGTGAAAGAAAATCTTAGGACATTAAAAATGGAGAATTAGGAAAATCTGAAGTAGCTGCTCATGCTTGGCCAGAAAAACATAATATTGAAAGAAAAGCTACATTCATAAAAATGTAGAAAACCTGAAGAACTCACAGTTTGGGGGGAAAAAAATTATTTATTTATCAAATGACAGGAACTGGCAATAATGCCATTTTCCCTTTAGCCTCCCAGTAAAGTTCACAAAATCCTGTTTTCTTTGTGCTTCTTGGCTCAGCTGTGGACAGTGGAGCAGATGTTGTTGCTTCATTTCCTGGTGGGGATCAGCACAAAGTAGTCAGCTGGTGGATGGATACATTCCCAATCCGTGGAGGTGATGGGGGAAAGAGTTGTCCCATCATCAGCCTGAATTTGGCAACAACTTTCTTATGTCCCTTCAGATTTGAGAAAAAATCATCATCATCATCATGAACAAATTCGTTTTAGGCCATGTGGCCTGTACGGTAAACCTAGTGAAGATGGTCTTGATCTTTCCACCAATGTTTTGGTCTTCCTTGGTCCCTATGTCCAGTTGGGGTATATTGGAATGCCAATTTTGGAAGTCTATTTCTTGCCATTCTCCTCAGATGATTTTTCCATTCTTGTTGGTATCTTTGTATATCTTCATTTAAACTTGTTACTCCAAGTTTTCCTCTCCTTTGGTGATCCAGTCTATTAACTCCTAACAATGATCGTAAGAAGCGCATTTGACTTACTTGAAGTTTATGAGAGTTTCTTTTATTTAAAATCCAAATTTCACTTCCGTATTTTAGAGCAGCTTTTGATGTGATGTTATGTAATCTTAGTTTTGTCTCTGTTCTCATCTGTTTACCAAAATGTCTTCGTATTACTCCATTCATTTTATTATATTTTTGTAATTTTGAATCAATGTCACTCTTATACTCTGCAAATACACTTCCTCATAACAGGCCTTGGCCTAATACTTGGAAGGAAGAAGAAATACACTTCCTAAGTAAGAGAAATCTGACACTTGTTCTATAATTTTTCCATCAATCTCAATTTCACCCGTTGTATGTTTTTTCCACACATTGCCATTGTTTTGGATTTTGAAGTGGAAATTTTCATATTATATTTGCTGGCAATTTTGAATAATTGATACGCTGCTATTTGTAAGCTATTTTCATTAAAAAAAACAAAAATAATAAATTAATGAATTTTGAAATTCCCAGGGAATGTAATTAGATTAGGAGGTTCATCGGTCTAACAACAGATAGAGGAGGAAGCACTGCATTACAATGACAGGACAACACTGGTTGTGAAAATACTGGAGATGGGATCATTTTGAAACCGATATAAAAGCAAGACAAGATATGATGTGAGGTGACATATTAATATCTAGTTACTAATACCTCATAGTATTACTTCCTACATAGTTTTAAACTTTCCACTAGTTGATAAAAATTTAGATTGCATTTTATCACATATGTCATGTTTTCACAAACATGAAATATAACATTATCAAATTAACTAATTTAAAATTTAAAATATAATTCTTTCCAGCTCAGTTCATATCCCGTCTTCTAATTAGACCAGTTTTGCAACTTTAGTGGTTACATCTTCAGTAGTTACATGACCAATGTTCTAATTATTAAATAGTTAGATTTCTATTATTTATTTTTTATTTCACTCACCTCATACTTCATAACTCCTCGCATACCCAGGGTTTCGTCACATCATTTGTGACATTCTCAATGCTGTGTCACGTTCACAACTGACGTCCAACGGCCTTCTATCCTGCAGACTGACCTCCACGCCATCTGATGGCTGACCGATGAACTTCCAAATCAGTCCTCTCTCCTTATAACCGGGTATTTCAAAATTCATAGTTGTATTTTCATTCTTGCATATGTAAATTTTTTCCCAAATTGTGAGTTCCTTCGGTTTTTCCACTTGTTTAAGTAATTTTGTTTTGGTTTCTATTCTATGTTTTTCTGACCAGGCATGTGCAGCTATTGCAGATTTTTCAGTTTCTCCATTTTAACATTTCTGAGGTGTTCCTTTAATCTCGTATTTAGATTCCTTTTCACAATCTTTTCACAATCTTTACAATTAATTTGATAAATTCCCGATTTTTTGCAGTCTTCAATCTTTTCATTTTTGTTGGTTTTTATTAAATACCTAAGCTGTAATCATTTTTCGGTGCTAATTTAATGTTGAATTTGTTGAAGATCTTTTGAAACTTGTCAAATACTAAAGGATGGTATGTGAACTTCTTGAATTTTTTTTACCAATATTTTTATCTGTCTGAAGAGTACTTTCATTAATCATTTTTTGTTCTTTAAATTTATTTATTTTCTTATGTATCATCTCCTCTTGAAAACCATTATCCTTCGCATTTTTTATGATGTGTTCTTTCTCTTTATTGTAATTTTCTTTGCTCAATATAACATAACTTAAGTTAGATTTCTATTAATCACCTCATAATTATAGATTTTTTGAAGATTATAGTTTCGATACGCTAGTATCATTGTCAATTCCGTCTATCTGTTGAATTGGCAGTTGGTGCTCCCACTGTTGGCCGACTGTTGAACTTCAATAAGGGAGCAGGACTTAACCTATAGGATCATCAACTGCCAATTCAACAGTTAAGTGGAATTGACAATGATACGTAGCATATCTTCAAGAAATCTAAAATTATTAGGTGAGTCGTAAAAATCTTAATCATTTATTAATTAAATAAACCTCATATGTCACTTCCTTTAAATATTAAGACCAATGTTCTATTGTGAACAAAAGTGCTCCTGGAAGATGTAAACACTAAGGTTCTGAAACTGGTCTAATTAGAAGACAGGATATGAGGTGAGGTGCAAACAATTTTATTTTAAATTTTTAATTAAACCTTGTAGTGATATTTCCTACAATAGTTCAAATTAACTCAGTTTTATTTCTTGCTTCATCAGTCAGTACTTGATGTTTTTATTATTAATTTAAGATATTTCATTGAAGGATAAATTAAATTTGAAGAGAAAAAATTAATTTATCCTTCAATGAGATGTGTTAAATTAGTAATAAAAACATCAATAGAAGCCCTACTGGCTTTTAAAAGTAATCTTTAAATTCCCAATAAAGTCTTCTTAATAAAAAAAGCTGCCGCTTGCAAAGATAAAGCCACAGCTTCAAGCATTTGGTATGTGGGAATAACAACATATATATGAGAAAAATTTGCATCTAGATTGGAACTCACCCTGGTAGCTCAGTTGGTAAGAGCATTGGTATGGTAAACCAAGGGTCCCGGTCTGGGCAAAAATTTTTCTCTTCAAATTTAGTTCAGTACTTGCTTATGGCTTTTTGAGTTTAGCCTCTCCTTAGCTAGGAGTTACTAGACTAAGCATAATTCTGTGGCATTACGGTAAAATTATGTAAGTCCGATTTTAGTGATTTATATTTATAGATTAGAAATACATTTCTTCCTCTATCATAAGGGTAAAGTTCTTAAGTGATAGCTATTTTCTTATAGTTGATATCTCTTGGTCAGAAGTAATACAATTAATGTTATTTGAATAAATAAGTTGGGTCTGCCATCATCTTACCTCATATTTAATTATTTATTATAAGACATGTTTCCAAGCACCTTTGCTCCATCTTCAGTTGATACAGACTATTTTCATAATAAGTTATTTGAATATTAATAAGCTCTCATAAAAATGATGTTTTCAGACTCATATATGTTTACCTTGTGACCACAAAATTTAGTTGTGCTTGTTTCCATACATATGTCAATGAGTTGCATGTGATCAGCAAAGCAACTCAATAAGACATCTTAGTAGCTATACCCCAGCTGCCATATCTCTGACTCTGAAGTGTAGGTTATACAAGGGGTAAAAGGAGAATTCGCCCTCTACTGCCAATAAGGAAATGGTTGTAGTGAGAGTAGATGTCTGCCACAACCAATCACTACTCTTGACACAGCTGTAGGGCGCTAATAAGGTTTGAAATTGCTGAGATATTGTCAACTGTATGTCTGTTAACCGCATATATAAAATGGCTACTCCCACTGAATATCCATATCGGCAACACTGCTGTGAAAATGTCAAGGCCGGAGAATCAGTGGCTGCAGTATAAGTGGGCTATTACTAGGCTGATGAAGGTTGGTAAATTTTTGCTTAGAGGCCACTTTTTTAAGCTTAAGGTTCTTTTACAAGCCTGAAAATCCCTCCTGGAGGATATGTTCCTTGGATATTTCCATTCTACAGAATTCATCTACCCCGGCTGGATTTGAACCTACAAACCTCAGGACTAGTGGCAAGGAATATAATCACTAGACTGCCGCAGCTGATATCAGTTTGATAAATTATCTAATTCCATGGCACAACAGACCTAGAGCTAATGTTTTCCAATCATCCTCTGTATAATTACTTTCCTTAAATCATTTTAATGTTATTCTTCCACCGCATTCATGGTCTACCAACTGGGTTTTTTCTCTAGGTTTTTTTTACAAGATGTTTCCATGCCCACTATCATTTTCAGTTCATGCCACATGTCCTGCCTATCACAGTCTGAGACTTAATTGTTCTTATTACATCTCATTTCCTATAAAGAGCATGTAGCTCACTGTTATACAGTCTTCACTAACACGTGTCTGTTCATCTCACATGGATCCAAAAATTTCCCTAAAAACTATTATCAAATACTACACTGCAGCCACTGATTCTCCGGCCTTGATGTTTTCATGACAGTGTTGCTGATATGGATATTCAGTGGGAGTGGCCGCTTTATGTATGCGGTTAGCAGACATACAGCTGACAACATCTCAACAATTTCAAACCTTCTAGCACGCTATAGCTGCGTCAAGAGCAGTGATTGGCTGTGGCAAACATTCACTTCACTACAACCATTTTCTTATTGGCAGTAGAGGCTGAGTTCTCCCTTTACCCCTCGTACAACCTAAACTTCAGAGCCGGAGAATCGGCTGAATCTTTTGAATTTCTTAAAGTAAGCATCCATATTTCATATCCATATAATATAACTGGGAGAATAATAGTTTTATATGTTTTTTAGTTTAATGTTTTTCAGAGAAATTGGACGTCAAAAGTCCCTGTAATGCATAATAGCACACAATTTCCAGAATTGAGCCTATGTTTAATTTCCTTCTGCATCTCGTTCCTGATTGTAATCATTGTTCCTAGGTATTTGAATTCAGCCACTTCCTCAAAATTTCCTTCATTTGTCATTAACTGTCCTCTTCCATTATATACTGTATTTTTATGTGTGAACATATATTTAGTTTTATTGATGTTTACTTCCAGTCCCAATTTCTTAGTGTTATTCTATAGAGCATGTATGTTGGCCCTTGTATGTTGCATTGGCTGTGATTGTTGTTAATATATATTTATCTTAATAAATAAGGTGAATCTGGAGTCATCTTACCTCATAACTTGTTGTGTTCTATTTTAACATGTTTTGGTATATCATGTATACTATCTTCAGCTTTTCCGATTGAGGGTCTTTCCACTTTTCAGCGGTTGCCCTTTTACCAGCCGGCTGCTGGCCCTTCACATCCACATGTGTCAAACACAGAGGTAGATGATCAACAGCCAGTGTAGGGGTGACATGTGGTTAGCATGTCGAGTCCCCCAGCCTTTATAGCTGGTTCCTCAACCTGGAGCCACTACTTATTGTAGCTACCCAATTGCCTCACGATGCTGGGTGGGCACCGGTCCCATACTGGTCGAAATACCATGAGAAAATTTCTTCCCCCATGGAGACTCGAACCAGCGCAAGTCCCGTAGCTCTGCGCCAAGGCTTCCTACCTTAACCGCTCGGCTACGGCGCGGGACATCTTCAGCTTTTACAGACTGTAAAAGTTGATAATGATATACATGATATACCAAAACATGTTAAAAAAGAACACAATACTTTTTGAGGTAAGATGACTCCATATTCACCTTATTTATTAAGAAGAACCTCATAATGTTACTTCCTAATTTAGTTTATTAATATGTTTATCTTTAATAGTGAGTGGAGAACATATTTTTAACGACTCACCTCATATAATTACAAATTTCTTTGAAACCGCCGGTATCAAAGAAATGTAATTATATGAGGTGAGTTATTAAAACTATGTTCTACACTCACTATTAATGATATAACCTCATAATGTAACTTCCTAATGTAGTTTTATTATATGTTTATCTTGTTTCAGTGATCGACGAAGAAAAGAAAGCATAAGCTGTGCTAAGTCATTGGAAGCCTTCGGGTGAAAACAACTTGAAGAGAAGGAATTTCTCAACCAGCTCAATTGGGATCATCTGTTCTTATTATTTTCTCCTCAATTTATTATGTTAATATTTATAAAAGATTTTTCTTATCCGGCCATTAGACAACGAAAGGAACTAATTTGAAAGACAAAGTGCTTCCACGTATCGTATAACCACCAGGGCAATGTCTTATGTAATTATTATTATGAGCCTGGTGTTGTGTGTGTTATTTGCATGAGTGGATACATCAATTTGTATAATCAATACATTTGCTTCAATAAACATAAGTGAATTCTACAGCTTTTATTAATCATCAATGTTGATCAATTCTGTGGTGAATACAAATGGGTATTCTGAATAAAGCTGCCTCAACCCATGTATTGGATTTAGTAAATAACAGTGGGAAATACCCTATCATCATCATCATCATCATCCATGCAAGTATTAGGCCATGTGGCCTGTTACGATCTCAAAGAGGAATTTTCCATCCAGCGCATTTTTGGACGTCCTGGCGATCTTTTGCCTTGGGGATAGTAACAAAGCATGGCTTTTGGAATTCTATGAGATGGCATTTGTTGAAGATGGGTTTTCCAGTTGTTCTGGTAGTTTTGTATATGGTAGAGAATGGGTTCTACATTCAACTCTTGCATAATTTCATCATTTCTTTTATGGTCCCACTTTGTATAGCCTACTGTATGGCGCATAAATCACATCTCATTTGGTGTTATTCCATCCAAGGCTTGGTTTGAGACTTGAAAGCAAATATAAATTTTTCACCCAATGGGTTGCTGGCCCGGAGGGGTATTATTGTAGGGTCCAACTAATGTAGCATTTCCTCTACATTAAGGTGATGTGGTTATACCACCAGTAGTTGGTCCTCAGAGCCTCATTTGTAATAGCAGGTTGCACCACGAGCAGGTTGAGGATGAGATTTGGATGGGAGAGGTGATGAAATACACATCATTATTCCTTACAACCCTATACCTAGCAAAATTGTTTTGAACGATGAAATTTTAGGACAAGTAAATGAATTTAATTATTTGGGTTATAATTTAACATTTCAAGATGAAGCTGATATAGCAAAGAAAATCACAAATTTCACAAAAACAATGGAGATAATTAATAGTACACTGTGTCCATAAAGTGTTTCCAACATTACACTTCCTGTAAGATGAAAACTATAAAAGTTAGTTGTGCGGTTTGTGGCAGATGAAAGACAAACTCTCAAAGTTTGTAAAATAGTGTCAGTGTACTTCCACATGTGGAAAACATCTAAGCGATATTCAATTTCTCACCATACAGTAGTTCTGTGCACGGGGTATACCTAAATTTTTTTCACTACTGTTAAACTTTATAAAAAAACTGGCTATATTGAACCCATAGGTTCATGGCCACACAGACATAGGTTCTCCACACATGCCTGACCAAAGCTAATGTTTTTCCAATCATCCCCTGTATAATCTACTTCCTTTAAATAACTTGTGATAAAAAGGAACAAAACTTATGCTAGACAAAAAGAACAGAAATAAGGTTAAGGATGAGTTATTTTTATTAGGTGTTTTAAAAATTATAGTATCTAAAACTTAAAAATGAAAAACTGGAAGTAGCATTATTCAGAATATCCATTTGAAATATAGATCAACATAATCAAGTTGGTAACAATTGAATGTTTGTATGAAAATATACTCATGAGCTTTTTAAAATAAAAGTGCTTTATATAACATTTTGAAATTTTTTTATAAAATGGGGGAATTCTTTTTAAATTTAGCACTGAGGTATTAAAAATAGAAAAAAAAATCCTAATATATTTTCATATAGGTTTTGCACTTTTAATAAAATTGCATTTCTTCTCACTTTATTGGGATTAACATTGGTACAGCGAGCAAGTTCAGGTTTTTATATTATATGAGATAAATTTCTGCTCAAGATGTCTATTGATGACTGTCTCATTTATGTGGGGACTTATGGGAAGACAATGGGTCTCAAGTGGTAAAAATTTTGAGAAGTGCATATTGCCTATGTCTAGTGTTGGCTTAAAGTAGGCCCATATTTTGGCATGTTAGCAAACTTTTGCATTGGGTTTGTTACAATCGTCACAAAAAGTGGACAGCTGAATTTCTATTTGTTTTAAAATGACGTTCGGGAACATCAAAGATTGAAACATAAAAAAACAAATCTGCAGATGGTGCACAAACATGAAAAATATTAGGTTGTCCCATATGTGGAGCTTGTTTCCAAAAAGTACCAAATCCATGAGACCATATTTTACAGAAATTGAGAAAAACATACTGTGTCCATACAACTTAAATAATATTCATATTTAAAGAGAAAAATTATACGCTCTCTTTAAATATGATTTATCCATCATTGAGATGTATGAAATTAATAATAAAAACATCTTAAATAATATTACTGATTATTAAGGTAGAATTTTTATCACTCACCTCATATCAATATGAGGTGAGTGATAAAAATTCTAACTTAATGAATATACCTCATAGTGAGAATTCCTAAAATAAGTAATTACTGATTATATTAAATTAATGTTGGGAAGTAAACATTATGAGATATAATCATTAAAATTCATTGGAGAACATTTAGTTTAAACAACTCACCTCATAGGATGCATGCTTCCATGATACCGCAGTTTCAAACACAGTAGTGTTCATCCTCAGCCATAACTCCGACTGACAAAATTCTTCGGCCATCAACTATTCTATTGTTGCCATCTTCAGTGCTGCCATCTATGGTTGAATTTATGGACTTTATTTACTTTGATTTCGAAGTTCATAAATTCAACCATAGATGGCAGCACTGAAGATGGCGACAATAGAACAGTTGATGGCCAAAGAATTTCGTCAGTCGGAGTTATGGCTGAGGATGAACACGACTGTGTTTGAAACCGCGGTATCATGGAAGCATGAATCCTATGAGGTGAGTTGTTTAAACAAAATGTTCTCCGATGAATTTTAATATTACTGATTCTTTCCTTACATATTATTTTAGTGTAGACAATCACAACAACATCACTTGGAAAGATATTTGACTTATTATTAAGTTATTAATAAAATAAAAATGGATTTAGTACTTTTTGGCATGAATCTTTTATCAAGACTTCTGCAGCATGTTCTACTTTTCTTCTGCCGACATTTAAATTTGACAGAAAACTACTGCGACAGATTGGCATGTTTCCTTCATTTGTTGGAGCAAAATAAGTTATTGCACACTCCCTCATTTTCCACTTGGTTTGGTTGTCTCCTTTCTGGTTGTTTTACGTCATTCAGAGATGTTAAAAAATTTCTTTGACTTATAGCATCTTTATTTTGCCAATTTATCTTGTTTATATTGTTAATATGTGCATCACTTAGCTTTAAAGCCATACAGAAGTTAGTATCATGCTTACAATTTATCCTCGGTTTCTTTCAAGCATGTTTGTTGTATCGTTCTGTCTTCAGTTTATTTCTTTTCCAGTTTTCTTCTGACCTCACTCGTTTCCTTGGTTCATTAGTAGGAACTGGTTCTTCCATATACTCATCAGATATATCACTTTCCATGTCGAAAATGTAATTTAAAAACCGAAAATAAACCTAGGTTATTAAATCTTAGAAACAGACTAAAGCAATAGTAGCCATTACAATAACAAGTGTCACGTGACTCGTTCAGCCAATGAGAGTGCTGGCGAATACTGTGACGTATGATTTTCATCATGAAAACAGCCAATAAAAAATTAAATATGTGGTACTTTTTGCTGTGAAACCATATATTTAGAGACCTCTGTGAAAGGGATTTGGTACTTTTTGGCTTTAATAGTCATGCCAATACATTCTTCAACTATCCAAGAGTGTGCTGCCACCTATAACTCAATTTTGGAATTTTGTGGATTTGGTACGTTTTGGAAACAAGTTCCACACATGTAATGTCAGTTTTTAATGTAATGTTGTGTTTCTAAAAAAAGGAGTATGACAAGGAGATTCTCTTGCATGTCTACTTTTTAATATTGTCCTTGAAAAAGTGATAAGAGATGCAGGTCTTAATATAAGGGGAACCATCTTTCATAAATCTGTGCAAATTCTTGCATATGCCGACGATGTAGATATAATAGGGAGAAGTCATTTAGCCATGAAGAATGTATTTATTAGCCTGGAGAAGGCAGCGAAAAGAATAAATCTTAAAATTAACCAAGTCAAGGCAAAACATATGTTGGTGATTAAAGGTAAATGTGAAGCTTGCCCATCTAATTTGGAAGTTGGCGCATATAATTCATAGCTTTATATATCTTGGATCTGAAAATTGTAGAAATGACAATTTGGCTGAAATTCATCTATGCATCATGGCTGCAAACAAATGCTGTTTTGGACTCAGGAAAATATTTAGATCTCAGTTTACATCTAGAAAGACAAAAATACTCATGTATAAGGTTCTCTTTAGACCAGTGTTAACATATGCATCAGAAACTTGGACCATGTTGAAATCTGATGAGGAATTATTAGGGCGTTTTGAAAGGAAGATATTCTGATCCATTTTTGGTGCCGTGAAAGAAAATAATGTATGGAGAAAGAGATACAATAATGAATTGTATAAACTGTACAAACAGCCAGATATTCTAAATATTATTAATTAAATAAAAATAAAACAGTTTTGGTTTTCAGATTTATAATTTTGAATTTTGTTAAAATTAATAGATTGGCCGGCTGGACACGTTATTCATATGGACAGCAAAAGGATTTCAAAAAGAACTTACAATGAGCAACCTCTATTGGCTATAAAAGTTGTAAGACCTAAATTAAGATGGGAGGATAGCATAATTCAAGACATTAAGATTTTCAAAATAAGACTAGAAAAATTAAGCTTAGGACGGGGAAGTCTGGTATAAGCTTCTGAAGGCGGCGAAGGCCCACATGGGGCTGTCAAGCCATTGATGATGGTGATGATATGTGTGTGTAGGTGTGATTCATTGGCAGTTTGTTACAAACAGATGTGCAGTCGATGTGGATCTTTATTCTCAACAACTGGAATGAGCTCATGAAATAAATTGAATATCCGTGACAAAAATTCAGGAATTGGGAGAAATTGAACTGCTACTGCATCCAGCATATAGCCCTGATCTTGCATATTCAGATTATCATCTGTTTTGATCCATGGCTCATTTCTTGCATAAAAATTTGAAGCTGTGGAAATGGATCTCTCTGATTCTTTGCATGAAAAAACAGAGACTGGTACCATGTCGCGAGATAATGAACCTCGTTGAAAGATAGATCAAGAATCTGATGCTCTATTTTGAAGAGTATTTTAATTTGTTGTCAGAAAACATTATAAATAAAATTTTAATTAAAAAATACATATTATTTATGAGACATTATTTGTGACAAATTATAAAACACTATTTTCTACACTGTCCGAAGAAAGTCACAACCATTCAGTTGAATGGTTTCTAAATACTTCCCCTGCAGAACAGAGATATTGAGAACCACCTATAATCACATTTTGAAGTTTTTAACCCATTCACTTCAGGTTTAAATGCTCAATACATTTTCCCAGGAACTGGACTTAAGTTACTGTAAATTATATTGTCTTTTCAGACATTCAAAACAAACAAAAAGTAATGGTACTTGAGTTCACAATAAGGGTGAAGGCAAAAACACACACTCCTCTACTATTAATAAATGTTAACAAAAGATCACCCTGCCAAGGGATGTACAAAATATATAACAGCAGAGTTAAGCGAGTGTACTCGTCTTTTGAGATGAATGGGTTAAATACTGATATTATATTTGATGTGATTAATTATTTTAAGGAATTAAGCAAATGTTTATTTGCCTGTGTTTTTATTATTAATTTAACGCTTCTCACTGAAGGATAAATTATATTTGAAGAGAAAAAAATTCGAGTCATTGTCTGGGTGAGAATTTTCTCTTCAAATATAGTTTATTTGCCTGTTTATCAAAAAAAACTTGTGACATCACTATTGATATTCAAATGTTAGTCCATGCTGAAAAACGTTAATTTTTACTCTATGGTGGAAACATGGTTAGATGTAATCTTCAGAATAAAGCTAAAATGGAATTAATATTAAATTGCAATGGTTAAATACTTGCAACAGCTATGGTTCAACATCAAATTTAGGGCACCTACTTGGACTATTTGTTTTGCAACAATGTCTTAATGGATGGGCATATCAGGAATTCAATGTTTTTAATATAAATTTAACATTTCTCACTGAAGAACAAATTATTTTTGAAGAGAAAAATATACACTTAGACTGGGGTTTGAACCCAGGACCTTTAGCTGTATATTTTAATAGCTCTGCCACTGAGCTATCTAAGGCCTCCAATCAAAACATACATTTTTCTCTTATATATTTTAATTCCCGAGAGCGCCAAAGGCATGTGAACCGTTGCTCAATACACAAATGGCGGCTCTTATTTAAGATTGTTAATGGGAATTTTAACATTACTTCATAAAGATAGTAGAGCTTCTTTCTATGTTTTTATTATGAATTTAATATTTCTCACTAAAGGAAAATTTATATATGAAGGGAAAAATATTGTATAAAACATTTGCATTTAGATTGGACGCCTTGGAAGTTCAGTGGCAGAGCATTAGCATATAAAGCTAAATGTCCTGGATTCAAACCCCAGTCTAGATGTATATTTCTCTCTTTCAAATATATCAACAGTTTTCTGCAAAATGCTTGTTAACGTATTGCTAAATCTACCAAGTGCCACAAACATAACAAATTCAGTTGGAAGTGGTTCATTTTAACGCACTCTGATGTGAACTTTAAAAATTAAATAAAAGCAATGAATGGATGAATGTAGAGTCTAAAAGGATCTAAAAGGAACAACCTGAGACATGATTTTAGAAAGAAACAGCAACAGGTACACACCCTCTCTTTTGCACAGGGGCTGCTTTACGGGGTCTATGGTATTGTAATCGAATGGTAAAGAGAAAATTTTTTGCCTGAACCGGGAATCGAACCCCGAACCTTCAGCTTTCGGTGCTGATGCTCTTAACCATTGAGCTAATTCAGGCTTCCTTCCCATCCAAGCATAAATCCTTTCTTTACCTTACTGTCTTGGTCCCACGTTCAAATGCAATGAATCATCATTCACAAATACACAACAAATGGCTTCTACATTAAGAAGACATGAAGGGACTCCACATAGCTAAAGCATTATTTATTAAATTAATATTAAGAAGCTAAAGCTGTTACTATGATTGAAATATGTGTATTAAAGTACACAATTAAATTATTGTAATCAAATGATAAAAAGAAAAATTTATGCCTAAACCGGGAATCGAACCCCGAACCTTCAGCTTTCCATGCTGATGGGAAGGAAGCCTGAATTAGCTCAATGGTTAAGAGCATCAGCACGGAAAGCTGAAGGTTCGGGGTTCGATTCCCGGTTCAGGCATAAATTTTTCTCTTTACTATTTGATTACAATAATTTAGTAGTGTACTTTAATATACTTATTTCAATCATAGTAACAGCTTTAGCTTCTTAATATCAATTTAATCTATGGTATTGGTTTAGTATCTTCAGAACACAATGACAAATGACAAATCCTACCCCCAACTCCAGGCAAACGAAGCAGGTATCCATCTCAAGTTGTTCCTCAGATGATATAATACGAGGATAATTTATTTTTCATGATGCTCAAGATTTTAATTAATTTCCAAATTATGAGATTTCTTTGCCAAGTTACAGTTAATTTTGATTCTAGGCTTTTGTTTGCCTCAGATGCAGCAGAAGGGGGTTCTATCAATGTACATGTTTTGTATTATTAAGATGCATTATGTATAGTGACGATGTGTCCAGGTGCGAGAGATAGTGTTGGAAAGAGCTTTCAATTTGGTATTTGAAAAGCATGATATATGCCTAGCCTTAACATCCCAATAAAACAACATGATTTTTTTTTCTTCATTCAATAAAATTAAGTATTTTGTGATGTTATATGTAAATTTATACACTCATTAATAAATTACAATAGGAAGCAACATTATGAGGTTCTTCTTAATAAATAATATGAATCTGGTACATCTTACCTCATAAATTTGACATGTTTCAATATGTTGTCTATACCATCATCAACTTGTCCAGTCTATTAATATTAATGTTGTCAACTCACACTCCATCTTCTAGATGACTAATTAACTTGTGAATCAAATCTTTTTCCCCAGGAATTACGAATTTTGAAATTCCTCACTGAGAAACAAAGTTAGAAAGGAAACAGCTAAGATTTTACTCAATGATGACACTATCAGTGGTGATGTATGGAAATGAGGCTTGGGTCCTAAAGGGAAAAAAAAAAAAAAAAAAAAAAAAAAAAAGAAGGAAAAGGAAAATTCAGGCAGCGGAAATGAGCTTCCTATGAGCTGTGAAAGTTTATAAGAGAGAAGAACATATTAGAAATGAGAATATTAGAAAGGAACAAATGTACAACCACTTCTTCAACAAATAGAAGAACACAGGAACAATGGATAGAGCATCTGCAAAGAATGACAGAGGATAGGATACCAAATATGGTACTGATGTACAATACTGGAGTACGAAGATCAGTGGGAAGACTAAGAAAATGCTGGGTTGAACAAATGTGAGATCAGAACTGGCAAAAACCTAATCCGTGAAAGATGATGATGATGATGATGATGAAATTCCTGGAGAAAATGATTTCATTCATAAGTTTTTCAGTCAACCAGAAGATGGAGTGTGAGTCGATATCCAGGCTGAACATAAGTCTGGACTAGCTGATAATATGGACAACATGTAAAATGAAACACAAATATTTATGAGGTAAGATGTACTAGATTCACCTTATGTATTATAAACTCATCCTGAACAATAAATTAATTTTTGCAGCAGATATTTTCAGGAGAGACTGTAGCTGATTAGTTAAGAGGCAAGCACTAGCCCTGAGAATGTCTACTGAACCAATAAACAAAACATTGGGTCTCATCAGCCTGGAAGATAATTTTCAGAATGAAGGTCATGAAGTCTTACAAAGTTAAATATCTAGAAAAAGTTAGATTTTTTTACTAGGGCAGAAAATGTTGAGGAGGTAGAAAGAAAATAGCTTTAGGAAATACTTAACAATATGTGACAAGAATTTTTTTCTAAGTTCCAACCATACACCATGCATATGTACTATCAGATGTGAAGCGGTTTACACTACGGAGTTGCAGGATGCAGCCAACATATACATGATATTTGAATTTGCATTGCCAATCAACCTAAAAGCAACTTAATGCAATATAAGTACACTAATCTGATAAAAAATGCACACTGATTTTATTAAAAAAACCTCCTGGCACAACAGCCTAGAAGGCCCTTAGCCTACCAGCCGGCTGCTGGCGTCACATCCACTTGTGTTAATCAGATGTAGACAATCATCTAACCAGTGTAGGGGTGACATGTGGTCAGCATGTTGGGTCTCCCAGCCGTTATAGTTGGTCTTCTTAACCTAAGAGTCGCTACTTATTGTAGCTATCCTAATACCAGTGAAGGGTGGGCACTGGTCCATACTGGCCGAAATTGCATGAGAAAATGTCTTCCCCCTTGCGGACTCGAACCAGTGGAAGTCCATAGCTCTGCACCAAGGCTTCTTGCCTTAACAACTCTGCTATGGCACAGGACAATTTTATTTAGTGTAAATTAATTAGTACAGACTATGTTTATTGCACTGGAACACAGAATATTTGTTAAAATCAATATGGTTATCATGTCTTCATGTAGTTCAATATTGTGGAAAAATATATTCATGAAAACATGTAAAAAATCATTGTAAATGGTGGGAAATAATTTGAAAAATAAAACCTTTAAGAATAAAATTTGACAGGAGTTTATGAAGTAATTTAAAAATTAATGTCACATGTTGTAAAGTTTAGTTATCTATGGCTTTATTGTCAAATTCTGAGCATCAGGTAGATATATTTACTAGGACAGGACTTATACGCACACGTAAACTATCGTACGTATTTCATACATTAAATTGTGCACATTAATTGTTTGTACATTGTTAGGGAAATTATACACTACCATAATTAAAAAAAAAAACTCTAAAAAATTGACAGATTACTGTTGTAGAATGCAATTAGCGATATCAGTTATATATATAAGTGGAAGTAATATAAGTGTGCAGACTTTAAGTATGAATTTCTTTAACATATAAATTTGGGAATTTTTACATTATGAGGTCTTCTTAGTAAGATGATTAATATAAATAATTAATATGAATTTATTGTGGTAAATATAATAAAAATGTCTTGTACATTTTGGGCCACAAATGTACAGTTTAATAAAATTAAAATGAGTCAATGTTTTGTTTTAGAAAGTAATATTTTGAGGTTCTTTTAATTAAATTATTTTGAGTCTGTGATATCTTACCTCAATATTGACTCTTAATAATTTAATTAAAATGAGTCGTTCATCATCTCACCTCATACACTTTGTGTTCTTCACAGCAAAGGGACCGCGGTTCCATCTTCTCGACTGTTGAAATTTTCGCCATCACCAGTCTTCTAAACTGCCATCTAGTGATGATTTGATGAACTTTGAGATTAAATCTTGCTCGCCAGGAATTTCAAAATTCCCCAAACTGTTAATTCCAAGGGGTTTGCCAATGTTTCAAAAATTTAACTTCTTTTTCAATTTAATGATTCTCTAACAAATTATGAGCTGCAATTGCCAATTTCTCAATTTCACCATTTTAAATATTTCTAAAGTGTTTTTTTTTGTGTGAGTGTCCAAATTCTTTTTGTTTTTCCTATATGTACTTTATTGCAATCTTTGCAAATAATTTGATATTTATTAGTTATTAGAAGATTCATCTTTATCTTCACAGTCCATTCATAATTTTAGGCCACTTGTTGACCTGTTTTAGCCTCAATAGAAACACCATCTAATAGTATATTACGATGCGAGGTTGGGAAGCGGTTTTTACAAAAGTGAGGAAATGTTTAAAAACTAAGCGATGGCAAGGTTACTAATTTCTGAGATTCTGTTTCTGTAAAACACTTCACAAACATGCATTGTACATTATTTTTTGCACGATGGTGTTTTCAAAATAATATATAATCGTAAAATAATAACATCTTTGTCAGAAATATTTGTGTTTATTATAAAAAACTGACTTAATGTTAACAGTGGTGGCAATGTTTATTAGTTGAGACTACAGCAGGCCATGACACCAATCAGTCATAAAATTACAACAAGTACGTATTTATTGTTTTATATTGTTTCAAATAAACTTCAGTTCATTTAAAATGCAGTGATTTGTTTTGTACAATGTATATGAACACTACCTTTTGGAGATATTTTTGTATATACATTGTACGTAATATACATAAAGGGCAGTGGTTTTTCTTCCTGCACGAGGTTTGTAATATGTAATATTTCAGTATAGTTATTTAGGTTGACAACCCTGAAATGTAGGAAGTTGAACTTTCAATAATAGTCACTATTGCTGTAAGTACGACAAAATGCACTATTGTGCAAAAAAGTCTTTTGAGTGGACATCCTGGTATTCTTCTTCTTGCAAGTTGATAGCTTAACATTTGCTTGGGTATCCAGTGATCCTTCATTCGATGAACATGTTGTATCCATCTTGAACTATATTCGGAAATTTTGTTTATTAGAAGATTACTCAGCCTAAATTTATTTATCATTAAAGTAAAAAGTACCTCGGTATAAAGAATATGCAAAGATAGCTATGAATCCCATTAGACAAACAAAACGGCCAAACTTGTGTTAGGAACTGGTTGCCTCACTTGATATCATTGTTTCCAATTCCAACATGATATAGTTTCAATGTTTTCATTATTCATTTCATAATCTGAGTGATGGATAATTATATTTGAAGAGGAAATTATACATTTTTTATATCTTACCTCATAGTTTATGTTTTCTTAAACATGGGAATTGCAGCTTTCAACAGGAATCATCCCTCCCATTTAAACCGACATTATGACTACTGGATTTTCGTTGGAATCTCCATCTATAACGTTGCTATCTGGTGTTGATTTGATGAACTTCGAGATCAGTTTCTGTTCATCAGGAATTTCAAAAATTCATGGATCTAAATTTGTTCTTCTGAATATATATCTTCCCCAAACTGTCAATTCTAAAGGTTTTCCCAAATGTTTTAGAAGTTTAGTCTCTTTTCAATTTTATGACTCTCCAACTAACTATGTGCTGCAATAGTTGGTTTTTTTCAATTTCACCATTTTTATATTTCTAAAGTGTTCTTTTGTGTGAGTGTCCAAGAACCTCATAATGTTATTTCCCATATTTAACTATGAAGAAAAATATACGCTCAGACTGGGGTTTGAACACAGGACCTTTCCCATTGTATGTGAATGCTCTACCAACTGAGCTGTCTGAAAAAAAAAAAATGCATTTAGATTGGAGTTCTTGGTTAGCTCAGTTGGTAGAGCATTCACACAGAAAGTGAAAGGTCCTGAGTTCAAACCCCAGCCAGAGCATATATTTTCTCTTCAAATATAATGATATGGTTTGTTATCGTAACATCTATCCAAACTAACTGAACAAGAAAAAAAAAATAAATTTGAAGGTAAATATCTTTTTATTTTTCCAAACGTGATAGACCCAGAGGGCTCTTGGCCTACTAGCCAGCTGCTGGCCTCACATTCACATGTGTTAATCACAGAGGTAGACGATCATCTAGCCAGTATAAGGGTGATATGTGGTCAGCATGTCGGGTCCCCAGCCATTATAGCTGGTCTTCTCAACTTGGAGTCGCTACTTATTGTAGTTACCCAAATGCCTCATGATGCTGGGTGGGCACCGATCCCATACTGGCTGAAATACCATGAGAAAATTTCTTCCCCTATGGGGACTTGAACCAGTGCAAGTCCCGTAGCTCTATGCCAAGGCTTCCTGCCTTAACCATTTGGCTATAGTGCAGGATGGTAAATATCATGCATAATTTAAATATAGCTAACTTATCAAAATCCTAATCTAACTTACCCAATGTATGATGCAGTAACTAAAGATGCCACAATACAATAAAATAACATGTTGGTTCCACAAATGTAATTGGTAGCACTGGAGATATAGTTTACACCTGTAACCATGTAGTTCTGTGTCTGTTGTAACATGCGCAGTGCATCATTTCCCTAATAATAGCCAGTTATTCTTGTAATTGCTTGATTGTTTAATGCTATTTGGAGAAAGACTGAAAGATTTCATATTGGATGCTATGCTGTGGATGTTCAGATAAATTGTGCAGAATTTGAAAAATCTGAGTGAAATTTGTAAAATATAAGTTAGTGTAACAGACCTCTGTGAAGGCTGTTAATTTCACGAATTTATTGTAAGTTTGTTTACAATTAATAAAGCACTGAATTATCTAAGCTCTGGTATCATTGACTCTACCGTTGCCACCTGTCTGCTTCCTCAAAAACTCCTCTCCCATCCCATCCAGAGGTGTCCTCCTTCAAAAATGGCATTAGCGACTAATGACAATTATGTAGTGATTAATAAATAATAATGATAATAATAATAATAATAATATAATAACCTCCATGGTATCTTTACCTTGTCATGGTGGAGTGGCTTGCATGCTTAAATGATCCTGAGAGCTATGCCGGCGGTAGCATTGCTGCCGATAGGGTTACCCATGCCGGACTGGTCGAAGGTGATAAGCCAGATGAAGAAAGTACCTTGGGCGAAAGAGTGATGATCTTTCACCGTAAAAATACAACCGTCAAGAAATGGGGACATGGGTTCAACTGGGGTAAAATTTTCCGGAGGTCAAATAATTTGGATCTCCGGGCGGAGACTACTTGAGGGAACCCATGCCAAAGGCTCAAACACAGGGACATGTTCCTAGGAACATGGAATGTTAGGACTTTATACAATAGCGGGGCGCTAGAGATATTAATGCAGGAATAAGATAAATCGTCCTTGGATATAGTCGCTTTACAGGAAGTTAGATGGCCAGGAGAAGGTAGTCAGGAGATCAGGAAGCTTTGCATTATACTCCCGGGTGCAGAAAAAAGACCTGGCATTGGGAATGGGTTTTTTTTTAGTCAGAAGGAGGATCCTATCCGCTATCAGAGATATTAAGTTTGTTAGTGATAGGATATCATACATAATTCTAAAGGGTAAACGACATGATTTTATAATTATAAATGTACATGCCCCCACAGAAGATAAAGATGACAAGATCAAGGATGAGTTCTATGAAGAATTAGAATGCTTATTTGATAGCCTTTCATGATATCATATGAAAATTGTCTTAGGGCGGGAAGATATATTCAAACCAACAATAGGCAAATTCAGTCTTCATGAAGATAGTAACGACAACAGGGTTAGATTAGTCACATTTGCCACATCGAAGAATCTGATTGTTAAGAGCACAACATTTCAGCATAAGGATATTCATAAATACTCCTGGACGTCCCCAAATGGAGGAACTCAGAACCAGATAGATCATGTATTGGTGGATAAACGCTGGCACAGTAGCATCATCAATGTTAGATCAGTTAGAGGGACAGACTGCAATTCGGATCATCATCTGGTCAGAGTGAAAATCAGACAACGGCTATCGCTTATGAGAGGAACAAGCGCTAAAGATAATTTTGTAAAATTTGATTAAAAAAACTTGAAAAATTATGAAATGCGGCAAGAATACCAAATCAAAATTGCTAATAGATTTGAAGTACTGGAATCTTCAGATGACAATGTGGCAAACGAAGAAGAAACTGATATAAATAAAGAATGGGAGGCTATAAGAGGTACTATTAAATTTTCAGCATCAGAAAGCATTGGTTGTTTAAAAAAGAGGCAAAACAGGAAATGGTTTGATGAGGAATGTGCCGACATTGTAAAGAAAAGAAAGCTAGCAAAAATGAAATGGTTACACGAGCCAAATGAGGTAAATTTAGAGCAATTGGGTAGTATTAGACGGGAAACCACCAAGTTACTAAAGAGTAAAAAGAGGGAATATTTGAGAGAGAAGATTAATGATCTTGAAATGAACACAAAAAATAGGAACATTAGAGAATTGTATCAGGGAATTAGTATAGAGAAGAAAGGGTTTCAGGCTAGAACAAACATAATTCGGAATGAAAATGGGGATATGATTGCAGATTCCAGGAGAATATTAAATAGATGGAAAAGTTACTTTAATCAGCTATTAAATGTACATACAGAACAGGACATTGAGGAGGATAATTTACAGATAGCAGAAATGCTAGTCGCAGAACCAAGTGCATTAGAGGCTGAAATGGCGATTGAAAAATTGAAGATGTATAAAGCATCAGGTTCAGATGAGATCCCAGCAGAACTGATAAAATCAGGGGGAGAAAATTGACGGACAAGATACACTGGTTGCTTAGTATGATTTGGGAAAAAGAAGCTCTTCCAGATGAATGGAAAGAATCAATTATCATACCAATTTATAAGAAAGGAGATAAAACTGATTGCAACAACTACAGGGGCATCTCATTACTTTCAACTTCGTACAAAATTCTTACAAATATTGATGACATTCTAGGAGATCATCAATGTGCATTTAGAAGAAACAGGTCTACAACAGATCAGATTTTTAGTATAAGACAGATTTTAGAAAAGAAATGGGAATATAATGGTACTGTACATCAACTACATGTAGACTTCAAAAAAGTATATGATTCTATTAAGAGGGAGAAGTTATGTAGTATCCTGCTGGAGTTAGGAATTCCTAAAAAGTTAGTTAGACTTACACGAATGTGTCTAAATGGCACAAAGAGTAGGATGTGTGTAAGCAAACAGTTTTCGGACACTTTTGAAATCCAGAATGGGTTGAAGCAAGGAGATGCACTATCTCCTCTACTATTTAATTTTGTACTAGAGCATGCCATTAACTCTTTAGAGAATAAGCAATACTTACAACTGAATGGTATTAATAAGCTGTTAGTTTATGCTGATGATGTAGTACTACTGGCCGATAGCAAGGAGATACTAAAGGACAACATGCACACAGTATTGAGTAATACTAAGAAATTAGGACTGGAAGTAAATATCAATAAAACTAAATATATGGTCACACGTAGAAATTCATTATATAATGGAAATGGACAGCTAATGACAAATGAGGGAAATTTTGAGGAAGTGGCTGAATTCAAATACCTAGGAATAATAATCACAAATAGGAATGAGATGCACAAAGAAATTAAACATAGGCTCAATTCTGGAAATGCATGCTATTATGCATTGCAGAGACTCTTGATGTCCCAACTCCTTTCAAAAAACCTTAAACTGAAAATATATAAAACTATTATTCTACCAGTTATATTATATGGGTGCGAAACATGGAGTCTTACTTTAAGGGAGGAAAGGAGTTTACAAGTATTTGAGAATAAAGTACTTAGGAAAATTTTTGGACCAAAGAGAGATGAACAGACAGGTGAATGGAGAACACTACGTAACAACGAACTACATGGTCTTTATAGGAAGCCAGATATAATAAGAACAGTTAAGTCTCGTAGACTGCGATGGGCAGGACATGTTGCACGTATGGGGAATGAAAGACTTGCATGGAAGCTTCTTGTAGGAAAGCCAGAGGGAAAATGCCCAGTTGTTAGACCAAGAATGAGGTGGGAGAATAACATTAACTATGATTTGAGGGAAGTAGATTATACAGGGAATGATTGGAAAGCATTAGCTCAGGATAGGGATGTATGGAGAGCTTATGTCTGTGCGGCCATGAACCTACTGGTTCGATAGTGCCAGTAAGTAAGTAAAAATAAAGCCTGCCATGCTGACTGCATACTTCGTGACTAGCAAGACCTAGGTTTGATACCTGATGGGGTTCAAAATTTTAATTATTTAGTTTTAATTATAAAATTTTCAATCTGAGTGCTAGAAGTGGTGGTGTACAATTTTTAATCACTTAGATTGTGCAGCTCCTAGAAAAACCAGATGGAAAGTGCCCAGTAGTTAGGCCAAAAGTTTTTTTTTCATTATGGAGAGCTTATGTCTGCGTAGCCATGAACCTACAGGTTCGATAGTGCCACCGAGTTAGTTAGAATAGAGTTTCATTACAAGAAAATAAATGTGAGGGCCAGTTAATTCACAAACCATATTTTTTGTAGAGAAAAGAAAATAAGTTATGTGATTTGAAAAAAAAACTGATTTTGATGCCATCTATAAGGATGAATCTGAACTATGTGCTGTATGCATTACATAACCTGCATGTGTATTGCAAACACTTCGCATAAATCAGTTTTAGATCTGTAACTAATGTATAATATCGAAAGCTAATTTACAATTTTCAAATTGTGAACTGTGCTTATATTTTTGGCCAAAAAAGAGGTGGAAGAGACAGGTGAATGGAGAAAACTACATAATAGTGAGCTACATGATATGTATAGGAAGCCAGTTATAATAAGAACAGTTAAGTCTCGTAGACTGTGATGGGTAGGACATGTGGCATGTATGGGGGATGAAAGAGGTGCATGGAAGCTTCTTGTAGAAAATGAGAAGGAAAATGCCCAGTTGGTAGACGAAGAATGAGGTGGGAGAATAACATTATCCATGATTTGAGGGAAGTAGATTATACAGGAGATGATTGGAAAACATTAGCTCAGGACAGGTATGCATGGAGAGCTTATGTCCATGTGGCCATGAACCTAAGGGTTCGATAGTGGCAGTGAGATAGACATTTTATGCTAAATTAAAATAAACTATAAATAGAAATCTGAATTTTTTATTTTACAATTTAAGGTTTTTTTTCTGTGGCACGGTCACACATGGAGGCTTTAAATTTAGTTTTTTTTTTAATTCCTACACCTAATGTACTAATTTTACTTGTTAATGATTTCTTAATTGATTGTTATAAGCCAAGTCTGGTTCCAAAAAAACAAAATTACAGTTATTAGAGCATTCACACACACTATATAATCTATATACATAGTTATATTATATGGATGTGAAACACAAACTCTTACTTTAAGGGTTAAAGTTCTGAGGAAAATTTTTGTACCAAAGAGAGATCAGCAGACAAGTGAATGGAGAAGTCTACCTAATAGTGAGCTACATGATCTATAGGAAACCAGATATAATAAGAATAATCAAGTATTGTAGACATTTTGGACCAAAGATAGATGAACAGACAGGTGAATGGAGAAGACTACATAACAATGAACTACATGGTCTTTATAGGAAGCCAGATATAATAAGAACAGTTAAGTCCCGTAGACTGCGATGGGCAGGACATGTTGCGCGTATGGGGAATGAAAGACTTGCATGGAAGCTTCTTGTAGGAAAGCCAGAGGAAAAACGCCCAGTTGGTAGACCAAGAATGAGGTGGGAGAATAACATTAAGTATGATTTGAGGGAAGTAGATTATACAGGGAATGATTGGAAAGCATTAGCTCAGGATAGGGATGTATGGAGAGCTTATGTCCGTGCGGCCATGAACCTACGGGTTCGATAGTGCCAGTGAGTAAGTAAGTAAGTAAGTAAGACATTGACAGCACATGTGGCACGAATGGGGAATGAAAGTTGGGCATGGAAACTCCTTGCAGGAAAACCAGAGAAAAACCACCCAGTAGGTAGGCCAAGGATGAGGTGGAAGAATAGTATTAAACGGGATTTGAGGGAGGTGAATTATACAGGGGATGGTTAGAGAACATTAGCTCAGGATAGGGATGAATAGAGAGCTTATGTCTGTGTGGCCATAAATGTTTGGGTTTTGACAATTTCAGTGAGTTAGTTATTATACATAATGTGTAGCTAGATTTATTACTTTGTATCATGTTTGTATGTGTTTTTGTGTCTGTCAACTCTTTAATGGCTACAATTTTTATTTTTTCAGAACTAAACCATGCATATAGCAATCAAGGAAAGTAAGGTCAAATTAATTAACCAGAAAAATCAGATAGTTAGAAGTGGGAGTTTAGCATGAAATAAAAATGTAAGAATTGCTCTAGTGTCCACAATATTTGATTGTTTGCAACAAAAAACTATTTTCAGGCTTAAGGTTCTTTTACAACACTGAAAATATGCAGACTGGGGACCCATGGCTTAAAGTCCCTCCTGGAGGACTTGTCCCTTGGATTTTTGCATCCTAAAAATCCATCAGTCTCGCACTGTAGCCAAGTGGTTAAGGCAAGAAGCCTTGGCACAGAGCTACAGGACTTGTGCTCTGGTTCGGGTCCTCATGGGGTAATACATTTTCTCATGGAATTTCAACCAGTATGGGACCAGTGTCCACCCAGCATCATGAGACATTTGGGTAGCTACAATAAGTAGCAACTCCAGGTTGAGAAGACCAGCTATAATGGCTGGGGGAGCCGACATGCTGATCTCATGCCATCCCTAACCTGGATTGATTATGTTATAAAATCATTAGGTGTAGGAAAATTTAAAAATTGCTCTAGCAAATATACTATTAAAATTAACCATGGTATGTACTATCAAAAAATCAGCGAAAACCAACCGTTAGAAGTGGAGGTTTACTTGAATCCAAAATTAAAAAAAAAAGCCTATACAACTGGACAGAATTTGATGACATTTTTTTGGTTTGAGTGGGTCTGTGGATGGCTTAGATTCACAATTGGATCCTCTAAAACCATTAGGTGTAGCATTTCACCTGAAGTGAAAATTTAAAAATCACTCTAGCGGTCACAATTTTCGATGTTTCACAACGAAACTCAGTATGTCCATTAAAATAAAATGAGGTAGATATTATCCGTAAAGTTCTCCTTAGATCAGTGTTAACATATGCATCAGAAACTTGGACCATGTTGAAATCTGTTGAGGAATTATTAGGGCGTTTTGAAAGGAAGATATTGAGATCAATTTTTGGTGCCGTGAAAGAAAATAATGTATACTTACTTACTTACTCACTGGCACTATCGAACCCGTAGGTTCATGACCACGCGGACATAAGCTCTCCATACATCCCTATCCTGAGCTAATGCTTTCCAATCATTCCCTGTATAATCTACTTCCCTCAAATCATAGTTAATGTTGTTCTCCCACCTCATTCTTGGTCTACCGACCAGGCATTTTCCCTCCGGCTTTCCTACAAGAAGCTTCCATGCACGTCTTTCATTCCCCATACATGCAACAGTCCTGCCCATCGCAGTCTATGAGACTTAACTGTTCTTATTATATCTGGCTTCCTATAAAGACCATGTATTTCGTTGTTATGTAGTCTTCTCCATTCACCTGTCTGTTCATCTCTCTTTGGTCCAAAAATTTTCCTAAGAACTTTATTCTCAAAAACTCGTAATCTCATTTCCTCCCTTAAAGTAAGAGTCCATGTTTCGCAACTCATATAATATAACTGGTAGAATAATAGTTTTATATATTTTCAGTTTAAGGTTTTTTGAAAGGAGTTGGGACATCAAAAGTCTCTGCAATGCATAATAACATGCATTTCCAGAATTGAGCCTATGTTTAATTTCTTTGTGCATCTCATTCCTATTTATGATTATTGTTGCTAGGTATTTGAATTCAGCCACTTCCTCAAAATTTCCCTCATTTGTCATTAGCTATCTATTTCCATTATATAATGCATTTCTACGTGTAACCATATATTTAGTTTTATTGATATTTACTTCCAGTCCTAATTCCTTAGTGTTACTCAATACTGTGTGCATGTTGTCCTTTAGTATCTCCTCGCTATCGGTCAATAGTACTACATCATCAGCATAAACTAACAGCTTATTAATACCATTGAGTTGTAGGCCTTCCTCATCCTCCAAAGATTTGATGGCATGCTCTAGTACAAAATTAAATAGTAGAGGAGAAAGTACATCTCCTTGCTTCAACCCATTCTGGAGAAGATAATGTATGGAGAAAGAAAATACAATAATGAATTGAATAAACTCTATAATAAGCCAGATATTTTGAATTTTGTTAAAATTAATAGATTGGCCTGGGATGGACATATTATTCGTTTGGACAACAGAATGATTACAAAAAGAATTTACAATGAGCATCTTCAATTGGCCGGAAAAGTTGGAAGACCTAAATTAAGATGGGAGGATAGTACAATCCAAGACATTAAGATTTTAAAAATAAAAACTGGAAGAATGAAGATCAGAACAGGGAAGTCTGACATAAGCTTCTGAAGGCGGCCAAGGCCCACATGGGGCTGTTGAGCCATTGATGATGATGATGCTGAGATATTATCCAAAAGTGAGTGAAATCAGACAATTAGAAGTGGAAATTAAAAACTGCCTAAATGACTGGACCGATTTTGATGAAATTTTGTGTGTGTGTTTGAATGGGTCCCTGTTTGGATTCACAATTGGACCCGGTAGGTGGCACTGCGATCGAGTAAATAGGATTTTTGTTATGTCAAATGTATAGTCATCTGCATTACCGATATATTCCGCGCAGCAAACAATGAGATGTCATAATGCAGTCTTCTTGAGCCACAAATGTTGGCAGTGAGGAGTTTCTTATGAACTTATTAATTAGTGAATTTGGTAAAAAAGTAACATATTTTTATTGTCTGGCCATGACACGAGAATTGAACGTTAAGGCAAGACAATGACTGCCAGGTCCGCTCGTCCATTATAAATATCTCATTAAAGAGAGCATGTTGAATACAATATTTTAAGTATATTTCCTATACTATAACAATATTCCATAATTTGTTTTGATGGAAATTAACAAAAAAAAAAAAAAAGAAAAAAAAAAAAAGGAATTTGGACACTCACACAAAATTATACTTTTAAAATATTAAAATTTGTGAAATTGATAAATCAGCAGTTACAGCTCATAGTTTGCTGGAGAATCATAAAATTGAAAAAGAAACTAAACTTTTATTTGGCAAAGCCCTTGGAATGAACAGTTTGGGTGAAGATATACATTCAGAAGAACAAATTTAGATCCATGAATTTTTTTAATTTCAGGCAAGCAAAATTTAATCTCTATCAAATCAACACTGAATGGTAGTTCAGAAGATGATAGCAAAAAAAAAAAAAAAAAAAAAAAAATGGCTGAAGATAGGAACAACTATTCCTGAAACTGTGGTCCTCTTCTGTGAAGAACACAGAGTATTTGAAATGAGATTATGTACAACTCATTTTAATTTTATCTATAACAGTATCTGTACATATTGGCGGCTCTGTGGTGCAAGCAATTTGACGCTCGCCTCTCACCACTGTAATCCTGAGATCGAGTCTTGGTCATTCCTTGTGGATTTCGTGGTGGACGAAACGGAGCTTGGTCAGATTTTTCTCGGGGTTTTTCCCATATTACCCTGCCACAAATTTCATTCCACCACTTCTCTATGCTCATCTCATCGATTTTGTTACATTTCATTCATCCGCTCCTGTGACGGTGCGTCAGAATTGGTCGGTCAGCATCCTTGTAGTTCACAGACCTCTATAAATATAGGGGCTTCATCTTATCTCATTCCAATATTTATTTATGTGAAATTTAATACATTCAGTCAATTTGCTGCATCTTGAATCCACTTCGCTGTAAAAATAACAGCACGGCATATACCTCAACTTAAAACCCGCACAATACAAGACATCTTCTAGCGTCGGTGAACTCCAGAGGTAGAAACAGTATGAAGTAGGGAGAAAATATTTCGGTATCCGGTTTCAGTGCACTATCTAGTGGAATTTTGGTTAATTAAAAAAAATATAAAAAAATCGATCATGGATAAGAGCGATCAAGATGGGTTTTATCATAGCCTTCTTTATTGGCGATATTTTAAACATATCGTAATTGCGTGCCAACTATAATCCGTAAGATTTATCCGTAGATGTCAGCACAATCGCAGAATTATTCATGGCACAATTTCGACATTTTCTTAGCTTTCATCGCAAAAGGATGTTTTTGTTTGAATTATTACTTCACGTGTGAGTATTACTTTATCCACGATGATATGATTTCGGATATTTTGGAACACATGAAACAAAGAAAATAAGAACAGAATATGCTGGTAAGAAAACATACGTATTTATTACTATATATTTTAATTCCACGCATCTGAATTGAAACTCGTTAAACAATTTTAACATTTTCCCTTAATTTAACAATTTGCAAAATTTCAATTGACAGACCTCAAGTAATTATGCCTTGAGAAAATACTGAATAAACTTGTAAAGCTTGTCTATCCGATATCTCATCATCATCATAGTACATTCACTAATATAGGTCATTTGTTGACCTGTTTCGGCCTCAAGAGAAATACCATCCAGAAGTCTTTTGAGTGGACGTCCTGGTCTTCTTCTTAACATTTGTTTGGATTTCTTTTAACCATATTTTTTGCTGTGGATCTTCATATTTGAATTCCTTCTGGATTTTTTTCATGTTGAGACTTAAAAGTAGTGCTGAAGTTCCTTAGGACGGGTTACTGGTCCGACGCTAAGTAGTCCAGTGGTAGGGCTGCTACCTTTTAGTCTCTGGATAGACATTAGGATATCGCATTTACTCAGTACCTGATGGAACGGTTATACCGCCGTGACTCGGTCCTAAGCATAGAGAGCCTCGTTTGTGAAAACGAGTTGTACCACGAGGAGGTGGGGATGAGAATTGGGTAGGAGAGATTATATACACGTCACTACCCCTTACAATCCCTATCTCGAAGGCAAAAATACGTACTGATTCAAAATTTCTGGGTAATTATGGAACTCATTGAAAAAGAAAAAAAAAATAGATATAATATCCTCAATTCGTGTCCAACTCGAGGTCGGATCGAGTGACGAAATGGGATGAAGCCCCTATATTTTTAGGGGTCTGTAAATGACAAGGGTGCTGGCAGACAACGCCTGACGCGCCGTCACGAAATGGATGAGACGAGTGTGAAGAAATGGGGAATGAAATTTGTGGCAGGGAAAAAGGGGAGAAACCCCGGGGGGAAAGGGAAACCTGTCTAGACTATGTTTCGTCTACCTTGAAACTCACATGCCGAATTGACCCATAACGCGATCCCGAGACCCTAGACTCCTCTAATCAGACTAGAATACCATAGTCGCTTCCTATCAATTATTATATCTATATTATAAATATATATATATAGACTATTCTATATAATATATATATATACTATATACCTTATATATCACAAACACACACCACGCGCGTATATTTAACAGGAAACGAAAAAATATAACGTTATTACTATCGTTGTGAAAATAAAAGACAGCCCCTTTGTGTACAGGATGGGAAAATCAGAACAACACATAGATCATCTATAGTTTTGCATGTACAAAACTAGAAACACAAAGACGGTTGTTATTTTAAGATACAACATGATTAATAAATATGGTAACACTGGACATTCGATAAAGTCAGACTAGTACACGGCAGGAACACAGTTGAAGTATTAAACTCATCCATTAATTCCATAGATTTAGACGGATTAAATTAAAACCAAATCAAATTCAATGAGTTGAACAGATAGATAAAAAAAAATTACAAATGGCCATAGAAAATTAATGTAAACAAAATAATTTTATTTGCAAATAATCTTATGTAAAAATTTTGTAAATTAAAGCATGTAGTATTACTTTCTTTGTGATGGAACATGCTGGGAATATATATATACACACAAACACATACATACAGTAAAAATTGTTTAATCCGGAACGTGACTAATGCGGAAATCTGTATAATATGAACAAATTTATTGGTCCCGGCGAAATAATAGTAATATTACGTGTATTTATTTTGCATAAAACGGAATCTGTCCAACGCGGAAACGGAATGATATTTCTACACAATTCATGAAAAAAATTATAGAACGAAAAGACAGAGAAATAAATTAGTTTACACTTCATTGAATTCCCGTTAGGCCAATAAAACAATAAGGAATGATTCCTGCCGCGGGGTTAAGTATAGATTCTACCTGTACCTGAAATTTTATTTCGGCCTCACTGCACACCCCTTATGCGAAATACCTGTCTTACAAATAACCATTGCACTGTAAAATCTTAAATTAGTTTAAGTTCTGAGACCGGTCTTTCACAGGCAGCGTTCTGACTTTACGGAATAAAGATGGCTAAAACGTATGTGTCTTAGTCATTAAACGAAAAAGAGAAGGTGATTAAAGATAAATCTCCAAATTTCCGGACCGATGCACCAAAGTCGAGCTCCAGCTGTTGCTAAATTTCTAGGGAATAACGATTTCAAGGCATCTTTAGGTTGGCTGGACAGTTTTAAAAGAAGGCCCAATGTAGTGTGGAATGAAATTTGGGGGGAATCAAAGGATGTGGGCGAAACTGTAATTAGTGAGCGGAAACCGAAACTGCATACTTAAATTTGAGGATACGCGCCTAAGAGACATTTTAACGCTGACGAAACGGGATTGTTTTTCGCGCGTTATCGTCGAAGTCGCTCGTACATACTTCACTTTTCAAAGGCAGCAGAACTATAATTAATCCAAGGTACGTAGAAAGACATATACGGTTCTCTACAATATTAGATTGTTAATAAGTTTTAGTTTTTTATAATGCGGAATTTTGTCTAATGTGGAAAAAAGTGGTCCCATGCGATTCCGCTTTGAGCATGTTTTATTGTATATATAAATTTGCTTAACTGTTATGTTGGCCATAAGAGTCAGTCGGAACGATTTTCCGCTACCTCTTGTGTTAATTGAGAATATATAAGAAAAATGTATGTTTGTGTTGGAATACTTGGGTAGCTCAGGTCGTTAAAGCGCTAAACGTACAGAGTTTAGAGACTCGGGTTCAAATCCCGACTTAAGCATTCATTTTTCTTTTCATATATATATATATCTCTTTTCTAACCGACGGATATATGCGATCTAAACACTAATTCTTTACCAAGTCTCTTCTTGCATTCTTTTTCCTTTCGCCCCTCCCACTATTCACAATTTTGAGCCTTCTTGGGGGACACTTACAGTCAAGTGTTGCCAACTCAACATGAACACTGTAATATGGAGAGACGAAAGAAATGTTATTAAGCAAATAATAAAAATCAATCAGCGTTATTAGACCTACTTAGATATGAAGAAGTAATAATAAACCTAACAAGATTCAATATACAAGATCCATGATACCGTTGGAGAGAGTTTGGCAACATACCTACTCGGAAAATTATCGTAGTTGTTGTTTGACGTGGTGGGAGGAAGTTCTTGGAATGGTGTGAGTATAGGCGTTGACTTTTCTAAGAACGACTGCAGCGCTTAAGGGGCACATATCCGTTGGTCCGGCAAAAAAAAAAAGTATATATATGACTAAAGAGAGATGAACAGACAGGCGAATGGAGAAGACTTACATAACGGTGAGCTACATAATCTTTATATGAAACCGGATATAATTAAGTCTTTTAGACTGCTATGGACACGAATCGGGAATGTAAGAGGATCGTGGGAACTTCTTGTAGGAAAACAAGAGGAGAAAGCATCCATTAGGTAGGCCAAAAATGAGGTGGGAGAATAGCATTAACCATGATTTGATGGAGGTAAATTATCTAGGGAATGATTGGAAAACATTAGCTCAGGGTAGGGGTATATGGACAGCATATGCCCATGCGACTATGAACTTCCCTGTTCTATAGTGCCAATGAGTTAGTCTTAGGCCTATTAATAAGTGTTAACTAGGTGTGAAAAGACGCCGCGCCCTTCTATTCAATCCTACAGGCTGACGTTTCTCCCTCGACTATGTAGAGCATCTTCAGTGGCGAGTTATTCCGGTGGAGGAAATTCAGTTATCAACCAAGACTTTATAGCCCGAAATCTTGTTATACTATGACTATTGGCCGTGAAAGCCTACATTCTGCACACTTATATTACATCCACTCTGCATGCGATTTAATTACACTGAGCAACAAAAAGGAAACTGCTTTTGTCTCAGAAAGAAAAATATGCGATTCTGATAGTATTTTTTCTCCTGCATTCAAATATGATAGCAGTTTTTTCTCCATCACGTAAGGTTTCTGAGAGACAGGAATTTATAATTTCAAACGCTTTAATGTTTTCTACATTCGTAACTACAAGATATTCGAACATTCGGACTCACCTAGAAAGTAAGAAATGACGATTTTCTGCTAGCCTATATTTCGCCTGTGGAGCATCCCTCTTGATGGTCCAACAATAATCGGCCAGCATATTAGGATTCCATTTGCCTTGATATCTCTTTCCATAGCTGAAATCTCCTGATGAAAGTGTTCCCCGTGCTCATCGCTCACTGCGCCAAGATGGACAAATGAAGGAAAAAAGGTTTATTAAAAAATAATTATTTCAATCAATTAACTGAAATTGAAATAAAACAAAACTGTGGGCAATGGAGAAATTCCGAATACATATTTGAAAACACGATAAAAAACTACATTAAGTCCAACAATCATGTTGGCCAGTGTTATCGAAAGAAAGTCATATTGCGTAAAGAAATAAACTCGAATCATTACGAGTTTTTATGAAACTAACTCACTGGAACTAACGAACCCGTCGATTCATGGTCACGCGGTCATAAGTTCTGAATACGTCCATGTCCTGAGCTAATATTTTCAATCATCCCCTTATAATTCACCTCCCTCAAATTATGGTTACTGTTATTCACCTACCTCATTTTTGGCCTACCTACTTGGGGGTTTACCTGTGGGTTTCCTTTAAGTATACCTAATGGGAGCTTTCTTTTGGTGTTCTTGCCTCTTTTTCATTCCCCATTCATGTCACATGCCTTGCCCATCACAGTCAACTTAGCTTAACTCTTTTTTAGTAGGCCTATATCTGGTTATGTTTTTTTTTCAAGCAATGCCACCAGTTTGTCATTACATTTCTGCTATTCTTTCCTGGCATGACGTACTTGTAGCCCATTTCTGTGGTTGGGGCGCCTGGAAGGCCGGGTTACGCTGCCCCGATGATATGAAAGGCGATGATGGTAATGATGCGCCAGGAGGGGCCTTATTCGATCACCGGTCGGGACAAGTTTCTTGGGTAAAGTTTTTTTCTGAGTTTTCTCATCTGTAAGAAAACTTTAAGGCCCAAACGGTCCTCGAACACCATCTGGCCATCATTATCATATTCACCTCACTAGCTTAAGTTTAGTTTAAGATCTCATTGTTATGCAGTTTTCTTCATTCAATCTGTTCGTCACTCTTTGGTCCAAAATAAAAATCCTAAGCACTTTATTCGTCTAACTAACTAACTAACGAACTAACTCACTGGCTCTATCGAACCCTTAGGTTCATGGCTGAGCGGACATAAGAACAGCCTTTGGCATGTATTCCCTGAAGAAGTCCGCGTCCTAGTTTACCTCCTGAAAATGTTATCCCAGTGGAACCCATGTCCACGTTTCTTGACGGTTGTATTTATACGGTGAAAGATCATCACTCTTTCAACCAAGGTACTTTTTTCGTCTGGTTTATCACCTTCGACCTACTTTGGAAACCAACATTTTTAAATTGATCTGAAGGATAAATTTATGTTTCTTCGCAATGAATTACGATCTACTTATCGAAATAAATATATATTTCGTAAACTAGCAATATAGGACAATAAATTCGATTTGTTGAGGAACTTGCTTAGTTTACGAAGTTCTTGTTTTTTTTTCTTCTTCTTCTAGATACGTGTTTGAAACATTCGTGTGCTTTTCAATTATCATTTTGGACATACATCATTTGTTTACATTGCTGAAGAGAAATAAACGTAATGATAAATACAGTGGTGAACGGTGAAACTCTTGAAAATATGACTCGGTATACTATCAATGTTATATCTTTTTCTGCTTACTGGATCGTTATGTATACATTTTCTTTGTTTAGTAAGAGCGCAACAGTTTGCTGTGTATTCAATGTTGTTGTCATGCAGTTTCCAAACCTAAATAATATCTCGTCTGGCGAAGCTTCCCTTAATCATTCACAGTCACATAGCATTTCCGTTTTGATACAACGGAACTTTGACCAAGGTCAGTCTTGGAATTATAAGGCGGCTATACTATCGGAAGTTGCGGATATTTAAGAAGACAGTGATAGAGGTAGGTAGGTTCGTGCATAATTACGTAATTATGTTAGAGACTTTTAACCTTCAGATTTTTCAAATCAGTTTAATTTTCGAACAAATATATTCGTAATTAATAAAATTTATGTAGTAGTGTCTAAAGTTGTCAAGTTCTATACCGATTGATACATGTAATTCTAGAACGCATAGAAAGTACGGGTATGTGATTTCGATTAAAAAAATTGAAATTTTAATTGAAATTTTGAAATAAACATTTAATTTTATTTGTTTTAATACTGTGTTTGATAGAAAAGTGAATGTTTTAGCGCTTTTCTTTTGTATTATCATGTAAGTTATCAATAAATGGGTATTTACATTTATACATTTATTTTTACATTTGCATTTATACCGGTACACCATTAATTCTGGTCAGACGGCATCCGTGTATATTGCAGACTTTCAGTAATAAGGGCTTCATCTTATCTCATCATCGAGTAGAGGGTCTACTTTTTTTTTCATTATTATTAATGATTTATAAGGATACTTTGTAAGGTTAGAGATTTTCTTTCCCATTACTAAAGGGCAGTGTCAAATTTAGTTTAATTTAGCATATTTTGTATATTTTAACAGGATTTTTTTTCTTCGAAATACTTGGTAAAATAAGTTACTTTAAAATTCAGATGCTATTCAGTGTGTGATCACCAGTATTCAAAAGGATGCTTCATCTTACTCTTACTTACTCACTGGCACTATCGAACCCTTAGGTTCATGGCCGCACGGACATAAGCTCTCCATACATCCCTATCCTGAGGTAATGCTTTCCAATCATTTCCTCTATAATCTACTTCCCTCAAATCATAGTTAATGTTATTCTCCCACCTCATTCTTGGTCTACCAACTGGGCGTTTTCCCTCTGGCTTTCCTACAAGAAGCTTCCATGCACGTCTTTCATTCCCCATATGTGCAACATGTCCTGCCCATCGCAGTCTAGGAGACTTAACTGTTCTTATTATATCTGACTTCCTATAAAGACCATGTAGTTCATTGTTATGTAGTCTTCTCCATTCACCTGTTGTTCATCTCTCTTTGGTCCAAAAATTTTTCTAAGTACTTTATTCTCAAATACTCATAATCTCCTTTCCTCCCTTAAAGTAAGAGTCCATGTTTCGCACCCATATAATATAACTGGTAGAATAATAGTCTTATATATTTTCATCTTAAAAAACTTAATTTTAATAGATAATAAAAGCAAGTTTTAAGCCTAAATTTATTACAATAGCCGTATATACTTGTGTACAAGTTATGCTTATTTATTATTTACTCTTCTCACTTATGTCCAAGGGTCGCAGGTTCAAACCCGCTGGGGTTGATGGATTTTTAGGATACAAAAATCCTCCAGGAGGGACTGTAAGGAGTGTGACCCGAGTCTGAAGATTTTCAGACTTGTAAAATAACTGCAAGCCTGAATAAAAAGACTCTTTCCACTTCACCTCATATTACTATCTTCAAATTAGACTGGTTTTGTAACCTTCATTGCTGCATCTTCAGTAGTTACATGACCGATGTTCTGTTGTCCAGGAGCACTGTTTCTTATTCCATCTGTTGGTTTGATTGGGAGGTTCATCGGTTCACCAACGGATGGAGTAAGAAGCAGTGTTCCTGGATGACAGAACATCAGTCTTGTCACTACTGAAGATGTAACCGTTTAGGTTACAAAACCTGTTTAAAAAAAGACAGAATATGAGGTGAAGTGAAAAGAATTTTACTTTAAATTAAACCTCATTGTGATTTTTCTATAACAGTTAAATTGCTTCATTTGTTTATTCTTTGTTTAATATCTTTTTGCGTAGAATTTTATTACTTTTGATGCCCAAATATTCAAATTCATTTCATCCTTTAATGATGCCTCTTCCTTCTTACAAAACTAAGTCTGTGTTTTCACCCCATATAGAATGTGTTTAATCTCATCTATCATACTCTTCAATCAATTTTCTTAACATTTATTTTGCATCATCACATTCTTTAGCTATTATTACTTGGTATCTGCAAACAACACTGTGTATATGATTTATTCATCTATATTTGAGTTAATGATAGTGATATTTTGGTTTTATTTTACAGTCAATGGCTCCCAGACGTTCGTATCCAAAAACAACTCGACCAATGGATGAATGGTTGGATTCACAAGGATATTATCGAAAGCATACAGCTCGCGATGGATCAAGTCTATTCAGAGCCGTGTCTGAACAGGTAAAGTATGCTCTATATGAGAAAAATATATGCTCAGACTAGGGTTTGAACCCAGGACATTTGGCTATCTATTCTAATGCTCTGCCAACTGAGCTACCTGAGCACTCCAAACTAAACAAAATGTCCTGGGTTCAAACCCCAGTTTGAGTGTATATTTTTCTCTTCAAATATGATTTATCCTTCATTGAGATGTATAAAATGAATAATAATAACATTGAAAGTATACTTTGTCTATTAAATATTCTCAAAATGATGAATTTGTATATAGCTAACCAGCATCATGGTCTTGATTACAATTCATGAGGTCCTGGGTTCTATTTCTGCTCAAAGCTTATTAATTTTTCGGCTATTCTATGCTATTGTGCCACCTGTGAATATTCGATCGGAGAATAAGTGACTGTTAATGACATGTCGGCCAATGTGATAACACATGTTACCACTAGAGCCAATTGCCAACATGTTTACTCACATACTAAGGGGATTCTATCCTAGGAGTCCACTTACATTAGTGGGCAAATTAGTGTTAGTTTGGGCAAGTTAGTATTAGTTTGGGCAAGTTAGTGTTAATTTGGGCAAGTTAGTGTTAGTTTGCACAAGTTAGTGTTAGTTAGGGCAAGTTAGTGTTAGTTTGCACAAGTTAGTATTATTTTAAGAATACTAGAGTAAGTAACATTAAGAGTTTTGAGCCCTGGTATGAGCATATCATTTTTCTCTTCAAATATGATTAAGATGTTTATTTAATAATTAAGATATTTGGTCTGTGTATTCTTACCTCTTATGGCTATATCTCTTACCATAAGAGGTAAGAATACACAGACTAAACATCTTAAGTTAGTTTAATTTAATATAATAAAATCGGGAATTTTTACATTATGAGGTTTGTTAAAAAATATAGATGTATGAGGTAAGAAGAATTCACAATTCATTTGATTTTTATCTTATGTTAGCGTTAGTTTGGGCAAGTTAGGATGAGAAAATGGATGAGTTAACACACTAGGTTATGGAAAACTTATGAACCTCGAAATTCCCGCAAATTTTGACCTGATCCAGAGGTTCATTGGTCCACCAACAGAGGAAAGAAGAAGAGTTTCTTCCAATTGACATAACGTCAGTCGCCAAGATTGTACTGAAGATGAGACTGTTATGGTCTCGAAATCACGATCTACTTAGAAGATTTATATGAGGAGAGATAAGAAACATTTAATTTCACTATACACTAGGTTAGTTTAGAATTCATTTGTTTGTTAGCAATTCTTTGTGATATGTTGGCTACAATGTCTGAGCAATGACTAATACGTATTTTACATAGTAAACATGGTGATTTTAGGTTATCTTGAGCTCAACTTCTCACTTCATTTTAAGGCATTTCTCACATATTTCGGGATTAAAACCAACATATCGATGGTGGGCAATGAAAACCTCGTAACTCCATTCTGGTAAATTTTACAGGAGAAACAAATAATTGTTTTAAATAATTATGAAAATTGATATAACAATAGTTCCCACATATTTTACTACAGAAGACAAGTCAAGTTATTAATAAATTTGAAGCCCGTGTTCTCAACAGGTTATGCATCACATATTTCTGTGCTGGCTTTTAGAGTTATGTGGTTTTCAGTGACTGATGGAGTTACAAGGTTTTCATTGCCTACCGTCGATATATATTTCTCTCAGATAATTATTCACATACTGCAACAATAAATTGTATTTAATATTTAAAGGAAGTGACACTATGAGATTTATTTTAATTAATAAATAGAGTTAGATTTACACCTCACCTCATAATTGTAGATTTCTCGAAGGCTAGTTTTGATACTTCTTTGTATTATTTTCAAGAAGTGTCGACACTAGTCTTTGAGAAATCTACAATTATGTGTCCCAAGTCTGAAGATTCTCTTTAAAAAATAATTTGTATACTGTTTCTATTCTATAGCAATTTTGCCTGAGGGCAGGTCTTTACTGCAGTCATAGCATTTTCATGCTATGCTTTGCAGCTTTACTAAGGAATTATAGGTGTAGTAGCTTCCCGTTGCTTTCCACACTAGTGATGGATGATGATAACGATAAGGGTGATGATGATGGCCAGATGATTTTCGGGGACCTTTGGGCCCTAAACTCCCTGACATATGTATTACAAGTGAGGAAATCCCCAAAAAAAACCTCACCCAGGAGCCTGTCCCGACCAGGAATCAAACCCGGGCCCAAGCTTCACAAGGCGCATGCTACCTTGAGACCACAGCGGTTGTATACTATTATTTGATAGAATAATGGGATAGTGTAGAGATATCAAGAGGAAAACAAACGTATATTGAGTAAATTTAATCAAAATTACAGTGGGAAGTAACACTATAAGGTATTTTTTATTTATAAATTAATTGGAAGAAATGTTATTATAACTCACGGAACTTTATGAGGTGAGATGTAAAAACATTTTCATAAACTCATTTATAAATTGAGAAAATTGTCGCATCTCTAATAAGTATGACATGTTGCAGGTTTATAAAACACAGTCATTCCATGAGGATGTCAGAAGAGAATGTGTGGAGTTTGTCAAGAGGAATAAAGATCAATTTGAAAAGGTAGATTTTAATACTCATGCATAAGGACCTTAATTTCTCGCTCGCCTATGTAAAATAATATTTTTTCTTCTTCTTCTTCTTCTTCCTCTTCCTTCCAAGTATTAGGCCAAGGCTTGTTACGATCCTATAGAAAATTTTCCCTCCAGCATTTCATAGACAGCCCAGAGATCTTCGTCCTCTTGGTATATAATTATAAACAGCTTTGGGGATCCGATTTGAACTCATTCTTTCAAGATGGTGTTTCCAATTTAGTTGGTACTGTTTAATATATTCCAAAATTAACGTAGTCTTCAATACTTTTAAGATATCGGTGTTCCTTTTCCAATTCCATCTGGTGTAACCCGCTGTTCTGTGCATGAATCTCATTTCACAAGCCGTTATTCTGCTTTCATGTTGTCTTTTTAGTGTCCATGCTTCACTACCATAGGTCAACACTGGTCTACCCAAAGTGTTATATAAACGTAATCTGGTGTTTTTTTTTGTACAAGGGGTGGTTTCATAACTTGATTAATAATTCCCAAACTTTTATTATAACTAGTCATTTTTTCAGGGATGTCCTTTTCATCCCAGATAGAGAGATAATATCCAAGATATTTAAATTGATTAGATCTCTCTAAAATTTTATTCTGGAGACAGATTTTACTTTGTATGGGGTCCGTCCCATGAAATGCCATAATTTTAGTTTTGTTAATTGATATTTCCGTATTATATTTGGCAGCTATTTTTTGTAAATTATAAATTGATCGTTGCAAATCATTTTCGGAAAGTGCCAGAAGTGTTAAATCATCTGCAAAAAGAATAGCATCGAGTTTGAGGTTCCTATTGATGGGTATGTATCCCCATTGTGTTTTCCTCCATTTCTTTATTATTATACATCTCAAAACAACTGACTGTCTGACTCACTGGCACTATTGAACCGGTATGTTCACGGCAGCACAGACATAAGCTCTCTATACATCTCTATCCCGAGCTAATGTTTCCAGTCATCCCCTGTATAATCTACATCCATAAATCATGGTTATTGTCATTCTCCCACCTCATTCTTGGTCTACCAACTGGGAATTTTCCCTCTGGTTTTCCAACAAAAGCTACCACTTCCCTCTTCCATTCCCCATTAGTGCCACATACCCCATCTAAAAATACGAGGACTGTTCAATAAAGAATAATTTTTTTTTTCTTTTTTGCAAAGAGTTTTGATGGTCCTTTTCATAGTATTGCATAGATTTTTAGTTTAACTTTTTTGAGAGAAGTTGGGACAAGAGTCCCTGTATTGTATCCATCCATCCATACATAGTAATTCTGCCCGAGGGCAGGTCTTTCACTGCAATCATAGCATTCTCTTGCTATGCTTTGCAGCTTTACTAGGGAGTTATAGGTGTGGTAGCTTCCTGTTGGTTTCCACATCAGTGAAGAATGATGATGATGGCTGGATGATTGTTGGGGACCATTGGGCCTGAAGCTTCCTGACATTTGTCTTACAAGTGAGGAAAAACCCCGAAAAAAACTCGCCCATGAGCCTGTTCTGACCAGGAATCGAACCTGGGCCCACTGCATGACAAAGCAGCATGCTACCTCGTGACCAGAGCGGTGGACCCTGTATTGTATAACAGCATGCATTTCCAGAATTGAGCCTATGTTTAATTTCTTTGTGCACCTCATTCCTTTTTACACGCTTTATATTAGCTTGACCTGTATCTATCTATCTATCTATCTATGTAACGGAATCTTTCAATGCGATATTCACCCACTTAAAATCATTGGATCGACTTGAAACTTTGTATACTTGTAGAGGACCCGTGACAATACAATAATTTCATATTTATTTTCTAAAATCCTGGCCATAATCATCAGAAATCATCAAAAAAGTGTTTTTGTATCAATGTAACGGAATCTTTCAAAACGATTTTCACCCACTTAGAAACATTGGATCGACTTGAAACTTTGTATACTTGTAGAGGACCCGTGACAATACAATAATATCATATTTATTTTCTAAAATCCTGGCCATAATCATCAGAAAAAAAAATGAAAACTGGTATAATAGGTTGCGGACTTGTCGGGCTTTTAGTCAATCGTTGTAAGAGCTCAGTTGGTAGAGCAGTGAACTCTTAGTGGTATATAATTTCAGTAATCCATACGTCGCTGGTTCAAATCCGGCTGGGGAGGGTTTTTATTTAGAAGAGTATTACTTTTAGCTCATACTACAATAGTATCGAATTTAATGATATTTACATTTTTATCTTATTCTGTAAAATATTAAAACTAAAAATAAATAAATAAATAATAGTTTTAAAAAACTAAAAGAACACACTTTATTAGAAAACTAAACTCAAAAATGAAAAATAATTTTAATTTCCAATACGCTTGGGATAAAATTAAAGTGGTCAACAAAAGAATCATCTCCAAACACATATAGAATAAAATTAGAGTTATCAACAAAAAGAAAATCATTTTACCATCAAAAGTGTGGGGTGCTTTTTATGATTTTTACATTTTCTTCTTAGAGACTTTACTTTTACCAATATCTGTTTATTATCAAATATATTAATTGATATAGAGCATCCCACGCTTTTGACAGTAAAATTATTTTCTTTTTGTTGATAACTCTAGTTTTATTCTATATCTGTTGGAGATGATTTTTTTGTTGACCACTTTAATTTTATCCCAAGCATATTGGAAATTAAAATTATTTTTCATTTTTTAGTTTGGTTTTCTAATAAAGCGTGTTGTTTTAGTAGTTTTTTAAAACTATTATTTATTTGTAATTATTGTTCCTAGGTGTTTCAATTCAGCATTAAATTTATTTAAGCCCTAATATTCTTGAGTGGAAATAATGTTGTGTTATTTTTATTAAAGTTTCTAGAAGAAAGCATAGAAGAGTATTCAACAAGAATGATGAGTTCAAAGGGCTGGGGAGGAGCACTGGAGATCAGAGCCATGGCCCTTCTCTACAAGTAAGTTAACATGTAAATTATGTTATTACCTAATACTCATTAAAATTTTATTCCCTCCATTTTTGTTTGCACATTTCAGTAGTATTTTTGTAAGTAAGTTTGAGAATCGACATATGTTTTATTGAAAGTAATATTGAAATTAATAGATGGCATATAAAATTTCAATAACACGTGAAAATTATCTTTGAAAAGAAAAATATATGCATAGACTGTGGTTTGAACCCAGGACCTCTAGCTTTATATGTTGATGTTTTAGAACTGAGCTATCCAAGGCCTCCAATCTAAATTCAAATTTTTTATAAGAGAAAAAAAATAGCATGTATATTGAAGGCCTTGGATAGGTCAGTAGTGACAGAGCATTAGCGTAAGAAGCTAAAGGTCCTGGGTTCAAATCACAATCTAAGCGTATATTTTTCTATTCAAAAATAATTTGTCCTTCAGTGAGAAATGTTAAATTTATAATAATAATAATAATAATAAACAGGAAATTAATCTCTTTCCTGCTTCCAAAGTGGTATATGGATTATTAAAAATATTTAATATATGTAGGAAATAACACTATGAGATTTCTTTTAATTATATTTGAGTTGGATATTTTGATTCACCTCATATTTCTTGATTTTTATGCTGACCTAGGTTTTGTCACTTCTGTGCGACATTGTCGATGCTTCCAACTGTCGTTTTGCAGTTGTCCATCCTGTAAGTTGCTTTTTGCTCCCTCTGCTGGCCAACAAATCAATTTTTTTTTCTCCAGGAATTAAAAAATTCATGGTTATCTTTTTATTCTTGCAGATGTAAATTTTCTCCCAAATTGTGAGTTTCTTAGATTTTTCTAACTGTTTTAGTAGTTTGTTCTTGTTTTCAATTCTGTGTTTTTCTGACCATGCATGTGCAGCTATTGCAGATTTTTCTATTTCTGCATTTGAAATGTTGGAAGCATCGACAATGTTGCAGATAACCGACAAAACCTAGGTCTGCATAAAAACTGAGAAATATGAGATGAGTCAAAATATCCAACTCAAATATAATTATTAAATATATTTTGAAGTGCCTATATCCCAAAATATTGTAGAATATGAACAAACACATACGTAACAAAAAAATATTTCTTTTAATTAAAACTCAAACACCACACAGAAGTACTACATCGGTTACCTTTATTTTGTATAATTAGCGACTAAAGTTTATTAGAAGATAAAACTCAAAACATGTATTTTGTAACTCCTATATTATATACTATTTTCACAATTGCTTGTTGAAATAAAGTTGTAAAATTTACAGTAATTATATTATAGAATAATAGAAGCCAAAAATTGCATCAGGATGTTGAAAAAATCTAAACAGAAATGTTGTTCTACAATGGATTCCAGCACATTGTGGCATAGAAGGTAATGAGAAGGCTGATATGCTTGCAAAAAAAGGTACACTCATCCAGCAGAGTAAGATCAATTACCTAATGATGTTTTTATTATTGATTTAACATTTCTCACTGAAAGATAAATTATATTTGAAGAGAAAAATTTTTGCCTAGACCGAGACTCGAACCCGGGGCCTTTGGCTTGCCGGGCCAAATGCTCTACCAACTGAGCTACCGAGACGAGTTACGATATAGATGCAAATTTTTCTCTTAGATACGTTGTAATTCCCTCTTGCCAAATGCTTTTGAAACCATTGCTTCTATCTTTGCAAATGGCGGCTTCTTAGTTAGGAAGACATTTATTGGGAATTTAACATTACTTTATAAAGCTAGTAAGGCTTCTACAAATGTTAAATCAATAATAAAAACATCATTAGAAGCCTTACTAGCTTTATAAAGTAATGTTAAATTCCCAATAAATGTCTTCTTAACTAAGAAGCTGCCATTTGCAAAGATAGAAGCAATGGTTTCAAAAGCATTTGGCGAGAGGGAATTAGAACGTATATAAGAGAAAAATTTGCATCTATATTGTAACTCGCCTCGGTAGCTCAGTTGGTAGAGCATTTGGCCTGGCAAGCCAAAGGTCCCAGGTTTGAGTCTTGGTCTAGGCGAACATTTTTCTCTTCAAATATCAATTACCTATCTTACAAATCAGTACAACTCTACACCAAAATGAAAATAAAATCCCATATAGCCGAACAAAACAAAATTCAATATGAAACCAAGATATGGAAGACATTACTAGAACCAGATACAATACCAAACAGCCCCAGATCAATTGCAGTTGCATCATTTCGTCTTGAAGCTTGTCATGATTGCTTGACAGCACATCTACATAGAATTAAGCTACTAGTCTCTCCACACTGCATAGTATGCAAGGACACAAATACGATAATGAACAAGCATCACTTGATGTTCTGCGCTGATCTTCAGAAAATAGTTGGAACACCATTCCAAATTGCTGAATATTATTGGGAAGCCCGCAAGCGAATGATTACAAATCAAGAGCTTCAGAACATTTGAATACTACTACTATTTATTTTATTCTCACTCTGTAAAACATGACACCATTCTAAAGTTACAACAGTTACCGATATAAAATCATACATTTTAAGTACAATTATTAAAGATGGAAATTCCATATTTTCTGTTAGAGAGATAGAAACCTATGCATACATTTTTTAAAAATTTTTATTCAATGCTCCAGGTTGTCATTTTGACATTTCTGGCATTCTTTTCTGGCATTGGCTTAATTGTAAACCCATGTCTGAAATTGAGGCACCTAGAAGGCAGAGTTACGTTACCCCAATGGTATGATGGGTGATAAATGATAATGAAGTGCCAGGAGAGTTCATAACCTAAATTCCAGATGGGCAACCACAGGAATAATTCCCTTTAAGGAAACATCTCTATGGTTTGACTGGGAATCAAATCCAAGACCTCATGAACAGTAGTCAGAAATGCTGACCACTAGCCCATTAGGCTATATAAATGTTTTGAAGAGAAAAAGTAGTGTCCTGCTATCTGAAGACTATTTTGTTGCATTTGTTATGTCAGTTACCATAGAATTCACCATATTAATTTCCATATTATGTTCATAAATTGCTTGTAGCACAATATAAATCCCGTGACTATATGTTCTTGATTTAGAAGCAATGCTGTTGTATTGTGAATAGAGTTTCATTGTTATGGGAATTCAGGGATTAAAGGGAGAGAAATTTGTGCTCCTGGAGTTGTGCCTAAGTAGATCAATGATAGAGCATCAGCATGTAAATTTGAAGGTTTTAGGTTCAACACCCATTTAAGGTAAAATAATTGTCGTCTTTAAAATCATCATCATCATCTTCAAGGTATGGGCCTGTTGGCCCGTTCTGCTCCCCGGCGCACTACATGCCGCAGGCGCAGGTCGTCCTTCCAACGACGTTTTGGTCTTCCTACATTTCTTCGGCCTAGAGGCCTATAATGAAGCAGCTGTTTTGATAAACGATTATTTGGCATTCTTTGTATATGTTCAAACCAATTACATTTATTTGTGTGTATTTTGTCTTTAAAATTTAATATTTAAAATAAATTCTGTTTATCTCACCTCACATTCCATCTTCAATTAAACTGGTTTAAAAATATAAGTGGTTTCATCATCAGTAATTTCATGACCGATGTTCTGTTGTCCAGGAGCACTGCTTCTTACTCCATCTGTTGATGAACCAATGAACCTCCTAATCAAATCAACTTACCCGGGAATTTCAAATTTCATTATTTTTTTATATGTGGATTTTTCTCCAATCTGTGAGCTCTTTTGGTTTTTCTATTTTTTTTAAACACCAAATTTAAAGAAAGGTTAGTTTAATAAAACAAAAGAGCTCAAGGTTTGGAAAAAACCCACATTCAAAAAAACTAAGAAAGAAAAATTAATGAATTTTGGAATTCCTAAAATATTTATTTATTTTTGTTTATTTTTTATTATTTCACTCACCTCATACTTCATAATTCATAGCAGACCCTGGGTTTCTTCACGTAATTTGTGACATTGTCAATGCTGCGTCATGTTCACAACTGACGTCCAATGGCCTTCTATCCTGCAGACTGACCTCCGCGCCATCTGGTGGCCGACCGAAGAATTTCCAAATCAGTCCTCTTTCTTTATAACCGGGTATTTCAAAATTCATAGTTGTATTTTCATTCTTGCATATGTAAATTTTTTCCCAAATTGTGAGTTCCTTCGGTTTTTCCAATTGTTTAAGTAATTTTGTTTTGGTTTCTATTCTATGTTTTTCTGACCAGGCATGTGCAGCTATTGCAGATTTTTCGGTTTCTCCATTTTTAACATTTCTGAGGTGTTCTTTTAATCTTGTATTTAGATTCCTTTTTGTTTTTCCTATGTATATCTTTTCACAATCTTTACAATTAATTTGATAAATTCCCGATTTTTTGCAGTCTTCAATTTTTTCATTTTTGTTGGTTTTTATTAAATTACCTAAGCTGTAATCATTTTTCAAATGATACACAAGAAAATAAATAAATTCAAAGAACAAAAAGTCATCAATGAAAGTACTCTTCAGACAGATAAAAATATAGGCAAAAAATTCAAGAAGTTCACATACCATCCTTTCGTATTTGACAAGTTTCAAAAAATTTTCAACAAATTCAACATTAAATTAGCACCGAAAAATGATTACAGCTTAGGTAATTTAATAAAAACCAACAAAAATGAAAAAATTGAAGACTGCAAAAAATCGGGAATTTATCAAATTAATTGTAAAGATTGTGAAAAGATATACATAGGAAAAACAAAAAGGAATCTAAATACAAGATTAAAAGAACACCTCAGAAATGTTAAAAATGGAGAAACCGAAAAATCTGCAATAGCTGCACATGCCTGGTCAGAAAAACATAGAATAGAAACCAAAACAAAATTACTTAAACAATTGGAAAAACCGAAGGAACTCACAATTTGGGAAAAAATTTACATATGCAAGAATGAAAATACAACTATGAATTTTGAAATACCCGGTTATAAAGAAAGAGGACTGATTTGGAAATTCTTCGGTCGGCCACCAGATGGCGCGGAGGTCAGTCTGCAGGATAGAAGGCCGTTGGACGTCAGTTGTGAACGTGACGCAGCATTGACAATGTCACAAATTACATGAAGAAACCCAGGGTCTGCTATGAATTATGAAGTATGAGGTGAGTGAAATAATAAAAAATAAACAATATTAAAGAACCTCATAGTGTTATTTCCTATCTACATAACTTAATTAATTTATTTATTTGATTGAGAGGTTCATTGATTCACTAACAGATGGAGTAAGAAGCAGTGCTCCTGGACAACGTAGTTAAATATGGGAAATAACATTATGAGGTTCTTAATTCATGAATTAATGAGTAATTTTTTTTTACATCTTACCTCGTAGTTTGTTTTCTTAAACACAGGAACAGCAGTTTTCAAGAGAACCATCTCTCTCATTTTCAACTGATATTATGACTCTTGAAAACTGCAGTTTCCGTGTTTAAGAAAACATAAACTATGAGGTAAGATGTATAAAATAACCCTTTAATTCATGAGAACATAGGTTGTGTAACTACTGAAGATATAACCACTAAGGTTATGAAACCGGCCTAATTAGAAGACAGGATATGAGGCGAGGTGGAAAAATTTTAAATTTTAAGAACTTAACTGTTCTTATTACATTTGCTTTCTGCAAAGATCATGTAGTTCACTGTTACATACTCTTCTTATTTACCTGTTTGTTCATCTCTTTTACACCCAATTGATTGTAAATGCTTGTTGGAGCCTCAATAATGAAATTTAGTATATTTCTAGACGCTTGGGGGGGGATGTTTCATATATTTGAAGAAGTTGGGAAGCTTCCAAATGTAGCCACAGACTATGGCTTTACAAAAACAATATTACTTTGCTGGTCATCAGACAATTTTTATGATTCTGTTTACACAAAATCATTTATAGTTGCAGCAGGATTTTGTCAATGTAAGTATTTTCTTATTTTCAACAATATTTTTTAACATTAGAAGAGGTAGATGAAGATGAATAGAATTTGTTATGATGCATTCAGGCTAATTATCTGAATCAGTTGTGACCTGCTAGAGGTTTCAAGTCAAATCCCTATTCAGTCATTAATTTTTCTTTTCGAAATATTAAGCCTATCATTGCGAATGTATTAAAATTTAAATTAATACATCGAGGTATGTTTATGTGTTTGTGTAGTGTAAATTGCGTTGTATGAGGCATGATGATAAAGAGAAGGGAGAAGGTGAAACCCGGTGTCAGCACATAGCCTACTCCTGTGGAAAAGCACCAAGGGGGCCACCAGTCTCAACGTCTCCATCTCATGTACAAATTGCTATCAACAGTACCACATGTCTTCTCAACATATGTATTGCAGGGAGGTTTGAAATTTAATTCAGGAATCTGGTGCACAATCTAGCGATTAAAAATTGTACACTAACATCTCTCCTGGGACTGAGATTTGATAATTTTGCAATTAAATTAATTTGTCAATTAAAATTTTTGATCCTGCCAGGTATTGATTCCAGGGTCACTAGTCATGAATCAGGCATGCTACCACTTGAACCAGCACGGCGGACTCAATTATATAATATTGATAATAAAAGCAGCCATTTGCATGTTGAGCAACGGTTTGTAGCCTTTGGCACTCTTGGGAATTAAAATGTAAAAGAGAAAAATTTGCATCTGGATTGGAGGGCTAGAATAGCTCAGATAGTAGAGCATTAGCGTATAAAGCTAAAGATCCTGGGTTCAAACCCCAGTCTAGGTATATATTTTTCTATGTTTTTATTATTAATTTCATACATCTCAATGATGGATAAATCATATCTGAAGAGAAAAATTATACATTCAGACTGGGACTTGAACCCAGGACCTTTGGCTTTCTAGACCTAAAGGTCCTGGGTTCGAGTCCCAATCTGAGTATATAATTTTTCTCTTCAAATATGATATATTTTTCTCTTTAAATATTGATAATAGTTTAAGAAAGAAAAATTAATGCTTGCTCTGGGGCTTAAACCCAGGATCTCTGATTCTGTACGTCAGTGCAATACCAATTATGCCTTCAAGCACCGATGAGAACATCAACATTTCTTTCCACTTGTACAATTCTCATTCGTCTGAAGGCTGATAACTGTCGCTACCATCATGCCAACTGACAGCTTCTATTCAGAAATATTTTCATTGAGGATTTATACAATAGCAGTAAAGCTTCATATTTCAGATGTTTTTATTTAAATTGTAATTTTACAATCCTGGATAGAATTTAATTTAAGAAAAAAAAATTAACACTCAAAGCCGCGGTTTGAGTGTTAATTTTTCTTTCTTAAATTTGATTCTATCCAGGATTGGAAAATGTTAATTCATATAAAAACATCAAAAAAATTGATAATAGTGTTAATTATAATAGATTTCTTATTAAATAAAAGAAATGAAACAATTGTTTATAGAACTAAGTCCTGGAATTTTATAAAAATAGAATATGTATTATTTGTAATGGAAACATTATTTATTAAATGAACTTGTTTTATTGCAGCAATAGCCTACGAAGTGCTGTATAAGAATGTGTTCAAGTTGTCGGATGTCAACTATGCAGTGAACAAAATGTTACACGATAAACCAAACAGACTGCAGAAAGACAGATTAACAAATGAAGATGTTATTGCGTGTGGCAGGTCTGTTACTATTTTAATTTCCTAAATATATTATTTATTATTGCTTTGAAAAATTTCTGATATTTGATATTTGAAGGGAGATAAGTCAGTCTTCTTCTACAGGATGTTTTTATTTTCCAAATTGATCATCTGACTCAGTCTCTTCGAGATATCTCTATTCTCCCAGCATTTTTTATTCATAATTGCTGTTAATTTTACTCCTCTTGCCTGCAGGTTTTCCCTAATCTGGTCTATCACCACAATCTTGATCTACTCAATGTCCATTTCCTATTTTTTTACTCTCATTTCCAATGTTCTTTTTGGTAGTGTCTGTAATGTCATTCCGAACCACTGTATCCTCATGAAGAATGGAGTCATTTTTTATATCTTACCTCATATTTGTTTTCTTAAACATGGGAACTGCAGTTTTCAAGAGGAAACATCCCTCCCATTTTCAACCGGCGTTATGTTCAATATGTTCCTGTGTTTTGTTTATTTTTTTTCTTCACTCACCTCATAACTCCTTGCAGACCCGGGTTTTGTCACTTCATTTGTGACATTCTCAATGCTGTATCATGTTCACAATGAAACCCGGGTCTGCGAGGAGTTATGAAGTATGAGGTGAGTGAAGAAAAAAATAAACAATATTAAAAAACCTCATAGTGTTATTTTCTATCTACATAACTTAGCGTCGTATGTTAGAACATTACTCTCTACTCAAATTACTTCCAATCACTAGTGAGCTGATTCACCGTGAGCAATTGCTGAGAACGAATTAACGGCCGACTTATCGGTCATGCACGAGAGTCGACATTTTCGTAATATTGGCAACGAATTACCCAGAATTCTCAGCGATAAAACCACTTCCGTTATTTTCGTCTGCTATAGAGGAATGCATTTATGCTTGCATCCCGCAAATAATACCGTATACAAACACGTCTGCGACACGCAATATTATGCCGATTCTCCTGTTCTTCCAGTTGAATTCTTTGGTAGACTCTATCAAATTCCTCTTCTCCTTGTATACCGAAAACATGATCGAAGTCTTCAAGGTCCGACATCTTGGATAAATGTTGGATAAAGCAGCAAAGTACATCGATTACCATCGGTTCCTGTCGGTTCCCTTCGGGATTTTAATTTGAGTTGCTCATGTAAGGTACCTCCGCAGGTAGCTTACAAATTTAACCAATTATTATCGCATGAACAGATTTCTGAGTAAGCAAAATCGTATTAGCATACAACTTGCTCAGGCAGAGAAGGCATTTTACTGTCTAATGCGTCCAAACATGCGACCCTTAATGTTTCTGTGTATTTCCAATTCTATCTTGTCTGGTCTTTCCTCCTATGCTTCTCAAAATTCTCATCTCTGCTTCTTTTATTGTTCTTTGTTACCCATGTTTCCATTACATAACATAGGTACAAAATATGTTTTACATATCAAAATGTCAAATTCTATCTTTATTTCCCATTTCCAAATTAGATCATAAAGTTTACCAGTTGCTTGGATTCTTTGTGTAATTTCCTTTTGGTATTTTTTGAATAGAGAAAGATAAATTCAGTTAGGCTGTGATACTATCTAACTCTAAAGCTGCAGTATAATCAATTGCTTTTTTGAACAACTCATCAATAGAAATTGCCAATTGCAAAAGAATAAGACAGAGCCTTCAGAATTCAAATAAAAAAACTAACTCTTAAATGGATACAACACATTGCCAGATGTTTGAAAATGAACAGGCAGATATCTTAGCCTTACAATGGGCAATGTATGTATTAAAACAAGTTTTTAAGTCAAGAACAGTAAGTAGGATAGCAAAAATTAAAACATATAAATAATATTGAAACCAATAGTTATTGATGTTTTTATTAATTTAACACTTCTCACTGAAGGATAGTTATGTTTAGAAGCGAAACATGAACATTATCAGAAAAAGATAAGTGCATGTTAAATACATGGGAGAAAAAAAATATTAAGGCATATATATGGAGCCATACAAGAACAAGATATATGGAGAATTAGAACAAACCAGGAATTGAAAGAATTATATAGGGATTTAGATCTGGTAGGAAATATTAGAAGAAAGAGATTGGAATGTGTAGGGGCATGTGTTGCAGATGGAGCAAGAAAGAGGTGCAAAAAAGATTTTAGAAGGGAAACCAGAAGGAAGAAGAAAGGTTGGAAGACAGAAACTAATATGGTTAGATAAGGTTGAGGAAGACTTAAGACAATTGAAGGTTAAAAGATGGAGACAGAAAGCTTAGGAATAGGGAAGAATGGGCAGATGTTATGAAGGAGGCCAACATTCTTAGAGGACCATAGAGCCAAAGGAAGAAGAAGATGATATCTTAGTCAAGAAAGGCACTACAATTCCCTAACTAACAGATAGAAGATACTTCTTATACCAGTGTTAAACGATACATGAGGAAAATACTGAATGACCACCACCTTAATTCAAGACCCAGCTGACTGGTCCAGAAGCAATTAAAGCTGTACATAAGATATGAGAGCCTATCAAAAATCTCCATCGGTTTGGAATAGCAGAAACTAGATATTATATCCTCTTGTCATTGACAACATCTTCAGCACTGCCCTAATTTAAATGTGACTGATACTGGGAACCAAGATGCAAAATGGGATACTAGCAAAGAATCCCTTGTTTCATTAATAAATTTGAAAATACAATAGGAAGTAACATTATGAGGTTTTACTTAATAAGTAAGTTTGGTCTGTATTATTCTTACTTCATACCGTTGTGGTCTTGAGGTAGTGTGCTGCCTTGTCACGCAGCAGACCCGGGTTCAATTCCCGGTCGGGACAGGCTCCTAGATGAGGTTTTTTGGGGTTTTTTCTTACCTGTAAGACAAATGTCAGGAAGCTTAGGGCCCAACTGTCCCCGAAAATCATCCGGCAATCATTATCATCATCATCATTATCATTATCATCATCATAATCATCATAATCATCCTTCACTGGTGTGGAAAGCAACGGGAAGCTACCACACCCATAATTCCGTAGTGAAGCTGCAAAGCATAGCATGAAAATGCTATGATTGCAGTGAAAGACCTGCCCTCGGGCAGAATTACTATGGATGAATAATTGTATCTATTAGATATATGTTTCAAGCCAAATCCTTCAGAATTCATAGAAAAGAGAGAGCGGCAGCTGCTATAGTTTTCATATACGACATAGAAAACATCACACAACTGTCACTTGCAACAACCATGAAACTTTTTGAGGCCAAAATACTTCCCATCTTAACAATTGGAATAGAAATCACATGGATTGACCTCAGCTACAGAGACTTAAACACCTTAGAAAAAGTGAAAGCAAGATTCCTAAAAGCAGCAATGAGGATCTCCAATTTTGCTCTATCTAGACTTGCATATGAGTTAGCACAGGAAACTTTCCTCATGGAAGATCTAGGCACAAAGTTCCTACCAGCTAATAAACAGGAAACTACATTGAAGGAGATAAGACAAAAGAAGAGAAAAGAAATACCGGATGATTTTTAGGCAACAGATTCAATAATCAATCGAGACTATAATGGACCAAACAACAAGATAAGCAGTGCAGTAACAAGACTGGCAGTGCATAGATATCACCACAAACTCTGCAAAATTTCAAACTATCATTATTCGTCAATGGACTGTGTGTGTAAGCTGTTTGATAGACCGTGTGCAAGATACCATTTCAAGTCTGTTTAAAGAGAACAAAATTGTTGCTGGTATACAGCAGAGACCAAATATAATGAACATTTGTGCACGCTTCTTCCTATTATTATTATTATATGTTTCAAGGCATGTTTGCCCCTTCTTCAGTTGGTACAGACTGATTTTTTCCAAGTAGTCGGCCCTGGACCTTGACTCCTGCTCCCTCTTTCTCTGTTCCAAAGAACTTACTAATTAGATTCCTCTTCCTGCAAATTTCAAAATTCATAATTCTCTCCTTGTTCTTCTGTATGTAGATTTTTTCCTAAATGGTGAGTTTGTTTGAATGTTCTAACTGTTTTAATAATTTTGTGTTTACATCTATTTTGTGTTTTCTGACCAAATGTGAGCAGCAACTGCAGATTTTTGTACTTCCCCTTTTTTTACATTTCTTATGTGTTCTTTGGTTCTAATGGTTAAAATTTCTATGCACATTTTATTTGATATATTCCTGATTTTTTATTTAATTTGTGTATTTATATAAATTTTGTCCTGCACAGTAGCCAAGTGGTTAAGGCAACATGCCTTGGCACAGAACTACAGGACTTGTGCTGGTTCGGTCTCCATTGAAGAAGTAGTTTCTCATGTAATTTTGGTCAGTATAAGACTGGTGCTCACCCAGCATAATGAGGAATTTGGGTTACTATAGTAAGTAGCAGCTCCAGATTGAGAAAACCAGTTATAATGGTTGGGGAATCCAACATGATGACATGTCAGCCCTACACTGACAGGATGATAGTCTACCTCTGTGAACAACATATGTGTATGTGCCAGCAACTGGCTAGTCAGCCAAGGACCATCTAGCCTGTCATACCATGGAGTTTTTATATGTATTTTGCATATCTCTCATTGTGTTTGTGGATATTTGGTAGATGATCATCAGCATTCCAGCCATTGGGTATAAATAAATATATCTTCACACTAATTTATGAAATTGGACAAGAGACATTTTGAAAATATCCTTCTTGTTTGTAGAATATTTGAAAGAAAAAGTCACCAATCAGGTCTTGAACAACTATGTACTCATGTCATCAGCTATGGTGGTATACACATAATGAAAAATTAATGAAGGAAAAATATTGATATTTCTGTGTGTTTTATTGTTGTTTCAGGTTTGGATTTTCCATGGAATTTTCACTTGAACTAAACAAAGAATACAGAGACGATGAAGACATGAACGTAAAAGAGCTGATAGCCCAAGGAATACCACCTTTTCCATATAAGGTTGCTAAAGCACTTGATCCAAATATTTATCGTAATATCGAGTTTGATGTGTGGAATAACTACATAAAAGGTAATACAACATTGACAGTTATTTTATTATAATAGTTTTTTTTCTATTAAACTAATTATAATCCAATATTTATTCATAAATTTGTTATTTTTTACAAGAAATTTTATATGTTTAACCTTTAAACGCCCAAGAGCCCATATGCTGGGTTTTAAATTGTACGTCCAGTCTGCCCGCAGACCCAGCGTATGGGTTCTGAGCAGGCGGACCTGTTTGGTTGCTTGAAATTATACTGGATAATACTACTTTTGTTACATACCTTTTTTCAGGGTTATCAGATGCTTGGCAACGTGATGTGAAGATAGCATTTGTTTATTAAATGTTTGTTTTTGTGTGATAAGCCTCGAAACAATCACCAATTCACAAACTGACATCATACTTTTTACACTTCACTTGCAAACGTTTTCTGATTCCCCGTGCCGAACACACACGACAAATTAGTCTTTGTAAAGCTACCGATCAATGTTGACTAAAGGTAACTTCAAGTCACGAAATGTCTGTACTCAATATACTATGTCTACCAACCAGGAAGTCATCTACAGGTGTTCTACCATCCTGTTCCAAAAAGTCTGTGACAAGTCTAAGTCGGAAGTCTCTGTGTGTTGTTTTGGCCCAATGTTGACTAAAGTTGACTTCAAATCACGAAATGTCTGTACTCAATATACTAGGTCTATCCAGGGAGTCGTCTACAGGGTGTTCTATCAGCCTGTTGCAAAAGTCTCTGACAAGTCTAAGTCGGAAGTCTCTATCTGTTGTTTTGGCACCAATGAAGTCAGAAGAAGAAAACTGTATAGAATGGTCAAGTCTAACAAATGAAAAAATCATTTTTTGGTTGAGTAAACAAGCTATAACGGCTGGGGGACTCGACATGCTGACCACATGTCACCCATGCATTGGGTCGATGATCATCTACCTTTGTGATTGACACATGTGGGTGTGAGGCCAGCAGCTGGATGGTAGGCTAAGGGCCTTCTAGGCCTGTCGCACCATGGAATTATTATTATTTTTAGGTTATTAGGCATCCCTTTTCTCTTAGGTCTTACTATTCCACAACACGTCATTTCACATTAGAATAATTACGCCAAGAAAAAGGTACATTTCTGATTCTGTCATGTCAGGGGGAAGAGTACATTTTTCTTCGCTGTCAATTCTAGTTTCACGAACCCAAGACCTGACAAAAGTCAGGTGTCTCACAGCTATAAGTGTCAGTTGATTGTAGCTTGTGATTGTCATTGATATCGTCTTCGTCATGTCACAATCTGAGAATGTCTTGTATTTCAGCGGAACGTAGTGATTTTGTACTAGACATATCATAAACTTCACTCTGAGTCACAAACCTGTGAATGAATATGGGCTGTGAGTGGAATGTGACCTTTTTTTTTTTAACTTTCCTGCTTTGGGGGAAAACTGACCGGATGCAACATAAGAAACAAAAGAATGAACGAGGGTTAGAATATACCTAAATCTATATATAGTTTTTCACTTCTAACCTGATTCACAACACTCTAAAGTCCCTAAAGTTATTTGGTAACTATCGTGAATTTAAAAATTATCTCTATGGTATAAAATATCACTACGGGTTTTTGCCATGAATACCACCGATTTTACATTAATATTTAACACTTTAAACGTTGTTTGATGTTTGTGACCCCCACAGATTTTAAAATATGAGTTAATAAAATTAGCAAAGTTATAGTCAAAAGCCAAGGAGTTTAAAAGCTAGGTGGACATTTAAACCCGGGCAGCCTGCCGCTACATGGCAATTTAAACTTGGGCGCTTAAAGGTTACACAAAATTATGGTTTGTATGACTATCGTATTTTATAAAACATAGTCATGACATAATATGTCCTGCATCTTAGGCGAGTGGAGTGGTCTAAGGAATTGTACCTACACACAAAGCTACAGGAGGACACAGTGGGTAGGGTTTTCTTGTTAGAAGAAATTTTCTGATTAAGTTGTGGCCAATATGTGACCAGTGCCCACCAAGCATTGTGAGGAATTTGTGTAGCTACAATAAGTAGCAGCTCCAGGTTGAGAAAACCAGCTGTAACCACATGTCACCCCTACACCCTCTGGATGATTGTCTACCTCTGTGATTAACATATATGGTTGTGAGGCCAGCAGCCAACTGGTAGTCCAAAAGCCTTCAAGGACCTGTACTATGGAGTTAGATTATTATTATTATTATTATTATTATTATTATTATTATTATTATTATTATTATTGCTATTAATATTATTGCTATTAATATTATTGCTATTGCTATTATTTTATATTGTTGTTATTGTTATTCCAAGGAACAAGTCCGTTGGTAAGAACATTAAACTCTGTTTCCCAAGTCTGAAGATTTTCAGGCTTGTAAAAAGAACTTGAAGCCTGAATAAAAATGTCTCTGTGCAAATCAGAAACACTGTTTCCCATCCAGTAATTCCTTAGTTATCAACTAGTTGTCTCATCAAGGCGCTAGGCTGACCTCCTATCATTCGTTGACATCTATGGGTAAATGAGAGTAACTAAATTAACTTGGTTCAATAAGTTCCCATTTAGAAGTGCCCTAATCCCAGCAGAAGAAAGGAGAGGGCTTAAGAAGAAGAAAATTATTATTATTGTTGCTTTTATTATTATTATAATTATTATATTATTATTATTATTATTATTATTATTATTATTATTATTATTATTATTATTATTGCTATTAATGTTATTGCTATTGCTATTATTTTATATTGTTGTTATTGTTATTCCAAGGAACAAGTCCGTTGGTAAGAACATTAAACTCTGTTTCCCAAGTCTGAAGATTTTCAGGCTTGTAAAAAGAACTTGAAGCCTGAATAAAAATGTTTCTGTGCAAATCAGAAACACTGTTTCCCATCCAGTAATTCCTTAGTTATCAACTAGTTGTCTCATCAAGGCGCTAGGCTGACCTCCTATCATTCGTTGACATCTATGGGTAAATGAGAGTAACTAAATTAACTTGGTTCAATAAGTTCCCATTTAGAAGTGCCCTAATTCCAGCAGAGGAAAGGAGAGGGCTTAAGAAGAAGAAAATTATTATTATTGTTGCTTTTATTATTATTATAATTATTATTATATTATTATTATTGTTATTATATTATTATTATTATTATTATTATTATTATTATTATTATTATCATTATTATTATTATTATTATTATTATTATTATTATTATTGCTATTATTATCATTATATAGAAATAATAAAGGAAAATGTGCAATTGCTTGCCTCAATGGAATATTGTGGGATAAAAATATAAGTAATAAAAATAAAATGAATATATATCATACAATTGTTAAAAGCATCATTACTTATGGAGCAGAACTGTGGCCATTAGCAACAGAAACAAATAAGTACCTTTTGGCGACGGAAATGGATTTTATACGAAGGGCCGCAAGAATTTCAAGAAGAGAAAAAATTAGGAATTCAGTTATAAGGGAGAAAATGAAGATTGAAGACACTATTTTAGATTATATTAAAACTCAGCAATTTCGGACATGTCCAGCGAATGGAAGAGGATCGACTACCAAAATCTGTTTTGGAATGGAAACCTGAAGGAAGACGAAGCAGAGGAAGACCTAAAACCTCCTGGAGTCATGGAATATGTTTATATATGAAGGAGAAACATCTACAACCAGGAGATTGGATGGACCGACAAAATTGGCTATTAGGAATCGGACGATGTCAAAGGCATTAATCAACCGATGTACTATCTATCTATTCTTATTATTATTATCATTATTATTATTATTATTATTATTTTGGTATTATTATTATTTTTATTGCTATTGTTGTTATTTATATTATTATTATTATTATTATTATTATTATTATTATTATTATTATTATTATTATTATTATTATTATTATTATTATTATTATTATTATTATTTTGGAAATACTTTACAACATGTGATGCAAATTTTTTTTAAAGTTCCAATCATACACCATGTACATGTACCAACAAACACAAGGAGGTTTACACTATGGAATCACAAGATGCAACCAACATATACACAACATTTAATGAACTTAAAAGCTAACCTAACACATTTTAAGTACTGTAACCTCTGAAAGACAATCCTAAAACCTAACCTAATGCAATTTAAGTACTCTAACCTGTGAAAGACCAACCTAAAAGTTAACACAATTTAAGCACTCTAACCTGTAAAAGAATGCAACGCCCATAAATAAATAGTAAGTTCTGAAATTCTGAAGTATATGTGTACAGTTAATTACTACATACTCTATGTTGGCTGCACTGGAACACGTCTTTGTTGTTGCATAGAATATTTGTTAAAATCAATATGGCTGCCATATCTTCATGCTACGTATGTAGTTAAATATCATAGATAAATATTCAAATAATCATTAGAAAAAAATGTAAAAATCATTGTAAATGGTGGGAAATAATTTGAAAAATGAAACCCTAAGAATAAAATTTGACAGGAGTTCATGAAGGAATAAAAAAAGTCGCATCACACGTTGTAAAGTTTAGCCATTATTTTTATTATTATTATTATTATTATTATTATTGTTATTGTTATTATTATCATCATTGGTCTGTATAACATAAATGGTGTTACAGAATCGAACAGCCTCTCATAATAAGGTTGTAATCCAAACTTTTTTGCAAATTTAGTTTTAGATGTAGAAAAAGGTTGTTAAATGTACATGGGACATTTTTTCCGTGTAGAAATGAAAACTTTGTAAGAATATATTGTTAGTGATCATTCCATTAAATGTTATATTTATAAATAAATAGAATTCTCCAGACTTCAGTTTCAAGTTTCTTTCACAAAATAATTTGTAACTTTATAAATTAAAGATAATATGAGTGAGATATGTATGACTCACCTCATATTTGTAGTTTTTTGAAGACCCTGGGTTTTGATGCCTTAGGCAATATTGTCAATTCTTTCTAGCTCAAGAATAAAAGTTTCACATGTTAGAAAGAATTGACAATGATGCCTAAGGCATTAAAACCCAGGGTCTTCAAAAGGCTACGGCTCATATCTATGAACGCATCAGACCGTAAAAGTTGTTTTCAACATGTACTCTGCTGAGAAAGTTGCATCCAAATACGTTTTGTGTACTCAAGAATCTGTTCAAGCGATATTAATTGTCGAAATTCCGTAAGCTACTTGGCGCGGTGACTTTGCAAAGAATGAATCGTGAGTAACCTGATGGGAACTGATGGTAACTGATGTACTTGAAACCTTACTGCCTGCCTTGCTGCTTTATCCAAGATGTCGGACCTTGAAGACTTTGATCATGTTTTCGGTATATGCGGAAGAGGAATTTGATAGAGTCTACCAAAGAATTCAACTGGAAGAACAAGAGAATTGGCATAATATCGCGCGATGCAGACATCGTCATGTACGGTTTTTATTTGCGGAACGCAAGCATAAATGTGTTCCTCTAGCAGATGAAAATAACGGAAGTGGTTTTATCACTGAGAATTCTGGGTAATTTCTTGCCAATATTACGAAAAAAAGACTTTCATGCATGACCAGTGAGCAACTCGCTAATTCGAACTTTGCATGTTCTCACGGAGAACTCAACTCACCAGAGACTAATGTATTTGCATGTAGCCCTACAAATATGAGGTGAGTCGTACATATCTAACTCATATTATCTAAAATAAACATCAAAGTGTTACTTCCTTGAAATATTAAATAAAAAAACTCATAAATTAATTATGGAAAATAACATTTGTAGACTGGAGATGTAGACTGTAATTAGACAGTCATAAAGATGGCTGAAGATGAGAGGGATGCCTCTTAAAACTGCAGTACCATGCTTGAGGAATATGAAGTACGAGGTAAAATATAAGTAATTTTTTTATTCTTCTTCTTCTTCTTCCTTCCAAGTATTAGGCCAAGGCCTGTTACGATCCTATAGAAAATTTTCCCTCCAGCATTTCATAGGACGGCCCAGTGATCCTTTGGTCGTCATTAGTGTGATCCTTCCGGGAAATTCTCGTATAAGACTTGAAAGCATAATAATAGTCCCTTCGATTGGTTGCTGGCCAAAGGAAGGCAAGACCAGTGATGGGGCTGCCATCTTATAGCCTCTGGTCAGGCATTTCTGGAGAAGAAAAGAAAATAAAGGAAAGAAGAAATGGAAGAAAGGAAAGACTCCCTAGCCCTCGGATGGCCTAATAGCATCGGGGTCGAAAAAAACAAGAGTTAACCAAGAGAGGTTAAATAGTAAAGTTAAAAGAGTGCAAAACACAAATAAGTGGAAGAAATGTTTTGCTCAGCTTGGGCACCTTGTGGTCGCCATCCACATATCCCCTAGATGAGGACCCCTGAGGGGTAATTTTTTTTATTAATTATTATATTTGTAACTGTTTGTTAGATTTAAGGTTTGGCTGGTACAGGAGCAATGGAGAACTGCAGGTTGGAGTGAAGTGTCTGGTAAAGTTGGATCCCGATAGAAACTTCCACGCTCACATTCAAGAAATGTCACCAGACAAGGGACCAGCCATCGTGTATGTGGAGGAACTGGGCAAAAAGTAAGTAAAGTGATCCCAATACAGGCCCTTGAGGTAATAGGAGGTTAAGGTTCCCAGCATCCTGCCTTAACCTCCAGAACATTCTCTGGTACTCATTTCCATTAGAGACTGAGTTGATGCCAGGCCATAGTAACTTATTGTAGGAAAACCAGAGGGAAATCATCTATGAGTTCACAGATTCCAATTGGTTCACGGAGACATTATGATGCTAATTTTAAGTTGATGGTAATTAGAGAAGCACAAGCTTCTACTAATGAAGTGCCAGAACTACTTTGCAGCGGGAGAAAATGTGTGTTTCCTGAGGTAATATTCATAAGTGGTGACAAATTAAAGAAAAATTTAATTCATCCTGAAAATAATTTAGTGGATCAAAGAAACAGAAATGTGAGTTGGAATAAAAATTCTTAAAAAGTCTCTTCACAATTAGGGAGTTGTCTTAAATTCATCTTATCATTATCATCAGCAGCAACACAACAATCATGGATGGGTCAAGGCTTCCTCCAGAATTTTTCTCTATCTCTGGCAGCCATCCACCAATTCTTAAGTTTTAAAGATTTGACATCCTGTAGTACTCCATCCATCCATCTCAAATTTGATCTTCCAGTTCTCCTTCTTCCTTTTGGCTTAACATCTATAATTCTTCTAACTACTTCATTTTTGGTCATCCTCTGCATATGTCTTCCCCATCTTAGTCTGTTTACTTTAACATCTGTCTAATATCTGTTGATTTGTACAACTCGTATAATTCCCTGTTATATCTTATTTGCCATCTCCATTTTCCTTAATAAGTCCATATATTCTTCTGAGTATCTTTCTTTCAAAAACAACCAATCGAGATTTGTTATGTTCAGTCAGAACCCAGGTTCCACTCCTGTAAGTTAACATTGGTTTAATTAGTGTTTTGTAAAATCTGGTTTTTGTTCCGAGTGTCAGATATTTTGATTTCATTTTTTTTTTGTCTAATGCCACCAGGTAGATTGTCTTTTATGACATTTCTGGCTCTCTCTCTTGGCATTGGTGGAATTGTAATCCATTTTTTGGATTGGGGCACCTGGAAGGCGGAGTTACGTTACCCCAATGATGTGATGCGTGATAAATGTTAATGAAACGCCAGAAGAGTTCTTAACCTAAATTCCAGACCATGGACAACCATAGGAATAATTCCCTTTAAGGAAAAATTACCATGGTTTGACCGAGAATTGAACCCAGGACCTCATGAGCTGTAGTCAGAAATGCTGACCACTAGCCCATGAGGCTGGTCAATTTCAAATACTCTTCAAAGTTGGCAAAATGGCTTACTAAGAAATTTAATAAACTACCAAGTTTCGACAACAAAAGTATTGAAAATTCAATTGAATTAGTTAATGAACTGAATAATATCACTTTGGATTGTAATGATAGATTGGTTTCTTTTGATGTCATTTCTTTATTTCCGAGCGTCCCAATTGGGAAGATGTTAAATATTTTAGAAAAATGGCTTATTTCCTTGAAACTACAAAGAGAAATAATTAATGAATATTTGAATCTTACAAAACTTTGTATCGACAACAATTTTTTCACCTTCAATGAAAAATTTTATAAACAAATCTCAGGTCTGGCTATGGGAAACCCACTTTCACCATTTTTGGCAAATTTATTTATGGGTTATTTAGAATGTCATCACCAATGCTTATCCCTGGATGTTCAAATGTTGGTATAGATATGTGGATGATATTTTCTCTGTGATAAATTCTAAATATATTGAAGATGCATTAAAATTACTCAACCTCCAGGATGAATCTGTGAAATTTACTATGGAATTAGAAAATAATAACCAAATCCCATTTTTGGACCTCTACATAAGAAGGAATGAACAACAACAAAGAATTGAATTCAATATATACAGAAAAGATACTCATATTGACAATTACATAAAGTCTTCAGGTTTCAATCATATTGCGCATAAGCTGCAATTTTCAACAGTTTGATATATAGATTATTGAATGTTCCACTAAATGAGAGGATTTTAAGAAAGAATACAATCACATTTGGACATAGCTAATTTAAATGGTTTTGGAAAGGAAATAATTATAAAACTAAATTGAAGAAATTCAGACAACAAAAAAGATTAAAAGAATACACTACCCTGCAATCTGATTCAAAGAAAGGAAAACAATTAAGAAAATCACTTATCATCCTGGAACACATAACAAATTTCAAAAAATTTTCAAGAAATTCAACATTACATTGGCACCGATAAATAAATTTAGCCTTGGTAACTTATTAATAACCAATAAGAAAATGAACACCCTAGATAGTAAAAAATCTGGAATTTATCAAATTGATTGTCGAGATTGCAATAAAGTATACATAGGAAAAACAAAAGAAATTTGGACACTCGCACAAAGGAACACTTTAGAAATATTAAAAATGGTGAAATTGAAAAATCAGCTATTGCAGCACATAGTTTGTTGGAAGGTCATAGAATTGAAAAAGAAGCTAAACTTCTTAAACATTTGGAAAAACCTTTGGAATTGACAGTTTGGGAGAAAATATTTATACAGAAGAACAAATTTAAATCTATGAATTTCGACATTCCGGATGAACGTGACCTCATCTCGAAGTTCATTGAATCAACACCAGATGGCAACGATATCTCGAAGTTCGTCAAATCAACACCAGATGGCAACGTTAGAGAGGGAGATTCCAACGAATATCCGGTAGTCATAATGGCGGTTGAAAATGAATGACAAGATCATTTGAAAACTATAGTTACCGTGTTTGATAAAACATGAAATATGAGGTAAGATGTTAAAATGACTCATTAATTTATTAATATTCAAATACTCTATTATTGCAAAATAACATTTATTTACATTTTGTCTTCTTTCATTTATTTCTTCCTGAATATTCTTTTGTTTATTTCTAAAAACTCCGAAGTATGTGAAATTAGTTACTTTCTCAAATGTATTATTCTGTATCTTAACAAGTTAATTTTTTTGTATTTACTATTGTTTTTCTAAATTGCTTCATCTCTGTTGCTTGAATTATATTTAAATCCTTCATTGTTACTGTACTTATTTGAACTCCATAATTTATTATAGGTTTGAAATATGTTTTATAAAATTGAATATTTAAAGGAAGTAACACAGGTTTATTTTAATTATTATGAGTTAGGCTAAAAAGTGATAAATGAAAGTACTCTTCAGACAGTTAAAGAAATTGGTAAAAAATTCTGGACATTTACATACCATCCTTTAGCATTTAATAAGTTTCAAAAATGTTTCAGCAAATTTAACATTAAATTAGCACCGAAAAATGATTACTGCCTGAATAGATTAATTAAAACCACCAAAAATTAAAAGATTGATGAAGGCAACAAATTGAAGATTTATCAAATTGATTGTAAAGATTGTGAAAAAACATACATAGGAAATCCCTATTAGGTTCGTCTTCCGGGCATATAGGCCGTGGTCCAGTCGTTCTTCTACTCGACGTTTCGTCTACTGCTGCGGTAGACATCTTCAGGAGATACTGCGTGCTCTCTGTGAACTCCTCAACAGTCGGCTGCATGGTCAGAAAAACACGGAATCGAATGGCCAAATTACTGAAACATTTAGATGAATTTATGGAACTCACAATTAGGGAGAAAATTTGCATCCACAAGAATAAAGAGAAAATAATGAATTTTAAAATTCTCAGGGAAAAAGAAAAAACAATTTGATTTGGAAGTTCATCGATCAGCCAACAGAGGGAGCAGGAATCAACCTACAAGATTGTCAACCGTAAATTCAACAGTTAGAAAGCATTGACAATGACACATAGGGTGCAGAAACTGCAGTCTGCAATAAAAATACAAATATGAGATGAGTCAAAATAGCATAACTCATAATACTTAATAATTATGTTTTATATATATATTTTTTTTTTATGATTCAATGGTATTCCACAACAAGCTTTTAATTAAATATTATATTATGAAGCCAGGGCTTAACATAGCAGTTTTATTTAGCAACAAGAATTAAAGAATTAATAAAAATAGTTTAAAATGTAGATGTACTCAGCATAAGTATTAATATTTTGTATTGATTGCCAGGCTTACAGTAGCTTACGACAACTTGGAACCTCTTCCTAATGCTGAGAAACCACAATGGCTTCCACCTTACAAGCCATGTCGTCAGTTGTCCAACATCCAACAAAAACCTGCTGTACTAGCTCTCTCAGAAGTTGGTAAGTAATCTATCCATTAATTAAATTTTTAGCTTAAATTATTATTTATTTTATAGTTGTTCCTTGCCTCTGGTCCTGAGAGTCAACGGGTTCAAATCTGGTTTGGGTCAATGGATTTTTTAGGATGGAAAAATCCACGGAGCAAGTACTCCAGGAGCTATGGGTCCCAAGTCTAAAGATTTTGAGGCTCATAAAAGATCCTTAAGCCTAACTAAAGAGGTCTCTAAGCAAAACTTACCAACCTTCTTCATCCTAGTAATATGTTAGTTACCTACTAGATGTCTCATTGGGTCAGTATGTTGACCCCTTACCATTCAATATATATTTATGGAAATAAGTGAAATTAAATTAACTTGTTAATAGTGAGTGAAGAACATATTTTTAATAACTCACCTTATACAATTTCAAATTTCTTTGAGGCCATTGGTTTCAAAGAAATTTGAAATTTTATAAGGTGAGTTATTAAAAATGTTCTCCACTAACTATTAATGATATAACCTCATAATGTTTACTTCCCAACATTAATTTAAATATAAATTAACTTTGTTCAGTAACTCTAACAAAGGAGAGGCTAAACCCAATATTGGGCTGTTAATGTCATTTTAGATAGATTTATTTTATTCAATTTTTAAATTGTTTTATTTGTTTATTCATTTTTTATTTTATTTTAATTATTTTATTTATAATTGAACAGTTTTAAGACATCACACCTTGGTGTGGAGAAATGGCACTTGCTGGTTTGAGTCTTCATGAGGAAATATTTTTTCTCATGGAATTTTGGCCAGTATGGGACTGACGCCAAGTCAACATTGTGAGGAATTTGTGTAGCTATAATAAGTAACAGCTCCAATGTAACCACATGTTACCTCTATACTGGATGTATGATCATCCACTTATGTGATTAACACATGTGGATGTGAGGCCAGCAGCCAGATGGTAGACCTAAGGTTTTCTAGGCTTGTTGTGCCATGGAGTTTACAAGTAATATTAACATTTTATATATTGCTGATATTAAAATGTTATGATTATTTTTCATGCCTCTCTTTCATTCCCCATTTGTGAGTTTTTTGAGGTGACATGTAGGGCCGCGTGCAAATACATTAGTCTCTACTCAAATTACTTCCAATCACTGGTGAGCTGACTTTCTGTGAGCAAGTGCAAAGATCGAATTTGCTACTCACTAACTGGTCATTCATGAAAGTTGTCGTTTTCGTAATATTGGCAAGAAATTACCCAGAATTCTCAGCGATAAAACCACTTCTGTTATTTTCGTCTGCCAGAGGAATGCACTTACGCTTGCGTCCTGCAAATAATACCGTATACAACGACGTCTGCATCGTTCAATATTATGCCGATTCTCCTGTTCTTCCAGTTGAATTCTTTGGTAGACTCTATCAAATTCCTCTTCTCCGCGTATACCAAAAACATGATCAAAGTCTTTAAGGTCCGACATCTTGGATAAAGCAGCAAGGTACGTGGCAAGGTTTCAAACTATAAGGGTTACCATCGGTTCACATCGGGATTCTCACAATTCGTTTCTCTCCTAAGTCACCTTGCCAAGTAGCTTAGGAATTTCAACGATTATTATCGCATGAATAGATTTTTGAGTATGCAAAAATGTATTTGGATACAACTTTCTCAGCAGAGTACAGGCAGAGAATGACTTATACGGTCTAATGGGTTCATAGATTCGAGCCGTAGAGTTGTTTTTTTTATTTTAAAATACAATACAAAGTAACATTAAGAGGTTTGTTTAATAATTAAAACATTTTGTCTGTTCATTCTTACCTCTTATAGTTGTTTTTGTCGAACATACGTTCGAAGCCCTGAAACATATGTTCAACAAAAACAATTATAAGAGGTAAGAATGAATAAACAAAATGTTTTAATTATGTAGAGTTGTGTTTTCTAATATGACCCACTGTCCTTCTTGTACTTTAGGTTCAATGCCGAATGTAGAGATATCATTAATGTGATCTATTTTCAATTTACCTGCTACTTTGGGCGACTACTTTACATGGATGATATATTCTTGTATTGTGTACAGAGAGGAGTGTAGGATGAGTACATGCTTATGTTTGTGTAGTGTAAAGTGTGTTGTATGAGGGATGATGATGAAGAGAAGGGAGAAGATGAAACCAGGTGCTGGCTCATAGCAAACTCCTGTCGAAAAGCACCAAGAGGGCCATTAGGCTTAACGTACCCATCCACTATCAACAGTACCACATGTCTTCTCAACATATGTATTGCGGAGAGGTTTGTAATTTAATGCAGGAATCTGGTGCACAATTTAGCGATTAAAAATTGTACATCATCCTCCTGATTCTGAGATTGAAAATTTTGTAATTAAATTAATTGAATTTATTTGAGTAAAATTTTATCACCTCATCTCATATTCTTCTTCTTCTTAGACCAGTTTCAGGACCTTCTTCGATTCTATCCCCAGTATATTCATGACTGTTATGCCATCTTCAAGAGCCAGTTCTGCTCCCTCTGTTGATAGAGTGAAGAACCTCGAAATCTAATAATTTTCCCAGGAATTTCAAAGTTCATTAATTTCTCTTTTAGTTTTTTTTAATGTAGATTTTTTCCCCAAAATGTGAGTTCTTTGGGGTTTTTTACTTGTTTTATTAATTCAGCCTTTCTTTTGATATGATGCTTTTATGACTGTGCATGATCTGCAGATTTTTCTACTTCACCAATCTGCTTCCTCATATTACTTAAATAAATAATACCTCATAGTGTTAATCCCTAAAATGTTATTGAATTTAATTAATTTTACAATTAAATTTTCGATCCCACTGAGTATAGAACCCAATACACTAGCCAGGAAACATACATGCTACCACCTGAGCTATTCCAGGTCAAATTTTGATTAAACTTTACAACCTGTGATGTGACTTTTTTAATTCCTTTATAAACATCTGTCAAATTTTATAGTTAGGGTTTCATTTTTAAAATTAATTCCCACTATTTACATTGATTTTTACATTTTTCCTATTAATTATTTAAATATATGTTTTATCATATTTAACTACATACGTGGTAGCCATATTAATCTCAAAGAATATTCTATGCAACAACAAAAACATGTTCCAATACGGCCAACATAGAGTAATTACTAATTAACTTACACATCCATCCATTAGTAATTCTGCCCGAGGCAGGTCTTTCACTGCAATCATAGCATTTTCATGCTATGTTTGCAGCCTTGCTAGGGAATTATGGGTGTGATAGCTTCCCGTTGCTTTTCACACCGGTGAAGGATGATTATGATAAGGGTGATGATGGGCAGATGATTTTTGGGGACCGTTGGGTCCTAAGCTTCCTGACATTTGTCTTACAGGTGAGGAAAAGCCTTGAAAGAAACCTCACCCAGGAGCCTGTCCTGACCAGGAATTGAATTCGGGCCCACTGTGTGACAAGGCACAGTGGTGGACAACTTTCCCATATACTTCAGAATTCTAGAATTTACCATTTATTTTGGGGTATTGTATTCTTTCACAGATTAGAGTGCTTAAATTGTGTTAGATTAGCTTTTAGGTTCGTTAAATACCATGTATATGTTGGCTGTATCCCATGATTCCATAGTGTAAACTGCTTTGTGTTTATATTTGAAGAGAAACATTTTCGCCCAGACCGATTCAGTTGTTTGCACATGTGCGTGGTGCATGATTTTGGAACTTAGAAAAATTTTCACATTGTAAAGTATTTCCCAAATTTTAATTTTACTATGAAATCTTATTTATATGAAAATAATTAGATTTTTTAAAAATTCAGTAAGATTTGTTAAATTATTGATCAAGTTATTTTATGTTATTGTTGTCTTGTTTGAAGGAGGGAAGTGGAAGAAATCGAAAGTAACAAAATCTCGTAAAATGAAGGATAACTGTGTACAGTCTCCGGTGTCTCCACGTCTCCAGTACAACAGAATAGATGCGGCTTCTGCAAAATATTCACCACAACATAATAATAGGTAAGTTTACTTTCTTATGAAATTCTAGCAATTTTCTTAAGTTTACAAAATCCTTTATATCACATCCAAAAATTTACAAAAGTTGTAATTCTGTGTGACTCCAAAGCAGCCATTCTTGCTATAACACGAGACACAACACCCAAAAGCATCAAAATTATTGAATGTCAGAAAATGATAAAACGGTTATCCCGTCTACATAAAAAAGTTGTACTTCAATGTATTCCGGCCCATTGTGGAGTGACAGGCAATGAAATAGCCGATTTTCTGGCCAAGAAGGGTAGCAAAATTGTTTCAAACCCAACTTCTACTCCAGTTTCATTTCACTCTATAAAAAGAATTATCTCAAATAAATATATCAATAAACTTAGAGAAGAATACACCACCAAAACATCTGGAAAGGAATGGGAAAATCTACAAGCTTATGACATTACTACATTACAAAGAAAATCCGCAGTAGCAACATTCAGACTGCTAACGGGACATGACGCCTGAATAAACACCTACACAGACTTGGCATAACAGATTCACCTAAATGCCCCTTTTTGCAATTTAAATGAAGATATGGAAAAAAACCATCTCCTCCGTTGTCCAGCTTTTGTAGAAGAGACCAGCCTTTCTGCTAAATATTGGAGTACAATGATTTCATTATCAAGTGCTCGACATTAGATACCAACCAACCAACTTTCTTATGAAATTTTAATAATTGGTCAGCTCGGCCAATACTGACTGTAGGTACCCAAATTCCTCCTGATACTGACTGGATCCTGATCCCACACTTGCCCACATTCATGAGAAAATTTCTTCCCTTGGGGTCTTGAACTAGTGAACAAAGTCATGCTAGAGTGGGGACTTGTAACTATGACATGTTTCATTCAGCTTCTGATGCAGTTGCAATTTGTATGGTTTTATGTGCAACTGTTTTCACACACTGTGTGGTGTGGCATACCCAGCTGATGAGGGGCTCTGTGTAAGGACTTTTGAGGGTTATATCGCAGAGTATTACACCCAAGGAGAAACTGTGTACAGTAATCCCTAAAAATTTGCAAGGAACTACAATGAGTGAAGTAGCGCTTTTAGTTCATAGTAACAGAATATGTAACTAATGAAACAAATGCAAGACACACAGCATGTTTACTGAGCACTTGGGAGTATGGTAAATTAGCCATTTTGTAAATTGAATTTCCGATAGATATATATTTATTTACATAAAGAGAAAATATGTTTTAAATTTGGGTAACATTTTTCCACTCACGTGTCCACCAATGTGGTCTCGAGGTAGTGTCCTGACTTGTCATGCAGACTCATGGGCAAGGTTTTTTGGGGTTTTTCCTCACCTGTAAGACAAATGTCAGGAAGCTTAGGGCCCAACGCTCCCTCGAAAATTATCCGGCCATCATCATCATCCTTATCATTACCATCATTATCCTTCACTGGTGTGGAAAGCAATGGGAAGCTACCACACCTATAATTCCCAAGTAAAGCTGCAAAACATAGCATGAAAATGCTATGATTGCAGTGAAAGACCTGCCCTTGGGCAGAATTACTACATAGATACTGGATAGGTAGATATTGCACAAAAAGAGAAAATGGGATTTACATGTTGATCTCCAAGCTGCAAGACTTTATACTAGGGGGAAAAAAAAAATTGTTTCCTTAGAGAACTAAAAGGTAATTATTTGTATTATATCTAAAAAACGAGTGTAATGTAGTTCGCCTCCGCTGGTAATACTAGCAGGTGCACTCTGGGTCATGCAAAATGAACTACAAAAGATGTTCAATATGCTTTCCAAAGCAAATATTATTGGGAAGCCTGCAAGTGAATGATGACAAATCAAGAGCTTCAGAACATTTGAATACTAGTACTATATCTAGTAATTCATAATTTTGCCACCAAATGGTGCTGAATTTCACATTAGTACCACAGTAATATATTAGATGTCAGCACAATAGTTCTACACTAGCACTGCTTGTGGCATATATACAATACTTGCTTAGTTTCCTATCAATGTGTATGGTTATGTTGGAAGATCTCCCTTACATACTTACATACTCAACATGCTTGTCAGAGACTTGTTCTGCTTTGTATGGAGATAAACTACCATATGTGACAAATTGGTAATGCTATTTCTCCCTCGACATCTTGAGGTAAGCATGCGTTTCATATGTAGCACAATGATTCCTATTGAATTGCAGAACTCACAAAGATTTTTCAGCACCAGAAAATGTCATTCTCACGTACAGTGCAACATGGGGTCAACACAGGAAATTTAGTGTAAAAAAAAGCTATGTCCAGTGCAGAATACAGTTCTTAGGAAAATTTTTGGGCCAAAGAGAGATGAATAGACAGGTGAAGGGAGAAGACTACATAACAGTGAGCTACATGGTCTATATGGGAAACCAGATATAATAAACGGTTCAGTTTCATAGATTTCAATAGGTAGGACATGTGGCATGAATGGGAAATGAAAGAGGGGCATGGAATAGTTTTGTTGGAAAACCAGAGGGAAAGTGCTCTGTTGGTTGACCAAGAATGAGGTAGGAGAAACAACATTAACCATGATTTGAGGGGAGTGGATTGTGCAGGGGATGATTGGAAAACATTAGCTCAGGATAAGGATTTATGGAGAGCTTATGTCTGTGCAGGCATAAACCTGTGGGTTTGATAGTGCCAGTGAGTAAGATAGACCAGTGCATCTTATGAGCTTAGGTGTGATACTGTTTGAATTATAAATTGATCGAAGCATGACTTCTTTAGAGACGTGCTGTATTCTCCCCCCCCCCAATACATGTAATTGGTATATTGTAATTAACTCATTCAATTCTTGTCTGTTGCAGATTTGCTCATGAACAAATGGGAAATCAACAAATACAGGTTCCATTTCCAAACTTCAGCCAACAGAGCTTCCAGAACCTGCAGAATTTCAATGTAAGTTAATTTTTTCTTCTTTTTCTTTAGTGCTATTCATTCTTCATTACGTGTATCCAGCCGTAGCTGATGACACGAATCCATTGTATACTTATGCTATAAATTGCAATGGGGCTGTATTTGAACATGCAGCTTATGTGGGCATTCAAGGTGTGTGTCCACAAGGTTAAAAGAAAGAGATATAGGAAAGACAGAAATGCACCCTTCGGCATCAAATACTCTAATACCATCAGGGTCGAAGAAAACAAGAGGTCAGTCAAGGGAGTCTGGATAGGAAAGTAAAAAAGAGGGATATGGTACTAGGAAAGGAAGAAATACCGGATCAGTTAAAGATAAAAGTAAGGAGCAAAACACAAGTAAGTGGAAGAAATGTTTTGCTTAGCTTGGGCACCTTGTGGTCCCCATCCACATATCCCCTAGTTCTTTAGTGCTATGGTTCTTCGAGTTTAACCTTGGCCTTCCTAGTCACCTCCACCCATTTTGCTGTTTTCAGCCTTCATTCTCCATCTTTTAATACCAAGTTGTCTTATATCATTGTAACATCATCCATCTGTCATAGTCTTGGTCTTCCAACTGTTCTTTTTCCAACTAAAGTAATCTTGAACACATTATCATAATGTGTAGCCACTCCTTTCTATTTATTTTACTTAGTTACAATATCTACATCCTTTGAACTTTATAGGCAGTAACATTATGAAGTATTAATACAAGTATATTACAAATGGAAGTAACATTATGAGGATCTTCTTAATAAATAAGGTGAGTCTATTGCATCTTACCTCATAAATATTTGTTTCATTTGATGTGTTTCCATATGTTGTCCATACTATCATCAGCTTGTTCAGAATGTTGATATTTATGTTGTCAGCCCTGGATGTTAACTCCAACTCCATCTGACTGAAGAACTTCTAAATCAAATTTTTTTCCCCCAGGAATTTCATAATTCATTACCCTGTTTTTATTCCTCTGGATCTTCTCCCAAATGGTGAGCTTTTTAGTGTTTTATAGGTGTTTTAATAATCTAGTATTTACATCAGTTGTATGTTTTTCTGACCAGATGTGAGATATATTTTTAATTTAAAATAAATTCTTTTTCATCTCATCTCTTATTCCGACTTCTATCTGGACCATTTTCAGAACATCATTTGTTCCATCTTCAATATTTACATTACTGTTGTAATGAAATACTGCTTCTTCCTCCATTTGTTGGTAGGTCAATGAATCTCCAAATCAAATCACTTTCCCCAGAAATTTCATAATTCATTCATTAATTTCTCCTTGTTTTTTTTTAATGTAGATTTTTTTCCCAAACTATGAGCTCTTAAGGTTTTCGGTTTATTTTATTAATATGACCCTTCCTTCTAATTAATGTTTTTCTAACTAAGCATGAGCAGCTACTGCAAATTTTTCTACTTCCTCATTTTTGATGTTCCTAAGATGTTCCTTCACTCTAGTTTTCAAATTTCTTTTTGTTTTTGCAATGTAGATTTTATCAAGTCCCACATTTTATTTTGTAAATCCCTGATTTATTTCCATTTTCCATGTTCTCATTTTTGTTGAATTTGATTATTCTATTGCTAAAATCATTTTGGTGCAATTTTATATTGAACTTTTTAAAAGTATTTTGAAACCTGTGATGTGTAAATTTCTTGAATTTTATGTTTTCTTATTTTTATTTTTATTTTTTGAAGTGTACTTTCATTGATTAATTTTTGTTTTTGAACTTCTTTAAGTTGGTGTAAGAGTCTTAATTAAAATGAGTAACAATTCTTTGTTACATAAGAGTTTGTTCATATTGTACAATATTTCGGGATGTAGGCACTTGAAAATGTCATTACTTACAGAAGCAGCAAAGAAACATTAATTTTTGTGTGTTATGTCAAATTTTACATGGAATTCACCTATAAAAGATGCACCCCATTTTTAAGACAAACTTTTAAAGTAAATAATTACATTAATTTATTATGAGGTAAGTCTTTAAAATTTGAACTCTCTATTAATTAAAATAAATCGCATAGTGTCACTTTCTTTAAATATTAAGAAACATTAATATTTAATTTAAATTTAAACCAGTCTTCAAGAAATCTGCAATTAACAGGTGAAGTGTTAAATCTACCTCTATTTATTAATTATTAAATAATTACAACTTATACTCCAAAAAATATTGCATTTTTATATATATAAAAACTCCTGGCGCAACAGGCCTAGAAGGCCCTTAGCCTACCAGCCGGCTGCTGGTATCTCATCCACATGTTCAGTCACAGAGGTAGATGATCAGCCAGTGTAGGGGTGACATGTGGTCAGCATGTTGGGTCCCCAGCCATTATATCTGGTTTTCTCAACCTGGAGCCGCTACTCATTGTAACTATCCAAATGCCTCACGATGCTGGGTGGGCACTGGTCCCTTACTGACCGAAATACCATGAGAAAATTTCTTCCCCCATGGAGACTCGAACCAGCGCAAGTCCCGTAGTTCTGTGCCAAGGCTTCTTGCCTTAACCACTTGGCTACGGCACGGGACTTATATATATACATTTTTGACAATGTGATTTTTGATGTCTCGTAAATAGTATTGATGAAGAATTGTATTAATTTTTTTTAAGTCCAATACCACCAGGTTGTCTTTTATGGCATTTCTTGCTTTCTCCCTTGGCACTGGTGGAATTGTAATCCATTTCTTAGGTTTGGGCACCTGAAAGGTGGAGTTACATTACCCCGATGATATGATGGGTGATAAATGATAATGCAGTGCCAGGAGAGTCCTTAACCTAAACTTAACATAAAATACAGACCATGGCAATCACAGGAATAATTCCCTTTAAGTAAAAATTCCTATGGCTGACCATTAGCCCATGAGGCTGGTCATTGTACAAATTTAAAAAAAAAATATTTTTTTGTTGAGAACAATGTCAAAACCTTTATCCCTTTGAAATATGCTAATAAAAGACTGAAAAGAATGGAATGAAGAAATATAATTGTGAATTTTGAAATGAATTATTTATTAATTTTCAGAATGTTGGCATGGATGTACCAATGTCTGGATGTACATCTACAAACAGTCCACCGAGGTCACAAGGGCTGGTATCACTTAGCTGTTCAACTACTACTACCAACATTCACACCACAAAACCACAGTGTACGGAGATGACATCTGACAGATGTCTGTCGCCTGTTCAACAGCCTGACTCGACGACAGACATACCGAGCTCTCAGCAGCCTGCGCTGGAGTCTCAGACAAGCTATGTGCCACCACAACCCATGTGCTTCTCAAGTCCTCCTCCTGTGATTCCTCAGACAGGTGCTGACAACAGCAGTGTGCTGCCTCAACACATGTACAACACAGGAGCGAGCGCGAGTACAACAGCAGGACACGAGCAGCAGCAGCCTAGAGATGTCATGTTCCAACCTGTCAACTTCATGGCTCAAAAGTCTCTCCAACTTAATGGCAGTGATTTGCCATTGTCAGGTAAACGATATATTTATATATTACAATAGAAGTCAATGGTAAAAAGACAAATTTTTCATAGTTAAATATGGGAAATAACATTATGCTGTTCCTATTCATGAAGAATGATTCATTTTTTATATCTTACCTCATAGTTTGTTTTCTTAAACACAGGAACTGCAGTTTTCAAGAGAAAACACCCCCCCCCTATTTTCAACTGACATTATGACTCATAATGAGCCATAATGTCGGTTGAAAATAGGAGGGATGTTTCCTCTTAAAAACTGCAGTTCCCATGTTTAAGAAAACAAACTATGAGGTAAGATATAAAAAGTAACTCATTTTTCAAAGACAAATTTTTGCCTCAACTGGGGATTGGGCTGGTTCAAGGTTCGATTCCCAGTTCAGGCAAACAATTTTCTTATTTGAAGAGAAAAATTATATGCTCAGACTGGACCTTTGGCTTCTAGGCCCATGTTCTACCGGTTGAACCATCTGGGCGAGTTCCAATCTAAATGCAAATTTTCTCTTATATATGTTGTCAATTCCCATGTACCAAATGTTATGAAACCTTTGTTTCTATCTTTGAAAATGATGACTTCTTTATTAAGAAGACATGGCATTGACCTGGAAAGCCAAAGGTCCTGGGTTCGAGTCCCAGTCTGAGCATATAATTTTTCTCTTCAAATATGATTTATCCATCATTGAGATGTATGAAATGAATAATAAAACCATAATTTACCATCGATTACAATAGTTTAGTTGTGTACATTAATTTACTTATTTCAATTATAGTAATAGCTTTAGCTTCTTAATATTTATAACAGTGAGTAACATTATGAAGTTCTTCTTAATAAATAAGGTGAGTATGTTGCATCTTACCTCATACAAGTTGAGTTCTTTTAGCACATGTTTCAAAACACTTCTGTTTCATCGTCAGCTTATCCAGACTGTTGATTTTTATATTGTCAGCCCTGGATGTCAACTTCTACTCCATCTTTTGGTGGTCCAAACAATTAGCATATAAAATTTCTCTCTCTTCGAGAATTTCAAAATTCATGGTAGCGACAGCTATTAGCCTTCGGACGAATGAGAATTGTACATAAGTTGAAAGAAATGTTAATGTTTGTATCGTTGTTTGAATGATGTAATGGACAGCACACTAGTACGTAGAACTAGGGATCCAGGGTTCAAATCCCGCTTCAAACAATTTTTCTTTCTTAAATTAGATTCTATCCAGGATTGGAAAATGTTAATTCAAATAAAAACATAGAAAATCATGATTCTCTCTCTTTGTTCTGCTGGATGTAGATCTTCTCCCAAATGGTGAGTTCTTTAGTATCTTCTAATTGTTTTAATAATTTGTTGTATACATCGATTCTTATGTTTTTCTGACCAAATGTGAGCAGCTACTACAGATTTTTCTACTTCCTCTTTTTTACATATTTATAGTGTTCCTTAGTTCTAATGGTTAAATTTCTCTTTGATTTCCTTATGTATATCTTATCACAATCAGCACACTTTATCTAGTATATTCCTGATTTTTTGCCATTTTTGATATGCAAGTTCTTTGGACCTCCTAAAGATAGAGTAGGAAATGACATCTAGGGCCGACAACTAAAAAATAAACAAACTGAAAAGCTGAAGATAAAAAATAATTGTTTTGAAACATGTCCTAAAAGAACTCAACTTTCATGAGGTAAGGTGCAACAGACTTGCCTTATTTATTAATTTTAATAACTTAAAATTTATTTCTTCCAAACTACAAAAAATATAAACACAAATCTAACGTTCCTAGAAAGAGAAAAGTTCAAATTTCACTATTTTATGCATTCAATATGAGCACCATGTGTTACACGACAATTGTCAAATTGGTGGTGCATTTCTTTGTTACACACGAATCAGCTGGTCTCTGTTTATCAAATTCACAGCTTCAACAATTCGATATTGCAGATTTTCAAGAATGTCAGGGATAGGGGTGATAAAAACATGGTCTTTTATGTAGCCATGCAGATAAAAATCACATGAGGTTAGGTCTGGTGACCTGGGAGGTCACCAGCGATGAAGTTGATCTTCTGCTCCTTCTCTTCCAATCTAACAGCACCAATGCAACTATGATCACAATTTCAAGCAACAGCACCAATGTGGCTATGATCGGAACTTTTCTGTTTTTAGGAACGTTGGAATTGTGTTTCTTTTTATGAAGTTTGGAAGAAAATGAATGTTTGAAGTCTGTTCCTTCTTTCTGAATAGCCCTGTATACAAATATGAGGTGAGAAGTACATATCTAACTCATTTCTAAAATAAACCTGATAGTGTTACTTCCATGAAATATTTTAATATCTTCTGTATATTTGTAATTAACTATTAAAATTATATGTGCACTAAAACTTGGAAAATCAAATGGTGTGCATTCGGAATTACACATGAACAGTTTAAGTAAATATGAGGCAAGGTGTAAAATCTGACTAAATAAATGATTATTAAATAAAACCTGATAGTGTTGGTTGCTTAATATATCATTCATATTCACATATTTGTTTGGCACAAAATGAAAATGCATAATATGTTAATTTGTTTTTCAGATTTACCCACACTGCGCTTCTATTACAATCTTGGACAAGAAGTAAGTTTTAATGTAGGTTATTGTGTCTTCTTACATGTCAGAATTACTGTATTTACTTAAATGTAAGTCGACCTTGAATTTAAGATGACCCCTCAATTTTGAAGAGGCTTTTTAAGAATTTTCTTGATTTCCTTACCAATAATATTCCACCAACTTCCCCTCCAAACCGCAACGTTTGGAGTTTGCTACCAGAGCCTCCAGATACAAATTCCGGTTTATATTTGATCCACCCTCGTAGGATGAAGAAGGTCGGTAACTTTTGCACAGAAGCCTCTTTTTTTAGGCTTAAGAATCTTTTACAAGCCTCAAAATATTCAGACTTCAGACCCACAACTTAATGTTCCTCCTGGAGACTTGCTCCTAGGATTTTTCCATCCTTAAAAATCCATCGACCCTAGCCAGGTTTGAACCCATGACCCTCAGAACCAGAGGTCAATCTCCCATTACCTAGTGTTTTACAAATGCATTTTAAATCATTTAAATTTATCGGAGACAATTTAAAAAAAAAATTCCTCATTAATTTCGTGCTTTTCACAAGACCATAGTTTCAGGTGACATCTTACCCATCATCAGTCACAACTCTGACTGATGAAATTCTTCGGCCATCAACTATTCTATTGTCAACATCTTATGTGCTGCCATCTATGGTTGAATTTATAAAGTTGAAATTAATTTTTGTTTGTTAGGAACATCTAAGTTCATCAATTTATATTTATTTTCCTGAATGTATATCTCCTCCCAAACTGTCAATTCTGAAGGTTTATCCAATTGTTTTAAAAGTTCTGCCTCTCGTCCAATTTTATGATGTTTTAGTAAGCTATGTGCAGCAATTGCAGATTTTTCAATTTCACAATTTTGAATATTTCTAAAATGTTCCTTAGTATGAGTTTCCAAATTCCTTTTAGTTTTCCTATGTACACTTTACTGCAATCATGACAACTTATTTGATAATGTTACGCTGGACAGTTAAGCCCAGCCGTAATGTAGCATACAAGATCTCTATAGTTTAAGGGGTCTTTGGCCCGAGCGGGTGGCCTTGGTTTTGGAGGATGAATTCCATATTTAAACATGTTAAAAACAAATATAATCGTAATTTATTTAAATAAAATAAAACATAGACATATTAAAACCAAAACATATAAAACACTTATTAAAATCAGCTGAAATCGCCATATTGAAAAGCGTCAAAATACTAAAACTGATAAAATTCAGAGAGAGAAAACAATCATTTAAAAGAATCAACTTTGGTCATTATTCTAAGTTCTTTGGACCATTTGGTCCTTTAATTTAAGTTATGTATGAAAAAATTACCATTTAAAAGAATGATAATAAAAAGTTATCTTACCCATGTAGAGGCTGCTCTCGTCCCCCAGGAGGACCGCCTTCGGTCCCCTACACCATTCTGACTTTTCTACTCAAAAACCCTGCTTTTTATATTATCATCTCTACCTTTCACCATTCCCTAAAACTAATGGAAGCCCTATTTTCTTGCCCAATCTTTTGTAATATTCCTAGTTCTATCAGGGCCATGTTATATAAGATGTTTTTAACGACTTATCCTAATGTGTTTGGGTTATGTAAGTTTTCGTAAGAGTGTCCCATTAGGTTGAAACTAACAAAGTTGTTTTTGATATTATATAAGATTTCGTAAGTGTGTCCTCATAAATTGAAAAAATATATTGATGTGAAATAGTCATTTTATTATAATTTTTACCCTAGTTTTTTATCTATAAAACACTTGTGTATATTTTGATTGAGACTTCAATCTGCATTTAAAGGGTGATTATTTATTCCCTATTTTTTGGTATAATAAAAAGTATCTTGTGTATATGCTTCATCTGTTTTTATAGAATTTTATTATTATGGCAGTTAGGCCCTAGTGTAGGCATAACAGATAAATTCCAAATTTCTTGTTATCTCATAATATTTACTTTCCTACATTAATTTTAATACATTTTAAATCATGCTGTATATTGTTGTTTTGTTTCAGTTTTTTCGATTGAACTGTCTATACTATCCGATGTCTGTGCAACAGACAACACCAAACTTTGTGCAGCTTCCTAACGCAGCTTCATACAATGAGACCGTGGGTTATACAACTTCTGTTCCACCTTTCAATAACGTTCTGATAAATGAGAATCGTGCTACAGGTAAATATCCTATCTAATTTGTTTAAAAATACAATAGGAAGTAACATTATGAGGTTTTACATGATACAAAGTTTTGTTTGTTTAATTCTTACCTCATATTGTTGTTTCTGTTGGACATATGTTTCAAGGCATATTAGCCTCATCTTCAGTAGTTACAGACTGGTTTTTCCCAAGTTGTCTGCCCTGGATCTCGACTTCTGCTCCCTCTTTCTGTGGTCCAAAGTACTTGCTAATTAGGTTCCTTTCCCTGGGAATTTCAAAATTCATAATTCTCTCCTTGTTCTTCTGTATGTAGTACCAAAGAATGATTATAGCCTAAATAAATTAGTAAAAAAAAAAGATTGATGATAGTAAAAAATCAGGAATATATCAAATAAAAGTGCAGGATGTGATAAGATATACTTAGGGAAAACATAGAGAAATTTAACCATTAGAACAAAAGAACACATAAGAAATGTGAAAAAAAAGGGGGAGGGGAAGTAGGAAAATTTGTAGTAGCTGCTTACGTTTGGTCAGAAAAACAAAAAGTAACTTTAAACACAAAATTATTAAAATAGTTAGAAAACACAAACAAACTAACCATATGGGAAATAAATCTACATACAGAAGAATGAGGAGAGAATTATGAATTTTGAAATTCCCGTGGAAAGGAATCTAATTAGTAAGTTCTTTGGACCACAGAAAGAGGGAGCAGGAGCTGAAATCCAGGATCAACAATTTGGGAAAACCGGTGTGTAACTATTGAAGATGAGGCTAACAAGCCTCGAAGCATATGTCTAACAGAAACAACGATATGAGGTAAGAATTATACAGACCAAATTTATTATTTAGAAAATTATGTGTCAGACTAGGGTTTGAACTCAGGACCTTTGGCTTTCTATGCCAATGCTCTACCAACTGAGCTACCTGAGCACTCCAATCTAAATGCAAATTTTTCTCTTATACATTGTTAGTTCCCATAAAAAAATTTACTTAACTTGTTATTACCATATGAAGCAGTTTAAAGAACAGTATCCATTAAGAAAAATGTAAAAAATTGACTTATCTAGTTTTTCCTGGGGATAAGTATATTGTCATCATTATTGTTATTATTTTAATAATTGATATGTTTGTGTGTGCAGAATCAGTAGCTCTGCCTACAGACGTATACCAGGAAGTGCCACGAGGCTACTTATTGTCAAATGAACAAAATGTTCACCTGGCGACAGAAGAAAATAAAACAGAAAGTTTTCATAATGTCACCAGTGAAGAGAATGAAAACATTAGAATGCAATCAAAACCAGCGACATATGGAGTTGCTATGCTCATGCACAAGCCATTCAGAGATGACAAGATTCAACATGGTATGTGTAATTAATTAACACTATTGAACCCAAAGGTATATAGACATAAGCTCTTCATACATCCCTATCTTGAGCTAATGTTTTCCAATCATCCCCTGTATGATCTACTTCCTTCAAATTATGGTTAATATTATTCTCCCACCTAATTCTTGGTCTACCAACTGGGCATGGCATACTTTTTTATTGATTACTAAGCTAATACCTGACGAGTACTGCTATGCCTAAATAAATTAAATATGTTTTTTATGCTTAGTTGAATAAGTAAAAAGAAATAAATTATAAATTAATATTGTAATTATTTTATATACTCCATGCGTTGTCTGGGAATCTACTTGTCCCAATCTTCTTGGCATAAATGAGCTGAAAGATGAAAATGGTAATTATGAGTTATCCATAAAAGATAGACATTTGCTGTTGCAGACTTTTTTGTAGAATTTTTTGAGATATTGAGTTCTGTGTAAATTAATTTGGTGTATATGTTATGGTTTAGGCAGCATAATCCATTTAAGCATCCAAAAAGCAACCAAAAACATATTTTTTCACTACAAAGAGATTTTTAAGGCTGAATGGGTTGAGTATTACAACTCTCTTATAGCCTAAAACCCTCCCGGGAAACTCCTGAATATTTTGCAAAAAGCCTCATTACAATCAGATGAACGTTATGGCAGTGCATGAAATATGAACAAACAAACATTGGTTTAATATTTGTAGGAAATAACACTATTCATTTAATTATTATGAGTTAGTTATTTTGGCGTCCCGCGCCATAGCCGAGTGGTTAAGGCAAGAAGCCTTGGTGCAGAGTTACGGGACTTGTGCTGGTTCGAGTCTCCATAGGGGAAGAAAATTTTCTCATGGAATTTCGGCCAGTATGGGACTGGTGCCCACCCAGCATTGTGAGGCATTTGGGTAGTTACAATAAGTAGTGACTACCAGCTATAACGGCTGGGGGATCCGACATGCTGACCACATGTCACCCCTACACTGGCTAGATGATCGTCTACCTCTGTGATTAACACATGTGGATGTGAGGCTAGCAGCCGACTGGTCAGCCAAGGGCCTTCTAGGCCTGTCACACTTGGAGTTTTTTTTAGTTATTTTGGCTCACCTCATATTTTTTGCTGATGGTTGTTATTGTTTTTAATCATCTTTCTAACAAATTTTGGTGTAGTTTCTAATTCCAAACATCTATTGATACATTTTATATTGTTAGGTCTTTTATTTATTTCTTATTTTTTTTATTTTAAATATCTTTTAATTTCCACCTTTGTTTCCAAAAAATTGACGTTAAATTCTTGAATATTATGTAATTTTAATATCGCTAAAATATGAGGTGAGTCAAAATATTTAACTGATATTAATTAAACAAACATTGATTTTATATATAAGATATTTATAATGGTGCTTGTTGTTACAGGAAAATGCCAGCAGAGTGCAGGAAGATGCAATGAGCAATACGACGTACAAACAACCCTCCAACCAACTCAAGAGACTGAAAATGCTTACGGACATGTTGTTAATGAAGTTCAAGCTCAAACCTCAAATGTGATTAACAACGGATACAACATCATATCATCAACTGTGCCGTACACATTCTACAACCACACCGTGGTTCCTTTCTACCTGCCTGTACACAGCGATCAGAATATTGTGCCTGTACAGTACTATCAGCAGTGCGCCACAGTGCAGGAGGCTGCGGAACCTGCGGACACACAATCTCGTGTCTGTCAGGTACAACCATCTGAGAACAACTGTTTTCCATCATGTGGCGTGCCTCTAATGTTCCAACCACCAACTCCAGGGTACACTGGTATGTCTGTACCGCAGTGGGTACAGCCGTTTCAACCCTCGATGTAGATTAGTAGTATTATTTAGATAACAATGTTACTACATTCTCTGGAATGAACAAAATAATTAATCAATTAACTTTGTGTTTACTTGATCAAATTCCATTATGTATTTAATAAATAAAACTATAAAAGTTTTATATGATTTTCATAAATATTTATTTTATTTAACATTCATAACAGCTGTTTCAATACACTGTATTTTCATCAAATGAAAGTCATAAATACAAATACTATTATATATGTAAAATAAATAGAAAATGTATTTGTATTTGACATTTATCTGATGAAGTTACAGTGTTTTGAAACAGCTGTTATGAATATTAAATAAAATTATATATATATATATATATATATATATGAAAATAATATAAAACTTTGATGGTTTTATTTATATTAATTAATAATTATTTAAATAATTATTTGAGTAAGATGATCTTGAAGATTTCCAGGCTGTAGGCTGTGGTCTCGAGGCTTGAAGTTCCCCGACGTTTTGCCAGAGACTGCGTCTAGCATCCTCTTGAGACAACCCTTGAGGTTGCCAGATGTAGTCTCTGGCGAAACGTTGGAGAACTTCAAGCCTCGAGACCACAGCCTACAGCCCGGAAATCTTCTTCAAGATCATCATAGCAACTCCGGCCATGAAAGCCTAAATCAATACATTTGAGTAAGATGTTTATCGTTATCATAGACAGCCCAATTTGAGCTGCTGACAAGATGTTCCTCCGTCCATCCCTGCTCCACCCTTTAGTATCAAGTTGTTCTTGTGTTCCATGTTACATCAGAGTTTTGGTCTGCCTATTCTACTTTCCTCAGGTTTAAATTGAGGTTTTTAATAGGATTGTCCTTTGCTATCCCGATCTAGCTATCTTCATGAACTTAACAAGTGTCAGGGTCTGTGAGTAAGAAATACAATTCACAATTGAGCTCTTGAGTATTAAAATGGACCATGTCCACTTTTAATTCATTTACAAGTGAACACATCTACTGATAGCTCAAGAATATATTTATGTTCATAATTATATTTTTATAGTGTTACCAAGTGTCTATTAAAATAAATAAAATATTTGTTCTTTGTATGTTGTTTATAATATATTATTTAAACCAATATAAAGAAGAAAATTCAGTTTTTTCAAAATTTTACATATTGGACATGGCTCATTTTAATACATAAGGGCTCGGTTGTATCTATTTTGCCACATTCCATTTTTATTTATTGTTTCAAATATTTTTAGGACTTTCCTCTCAAAACCTTGAGTCTATCTTGAGAATCGGTCTATTTCACTCATGTTTCAGTAGTGAGTTTTTCAATAGGATTGTCCTCTGCTATCCTAATCATATGACCAATACAACGTAATGTAGCTATCTTTATAAACTTAACAATGTCAAAAAATACAGTTCATAACTGTAACTTACTTCCCACATTCCATTTTTGTTTACTGGTCCAAATATCTAGAAGACTTTCCTCTCAAAAACTGAGTTGTTATTTTTTCATTACTCTTGGAGTATCCAACACTCACTATCATATGTAAGATCAGACCTTAAACAAGATTTGTACAAGGTCAATTTAGTTTTTAAACCTTAGTGTGTACTTTACAAAACTGGTAATTATGAAGAAATAAAATATCGCAAAATTATATGCTTACAACTGTTCACAGCTATACAATACAAAAAAAAATAAACTGTTAAGTTTAACATCGGGTAATATCAAAACTTAACTAAAACATGACCTATGAACCTAATCTAGACAAAAAGAATAATTATGTAGTTAAGTTTTCTTTTATCAAAATTACAGTGGGAAGTAACACTAATAAGGTATAATTAAATTAAAACACTTCATACCTCACCACATATCCAGTCTTCTAATTATACTGCAGTTTTGAAGCCTTGGAAGCTTCATCTTCAATAATATCTCATCGACTGCCAAGGCTTCAGAACTGCAGTATAATTAGAAGACTGGTAGAAGACTGGATATGTGGTGAGGTATGAAGTGTTTTAATTTAATCTTAAATTAAACCTCATAGTGATTTTTTCTATAAAAGTTCAATACCAATGAGGTAATTTATAATTTATAAATTGAGTTGGATAAAATGTTTTTACATCTCGCCTCATAAAGTTCCATGTTTTCATGATACCAGTTTCAGAGGCCTTTGCCTTCATCATCAGTTGAAATCAAACCAGTAACATAAAAACACAGAACTCTATGAAGTGAGATGTAAAAACATTTTATCAAACTCAATTTATAAATTTAAAATTTTTTTGTTAAGCTTTTTTTTAAGTTCGACTCAATCTTTATCATCCTACTGGTCCTCCTTTCAGAAGGTCAATTTAAAATGACCATCCCTATCCTGCGCTTTCCTTCTAATTCTTTCCATTTTTATCTCCTTTCTTGTAAGTTTTTCTTTTCTTTATCAAACTATCTTTGTAAGGCTTTCTCGTAGTCGTTTTCCTTGTATCTTAAGATTTAACATCTTTTGTAATAGTTTTTCATTCTTTTCAGAAGTTCAAACCATTTCAATCTATTTTTCTGTATATCTGATGTTAATTTTCTCCTTTATGTCTCTCTAATCCTTCTTTCAGAGGAAAGATTTTAAATGTGCCTCCATTTATCCCTATCCTCCTATGCTTTTCTTTTTTACAATTCTTCTCATTTTTATCCCTTTTCTTGTAGATTTCTTTTTTTTTATAATCCATCTTTCTTGTGATTGTTATTCCTGTATTATGAGGTTTAACATTATCTACACAGTGTTCCCTTCTCCATTGCTTTGAGATGTCCAAAGCATTTTAATCTGTATTTCTGAACATCGGTTGTTAAATTGTTCTATCTTTAATTTCTCCACAATTTCATACTATTTCTCTTCTTGTTGTGTACATCATTCAGCATACAAATTTAATTTTTGTTACCTGAATTCTTCTCAATTCTGTCTTAATATATCATCATCATCTTCTTCAGTACTACACTTGAAGAATTTAGCCTTGACCTCCGGAACAACAGCTTGCTATTCTGTTCTGTTCTTTACTTTCTGCCTCCGATTACTGTTTCCATTTCTTCTTAAATTGCTCTCCACATCATCCATCTATCTAATCCTGGGTCTACCATGTCTTCTTTTAGTTAAATTTTGCATCCAGTACTACCCGAGGAATTTGGTTTGTGCCATTCTATGTACATGTCCTAACCTCTCGACTCCTCTGACTTTAATATCTGCTTTTATATCTATGTTTTCTTATAGAACTTGTAGTTCTTGGTTAGTTCTAATTTGCCAGACTCTATTTTCTGTAGTTTCTCTAATGGGAATTTCCAGTTATCCTGTATATGTTAAAAGTAGTTTGAAGTAATGTCTATGAAGTTTAAGTCTAATATGTGAAAATAGTTGTAACAATTAGATTAACAGTTATGTCTAACTGTTATAAATTTCATTTACATTGTTTTTAGTAAATTACCAATAATTATTTTGTTCATTCCAGATAGTTTGCTAGATTGTTAAAGTAATTGTTTGTAACTTTTGATATCTTTCTTCATTATTTGTAGAGAAAAATGGTACAACAGTGACATAAACTGCTATTATCATGGTTGATAATTGTTTTGTTACAAAATGGTTAGAAAGTGAAAATAATTTTATTCAGTGAAAACATGTCAGCTTAAACAGATCACTTGATGAACATTCAGAAAATGTTGTTCAACTGTATTAGGGATGAAATGGGTTAAACCAACGATTTGCTGTTATAAACAAAATAATTTGATTTAGAAATGTATAGCTGTATTTATCTTGAAGTAACTACAAAGATATTTGATTCTGTTTACAGTCTATTTAGATGGACACTTACTTATGTTCTACTTAAAAGGGAATTGTCACCATTGCATGCTGAAACCTATCTTGAGATTTCTTCCAGAGAAGTGTTATGATGTCCAAAAATTATCTGCTATTTTTAACTGCAAGACACTAAAATCCAGAGCCAAATCTCTTATTTAAACTATAGGGAAGTAATACAACTCCTGTATTGGTAACTGTATAACCCTCACGATCTGCCGTCCATTCTACATCCTGCCTCACTTCACTCATGCAGGGATATACATCTGCTCCGTACAGTGGTTGCCATTGCTAGATTCTGGTTTTAATTTTTGTGACTTGAGGTTAAAAATGACAGATAATTTTTTTCGACATGACCTTGGTACATTTCAACATTTCTCTGGGAGAAATTTGAAGGTAGGTTTTGGCATGCAATGGTTGACAGTTTTCTTGTCAGTCCAATCCTCTTATATCAGAAAATAATACAGAGTAACATTTTTTAATAAATGTTTAATAGGTATCACTGGATTCTACGAATGAATGAGTTGCTTCTTATCTTACCTCATAATTTGTTTTTTAAAACATGGGAACTGCAGTTTTCAGGAGAACCATCTCTCTCATTTTCAACCGATATTATGACTCATATTATCATTATATTATTATTATCAGTCTTAATATCGGTTGAAAATGAGAGGGATGTCCTCCTGAAAACTGCAGTTCCCATGTTTAAGAAAACAACTATGAGGTAAGATAAGAAGTGACTCATTCATTCATTGAATTAAGAACCTCATATTGTTATTTCATATATTTAACTATCCACTGAGTCTGTTTTGTAAAGAAGGAATTTTCTTTCCATTACTTTTTTGGACGTCCTAGAGATATGTTCCTTAGAGTTGGTAGTGAAGCATTACTTTTGATATTCTAGAGGATCTCATCTGTTGTAGTGGCTCATCAGTTGTTTTGATAATTCTGTGTAAAATGGAGCACTGGTTCCAGACCAAGTTCTTTCAGGATTTTCTTGTTACGTTTACCAGTCCCATTTTGTAGCCTATTTCCTGCAGTGCATCTCATTTCATTAGATGTTATTCTGCTTTTGCTCCCAGTGCCTCACAGAACAGGTCTTATATTGGAGTTTTTTTTTTTTTTTTGCTTTTCTGTACAAGTGAAGGTTTCATCATCAATGACATCAAGGTTTAGGCCTTTTAGTCTGTTCCAGCTTAAATCTGTTCATAGGTCGGCCAACACTTTGAGTGGATTTCTCAACCGAAGTCTAAACCATGATCCCGGTTTTCCAATTTTTATTATTTCCATAAAATTTATAAAAATGACTACAAATTCACAGAAATTGTTATGAAACCTTAGATGTGATTCTGACATTTGTTTTTTCTTTGTAATTAAAACCATAAATGTTTAGTTTTTATGGTTGTTATGGAAACATTAAAAAATCAGAAAAACAGGGTTGTGGTTTAGACTTCGGTTGAGAAATCCACCGTTCTTTTTTCTATAGGATTATAATTCAGGACAGCTTTTGCTATTCTAGTTGGTGACATGTGTTGAACATGGTCTCTCAAATTAGTCCTATATTTTTCAATCATTGCTGTAATTGGTTGTATAATCAGTTCATTCCTGTTGTCTATGCTTCTAACAACATACAACTGCCACAAATAGGAGATATCTAATTTCTGAAGACTATTTGTTTTAACTGGTCTGCAGTTAATGTCCAGTTCTCACTGCCATATAGAAATAGTGACAATGCAGTCACTTTATATAACTTCAGTAATATTGTTTATTTTTAATTATTTCACTCACCTCATACTTCATAATGCATAGCAGACCCTGGGTTTCTTCACGTAATTTGTGACATTGTCAATGCTGCGTCACGTTCACAACTGACGTCAGTTGTGAACGTGACGCAGCATTGACAATGTCACAAATTACGTGAAGAAACCCAGGGTCTGCTATGCATTATGAAGTATGAGGTGAGTGAAATAATTAAAAATAAACAATATTAAAGAACCTCATAGTGTTATTTCCTATCTACATAACTTAACTTCAGTAATATTTGTTATTGTACTTTATATATCATTGTTCTCTGTATTGTTCTGCAAAATCTAAATCTACTTAATTTCAATTAATTATTATGAGTTACGAATTTAGACTCACCTCATATTTTTTTATTCTTCTTGCAGAATAGTTTCTCCATGCCTTTGTGATATTGTCAATGCATCTTAACTGCCTATTTTGCAGTTGTTGATTCTGTAGGTTGATTTCTTTCCCTATGTTGGCTGACTGATGAACTTCCAAATCAACCTATAGGATCGACAACCACAAAATTGATAGTTAAGATGCATTGACAATATCACATAGACGTGAAGAAACTAGTCTGCAAGAAAAATGGAAAAAATATGAGGTGAGTCTAAATTATTAAGTCATAATAATTAAAAGAAACCTTGTAATTAATTATTCCCATAGTTGTGGAGCATTTTATAAGTTTGCTTCCTGTACTCATAACATCACTTATAGCCGAAATATGTGAAATCATTCACTCTTTCTGAAATTGTCTTTCCCAAACATGTTATACTGGGGACAAGACTGGTCCTCCTTGTGGTTTATATCCTGTACTTCCAAGCTGCAAATTTAATTTCATAAAACTTATGATGGGAATTAACATTATGAAGTTTCAAATTAATAAAATTAAAATGAGTCGTACGTCATTTCACCTCATACATTTTGTGTTCTTCATAGCATAGAACTGCAGTTTCAGGAACAGCCATTCCTATCTTCAGCCATCTTTTCGACTTTGAATTTGCAACTTTAAAAGTATTTTCACATACCATATTGATTGATGCCATCTTCCCAAGATGGCTGAAGATAGGAATAACTGTTCCTGAAACTGCGGTCGTGTCCTGTGAAAAAACACGGAGTGTATGAGGTGAGACGTATGACTCATTTTAATTTTATTAATGCAAAATTTCATTTTTTTCCCCCCTAGCTTTTTTTCTTGCTCAAGTGAACAATATATTTAAAATTCATCAGAAAAAAATGTTTGAAAACTCACCTCTTAAATTTCATGCTTTTCACGAAACCATGGTTTCATGAAAAGCACAAAATTTATGAGGTAAGTTTTCAAAAAATTTTCACCAATGAATTTGAAACGATTATTACCTCATAATGTTTACTTCCGAACATTAATTTCAGTATAAACAATATATTGATAAGTTCAGTTTCTTGGAGGCTTTTTATGAGATTTGAAAGCAAACAATAAAACACTCAATGGGTTTAAGTAACATTTTATTACTTATTTATTTATTTAAATAATTTTATTGTTATTTTATTTAAATAATAACATTTTACTTAAATAAATAATACCTTATAGTGTTGATTCCTAAAAAAAGTAACAAATAGGTTGCTATTTAATAATTAAAGGAAGTAACTGTATGAGATTTATTTTAATTATTATGAGTTTTTTTTTTTCAGACTCCTCATATTTATGATTTTCTTGCAGACCATGGTTTCAGCAATCTCTTGCCAGGAGTTGGGTAGCATTGAAAATGGCAACAGATTGCTATAACTATGGTCTGCAAGAAAATCATAAATATGAGATGAGTCAGGAAAAAACCTAACACATAATAATGAAATGGGTTGCTAGTTCAAACGGGTTGAGCTGTGGGGTTCTCACTAATGTAGCATTTCCTCTACATTAAGATGTTCTGCCAATACTTATTCCCCAGAGCCTCGAGAAGATGATGATGATGGTGGGATTTGGTGGTATCTTGCAACCTGTTAATCAAATTATTTTGTAATAAAAAAATAATGAACCAAAACAATAGCATATAGTTTTTTCTTATACATTATTTGTGTTCCTTTTTACTCTAAAAAGGATTATCTTTAGTAAGTAATTATTTATTATAATTATAATTTTTCATCCCTATTATTATTATTTGAGAAGAAAAAAAAACTTATGTTAAATTTATCTGAAGGTATTACTTTCTTTTTGAATTATTGTTAAAATAAATTTGAGAAGATGAGAGTTCTGTTTTAGAACAAGAGAAGATGAATTATTATTTTTTTTATGATGATTGTTAAAATTTGTAAATGATAGAAGTTGTTTTTTGTTGAAATTTATACAAAATATAGAAGTTGTTGAAAAATTATAAAAGTTATTGGTAACTGAAGAAACAATGTATGAACTATATATAAGAATGTGTTTAGTTAATTTGAACGACTGAGTGGACGAGTTTGATAGTCATGGTAAAGAGCTACTATTACTGAACAGTATTTTCAAGATGGCTTCTTTCAAACACTCATAATTTGAGTTTTATTTCATGTCATATGCTCTTAAACTTATAAGTCTAACAAAAATAAGTACCTATTTTAAATAAAATTGTATCTTCTCATCTCATGTTCTTTTTCTTCTTCTTCTTTCTTCTTAGACTGGTTTCAGGACCTTACTTGGTTCCAACCTCAGAATTTTCACGTTCATTGTTATGACATCTTGAAGAACTGCTGCTTGCTCCCTCTCTTGATAGACTGAAGAACCTCAAAATTAAATCATTTTCCCTGGGAATTTCAAAGTTCATTAATATCTCCATTTAATTTTTTTTAATATAAACTTTTCCCCCAAACCATGAGCTATTTAGGTTTTTCTGTTTGTTTTATTAAACTTGCCTTTCTTTCAATTTCATGTTTTTTCTGACCAAGCATGAGCGGTTACAGCAGATTTTTCCACTTCCCCATTTTTAACATTTCTAAGATGCACCTTCACTCTGGTTTCAAATTTTCTTTCTTGTTTTCCTTATGTAGATTTTATCATGATCTCTGCATTTAATCTGAGAAATTCTTAATTTCTCTTCATAAAACCTACATAGAGAGAACAAAAAGATATTTGAAAACCACAATAAATGAACATCTAAGGAACATTAAAAGGGGGAGGTGGAAAAATCTGCATTAGTCTCTCAAGCATGGTTAGAAAAACATCAAATTGAAAGAAAGGATAGATTAATAAAACAAATAGAAAAACTTGAAGAGCTCACGGTTTGGGAAGAAATCCACATTGAAAAAAAAAAAAGAAAAAAAAAAAAGAAGGAATAATTAATGAATTTTGAAATTCCTGAGAAGTTGATTTGATTTGAAGATTCATTGGTCCACCAACAGATGGAGTAAGAAGCAGCGCTGTAAGACGACAGAACAAGGTCATGAAATTACTCAAGATGAAACTGATAAATTTTCAAAACCACTTCATTAGAAGACAGGATACGTGGTGAGGCAAAAACATTTATTTTAAATTTAAACTTTTTTTCTCTTCTAGTATGTTATTGGTTAGTTAGATTTTAACCCTCTGCTTGCCACTGGTAAAATTTCTTTGTCAGAGATTTAAATGGCATCTGCCGATGTGATCGGCTTTGCAACTAGTTTAAGTATATTACCTGGCAGATAATGGAGAGGAACAGCAGAGCCGATCTAATCAGCTCACGGCACCTAAAGGGTTAAGATCTCTTGGACTTAAACTTAAAAAGCCAACAAGAATCACTGATATTATTTTGTCTCATGCAAATCAATAATAATGCTTTATAACTGTAAAAATTCTAACAAATCCTTGCATATAGAATTATTTTAATTGCACTGCATCTAACATCCTTATTACAATGCAGCCATATTCACAAAAAGAACATTTGAATGCTGAGATAAAAAAAAACAGTACAAATGAAAATGTTGGATGCTAAATTATACTCTCAGATTGATCAATAAATGAATAGTTGACCCAAAAAGAGATCTAACCCACAAACTACAAATTGTTGGGAAACCTCAAAAATGCATAATGTTCATTTTGAAGCTATTACCTTTATTATATCATATACATTTTAATCTCTCATTCTATTGGAAACATATAACAGCCAATTTGAATGCAAATAATATGCTAATAACTAAATATTAACAATTTTATACAGAATTGAGTGCAAAAGTGATCTATATCTATAGAGTGGGGGGAAAAAAAATTATCTAACACATATTTAACTAAAAAATGCTGTAATAAGAAACTGAACACTGATTCAGTTAGAAAAGATTTCTAACTTAATCAGTCTTCAGTATTTATTTTCTATTTAATGTTATTTCATTACATTCTTTATGTCTTATTTTCATTCAATTTTTCTAAGATTCTGATAGAATTCACAGAACTGTGGTGGAATGAATTTGCACATGTGCAATAATTGTTTTTCTGCACTGCTACTCATGACTTGACTAACTGCTTCTGCCATTTTGTTACACTATTTGCTCGAAAGCCAGCTTTTAAAAACAAATAAAACAGGTCTGGATGAGAGTATGGATAATTTTACATGTACTCTCCAGATAGATCATTAATACACTGAAAACTCAACTTTCGAATTTTTGTGGATTAGATCTCTTTTCGGGGCAACTATTTAAATAAATTTTAGAAAAGATGAGCCATTGGCATGAACGATGGTTCTCTGCTATTGGTACAAATATGAGAAAGAAAAATTTGTGTTTTAATTGAGATGCCTGGATAGCACAAGTGGTTAGTGCACCAGTACTTAGAACTGATGATCAAATCATGTTCAGGCAACAATTTTTCTCTTCAAAATGCAATAGATATCATTATCACATGACTAATAAAATAGTTCAGTTCTCATTCCTTCATTATTGCTTTATTCATACATTGTTTCTACATAATTTTTCAAGGGTTGGATAAAAAGTAGTGGCAAGACTGTTGTCATTTCTAGAAGGCTTTATTATAAGAGAAAATATATTTACAAGGGTTGTAACTTTAATAGTGACAACACTGCTATAGATATGCCATCCGACAGAACCTAATGATGTCACTGATAGCACATACCTGTTTACATACCTACTTCAGAAACATATAGACTCCCCCTTTCCATATCATGTATGTATGTATGTAGCTAATGCTCTGGAGTTAACAACAAAGTTATTCTTCTTCTTGCTTCCCAATACTTGGACGTCACATCTTGATAATTTTAAAGAGCTACACAGTTTGTTATATGTTCTCTGTCCATTTCCACACAATATACACTCAGGAGACATTGATACACCAATTCTATGAAGATGTTTTCTTAAGCAGTCATGTCTTGTAGCCTCAGTATAGCAACTGCAGATTTTCATGGTAGTTCTGGAATTATAGATGGATTTTCTAACAGTATTTTTATATTTCTCTTTCCGACTTATTAAATTAAATTGGAACTGTAATTATCATTAATTTTTTTCTTTATTGTTCTTTTAATTGATTCATAGGAAAATGCATTTGTTACTTTCTGCTTAATTTTACACTCTTTTTTTGTGAGTATATCAGCTCTTTCATTGCCTTGTATTCCACAATGAGCTGGAATCCACTGTAAGATTATATGTTTGCCAACTTTCTCAATAGTCTGAATCATGTTTTGTATTTCTAATATTTTTCCCATTTTTTGATACATGGTTAATGAATGCTATGGCTTGAATCACGGCTTTGTAATCTGATAGAATGACAATATTTTTGCAATGTTGTAGCCAATTAAGAATGTTTTTAAGTGAGAGATTAATAGCTTCAATTTCACCATCAAAATATCACACATATGTAAACTGGCTAGAGGAACAGAGCCTCATGTTAGCTGGCGGTCTAATGTAGTGTTGTCACAATGTTTTTAAAACAGGTACAACGGAGTTGGATAAGTTTGAATATGCCAGAGGTCACTTATTTTAGGAATTCACACTATGAAGTACATTCATTTGGGTAAAATTTAATCACTCACCTCATATTTTTCTTGTTTTTTTTAATTTAAACTAGTTTTGGAACTTTACAGTTCAGTCCCATCATCAGTATCCCTGTGACCATTGTTCTGTCATCTTGAAGAGCCGTCTTTCGCTCCCTCGTTGGCAGACTGAAAAACCTCGAAATCAGGTCATTTTCCACAGGAATTTCAAAGTTCCTCAATTTCTCCTTTTTGCTCCTTTGAATGTAGATCTTTTCACAAACAGTGAGTTCTTTTGGTTTTTCTATATGTTTTAATAATTTAGCCTTCTTTTTGATAAGATGTTTTTTAGATCATACATGGACAGCCACTGCAGATTTTTCTACTTCCTCTTTCTTGACGTTCTTGAAAACCAGAGTGAAAGAACATCTCAGGAACGTCAAGAAAGGGGAAGTAGAAAAATCTGCAGTGGCTGCCTATGCATGGTCTGAAAAAAATCTTATCGAAAAGACTAAATTATTAAAACAAATAGAAAAACCAAAAGAATTCACTGTTTGGGAAAAGATCTACATTAAAATGAGCAAAAAGAAGAAATTGATGAACTTAAAAATTCCTGGTGAGAATGACCTGATTTCGAGGTTTTTCAGTCTGCCAACAGAGGGAGTGAAAGATGGCTCTTCAAGACGACAGAACAATGGTTACAGAGATACTGATGATGGAATTGAAGTGTAAAGTTCCAAAACTAGCTTAAATTAAAAAAAGAAGAAAAATATGAGGTGAGTGACTAAATTTTACCTAAATGCTAGAGGTCGAACAGCACAGCAGTATCATGAAGTTTTCAAGAGGCTTGCCATTGGCTTACAGTTGCATGGTGGGTGGCTTTTGCATTCTGTAAGGCAATGCAGATTCCCCATAAGCCTCTTGAAGACCTTTATTTAATATTTAAAATTAATTTATTTCCACTTCCTCATATTTTGTCTTCTAATTATACCAGTTTTGTAACCTTAGTTGTTATGTCTTCAGTATTTACGAGACAAAACATCAATCATGGAACTTGAATCAATGAATGAATCATTTCTTATCTTATCTCGTTTTGTGTTTTTTTTTGTGAATACCAGATTTTCGTTTGAATCTTCATCTATAATGTTGCCATCTAGTGCTGATTTGATGAACTTTCATTGGGAATTTCAAAACTCATGGATCTAAATTTGTTCTTCTGAATATACATCTTCTCCCAAACTGTCAATTCCAAAGGTTTTTTCAAATGTTCTGAAATTTTAGTCTCTTTTTTCAATTAGTTTGTTGGAGAGTCATAAAATTGAGAAAAAAAAAAGAGAAAAACTTTTAAAACATTTGGGAAAACCTTTGGAATTGACAGTTTGGGAGAAGATATATATTCAGAACAACAAATTTAGATCCAGGAATTTTGAAATTACCGATGAGCAGGACTTGATCTCAAAGTTCATGAAATCGGCACCAGATGGCAAAATTATAGATGAAGATTCAAACAAAAATCCAATAGTCACAATATCGGCTGAGGATGAGAGGGATGTCCTCTTGAAAACTGCAGTTCCCGTGTTTAAAAAAACATGAAATATGAGGTAAGATAAGAAGTGACTCGTTCATTCATTGAATTAAGAACCTCGTAATGTTATTTCCCATATATAAAACTATGAAAAAATAATGGAACTATTGAATTACGAAACCGGTCTAATTAGAAGATAGGATATGAGGTGAGGTGAAAAAAATGTATTTAAAATTTTCAAGAATCTCACTGTTTAAAATGATTTTTTGCATTTTCTCATCTATCAAGCGAAAAACATGACCAAACCAACCAAGTCTGAGAGACTTAATATTTCTGCAGATAATATTTTCCTCTCTTTCAAAGTTTGTTCTTGTCTGTAGATGTTTTCAGGGCTACACATTGCTCTTATAATTTTCCTTTCAAATTGAACTTTCATAGGAAAAAATCACTATGAGGTTTAATTTAAGATTTGAATTAAAATGTACCTCACCTCATATCCAGTCTTCTAATTATACTGGTTTCAAAGCTTGGGCTGCTTCATCTTCAGTAATTTCTTGTCGACTGATGTCTTCCTCCCTCTTCTTCTTCGATCCACCAACAGGAGGAAGAAGCAGTTCTCCTGAACATCATAACATCAGTTGACAAGAAATTACTGAAGATGAAACTGCTCAAGCTTCGAAACTGGTATAATTAGAATACTGGTTATGAGGTGAGGTATAAAAACATTTTAATTTAAATAATTCCTTTCAAATGTTCTTAGAGCATTTTCATCTGATTGGTTTAATGTGCATATCTCAGCAGTGTAGTAACTATTGGTTTATATTAGGTTTTTATATTAGATGTTAGCAGTGGCATGCGGTGGTCAGAGCAATTACTCCAGCTCTATTATGAAAATATGACTTGCACTTTATAAAAACTTTCATTCTAAATTATCCAGTTTACAAATAGTATAATACTAAAATGCCTTGTAAATTTTGCTTTTTTTTTTGTTTGATCCGGTAAATCTGGAGTTGGCCTACCTTGTCGTACGAGGTAATTTTTCTCATTGAAAGGTCTGCACAAAAATAGTGTCATTTGTAAATTATACAGTCACTTACATTCATTTTTACTAAATTTATATATCACATCTCTCAGTAACACTTTACAACTCATAAAATGTATTAATAACATGTTTGGATGAACTCAGTGTCAATAGTAAATTCAGCTGATGTTTTTATTATTGATTTAACATTTCTCACTGAAAGATAAATTACATTTGAAGAGAAAAATTTTCGCTTAGACCGAGACTCGAACCTGGGAATTACAACGTATATGAGAGAAAAATTTGCGTCTAGATTGTAACTTGCCTCGGTAGCTCAGTTGGTAGAGCACTTGGCCTGGAAAGTCAAGGGTCCCGGGTTCGAGTCTCGGTCTAGGCGAAAATTTTTCTCTTCAAAAGTAAATTCAACTGTTGCTTTCCACAAATAATATTTACACGTATGGACGTAGCAGGCAGTGATGTAATTTGCTTGTGCAGATTCATCTGTAGCACAATAGCTGGTGTTGGTGGGGATAACATAGAGGAAACAGTCTGCGTTCCTCAATGGAGATAATGTGAATATGCTGAAGCTCCATCAAACCGAGTGCGATACATGTCTGCTGGTGTGGCGAGAATTTTAAATTTTTATGTTCTGCATAATTGATTTGAAGGGAATTTAGCAAATATATTTTTTAATTAAAAATTATTAATATACTAATTACTGCAGCAGTGCTGGGGTTGAATGCATGCCACTGGATGTTATAGATCTAGACCTTATTAGTGTGGAAATCGCTTTAGTACTGGCAGTGTTGCTGATATTTTTTATCTAATTCTTGTATCAAGTGTTTTTGTTAAGATTTATACAAGATATAGAAGATTTTCATAAAAATTGTGTTTCTAAATGAGGTTATATTTCATGTTTTCAACATTTTTTTTTTAATCTAGTCAAATCATTGTAATGTTGTTAAATATGAAAGGTAGTTATTTTGTAAAATGTGTTGTGTCAAGAAATGCATTTTTGTTTACTTTGAAATGTATTTTTGTTGTAAAGAGATTTATATTAGGGCCTATTTATAAACAAGGAGCAATTTATACAAATTAATGGTTTAAATTTGATTGACTTTATTTCTTACCATTTTACACCAAGAATATAGGTTTTGAATTTTTTTTCCTCTCCTTTCTTTCTCCAATGCCACCAGGTTGCCTTTTATGATATTTCTGGCTTTCTCTCCTGGCATTGGCTGTGAATAGTAATACATTTCTTAGGTTGGGGCAACTGGAAAGTGGAGCTACATTACCCCAATGATATCTATCCATCCATCCAAATAAAATTGTTTCCATTTGCAAAAGCGAAATATGAATTTATAAATAGAGGAAGCCATCCTTTTCGTAAAAATTTTGCTAAAATATTGAAAGAAAATCTAAATAAAATGGCTTATTTAAAACTTTCAAATGAAGAAAGAGTAATTCTGCCCAAAGGCAGGTCCTTCACTGCAATCATAGCATTTTCATGCTATGCTTGCAGCTTTGCTAGTGAATTGTAGGTGTGGTAGCTTCCCGTTGCTTTCCACACCGGTGAAGGAGGAGGATGATGATGGCCATATGATTTCGGGGACCGTTTGGGCCCTAAAGTTTTCCTGACATTTGACTTACAGGTGAGGAAAAATCCCAATAAAAACCTCACCCAGAAAAATTGCCCTGACTGGGGATTGAACCTGGGCCCACTGCGTGACAAGGCAGCATGCTAGCTCGAGACCACAGCAGTGGACACCCCAATAATATGATGGGTGATAAATGATAATGAAGTGCCAGGAGAGTCCTTAACCTAAATTCCAGACCATGGGCAACCACAGGAAAAATTCCTATAGTCTGACCGGAAATCGAACCTGGGACTTCATGAACTGAAGTAAGTTCATCAAATTAACACCAGATGGCAATGTTATTGATGGAGATTCCAACAATTCCAACGAAAATCCAGTAGTCATAATGCTGGTTGAAAATGAGAGACATCCTTCTCTCGAAAACTAGTTCCTGTGTTTGAAGAAACATAAAATATGAGGTAAGATGTTAAAAAATGACTCATTAATTTACGAATTAAGAACCTCATAATGTTATTTCCCATATTTAACTATGAAGTAAGAAACTCTGACCTATAGCCCATGAAACTGGTCAGGCTTGGAATGTACAATTGGGAAACTTGGGATGTAGGCTGAATTTTCTGCAGTATAAATACTGAAGAGACCCAGTAAACTGACTTTAAGTAGTTTTCAAAATTTTTGGTATTTTAGTAAAAACACCAAGGCTACAGCTTTGCAAAATATAACAGAAAATCTAGGATGTCAGCCAGATTTTTTCCATTAGAAAACTTGGATACAGCTTGAAGATTGTATTTATGCAGTTTTCAAAATTTCGAAAATGTTGACATTTTTAATAAAAACACAAAGATTATGTAGATCAGAATATAGGCCAGATATTTTGCATTAGAAATTCTGGACACACCTTATAGACTGAACATTTACAGTTTTAAAACTTAGAAAAATGTTGGCATTTTTAGTAATATGGATACAATAGAGTAGACAGCAAAAAGGAATGGGAAAAGTATAGGAATATTTAAAAAGGATGGCAAAAGACAGAAGGACCTGGATGAGATGGATAGAAGGGGAAAGAAGAAAAGAAGTCCCCCTTGAAATTCCTAAAACCATGTAATAAAAATTGGTAAAACTAGTAGTTACGTGTGCAACAAGGGAAGTAAGTAGTACATTACTATTTATATATTAAATTTGGGAATTTTTAACATTATGAGGTTCAAATAATAATAATTAAATGAATCGTGATGTTTTCTTACCTCATACATCTATGTTTCTTTTAACACAGCACTGCAGTATCGGCAACACTTTGTCGTCATCGTCAAACAGCTGATGATGACGACAAAGTGTCGCCGATACTGCAGTGCTGTGTTAAAAGAAACATAGATGTATGAGGTAAGAAAACATCACGATTCATTTAATTATTAGTACATTACTAGTTGAGGACGTGTTTGAGCTGAGCTTTATCGAGATCTGGCAAATAAGTTAAAAACTTGTAATGTACTTACTTCCCGGATTGTGTATATAATTTTGTTTACTCCTACACTAATACTTAACATAATACTTTAATTCAATTAGTTTTTGTATAAAAAGCATTTATATCACTCTTACCAAAAAAATATACCAGTATGCTATATCATAAAAATCCTACCCTAATAATAAAATTACAAATATGAATGAATCTAACTAACTAACTCACTGGCACTATCGAACCCATAGGCTCTGGCCATGCGGACATAAGCTCTCCATACATCCCTATCCTGAGCTAATGTTTTCCAATCATCCCCTGTATAATCTACTTCCTTCAAATCATAGTTAATGTTATTCTCCCACCTCATTCTTGGTCTACCAACAGGGCGTTTTCCCTCTGGTTTTCCTACAAGAAGCTTCCATGCACGTCGTTGATTCTCCATTCGTGCCACATGCCCTGCCCATTGCAGTCTACAAGACTTAACTATTCTCATAATATCTGGCTTCCTATAAAGACCATGTAGTTCATTGTTATGGAGTCTTCTCCATTCACCTGTCTGTTCATCTCTCTTTGGTCCAAAAATTTTCCTAAGTACTTTATTCTCAAATACTCAAAATCTTCTCTCCTCCCTTAAAGTAAGAGTCCATGTTTTGCATCCATATAATCTAACTGGTAGAATAATAGTTTTATATATTTTCAGTTTAACGTTTTGTGAAAGGAGTTGAGAGTCAAGAGTCTCTGTAATGCATAATAGCATGCATTTCCAGAGTTGAGCCTATGTTTAATTTGTGCATCTCATTCCTGTTTGTGATTATTGTTCCTAGATATTAGAATTCAGCCACTTCCTCAAAATTTCCCTCAGTTGTCATTAGCTGTCAATTATATAATGTATTTCTATATGTAAAATGAATCATATAAAGAAATTAAACTTGGACTCAATTCTGAAAAAATACAAGCTACTATGCAGTAGTCTTACGAAGGACTCTTGTCGTGGCAACTTCTCTCAGAAAATGTTAAATTAAAACTACTGGGGTATAAAATTATTACTCTTCCAATTATCATTATCATCATCAGCAGCACAAAAAACGCTAGATGAGTTGAGGCTTCCTTCAGAAATTTTCTCAGGGTTTCTGTATCTCAGGCAACGTCCACCAATTCTTGAGTTTTAAAGATTTGACATTCTTTAGTACTCTATCCATCCATCTCAAATTTGGTCTTCCAGTTCTCCATCTTCCTTCTGGCTTACCATCTATAATTCTTCTTACTACTTCATTTTTAGTTATCCTCTGCATATGTCCTGCCCATCTTAGTATCCATCCATCCATAGTAATTCTGCCTGAAGGCAGGTCCTTCACTGCAATCATAGCATTTTCATGCTATGTTTGCAGCTTTACAGGGAATCGTAGGTGTGGTAGCTTCCCGTTGCTTTCCACACCGGTGAAGGATGATGATGATAATGATAAGGATGATGATGGCCATATGATTTCAGGGACCATTTGGGCCTTAAAGTTTTCCTGACATTTGTCTTACAGATGAGGAAAAACCCCGATAAAAACCTCACCCAGAAAAACTGCCCCGACCGGGGATCGAACTTGGGCCCGCTGCATGACAAGGCAGCATGCTACCTTGAGACCACAGCAGTGGACCATCTTATTATGTGTACTTTAATATCTGTAATGATATATTTTATATAACTCATGTAATTTTTTACTAGCAGTGAGCTGCATGATTTTACATTTGATACATCTCAATGAAGGATAAATTATATTTGAAGAGAAAAATATACGCTCGGAACATGATTTGAACCCAGGACCTTTCGCTCTGAGCAATGGTTTGTAGCATGTGGTGCTCGGGAATTAACAGTGTATATAAGAAAAAAATTGTGTTTAGATGGGTGTGCTCAGGTAGCTCAGTCATTACAGCATTTGCATAGGAAGCAAAAGGTCCTAGGTTCAAAACCTGGTCTGAGCATATATTTTTCTCTTCAAATATAACTCCTATAATTCCTGTTATATCTTATTCGCCACTCTCCATTTTCCCTAATAGATTCTTATATCTTTCTTTGAAAAACAGGCAATTGAGATTTGTAATGTTGAGTCAGAACTCAGATTCTTCCAGTTACATGGATGTGAAACATGAAACCTTATTTTAAGGGAGAAGAAAAAATTACAAGTATTTGAGAATAAAGTTCTTGGAATGGTTTTTGGATCAAAGAGAGAAGAATAGACAGTTGAATGGAGAAGACTTCATAACAGTGAACTGCATGATCTTCATGGGAAACCAAATGTAATAAGAATGGTTAAGTCTCGTAGACTGCTATGTTGTCTGTGATGAATGGGGAATGAAAGAGGGGCATGGAAAATCGTAGGGAAATCAGAGGGAAAGTGCCAAATTGGTAGGGCAAGAATGAGGTGGGAGAATATCATTTACCATGATTTGAGTGAGATGAATTTGACAAGGGAGATTGGAAAGGATATCAAGGTAGGGATGTATGAAGAATTTATATCCATGTAGCCATGCATTTTTCATAAGTAATGCCACGAGTGATTTCCAATTTATCTAGAGAATTTGGAAATCAAGAGTGGCATTTGTTAGGACTATTTAATGAATAAAATTAAGCTGTTTACTCACAAATCATTATTTAACTGTAGTTATTTTAAAATATTTATATATTTAATGTAAACGGCGATGTTTGAAAACAAATGAGAAACGATAGGTACACTTCATCTGCTTCTTTTGTTTATCACTGCAACCAGATCATACTATTTATTGCCAAAGGAACGCAATATTGTAAGAATGCTCTCTAGTGGAGAAAAAATGAAACACATCAAACTGTATATTAATTCATTTCTGATGTCGTATGATGTAAATATGACAATTATATTTTTCTGGATTATTACCTGGGAAAAAATACATTTAAGAAAGTGCAAACAGTGGTTTCTTTTTTTGGTGGTACAATAAATTGCTACAAATGTTTTTATATACAATCTGGTAGCCGTATTTCTTATAGGCTCAGTCACTGCAAAATAATGGTCAGACCTGTACAGAATATTAAAAAGGAGGAGCTTTCTTTAATATGGTAAATATAACACTGATAAATATTTCTTGAAACACGACTCTGATTGGTTGTAAAACAGAAATAATTGAAACGTAATTGGTCATTGACTCCCATTTGGGGTATGAGTTAAATAGTCACTACAATACAATTAACAGTGACAACCAATCAACAGTTGAAATAAAGAAAATAGTTGCATTTGCTAAGAAAATATTTAATGAGAAGAGAAATAAAAGAAAACAATTTATAAAATCTCATATTTGATGTGTGTTGTCTATAGCTTCTGTGATTTAAAATAAAAACTCAATATTTTATAAACTACAAAAAAAACTGATTTTTTAGGGTAAGTTCAGAATTTCTATAATAAGAAAAATTGACATACAGGCAAACATTTTTGGACACAAATTTTATTTTTCCAAAAAGTACAGAAATCTAAATATTAAAATAGAGTCAAAAATAAAATTGACATATTATGAATGCTACACATGTACACTATGTATTTCTCTAAATAAAAAAAAAGTATTAAGCCCTGGTGTTTCTACCAAGTATCTAAGCATTTTAATAATTCTAAGAAATACAAAAAATCATTAAAAAACAACTCATCGCAAGTTATAGTCAACATTTCTTTTTATACAAATTCTATTTTTTCTTAAAAGTATGGCGACCTGAAAATTAAAAAGAAAGTGTCATATTTGTAATGTTCCAGATATTAATCTTGGTGGTACTTGTTGAACTAGAAGACACTTGGAGCAGATACATCAAAATTTAAATCCTTATGCACATAGGCAATCAATTTGACATGAGTGCTCTTCAGAGTACATTTTACTCCAGGAGTGTTACTATCATATTACTGAAATGAAGGATAGCAAATATTCTTCATTTATTAGATGAAAAAAAAGTGGATTTTCATCAAGTAAATACCAGATCAATTGATTTTTATAGCAAATATTATCTATAAAAATATTGATTATATAGAGAAAGAAACAGGAAATCTCATTAAAAATGAATGAATTGCCACCAGGGACCAATTACCAGGGATTATTATTATAATTACAAGGAACAATAAAAAAGAGCATTATTTCAGTTTTTAACTTTATTATAAAATGATTAAATATCTTCTGCATCTATAGTTATACAATCTAAAATATCCAATTTAGTTAATATTAAGGTATATTTATTATTTAAATATTAAATTATTTATAAATTGGTTAATTTTAAAAGCAACATTGCATAAATATATTACACTTTTTAGTTAGTGTATTTACTATATAAGTAAGGGCATAGAAAGCATAGAGAACCGAAAGATAGAAAGTGAGTATTTAACTATTCAGCATGCTAAATTAATTTTTTTTAAAAAAAGTTAAATAAATTTTACATGTTGTGGCAATAGTGCAGGGGTACCAATAACAGTACATCACAAAAAAATCGTTTAAAATTTCAGATTTTAACCTAATTTTTAAATTATAATTTGATATTACAATAATTAAATATCTTTTGTATCTGTAGTTATATGGTCTAAAAATCCATTTTGGTAATATATAGGTATAATTATTGTTTACATATTAAATTACTATTTTTAATTAAAAATGTTATGTTTCCTGAGAGACCCCATTGTGACCAATTCACTTTTATTATTATTACCCTACAAACAGAAATTTCTTCACAATTCATTGCAAAATATAATTTTATTAAAATTGGTTAATTTTAAAAGTAACATTATATTTCCTAATTGTGTATGCAGTATATAAAGAAAGGTATAGAAAGTGATTAATTTAATTATTCAGCTTGCCAAATTAACTAATTTTCTAAATTAATTTTACAAGTTGTAGCAATGCTTGCTTATATCTTAAGGGGGGTACCAATAACAAAGTATGCCAACAAAAAACATGTGTTGAGTTTTAACGTAATTTTTTATTTTAACATGATGATAGAATAATTAATTATTTATTGTATATACGGTTATTTAATCTAAAAAGGATATTTTAGTAATATTTAGTATTAATTATTGTTTAAATATTAAATTACTTTTTTTTTTTTAATTTTATGTTTCCTATCTGACCACAATGTCACCAATTTACTGTAGAAATAAAAATGTCTCTATAATTCAATGCAAAGGAATATTTTTTCAAAAATTAATTAGCAGTGTACAAATAAAGTACATTTAGTTGAAAGTGTAATTTGTTGTGAAATATTTTTGATAACTTAATAATTTCTCGAATAATTAAAAAATCCAGTAAAAAACCTTCAGCATAGATTTTATTTGACATTCTGTGACGTCATTGCCCATACAGCAAGGGGTAAGTTCATGCAATTTGCATGCATTTTTTCTCCAATTTAAATTTCGATCATTTGAGTGTAGTTGTAGATTGAAGTACTGTAAGTATACTCCGCGATCTTTTTTTCCTCAGTTGTCTTTGTTAAATATGAATATAATTTGTTTGTAGTAAAATATTTATTTAGGGGTTTAGTAAGAAATAAATTAAATAGATTTCGGCAGAAGTTGTGGAATAAATCAAGTCAAAATAATTTGCGGTACTGTGCAATTAATACGTAGATTTTAGTTTTTGACATTGGAAAATGTTCTAAAATAATTGGCACCATTATCTCTATAATCAAGTATTAATAAACACACATGTATGAAATTTTAATTACATTTTAATACATTGTCTTGTAGTTAACTCTTTTATCAGAGTGACGTCATACTTTGTTGAAGACTTCGTGACTCCGTAACTTTGTTGATTAAAAATATTACATCTAATATGGTTAATTTTGTATGTTTTTATTTCTAAGCTGCAATATGTGGACAATATTCACCAGATGCAAAGAAAAATTACACTGAGAACATTGCTCTTCATCGGTTGGAAGAATGGGCGTGGTCGCTTTGTCAAGTAACTTTTGCTAAGTTTATTTTTTATAGTTTTAGTGGTCAAAATATGTTTTCTTATTTCTATAGACGCTTTAGCATCTAAGGTCATATCCTATCTCGATTTCTTGGCTATTTTAGTGTAAATGATAGTCTATGAATGTTTGAATAACACTTAACAATTCAGAGTATGTAAAATTGACAACTGTAAGGTTAGGTTGAGTTATTCTTGAGCTCAACTGTAGAATATGAAGTTTTATGCTTTTTTCCATATATGACACTGTTACACTATATACTTTTACAATTTTTAGTAACATTTCATACTATTTTATAATTTTGCAACAATCTTAAAACATTTTACAGTTATTAAATATTTATCTTCCGGAAAATTCTCGTATAAGACTTGAAAGCATAATAATAGTCCCTTCGATTGGTTGCTGGCCAAAGGAAGGCAAGACCAGTGATGGGCCTGCCATCTTATAGCCTCTGGTCAGGCTTTTGGGAAAATTTTCTATAGGATCGTAACAGGCCTTGGCCTAATACTTGGAGGAAGAAGAAGAAGAAGAAATATTTATCTATGTACGCAAATTGTGGTATTCATGTCTGTGATTTCCCCCCCCCCCCCAAGTTCTACAGAATCAGTGTGCATGCCTGAATGCTTAATATAACTTCCACCAGATGGCAAGACATCTGTGAAATTGGTGTTACCAACATTTGCAATTAATTCTGAAACATAATTTAAGAAATTCACTTCGTTTTTTTTTAAATTCATCAGAGAAAATTTTTTTGAAATTTTCATTTTGTTAGGTTCTGTTGAGACAAGTTAATATACACCAGATTAGTATATAGTTTATTACATAGTATACATATAATTTATTTAACCCATTCACCTCAAAAGACGAGGTAGACTCGCCTGCAGTTAAATGGCCTTCAACTCAGAAGACAAGCTACACTCGCTTAACTCTGCTGTTATATATTTTGCAATATGTTGTAATATCTTGGCAGGGTAATATTTTGTTAAAATATATGAATAGTAGAGGAATCTGTTTTGACCTTCACCCTTATTGTGATCTCAAGTACCATTATCTTTTGTTTGTTTTGAATGTCTGAAAATTGACAATATAATTTACGGTAACTTAAATCCGGTTTCTGGGGAAATGCATTGAGCATTTAAACCTGAAGCGAATTACATCAGGAAGAGGGAAGTTGGTGTACATACATTTGTTATAAAGATATTTGGATATTTGTCAAGAGGCGACCGGCTTGAATAGTGTTGTTATAACCTCCGAATTTATAATAATAATATCGAAACTTGTGATAAATCGTGTAAAAAGTATTTGGAATTAGAAACTAGAGTAAACAAACTTCAAGAGGAAATGTTATCTTTGACCACAATTATAAGTATATTAACACAAGATCAAAGTAATATACAACAGCATGGTGAAGCTCCCACCAACAGTTGTAGGCCAAATTTATATAAGCATACAGTAAAGGAACAAAGTGAGCGATGGACTCAAGTGAAGAGCAAGTGTAAAAAAAAAACAATAAATTGTTATTGAACCAACGTGAGCCGCTGCAAACCCCAGTGCTGATAAATCGTTTTCCTGTTTTGCAAGAACAGATTAGTAACATTGTAAATAGTAACCTAGAATCGTGTAAGAAGATAAAGTGCGGAAAAGTGTAAAAGAACATAAATATATAGTTGGACCAACGGATCTGCGCCCCTGTAGCACTGGCATCGTTCTTCGAAAATTACATGTTAGTTCTCTCACCATTCCACTGCATTCCCCTTCCACTACGTCAAATAGAAGCCACTGTAACTGACCGAGTAGGGACGTTGCCAAACTTCCCCCCGTGTCAGGCTCTTGAATATTGTAAGGTTAATTATTACGTCTTCATATTTAATTTAAGTAGGTCTAATGACACTGATTGATTTCTATGATTAATGGATATAATTATAATAGTGGATATTTGTTGGTTAAATGGAAATTGCGTGAAGGGAATTTACATATGTTGTTTTTAAAGATAAATGTTTCGTCATAAATATTTCTCCTTCACCTCATTTTCTTATTTGGTTAGATTTGGAACGTAATCTTGAAGTCCTAACAAAATTATAAAATTTTAGGTATGAATACACAATCATGTGCCCTCCTTCTTTCTCATCCGGGCTGGGGACTGGCTATGGCGAAGTTACTACATGCTACGATTTTATTTACATATATATATAAAACATACTGATACTATACAGGAATTCTAATTTATGCTTATGAATTAAGCTAATGATAATAATTTACAATTTACATACTATATAACATAACATACTGATACTGAGTTGACAACGCTGGACTGTGGGTGCAAATAATATCCTGCAAGAAAGCTCAAAACTGTGAGTAATGGGAGGGGAGAAAGAGAGAGGTAGAAAATAGAGACAGGCAAGAATGCAGGTAGGGAAATAATTTACCGAGGGAGAAACGGAATTAGTGTTTAGTTTGCATTTCTTACGGGGGCACAGATCCGTTGGTCCAACTATAACAATATGATTGTAATCATTGGTGACAGTCATGTCAGGGGATGTACAGAAAATGTCACACATAAGCAAAATACCTGGAATAAATATTGTGGGTTATGTCAAACCCAATGCTAATACAACCAACATAGTTAATACTGCAATGAGTGAAATAAAAAAAATTAGGGATGAACGACTTTGTGACAGTGTGGGGAGGTACAAATGATATCAGTAAAAAACAGTTCAACCCCAGGAAATAAGGAATCTGACTCAATTTGTTCAGAACTATTTATTATAAGACAAACATTATCCTTGTCAGTGCGACACACAGATATGATTGAAGTGACTTATCGTGTGTGAACCAGGAGGTAAAATCATTTAACTTTAAATTAAAAAGAGAATGCAAAGTTTAAAAAACGCCAAAGTCATTGTTGTTAATCTCGAAAGAAACTGCTTCACTAGACATGGCCTACATTTAAATAAACTTGGGAAAAAACTAATGGATGAATTATTAGAAAAGGAGATAGCAAATCAAGTGGAAGTAGTAGTTAATAGTTCCAATATCAAGCCCTTAAATTTTAGAAGTCAGCCAAACAACACTAAAGATGAGAAGCTTAACATCAAAGATTGTTTCAAGGAAGAAGTTATACCTGACAGCGAGATTGTTAACAGAGATGATGAACAACCTAATAACAGGGAAGATGTTGAGCTTCAGACTATTTGTCTATCATCAAGAATTAGAAGACCACCATTATAATTTAGTAGTGTTTTTTTTAAAATAAGTGCTTGTATTGATATTTTACTTAAAAGTGGATGTTTAATAAATACTACAAGTAATGGATCTAAAAAATTTTCAACATTTCATCAAAATGTTCAAAGTTTAGGAAACAAAAAAACAAAATTTTGAAGTGTTAATCAGTGATGTATCTTTTGATTTTGATATTTTATGTATTACAGAGCATTGGCTAAATGAAGATGATCTGGATCGGTATACCCTAAATAATTTTAAACTTGTGTCAAAATTTTGTAGAAAAAACAAGAAGCATGGAGGCTCCTGCATATTTGTAAAATCAAATCTTGAATTAGTGCCTTACTCAATGTTTGAAAATCTTAATATTGAACATTTTGAAGCCAATATGGTTGAGCTTCCTTCATTAATACATATTGTTATATGCATCTATAGGACTCCAAATAGTGAAGTACAGATACTTAGGGGAAATGTAGAAGTAATAAAATAGCCTTGTAAATAAAAATAAAAAGATAATAATTGTAGGGGATTTAAACATTGATTTTTTAGACAACAGCTATATCACTAATAGTTATAATCTACAGTCAATGCTAAATACATACGGCTTGGAGGCAATAGTAAATGTACCAACAAGAATCAATGCCTCCAATCAAACCACAGTAGATCAGATAATTTTAAACAAACATTTGTGGAAATACAACTTTAAAATAGTGGCAACAGGTTTTTCCGACCATTTTGCACAAATATTGCAATTAAATTTACATTGTAGGTTAAGTAATTTAACATTACATAAAAAAATAAGGTCCTTTAAAGAAGAAAACATCCAATATTTAAATTATTTACTGCAGAAAGAATCTGGGGATTCCATATTTAAACATGCATCAGTAAATACTGCATTTGACGAAGTTATGACCACATTCAACTACTATTACAACATAGCCCTACCAGAAACCACAGTTAAGTTCAAACAATGTACAAAAAATTGGATGACTTCAGGGATCAAGAAATAGGTAAAAGATTAAGATTTCTCAATAAAAATTTAAAGAGGGTAACTTCTCAAAACCGTTTAAGGATTATTATTTTCATTATAAGAAAATTTATAAGGTAATCAGAGAAGCAAGAAAACTGTAAAATGAAAAATATATAAATACTTTGGAGAACAAATCAAAAGCTATGTGGAAGGTAATTAAAGATGAAATAGGGACAAATAATAAAGAAATAAAAATATTAGACTAAGAAGTGGTGATGGGGAAATTTGTGAGGCAAAAGAAATAGCAAATATTTTTAATGATTATTATACAAACATTGCAAATACATATTTAATTAATGTTGGGAAGTAAACATTATGAGGTATAATCATTAAAAATCATCGGAGAACATATTGTTTAAATAACTCACCTCATAGGATTCATGCTTCCATGATATCGCAATTTCAAACATAATCATGTTCATTGTCAGCCATAACTCCGACATGAACATGATTATGTTTGAAATCGCGATATCATGGAAGCATGAATCCTATGAGGTGAGTTATTTAAACAATATGTTCTCCGATGATTTTTAATAATTGCAAATACACTTCAAGACACTAACCAATTAAATACAAATAGAATCTTAATTAGACCCACAAATAGCTGTAACAGTATATTTTTAAATCCAACTAATGAATTAGAAGTTATAGAAATTATCAAGAGTTTTCAAAATAAGAAATCAGTAATGGTAGAAATGACTTCTGAAGAAAACTGTGAAATAATTAACTTCCTGTCAGAGAAGAAACACACAAAATATGGTGTACCAGAAGGCTCAGTTCTTGGACCAGTCCTATTTTTATGATTTATTAATGATTTAGAGTCATATGTCATCCATGGGAAACTAACTTTCTTTGAGGATGATACTAGTGTTTTTTTATCAGAGAAAGATATTATTGGTTTACAGTTGCAAATCAGTAAAACAATAAATGATTTAATAGGATGGTTTGAAGCAAGTAGACTGTTAATTAATAGAGAGAAAACTGTAGCCATTTCTTTCCATCATTCTCAAAATAGAAACTCAGAGTGGCCAATTATTGAATACCAGAATAACATGATTCAGTAGTCCAAGAAAAGAAAATTTCTTGGTATATGGCTGGATGAACATTTGAAATGGTACACACATGTTGAAGAAGTGGGAAAAAACTAAGTAAAATGTGTTTTGCTTTGAGGATAATGATACAAGTGTCATCTATAGGAATTACTCGCACAATGTATTATGCATATTTTCATTCTGTCTTGTCATATGGCATAATCTTCTGGGGTAATTCAACACATGCAATCCAAATCTTTAAACTTCAAAAGAAAGCTATTAGAAACATTGTACAAGTATCTCAATCACTAGTTGCAGGCCATTCTTTAAAAAAACTCTATCTTACCTTTGCCTTGTATATATATCTATGAATCCTTAAAGTTTGTTAAATCCAATTTGAGTAGTCTTTCTTTTAACTCAGATAATCATTCATATAATACAAGAAATAAGTCGGTTATTTTTATTGAGCCTTTCAACTCAACATTATATAGAAAAAGTTTAATTTCCACTGCAATTCATATGTATAATAGCTTATTTAATTACTTAAAGGAAATATATGCACATGAAAAATTTAACAAGCTCCTATATAAGATATTAATAGAAAACTGTTTTTATAGTTTTGAAGAATTCATTCTTAAAATTCAGAATAACGCAAATTAGAATAGTTTGTAATAGTTTTTTAAAAACTGAAATCTGTTTAGCCTAGGTTCTACATGAATGTTCACTGCAAAGAATCTTTCTTCTTGTTCAAAAATATTTCCAATTAGACAAGATAACTAAAGTGTCTCCCTGGAATCCTTGATTCGTAGGAAGCTGGGGAGAGTCGTATTGCATATTTACCAGTAGTTCCAAACAGATTCGGTTGTTGATAAATTTATGAAGTGGTTATTACGAACAATAAATATCCTATGACTTATAGAATTAATTTAAAGAGTGTTAAAATTATTTTATCTTAATTTAAATGTTTATTTTGTTGAATGTTCATTTTGTATATATGTAATGTTTTATTTGTACTTGTACTTTATTGTAAAAATTTGACTTCTCCCATATCAACTGTATGATCAGTTGGATGAATAAATTGAATTGAATTTATTGCAAAGGTTGATCATACCAATTTTACAGATATGTCCTACCATTTGGTGGATATTACATTAAATGTTTGTGCATGTGCACTGCAATTCTGTAGAACTTAGAAAAAATCATTGTGTTAGTGAACGGCAAATTCTAAATTTTTTCTGTTTTAGTTACTTTTTTTAAGAATGGTGTGTATTATCTTAGTTTTTGGCATATTCCCAAGTTATACAACAATTTATTGTTTTTTCCAACATTAAATAGTAATATGGTGTTTTAGGTCATTTAATTCTTAACTTCTCATTCAGTTTTCAGGTATTTTTTGTATTCTGTTCACTCATGCATTGTCTTTGATTTCTTTTTCAGAATCATCCAAAATTGCTTGAGGATGTTCCCCTTGAGCAACTTTGGAGTACATACATGATGGAGCACCGGAACATTTTGCTGCTCCTGTAAGAAGACATCTAACACACAGATATGGTCCAAGATGGTTAGGACGAGGAGGGGCTGTACCTTCTAGCCTCCACGATCATTTGATTTCAATCCTTTGGATTTATGGTTGTCATGAATTTCGAGATGATCTGGGTAAAGGTAGGTTTAGGAATTTTTATCATATTTTTAAATTAAGATATTTAGATACTTTGGTAATTTACTACATGATAGTCCTTTATGCTGGTTTTAGTCTAACATTTAAACACTTACCAGAAGGTACTTAAGTTGTCCGAGAATAACATTGATTAGTCTTAAACCTTCTTTTGTTATTGATCTCTCAGCAGATTTATTGATGGTTGGAAAAACAGCACTTTAGGTTACCTGATATATTTTCAGAGCCCTATAGAACAACAATGCGCATGCGCCAGAGTTATAGAGCCTGCAATAACCCACCATCGAACCACATATCGATTATTGCTCTGAAATTTAAATGACCAATCTTTGCAATAAATAGCCAAATCTATGTTAAACAAATATATCAATAATATTAAAATTACCAAACATTTATTAAAAATGGGTGTACACTTACTTATCACTCCCTAACGCTGATCCAACCAGTGATCGAAAAATCATAGACTAAGTAATATACTCTGTGGAGAAAATAGCAGTTAGCATCACAAGTGTCATAATGTTGTGATTTGCATATTTAAATAAATACTTAAAAATTATCAAATGTTATAAAAATTGTTTGAAATTTTAAACTTTTTCAAACAATTTTTATAACATTTGATAATTTTTAAGTATTTATTTAAATATGCAAATCACAACATTATGACACTTGTGATGCTAACTGCTATTTTCTCCACAGAGTATATTACTTAGTCTATGATTTTTCGATCACTGGTTGGATCAGCGTTAGGGAGTGATAAGTAAGTGTACACCCATTTTTAATAAATGTTTGGTAATTTTAATATTATTGATATATTTGTTTAACATAGATTTGGCTATTTATTGCAAAGATTGGTCATTTAAATTTCAGAGCAATAATCGATATGTGGTTCGATGGTGGGTTATTGCAGGCTCTATAACTCTGAAAAAGTTTAAAATATTAAAAAAATTAAGTTATGTAGGTAGGAAATAACACTGAGGATGATTTTTTAATTTTGTTTAGTTATTTCTTGACCCACCCCATACTTCTTAACTCCATTGCATATCTAGATTTCGTCATTGTATTTGTGACATTCTCAATGCTGTTCACGTTCCGAACTGTTGAGAATGAGAATGTCACAAATACAATGACAAAATCTAGATATGCAAGGGAGTTAAGTATGAGGTGAGTCAAGAAACGAACAATATTAAAAAAATGTTAGTAAATACAGAAGAATAGCTATAATTTACAACAATAAACTGAAAAATCAAGGGTAACCATAACTGCCGTTCAGCCTCTATGGTTTTTCATATTTAATTTCTTTAATAATATTAATTTTAATTTCAGTTTAATTTATAATTAATAAAACGAGTCGTATCTCACCTCATACTTTGTGTTCTTCAAGCATTGAAACTGCAGTTTTCAAGAGGAATCCCTATCATCTTCAGCCATAATTATGACTGTTGAGTTTTGGTCTACTTTTTTTTGTCATAACCAAAACTCGACAGTTGTAATTAGACATAAAGGAGTGGCTTGTCTAATAAATTACCATATATGCAATATTTTACTAGTAAAATTGGATGAATGGATATGAATGCATTTTTGCATGGCTTCAAGTCTTTCCTTGAATCTTTGCCTTACTGTATCTTCAATATTCAACATCAGAGTATGTATACATGGATTATGATTTAGACTGGGAATCCTTATTGCATATTTGTCTAATGTATTAATTAATATATAATTAATCCACCATCATGCCTCATACAACACACTTTACAGTACACAAACACATAAACATATTAAGTTACGTAGATAGGAAATAACACTATGAGGTTTTTTAATATTGTTTATTTTTTATTTCACTCACCTCATACTTCATAACTCCTTGCAAACCGAAGGTTTCGTCACATCATTTGTGACATTCTCAATGCTGTGTCACATTCACAACTGACGTCCAACGGCCTTCTATCCTGCAGACTGGGTTTGCGAGGAGTTATGAAGTATGAGGTGAGTGAAATAAAAAATAAACAACATAAACATATACTCATCCTACACTCCACTTTCTGTGGGCTGCACAATACAAGAATACATCATCTACGTAATGTGGTCACTGAAGTAGAGTGTACATTGAAAATAGACCTCATTAACACCATCTATCCGCCCAGTGTGGAACAAGAAGCACGTGAAGTGCAGTGGATGGAATTAGAACACAGAAAGAATAGGTTTTATTTTGAATAGAGTTGGTGAGTTTGGAACACAGAGTACAATGGGTTGTCACACATGCATAAAGTAGTTATATTTTAAGGATTTAATGCCAATTTTTTCTCATCTTTTTTAGGTAATATTATTATTAATTGACTTATATTTAAAAATTGGAAACTTCACAGTGAGAGGTTAGAGGTTCGATAACATACGGTAAAAATCAAATGTTTCCTACCTCTTCTCTCATACAAATCTTCTAAGTAGATCGCGATTTCGAGACCATAATGGTCTCATCTTCAGTACTATTTTGGTTACTGATGTTATGTCAATCGGAAGAAACTCTTCTTCTTCTTCCCTCTGTTGAGGGAATGAGCAAATAGTTTTATTCTGGCTGAGTTATGGCCTCTGCCAAACAGCACAAATGTTCATAATGCAGTCTGTATAATATAAAAAATGCAAGTTACAATATAAAAAATGTGAGAAATGAAATGTTGAATTAGTATAATTCTTCTCTTGTGCATTAAACATCATATCAATAATAATAATAATAATAATAATATAATAATAATAATGATAATGTTAATGATAATAATAATAATATTAATGAAAATAATAAATATTTATTTAAAGTGACAGAGTTAAGGCCATAGGGCCTTATCTTTAAATAAGTCAGTACAAATGTACAAAAATGCATTTACACAGTATAATTAAATATCAAATTAATATTAACTCTTTGACGATCTTTCACCATAAAAATACAACCGTCAAGAAATGCGGACATGGGTTCTACTGGGGTAAAATTTTCCGGAGGTCAAATAGTCCCCCATTCGGTTCTCCGGGCAGGGACTACTTCAGGGAACCCATGCCAAAGGCTCAAACACACGGACATGTTCCTAGGAGCATGGAATGTTAGGACTTCATACAATAGCGGGGCACTAGAGATATTAATGCAGGGAATTGGATAAATCGCCCTTGGATATAGTCGCTTTACAGGAAGTTAGGTGGCCAGGAGAAGGTAGTCAGGAATCAGGAAGCTTTGCATTATACTATGGGGGTGCAGAAAGACCTGCATTTGGAACGGGTTTTTTAGTCAGAAGGAGGATCCTATCCGCTATCCGAGATATTAAGTTTGTTAGTGATAGGATATCATACATAATTCTAAAGGGTAAACGACATGATTTTATAATTGTAAATGTACATGCCCCCACAGAAGATAAAGATGACAAGATCAAGGATGAGTTCTATGAAGAATTAGAATGCTTATTTGATAGCCTTTCACGATATCATATGAAAATTGTCTTAGGAGATTTTAATGCAAAAGTGGGGCGGGAAGATATATTCAAACCAACAATAGGCAAATTCAGTCTTCATGAAGATAGTAACGACAACGGGGTTAGATTAGTCACATTTGCCACATCAAAGAATCTCATTGTTAAGAGCACAACATTTCAGCATAAGGATATTCATAAATACACCTGGACGTCCCCAGATGGAGAAACTCGGAACCAGATAGATCATGTATTAGTGGATAAACGCTGGCACAGTAGCATCATCGATGTTAGATCAGTTAGAGGGACAGACTGCAATTCAGATCATCATCTGGTCAGAGTGAAAATCAGACAACGGCTATCGCTTATGAGAGGAACAAACGCTAAAGATGATTCTGTAAAATATGAATTAAAAAACTTGAAAAATGATGAAATGCGGCAAGAATACCAAATCAAAATTGCTAATAGATTTGAAGTACTGGAATCTTCAGATGACAATGTGGCAAACGAAGAAGAAACTGATATAAATAAAGAATGGGAGGCTATAAGAGATACTATTAAATTGTCAGCATCAGAAAGCATTGGTTGTTTAAAAAAGAGGCAAAACAAGAAATGGTTTGATGAGGAATGTGCCGACATTGTAAAGAAAAGAAAGCTAGCAAAAATGAAATGGTTACACGAGCCAAATGAGGTAAATTTAGAGCAATTGGGTAGTGTTAGACGGGAAACCACCAAGTTACTAAAGAGTAAAAAGAGGGAATATTTGAGAGAGAAGATTAATGATCTTGAAATGAATGCAAAAAATAGGAACATTAGAGAATTATATCAGGGAATTAGTATAGAGAAGAAAGGGTTTCAGGCTAGAACAAACATAATTCGGAATGAAAATGGGGATATGATTGCAGATTCCAAGAGTATATTAAATAGATGGAAAAGTTACTTTAATCAGCTATTAAATGTACATACAGAACAGGACATTGAGGAGGATAAGTTACAGACAGCAGAAATGCTAGTCGCAGAGCCAAGTGCATTAGAGGTTGAAATGGCAATTGAAAAATTGAAGATGTATAAAGCATCAGGTTCAGATGAGATCCCAGCAGAACTGATAAAATCAGGGGGAGAAAAATTGATGGACAAGATACGCTGGTTGCTTAGTATGATTTGGGAAAAAGAAGCTCTTCCAGATGAATGGAAGGAATCAATTATCGTACCAATTTATAAGAAAGGAGATAAAACTGATTGCAACAACTACAGGGGCATCTCATTACTTTCAACTTCGTACAAAATTCTAACAAATATATTAGTAAGCAGACTTACTCCCTATATTGATGACATTCTAGGAGATCATCAATGTGCATTTAGAAGAAACAGGTCTACAACAGATCAGATTTTTAGTATAAGACAGATTTTAGAAAAGAAATGGGAATATAATGGTACTGTACATCAACTATATGTAGACTTCAAAAAAGCATATGATTCAATTAAGAGGGAGAAGTTATATAGTATCCTGCTGGAGTTCGGAATTCCTAAAAAGTTAGTTAGACTTATACGAATGTGTCTAAATGGCTCAACGAGTAGGGTGCGTGTAGGCAAACAGTTTTCAGACACTTTTGAAATCCAGAATGGGTTGAAGCAAGGAGATGCACTATCTCCTCTACTATTTAATTTTGTACTAGAGCATGCCATTAAATCTTTAGAGAATGAGGAAGGCTTACAACTGAATGGTATTAATAAGCTGTTAGTTTATGCTGATGATGTAGTACTACTGGCCGATAGCGAGGAGATACTAAAGGCCAACACGCACACACTATTGAGTAACACTAAGAAATTAGGACTGGAAGTAAATATCAGTAAAACTAAATATATGGTCACACGTAGAAATTCATTATATAATGGAAATGGACAGCTAATGACAAATGAGGGAAATTTTGAGGAAGTGGCTGAATTCAAATACCTAGGAACAATAATCACAAATAGGAATGAGATGCACAAAGAAATTAAACATAGGCTCAATTCTGGAAATGCATGCTATTATGCATTGCAGAGACTTTTGATGTCCCAACTCCTTTCAAAAAACGTTAAGCTGAAAATATATAAAACTATTATTCTACCAGTTATATTATATGGGTGCGAAACATGGACTCTTACTTTAAGGGAGGAAAGGAGATTACGAGTATTTGAGAATAAAGTTCTTAGGAAAATTTTTGGACCAAAGAGAGATGAACAGACAGGTGAATGGAGAAGACTACATAACAATGAACTACATGGTCTTTATAGGAAGCCAGATATAATAAGAACAGTTAAGTCTCGTAGACTGCGATGGGCAGGACATGTTGCGCGTATGGGGAATGAAAGACGTGCATGGAAACTTCTTGTAGGAAAGCCAGAAGGAAAACGCCCAGTTGGTAGACCAAGAATGAGGTGGGAGAACAACATTAACTATGATTTGAGGGAAGTAGATTATACAGGGAATGATTGGAAAGCATTAGCTCAGGATAGGGATGTATGGAGAGCTTATGTCTGTGTGGCCATGAACCTACGGGTTCGATAGTGCCAGTGAGTAAGTAAGTTAGTAAACCCCGAAAAAACCTCACCCAGGAGCCTGTCCCAACCAGGAATCGAACCTGGGCCTGGTGAGTTACAAGGCAGCATGCTACCTCGAGACCACAGTGATGGACCATATATATATATATATATATACACTTAAAATAATTACAGTATAATTGTTTTTAATACTTCAGAGCTATTAGAATAATTAGTGGAAATAATTATAGAACTCAATGTAAACCATTTTTTATAAAATTATGAATTCTTACTCTGGCATCAATGTACAACAATATCACAAGAGATATAATAACTATAAATGTAAATTAGTAAAACTCAAAATAGTTATGAGGTGGTATCTGTATACATTTTCAATAGTTTCAAGAATCTTCCTTTTTCAAAATTAAAAAGAGTAATTAAATAAGAATTGAGTTTGAATCCTCTTTACAGTGTCATGCATATTTTAGCATTGATTGGTTGAGATGCTATATAATTATCATTATTAATTGACGTCATATATTATACTATTTTTTTACAATAAAAATCTATCTATAAATATGAAGTAACATATCATGATAAATGCTTTCAGAAATGTCAATTGTTTGCGTTTTAGGAGACTACTGATTGACAGCTCTGAATTTATATTGGTAACAAGTTGCAACAATAACCCAGAAATATGTACATGCAAATGTATAATTAAAAAAAATCAATTTTTTTTTTTGGTCAATGAGCAATTCAGTGTTAGGCAGAACTGTGGAGTAAACAAGAAAAGGATTTAAGTTATGTAGTAGGAAATAACACTATGAGGTTTATTTTAATTATTTCTTAGTTGTTTTTTGACTCAACTCATATTTCATGACTTCCATGCATGGAAGAAATATGAGGTGAGTCAAAAAAACAACTAAGAAATAAGGAAAGGATTTGAACCTATAAATCATAAGTGATGAAAAGGAATGTAAAAAGTTGGTAACAAAATTATAATGGTAATAATAATAAAAGTACAGAAAATTTAGTTACTCTATGTGAATAAAATAGAAGGCAACTTTATAACAATTTATGTTGGGATGAATATAAATACATCTAAAACAATAATGTATGATTTTCATTACATTTTAATGTTACCAAAGCATGGAAAGAATATTAATTATATATATAAAAAATAATAATACAGTTTTAACAATTCTAGCTTTCATGAAACTGGAATGAGCCAACAGGCTTAATTACTGGATGAATAATAATAATAATAATAATAATAATGATTTTATTCTGGGAGAGTTGAGGCCACAGAGCCTCCACGAAAATACAGAATAGAGATATATACACTGCTCAAAAAAATTAGGGGATATTGTAGAATAACCTATTAAGACTATGTTTTTTTGGAATAGTATTAGATGCAATCACTTTCTATTACTCCAAGATAATGTAAATAAGATTTTGAAGTTGTTACGTAACCTCGGTACCACACCAGAGGGCAGTGTCTGTACTGTTGATGTGAAAGGGTGGTGTGGGGGTGAATGTTTTGTTGCTGTTTTTAAATCCAGTCTAGTTTTCAGTTAGTGAATGACTTGCCTTAGGGACAGTGATGCCTCGACAACGTGATTTACCTGAACCAATGGCTTGGAGGGCCATAGGAAGGATGGAAGCTGGACAGACACAACAAGAGGTGGCACAAGCCATTGGGGTGTCTCAAGCGTGATTTCCAGTCTTTGGAATCATTTTCAAAGAACATACTGTTCACAGAAGAGCCGGACAAGGTCGACCAAGGGCAACAACAGCAAGGGATGACCGTTACCTCTTGTTAACAGCCCGTCGGAATAGACAGCAGAATGCAACTCAACTGTGAAATACACTTCAAACAGCAACAGGACGCAGGGTGTCAACTCAAACTGTCCCTAATCGACTGCATGGAAGTGGTCTCTATGCCCGTAGGCCCATGGTGTGTACCAGGTTAACTCCACAACACCGTAGATATTGCAGAAACTGGGTGGAGGAACATTGTGGGTGGGCAGCATGCTGAATGGAGATCAGTTCTTTTTTCTGATGAGTCGCGATTCAACATGGAATGTGATAGTCGGCGTGTATTCATCTGGAGAGAAAAAGGGACACGAAACAATCCAGCTTTTGTACGTGAAAGATCCCCATATGGTGGCGGTGGATTGATGGTGTAGGCAGGAGTCAGTAGTGGTGGACATACGGACCTCTACGTTATCCAAGGTGGTACTTTGACTGCGATAAAGTATAGAGATGAGATTCTCCGACCTTTTGTCGTGCCTTATGCTGATGCCATAGGTGATTCTTTTCTTTTTATGGACGATAATGCACGACCCCACAGAGCTGGCTTGGTGGATGACATGCTGGAAGTGGAGGGTATCGAGCGTATGCAATGGCCAGCTTCCTCCCCAGACTTAAATCCGATTGAGCATGTGTGGGATGCATTAGGCAGGTGTATTGCAGGCAGACCAGCACCTCCCACAACTGTTCCAGAGCTGCACATTGCTCTTATGGAAGAGTGGCCACGTATCCCCCAAGAACTCATTGCTAACATCATTGCATCAATGCCATACAGGTGTGAGGCAGTGCTGGCCATTCGAGGAGACCATACACCATACTAAAGAAACATTTTCATCCATGTTAATGTTGCTTTGTTTGTTTGCCATATTCCTAATCAGGATCTCTTTGACATCTGGTGTGGTACAGAGGTTACGTAATGACTTCAAACTCTTGTTGACATTCTTTTGGAGTAATAGAAAGTGATTGCATCTAATACTGTTCCTAAAAACATAGTCTTAATAGGTTATTCTACAATATCCCCTAATTTTTTTGAGCAGTGTACAATATACAAGTTACCAAGTTACAATACATTAAAAACAAAACATAAAAATAAAATATAGAATACATATAGTCCTTCTCTTTTTACATTAATAATAATAATAATAATAATAATAATAATATTATTATTATTATTATTATTATTATTATTATTATTATTATTATTATTAGTATTATTATTATTCTGGCCTGTCATAGTATGGAGTAGTATTAATAATAATAATAATAATAATAATAATAATTGATTTATTTATTCTGGCAGAGTTAAGGCCGTAAGTATTAAAGAAGTATTCAAGTTAGAATAAGTGATATAAAAGGTATTTTCAAAAAAAGATACTCAATTTTTAGGATATTATCACATTGGTGACCGACTGCTGTGCATTCCACCCACCGCTGCTAGACCGGACATTTGTAAGTAGCGTGGGCTTTTAAATTTTAAACTGCGCTAGCACAGTGTGATTTTTACATCAATGTATTTACAGTCAATAACAATAATGAATAAGTAAATCTTTATTAGTGTTCTCACCAGACCTTCTAGTAGAAATTGAGGGTTTGATAGTGTTGGAAACATTTCCCTTTATGTAAAGGCACAGGGCAAAAGAGCATATGTAGCGAGTTTCTTTTCTTGTGTTCACGGCAAGGTTTGGAGGGGTTTTTTTTTTTCAGACACAGTTGGCGTTAATTTATGTTTCTTCATGTCTCAGCCTTCTTGGTGGGTCTTGACGTGGTGTCCTTTTCACTCTGTCTTCCCTCCTCTTCCCTGTCATCTGTTCCTAATTTAAAGACTGCCAAACAAGAGGCTGTTTCAACCAAAAAACTTCTGTTCGACATATTGCTGTTAGGATTTTGAAATTTATAGACCCAAAAAGCATTAAAGAGTGCACAATTCAGAAGCCACAATACAACTTTCTTGCTTCATTTCACAGTTTTTCTAAGGATGGAGTATGATAGGTACTGGTCAGCCCTGTCTACACCCTTCACATACTTGTTATATTGAAGTATTCACTAGGGCATTTTTACGACTTTACCCCTCCCACTCTCGTGTTGCCTGATGCAATGTACTAACCATTCTTACGTCTCTTTTATCTTTCAATGTTTGTAGCAAAAGGTCTCCCTTACTACAAAATACACATTCTCCTGGTTTGAGTTTATTTCCTGCTTCCACAAATGATTTTGGAAGCCCTCTGTTAATCCTTATTGTTCCACAAACTATCGTCTTTCTTTCGAGCAAATTTTCAGCTATAGCCACACTGTTATAATAATTATCCTGGTAGACATGATGCCACAGATATAAATTCGGCTGGAGAACGCAAAATAGTGTTTCTTCTAATTTTTCCCCTCTGCAACATATATTTACAGGTTACATACATATCCCGTAATCGCCTAACTATCGGCACTAAAATTCCATATTTCACCAGCCGTCTGCCTTAAAATTGTGAACAACTCTTTCTGTAAAGTTGGCAATTTCATAAAAGAGATGAGAGGGGTACAAAAACAACTAAAGTTTATTTGACAATGAGAAAAAACAAAATTGCATGCTCCTTCAAAAGCGAAGAGGCTGGAAAACCATAGAAAACGTAAACACGGAAATCTCCATGACCCGTCGTCTAGCGCTGGCCATTTAAACACGGAGATCTCCGTGGCCCGTCACCAATGTGTTAAATAAAGAAAATTTACAAAATAGCAGATATGTATATTTAAAAAAGTTTAAAGGAAAATGGATAATATATAAAGGTTTGAATATGTAAGATAAAAGCTATTTTTGAAAAAAAAAATATACATGCTTAGAGTATTTTACAAACAAGAATTAAAAGTATAGATACATATATAAATAAGAAATTTTATTCACAAATAAATGTTGGTAGTTAGTAGTGGTAGTAGTAGTAGTAGTAGTAGTAGTACTAGTAGTAGTGGTAGTTAATAGTAGTAGTTGTGGTAGTAGTAGTGGTAGTTAGTAGTAATTAGTAGTAGTAGTTGTGGTAGTTAGTAGTAGTTGTTAGTAGTAGTAGTAGTAGTAGTAGTAGTGGTAGTTAATAGTAGTAGTTGTAGTAGTTAGGTAGTAGTGTAGTCGTAGTGGTAGTAGTAGTAGTAGTGGTAGGTATTAGTATGGTGGTGGTAGTAGTAGTAGTGGGTAGTAGTTAGTAGTTGTGTGTAGTTAGTAGTAGTAGTAGTAGTAGTAGTTATCGTAGTTGGGTCGTTAGTAGTAGTAGTGTGGTAGTAGTTAATTAGTAGTTGTTGTCGTTAGTAGTGTAGTTAGTATAGTAGTTGTGTGTTAGTATATAGTTGTGGTAGTTAGTAGTAGTAGTAGTTAGTAGTTAGTAGTGTTAATAGTCGTTGTCGGTAGTAGTAGTAAGTTAATCGGAGTAGTAGTTGTGGTAGTTAGTAGAGTGGTAGTTAGTAGTAGTAGTGTGGTAGTTAGTAGTAGAAGTTGTGGTAGTTAGTAGTAGTTAGTTAATAGTAGTGGTGGTAGTAGTAGTAGTAGGTGGTGTAGTTGTTTGTAGTTATAGTAGTTAGTAGTAGTAGTTGTGGTAGTAGTAGTAGTTAGTAGTTGTGGTTGTGTAGTTAGTAGTAGTTAGTTAGTAGTAGTGTGGTAGTTAATCAGTATAGTAGTTGTGGTATGTTAGTAGTAGTTGTGGGTAGTTTAGTCGTAGTAGTTAATAGTAGTAGTTGTGGTAGGTTAGTAGTAGTAGTTGTTGAGTTAGTAGTAGTAGTAGTAGTAGTTGTGGTAGTTAGTTAGTAGTAGCGTAGTAGTAGTAGTAGTAGTAGTAGTAGTAGTAGTAGTTAATTAGTGGTAGTTGTGGTAGTTAGTAGTGGTAGTTAGAGTTAGTAGTGGGTAGTTAGTAGTGGTAGTAGTGGTAGTTAGTAGTGAGTGTAGTGTTAGTAGTAGTAGTTGTGGTAGTTAGTTAGTAGTCGTTGTGGTAGTTTTAATGAGTAGTAGTAGTCTGTGGTAGTTAATAGAGTAAAGAGTAGTGTTGGTAGTGTAGTTAATAGTATTAGTTTGTGGTAGTTATAGTAGTAGTTGTGGTAGTAGTGATAGTATTAGTTTGGTAGTAATAGTAGTAGTGTGGTAGTTAATAGTAGTAGTTGTGGTATGTTGGTGGTAGTAGTATTGTGGGTAGTTAGTAGTAGTAGTTGTGGTAGTTAGTAGTAGTAGTGGTAGTTAGTTAGTAGAGTAGTGGTAGTAGTAAGTAGTTGTGTAGTTAGAGTATAGTTGTGGTAGTTAGTAGTAGTAGTGGTAGTTAGTATAGGTAGTAGTAGTAGTGGGTAGTAATAGTAGTAGTTGGGTAGTTAGTGGTAGTAGTGTGGTAGTTATAGTAGTAGTTGTGGTAGTTAATAGTAGTAGTGTGGTAGTTAGTAGTAGTGTAGTATTGTGGGTAGTTAGTAGTTGTTGTGGTAGTTAGTAGTGAGTTGTGGGTAGTAAAGTCGTAGTTGTGGTATTAGTAGTAGTAGGGGGAGTGAATAGGAGTTGGTTTTGTGGTAGTTGTAGTAGTTAGTAGTTGTGGTAGTTAATAGTAGTAGTTGTGGTATTAATAGTAGTAGTTGTGGTAGTAGTCGTAGTAGTGTAAGTAGTAGTGACAGCTAGTAGGGGTGGGTAGTTAGTAGTAGTAGTAGTAGTAGTAGGTAGGAGTTAGTAGGGAGTAGTCGTTAATAGTGTAGTTTGTGGTAGTAGTAGTGGGTAGTTAGTTAGTAGTAGTAGTTTGGTAGGTAGTAGTAGTAGTTGTGGTAGTTAGTGATAGTAGTGTGGTCGTAATAGTGTAGTTGTGGTAGTTAAACGAGTTAGTAGTTGTGGTAGTGGTCGTTAATAGTAGTACGTTGTGGGTAGTTATAGTAGTAGTTGTGGAGTGGTATAGTCTTGTTAGTTTAGTATAGAGTGGGTAGTTAGTGTGTAGTTTGTGGTAGTTGTAAGTAGTTGTGGTAGTTAGTAGTAGTAGTTGTGGTCGTTTAGTAGTAGTTTGGTAGTTAGAGGTGGTAGTGTGTGGTAGTTAGTAGTAGTAGTTGTGGTAGTTAGTAGTAGTGTTGTGTAGTTTAGTAGTAGTTTTGGTTAGTAGTAGTAGTTGTGTAGGTAGGAGTATCGTTGTGGTAGTTAGTAGTAGTAGTTGTGGTAGTAATAGTAGTAGTTGTGGTAGTTAATAGTAGTAGTTGTGGTAGTTAGTAGTAGTAGTTGTGGTAGTTAATAGTAGTAGTTGTGGTAGTTAATAGTAGTAGTTGTGGTAGTTAGTAGTAGTTGTTGTGGTAGTAGTAGTAGTAGTAGTAGTTGTGGTGTATAGTTAGTAGTTGTTGGTAGTTAATAGTAGTAGTTGTGGTAGTTAGTAGTAGTAGTTGTGGTAGTTAGTAGTAGTAGTTGTGGTAGTTAATAGTAGTAGTTGTGGTAGTTAATAGTAGTAGTAGTGGTAGTTAATAGTAGTAGTTGTGGTAGTTAGTAGTAGTAGAGTGTAGTAGTAGTAGTAGTAGTTGTGGTAGTTAGTAGTAGTAGTTGTGGTAGTTAGTAGTAGTAGTTGTGGTAGTTAGTAGTAGTAGTTGTGGTAGTTAGTTTAGTAGTGGTAGTTAATAGTAGTAGTTGTGGTAGTTAGTAGTAGTTAGTAGTAGTAGTTGTGGTAGTTAATGTAGTAGTTGTGGTAGTAGTAGTAGTAGTGTGTTGTGGTAGTTAGTCGTTGTAGTTGTGGTAGTAGTAGTTAGTAGTGTGGTAGTAGTAGTAGTGTTGTGTGGTGTTAGTAGTAGTTGGTGGGTAGTAGTTAGTAGTGTGGTAGTTAGGTAGTAGTAGTGGTGTTAGTTCGTAGTAGTAGTAGTTGTGGTCGTTCACAGTAGTAGTTGTCGGTAGTTAGTAGTATTAGTGTGGTATGTTGTTGTGTAGTTTTGGTAGTTCATAGTAGTAGTTGTGGTAGTTAGTAGTAGTCAGTAGTCGTAGTGTTGTGGTAGTTAGTAGTTGTAGTAGTAGTAGTTGTGGTAGTTAGTAGTAGTAGTGGGTAGTTAATAGTAGTAGTTGGGTAGTTGTAGTGTAGGTGGGTTGTTAGTAGTAGTAGTGTGTGGTCGTTGGTAGTTAGTAGTGGTGTAGTTGGTAGTAGTCGTGTGTAGTAGTAGTAGTAGTTGTAGTAGTAGTAGTAGAGAGTTGTGGTGATATTACTAGTAGTAGTTGTGGTAGTTAGTAGTGGTAGTTGTGGTAGTTATAGTAGTGTTGTGGGTAGTTAGTAGTAGTATTGTTGTGGTAGTTAGTAGTAGTAGTAGTTGTGGTAGTTAGTAGTAGTTGTGGTAGTTAGTAGTAGTAGTTGTGGTAGTTAGTAGTAGTAGTGGTAGTTAATAGTAGTAGTTGTGGTAGTAGTAGTGATAGTTAGTAGTAGTTAGTAGTAGTAGTTGTTGTAGTAGTTAGTAGTAGTGGTAGTGGTAGTTAATAGTAGTGGTAGTGGTAGTTAATAGTAGTAGTAGTGGTAGTATTGTAGTAGTAGTTAGTAGTAGTAGTTGTGGTAGTTAGTAGTAGTAGTAGTAGTAGTAGTAGTAGTAGTAGTAGTACTAGTAGTAGTAGTTAGTAGTAGTAGTAGTTGTAGTAGTAGTTAGTAGTAGTAGTTGTAGTAGTTAGTAGTAGTAGTGGTAGTTAATAGTATTAGTTGTGGTAGTTAGTAGTAGTAGTAGTAGTTGTGGTAGTTAGTAGTAGTTGTCACAGTACTGACAAGTACTCTTGCTCATTTGCAGTTCAGTTACACAAATATTACATATAGAACATATACATTACAAAGTTTTAGAAGGAAAACAAAATATATAAATTTAGGAGCCAGTTTCAATGCATAAAATAAATTCTAACTCATAAAAAAATTTAGAAAATAATACACGAGGAAATAACATAGTCAAAACATTATAGAATGTATTAATACCAGATTGAAGAAGATAGTTAAAGACATTAGGAATTAGTATAAAACAAAACAAATTTACGAGAAAGTTTTAAAATATAAAACTCACTGTAACATACACAAAGAATTAATGGAGTGGAGAATGATATAAACAAAATAATATGTAATACATTAATACCAAACTGAAGAATGTAATTAAATACATTGATTGACCTCCATTCATCCCACTGCGAGGACATGGTGCTTCTTTAGTGCGATATTATGAATGACATATATATATATATATATATATATATATATATATAAAAAATCTAAATTTTAGAATGTTTCAGGGAAGAAGGTTGATGTATTGTTACGTGTGGACAGTTAAGCTCAGCCGTAACGTAGCATAAAAAGAATCTTTATGTTTTAAGAGATCTTTGGCCCGAGCGGTTAGCCTTGGTTTTGGAGGATGAATTCCACATTTAAACACTTTAAACAAATATTACCATAATTTATTAAATAAAACAAACATAAAGAGACATTAAAATTCATCGGAGAACATATTGTTTAAACAACTCACCTCATAGGATTCATGCTTCCATGATATCGCGATTTCAAACATAATCATGTTCATCTTCAGCCATAACTCCAACTGACGAAATTCTTCGGCCGTCAACTGTTCTATTGTCGCCATCTTCAGTGCTGCCATCTATGGTTGAATTTATGAACTTCGATCATCATCATAGTACATTCACGAATTTAGGCCATTTGTTGACCTGTTTCGGCCTCAAGAGAAACACCATCCAGAAGTCTTTTGAGTGGACGTCCTGGTCTTCTTCTTCCTGCAGGTTGATATCTTAACATTTGTTTGGGTATTCTGTGATCTTCCATTCGATGAACATGTTGCATCCATCTTGACTTATAATCAGAAATTTTGTTTTCTAAAGATTCCATGTGTAATTCTTCTAAGATGTCATGACTCATAATGGCGGTTGAAAATGAATGACAAGATCATTTGAAAACTATAGTTACCGTGTTTAATAAAACATGAAATATGAGGTAAGATGTAAAAATGACTCATTAACTTATTTAATGATTATACCTCATAAAGTTTACTTCCCAACATTAATTTAATATAAAGAGACATAAACATTTGGCGCGAGGGAATTACAATTACGTACATAAGAGAAAAATTTGCGTCTAGATCGTAACTCGCCTCGGTAGCTCAGTTGGTAGAGCACTTGGCCCGGAAAGCCAAGGGTCCCGGGTTCGAGTCCCGGTCTAGGCGAAAAAAAAAAAAAAAAAAATTTCTCTTCAAATATATTTAAATTATCATAAAAAATAACAGAAATCGCCATGTTGAAATGAGTCAAAATAATTATCTTTGTTATTATTCAGATAGATGGAAAAGTTACTTTAATCAGCTATTAAATGTACATACAGAACAGGACATTGAGGAGGATAAGTTACAGACAGCAGAAATGCTAGTCATAGAGCCAAGTGCATTAGAGGTTGAAATGGCGATTGAAAAATTGAAGATGTATAAAGCATCAGGTTCAGATGAGATCCCAGCAGAACTGATAAAATCAGGGGGAGAAAAATTGATGGACAAGATACGCTGGTTGCTTAGTAAGATTTGGGAAAAAGAAGCTCTTCCAGATGAATGGAAGGAATCAATTATCATACCAATCTATAAGAAAGGAGATAAAACTGATTGCAACAACTACAGGGGCATCTCATTACTTTCAACTTCGTACAAAATTCTAACAAATATATTAGTAAGCAGACTTACTCCCTATATTGATGACATTGTAGGAGATCATCAATGTGCATTTAGAAGAAACAGGTCTACAACAGATCAGATTTTTAGTATAGACAGATTTTAGAAAAGAAATGGGAATATAATGGTACTGTACATCAACTATACGTAGACTTCAAAAAAGCATATGATTCAATTAAGAGGGAGAAGTTATATAGTATCCTGCTGGAGTTCGGAATTCCTAAAAAGTTAGTTAGACTTATACGAATGTGTCTAAATGGCTCAAAGAGTAGGGTGCGAGTAGGCAAACAGTTTTCAGACACTTTTGTAATCCAGAATGGGTTGAAGCAAGGAGATGCACTTTCTCCTCTACTATTTAATTTTGTACTAGAACATGCCATTAAATCTTTAGAGAATGAGGAAGGCTTACAACTGAATGGTATTAATAAGCTGTTAGCTTATGCTGATGATGTAGTACTACTGGCCGATAGCGAGGAGATACTAAAGACCAACATGCACACTATTATTGAGTAACACTAAGAAATTAGGACTGGAAGTAAATATCAGTAAAACTAAACATATGGTCACAGGTAGAAATTCAGTATATAATGGAAATGGACAGCTAATGACAAATGAGGGAAATTTTGAGGAAGTGGCTGAATTCAAATACCTAGGAACAATAATCACAAATAGGAATGAGACGCACAAAGAAATTAAACATAGGCTCAATTCTGGAAATGCATGCTATTATGCATTGCAGAGACTTCTGATGTCCCATCTCCTTTCAAAAAACGTTAAGCTGAAAATATATAAAACTATTATTCTACCAGTTATATTGTATGGGTGCGAAACATGGACTCTTACTTTAAGGGAGGAAAGGAGATTACGAGTATTTGAGAATAAAGTACTTAGGAAAATTTTTGGACCAAAGAGAGATGAACAGACAGGTGAATGGAGAAGACTACATAACAATGAACTACATGGTCTTTATAAGAAGCCAGATATAATAAGAACAGTTAAGTCTCGTAGACTGAGATGGGCAGGACATGTTGCGCGTATGGGGAATGAAAGACGTGCATGGAAGCTTCTTGTAGGAAAGCCAGAGGGAAAACGGCCAGTTGGTAGACCAAGAATGAGGTGGGAGAACAACATTAACTATGATTTGAGGGAAGTAGATTATACAGGGAATGATTGGCAAGCATTAGCTCGGGATAGGGATGTATGGAGAGCTTATGTCCGCGCGGCCATGAACCTACGGGTTCGATAGTGCCAGTGAGTAAGTAAGTAAGTATTATTCAGAGGAGGAAAAAACCCATTTAAAAGTTCAACTTTAGATTATTATTCTAAGTTATTTGACCCTTTGGTCTTCCAAATATTCTATGTTATTTTTCTTCAAGAAAATGACCATTTTAAAAAACTGAACTTTATTAGAGTGATAATAAAATATAGTTCTTACCCATGCAGAGGCTCCTCTCGTCCCCCAGGAGGACCTTTCGGCCCTCCACAGCGTTCTGACTTTTGCTACCCAAAAGCCCTGTTTTTATATCATTATCTCTACCTTTCACCATTCCCAAAAACTAATGGAAACCCTATTTTCTTACCCAATCTTTTGAAATATTCCTAGTTCTATCAGGGCCATATTATATAAGATGTTTTTAACTACTTATCCTAATGTGTTTGGGTTATATAAGTTTTCGTAAGTGTCCTATTAGGTTGAAACTAACAAAGTTGTTTTTGATATTATATAAGATTTCGTAAGTGTGTCCTCATAGATTGAAAAATATATTGATGTGAAATCATTTTATTATAATTTCTACCCTAGTTTTTTATCTATGAAACACTTGTGTGTATTTTGATTGAGACTTCAATCCGCATTTTAAGGGTGATTATTTATTCCCTATCTTTTGGTATAATAAAGAAGTATCTTGTGTATATGCTTCATCTGTTTTTATAGAATTTTATTATTATGGCAGTTTGGCCCTAGTGTAGGCGTAACATGTATAAAAGTTGATAATAGAATAAGTAAAAAATGAAAAAAAAAAAAGATATATACGTAGAATATTTTAGAATAGGTGCCAAATTTAATATGGAAATATCAATTAACAAAACTAAAATTATGGCATTTCATGGGAAGGACCCCATACAAAGTAAAATCTGTCTCCAGAATAAAATTTTAGACAGATCTAATCAATTTAAATATCTTGGATATTATCTCTCTATCTGGGATGAAAAGGATATCCCTGAAAAAATTACTAGTTATAATAAAAGTTTGGGAATTATTAATCAAGTTATGAAACCATCCCTTGTACAAAAAAAACCAGATTATGTTTATATAACAATTTGGCTAGACCAGTATTGACCTATGGTAATGAAGCATGGACACTAAAAAGACAACATGAAAGCAGAATAACGGCTTGTGAAATGAGATTCATGCGCAGAACAGTGGGTTACACCAAATGGGATCGGCAAAGGAACACCGATATCTTAAAAGAATTGAAGACTACGCCAATTTTGGAATATATTAAACAGTACCAACTAAATTGGAAACACCATCTTGAAAGAATGAGTTCAAATCGGATCCCCAAAGCTGTTTATAATTATATACCAAGAGGACGAAGATCACTGGGCCATCCTATGAAACGCTGGAGGGAAAATTTTCTATAGGATCATAACAGGCCTTGGCCTAATACTTGGAAGGAAGAAGAAGAAGAATTTTAGAATCAAGAAATACAAAAAGAAGCTATATTATTAGTCAATAAAGTTTTAAGGTACAAGATAGTTGAAGTATATTTGTAGAAGTTAGAGATAAAATAATAGGATAAAAGGTATTTTTTAAAATAAAGACACATAATTGAATATTTTTTTTAAAAATAGCAAGAAATACAAAATGAGCAGATAAATTATTTTTATTTATTTACTTTCTTAAAATCAAAGGTTGTCATTACAGACCAAGTTTAACAGGGCATAAGAAAACAATTTGCATGAGATATAAAAATATAACATAATAATAACAGTAATAATAATAATAATGCTTTATTTAAGCTGACAGAGTTAAGGCCATAAGGCCTTCTCTTCCACTGAACCACCGAATGATAAAATCATACAAAAATTAAACAAAAAGAAGCTATATTATTAGTCAATAAAGTTTTAAGGTACAAGATAGTTGAAGTATATTTGTAGAAGTTAGAGATAAAATAAGAGGATAAAAGATATTTTTTAAAATAAAGACACATAATTGAATATTTTTTTTTAAAATAGCAAGAAATACAAAATGAGCAGATAAATTATTTTTATTTATTTACTTTCTTAAAATCAAAGGTTGTCATTACAGACCAAGTTTAACAGGGCATAAGAAAACAATCTGCATAAGATATAAAAATATAACAATAATAACAGTAATAATAATAATAATAATGCTTTATTTAAGCTGACAGAGTTAAGGCCAGAAGGCCTCCTCTTCCACTGAACCACCAAATGATAAAATCATACAAAAATTAAACAAAAAGAAGCTATATTATTAGTCAATAAAGTTTTAAGGTACAAGATAGTTGAAGTATATTTGTAGAAGTTAGAGATAAAATAAGAGGATAAAAGGTATTTTTTAAAATAAAGACACACGATTAAATATTTTTTTTAAAATAGCAAGAAATACAAAATGAGCAGATAAATTATTTTTATTTATTTACTTTCTTAAAATTAAAGGTTGTCATTACAGACCATGTTTAACAGGACATAAGAAAACAATCTGCATAAGATATAAAAATATAACATAATAATAACAGTAATAATAATTAAGGTAGAATATTTTTATCACTCACCTCATATTGTTCTTCTTATTTGATTATAAACTAGTTTCGGAACATAGTTCCTGTTCCATCCTCAGTATCGTCACGACCATATATGTGGATGACATAATTGCAATAGTTAATCATAAACAGATAGATGATGCATTAAAATTATTGAACATTCAAAGTCAGACTATAAAGTTCACTATGGAAAAGGAAATCAATGGAGAAATACCATTTTTAGATCTCAACTTAAAAAGGAATGAAGAAAATAAGATAGAATTTGGAATTTACAGAAAGAAGACACATATAGATAACTACATAAAAGCTTCAGGTTTCAATCACATAGCTCACAAAGAAGCAGTTTTCAATAGTTTGACACATAGATTAGTGAACATACCAATGAACAAAGAAAATTATGAAAAAGAAAAAGAACACATAATCAACGTAGCCACGAAAAATGATTTTGCAATAAAAATGATACTAAAAAAAATAAACAAGTTCAAAAGACAAAAATTTATTAATCAAAGCACTCTTCTAAAAGTTAAAGAAGATAATGTAAAATTTAGAAAATTCACATATCATCCATTAAAACACCACAAGTTTCAAAAAAATTTTTAAAGATTTCAACATAAGGTTAGCACCCAAAAATGACTACAGCATCAGTAGACTGATTAGACCTAATAAGAATGAGAAAATTAAAGAAGAAAACAAATCAGGGATTTATCAAATTAAATGTGAAGAATGTGAGAAATTCTACATAGGAAAAACTAAAAGAAATTTGAAAACTAGAGTAAAAGAACATCTCAGGAATGTCAAGAAAGGGGAAGTAGAAAAATCTGCAGTGGCTGCCCATGCATGGTCTGAAAAACATCTTATTGAGAAAGAAGCTAAATTATTAAAACAAATAGAAAAACCTAAAGAACTTACTGTTTGGGAAAAGATCTACATTCAAAAGAGCGAAAAGATGAAATTAATGAACTTTGAAATTCCTGGTGAGAATGACCTGGTTTCGAGGTTTTTCAGTCAGCCAATGGAAGGAGAGAAGGACAGCTCTTCAAGACGACAGAACAACGGTCATGACGATTCTGAGGATGGAACAGGAACTATGTTCCGAAACTAGTTTATAATCAAATAAGAAGAACAATATGAGGTGAGTGATAAAAATATTCTACCTTAATGAATATACCTCATAGTGAGAATTCCTAAAATAAGTAAGTAGTAATAATAATAATAATAATAATGCTTTATTTAAGCTGACAGAGTTAAGGCCATAAGGCCTTCTCTTCCACTGAACCACCGAATGATAAAATCTTACAAAAATTAAACACTTATTATAATATTAATAGTATATTACAACGTGAGGTTGGTAAGTGGTTTTTATAGAAGTGAGGATATGGTTAAAAACTGAGCGATAGCAAGGTTTTTAATTTCTGAAATTCTGTAAAACACTTCATATATGTCCATTGTACATTATTTTTTTGCATGATGGTGTTTTCAAAATAATAAATAATAGTAAAATAATATCTTTGTTGGAAATGTTTGCTTTCATTATAAACAACTTACGTTAACAGTCTGGCCAATGTTTATATGGTAAATGCCGAAAATAATTTAGCAGGCCGTGACACCAATCAGTCATAAAATGCCGGCAAGTAAAAATTTATTTTTTTATCCATCCATCCATCCATCCATAGTAATTCTGCCCAAAGGCAGGTCTTTCACTGCAATCATAGCATTTTCATGCTATGCTTGCAGCTTTACTAGGGAATTGTAGATGTGGTAGCTTCCCGTTGCTTTCCACACCGGTGACGGATGATGATGATAAGGATGATGATGACGATGTTGGCCATATGATTTCGGGGACCGTTTGGGCCTTAAAGTTTTCCTGACATTTGTCTTATAGGTGAGGAAAAACCCCGATAAAAACCTCACCCAGAAAAACTGCCCCGACCGGGGATCGAACCTGGGCCCGCTGCGTGACAAGGCAGCACGCTACCTCGAGACCACAGCAGTGGTCTATTGTTTTATATTGTTTCAAATTAAGTTCAGTTCATTTAAAACGCAGTGATTTGTTTTGTATAATATATATTAACACTACCTTTTGGATATATTTTTGTATGTACATTGTGTCTAGTATACATAAAGGGCAGTGGTTTTACTTCCTGCATGAGGTAGGTAATATGTAATATTACAGTATAGTTATTTAGGTTAGTAACCCAGAAATTTAGGAAATTGAACTTTCAATCATGGTCGCCATTGCTGTAAAAATGACAGAATGTACTATCATGAAAAAATGTTATTAAAATATAGACTAAACAAAGCACAATGTGGATGTAGTCTAATATTAGCTAACACTAACAAAACATAGAACACAATGATGTAAGAAAAGTTTCCTAGGTGAATATTTATAGGTACATGCAAAATGCTGAATGTAGTTATTATGCAGGAATTTTCATTGTGTGGAACTTATGATATCAGTTAATTTAGATTTAAATGATGATAGTGATTGACAGTCCGTATAAAACATCAGTGAACTGAAAATACATGAACACATACTAATATTTATCCTCATGAAATGTTCTATATACGCTAATGAATTACATGAAAAGGTTTCAAGGAAGAAAGTGATCAAATATTTGTGAAAGTTTGAGATGATAAAATGACTAAGATGAATGGTATTTAAAAGAAAAGAAAAAAAGAACACACAATTAGAATATTTTATAAACAGAATATACAAAAAGCAGATGTAATAATAATTCAGGCATTAATTTTTCTTTTCATGTAATATATGTAAATACTGATAAAATTTCAAACAAAAGGGTGATGAAATTTTATAAAAATTGAAGATAGAATGACTATGATAAAAGGTGTATATTTAATTAAAGGTTTATAGCTAATTGAAGTTTTTAATAAACAAGAAATACAAATATATATTTAGTCGATAAAGTTTTAAGGAAGAAGGGCATTTGGAATTATTTAGAATAAATTAGATACATGTTTTTGGAAATCAATTCAAAGCTCGAAGTATTTCATAAACAAAAATTATAAAAATAAACATAAATATATATTTAGTTGGAGAAGTTAGAAAAACGGTTATCATTTGATAAATAATTCTCAGAATTCTGTGATACACAATTGTACAGAAACTGTCGAATCTGAACTTATAAATATTTCTGATTTGTAAACTAGAAAACACAGAAGGCCATTCTACCAATAATTTCATTTTATCAATATCCTTTATTAAACATTCTGTTGAGTAAAAGTATTTTGAAATACAACATAAGTTGACAATTCACCGTTGTTTCTGTGAATTATTGAAAAGTGAAGTTTCCAATTTTTATTGTAAAATTGAATTTTAATGATTATACCTCATAATGTTTACTTCCCAACTGTTATAATGGAGGTTAACCCCAGTCATACTGTAGCGTAAAAAGGATCTCTATAGTTTAAGTGGTCTTTAGCCCGAGCGGTTGGCCTTGGTTTTTGGTGGGAGAATCTCACATATAAACACAGTAAACAAAAAAATACTATTATTTATTTAAATTAAAACAAACCCTAAAGAGAAAGATTAAACAAAACATATAAACAAGTGATTAAAAACAGTGAAAAATCGCCATGTTGGAATGAGCCGATTAGATTTAAGAACTGATAATATTCAGAGAGAGAACCAATTAAAAAATCAACTTTAGGTTATTATTCATCTTGCTTGACCCTTAAGTCTTCTTATAATAATGCATATTCTTAATAATTAACAAAATTATTCTAAGTTATTTGACCCTTTAGTCTTCCAAATTATTCTAAGTTATTTTTCTTCAGAAAATGACCATTTTAGAAAACTTGAACTTTTTAGAGTGATGATAAAATGTTGTTTCTTACCCATGTAGAGGCTGCACTCCACCCCAGGAGGACCTGAATGAAGCAAAAGCTTCAGTCCTCCACACCGTTCTGAATTCGTTAGAAAAATCGCGAATATTTATATGATAATTTTTAAGTTTCTAACCGGGGGAAACTCGGGTGGAAAGTTAACTTTTCCCTTCCATACATGTGGGGTTTTTTTCATTGGTTTTCACTTACAACTTTCACATGATGTAGTTCAAAACTTTCATCCATGTCAAAATGGAAAACTTTGTTCCACTTTTACTTCTTGCAGCTCAAATTCACCCTTATCTAATGTGGTCATCTCTGGTCTTTCTGTCAAAACATGTTGATATGAATTTATATCCTGGAATGTTATTTCATGGTTTTGATCCATATAAAACATTATAAATTTTTACTTCTTTTTTTACATTTTAAAAAGCCCTTGTATGAACTTTTAGCATGACTAATTTGTATTTCAATGTGGTTATTTATTTCCTATCTTCTGGTATAATAAACAAGTATATATTGTGTATGCTTTATAGTTTTTATCATATTTTTGCGGTTATGCCCTAGTGTAGGCGCAACACCTAACATTAATTTAATGGATTTTTAAAATTGAAATTTATAGTTTCTGTAATATATTTTCCTGTTTTCTGGTAAATGGAGGAAGTTTGTGTATGTTTTTAACTAAAACAAGGGAAGAAAATATAGAATTTTTTGTTGTAATTGGATTTAGATTTTGAGATCGAGGCAGAATACCCAAAGTATCTACTGAAGTCACTTTTTTTTAAAATTTGATATTAAACACTTGTATTGCTCATGTTTTCACGGCACATTGAAATACTAAGAGCATCTCTTTGCAGCTTGTCTTAACATGTCGTATATTACTTATTTTAGAAATTCACTCTACAAGGTATATTCATTTAGGTAAAATTTTATCACTCGCCTCATATTTTTCTTCTTTTTTAATTGAAACTAGTTTCAGAACTTTACACTTCAGTTCCATCTTCAGTATTTTCGTGACTGTTGTTCGGTTGTCTTGAAGAGCTGCCTTTTGCTCCCTATGTTGGTAGATGGAAAACCTCGAAGTCAAGTCATTTTCCCTGGAATTTGAAAGTTCAATAATTTCTCCTTTTAATTGTTTTTAATGTAAATTTTTTCCCAAATAGTGAGTTCTTTTGGTTTTTTTATTTGTTTTAATAATTTAGCTTTCTTTTCGATAAGATGTTCTTCAGAGCATGCATGAGCAATCACTGCAGATTTTTCTACTTACCCTTTTTTGACGTTTCTGAGATGTTCTTTCACTCTGGTTTTCAAATTTCTGTTAGTTTTTTTTCAATTTAGACTTTCTTACATTCTCCACATTTTATCTGATTAACAAATAACATCTGATAATAAAGAACATCTCAGAAACGTCAAAAAAAAAAAGGGGGGAAGAAGAAAAATGTGCAATGGCTGCTCATGCATGGTCCAAAAAACATCTTATGGAAAAGAAAACCAAATTATTAAAACAAATAGAAAACCAAAAGAACTCGCTTTTCGAGAAAAAAAATTTGCATTAAAAAATGAAAAGAAGAAATTAATGAACTTAAAAATTCGTGGGGAAAACCTGATTTCTGGAGGTTTTTCCATCTACCAACAGAGGGAGCAAAATGCAGCTCTTCAAGATGACAGAACAACGGTCACGAAAATACTGAATATGGAACTGAAGTGTAAAGTTGTGGAACTAGTTTAAAAAAGAAAGAAAAATATGAGGTCAGCGATAAAATTTTACCTAAATGTCGTATGTTAGCTCGTGTGGTAGCTCCTGTAGCAAGTCTGACACATGGAGCTGGGTTGAAATTTTTAATTGTATAATTTTCAATCTTGGAAGAAATTAGAAAGGATAGTGGGTTTAAATTTCTAATCACTAGATTGTATACCAGATGCTTAGATTAAGTTCCAAATGCTTCTGCATTACACATGTTGAGAAGGAATGTGGTGCTGTTGATAGCGATTTGAAAATCTTCATACTTGGGACCCATGGCTTAAAGTCCCTCCCAAAGGACTTGTTCCTTGGATTTTTCCATTCTAAAAATCTATCGACCTTTGGGACTAGAGGCAAGAAACATAATCACCGCGTTGACCCAGGGATGGACAATCTTCTTGGGTTTTTTAAGAAGTAAATGAAAATTCTTTATAACTCACCTCATATCTAGCCTTCTGATTATACTGGTTTCAAAACCTAGGTGGTTTCATCTAGAATAATATCTCAACTGATGTTATGTTTATATAGGAAATAACACTACGAAGTTTACTTCAATTAAATTTGAGTTGTATTTTTGATTCACCTCATATTTCTTAATTTTTATGCAGACGTAGGTTTCGTTGCTATACTTTGCAACATTCTCGATGCCACACAACTGCCGTCTTGCAGTTACCCCTCCTGCAAATTGATTTCTGCGCTCTGTTGGCTGACCGATGAACTGTCAAATCAAATCCCTCTCCTTTTCACTGGGAATTTCAAAATTCATTGTTTTCTTTTTATTCTTGCATATGTAAATTTTCTCCCAAATTGTGAGTTCGTTAGATTTTTCTAACTATTTAAGTAATTTTCCCTTAGTTTCTATTCTGTGTTTTTTGACCATGTATGTGCAGCTATTGCAGATTTTTCTATTTTTCCATTTTTAACATTTCTAAGGTGTTCTTTCAATCTTGTATTTAAATTCCTTTTTGTTTTCCCTTTGTATATATTTTCACAATCAATTTGATAAATCCCTGATTTGTTGCCATCTTCAGTCTTTTCAATTTTGTTGGTCTTGATTAATTTATTCAAACTATAATCATTTTTTGGTGCTAATTTAATGTTAAATTTGTTGAAAATTTTTTGAAACTTATTAAATACTTTTATAATATTCATGATGTGTTCCGTTGAGCTATTTATTAAATACTGTTGAAGAATGGTATGTAAATTTCTTGAATTTTTAACCAATTTCTTTATCTGCCAGAAGAGTACTTCCATTTATCACTTTTTGTTTCTTGAATTTATTTATTTTCTTGTGAATCATCTTTTCTTGAAAACCACTATCTTTTGCTATTTTTATAATGTGTTTTTTTTTCTCTTTTTTTTTTTTAAATTTTCTCTGCTCATGGGAATGTTCACAAATCTGTGTGTTAAACTATTAAATACTGCCTGTTTATGTGCTATATGGCTAAAACCTGTTGTTTTAATATAATTATCCTTGTGCGTTTCTTTTCTGTAGATTCCAAATTCTATTTTCCTTTTTTCTTCATTCCTGATCAATTTAAGGTCTAAAAATAGTATTTCTTGGTTATTTTCCACTTCCATAGTAAATTTAATTGTTTTATTATGCGTATTTAAAAGTTTAACAGCATCTTCTAATTGTCTTTGTTTGACTATTGCTTGATATTGTCCACATATCTACTCCAAAATTTGAAAATCAAAGGGTATGCTTTGCTTACCTGACATTCAAAGTTACCCATAAACATATTCACTAAAAATGGTGATAGATTTCCCATTGCAAGTCCAGTTCTTTGTCTACTGTATTTTCGTCTGAAAGTGATGAACATTTGATCTATGCATAATCATAAGTAATGCCACGAGTGATTTCCAATTTATCTAGAGAATTTGGAAATCAAGAGTGGCATTTGTTAGGACTATTTAACAAATAAAATTAAGCTGTTTACTCACAAATCATTATTTAACTGTAGTTATTTTAAAATATTTATATATTTAATGTAAACGGCAATGTTTGAAAACAAATGAGAAACGATAGGTACGCTTCTACTGCTTCTTTTGTTTATCACTGCAACCAGATCATACTATTTATTGCCAAAGGAACGCAATATTGTAAGAATGCTCTCTAGCGGAGAAAAAATGAAACACATCAAACTGTATATTAATTCATTTCTGATGTCGTATGATGTAAATATGACAATTATATTTTTCTGGATTGTTACCTGGGAAAAAATACATTTAAGAAAGTGCAAACAGTGGTTTCTTTTTTTGGTGGTATAATCAATTATTGCTACAAATGTTTTTATATTAACTCCCGCATGAGGCATGTGTTGACATTCATGCACTATATATACAATCTGGTAGCCGTATTTCTCACAGGCTCAGTCACTGAAAAATAATGGTCAGACCTGTTCAGAATATTAAAAAGGAGGAGCTTTCTTTAATATGGTAATTATAACACTGGTAAATATTTGGTGAAACACGACTCTGATTGGTTGTAAAACAGAAATCATTAAAACGTGATTGGCTATTGACTCCCATTTGGGGCATGAGTTAAATAGTCTGGTTAATTTAATGTAGTCTTTAATGCTCTCATCATCTATCTGGTTTTGTTTTAGCCATTTTTCCAAAATTTCCATAGTCTTGTGTGTCTGGATCTATGAGTGTGTGTTACTATAAACATTACATCATGATTTATTTTTTTATTTTTGCAGACTTTCCCATACTGCTTACATCTCTTTCAGGTTTTCCCCATCTTGGCCTTCCTTTTCTCCTTGCTCCCTGAGGGTTCCAGTCGAGTGCCATTTTTGAAATCAGTATATTACTGCTACTTCTGCCCTTTAACCTAATGTAATGTATAAGAATCTTTCCTAAGAATTGACCCATCTTGCTTTCCTAAATTAACATAGCAGTATCATTAATAGTGAGTGGAGAACATATTTTTAATCGACTCACCTCATACATTTTCAAACTTCTTTGATATCACTATTAATGATATAACCTCATAATGTTTTACTTCCCAATATTAATTTAAATATAGCAGTATTAATCTAAAGGACTTCCATTATATTATACATTGCGACAAGTCTTAAGATATTTTCTTCCAAGCTGTCATAAATTTATCTCTCCAAGCTGCCTCTGATGCAGAGGTCATTGAACAATGGCAACATGCTGGCAAAACCCTCATTAGTGTCAGTCACTGAAATTTTGTGTGTATTTCTCTTTGAAATATAGTTGCTCAGTTTCTGTCAGTATTTGTTTGTATACTGGGAAAGATGTCAACTCTGTCAACAATTTGTTACCACATGCTTAGAAGGGTGTGAGTTGGGTTTAACTAATGGAGAAAGAATGCTTGGAAGAAAATATTTTGGGACTTGTCTTTTTTTGCACATGTCTTTTATTGTACATTAACAATTGTTTGAAATTATAGGTTAGGAGTATAAAGGTACAGAATTACTTCATTACTTTGGCAGAATATATTGTCGGTTTTAAGGAAAAAGTTACTAACACTTTTATAATTTTGAGAAAACTCACTTGATAATTTTTTCCCCCCTTACTATAATTTTTCATTTAGTTTCACTTTGTGATAGCAACCATTTCTCTTTCTTTTTTAAAAAATGAAGTTAATGTCTCTTCCAAATAAAATTTAGCTTAATTCCAGTCAATTGAAGAGAATAATACATTTTTGGAGAAAATGTTAGTGACTTCTTTCCTTAAGACCGATGATATTTTCTATCTAATTCCATATTTTTTAATTTGTATATCTACTTATGTTTGATATATAATTTAATCATTATTAATTTGAAAGATTTTATTTTTTTTTGACTATATAAAGGGTTGAATTTATAAACGCATTAGGCCGTAAAAGGCGTTCTCTGCTGAGAAAGTTTTATCCTAATACATTTTGCTTACTCAGAAATCTATTCATGCGATAATAATTGTAAGCTACCTGACGAGGTAACTTAAGATCATACCTCAAGATAAAAACTTATCGTGAGAATCCCGAAGGGAACCGATGGTAACCGATGTAGTTTGAAACCTTGCCGCTTTATCCAAGATGTCGGACCTTGAAGACTTCGATCATGTTTTCGGTATACGCGGAGAAGAGGAATTTGATAGAGTCTACCAAAGAATTCAACTGGAAGAACAGGAGAATCGGTGTAATATTGCACGATGCAGACATTGTTGTATACGGTAATATTTGCGGGACGCAAGCGTAAATGCGTTCCTCTATAGCAGATGAAAATAATGGAAGTGGTTTTATCGCTGAGAATTCTGGATAATTCGTTGCCAATATTACGAAAACGTCGACTTTCATGCATGACCAGTAAGTCGGCCGTTAATTCGATCTCAGCAATTGCTCACGGTGAGTCAGCTCACCAGTGATTGGAAGTAATTTGAGTAGAGACTAATGTATTTACATGCGACCCTAAGACCTCTTCTTCACATATCATGTCAAGAGAACACAAGACTTGATGGGCATATGCAGGTGTATGAAGAGGTCACATGAGTAGATGGAAGTGGACAACAGGGTGTTGTGAAATATTTATTTCAATGAAGGAAAAAAAAAAACTAACATTGCAGGTTACAGAACTGATTCATGTCGGTAATTTTTGTTTGTTTTGTTGAGTTCCTTCTTGTCCCTTGAAGTTTAGTCTCTCACTTTACAGGTATACATACTTGCCCTGTGCCACTCAGGCTTCATAGTGACACAATCTGTCAGGAGAGTATCAACCCCACATGTGATTATGTTAAGCATAATAGTGAAAATGTGTTGATTTTGCACACTTTGAAAAAGTTGGTAACTCAGGTTGAGTTAGATATTTGTTTGTAATTGGGGATGAAAAAGTTGGTAACTCAGGTTGAGTTAGATATTTGTTTGTAATTGGGGATGAAAAAGTTGGTAACTCAGGTTGAGTTAGATATTTGTTTGTAATTGGGGATGAAAAAGTTGGTAACTCAGGTTGAGTTAGATATTTGTTTGTAATTGGGGATGAAAAAGTTGGTAACTCAGGTTGAGTTAGATATTTGTTTGTAATTGGGGAGACAGGACTCAAAGCCTGAGTGAAGGCCACCCATCTAGGAGAAGGATACTTCGAAATTAAATACCTGATCTCCCAGGAGAAGGTTGTGCGGTGGGCCAGCTCCTCACTCATGTAAAATTAAAATACTAAAAACTGAACAATGTGCCTAGGAAATACTGGAATTGGGAAAATGAACTCGAAATGAAAATTTATTTTGGATGCTGGAGTGTACAAGGCATTTTGACTAAAATAGATATACTAGAATCACAAAAATGATGCTGAAGGCAGGAGGAAGAGGGGGAAACCCAAGAAATAGTGGATGGATGAAGTGAGAAGAAATATGATCAGCTGAGACCTCAAAGAAGAAGATGCTGAGGATAGAAATCTGTGGCTGAGCAAAATACATTTGGGCTGAAGGATAATACTGTAATGTAGAGAAAATCCTTATAAAAAATATATATACTACCATCAGAACTCGGCACATTTGTCCTTTCAGAAACAAAAAAGAAAGGGAAAAGGAGGAGGTGGATAATTATATACACATATGGAATGGGGTGTTCAAAGCAACAAGAGCCAAAACAGGGGTCTCTCTTATGATCAAGAAGAAATGGGAAAATAATATAATAAAATGAGATTTCATAAATGAGAGAATTATATTAATAGAATAATAAATAGAAAAACAATGAAGAACACATGATTTGAGAAAAAATCCACATTAAAAAACAAGAAAGAAAAACTTATGAATTTTGAAATTCCCGCTGATTTTGCTTTGATCCGGAGGTTCATCGGTCCACCAACAGAGGGAGGAAGAAGCAGTTCTCCTAATCGAAATAACATCAGTTGACAAGAAATTACAGAAGATGAAGCTACCCAGGCTTCGAAACTGGTTTAATTAGAAGACTGGATATGAGGTGAGGTATAACACATTTTAATTTAATCTTAGATTAAACCTCATAGTGATTTTTTCCTATAAAAGTTCAATAGAATTGACCTTGTTTACTAGAGAGATTGTGATAATTGGAGTATATGCACCAACAAATGATACAAATGTCAGGAGAGAGATTTTCTTTGGACAGAACTTCAAGATACCATTGAAACAATACAGAGAAAAAAAGTAATGGCTTTTCAAGGAAGATAGCCTGTATGTAGCAAAATATCTATAGATTAAAGAATACTGGAAAGAGTAAATTTATTTATCTACCTTGGATATACATTAACATATTTGGATGAAGTAGACATAGCAAATAAAATGATTAATCTTAATAAAACCAAGGGAATAATAAATTGAGTAAAGAAACCTTCGCTAGTCCAGAGAGATACCAGAGTATGGTTATACAAAACCAGCAGCATCAAATACCATACTGGATGCTGTAAAGAAGAATGAACTGCTGAAGATGGTATGGATGTCCTGAAAGGCCTACAGGCATAAAGTTTATACGTTTCATAAGTTGAGGACGACGGATTTTACCTAAGAAGGTATATTTTAACTTATTTTATTTTATACAAAACCTTAGCAAGATCTGCACTTTGCTACGGCAGAAGCATGGACTTTGAGAAAAGGAGAAGAGAGCAGAATAACTTCTAGCGAAATGAGATTCATGAAATATACAGCAGGATATACCAAATGAGATCACAAATACAATGATGATATTTTGAAGGAACTACATTTAGAACTGGTAATTGAATACATACGAGTAGATACCACATACACAGATACCGAGTAAAACCCATGTCAGTGTTTCTTGACAGTTGTAGTTTTATGTTGATAGATCATCATTCTTTCAACCAAGGTACTTTCTTTGTCTGGCTTGTCGCTTTTGACTTGTCCAACATGGAAGCTTCTTGTAGGAAAACAAAAGGAAAATGCCCAGTTGGCAGACCAAGAATAAAGTGGGAGAATATTAAACATGGTTTGAGGGAAGTAAATTATACAGTGGACGATTGAAAAATATTAGCTCAGGATAGGGATGCATGGAAAGCTTATGTCTGCATGGTCATGAACGTATGGTTTGATAGTGCCAGTGAGTTAATTAGATATGATAGGAATAAATGATTTGAATTTTATTTATTTATTTACAGTATCTGAGTACAATATCCCCTCAATGGTATTTTTACCTTGTCGTGGTGGAGTGGCTTAGATGCTTTAAATGATCCTGAGAGTGATAGCATTGCTGCCAATAGGGTTACCCATGCCAGACTGGTCAAAGGTGACGAAAAAGTACCGTGATTAAAAGAGATGATCTTTTACCATAAAAATACAACCATCAAAAAATGCAGACATGAGTTCCACTTGGGTAAAACTCTGGAGGTAAAATAGTCCCCCATTCGGTTCTCAGGGTGGGGACTATTTCAGGGAACTCATGCCAAAGGCTCAAACACAGGGACATGTTCCTAGCCAGATATAATAACAGTTAAGTCTTCTAGACTGCGATGGGCAGAATATGTGGCACGAATAGGGAATGAAAGACGTGCATGGAAGCTTCTTATAGGAAAACCAGAGGGAAGATGCCCAGTTGGTAGACCAAGAATGAGGTGGGGAATTACATTAACCATGATTTGAGGGAAGTAGATTATACAGGGAATGATTGGAAAACATCTCAGGATAGGAATATATGGAGAGCTTATGTCCGTGTGGCCATGAACCTACGGGCTCGATAGTGCCAGTGAGTTAGAGTACAATATTGTGTAAATAATAAACATTTTCTATTGTGGGTCCTGCGCCATACTACTTTCATTCATAGTGTTCTGCTCAAGAGCAGGTCTTTCTTTTACTGCAAACCCAGCATTCTCCACTCTTTCCTTAACTCAGCTTTCCTTTTTGTATCTGCATACAAACCATTTATTTTAATATTGTCTATCATCTGATGTCTTTTTCTGCCTCTAACTTTATTTCCGTTAACCATTCCTTCTAGAGCATCTTCAGCAGGCAGTTTCTTCTTAGCCAGTGGCCAATCCAATTTCTTTTCCTCTTCTTTATGAGTTCCAGCATTGTTCTTCTTTCACCCACTCTGTCTAACATATCTTTATTTCTTACTTTGTCTGTCCATTTTATACGTTCCATTCTTCTCCATATCCACATCTCAAAAGCTTCCAGTCGCTTTTCCTCATTCCGTCGTAATGTCCAAGTCTCTGCACCATACAATGCTACACTCCACACAAAGCACTTCACTAGCCTCTTCCTTAATTCTTTTGCCAAAGGTCCGCAGAAAATGCTTCTCTTCTTGTTAAAAGCTTCTTTTGCCATTGCTATCCTCTGCTTTACTTCTTGACCGCAGTTCATGTTACTACTGATAGTACAACCCAAGTATTTGAAGCTCTCCACTTGCTCAATGGCCTCATCTTTAATCCTCATGTTTATCTTCCTTGGTTTCTTTCCTATAATCATGGCCTTCTTCTTTATATTTATCTTCATCCCATAATCCTCTCACTTATCATTTAGCTCCATCAGCATGTTCCTCAGTGTCATTGCATCTTCTGCTAGCAAAGCCATATCATCAGCAAATCTTATGCACTTTATTCTTCTTCCTCCCATGTTTACGCCTCCCATATTGCTAAAGCAGTTCTTCATTAGGTCTTCCAGATAGATGTTGAAAAGAGTAGGCGATAGAGGACATCCTTGCCTTACACCCCTTCCAATTTCTCTTCCCTCTGACATTTCCTCTCCTATCTCACTTTTATTCACTGTTTCATATAAAGACTACTTATGAGCCTCCTCTCCTTCCAGTTCACGCCAATTTTCTTCAAGATCTTCAGGAGTTTATTCCAATTTACTCTGTCAAAGGCCTTTTCCAGGTCAACAAATACTGCATAAACGTCTTTATCTTTTTCTATATATATATATATATTTCTCCTATTGTTCGTATCAATCCAATTGAATGTCGTGTACCCTTTCCCTTCCTGTAGCCAAACTGTTCTTCTTCCAATTCGCTTTCCATCGTAGAATGTAAATGTCGATTCAGTACTTGCAGGAGAATCTTTGCAGAGTGTGATATTAAGCTGAGAGTCCTGAACTCCTTACATTTCTTTGCATTGTTTTTCTTCGGTATTGGTATTAACACTGTCTCAGTCAATTCTCCAGGCCATTCACCTTCTTTATATATTTTGTTGCATAAAAGCAGAATTTCCTTCTTTCCTTAACCCAAGCATTTAACCAATTCAATGGGGATTCCATCTACACCTGTTGCTTTCCTGTTTTTCATTTCTTTAATTGCTAGATCAATTTCTTCCTTCAAAATTGAAAATCCTTTATCATCTTCTGATACGTCGTCTTCATTTTCTATATTCAAGTTAGCCAGACAATTTCTTGTCTCATTTAGCTCTTCTACATATTTTTCCCATGTATTCATAATTCCCTGTTTGTCTGTTATTTCTTCATTATTTTCGTCCTCAAATCAGCCACATAGTTTTCCTGCTCTTCTTTCCATAGTCCAAGCCTTTAACTTCCTGGTACATTAAATCATATTTTCCTTTCCTCTCCAGATTCTCTAGTTCTTCACATTTCTGCTTCATCCATTCTTTCCTTGCCTTGTCAGTTTCTCTTCTAAGTTCGTTGTTTAGTTTCCTGTAGTTTCTTTTGGCTTCTTCTGTATTGCTATTTTCCCATTTTCTTGTTTCTTCCATCTTCTCTAACATTTTTTCTGTGGCCCAAGGTTTCTTAATATTCTTGCTCTCTTTGTATCCTACTGTTTCCACTGCAGCTATCTGTATAGAGGTTTTCAAATGACTCCAGTGTTCCTTGGCATTGCCATATGAGATTTCCATGGTAGAGGTTTTCTCCTGAAAATATTGTTGGAATTTTCTCCTTTCCTCTTCAGTTTTGAGTTTCTCCAAATCAAACTTCTTTGTTGCCTATCTTCCTCTTATCTTCTTCAGGCAAATATCTACTTTGCCTATTAGTAAGACATGGTCTGAATTGATATCTGCTCCTGGTAGGGTCTTCGCATTTTTCAAGCAATTTTGGAATCTTTCCTGTATCAGTATGTAGTCGAGCAATTGTATCAACAATTGGTATTTTTAAAAAAATTATTAAATTTAGGCTAGTATTCAAGAACCAAGCTCTCCAGGCCATGTCATCTCCATCTTCCGTAAGTTGAGGCTCTCATCTTTCAATTGTTCCTGGAATTTAAAAAAAATAAATAACTTATTAGCACATGATGTTGAATAGAGTGAGCCAGTTAGAGTAGGTTCTGCATGATCCACATAATTAAACGGAGAGATGGGCTGAGAGTCACTCTTCGCATAAAGTTTTGTTCTTGAATACAAGCCTTAGTACTGTTTATTTTCTAATGTAGGCAATATGTACAGTGGAATTAGTGACTCTTTGAACTTCTGACAGTTTAGCATTTGAGAATTGTATGTGTATGTTGCCTTAGCAATGCATTCAACCTTGAACAACAGCCAATTATGTGATCATCCCCTTGCCCTCCTGCCCACAAACTCAAAAATTCTTGAAACATTACAATTTTTTAAAATCATACAGCTTTAGTTCAAATTTTGTTTATTGCATTTGGTTGTAATTTTTTTGTGAATATTTGTATTCAGTTAATTAGTAAGTTATAATTGGGGCACTCAGAATACAATTGGTGTAAGTTCAAAAAAAAATGTTTTGGATTAGTCTTATTATAGTGTTATAGCCTCCAATATAGTACTTTTTCAGAGGACTAGTGAATGATGTCCATTGTTCAGTTGTATGTCTCCAAATTGCAGCACTTTCTTTATGTGACCACTGAATCAGATGTTTATTAATTCAGAAAACAAGTGAAGCAAGTCCATACTCCATGTTCCTTGATGTTCTATTACATGAGCTCGTAGTTACTATGGATAGAAAAGAGACTTTAGAAGAAAATAAAGGTAATATAACATGTTTGAAACCTTTCTTTAGAATTATTACATAATTTATGTATGAGACGTGAAGATAATATAATTTATAAAGAAATAATATTTCATATATAATATATTATAAGCTATTTTTACTTCATTACTTTCAGTGTCTGTAACTGTTATTTTTTATTATAATTATATTTTGTTTGTTATAGGGCTGAGAGAAGAGCAATTCACCTTTAAAGCAGAGAGGGAGAAAAAGAACGAAAAGTATAGAGAGCTGGAAGACAATATAAAATAAAGAAAATGTCTTCAAAATTGAGGACACAAAAGAGATACATCTACGAAAAGGGAAAATGGTTTTTTTAAATTAATAAAGAAAGATTTGACCTACATAATCTGCTCACATCGATTGAAATGCTCATCAAGAATAACAGAAGAACAATCTAGGAAACTGTTTGATTTTTCCTGGAAGTTAGGTGACTATTCACAATAAAATGTTTATCTTCGAGGAACAGTGCAACCATTCAATGTTTAAAGAAAAGATCACGAAATGGTTGTGGATGTGAGAATTCAACTTCATGTTAGTATTTTCTAGAGGTGAGAAACCAATCATACAAGTGTGTAAGCTATTTTTCCTCAATACATTTCAGATATCTGATTGCTACTATACCACTGTGTATCAAAGTCAGAAGTTTTTTTTCAGTGGTTGACTCATGTGGCAAGAAGACACCTGGTAATAAAATTAACGACTGACTAACTGGCACTATCGAACCCATAGGTTCATGGCCTCGCTGACATAAGCTCTCCATACATCCCTATCCTGAGTTAATGTTTTCCAATCATCCCCTGTATAATCTACTTCCCTCAAATCATAGTTAGACACTGATGTTATTAATCAGATAAACTCATTTCCTGCATATCGGAGTCATAATACTAGGAACAAAAATCCTGAAAGAAAATATTTAAGCCCAGAGTTGTCTATTTGCAAAATGTACAGATTGTATGTGCAAAAATGTGATGAAGAACATAAGACACCGGTGAAAGAGAAATTCTATTACAATATTTTCTCAACCAAATAATCTCCATTTCAATCTACCATCAAAAGACACTTGCAGTTCCTGTGATGACATTAACATAAAGATTTAAATGGAAGAGAGTGAAACTAAAATTATGACCCTGAAACAGGAAAGGGAACTACACTTCAGCAGAGCTGATCAGGCTAGAGAGAATTTAAAATTGGATGCAGCAAATATTTTAGATGATTGTTATGTACTGACAATCAATCTACAGAACACACTCCCATTTCCAAAATTATCCATATCGCTAGCATACTATAATAGGAATCTATATGTTTACAACTTTGGAATACATTCATTCAATGAAAATAATGGTTTGATGTACAGGGTGTCCCATTCAAACCTCCCACATTTTAATAAATCATAACTAACAAAGTATATGGAATTATAAAATGAGGCCAGTATTAAACAAAACAGAAACTCAAAGAATTTGCATTGCAACACACTAAAACACCTCTATATGTGCACTATTAGTGGCATGAATAATATCAAGTCTGTATTCGATTTCGTGCCACGTTCTGTCCAACATGTCCATAGGTACTGTTGCAATTGTGTCAAGGATACAGGTTCGTAAATCATGAAGATATTGTACTGGAGTCGCAAACACACGGTCTTTTACATACCAGAAAATAGTTTGTGCTCGTTGCTGAGCAGTCATTTTGTTTTATTTCATCATTGTCCAACATGCGACACATGAATTAACTGCAACAATGAAAAAAACAATTCTTTGAGTTTCTCTTTCTTTTAATACCAACCTCATTTCATAATTCTGCATACTTTGAGAGTTATGATTAATTAAAATGTGGGAGGTTTGAGTGGGACACTGTATATTTGGAATGAAACTGAAGGGGAAGATGATCACAGAATCTTTCATCATGCCTAGTGAGACATCTAAATGAACATGCAAAACATTGTAAGCATGTTGTCTTGTATTCCAATGTTGCACTGGACACTTGCATTGAAGAACCTGATATTGGCATTGAAGTTATATAATATACATTTTTAGTGTCAGAACATTCATATGTGCCTAATGACTAGAGCTAGGAATTTTAGATGCAAAATTTTGGTGAAAAAGGTGCTTTAATTTAGCAGAAAAAGGTGCAATTTTTTAAAATAGAAGGTGCAAATTTCCCTTGTGAATTATCATTGAAAAGTACCAAAACCAGTTACATCAAGTAACTCACGACACAAAATTCAATCAAGTTGTCATATATTAAAAAGTCTGAGCAAGACAAGTCCTGGAACATTATGTTATTGAAATCACAAGTCCAAAAAACTGTTAATGCAGATATTATTCAACAACTCAAATGTTTAGAACATATCTAAAAAAGTTCTTTATCTCAACAGTCTATCAGTGGTTTCGTCTAATGTAAAATATACTGGTTTTCACCTTATCCTTGACTGATCTGTTTTAATTTTTCTTCATACAGAGGTTGAAGGTATGATTTTCATCTGGGACAAACTTCGCAGTATATTTCTCCAAATATGTTTTCATAATAGGGTTGTTAAGTTTGGAAAGAGGAATACCACATGCCACAAATGTCTTTGCTGTATCATTAAAACAAATTTGTTTCTTTATTAAACTTGAAGAAGGCAGTGCCTCGCCAATAAACTGTTGTCACAATACACATTTACTGCTTTGTAGTTCCTTATTTTTCATGTTTTGCACTACCTATATACTGCGTAAGACGTTTGTGTTGGTGTTTTTCATTAATTGTTATTGAAATATCTCAAAGAATGCACCTCATAACAAATCTGTCACTCTGAATTCCATCTGCACTAAACTTTTACAAAATCATGTAGTTTGTAGGAGTTCACATTTGGTTTTGGCATACTGTGTACTGGTCACTCAGGAAAATAGCAGACTGCACAAGTCAAATATTATTTTGAACTGAAACACTTGTTTATGCACTCAAAAATCTCCCTTGCTCAAACAATCTTCTTCTTCTTCTTCTTCGTCAGGCTCTACGACTTCCGGTGGAATGTCTTGGCCTTCTCAACCAGTTTACGCCACTTCTTCCTATCTTGTGCAGTGGATTTCAAATCAAAAATCCCCATTTCTCTCAAATCTTCAATTACGTCATCTTCCCATCGATCCTTTGGTCTTCCCCTTGGTCTTGTTCCTTGTGGCTTCCAATTCAAAATATCATTTGGCAATCTTCCCTTTGGCATTCTTAGTGTATGTCCAAACCATTGTAATCTTTTGGATTTGATGAAACTAACTATATTTTCTTTATTATTCTTGAGGTATAATTCGTCATTCCTTCTCAACCTCCAATTTCCATTTTCCTTTACTGGACCTAGCACTCTTCTAAATATTTTCCTCTCAAACGTTAATAGTCTTAGTTTATCTGCTTCTTTTAGTATCCAGTGCTCAAACAATAGCTTTTGCATAACTGTGGTGCAAGAAGGTGCGAACTAATTTAAAAGGAATAGGCTAACGGGATGGCACTAAAGTGGAAGTAATGTGATGTGGACTGATACCACACATCGTTACCAACCCTTGAAAGCGAATTTGAAGAAGTGTAAAAAAAAAAATACATATTATTTTGGGAATGCAATGCTGCTAAGAGAGAAAAAAAGGTTTAAAAAAGTGCAAAATGTGCTTGCATTGATTAAAAGGTGCAAAAATAGTGCTAGCATTGAAAAAAAGGTGCAACTAAAACACATTTAGAGGCATTTATTTAATGTTTTCTTTGCAAGACAAGCTAATTTGAGTATTGTAGTAACAAAATAAAATTAATTCCTAGCTCTACTAATGACGCATATTTTGACTTGATAGTAGCAAAGAAAGTTACACATATTTATTCAAAAGATGATTGGGTGACCATTGTGAAGGAATCCAAGAGAAAGAATCCTTTTAAAATAGTTAAAATAAAACAGTGACTTTTGTCAACCAAGAAATTGAAGATGTTATTGTGAATCAAAAGAAAACTGTTGATGGTCACAATGTTAATTGACTAGAAATGCGATGAGAAAAAAGAAGTGTATTTTCAGTCAAATACAAAACCAGCCTCAATCCGGACATAGAGTTCTATGGAATTAATTTGGAAAAGAATAGCGAAGGAAGACCAGCACAACAGTTACCAAAACAAAATTGTTTCCACACCCAGCAACATCCAGTTACTGATGCCAAGAAGGATATGTTAGATTAGCTGTCTTTTATTCCTCCCATCCACCACACTTTCTTTAAGCATCTTCCCAGAATTTCAAACACTGGTCATTCAAAATTATATAGACTGAAATTAATGATGAATTGTTCTATTTTGAATGTGTAAGGAAATAAAAAAAAGATACATTCTAGAACTTTTTTTTAAGTCCATATTTTTAATTTAAAACATAAGTTCAGATGTTTATTCTGTGTCCTCAAATTCGCATGGAATAAGTTAAGTACCATATTCTTTTTGCAAATAAATCAAATTTTGATTTGTAAAATATATGCTGATTGTTTTAATTCACATATACCTTTAGCTCCCAATAGCACGAAAACAGATTTTTTGGACTTACACCACTTGTATTCTGAATGCCTCAATTATCGTTAATGATTGTGTAAAGTGATAGCACTACATGCCCTTAAGAGGCCCTTGGGGGTAGTATAAAGTTAAGCCTTTGACCTTTCCAGACAATTGACATGAGATGTCAGCCCTATCTGATTGCTGCCTTTATTGCCAGAATAAGGTTGAGTTTACCACAGGGCCATGGTGCTGGGAAAAAGTTTGTCAGTTTAAAAAGCTCACTACAACTAGAACTCTTGATCTTTTGCCTCATAGCCCCTAATTCTTCTTCTTCTGGCTTTGCAGCCCTTTATGAGCCCTGGCTGCTGTTAGGACACTCTTCCACGCATCCCTGTCCAAGCCCTGCTTCTCCATCCTGGACCCTGAGCTTTTGGAGGTCCTCCTCTACTCCATCCATCCACCTCAGCTATGGTCTTCCTCTTCTTCTTCCTCCATCTGGTCTCAATTGTGTAAGCTTTCTAGTGGTATTCTCCTCCTACATTCCCAATATATGGACCCACCCATCTCAGTCTGCCTATTTTAATAACATTGATACTATCTGGGTCTGAGTACAAGTTGTAAATTTCATTGTTATATCTTAACTGCGATACCCCATGATCATTTATGGGTCCCAGGATTTTTATTTCAAACATTCTCTGTGTTTAATAGTGAGTGTAGAATATATTTTTAACGACTCACCTCATATGATTTCAAATTTCTTTGATACCGGTGGTTTCAGACAATATCTTGTCCCTCTTCAGTCATGGCTTCCACATATGAGGTGAGTCATTAAAAATATATTCTACACTCACTATTAATGATATAACCTCATAATGTTTACTTCCCAATATTAATTTAAATATAAATTCTCTGTGTTTCTTCATTATTTCTACTATGTGTTCAGCATTCACTGCCATAAATAGCAACTGGTCTCAGTATGGTTTTGTAGATCTTTAGTTTTGCATCCACGTTTAGAATTTGTGGATATGCCCCTAATAGTTATGCCTATTTTTACTGTTCCTGGAAATTTATTATTATATGTGATTTTCAAATTGTGACAAGGTAGTGTTCCTTGTATGAGTGGCAACATTGTATCAACTTTTCTGTATCCAGTTTTAGTTGTCTGAAGTGTGAAGATGTAAGAAATGCCGTGGGATGGCATTGTGTATGCATTTTTTAAGATGCCTCTGACATGTAATATTAGGCCATTTGATAAGTAGTGACAACACTGTTGTAAATCAGTGATCCTATTGGTGACCATTGTAATCTTCTATTCTGTGTCCAGCCTAAGGAGCACACTTGAGGAAAGCAAGTGGATGGGAATTTCCCGAAGCATGTGACTGCTGCAGTTACTGCGATTCATTCATGGCCAAAGCACAGTTCAGCGGAAGCGAGAAAATAGATGGTGTTAAAATATATTTAGTAAGTTTATGGAGCATAATTCTGCCACTGTAGTGAATGATAGTGAAATTAACCACAGAATATATTGGTGTGTCGGAGAGTAGTGTTGTACATATTCGCAGGAAATTAAAAGAAATGGGCAATATCAAAACACTGAACAAGAAGAGCAGAAGGCCTAAACCTGTTTTAGGAGTGATGGATGATTTTGTGAAGTGTGCAGTTCGTTATAAAGTGCATAGGTTTTTTTTAAACAATGAACCACCTACCTTAAATAAAGTTCTGACTGTTAATGAAGACCCTGATTTACCAACTTTTAAGAGATCAAGTTTTCATGCACTCTTGTTAGATGTTTCTCCTTTGCGAAATGAAATGCTGTTAATGTCTTGCTAGATAGGGATGATATTGTAATTTGGAGACGTAATTGTCTGAGAAACATTCGTCGTTATAGGACAGAAAACAGAAAGATTTTTTATCTGGATGAGACATGGGTCAATGCAGGTCATAGTACAAGTAGTGCGTGGGTTGATACCACTATAGACAATAAGGAAAGGAAAAAAAAAAAAAAAAGAAAAGAAAAGAAAGAAAAGGAGCAGCTTTCCTCTCTGGTGAGTGTATGAGTGTAAAGGGTTGAAAATTCCAACTGGAAAGGGAGGGAGACCAATAATTCTTCATATAGGTAGTGACACTGGTTTTTTTAGATGGTGGGACCCTTATTTTTAAGTCTAAGAAAACTGGTGACTACCATGAAGAAGTGATGATGAAGGTTGTGAATCATGGTTTCGAAACATATTGCAAGACTCAATCCGGAGAGTGTTGTTGTTGTTATTATTATTATTATTATTATTATTATTATTATTATTATTATTATTATTATTATTATTATTATTATTATTAGAGATAAGAAAAGAAAAAAAGAAGAAGAAAAAAGAAAGAAGAAAAAAAAGTAGAAAAAGAAGAAGAAAAAAAAGAAGAAAAAAAGCAGTTTTCCTCTCTGGCGAGTGTACGAGTGTAAAGGGTTGAAAATTCCAACTGGAAAGGGAGGCCAATAATTCTTCATATAGGTAGTGACACTGGTTTTTTTAGATGGTGGGACCCTTATTTTTGAGTCAAAGAAAACAGGTGACTGCCACGAAGAAGTGATTGTGAAGTTTTTGAATCATGGTTTCGAAACATATTGCAAGACTCAAACTGGGCAGTGTTGTTATTATTAGAGATAAGAAAAGAAAAAAAATAAGAAAAAAAATAAGAAAAAAATAAGAAAAAAAAGCAGCTTTTCTCTCTGGCGAGTGTACGAATGTAAAAGGTTGAAAATTCCAACTGGAAAGGGAGGCCAATAATTCTTCATATATGTAGTGACACTGTTTTTTTTTTTAGATGGTGGGACCCTTATTTTTGAGTCTAAGAAAACAGGTGACTGCCACGAAGAAGTGATGGTGAAGTTTTTGAATCATGGTTTCGAAACATATTGCAAGACTCAAACTGGGGAGTGGTGTTATTATTATTAGAGATAAGAAAGAAAATAAAGAAAAGAAGAAAAAAAAAAGCAGCTTTCCTCTCTGGCGAGTGTACGAGTGTAAAGGGTTGAAAATTCCAACTGGAAACAATAATTCTTCATATAGGTAGTGACACTGTTTTTTTTAGATGGTGGGACCCTTATTTTTGAGTCTAAGAAAACTGGTGACTACCATGAAGAAGTGATGGTGAAGTTTTTGAATCATGGTTTTGAAACACATTGCAAGACTCAAACCGGGGAGTGTTGTTATTATTAGAGATAACGCTTCCTGCCATAGTGTCAGGTTGTCTCGTTGCCCTCACTTGGGATGACGAAAGCGCATAATGTTTCTCTCAAAGCTTCTGATGTTAAAGCTGAACTTCTGAAAATAGCTCAAAATTTAATTGACAGGAGTGAGAATAAATATGTGATTGATGATATTGCAAAAAAAGCTGGCTTTACTGTGGAAAGATTACCCCCATATTACAGTATGTTAAATCCAATTGAACTTGTGTCAAGGGTTACATTGCTAGAAATAATGAGACTTTTAAACTAAAAGACGTGCGCAGTGTCATGGACACAGCATTGTCCGAGGTCACGGCAGAGATTCAGCAGTCTGATATTGGACATGTGATTAAGGAGGAAGAAAAAATGTGGCAACTGGATGACATCTCTGATGTTATGGTGATCAATGTAGGAGAGACTTCAGACTCGAGTTCAGTTTCTGATGATGGTATCTCCCCATTATCTTCAAGCAGTGATTAATGTAAGTACAGTTATTTTATTACTCTTAATTACAGATCTAAGAAGGGAATTTGAAGAATTCCAGTGGGAGACCTACCCAGATTGCTGAGTGTACTTCCTGGCCGGACACGTGATAACACATATTTCACTTGTATTACGTCTGAGTACAGTCAGTAGTAAATTTTAATCTGAAGTGGACGTTGCTACTACATCAAATCGTAGTTCTCAATTTTAATATTTTGTCATTTGCATCCATTAGTTTTAAAATTGCAGATGGCATAGATGTGAATTATTTAATAATTTTGAATTTTATTGTTTTAAGTAACTTAATGTCTCCTACAGTTTCGAAGTTAAAAAGAAAATCTTTTAATATTTAATTTTAGGAAGTTATATTTTGAGGTTATTTTAATTATATTATTTTTAGTCTGAACATCTTACCTCAATATTAATGTTTAATTCTGTTTTATCGTCAGCTTTCCCAGACTGGTTTTATTTATGTTGCACACCCTGGATGTCGATGTCAGCTCCATCCTGTGGTTGGCCAAAGAACCTCCAAACAAGGTCACCCTCCATCGGAATATCAAAATTCATAACTCTGTTTCTGTTCTTCTGAATATAAATTTTTTTCCCAAATAGTCAGCTCTTTTGTATTTTCTAACTGTTTTAATAATTTAGTGTCTGAATTTATATTATGTTTTTCAGACCAAACATGAGCAGCAACTGCAGATTTTTCAATTTCTCCATTTTTAATATTTCTTATGTGTTCTTTGGTTCTAATTTTTAGGTTTCTTTTTGTTTTCCCTATATATATCTTTTCACAACCCATGCATTCAATTTGATATATTCCTGACTTTTTATTTTTATCAGTTTTTTCATTTTTGTTGGTTTTTATTAGTTTATTTAAACTGTAGTTATTTTTTGGTGCTAATTTAATATTAAACTTCTCAAATATATTTTGAAATTTATTATGTACCCAAGGGTGATATGTGAATTTCCTATATTTTTTCATAGGTGGTTCTTCTTTTTCAAGATTACTTCTGTTTATCATTTTTTGTTTTTTATACTTTTCTATCCTTTTATGTACCATTTTTTCATCAAACCCCATTTTCTCTTGCTACTTTGATTATGTGTTTTTTCTCATTAATATTGAGGTAAGATGTTCAGACTAAAAATAATATAAGAAAATCTTTTCACTGTTAAAGAGGGAAAATTATTGTTAATTTTCACAATTATATTAAAGAGGAAGCAAAAGAAAATGTTGTCTTAGTTGTTGACAATGTGTCATACAAACAAAGAAAGCACCAACATGAAATTCCTTAAAACAATAAATCCAAGCCGGGTTATTTAAACATAATACACATTTTGATAAAGATATCACTAAAATGCATTTGTGAGACTCATCAATGAATCAACACACAAAACCTACATAATGGACACAATATTAGCCAAAAATAATTATGCAGTTATGAGACTTCCGCCTTGCAATTCAAATTTAAATACCATTAAATTAATTTAGGGAGATGTAATACAGTGGGAATGATAGTAAAACGTCACTTTTAAAATTAAATATGAACCAGCTTTATGGGCTAATGGTCAGAGCTTCTGCCTAAAGTTCATGAGGTCCTGGGTTTGATTCTTGGTCAGATAATAGGATTTTTTCTTAAAGGAAATTATTCCTATGGTCACCCAGGGTCTGGATTTAGGTTAAGTCCAGGTTTAAGGACTCTCCTGGTACTTCACTATATTCCGTCACAAATCATCATCGGGGTAACGTAACTCTACCTTCCAGGTGTCATTACTTAAGAAGGGGGTTACAATTTTGTCATGGCAGGAAAGAATATCATTGGCAAAAAATTAATAGGCCTATGTTGAAAGGCTGTGTCAGTAAACATTTCAACAAATTGGTAAAAAGTAAATGGGAAAACATATTCAATGAAAACAGCGAACTTGAGTACTGCGAGAGAGATGGAATCATGAGAAAAAAAATTTAGAAGATTATAATTGAAGACAATGGTATGGAAAGTAGCAATGAAGAGAGTAAAGTAAAATAAAAGTAAGTAAAGTAGTCCCACTACAGGCCTCAGGAGGCCCTTGGGGTCGTAGGAGGTTAAGGCTCCCACTTTTTCTAGACAATCGGCACTTGATGTCAGTCCTGCGTGACGGCCGTCTTTACCCCCAGAACAAGCGTCTGGTACTGATTTCCGTTAGAGGCTGAGTCGACCCCAGGGCCATAGTGCCGCCAGAAGGTTTGGGTCAGTTTAAAAATCCTGACCCCACTGGGACTTGAACCCTCGACCTTCTGGCTTGTAGCACAGTGCCTTAACCACTACGCTACGGCGTGAAATGTACCAAATGACATATGAAGATGACATGTTGGGTGTTAAAATGAAATACTTTAAATACCTATTTAAATTAAATGTGACATTTAGTGCTTATTAATAAACTTTAATAGGCTGCCATCGATATAAAATATAGTATATAAAGGCTATATAGTGAATGTACCTTGTTGATGGATAAACATGTGCGCACATTATTTAATAATTATTCTCAGATTTTAAAAATATTTACCGGTGAGTGTACCTTGACTAGGAATGTATTATAACAATAACTTGCTACAAGCAGGCACTCATCTAGTGAATGCAAGACCAGGGAAGACTCACATCTATGCTCCCATTACAAATTTCATTCATCAGGAAGAAACAGCTGACTGAGGTCGCATGAATATTACAAGTGCTGCGCAGAGTATTACATTCGGAAGTTAAATGTCGTCCCGCGCTGTAGCCGAGCGGTTAAGGTAGGAAGCCTTGGCGCAGAGCTACGGGACTTGGACTGGTTCGAGTCTCCATGGGGGAAGAAATTTTCTCATGGTATTTCGGCCAGTATGGGACCGGTGCCCACCCAGCATCGTGAGGCAATTGGGTAGCTACAATAAGTAGTGGCTCCAGGTTGAGGAACCAGCTATAACGGCTGGGGGACTCGACATGCTAACCACATGTCACCCCTACACTGGCTGTTGATCATCTACCTCTGTGATTAACACATGTGGATGTGAAGGGCCAGCAGCCGGCTGGTAAAAGGGCAACCGCTGAAAAGTGGAAAGACCCTCAATCGGAATCGGAGTTAAATGTCAAAGTGTCTTTGTTAGAGTGGACAAATAATAGTATGTTGTTGAGCCGTCTTTGTTGTATAAATCTGTAATATTGAAAGTCTTGAAATAGCAATTTTGTGAATACATTCACTGTTTCTCACATTTACTAAGTAATACCATCATAAAAAGAGGCTCAGTAGAATTTGTTTAGAAGGTGGAATTGGGAAGTACTTGAACATCCACCAAATTCACCATACAGGAGCCCTTGTGACTGTAACTTATTCTCAAAGTTGAAAGAACCCCTATAAGGCATTCAATTACAATGAAGAGTTGATATCCAGAAAGCTCTAGATCGATCAGTAAAATAAATATCCAAAAATGGTGCTGCAGATGAAATGTCCCATTTTCCAAGGATTTGCCAATGTATAGTTGACTTGGAGGAGGCTATAAATGATGTTTGTAATGTCAAAAGTAACATGAATAATTTTTTGCGTTGCCATTACTTATTGAATGCCCAATTAGATTGGCTCTCAGGTTGCAGAAATGTATTATTCTGCTATTGTGTATTGAAATGGAAGGCCTGAATGAAAAGTAATATTTTAATCATGTGACAAGTGGACCTTGACACAAACACATGTATTATAAGTGGTGGTGTCATTCATTTGCCATCTGGTAATTTGATAAATGAATATTGTCTTTTTTCATTTGGAAATATCTACTTTTAATCAATGCTTGAATAGTTACCCTGAAAACAGATTTATCCCACAAACTGCAAATTGTTGGGAAAATGAAAAATATACATAATGCTTATTTTGAAGCTATTACCTTTATTATATCATATACATTTTAATCTCTCATCCTATTGGAATCATGTACAGCCAATTTGAATGCAAAATAATTTGCTACTAACTAAATATTAACAGTTTAATACAGAATTGAGTGCAAAAGTGATCTATCTTTATAGAATGGAAAAATGATGTAACCCATATTTAACTAAAAATGCTACAATAAGAAAAAGGAAATACATATTGAACACTGATAGTTAGAAACATTTTTAACTGAACCAATGTTAAAAATTTATTTTTCATTTAATATTATTTCGTTACATTCTTTGTGTCTTTCTTATTTTCACTCAGTTTCTTTAAGATTGTAATAGAATTCATGGAACTGTGGTGGAATGAATATGTGCATGTGCAATAATTGTTTTTCTGCACTGCTACGCATGACTTGACTATCTGCTTCTGCCATTTTGTTACAGATAGGTCACTATTTGCTTGAATGCCAACTTTTAAAAATAAATAAAACCGGTCTGGAAGAGAGTCAGGATAGTTTTATATTCACCATGCAGTGATATTCTCCTCGTAGATCACTAATCCATTGAAAACCCAATTTTCAAATTTTTGTTGGTTAGATCTCTCTTTGGGGCAACTATTCACTTAAAGACTTGACATGGAAAAAATATGTGTATGTTCCATATTTGTTCATACTCCAATTTTGCATGGATAATCTACATTTCATCGCCCATAGCTTGGCAAGAGATGGAAGTATGAAAACATATTCTCTGCACTTCAATCTCTTGCTAGCTATTAGATTGCACCATTCTGCATTTTAAAACTTATTTTTTATTTTTTTAAATCTGATAGGTGATTCTAAACAGATTTTTTGTGCTGAATTTGAAAATGATCTCCATTTTCTCCCATCATGTCAGGTTTTCAAAATATTCATGAATAACTAGAAATGAAATTATAGCTCTGTAAAACGTAATAATAATTACTTTCAACAAGAATTTTGTGTGAAAAACTAGGCCAGAATTTATTTGCCACTAATTAATCATTACTTAATAGTAATAATTAATAATTGTAAGCATTCCAGGCATACTTCACTTTTCGACTCATAGTATTCTCAAACTGACTGTCCATCATCAGTTTTCGAATTTGTGGGCCAACGATTACAACAGCTTTAATTTTTTCATAGGATAATGAAGGAATTATAGTGCAAAGGTATTTAAAGCACTCACTGTTTTTATCTAGAGTTTTCAAAAATTGTTTCATTGAACCTAATTTTACATGGAGAGGTGGCAATAATACTTTTGAGGGATCAATAAGAGGCTCACTTCTTATATTTTTTTTGCCCGGTATTAAATTAGTACCATGTGGCAACTGTTCCCTTTTCCAGTGGAACTACCTCTGCTATCCCATTCACATACGAAAGAAGGGTATTTTGTGATACCAACTTGCTGACCAACTAATAGTCCAATAATCATGAAATCTCCACAGACTGGCATAGATGGTTTTCGTACTGCAGTTTTTGTAAAAAAAATTTTATATTTTCGTATGTCTCCTTTAAAACAAAAGAGTGGGCCACAGGAATGGAAGGATGAATGTTTCCATTATGAAGCAAAACACCTTTAAGACTTTTTTTGAGAAGAATCTATGAAGAACCTCCACTCTTTGGAATTATAGTTTGTTATAATAAAAATTTTAAGACAGCAGGGATGTCTTGGCAATACACTAAATTTTATTCTTCAGCAAAAAAAGGGATAAGTACCTTCTCACGATGCCTGTAACGTGAAAAATATGTACTCTGTCAATACTTTGTTTACTTTTAACCTAGAGTGTAACAGTTCTGCTGATTCTTTAGGCAAATTTAAATCACTCACTAAATCATTAAGCTCACTTTGATTAAAACGTCTATCATGATCAGAATTATATGGTTCATCATCCACTGGAGATTCAGTTTCAGTGCTACTGGATACAGACGGCAATGTATCTGATTGAGGGTGTAAGGGAACTGGAATATCAGGACCATGAGGTACAGGCTGAATGGCAGATATACAATATCTTTCTTGTTTTTAGCATTATATCCTGCTACCTTAACTGTGACCTTAACAATCGTCTCCATGATTTGTAGGTTTCTTCCAAATCATAGGGCTATCAAAGGACAATGACCTCTTTTTTTTTTTTTTTTTTTTTTTCCCAACTCTTCAACAAAATGATGACACACTTTGTGAGGGCACCACGATTTATCCTGATCTGCTAACTTAATGCCAAAGTATTGAATGTAAGTTTTATTTACAAAAGCAGTTATATTCTTTGTTTTACTAACATATACATATGACCCACATATATAGCGAAACAGATTTGGATCATATACACACACACACATTTTTTGTACGGACCTAGGGCGGATATAGTTAGTAGATTTTAATAAATATAAACATAATAATAGTTTCTAATGATGTTTTTATTATTGATTTAACATTTCTCAATGAAAGATAAATTAAATTTGAAGAGAAAAATTTTTGCCTAGACCGGGACTCGAACCCGGGACCCTTGGCTTTCCGGGCCAAGTGCTCTACCAACTGAGCTACCGAGGCGAGTTACGATCCAGCCGCAAATTTTTCTCTTATATACGTTGTAATTCCCTATCACGAAATGCTTTTGAAACCATTGTTTCTATCTTTGCAAATGGTGGCTTCTTAGTTAAGAAGACATTTATTGGGAATTTAACATTACTTTATAAAGCTAGTAAGGCTTCTAATTATGTTTTTATTATTGATTTAACACTTCTCAATGAAAGATAAATTAGATTTGAAGAGAAAAATTTTCGCCTAGACCGGGACTCGAACCCGGGACCCTTGGATTCGGTAGCTTAGTTGGTAGAGCACTTGGCCCGGAAAGCCAAGGGTCCCGGGTTCGAGTCCCGGTCTAGGCAAAAATTTTTCTCTTCAAATTTAATTTATCTTTCATTGAGAAATGTTAAATCAATAATAAAAACATCATTAGAAGCCTTACTAGCTTTATAAAGTAATGTTAAATTCCCAATAAATGTCTTCTTAACTAAGAAGCCGCCATTTGCAAAGATAGAAACAATGGTTTCAAAAGCATTTCGTGATAGGGAATTACAACGTATATAAGAGAAAAATTTGCGTCTGGATCGTAACTCGCCTCGGTAGCTCAGTTGGTAGAGCACTTGGCCCAGAAAGCCAAGGGTCCCGGGTTCGAGTCCCGGTCTAGGCAAAAATTTTTCTCTTCAAATTTAATAATAATAGTTATATTATTTCACATTTTAAGTAATAAAGTTGAAATTATAAACTGTTGGGCCTTTCTAACAAATGATAAGCACACTAATATTACTGCAGTACGTACATTACGAAAAATATTCAAAACATAACATTTTGAATTGTAAAAAATTCTGATGTGGTACGCGAAAATGGATTTCATTTTTGCAATGAGTGTGAAATTGTGATTCAAAAATGCTCATTTATTTCGTAAAACAAAATCCATGCAGTACAGTGTTATCCATCAAAATTGGAGTTTTGACAAATATAACACTTGCATCCTTTTCCATGCCAAGTCTTCAATTGTAGTTAAAACTAGTTTTTTTATTAATATGCCCATTTGTTATGGTTTATTTGATTATATTGAGTTCAGAGTGATTTCTTTGATGTATTAATGTATGGACTAATTGGACAATGTTATACATCAACCGGATAAGTGCAATTTAAAAAAAAATGATATTTTGATGCCATCTGTTGCACTGGCTCATGAAGTAAGTGTACGCACACTTTTAGCACCAAATCTTTAAATATAGCCTTATTATTAAAGAAAATGTAAATGCCATCAGTCCTATCAGAGATTTTATGTTTTATAACAAATGGCTATGAAACCAGATCTTCATATATGCTAATATAAAGTTTGCATCATGCAGCTGTTCCACTCTTAGATTCTTGATACATAACTGTCAAACAAGGAAAATAACTTGAAATATGCAGTATTGTTAGTGTGGTGCTGCAATAAATAGTGAAGATTGACTTAAACTTTAAATGCATTTTTCTTGAAATTTTCATACTGGTGCATAACTGGTTGATGCATAATACCCGTATAATTCTCAGAACTTGCTGAGATGGCCTGTTATATACTGCAACCTAAAAGTGAATAAAGTTTAGAAGTTACGATTTTATGCTTGTCCCAGATGTCTAGGGTTCACTTCTCACATAAATAATACCTTCTGTTCTTTTAATGTAGGTTCTGCAATAGGGTCCGTGGTGCCTGGTGAGGATCAGTAAAAAAGGAACTGTCAACCATTCCATGCTGAAACCTACCTTTAAATTTCTCCTAGAGAAATGTTTTGAAGTGCCAAGACTGTGTCCAAAAAAATTATCTGCTGTTTATAATTGCAAAGCACAGAAATTAAAGTCACGAGTCAAGCAATTGCACCCACTGTATGAAAACAGATGGACTCCCTACTTGAGTAAGAACAGAATTGATTGAGGTTGAACTCTGCATGGACAGCAGGTAATGAGGGTTATCCAATATACTAATTTAGGAATTGTATTACTTGCATAAAATTGAAATGAGAGATTTGGTGCTGGATTGTAGTGCCTTACAGTTAAAAATGACATAATTTTTTGAACATTGTTTGGTACATCACAATGCTTCTCTAGGAGAAATTTCAAGATACTGGTATGTTTTGGAATGCAATTGTTGACAGTTCGCTTGTGACTATTTAGATAGAGATTCTAAATGTGGTTAAGAAAAGTGAAATGGGATCAAGGAATTGGGCCATGCTGTCATTGTAACTCTTGGTATGTAGCATCTGATAGTGACTAACTATTTTAGTTGGCTTATGCTTTTCTGTGCTGTTGTGTTACATTAATTTCTTATTAAAAATAAGTCCCGTGCCGTAGCCGAGCAGTTAAGGTAGGAAGCCTTGGTGCGGAGGTATGGGACTTGCGCTGGTTCGAGTCTCCATGGTATTTTGGCCAGTATGGGACCAGTGCCCACCCAGCATTGTGAGGCAATTGGGTAGCTACAATAAGTAGTGGCTCCAGGTTGAGGAACCAGCTATAACGGCTGGGGGACTCGACATGCTAACCACATGTCACCCCTACACTGGCTGTTGATCATCTACCTCTGTGATTGACACATGTGGATGTGAAGGGCCAGCAGCCGGCTGGTAAAAGGGCAACCGCTGAAAAGTGGAAGACCCTCAATCAATCGGAATTAAAAATAAAATAATTTTTTGGTAAGATTACTGTTGAAGGATGTAAATGAAGATTTATTTTAAAATCTAGGAACTGACTTTAGGTTAAATTGGATTATAAAATATAATGGTTCTATTAGATATCAAAGGGCACTTAAATTGTAAAACCAAGTATCTTAGCCAATAACGACATATGAACATGAAGGGGGGAAAAAATTGTGCTTTGATAAGTCTATAAAATACTTGGACTAACATGTGCTGCCTTGGTTCAAAGCTATGATATATTTTGATATTACAAGAGGGTTGAAATTTGAACCAGTGTATGGGACTGGTTTCCATCCAGAATTTTAAAGAATTAGGATAGCTGCATAAAGTTGCAATTTAGGATGAGCAAACCAACTATAATGGTTGAGAACAGAAGAGAATCCTTAATAAATAATAATAATTAATAATATAGTTAGAATTATTTTAATATCACATAAACTTAAATAAAAGACATGCAAATTGCTGACAATAAAATTAAAAAGAAGAAACAACCATACATTATGTTATGATGAGTTGTAATGAAGAAAAATGAAATCAAAGGAATATTAATTTTTTATATCCCATTTTTTTTTACTGAAACTTCTACCAAATTTTACCCTTTATGCAATCACTTGTTGTCTCTTTGACCTTTAATTTTTGATTGTCTCTTATCTTTTATAAAACTCTCTTGTCACTTTGATCGCCTATTTCCGTTTCGATCGCCTCTTTCCGTTTCGATCGCCTCTTTCCGTTTCGATCGCCTCTTTCCGTTTCGATCGCCTCTTTCCGTTTCGATCGCCTCTTATCCGTTTCGATCGCCTCTATCCGTTTCGATCGCCTCTATCCGTTTCGATCGCCTCTATCCGTTTCGATCGCCTCTATCCGTTTCGATCGCCTCTATCCGTTTCGATCGCCTCTATCCGTTTCGATCGCCTCTATCCGTTTCGATCGCCTCTATCCGTTTCGATCGCCTCTATCCGTTTCGATCGCCTCTATCCGTTTCGATCGCCTCTATCCGTTTCGATCGCCTCTATCCGTTTCGATCGCGTTATTCTCTTTATGGCCACTCTTTCTGTTTCCAATAATCTCATAATTTTTTTAATCACCCCATTCTTTTTTTATTATCACTCTTTTCAATCACCTCTTCTGTTTATTTAGATTTCTGACATTATTTCATTGTATTGTTAATTGTCATTTTGTAGGAGTCCTTGGTTTTTCTTCTCATAACTTGTAATGTTTTTAACGTTTATTTTTGAAATTGTGAACCAAACTGAAATATTTTATTCAGTATGATTAATTTTACTTGATGTCTAAAATATTTCACAATGATATAGGCATTACAATAGTGATGGAGTTTCAGTATCCATGTTTTTTTTCATTTCACACTGGGGCTTTGTAGATGTCATCTATTAATGTGGAATTAATAAGACATATTACCACTAACCTTTAAACAATTTACTAACATGCTAACCCAACTGTATACATTTTGATTCATTATATGTGTGGGATTGTGTGAATAGGTGAAATGACCTGGCATACTGTATTTTTTCATCAAAAACTATTCTTTTGATATTTTCAATTGACCTTACATTTACCTTTACCTTTTTTTCAATTTTCACATCTCCATTTTCTGTTTTTCTATGATCTTGCATACTCCATTTCACTTGTTTTGTTTCACTTTCACTTTCTATTTCTCAGAGCCTCATTTCCTTCGAAATTTCTTTGTTTAATGCCCTCCCTGAAATTTCTTATCCCCTCCACTTTGGAATTTCTGATCTGCTTCACTTAGGAATTTTTCATCCCCACTCTGAAATTTCTCATGTCCTGCGATTAGAGATTTCTTGCCTCCTTCCAATCTGGAATTTTTTTCCTTCTTAAACTCTAGGATTTTTTGCCCCCATTCTGCAATTTGTCACTCCTACTCTAGAATGTTTCACCTCCTCACTCTGAAATTTGTTGCCCCCATAATTTTGCAGTTTCTTGTACCCCACTTTGAAATATCTTTTTTAAATATTCCACAAATTTTTCAATTATGAGAAAACGACTTTGGCTAAGAAGCAAGAATGAATGTTAGAAAAGAAAAAGATATACTTACTTACTTCCACTCACTCACCACATCACCTCACTCACTCACTCACTCACCACTCACTCCTCCCTCACTCACCTCGCTTCCTCACTGCACTAGTGAACCCGTAGGTCCATGGCCGCCGCGGACTAGCTCTAAAAGGATATAGGAGCTAGAACGATAAGACAAAGGCTGGTATAGAAGGAGCTTATCACACGTGATTTTAATCATCTGTTAATTCACGAGTCATGACTTTCAGATTCATAAAAGTTTGATATCTTCTGTAATTATAAATTTCTACACCCATGTTGTAACTAAACATTTTTGTTTTTTTACTTCTCCAAATGAGAAATTCATTCCTAAGGTGCCATTGAGTTTTGTTAACACCATGTATAAGTTGATCACCGTGTATAAAGTATTCATGAGTGCTACAAGGTCATCATGATAAGCACATAATTTAGTCTTAACTGCCTTCATTTGAAATGAACGAAACTTAAAAAAAAAATGTTCCTCAATCCTTCCTTTATAATTTTACGAAGTTTCATTATTTTCTGACAGGTGACTGATGTTGTTTAGTTTTAAAATGGTAGCTGCCCATGAAATATGTATGTGCTATAAGTAATTTTTTTCTCTGCAGAGCAGGAGATCATTTCTAATATTCACAGATTTTTATGAAATGTCTATGGGGTTGAAGCAATGGATAGGAGTACTGTTAGTTGTTGGGTTAGCAGAATGCTAGGAGCAGAACGAGGTAAAGCAAGATTGTTAGATCCCCCTGATCTTAAATCGTGTTTCACGAGCAGTTGCCAGTTGAAAACTAAAGTACATCACATATATCTGTTGGAAAAATGAAATTTTGATGACTATATAAAGGAAGGATTGAAGATAATTCAATAAAGTTTCATTTATTTCTAATGGAAGGCAATTGAGAACTAAATGTATGTCCATTATTTATCCTTCAAAAGTATGTCTTACTAGTTTGTGGGTCTTACATCACTCCATCTGGTTGTGATCTACTTTGAGCCATTTTGTAATAAAGCTGCACTTTTGTAGCTTTCATATATAAAATGCCATTTTTTAAGTTGAGAACTTTTTTAAAAAAGACAATACGGGATATTGGGAATGTTACATATTTATTTTTGGTTGAAAGTGTGTTTTGTCGTACAGCAATGGCGACCCTGATTGAGAGTTCAAGTCCCTATATTTCGGGGTTGCCAACCTAAATAACTATACTGTAATGGTACACTATTACAAACACGTATGTGGGAGGTAAAACAAGTGCCCTCTATGTATACTACATACAATGTGTATACTACATACAATGTGTATACTACATACAATGTGTATACTACATACAATGTGTATACTACATACAATGTATATACTACATACAAAGTATATACAAAAAATATCCAAAAGGTAGTATTAATATATATTAAATGAAACAAACCACTGCATTTTAAATGAACTGAACTTTATTTGAAACAATATAAAAGAATAAATACATATTTACAGCCATGTTAGTACTAAATTGGTGTCACGGACTCCTGTTCTTTCAACTAATAAACATTATTAACACCGACATTTTTATTATTAATTTAACACTTCTCACTGAAAGATAAATTATATTTGAAGAGAAAAATTCTCACCTAGACCGAGACTCAAACCCAGGACCCTTGCCTTTCTGGGCCAAGTGCTCTACCAAGTGAGCTACCGAGGCAAGTTGCGATCTAGACGCAAATTTTTCTCTTATATACGTTGTAATTCCCTCGCGCCAAATGCTTGAAGCCTTTTGCTTCTATTTTTGCAAATGGTGGCTTCTTAGTTAAGAAGACATTTATTGGGAATTTAACACTGCTTTATAAAGCAAGTAGGGCTTCTATTGACAATTTAAGATAGAAACAAAAGGTTGAAGCATTTGGCGCGAGGGAATTACAACGTATATAAGAGAAAAATTTGCGTCTAGATCGCAACTCGCCTCGGTAGCTCACTTGGTAGAGCACTTGACCCGGAAAGCCAAGGGTCCTGGGTTTGAGTCTCGGTCTAGGCGAGAATTTTTCTCTTCAAATATAATTTATCTTTCAGTGAGAAGTGTTAAATTAATAATAAAAACGTCAATAGAAGCCCTACTGGCTTTATAAAGTAGTGTTAAATTCCCAATAAATGTCTTCTTAACTAAGAAGCTGCCATTTGCAAAGATAGAAGCAAAAGGTTTCAAGCATTTGGCGCGAGGGAATTACAACGTATATAAGAAGAAAAAAAAAATTGCATGTAGATCGCAACTCGCCTCGGTAGCTCAATTGGTAGAGCACTTGGCCCAGAAAGGCAAGGGTCCTGGGTTTGAGTCTCTGTTTAGGCGAGAATTTTTCTCTTCAAATATAATTATCCACACTGTTAACGTTAGTCAATTGTTTATAATGAATGCAAAGATGTTATTATTTTACTATTATTTATTATTTTTAAAACACTATTGCAAAAAAAAATAATAATAATAATATTAAACAACGCAAGTTTGTGAGTGTTTTACAGAATGTTGGAAATTAAAAATCTTGCTATTGCTTGGTTTTTAAACATTTTCCCAGATTCTGTAAAAAACACTTCCCAACCTCACGTCATAATATACTATTATTTTTGTACGTAATTATGTCATCCTGCCTTACTTGAAATGAATGAATGAATGAATGATCATGCAGTGAAATCTCCATTTGTGGTTTGTAGGAATGTACATCAGTAAGTAATGTTATACCATCATTACATGTTAACATGTTGTATATTACTTAATCAAAAATTGTATGAAAAGAATATAAACAATAAAGTGTGGACCAAACTTCTTGTAGCCTGTATCCTTGTTAACAGAGATATGTTCTGTTTTATGTTGTATTGTTTAAATGGAGAAGTAGACCTTTGGCAATGAGGAAACTGATGTAATAATTTTTTTATATCTTAGCTATCATAAAAGCTATCTAAACAAAATCTTGCTTGGTTAATATACATACATTATACTCTGTAAAACACTACTCAGAATATTAAAAGGGCAAATAGTTACTAGTAAAAATATCAAATCTGCATATGTATGTATATATATATATATATATAGTGTTTTGCTTCCATAAGCTGTTATATGTAATAGAATTTACTGTTAATAAACATGGATCTCTCTACCTACTACTTCAGGAAATATTTTCTCTCAATCATAACTTTAAGTATTAATGTAAACATTTTCATTCATAAGTATTTTTCAAAAACTAAGTTACTTGTGAGGAAGGGAAAATCGCAGTATATGTTGTTCATATGGATAATGTATAGTAGCATAGAACCTCATTCAAATATACATATAATTTTTTTAAGTTATGTAAATTGTTAAAAAAATTAAATTTATTTGGAAATGAATGATGCATAATGAGATGAAGCAAGTGACATGCATGGACATATATCTTTGGAAGTAGTAGGGATAATTAAGAAATTGTTTTGCTGTGTTGAAGATAGAAGTATTCTCTAAAAGAAAGAAAGAAAGGAATTTAAAAATGTTACTTTTTGACCTTAAAGGTGTACTTTCCCTTTAAGTATTTTATATTTTTCTATGTACAATAAAAGTGTATACGTTATATCATGAAATTTGTACTAATAATATATTGTGGTGATGTGGACTAATTGTATGTGCAGTATGTTGGAGAAGTAGCAGTCATGTTATAAACATGCAATATCATAAAGTTGTTACACAAATTTGTTGAGTAGATGAGGTAGATTGAATATTTTATTTGTTTTGTAAGGATATTTCCTTATTTCAAAACATATCCTTTGTCTAAAGTACATTATGTTAATTCAATTATTAGACATGTGTATGAAATAATGCTACTGAGGCTTCCGATTTAAACAGAAGTAGAGATCTTGGGTTAAAATCCTATTTTATGGATTAATTTTTCTTTTCAAATATAATTTTTCATTCAGTGAGAAATGATAAATCTAAAATAAAAAAAGATTAATTAGAAAAAATAAATTAAGTTATAATTAAGTAATTTGTGTGTCAAACAACAGTTCGTAAGCGTTTGTGCTATTGTGAATTAAAATGTATAAAAAAAAAGGGTATATTACAATGCGAGGTTGGGAAGTGGGTTTTTTTTTTACAGAATTAAGGAAAATGTTTAAAACCGAATGGTAGTGAGGTTTTTAATTTCCGAGATTCTGTAAAACACTAAAGAAACGTGAATTGTACATTATTTTCTGTGTGATGGTGTTTTCAAAATAAGAAATAATAGTAAAATAATGTTTATTAGAAATATTTCTGTTGTATTATTTTTGGTCTGGACATCTTACCTCAATATTAATGTTGATTTGTTCTTGGACATGTTTCAAAACAATTCTGTTTTATCGTCAGCTTTCCCAGACAGTCTGGGAAAGCTGACGATAAAACAGAATTGTTTTGAAACATGTCCAAGAACAAATCAACATTAATATTGAGGTAAGATGTCCAGACCAAAAATAATATAATTAAAATAACCTCAAAATAGAACTTCCTAAAATTAAATATATTTCTGTTGATTATAAACAATTAACTAACGTTAACAGTGTGGGCAATGTTTATTAGTTGAAACAGGAGGCCTTGAGACCATTTAGTGATAAAATGGCAGCAAGTACGTATTTATTGTTTTATATTGTTTCAAATAAAGTTAAATTCATTTAAAATGCAGTGATTTGTTTTGTGTGATGTATATTTTTTTTACCTTTTGGATATTTTTTGTTTATACATTGTACATAGTATATGTAAAGGGCAGTGGTTTTACTTACCATATGTGTGTTTGTAATGTGTAGTATTACAGTATTGTTATTTAGGTTGGCAACCCTGAAATGTATGAAGTTGAACTTTCATTCATGGCTGCCATTGCTGTAAATATGACAAAATGCAGTATTGTGCAAAAAAATGTGTTTAGATTGGAGGCCTTGGATAGTTCAGTGGCAGAGTATTAGAACATAAAGCTAAAGGTCCTGGGTTCAAGCCCCAGTCTGTGTATTTTTTCTCTTCAAATATATTGAAGTAAATTAATTTATGATAGTAATATGTAAGTTAATACACTTCTAGAAATTGTTGAAATAAATTTTTGAAGAGAAAAATGTGTGGTTGAACCAAAGACCTCTAGCATTATGTGCATTATAAAAATAGCTTAAATTTGGTGCTGAAAAATCTGTAGATTAGAAGTGACTCATCTGCACTGTGAATGAAGTTTCACTGCTGTTGGGGATGCAGGTTGCAAGGTAAAAATTTGTTTCAAGGCAGGAACTTCCTGGGTAGCTCAAGTGGAAGGAGTGGTAGTGTGTAAGGCTGTAATTTTTGAGTTTTCAAGTGGAAATGTTTCTCTTTAAAATCAATTTATGTTCTATTAAAAATTGCAATCTCCTGAATATATAAATGCTTGGTTATACTAATAATATAGTGTAGTGTAGAAAGGAAAGACAAATTATTGTTAATTGAGTTTATTTGTAAAAAAAAATACATAAATACAATAAGTTACAAGAATAGTTAATTCACTCATCTCTAGGAAAACCAAACAAGTCATTATTTTTGCAAATTTTTTCCCCAAATTTTTTTACCATTTTTTTTATCAATTTATCCCCCATAATTTTAATTTATAAAATTTTTATTTTTATTAATATTTTTTGTTTCCATATTTTTTCTCATTTTTTCTTTTGTTTTTTCATTTTTTAAAATGTTAATTGTTTTATTTTTATATTTATTTATTTATTTTCATTTTTAAACGTTCAATTTTTAAATTTATTTTTCATTATATTTTTTCCATTTTTTTATTTATTTTGCAGCTTTTTCCAATTTTTTTCTGTAATTTTCTTAAAATTTCTTTAATGGATGGTGTTGTTTATGACTCTTCATGTGGTCATAACAAGATAAGTCAATACTTCATTCTATTACTTATAATAGACATTTCTTGTAGATAATTCTTAAAGGTAAGAAGTTCATTGGGAAAAAAAAAGATATCTAGACCTCTCTTGTTTGTGCCAGTTTTGGACTTGCATGGTTTTTCCCAGGGATGAGTGATTTTATTTTGAATATATTTGTTTTGTGTGTGTGATGTTGGAAGTATTATAAAGTAATGTTAAATTACCATTGAATGTCTTCTTAAATAAAAGGCTGCTAGATGGTATGTTGAACAATGGTTCATAGATATTTAAAGCAATTAACAGTATGCGGTTTATTTGAATCAGTAAGAGAGTTAATAACAGCTCACCTCATAATTACAATGCAATTTTAGTAATGAAGTAAGGTGTTGAATTGTAACTTTATTATTAACTTATTTGCCTCAGAAGACATTTGCTTAACTCTTGCCTGTTTAATATTTTGCAATGTTTGTACATCCCTTGGCAGGGTAATGTTTTAACATTTATGAATGATAGAGGAAAGTGTTTTGGCTTTCACCCTTATTGTGATCTCAAGTACCGTTGTTTTGTTTGTCTGAAAATAGACAATATAATTTACAGACACTTAAATTCGGTTTCTTGGAAGTAGTCTAAACAAGAGAAAAATTCACATTTACATTAGAAGCTTAGGTTGCTCAGTTAAAAAGAGCACTAGTGTATAGAATTAGAGACTTTGGGTTTGTACCCCAGTGCACAGTGGGCGAGAAACGAAGTCTAGATGGAAAAAACTATTTTCACTCACCCTCATCAATTTATCTTTTTCTTTCACTCTAATATAATTGTTATATGACTGCTCTTAACTTATTTGCAAAAAAGGGCACAATTCTAATGTTTATGAAGACAATATAAACATTGGAAGTTGCCGATAGTTAAGAACTCATCTGGTCTACATCCCAGTTGTGTTGTTAGCGTTGTGTATTCAAGTTCAGTGAGCTTTTCTTCTTATTCTATATGGAGACTTGGCCTCAAGGATTGTAATTTTTATCGATACATTTAATGTTTTTCTATTTAACCAGATATCATGTTAAATACATGTGGAATCATACCTTCCATACATTAAAAAATTTACATAATCATCTTATTTAAAATTGAGCTACAAAGAAAACAGTTCTGAACAGTAGTACGAATTTGAATTATAATATAGAGTGATGTATGGACTTTAATTTCTGCACAATAACATATGTGCAAATTATTGCGTTTTTTAAATTAGCTTTCTCATTATAGGAGGTGGCCAGAAACTGAAGCCTACTGTTGCGCGCAGAGAATAATTGTTTGATTTAATATGGGAAAAAAGTGTTTGATAGAGGAAATAAGTTATCACTTAGTAAACAAATTAGGGTTAGGGGGATGTTAGGAGAATGTTTTAAATCATGTTGAAAAGCTATTTTCTCAAACGTACAAAGTTGTGTGCGAGAGAAAAAAAAAATATTTCTACTGAACTATTCTGGTTGGCTAGAAGTGGATGTTAACTTTCCCGTTATTAATAATTAATTTAGAACAATGACAGCCGTTGAAAAATCCTGTTCCGTCTGCTTATGGAATTGGAAGACCCAAAATAACTTTCGAAGAGGCTGGAATAATAAAAAAAAATGTTCACTTAAGCAGGAATTCTCTCATGATGAACTTGCTCTTGCAACATAAATATCACTTTGGTATATGGTAAAAGGGATACTATTGATGTTTTAAAGACATTACTAAAAAGACCACAAAAATAGCTTCAAAATAATAAAAAAAACATTACAAATCACCGTGCTCAACTCCCTTATCTTCTATGCTGGATGAAGCATTGCCTTTTTTGACAATAAAATATCAATACATCGATATATTAACATGAGATTAGATGCCAAAAAGAGAGATGATATTTTATCCACTCTATAATGCTACTAGGGAGGCATATAAGTTATGCTACCTTTCCCCAGACATATTTCAGCAGAAATAAGACTTCTTTTTTTTTTTAGTTTTTATTCCAGCCTCTTCGAAAGATATTTTGGGTCTTACAATTCCATAAGCAGATGGAACAGGATTTTCCAACGACTGTCATTGTTGTAAATGCTTAATAATGGGAAAGTTAATATTTACTTTTAGCCAATCAGAATATTTCGGTAGAATTCTTTTTTCTCGTGCACAACTTGCTATGTTTTAGAAAATCACTTTTCAAGAAATGTTTTTAAAGATAGATTTTAAAACATTCTCCGAACATCCTCTAACTCTAATTTATTAATAAACGATCACTTATTGCCATTACCGATAATTTTTCTTCATATATTAAATCAAACAATTCTCTGTGCAATGGTAGGCCTCAGCTGCCTCCTGTAATAAAAAAGCCTATTACAAAAAAAAAGTAATAATTTGCACACATGTTATTGTGCGGGAATTAAAGTCCACAAATCACTCTATATTCTAACTAAAATTTGTACTACTATTCAGAACTGTTTTTCGTAGCACAATTTAAAGTATTTAACACAATATCAGGTTGTATAGAAATATGTTAAATACATCAATGAAAAGTACAAACCTTGAGGTAAAGTATTCAAATACAATAACTCACTGGATTTCAATACAAAACATATTTATTTCTACAGCTCAGAATACAACTGGGATGCGGAACAGATGAGTTCTTAAGTATCGGAAACTTCCGATGTTTATATCGTCTACATAAATTTTAGAATTCAACCCTCCTTTGCAGATAAGTGGAGAGCAGTCATCTGGCAATCATATTAGAGTGATGAAAGATGAATTGGTTAGTAAAATACTTTTTTCCAGCTAGATTTCGTATCTGGCCCACTGTGCAGTGGAGGTCTAAAAATGTTTCTCTTCTAATATAATTTGTCATACAGTAAGAAATCTTAAATTTATAATAGAGATACGAAAAGAAGCTCTATTGGCTTTAGAAAAATTCACATTGAAAGTCTTCTTAAATAAGAAACTGGCAGGTGGCATTCATAGCCTTTGAGAATTGTATAAATAAGAGAAAAAAATGCATTTTGATAGGAGGTGAAGGCTTTGGATTGCATTCATAAAATTTTATTTTTTATGGGGTAGAATTTGAATATATTTAAATTCACACACGAGGTCAAGGATCTCCATTGGAGATCAAGAATTTAATATAAACAGCTAACACAACCTGAAACATCGGACCAGACATTAACATATATGGATGAAATAGACATATAAAATAAAATTATTCATTTTAATAAAACCATAGGAATAATAAATTCAGTAATGAAACCTTCACTAGTCCAGAGAGATATCAGAGTACAGTTATACAATACCTCAGCAAGACCAGCACTTTGCTATGGCAGTGAGGCATGGACTTTTAAGCTGAGCGGTTAAGGTAGGAAGCCTTGGTGCAGAGCTACGGAACTTGCTCTGGTTCGAGTCTCCATGGGGGAAGAAATTTTCTCATGGTATTTCGGCCGGTATGGGACCGGTGCCCACCCAGCATCGTGAGGCAATTGGGTAGCTACAATAAGTAGCAGCTCCAGGTTGAAGAACCAGCTATAACGGCTGGGGGGACTCGACATGCTAACCACATGTCACCCCCCTACACTGGCTGTTGATCATCTACCTCTGTGATTGACACATGTGGATGTGAAGGGCCAGCAGCTGGCTGGTAAAAGGGTAACCGCTGAAAAGTGGAAAGACCCTCAATCGGAATCGGAGAAGAGAGCAGGATAATGAAATGAGATTCATGAGATATACCAAATGGGATCACAAATGCTATGATAAAATTTTGAAGGAACTGTATTTAGAACTGGTCATTGAATACATACGAGAACAACTGGATGAATCATTTGCGACAACTGAGTTCAGATAGAGTTCCCAAGGCCATGCTTCATTATTGTCAAACAGGGAAGAGATCTCTGGGCCGTCCAAGGAAATGGTGGATAAAAAATTCATCAGTGAGATCGTATCAGGCCTATAGGCCTAAGACTTGGTTGAATGAAGAAGAGGATATATTTAAATTGCAATCTTGATTGATAAAAGAAAAGAAATAAAAAAAAATAAATATCTTAATTGAACCATCTTTAAAATTTAATCTTTAGAATAAAATCCTGCCAAAAAGGGTATACCACATAATGCTAAGTTTGAAATTATTAAAGAAGACGAAGTTAAAAATATTTAAAAAGATGGATTCTCTATGAAATGGATATGCTGAAGTATATAGAAGTAGACACCATGGTAGCAACAGCTGTCAGCCTTCAGATGAATTAGAATTGTACAAGTGGAAAGAAATGTTGATGTTCTTATTGGTGCTTGAATGGTGTAATTGGTATTACACTTGTGTACAGAATGAGAGATCCAGAGTTCAAGCTTTGGTTTGACCATTCATTTTTCTTTCTTAAATTAGACACTATGGGTTTGAGCCTTTGTATAGGTGTAAATTTTTGTCTTCAAATATAATTTGTATTGTAATATTAGTATTAATTGTAAAATAAAGGTATAGAGTGGTGTGAATTGGAGAATTATTGGGCTGCGTGTATGGATTTTAGAAGAAAGTATATTGTTTTAGAGTGTATTTTTTTTGTGTGTTTATATATATGTGTGTGTGTGTGTGTGTGTGTGTGTGTGTCAGTTTTGGTTACTGTATTTTTTTATCTCTGTGTGTTTATTATTGTGAAAAGATGTAATTGAATTTCCTGTATTGTTGAAAATAAGTTTTATGTAAGTGTAGCCATTAGAAATCCTTCTGGCTGGTAGGAACTTAAAGTTTTCAAGTTTATATGTGATTAGTATGAGATGCTAGTTCTGTCTGATAGGTGTCCTCATGCCTAGAATGTGTGTGTAGTACTCATGTCTCTTAGAGGCTGAGTTGATCTCAGGGCCTGGATGCTGCTATACGAAGTACAAGCTAAGTTCCAGTTACTGTAAACAAAGTTGCATAAGGTATTATTTTGTCTGTCGGCAAGATGTGGTGCTACTTTTACCCAGCATATGACTGAATTGTGTCTGGAATTGTTTCTTTTAGATAACATAATATTTTTCAGGATAAGACAGTAAGAACAGTTAGAAACTTTATTTATTTATGACAAAATGTTATATATATACATATATATATATATATATATATACCTGCGTAATGAGAATTCCTGGTGTTGAGAGATATCTTTCATTTACAATATCACATTATGAACTGAATTTATGCTCCATGTTGACACACCTGTAAATTCTGGTGTTATTTTCACTACATCCTCAATGGCTAATGTGGGATATTTTTCACTGAACTGTTTGAAAATAGTTTATTTCTCTTTTTCAAATGTTTTCCTTTTCTGCATTTAAAGATTGGACATAAGTAATTTTGAAACAATTGAAATTTTAAGGTATTGTGCATGTATAAGATTAAAATAATAGAATCCTTATTTAATGTATTAAAATTGTAATTATATATTTTATGATTGTCCGATGTAACTTAATGGACATGTGCTAGATAATATATATTTTTATTTTCATTATTTTCGTTAATTATTTTATTTACTTTCATTTTCTTAATTATTTTCTTTATTTTAAATATCTTCTTTAATTTCATTTTTTCTATAATATAATTATTTTATTTATTTTCTTTATTATTCTCTTTATTTCAATTATTTGATTTATTTTAATTATCTTCTTTATGTCAATTATTTACTTTATTTGAATTTTTTCTTTGCTTTATTTATTTACTATTATTATTATTATTATTATTATTATTGTTTTTTGTAGTTTTTTTTATCGTTTTGTATTTTTTTGGTTGGTTTTTGGTCTTTTTTTGTTGATTTTTTTTTTTTTTATTATCGCTACTGTATTATTTATTTTTGTTCTTTAGATTTTCTTTTGTTTGATGAGAATAAGAAAACAATAAGTGTTTCCTTACACCATCATAGTTTAAATGATTTGACGAACGAAAATAGTGGTACTTCGGCCATGTTTACAGTAAAGCTGGAATTTAGCTGAGAATTAGTATGCAAAGTTATGGTCAGTTTGAAATACTCAGTGCCCGTATTGTTACTGGAATCCATTACTGACCTTAGGTTGGTAGGAGGTTGAGGTTTCCAGTTTTGTAGACATACTTCACGAGATGTTAGCCGAGTGTAATCCCAGAACATGTCATCATTTGTGAGCTGGCAGAAGGTTGGGGCAAATTTAAAAATTCTGACTGATATCTTCCCCAATTCTAACAATGAATATGAGGTGCTTGTTCTCTAGGGCAGGTGATTTTTACCTCACAGAAATTAATTCTGATGCTTTTATTGGAGGCTGGGTTCACACCGGAGCCTTGGTGGTACATGAAGGTATTGAACAGTTTAAAATTTCTGAAAGCAGGGACGTTGTGGCTTGTATTGATTTGTCAAACTACGTCATGATGTCCAAATTTTTACAGGAGAAGCGACTTTTTATAGATATATTTTGTGCTATTGATTGAGAGTTGGAAACATGAGCAAGTATTTTGTTCAGAAATTATGCAGGTAAGTTGGGAGGCATTTACATTGTATAGACTTGGAGTGTATGATGTTTTTAGATTCTGCACTTGGACTTATATTTTTCTACAGAAAAGCAAATGGGAAAGAAATCGAGCCTTTTAATGTGATTCTCAGGGGGTCCTCATCTAGGGGATATGTGGATGACGACCACAAGGTGCCCAAGCTGTGCAAAACATTTCTTCCACTTGTGTTTTGCACTCTTTTTTAACTTTACTATCTAACCTCTCTTGGTTAACTCTTGTTTTTTCGACCCCGACACTATTAGGGCATCTGAGGGTCTAGGGAGTCCTTCCTTTTTTCCATTTCTTCTTTCCTTTATTTTCTTTTCTTCTCCAGAAAAGCCTGACCAGAGGCTGTAAGATGGCAGCCCTATCACTGGTCTTGCCTTCCTTTGGCCAGCAACCAATCGAAGGAACTATTATTATGCTTTCAAGTCTTATACGAGAATTTCCCATAAGGGAAAATTTTCTATAGGATCGTAACAGGTCTCGGCGTAATACTTGGAAGGAAGAAGGATATGGTAGGTGGAGAGCTGTAAGGTTTATAATCCTAGAAAAGTATTGAATGTAATTGGAAATAATGCGTTAAAGATAAGTCTTTTCTTTGTCAAAACTACAAATTATTGTGATTTTGTTATACTAAATTTGGAAGCAAATATACTTGCCCACCCCTACATTTTAAACATTTGAGTGAACATTTGTACTACGATATAAGATAAATGAAACTGGTTCTGTTTTGAAGTCTTGGTCGAAGTTTTTATAATTTTAGAACTTAATTTAAAGAAATAATTAGCACATAGAAAGTATAAGAGGTCGATTAGGAGTTAATCTAGTATCTGGTCGTAATTACTTAGTGGTAGAGTACAGAACTCAAAAGCAAGAGGACCCCGGGACCAATCCTTGTTCTAGCAGAATTTGTTTTATAATATACAATTTTAAAATGTGTCGGTCTAAAAAACGTAAGAGGAAAATTAACAGTCCCGTTAGCGTGAATGGTAGACTGGAATGGCAGATGACGCATCAAATGTAGGTCCCGGTAAAAGTTTAAAAAAAGAAATTAAATATGACGAAATAAAACAAGAGGAAGATCCGGAGTTACTCTAGTACTTTCTAGGTAAGTGGTAGAGCAGATGACTAGGAAGGTAAAGGACTCTGGATTGAATCCAGGTCCCGGCAGAAGTTTTTCTGAAAAAAAAAATGTAGCTCAAAGTAAAAGCAGGCTAAGAGGAAAATTTGGAGTTATTCTACTATCTAGTCCTAGTAGGTCTGTGGTAGAGCACCGGAGTAGAATGCGAGAGGAACCTGGACCGAATCCGGGTCCCGGCAGAAGTTTTTCTAAAAAAGTTAATTAAAAAAATATAAGTCCAAGTAAAAGCAGTATAAGAGGATGATTTGGAGTTATTGTAGTACGTAGTCGTAATAGCTCAGGGTTAGAGCACAGGACTGTAATGCAAGAAGACTGTGGATGGAATCCATGTCCTGGCAGATGTTTTTTCTAAAAGAATTAATTAAAAAATATAAGTCCAAGTAAAAGCAGTATAGGAGGAAGATTTGGGGTTACTATAGTATCTAGTCCTAACAGCTCAGTGGTAGAGCACAGGATTAGAATACAAGAGGACCTAGGATCGAATCCAGGTCCTGGCAGAACTTTTCTAAAAAAAAGTTAATTAAAAAATATAAGCCCGACTAAAAGCAGTATAAGAGGAAGATTCGGGGTTACTATAGTATCTAGTCCTAATAGCTCAGTGGTAGAGCACAGGATTAGAATACAAGAGGACCTAGGATCGAATCCTGGTCCTGGCAGAACTTTTCTAAAAAAAAAGTTAAATAAAAAATATAAGCCAACTAAAAGCACTATAAGAGGAAGATTCGGGGTTACTATAGTATCTAGTCCTGATAGCTCAGTGGTAGAGCACAGGATTAGAATACAAGAGGACCTAGGATCGAATCCAGGTCCTGGCAGAACTTTTCTAAAAAAAAAAGTTAATTAAAAAATATAAGCCCAACTAAAAGCAGTATAAGAGGAAGATTCGGGGTTACTATAGTATCTAGTCATAATAGCTCAGTGGTAGAGCACAGGATTAGAATGCAAGAGGACCGTGGATCGAATCCATGTCCTGGCAGAACTTTTCTAAAAAAAAAGAATTAAAAAAATAAGCCCAACTAAAAGCAGTATAAGAGGAAGATTTGGAGTTACTGTAGTATAATGTCCTGATAGCTCAGTGGTAGAGTTCTGGACTTGGAAAGCAGAGGAACATGAATGGGAGTGGAACATGTGCATGGTGGAAAAAAAAAAAAAAAGTAGAGAGAGAGATGTAGAAACTGTGATGTAACATTGTTGTTTTGAGATAGGTGTATGATTGCATAGCGTGTGAAAACGTATAGATAGGATCTGTATTAATTTGTACAAATATGTACAATGAATCATATTTTATAAAAAATAGTCCAATCCATAACTATTGAGAAGCAAGATTGTGGAAAGTGAATAATGGTAAGTATGTATGTGAGGGTAAGGTTAGAAATCGAGTTGTGCAAGCCTTCCCTGTACCTATATAGGCATGTATATGTGAGTTGAGTACAAAAAGTAACATAGTCCTATAGAGGACTCGATACCGTAGAAGTATGTATATGAAGAAAGTTTAAAAACAGGATTGTGCAAGCCTAGTACTTATATGTATGTGTGCATGTGTAGGGGCGAAACTAATAAACAGTCTTGTGCAGACTTAATACTGCTGAATATGTATATGTGGTTAAAGTTGATAAACAGTCTTGTACAGCCATAGGACCTGTAAGCAGATAAGGATAAATAGATAAGTATACAGTAATAACGAATGACATGGACAAGCATACAAGATGGTACATATATACTCCAATAAAAATGATAAACAGTGTTGTGCATACCTGGTACCTCTGAGTATGTATATATGATTGAAGATGATAAACATTGTTGTGCAAGCATGACACCTGTAAGCATACAGAGTTAAAGATATATAATAAACAAAGTAATATGTCCAAGTATACAATGTAGTGTATACCAGATTAAAGTTAACAAACAGCCACCTGCATTTGTGCGCGTAAAAATCAGTGGGACTTAGTATATATTTTTTTAGTTAAAAAGAAAAAATATATACTAAGTCCCAGAGCAGAATGCATGCCAAAAGCAGAAAAAAATTGGCCAGGGCTTCCGCGCTTCCGGAGAAATGCAAGCAGAAGGTAGAAATAGCCCAAATGCTGTAAAAGTACAAACAGAACAGCAAAAATTACACATAGTTCCAAGGAACTGAGCATAATTTTGCCATTCTGTTTGCACTTTCATAGCATTTGGTCTATTTCTACCTTCTGCTTGCATTTCTCCAAAAGACTTTGGAAGCCCTAACCAATTTTTTCCTGCTTTTGGCATGCATTCTGCTCTGGGACTTGTCTACAAGCCGATGGTCCAGAACCATACTGTTTTAAGTGAATTGTCTTGAACTCATATTATGTGGTGAATACTCTATTTCCATGAGAACACTCACAATAAAACAGCAATTATAGGTTTCAATTCCTAATGGCATCAGCAATTAACATATACAATTACCATGCCATTAGCAATCAAAACATCAAATTCCTGTTTCATTCTTACTGTACTCATGAAAATAGAATTTTTACCATATAACATGAATTCCAAACAATACACTTAGAAAACAGTATGGTTCTGGACCACCGACTGTCTATCCATAATTTAGTTGCACTTAATCAACATGTACTATATTTGTAAAGTTCCAACAAGTGATGTGAACTTGAAATTTGAAGAACACACATGTTTACACATAATATGACAAGAACACCTTAATATGTACACATTATACACAGGCTTTTCTTTCCTAACTGCTTGTATTTCTGTAAATTTAACCCTACTTTGTGTAATTTTCTTCACAAGTGTCAGTCTGCTAAAATACATGTATATCTCTACGCATATGTCAGTGTTAAAATATTCGTATATAAATGAATGTTTGTTATACGAATATGGCATGTCTCTAAATATATGTATTTATATAACTATGTATGTACATATATAGTTATTTCTGTGTGTGTATGTGTGTCTGTCAGTCAGTATCTGTGTTTTCTATCTGCTTATCTGTCTCCAGATGCATTTTTGTATGTAGGGCCTATATCCTAAATAGTATAAATTCACATTGTCAATATATCTGAAGTAATTTCTCACCTTAATACATTTTTATATGAACTTTTTTTTAACTTTAATATTATTCATTTAATACCAGGTAACTGACCTAACTATAAACTTCCTTCTTTCCTTTCTTATAATTAAAAACAACTATGGACTCTACAAAATGATGATCAAATATTTTTAAATAACTTTAAAAAAATTAAAGGAGCACAAATAACTTCAAATTTAAATAAAACATCTTTAAATTACTTCAAAAGGAACCAAATTACTTTCAATATCTCTCAAGTAAAAATTCAAACAAAAATACTTCAGATACATTAACCACCAGTCTGTGATAATTTGTATAATTTGCATATGTATATCTTCAATATGTATAGAGTATGTATTATTTTTGTTTATTTATGTATTATATACTATTTATGCATTATTTATGTAAATGTACATATATGTATTATATATGGTATGTATGTATGTATGTATTTATTTAAGAATAGCCTGTGCACAACATGTAACATACTAAATAAAGCACTTGTCATATTATCATAACATATGTGAAACAACAATTTCAAGCACAAATACAAATTCCAACATAATATGCAACTGATAACATATTTCATATCAAAACCCCAATATTAAGTTATGTCAAACAATCTCTGTTCTTCAAAAATATATTTCAAAATACCCACATTCCTATTCCATAAAAATGCATCTAATACCTAATTAATCATATAAACTAACAATCTTACAAATATACTTAAAAAAATTCTTCACAGTTGGCTGCACATGGCACTCTTCTCACCCAAGATTACACAAAGGCTGTTATCTTAAATACATACCAAATATGCAATCAAGGAAAAATATAAGTGCCTTCCCCCATCTTCATCTTCTAATACTCCATCAGAAATCTTCTTCAGAATAATAATAATATAAAACTAAATATAATTCAAACTATATATTACTAACAATTATTTAAACAAATTTTTAATTTTTTAACAAAAATTATCATCTCAACCATACATTTTTCTTTTCAAGAAATTAATTTGTCCAGAACAAAAACATATTAAATTAAATGTAACATCTAAACAATTTTCATATATCAAATAAAACTTGTTTAAAAATTCTATAAACAAGTAAATCAATTACTTCATCACAAATACTGGCAAATTCTATCAAAACCAAGAACTGAATTTAACTTCAATATTGCAATACATGGATGGGTCTCTCTAACTTCTGCTAAATATCAAAACTTCTAACTTCCCTAAATCTGAATAATTAACTTCATTCCAGACCCTTACAAGCCAAGAGGTATAAGCAATAAAAGGTCACTTTTCACTGAACAATTTTCAAAGTTCAAACACTACAATTTTCATTTCTTTTAGCACTTTTCAGCCACTATATTTCAGCACCACACATTTTTACTTGTATCCACTCACATTAGTATCTGCTTTAACTACTAAAATCTACACTTCACTTAAAAATTAGCAATTTCACACTTCTATCCCTTGGCTTCTAAGGTTCTCATTTCAAATCTGTAACAGCTATCACTCCTACATAATTTTCAAATTACTAAAATACTAAACTAACTTCACTAAACCTCTAAAATATACACAATATTTTTAATCTCTCATGAAAAATAAGTCTGAATACTAAGTAAATTAAATTAAAACTCAACACTAACTTCTGAACTTTGTTACATATACATTACTGCTATCCTTTCAATTAAATCACAATATTTCAACCAGAGGATTCTATCTATATTTTCTTCTTTCTTGTTTTCATTTTAAATCATTCTTAACAATTTATAAACTCTCAGAACTTTGTCCTGACTTAAAATCCCTACCATTAAACCAATTTTAAAAATTTCTAATACAAACCTATTATTCTAATCTCACAAAGTGCTGAACTTATCAAAACATTTAATCTACATTTAACACTTATTCTAAATATAGCTTGAAAATACTCTCCTCCTCTATTTCTAAATTCCACAATATTAACTCCATATTCAAACCAACTTTATAACTTATATATCTTTACAATATCTTACATTTTTCTTCAGGATCACATTAAAAACAACAATTATTATTAACATTTAAACTATACTATTTTCAAGCTCTTCTCTAATTTAAAAAGTTACAATATTCTGTCAATAGAATGCCAATGTCATATCAAATCAAAACATCATATTGCAATAAATTTATACCGTTGCAAATGACATAAAACTATCAATATACAATGTTGAAAAACTCCACATGACAATAAACAATAAGAACTTACAACAGCAAAAATCATATAAATGGATAAAAAATTATATAATAAAAATCTGTGATACATAGATGATTTTTATACTTTCACAGAACTACCAATTTAATGCTAATAATAATCTCACTTTTATCTTTAACATAAAACTAACACATTTATTAAATAAATACAAAATATCTATCAATTAATTCATGAAGTCAAAATAATAATCTACATTGGCATTCTTTACATTATTATTACTTACTATTATCTTATATATAAAGTCAAATCATTGATTCCAAAACTCATTTATCCAATTCTGTTAATTTTTTTTATTTAATATAACTCAATTAACTTCCTGACATATATTCTATCCTTCTTCAATCAAAACCTTATAAATTCTTTATGCATTTAATTACATTAAACAAACAACTATACAACATTATGTAAGACCTGCACTTTTTAAAATAACTAACTCACTGCTACTACCGGACTCATAGTTCATGACCGCACGCACATAACCCCTTCATACCTCCCTATCCTCAGCTAATGTTTCCCAATCATCCCCATGTATAATTTACTTCCATAAAATAATGGGTAATGTTATTCTCCAACCTCATTTTTGCTCTACCAACTGTTTTCCCTCTACATATCCTACAAGAAGATCCCGTGCCCCTCTTTCATTCCCCATTCGTGCCACATGCCCTCCCCATAACAGACTTAACTGTTATTACATCTCATTTTCCGTAAAGACCATGTAGCTCACTATTATTAAGTCTTCTCCATTCACCTCTCTCTTCATCTCTTTCATCCAAAAATTTGTTTCAACGACTTTATTCCTAATTTCTAATAACAGTATAGATTTGGAATCAACAATTTAACTATAGAACACAAATTTTATATAATCTAAGTGCCATATCACACACTACCAATACTATTACCACCATAGGCAATAATGGAAACAAAAAATCAGAACATATCTTCAAAATAACGAAAACATGTCTTTAATATGGCACTCAAACATGGCCAAACTTCTCTTTTCTCTAACTTAACATTATTTTAACATCATGCTTCAAATTTATTTGTAATCCAATCCATGGCACATAGATCATATAACACGTACATTTTTTTATAAATTATACACCAAATATAAACACTTTGACAACCCCCCTCCCCTCCCATTTATCAGTTGCATACATAGGAAAATGTTGGAATTTGTCACTTGCTGGAACTTACAAATATAACACATGTTGTTAAGTGCAACTAAATTACAGATAGACTCCTGACGGGCAACAGGTGTCAGGTAATACAGCTAGTAGCAGTTCACAACACCAACTCAAGATACAGCTCAGTTATTCACAAACAGTTGTTGCTTTGGGCACAGAATCTCTGTCAAAATTCACTTACTTAGACACAGCCATTATTTACTTTCATTATTTCTCCTTCCAGACTTATTCCATTTTATCAACCTTTGTTTCAACTGCAATTATCTATCAAATTATCCACCCCTTAAATATTTACCACATATCTTAAAACTTAATATTATAAGCAATATTAATTTCATTAACATCAGTAAATATTTTAGAAACCATTTTTTATTCTATCACTAACCACATAAAATGTTGATTTCTATATTAAAAAAAAACTAATTCACTGCCACTATCGAATCCGCACGTTCATGGCCACGGTGACATAAGCTCTCCTCAATACATCCCTACCCTGAACTAATGTTTACCTACTTCCCTCAAATCATGGTTCATTCTTCGTCTACCAATTCGGCATTTTTTCTCTGATTTTCCTACAACACTTTCCATTCCCCCATTCGTATCATATGTCCTACCCAAGTTTATATATTGCAATTTTCAACACTTATCGAAATTATATACCTAAAGTTATATAACAAAACTCCTATCATAACCTTTAAACTCCTATCAAATACTTCTAAAATATTCTATCTACCTCACTCTTACTCTTCATTATAATTACTAAAATTACTATGACAATCTTATTCTCTCTATTTTTTTTCCAAATTCTATCACACACAAAATCTCAGAATTTTGTAAAAATTGTAACTAACTTCCCACCCCAACCATAAACTTGTAACTATATAATGAACACTACATTTCCTAAGTACTAAACATAATTATGACAATATCTTCATTCCTTCAATCTACTTCTTTAACTTCTCTGCTATTGTACATAACCTACACATGTATTATGAAAACCACTATCTTCTTTCTATCTCAATCAATTATCAAGTAATCCAATTTCCCAATTCCATTTCGTTAATCCTGTGAATTTTATCATAATTAAAGGCAGGGGGGCCGACATACTGACCATATGTCACCCTTATACTGTTTTATGATAATTCACCTGTGTGATTAACACATGTGGATGTAATGCCAGCAGCCAGCTGAAAGCTCAATGACCTTTCAGACCTGTCATACTATCGAAATAAAAAAAAATACCTTCATTTACATATCTCAACTAACGATCACTAAATTCCTAAACACTATTTGCTATCCACTGATAATCACTTATAACTGTCTTCCTTCAACAAACCTAACCAATCCTCATACGACTTGACAAATAACATTATCCCCTAGACATGGCTGTGTCTTATAAATCATTACAATTTTAACTTTCCACCCCCCCCCCAAAGTGGCGAGATATCACCGTGGCATTATTACACCATTGCCACCTCGGTGACACCTCAACACCATATTCAATGCCCACAACAAAACACACTTGTGAAAAACTGAGCAGCATCTGTAAAAAATACATAAGTTGATGTAGTAAACAGCACTTTATCAATAAATGGTTTAAATTAAGGATTATGGAAATGAAATTGGTTCAGCATTCTGCACATTCACACCACCACCACCACCAGAGTTCAGTTAGACCTGAACACGTCTAAACACATTTAATTTTAAACATTATGTTTCTCTACAAAAACTCTACTATCCTTTCAAGAAATCAAACAAGCATCTTCAATTAAACGAGTGTTACAATATATAAACTCCATCATCTATACATACGAAATCCAACTAACTCCATTATTAACGTCTTTCACTCCCACTTATCTTACGCCAATTCAATCTCCTAACATCCGTCCTACTATTATCCTCCCAAATATGTCCACCACTTTTTAATGACATATTTTTTACCCAGGGATTTACCAATAAACATTTAAAAACATTAAACTCCGTTAAAACAATCGCCCAATTAAATCAAAACCTGAACGTATTTATCTTTACGAAATAGGCCCACATAACATATTTTTAAACACAAAACGTATTCCAAAATGCTAACTCAAAATATGTTAATTATATAAAAATCGCAAACTCTCTACTAAATGAACTCAAATTTCCAAAAATTCAATATCATCCCGACTATTTGCATTTTTTCCAACTAAATATCACAAAAGTATATGCGGCAAATAAAGCAAAAAAAAAAAAAACAAATCATAAATTCGCCAAACACTTTAACTAACTTTCGCTTTTTCAAAATAAAACTAATTATTCTTAGATTATTAACAAAACTAGCCATTAATATTTAAACTTGCTTGCAAACACTATATTAAATATACTTCATGTTCCTTATAACAAATTTCTCCTCAATAAAACATAATTAAGCTCGCGAAATATTAAATATATCGTATTGCATATTACGTTACCCAGCAATGATATGACATTACAATAATTACTCAATTGTCTAAACAAAAGTTTTCCAAATAAATTGTTACAAATTTCAACAAAATCATTTAATAAAGAAATAAAATTGCTTACTTCCAAATATCACACAGCCTAAATTAACTTGTCGCTCATTACAACACTTCCAACTACGTCATAAAAATAACACTAAACTACACAAATGTTATCCATTCACAACACACATACATCCTACAATACTCTCTACCACACACTATATACGCGCTACCAACAACAAATACGCGTACAGACTCTATTCATTCAAATCGCCCTCTTTTCTAACCCATTTTCTTCGTCACAATTTACCTACACACTAGCTGACTATTAAACCCGTAGTACATCCCCTCACACGCATCTCTATCCTCACCTAATATTCGTGTTAGTCTCATTCTTCGCTCTTATATTGAACGTTTTTCCTCAAGTTCTCCTACAACTTCCTATGGCCTGATCATCGCACCCTACTACACTTATCGACGCTAACAATTTACATAAACACAGAGTGCGAGTAATATAAATGCCCATATTTTAAGCACGCATTTAATGCGTGGAATAAAAATAAATATTTATTTTTCTCCGGAACTAAATTTAATCTATGTCATTAATAATATACTTTCTCATTTTTCTATCTTATACATTTTATATTTAATTTCTCAAATCTACAGTAAATCTAAATACATTCCAATAATAATTGTATTGTGGATAAAGCATGTAATAATTTTCTTCATTGTAATTTACATGTAAGAGCAATTTTTGTATTTTTTCTAACCTGATTCTATGATAGACAAGACCTTAACATCTTAACTCTGCCACGTAAAATAAACCTATTATTATTATTTATTATTATTATTATTAATTATTATATATTATACATGCTATAAATATCTTCGTAACTATTCAACCACGAATAATAACATATATTCAAAATAAATGTAAATTTCTTCCTTCCAGTTTTAAATTGTAAATTCAATATTGACTTTAAGCCGTCTTTACAGCGCCTATGTACCACTGTCTACTTGCGACACAACAGTAATTTATTTATTTGTAATTGATGTTGTCATACATTCTACTGTCTTTCTAGTAATAAAGCACTATCTATCTAACTGTTCTTTTTAATTTCCTTTCTCATATTTCACTGTCACGTACCTGTCCCTGTTCAACTGCTTTTTTTCTCCTAACCATTTTAAATATCTGTACGTCAGAGGTGAAAAGTCTTAACTCAGTATTCTGATATTGTGATGCACTAGTAATCACAACAAAAGAGATCTATTTCAAGTTGTAAAGTAGTAAATCTCATCTTTATTAGTGTACAATTTAGTCTTTTATCTAAGCTGCCCAATAGTAAATCCTTCCTCCTGTAAGTTATGGACATTGTGAGTTACGATTCTAGACCTCCCCCCTTACACAGATTATCTTTATATAACGAATTTATTTCAAGAGTAATTAAAATTCATAAATATACTAATGTTCAAGTTAAGGACTATAACACTCCTGCCAGTACATCCAACGAATCGACAAATGTAATAAATGGATAGCTACTGTAATGTACTTTCGACAAATCACATATCAAACTGTTTTTTTCAATATGCACACTTACTAAACAAGTAAACTACTCTCTTTACCACCTCACTCATAAAACCATCACATAAACCCGTCACCCATTCATTCACTCTCTCATTCACAAATTTCACTCAGCCATATCATTACACATAGAAATACATACAAATACACGTCCATCAAAATTCTTTCCTTAAATAGGGTTGCCAAAATGTTTCATTAATATGCCACGTTCAATATATAGCGAATCGTGATTGCAGTTTCCATACTTTTACATCTATACGCACAATTTACTTTCTATACATATCTAATGTTCAGTAAATTATGTTCTGGTCAAGTTTTGTTCCTATGAATATAACTGTTTACCTTTTCAATTTTTATTAAACATTACTTATAAGTGAACATATTTTACGCATTATTTAAAAAAACCTTATTTTTTATAATACAATTAATATATTTTCAAAAAAATTATAGATTGCAATTTCTCTACATTCAATATAAATGTAAAAAAAAAAATATTTTCTTTCTCACCATTGATTTGCTAAGTGATTTTCTTATTTTTACTTTTCATGGAATTCACATAAATACGCTAAGAACATCTAAGAGCGCTGACTTTTAAATATGCGTCGTTAAGGTAATTACAACTACCCCATGTCCGCTCCGAGGCCGAGCGGTTTAACTCGTCATGACTTCATGTAGGCCTACAACTACGTCACCTGCTCTGGTTCTAATTACCATGGCAGAACCTATTTTGACCAATAGAAAACCGACCAACCCAGCAGTATAAAGAATTTGCGTACGCCTACTAAATGCAGCCTCCAGATTAGCAAAACCAGCTAACGACTAAAGAATTCGACATCCTCACCACATGTCATACTGGCTGGATTATCGTCCATTCATCTCATTAATGCATGTGGATATGAGGCCAGCGCCATAACGGTATGTCAATTTAATTTTGGAAATTATTTTGTTGGGGTGATGGAAAGATGTATTTAACTCTTTTTTATGTACACGGATTTGCCTTCTAAACTTATTCAAACTTTGCAAAAATGTATTTCAAACTACGTGCTATTCTTTAAGCAAAAAAAAATTCTCATTTCGACCGAAAATGGCCATACGCATTTCACCCATCGCCCTCCTCGATCACAATCACTGAATCCAAGTCCAAATAATTTTTAAAAAATCTGAATATATCATTGAATAATATATATATATATATATATATATATATATTATATATATATATATATATTGCTTTAAATTAGCTAATAATTATAGATATAAGTGAAATGAGGTTAACAACATTTATTTTAAGATTGAGGGATTCCGTCACGTCGTGTACAGTGGACACACAGTAAGTCAACACTCGATACATTTAATATGTGGGACAACCCTCACCTCCGATCTAACAACATTCATCTCTTAGCCATCAACATTTAAAATTGACGGAGTTATGCACCAACCGGCTATGCGCCATTATCCAAGTTTCTAGAAAAATACGATTAAACTTTAAGTCAATCTTTATTATTTATCGTAGCACTAAAATAACAATACTGGACGTTGTAAGTTATTTTCCTTGTTTGATAGTTATACATCAACAATCTAAGAGTAGTCACAAAATAAACTTAAAAGAGGAATTGAACCTCTAATTAGTGCTTTCAAAACACAGTACTTTCTAAGATTTAACATTTGGCGCTTAGCTGCATTATGCAAAAATTACATTAGCATTTATGAAAATCTTGCTTCATATCCGTTTGTTGCAAAACACAGAATCTCTGATAGGACTGATGGCGTTTACATTTATTTAATAATAAAACTATGTTTAAATATTTGGCGCTAAAGTGTGCGTACACTTACTTCATAAGCCAGTGCAACAGATGGCACCAATTTTTTTTATGGCGCCTAGCCGGTTGATACGTAACATCTTCCAAATAATCGTATACTATCTCATCTATACAGCGTGATAAAAAGTAATCTTTCCCTCCCCCCCCATGAAATAAGCGAAAAACGCAAACTCTTTCCTTAAAAATTATACATATGATACTAAATAGTGATTTATTTTTTTGCTATACTATTTCACAATATATACAGGCCTATATTATAATTGAAAACATTTGGCAACCCTATTTTTCCCCTCACACCATCCAATAAATATTCCTCACCACTCAAAATTATAACAATTCTTCACAAACACTACTACTTTATCACACACTCACGAACACACCACAGAGGAAAAGTTACACCTCTTAATTAACTATTATTTACACGACTTCAGATATCTTCCAATTTTTATAACCATTATTATTATTATTATTATTATTATTATTATTATTATTATTATTATTATTATTATTATTACTCGCTCTTCACGACTCAAGATACTAAATATGAAATATATAATTCTCATTCATCGACCAAATAACAAACATAATATTTCCTCTACATCCTCTGCAAATCCCTCACTCCTTTCAAAATCACTAACCTAACATAATAACGAAACACAATATTTAATGCAAACATTTCTTACATAAAAATTAAGATTGCAAAAATTCGGTTCATATCCCTCATTTCCAAGGGTATATATAGTAAGTAATTCTGCCCGAAGGCAGGTCCTTCACTGAAATCATAGCATTTTCATGCTATGCTTGCAGCTTTACTAGGGAATTGTAGGTGTGGTAGCTTCCCGTTGCTTTCCACACCGGTGAAGGATAATGATAAGGATGATGATGATGGCCGTATGATTTCGGGGACCGTTTGGGCCTTAAAGTTTTCCTGACATTTGTCTTACAGGTGAGGAAAAAAACCTGATGAAAACCTACCCAGAAAAACTGCCCCGGCCCCGGGGATCGAACCCGGGCCCGCTGCGTAACAAGGCAGCACGCTACCTCGAGACCACAGCGGTGGACTATATATAGGCTATATATACCTATATAGGCTATATATACACACACACACACACACACACAGGGTGTATCAAAAAGTGAAGTGAAATGTGAACTAAATGAGATGGAAAATTAATAGTAAAGTCTAAATTCAAATTAATTCGTACTAACTAGGACGATATTTACAATGAAATCAGTGGCGGCTTGTAACCATACATTCGTAATCATCTCGCAAACGGCTCGTTCGCAGACCCATGTTTACTGGGACATTGTTGCTTCTATTATCGTGTACTTTCAACCATGTAAGTTTGTGCCAACCTTTTTGATACACCCTGTTTGTATATATATATTTTTTTCTGTTTTTACCTTAAATAATTTCCTATAAATCATGGAAAAAATATCTATAGAGTGTGTCCACGATTTATAATGCAAAATATCCGATCTACATACCTCATTTCCAAGGCTACAATCTTTCTCTTTTCATCTCAAATAATTTTCTATATCATAAAAAAATATTATCTATAGAGTGTGTCCACGATTTCTAACGAAAAAAATCCGGTCTACACCTTATTTCCAAGGCTATATATGACTACAATCTTTCAGTTTTGACATCAAATCATTTCTAACGCAAAAAAATACGCTCTACGTACCTTTCTCTACAATATTTCCTTTTGATCTCAAATCATTTTCTAAATCATGAAAAAAATCTAGACAGAAATACCTTATTTGCAAGGCTATATAGAACTACAAACTTTCTCCTTTCATCTCAAATCATTTTCTAAACCACGAAAAATCTACAGAGTGTGTCCACGATTTATAACGCAAAAAATCTGGTCTACATACCTTATTTCCAAGGCTATATAGGACTTCAATTTTTATTTTGACCTCAAATGATTTTCTAAAACATTAATGATTTTCTAAATCATGAAAAATAAATTCTACAGGGTGTGTCCACGACTTCTAACACAAAAAATCCGGTATATATCCCTTATTACCAAGGCTATATACAACTGCAATTTGTTTCTTTTGACCTCAAATGATTTTATAAAATATGAAAAAAAAAAAAGTCTACCGGGTGTGTCCACGATTTCTAACACAAAAAATCCGATCTACATTCTTTATTTCCAAGGCTATATAGGACTACAATCTTTATCTTTTCACCTCAAATAATTTCCTAAATCATGAAAAAAAATGGGTATGTTCACGATTTCTAATGCAAAAAACCCGATCTACATAACTTTTTTCCAAGGCTATAATCTTTCTCTTTTGACTTCAAATGATTTTCTAAAACATGAAAAAAAATATCTACATTGTGTATCCACTAGTTCTAACGCAAAAAAAAAAAAAATCCGGTCTACCTTCCTCATTTCCAAGGCTATAATCTTTCTCTTTTGACCTAAAATTATTTCCTAAATTATTTTTAAAAAAGTGTCTACAGTGTGTATCACGATTTCTAACGCAAAAAATACACTACACCCAAAATTTCTCCATCCCATATTCAAAGTTTAAACTCATCCCATTTTTACCAAATATATCACGATTTTAGAAATCATAACATACGCTAAAAACCACTAAAGGGGTGTTTCCACGATTTGTAACGCAGAAAAAAAAATCCAAACATTACAACGTTATATACAGTCTACTTTTAAAAAATCATTCTATAAACAATTAAAAACGCATAATAGGTGCCTACAGCGTGCGTCCACGATTACTAATGAAAAAAAATCATGCCAACAACCAAAAATTATTTCCCAAGCGTGCCGTATTCTTTCCATTTTCTCCAAAGTAGTTAACATATTAGAAATCATCAAAATAACCAAGAAAATCCCTTCTACAGGATGAGTTCACGATTTCTATTGCAAAAAAAAAAAAGTCCCAAATTTCTCGATTCCACTTTCTTCATATTCTTATCTTCACCACAAAGTCTAAACTTTAGCAATCATGAAAAAAAAAAAAACGCTACAGAGTGTGTCCACGACTTCTAACGTAAAGGGGGGGGGTCTGTGGATCTTAAATTCATGATCCCATTTATAAAGCTACTCTATTTTCTCCAAATATGTAAAAACAATTATAAACCATGAACCCCCCCCAAATAACTGTACAGAATGTGTCCACGATTTCTAATGGGGGGGAAAAATCTTGACTGCGTCTCAGATTTTCCATCCCATTTTGAAACGCTACATACAGTCTTCATATTTTCACAAATAAGCCTAATATAAAATGCTCAAAAATCCTGAAAGACGCTAAAAACTTGTAGGCTATATAAAGTATATCCAGGGTTTCTAACGACAAAAAATATTAAGTGTTTCCCAAATATCTTTGTCCCATTACCCTATTCTCCCTATCTTTACAAATATACCAACGTTTTAGAAATCACGCATATTTGTATGGAGTGTGTCCACGATTTCTAATACATAAAATCCGGTTTTGTTCACAACTATTTTCTTCTATTGCACCAAAAAGCTATAACTTTCATATTTTCACAAAAAAGTCCACATATTAAAAATCATTTAAAAATCCACGAATTGTAAAGAAAAAAAAACTGTCAACATCAGGACTTCCCCGATCGATTTTACCTTATCTTCCTATTCTCTCTAAATATTTGAAAAAATTATAAATCACGAAAAAAAAAAATTCTATAGAGCCACTCTACGATTTCTAACTCAAAAACAAAAAAAAAAATCTGTCTACATCTGAAATTTCTCGATTGAATTTACTGAGTTTTCCTATTTTCTCCAAAAATTTCAAAATTTTATAAATCACGGAAAAAAACGCATGTATATATATATAACTACAGACCCATTCCACGAATTCTAACGCAAAAAAAAAAAAAATTCCCGTCTACATCAGAAGTTCCTCGATCGATTTTACCTAAACTTCCTATTCTCTCCAAGTATTTTAAACTTTTATAAATCACAAAAAAAAATACATATATCTATAGAGTCACTCTACAATTTGTAACGCAAGCCACTCTATAATTTGTAACGCAAAAAAAAAAAATCCTGTCTACATCATAGATTCCCCAATCGAATTTACCTAATCTTCCTATTCTTTCCAAATATTTCAAAATTCTAATCCTGTCTACATCACAAATTCCCCGATCGAATTTACCTATCTCCCTATTCTTTCCAAATATTTAAAAATTCTAATCCTGTCTACATCACAAATTCCCCGATCGAATTTACCTTTCTTCCTATTCTTTCCAAATATTTCAAAATTCTAATCCTGTCTACATCACAAATTCCCCAATCGAATTTACCTATCTTCCTATTCTCTCCAAATATTTCAAAATTCTAATGCTGTCTACATCACAAATTCCCCGATCGAATTTACCTATCTTCATTCCACCGCTGTGGTCCCGAGGTAGCGTGCTGCCTTGTAACGCAGCGGGCCCGGGTTCGATCCCCGGTCGGGGCAGTTTTTCTGGGTGAGGTTTTTATCGGGGTTTTTCGTCACCTGTAAGACAAATGTCAGGAAAACTTTAAGGCCCAAACGGTCCCCGAAATCATATGGCCATCATCATCATCCTTATCATTACCATCATCATTATCATCCTTCACCGGTGTGGAAAGCAACGGGAAGCTACCACACCTACAATTCCCTAGTAAAGCTGCAAGAATAGCATGAAAATGCTATGATTGCAGTGAAGGACCTGCCTTCGGGCAGAATTACTATGGATGGATATTCTCTCCAAATATTTCAAAATTCTAATCATGTCTACATCACAAATTCCCCAATCGAATTTATCTAATCTTCCTATTCTCTCCAAATATTTCAAAATTGTAATCCTGTCTACATCACAAATTCCCTGATCGAATTTACCTAATCTTCCTATTCTCTCCAAATATTTCAAAATTCTATAAATCACGAAAATGAACACACACACAGAGCCACTCCTTGATTTCTAACGCAAAAAAAAAAAATTCCTGTCCAACACAAATTTCTTGATCGAATTGACCTAATCTTCCTATTTTCTCCAAAAATTAATAAAATGATAAACCACGAAAAAAATACAGAGCCACTACACAATTTTTAAGAAAAAAAATCCGGTCTAGAACCCACATTTCCCGAACCCCGTTTCCAACACTTCCACTTTTACAAAAAATGAAGTAAAACATTTCTGCTTTGTTAAAACTGCAAAAATTCACTCTACGAGATACGTTCAAAAATACGTAAAAAATCCAACCTGCATAAAAAAATTCCCATCTCCGTTTCCCAATACTCTGGTCTTCGCATTTTTACCAAAAAATACGAAAAATTCATGTTCTTTCAAAACTACGAAAATTCAGTTCACACGCTCCGTTCAGGAATATCTACGGTACATTTATTAAAATCCGACCTACATCACTAATTTCCCGACCCCAGTTTTCCGAATGTCCTCGAATTTTCACCAAAAAGTAAACATTTTCAACTTATTTCATAAAATTGTAAAAAGACACTTTAGAAGGTGTGTCGGGAATTTTTATCTGCCTTAATAACGAATCATCCAAAACTGCCAAAGGGCATAAATTTAACTTCTATAAAATACTTCAATATTCATCAAAACAAAGCTAACAGACTTCAAATAATTCACTTTAAACATAAACACTGTTTATTTATTTAGCGGTATTTCTTTAACAAACTAACAAAGTTAAAAACATATTTCGGAATTTCATTCAATTTGCACAAACTGTAAAATATTTACACGAATAAGACATTTCATCACAAACTATCGGCTATGTAAACCTATTGGCCGCTTTCTAGCACATCCCGAAATAATGCATGTTGTTTCCTTTAAAACTATTTTTACATACTTTCAGCGAACCTATTAGGACACACAGAAATTAACCATGGCAAATATTTCAATACCTTGGTATATAATTATATAGGTATGATAACGCTCTAGCGGCCGCAATTTCTGTCTCTTTCTTAACCAAACTCGCCATATGTCAATCAAAAAATATATTCGTTAACCAACCAAATCGCACCGTTAGGAGTCGGAATTAACCTAAAACGGAAATTTAACATTCGTTCTAGTGCAACGTTCTATTTTTTTAAATAAAACTAAGTCTATGTCACTAAAATAAAGAATAAACAACGGTATTCTGAAGATGTCACCATTAGGAGATTTTTTCTAGCAACAAAACAACTTTAATAGGATTTAATTAACTATATATGTAACATAAACCAACAAATTCGGATTAGAAATTCGACTTGGTAAACAATTCTCTTAGTTTGATGACGGATTTTACGTTTACTAAACGTCATAAATAATTCATCACAAAACTTTGAATTTGTAAACACCAATAAATTTAAGAACAAACGTACTCATTACTTTCTCGATATTTCTAACATATTATTTATCGAAAATACAATTCCTTGTAACTTTTCCTCATACACAACACACACACACACACACACACACACACACACACACACACACAGACACCAACTATCTACATTACAAACACACAGAATATAATGAAAAGAGAATTTACGAAGCAGTAACAAAAATATTTTCATAATTCTATCACATAACCCCATGCCTCATTTTCCCCCTTTCCCCAACAGTAGGCCATGTAGTGTCTACAATAGCCGCAGTGCAAGTCAACAAAACCCACGTCACTTTCGACTGCATCACGTATTATTCCCCTTTCGTTTACCAGTTGAAAACAATATTCTATTAAATATCTAAATAAAGTGCAATAACGTGTTCCGAAAAATGTAAAATGTATAACATTAATGGTGAATGTAGTATTATTTTATCAGTATACAATATCACAATTCTTATTAATAGTCTAATGTAACTGAAGAGTTGAATGGAATATGGGCATAACTCATGTTATGCCCCTTTTCCGTTCATTGCATTTTTGGACTCGCCGTTTTGTAGTTGGTCAGCCTGAAAAGTTTCGTTTCGATATCTCGATTACAGCAGCTGATTGTATCAATTAAAATAAACAACAATGTTATGCATTTAGTTATATATCAATTGCTAATATCTCAAAACGTATATATTTTAATTGTGCCCATATTCCACCCAACTCCTCAATTATTGTGAATTCGGCTTCCCCGGACCACAAAGGGGTTCTCCAGTTTCAACATGGCGGAGCAAGCTACATGATCTGTTGTGAAACATTAGCGCAACGAAAGCGGTGATGGATGCTATCAACTCCATCGTTCCTAACATTTATAGCCCTACATAAATGTCTTATATGCCATAAGAATATAATAATTCTCATAACCTATGTATAATAAATATTTATCTATCTAGAATGGCGTAACAACACAATGTCGAGCCTTAGCCTCTCCTTTGTTAGGAGTTATTAGACCAAGTTGATTTTGTTGTGCTTATTCCCTACAGATGTCATGAATGGTATGCGATCAACCCAACGACACATCTAATAGGTAACTATGGTAATAGATGATGAAGGTCGGTAAATTTTGTTTAGATGCTTCTTAATTTTCAAACTACCTAACACCCGGCGTATAGTCCTACGCCTAAATAAATTAAAGATGTGTTTTTATCTTTAGAGTTAATAAGTAAAAAAAGAAAAATAGTTATAAATTTACATAGGCTTATCTTCATTATTTTTAGATACCCCGTACATCTGAAAATGAAATAGACCAAACATTGTGGATGCTAGAGTAAATTTTAAATTTCAGATTCCAGGTAAAACCCCACTTCTAATTATCGGATTTCGTTCATTATTGAATATTACCTAGCCCAGTTTACTTTTAATAGTATATAGGCCTACTGAGTTTCGTTGTGAAACATCGGAAATTGCGATCGCCACAGAGATTTTTAAATTACACTACTCAACATGATTTTTGTCTCATGAGTACCAATAGTTGTACTTAATGCAGTTTTTAGGCGTTTTCAAATATGTATTCGGAATTTCTCCATCACCCACAGTTTTTTTTATTTCAATTTCAATTAATTGATTTAGATAATTATTTTTTAATAAACGTTTTTTCGTTCATTTGTCCATTTTAAATAAAACCAAATGACCTAACTCAGGAGATTTTAGCTATGGAAAAGATATATCAAGACAAATGGAATCCTAATATGTTGGCCGATTATTGTTGGACCATCAAGAGGAATGCTCCACAGGCGAAATATAGCAAAAAATCGTCATTTATTACTTTCTAGGTGAGTCCGAATGTTCGAATATTGTGTAGTTACGAATGTAGAAAATATTAAAGTGTTTGAAATTATAAATTCCTGTTTCTCGGAAACCTCGCGTGATGGAGAAAAACCAGTATCATATTTGAATTCAGGAGAAAAAAAAATACTATCAGAATCACATATTTTTCTTTCTGAGAAAAAAAAGTTGCTTTTTTGTTGCTCAATGTTATCCTTTCAGATAAACTCCTACACCTAATGGATTTAGAACATAATATATAGACCCTACTGGCTAAATACTCGCGATATTTCAAAAGCTATATGTTGGCCCATATCAGTCGACCGACTACTTTTCAAGTTTTGCGAGCACAAACATATAATAATTCACACATCAAGATAAAAGTTAAATAACTATATATCAAATAAATATTCTATTCTATAGTGTTCTGCCCTTGGCCAAATCTTTCACTGCAATCATAGCAAGCCAGGCTTTACAGTTTTACTAGAGAATTATATGTGTGGTAGCTTCCCGTTGCTTTCCACATCGACGGATGATGATGATGATGATGACCAGATGCTATTCGGGGACCGTTTGAGCCTCAAAGCTTCCTGACATTTGTCCTACAGGTGAGGAAAAATCCCGAAAAAATCTCACCCACGAAGTTTGCCTCGACCGGGAATCGAACCCGGGCCCGTTGCCTGGCAAGGCGGTACGCTACCTCGAGATCACCTCGGTCTCGACAAAATAATTATAATTAACCACAATTTTGTATAGCTAACTCACTCACTACACTATCGAACCCGTAAGTTCATGGCCGCGCGGACATAAGCTCTTCATACACCCCTGTCTTGAGCTACTGTTTTCCAACCATTTCCTGTACGATCTACTTCCCTGAAATCATGGTTAATGCTATTCTCCCCCACCCATTCTTGCTCTATCATAATCTTGCATGAGAGGACCAAATGGTTAGGCCTACATGTAAAAATGAGACAAAAGTCATAAAAATAACAACAAACGTTTTAAAAACATAAAAAGACTTTCATAATAGTTTCATGTAAATAGTTGTACAGCTGGTCGGTGTGGGAGACATAGCGATACGTCTTCATTATTTCGTTGCGGAGACTATAGTCTTCATGCTCCCCTCTGATCCTTACGTTACAAGGCTTCAAACCCGTACTGGATCCATGACTTTTACAGCACGTAAAGTGCATATTTTATGGGTTTCTTTGAAAGGAAAAAACAAAGCCGTCGATCCAGTCTCGTATATTTGCGGAGCGTCTAACATTTGTGCGCTCTTTCACGCCTACGTTTCATTTGTCTAGTGACCTGAGAGGTTAAAACAATCATTACGTAAAATATCGACTTCCTCTCTCCTATCCACAATATTATATTTTATTCTATGGAAATCTCACGATATCCACTTAGAATCAAGGTCTTTCACTGCAATCACAGCATTTTTCATGCTATGTTTTGCAGTTTTACTAGGGAATTATAGGTGTGGAAGCTTACCGTTGCTTTCCACAATTATCCAATTAAATGAGTCAAACTAATGACTTTTTCTCGTCAAAAGATTTTCGAAAAAATATTTCATATACAGAGTGAGGCATAAGTCAGTTAACCACTGTACGTGGTTGCAAGAGAGGAAACAAATTCGGATTAGTTGAAACTGGCGTCTGAATACGGAACCTTCAGAATATAATTTCAAACATTACCTAATAATACAATGGAGGTCACTTCCAACAATTTCAGTAGTTGTGTTTTGTATAGATATTGTAAGCCATAGAAAATAATATATTTGCATTTTCGTTAACTGACTTATGTTGCACCTGTATATGCATCGGTCCTACCTAGGGGACACTACAAACGACCATGTCTTATGTCCGTTAAGTCTGTAATAACTGCTTTTTTAAAAGCACATCTCGGTAGGTCCTATATACCAATTAAATTAAAAATGTAAGATCGAATTCGTTCGCCAGGAAAATCGGATGATTAGAAAAACGAAAATTTAAAAATTCCTCTACCCAGTAACAATATTATTATTATTATTATCATTATCATTATTATTATCATTATTATTATTATCATTATTATTATTATCATTATTATTATTATATCATTATTATTATTATCATCATTATTATCATCATTATATCATCATCATCCACCGCTGTGGTCTCGAGGTAGCGTGCTGCCTTGCCACGCAGCGGGCCCGGGTTCGATCCCCGGTCGGGGCAGTTTTTCTGGGTGAGGTTTTTATCGGGGTTTTTCCTCACCTGTAAGACAAATGTCAGGAAAACTTTAAGGCCCAAACGGTCCCCGAAATCATATGGCCAGCATCATCATCATCCTTTCACCGGTGTGGAAAGCAACGGGAAGCTACCACACCTATAATTACCTAGTAAAGCTGCAAGCATAGCATGAAAATGCTATGATTGCAGTGAAGGACCTGCCTTAGGGCAGAATTACTATGGATGGATGGATTATTATTATTATTTTCGTAACGAAACTCAGTATATGTTACTAAAATAAAACGAAAAATACATTCTATAAAAATCAGCGAATTTGAAGTGAAGTTCACCTGAAACCCGAACATTAAAAAAATCGCTCTATAGAGGTTTTCACGTCTACAAAATAGCATACTAATTTAGTCGCATTTGTTTAAATTAATATAATTTAATTCACAAAACAAACATATATTCCGTTAACCACCAAAATCGGACCATATTACGGTCTTTTGGTATTGAAACATTCGTACTAAAATTTATAAATGATCCCACTATGGTTCAAATATGGCCCTTCAGTGTAGTAGGAGATTAACTTAAGGCTCCCACTTTCCTAGACAATCAGCATCACATTCCAGCCCGGTGGTCAGCCTTCGTGACGGCCGTCTTTATCCCCAAAACATATCCGGTGCTGATTTCAGTAAGAGGCTGCGTCTACCCTAAGATCATGATGTTTAAAAAAAAGGTTAAACTAGTATAAAATTCCCGACTCCCACCTAGAGATGAACTTGTGACCCTCCGACTTGTAGCGCATTGATACTTTTCTACTACACCGTGTATTTACATTCTCCCTCTCTTCAGTTTCAGAAATAACGTAGCTTCTAACTTGTTTTCATCTCTTCAGTTGGTAATTAATTACCGGCTGTGGAAATGTATGCGATTGACTCTCATGCATAAAGGGGGCATCCCAAATTATTACAAAACCTATTTTCACTGACTATCACGGCTGTGGTCTCGAGGTAGCATGTTGCCCAATCACGCAGCAGGCCCAGGTTCGATTCCCAGACGAGACAGGTTCCTGGGCGAGGTTTTTTTTTTCGGGGGTTTTCCTCAGCTGTAAGACAAATGTCAGGAAGTTTAGGGCCCAATGGTCCCCGAAAATCATCCGGCCATCATCAACATCCTTCACCGGTGTGGAAAGCAACGGGAAGCTACCACACTTATAATTCCCTAGTAAAGCTGGAAAACATGGCATGAAAATGCTATGATAGTAGTGAAAGATCTACCCTCGAACAGAACACTATCGAATAGAATCCCTTAGTGAAATAGTTATTTTATTACTCGAAAATTTATTTTAAAAATACCGGAAGATCCTTTAATCGCGTACAAATCTAGAAATACCGGTACACACTTTCAGTTGAGACATGGGGGCGAATGATCAATAATACTACACAATGGCATTACGTATGCTGTACCATAAAATAAGTCTTATTACAAAACTCACAACAATTACATTGTATTGTCGTTAATAAAGAGGTGTCAAACTTTTGTTACGTTCTGTAAAGTACCTCATCTGCTCCTTATGACAGTTTACACGTGGCCTAGTATATTTTCTATTTCAATCCCTTCAAACTTATGTAATTATTTACACATTTTCATAAATTCTCTTTTCATAACTAAATCTACAAACACACACAAACACACACTCACTGCTGAAAGATCATGAGTTAGGAAAAATGTTGCCCAGTTCAACAATATTAAATTTAACTCTGTGAGATGCAATTCCAACATATTATTTACTCGTTTTACAATATTAAACTTATTATTATATTATTATTATTATTATTATTATTATTATTATTATTATATCCATTACAAATTGTTATTAATACAACAGAGGATTATTAATCTAATTTTGAAAATAAAAGTTATTTTAGGTTATTGTTTTATTATTTTATCATCAAATTATCTATCCTTATACCGTTTTTCTGAGGCTTGAAAGTAATGCAGTTTTCAATAAGATAAGTTACTACCTTATCGTTATGTAGTCAAGTAGTGGAGCGGCCACTTTTTGCCTCCGGACTTGTATAAACCCAAAGAACATCTAAGACCAGAAAGACCTCATAAAATACTCCTAGATGGGGCCGAAACAGGTCCACAAAGACCCAATTCGTGACGGATGATGATTGTATTTTATCATTATCATTATTAACCAATTCTTATTAATGTTAGCCATAAAATTTCATTCGTAAAAGTTTAATTTTTTACTTGATCTACAGACATTTTCTTCTTACTCATATAGTACATTAATTCCATTATCATGACCCATATTTGTAAATAACACTGTATGTATAATTTTACTGTAATAAAGTCCTACTACTATTACTATTTTTTTTCATATTATGGCTTGCTTTTAATTTCCCAATTAATTAATTGTTCGTTGGAGTAGCTACTAACACCTCACACTATTCAACCAAGTGGTTAACGGTCACCCGGGCATCTGTCTCAAACCATGGTTAACATTATTCTCCCATCCACTTCGTTATACACACCCTCTGGTTTTCCTACAAGAAGCTTCCGTCCCCTCTTTCATTCCCTATTTATGCCACATGTCCTGTCTCTCGCAGCCTACAAAATTTAACTGTTAGTATTATATCTGGTTTCCTATAAACGTAATGAGGCTCACTGTTAACTACTCTTCTCCATTCACCTGTCTGTTCGTCTCTCTTTGATCCAAAAATTTTCCTAACAATTTTATTCTCAAATAGCTCGTAGTCTTTTCTCCTCCCTTAATTAAGAGTTTGTTTCGCATCCATATAACTATACAAATCGCTAGATTCTATAATCTCCAACATATGAAAATCACAAAAAATAAAAAAAATTAATATCCTATACCTCAATAAAAAACTTAAAAACATATGAATACTCTTTATCTTGAAAAAAAAATCTTTCTATTTATGTAAGACATATTATATTTCTTCAGCAGTAACTATCACATTTTGTGTTGTAAGATATGTTCATAGCTTTTGATACTCAAAACATGTGTGACTGACTCTCTGTTGAAGCATAAACAAATTGCATCTCACATAATCAACAGTTTATATGCATCATTTTTCCTTATCATTCAGTCACTCTCAGCAAGTGAAACCTCTTTTGTGACAAACTCTGGCTTATTTTTCTCAACACTTCCTAAAGTCAAGGAGGTGAAAGCTGTTTCATACCCCTAACTAACTCCTTTCACAAAACTGTTTTTGACCCTAAACTATATAACAATTATGAAATCGCCCCCATGCCACACTTTAACATGTGTATTAAAATGTTTGTTTGTTCAAGAAAAAATCTAGTTACTTATTAATAAATTTAGTATTATAGATAAATAATTCATCAATATTTTATTCTATCTCACATTTGTATGTTCAACAATATATCCCTCTAATACTATAGAGATTTCAAACCTACAACATAGGCCTATATCTATTTATCCTATTTCCTTAAAGTTATTTTCAACATATGCTCTTGATGTGATTAAAATGTATAATTTCCCCATTAACTTAAACAACATATTTACAAATTGTAGCCCTGGATTTTAACAACAAAAGATATGTCTATTGTTGGGCTATTCCCAGGCTCTTTTGTATCCTTTGAACGCTTCTCATTTCTTCAATGTCCTAACATTATTACTTTATCTGACGTCTTCTAGAACGTCTAACAAATTATCTACTACACTACCTCTTTCTCCGAATTTAATCTCATCTGATTTCATTCACCTACAATATTAAACCTAAGTAGTTGTTGAGTGTCTAATATTTCCCCAATTTTAAATTTATTTCTTCATTATTTTTCCTAGACATTCTTCACTGAACTAAACACACATTAACTATCCAGACATTGAACTGAAAGTATATATACGTACTTATACGTAAATAATAACTTTTTAATGTGTGTGGTTATTAAGCCTGTATAATAACTGCATAACTTGTTCATTCAAATACAAAAATCAATCTCATTATTACACTTAATATCCCATTTCTAATTACGGGAAACGCGACAATATTTAACAAAAATATAATTTAATATTGTGGAATGCAGGCTTTCACGGCCGGTAATCATAATGTAAAAAGATTCCGGGCTATGTGGCCGTGGTCTATAACTGGTATTTCTTCCAGACGTTTCTCCCTCAACTGCGGAAGCCATCTTCAGTGATGAGTGCTTCTAAGTGGTGTTCCCTAGTCGTAGACTCTACTGTGAATGAGTCGAGTCCACGACAAAGTAACATAACACCACCTAGAAGCACTCGCCACTGAAGATGCCCTCCGCAGTTGAAGGAGAAACGTCTGCAAGAAATACTACGGCCACATAGCCCGGAATATTTTAACATTATAATTTAATATTATTTCCCTTTCATTAAAAAAAAATTACGACCTTAAAATATACAGTTAAAAAAGTTTCCTTAAAATATTTACATATCACAAAAAATATTTCTAATATAATTCCAATTTTTGCCTACTGATTGCAATAATTTTGAATGCGTCATACCTCTTCAACAAATTAAATCCAATTATTTACAATAACAAAAATAGCTTAATCCCCCCATAATTTCTAAAGTATCTTCCCACAAATCAACATATAAATGTTGATGACAAATTTGATTTTAAAAACTAACAAATTTCCCTATTTCATTATACCAACCTACATATATAACATCTACTCATTTCCAAAATTGAACACCCCTGTAGATTTCCTCAAATACTGCTATAATTTTTACTAAACGAATTTTGTAAAACACATTTATTACTATATCCAACCCATCAAATACAACTCCGTAATCACTAATTTCCTTTCAAACAAAAATTCCTTTCCAATTTATAAATATTAAATTCACACCTCTCACTTCAATGTCTTGTACTTTCACAGCTTTCCCTCCGGTACCTATTCATTACCTTACAAATAAAGACCTCGCTTATTCATTTCAATTCAGAGGACTCTATTTATAATTATCATTTCACATAATCAGCAAAAATAATATAATTTTTACTTTTTTTCTTTTTTGCCAGGTTTGCACAAAAAAAAATTCCACACACCCTTCACCATCTGCAGAACGCTTTTCAGGAAGACTGGGAACAAGGGATGCCCATCAGGCACTAGCTACTGACTAGCTACAAAATTCAGTGCCACACGTGCTCCTGCATCGAACTTGATGGAACAAATCACATCATCAAGTTGACATCAGCAACGTGTGCCACCGCCACACTGGATGTCTGTCTGTCTACTCTACACTACTTAGTCAACTCACTACTTGTTAGTCAACTTAACCTAAGTAAATAGTAATGAAGCCCTGTTAAGTTGTTTCTGAACCAACATTCCATATACCTCTTTCATCATTTGTAAAAATGTTTGCTTTCTTCCGCTTTCTAATCAATTTTGATTTCTATTTGAATTAAGACTAACCATTCCGATGTCAATTAAATTATAATACTTTCCAATAATGGAGTAATTTTTCTTTTGGAAATAATCAGAATAACAAAACATAGCTACTTCCTCCAAAAACCAAATGTCAAATTCTTTTAATTGCGATCTAAAATTTTAAATCAACAATAAAAATTCTATGAACACATGACAGTCGTAAAATCTTCCATTGTTTCTGATAACAGAAAAGTTAGCACTAATTCATTTTTTATCTTAATATATATTTTAATCTATCACTTTTATTTTCAAATAATATAGATTACATAATAACTTTTATTTCTATAAATTTTGAAAATATGGAATTATGTAAAACTCTTAAATTTACAAATGCAATCAAATTTTGAAAAAAAAAATCAGAAGTAATTATAATTTTACATTTCTGCACTTTCACGATATTTAATTAAAAAAATACATCAATATTAAAATAAATTCTTCGTTGTACAGGAATGTTCTTTCAGAAACCTTAAAACTAACTTATATCCTAAAACTTATGATACTTTGTGGGACAACACTTTTCAAAGATTTTAGTGAAAAATGCTGGGCCTAAAGGGATAACAAAATTTTATATTGACACATTTAGTTTCAGGGTTCGATCCACTAACCATTAATAAAAAAATTGTGCGACAGTCTCGCGCCGTAACCAAGCGGTTTAAGGCATAATGCCTTGGCGCAGATATCTGAGACATCCACTACTTCAAGGTCCCATAGCGGAAGTCATTTTGTTATGGAATTCGGCCAGTGTGGGACCGGTGCTCACCAGCATCATCACAATTCTGATAGCTACAATAACTAACTGCTTCAGGTTGAGAAAACAATTTACTTATAATGACTGAGGGACCCGAAATGCTGACCACATGTAATGCCTATACGGGCTCTGTGGATGTGACACCAGCACCTAGTTGGTAGGGCAAGAAACTTCTAGATCTGTTGTGCCAAGGGGGGAAAAAAAGGAAGTGGGGAAAAAATTATCGGCTACCACATAAGGATATTCACCATATGTAATTTCAGTGCCAACATATATGAACATTTACATAATCTACTTTAGCATTAATTGCCACAAATATTGCCTTTTCGATTTCTGTAAGCTACCTCAGGAACTGCTCTATAGTTTTATCAAAGTGACTTCACAACTTGAGTCATTTATGTTAACCACATTGTAGGCATCACCCTGCAATTTAACTAACAATGGACATCTATCCTATCTTCTAGTAAAGGTAAAGTGACCACACTACAGGCTTTAGGAGGCCCTTGGAGTAGGAGGAGGTTAAGGTTCCCATTTTCCTAGACAACCAACACTCAACCGTGTTCTCAGCCCTACATAACGGCCGCATTTACCATCACAACAAGTGTCAGGTACTCATTTCGATTAGAGACCGAGTCGACACCAGGGCCATAGTGTCGCCAGAAGGTTTGGGTCAGTTTAAAAATACTGACCCCACCGGGAATCGAACCCTCGACCTTCCGACTTCTTCAACCAACTACCTACGGACTGCCCCAGTGTTGGAGGGAGAAGGTAAATAAATTGGAACATTCAAGGATATTTCCTATTATTTCACTTAACGACGCTCTTCAAAAACTATTCAGTTATGAGCGTGAATAGGCCAATAAATTTGGCCCAAAGACTTCTTCCAGACATCACGTCCTTTCATTTGCCGTAAATCTACTACACGGGTTCACAATGACTCCAGTTTCCTTCTGTAGGAAACATTACTCTGGATTTTTACACCATGAAAAATCCATCGACGCCAGCCGGGTTTCAAACCAGGCACTTCAGTAACAGTGGCGAACAAAGTAACCACTAAGTCACCGGGACCCAATATTATAGTCTTCCAATCTATTAGTAACAATAATTACAGCAACTACACGTTTCAGAAAAATAAGACTTTAATTGACAACATAAGGCTAGCCACCTTATCTCAATAAATGGTATTCAGTAACTGTTATGCAGTTCTATTCTGATAACATGTTACTCCAATGCTATATTTTCTTCAAAGGGATTCTGGGCTAGTTTATGTCAAGAAAATCAATATTGGGCCTAAAAATAATTTATAAATTAATTCTTCACCTAAACTTAGAAGGAAAAGTAACATCCATTTAAACAAAATTTCCTTAAAACTAACTTAACTTAATTAAATTTTAAAAAATGACAACAAATTGAATTTTTTGGATACTCGATCATCAGATTCATAAGACATTCTGGGCTTACTTTTAAAACATATAAAATATATTAATAATAAACATAATTATGTTTATTTTAATATACATGATCTGTTATTGTCGATAATTTATACATACATTAACGTTATAATCCCTAACATCAAACACAAATTTAAAAAATCTTAATTTTTTTTCAATAACAAAGCTATCATTATAAGACTGAATAAAAACGTATAAAAAAAAGACAATTGCAATTTCAAGTTACGTCACATCACGTGACTGACAAATATGCATTATTTATTGTTATCATCAACATAATAATATTCTTCTTTTAACTAAGGAAAATATAGTTATATTAATGACAACAATAAGTAATTTAGAATTGCCACTCATATTACGTAACTTGAAATTGCAGTCGTTTTATTGTTATACATTTTTATTCAGTCTTCATAATGACAGCTTCGTAATTGAAAAAGTTTAAGATTTTAACATTTTTGTTTGGTTTGAGATTATAATGATAATATATGTATCAATCATTTTTTGTTATTTTTATTAGTAATAGTAGCAAGCAGTATTACTTGCATTACCGTTTTATCACACTTCAAACGCCCATCATTCTTGCCTTCCAACACAAATCTGACTACATCGTATCCAATAGCTTAACTAGATTTTCTTATCAGGGCTTCATTTATATAAAAAATTTCACTCACCAACTCCATATTATCTTCTTTTCTTGAATTACAAAACAATATTTCATTGACATCTCTCTTCTTCTTACTCAGTTAATCTTATTTCTTTTTTAATGTTTTAAAATGCTTCAGGAAACGAGCCATTCTTTCAATCATCTCAGTCGAATTTGGTTTTCCTTCCAGAGCCCCTGTATTTCTTTTTATTCTCAGTATAGGCAACTCTTCTTCTTCATCATCATCCATGCAAGTATTAGTCCATGTGGCTTGTTACGGTCTCAACATCCACATCCTCCACCTGACTTTCGGCATCAGACAACCAGACTCTTCTGACTTCCCCTCTTGTGACTTCTTCCTCCAACGCCGGAAGGTCTCGCTGCTCCAGCGGTGGAAGATCTTGAAGGGATCAATGGGAGGACAAACTATCCTTCAATTAGCTATTTAAATATATAGGCCTACCTATAAGCTATCTCTAACAAATACCTCATAGACAAACTATTTTTATTTTAATCTCAAATTTTGTGGTTAAAATCCACAATATTCGGTAATATCTACAGTTTCAACTGGTCCCGCGCCGTAGCCAGTGGATAAGGCAAGATGCCTTGGTGCAGATCTACGGACTTGTGCTGGTTCGAGTCCCCATAGGGAAGACATTTTCTCACGGAATTGTCCCCAGTATGGGACCGAAACCCACCCAACATCGTGAGGCATTGGGTAGCTACAATAAGTAGCGGCTCCAGGTAGAGAGAACCAGCTTTAACGGCTGGGGAACCCGACATACTAACCACATGTCACCCCTAAACTGTTGATGATCGTCTACCCCTGTTATTAAACATGTGGATGTGAGGCCAATAGCCGGCTGGTAGGCCTGTGGGTGAATGGCAGTTTCAACTGATCATATTTGAATCCTCTGCAAAATAAGTTTCCACTTTGCAGCAAAATCTTGTGCAGTTCTCCTAAACGTCATTTTAAGACTTCCTTCCTATCATTATCAATCCTTCAAAAATGTATTTTACAACCCTCACATTTTTATAGATTTATTTTGTCCTGACATTCCTCAACTTATTAACACATGTGGATGTGAGGCTAGCAACCGACCAATTATCTTCTACTCCTGTCACCCAGACTTTATTTTATGAAATTAATACATCTAACTACCTTTCTAAATGTATTTATCTATTTACCTGCCTCTCTAAATATGTATGTTTCAATCTGTTTTCTCTCATTTATCTGCTATCTATGTGCGTATCTTTCTATCAACTTCATCTACCAAGAAAATAATTTAACTATTATTAGAAGAATATAACCTCATAACTGCACAATGCACTAAGATTGTTCCTTCACTAAAATAAAAAGTAAATAAATAAACAATTGGAACATACCCTAACAGTAAAACACTAAGCAATTGTCAGTGTAATTCTGTAATAAAAAATATCTATGTTTGATGTTTATTTTCGTTATAATTGATCCTACTTATTAATTATCCTACTTATCAAGGACCTGAATTTTTTAAGCATTATAAATTAAACACTATTAAACAAATAAAGGCCAATACTATTGAATATAAACATAATTGGATATTTTTCTAAAAATAATAATAAATTTCCATAAATAAATATAAATTTTCTTCAAATATCCTAAACATAAAATAAAATAAATGTATTTTTTTCAGTTATATATTACCTAATTTTACGAAAAAAATCTACAAACATTTAGTCCACGTCAGCAAAATCTGGGTTTTATTTTCAAATTCAGAAAATTAAAAACAGGCTACATCAAACGCCATCTATCCGTTTGCAGCGAAATCAGAAGCACGAAGAAAGTGTTTTTATTGCTAGCATGAAAGTTCCTGTAAACTTTTCTAATTAGAAAGCTATGAGGAACTTTCAAGTACTTATCCATACAAAGAAAAGTAGAAACTTCTCCAGAATATAACGACATCTATAGGTTGTAAAAAATTCAGGCCCCTATTCCTATAAACTGAGGTTAAGGGAGGGTCCGATGAGCTGATGAATCTGAAATTCTATAGAAACTACAGACACCCAGTGTGGTATAAAAATTAAAATGCACACTCACCAGTAGGAGGTAGCGCTCCACACATTTGCACCACCTGAAACAACACAAACACCACTTTAAGCATAACTTCAATATTAACAAAATTTAACATGTACTACATAATCATGCAGATTGAAATCGCACGCGCGTGAAATAAAAAGCTGACAATATGTGTTTTGCATCAATTGGTTCATCTATGGTATATTAACCCATTCGCCTCAAAAGACGAGGTAGACTCGCCAACAGTTAAATGGCCTTCAACTCGGAATACGAGGTATGTTCACATATCTCTGCTGTTATATATTTTGCAATATTTTGTACATCCCTAGACAGGGTAATCTTTTGTTAACATTTATGAATAACAGAGAAATGTGTTTTTGACTTCGCTCTTATTGTGATCTCAAGTACCGTTACCTTTTGTTTGTTTTGAATGTCTGAAAATAGACAATATAATTTATGGTAAATGTCCACCGCTGTGGTCTGGAGGTAGCGTGCGGCCTTGTCACGCAGCGGGTCCGGGTTCGATCCCCGGTCGGGACAGTTTTTCTGGGTGATGTTTTTATCGGGGTTTTTCTCACCTGTAAGACAAATGTCACTAAAACTTTAAGGCCCAAACAGTCCCCGATATCATATGGTCATCGTCATTCATATTCATCTTAGATTAAGCTTAGGATTAGGTACTCTCCTGGCGCACCATTATCATCATCACCACCCATCATATCATGGGGGCAACGTAACCCCGCCTTCCAGGCGCCCCAACCTCAGAAGTGGTTTACAAGTACGCCATGCCAGGAGAGAAACCAGGAATGTTGAAAGACAACCTGGGGCATTTGTAAAAAAATAAATAATTTACGGTAAATTAAATCCAATTTCTGGGGAAATGTATTGAGCATTTAAAGCTGAAGCCAATTGGTTAAGAAATCTTGAATAGAATTTCCTTCGCTAACAGATGTCATTATGACCTCAAAATAGTTATTTCTGTGTTTAGTAATGGAAGTGATAATGGAAATGACAGTTAATGACAAATGAGGGAAATTTTGAGAAGTGGCTGAATTCATATACATAGGAACAATAATCACAAATACGAGAGTGAGATGCAGAAAGAAATTAAACATAGGCTCAATTCTGGAAATGCATGCTATTATGTATTACAGGGACTTTTGTCGTCCCAATTCCTTTCAAAATATGATAAACTGAAAATATATAAAACTGTTATTCTACCAGTTGTATTATATGGATGTGAAACATGAACTCTTACTTTAAGAGAGGAAACAAGATTACGAGTATTTAAGAATGAAGTTCTTAGGAAAATGTTTAGGCCAAAGAGAGATGAACAGACAGGTGAATGGAGAAGACTACATTACAGTGAACTACATGGTCTTTATAGGAAGCAAGATATAAGAACAATTAAGTCTCGTAGACTGCGATGGGCAGGACATGTGGCACGAATTGACAATGAAAGACGTGCATGGCAACTTCTTGTAGGAAAACCAGAGGGAAAAAACGCCCAATTTGTAGACCAGAATGAAGTGGGAGAATAAAATTAACTATGATTTGAAGGAAGTAGATTATACAGGGTATGATTGGAAATCATCTCAGGATAGGGATGTATGGAGAGCTTATGTCCGGGCGGACATGAACCTACGGATTCGATAGTGCCAGTGAGTGAGTTTGTAGTGGAAGTGACAGTTCCGTTGACGAGTGAGACGTTTACTGCCAAGACAGGAATTTTCGAGACGAGGACGCGAAGCACTTCCACTACAAGTTACATACATTACTTTTTAGTTGACCTGTGTGGAAAATTAATGTGAACATACCTTTTAATACGAAAATAAATAGTAGTTTATCGAGTTTATTTTGCGAGTATTGTTCATCGTCAACTATACTAGAGCAGTTAGTACTACGACTAATGTTGGCTGTGGTATTGTTGCTTGGTGACGTCATGATTTCGTCTTTAGTTGTGTATATAAGACTATTTAACTCATGCCCCAAATGGGAGTCAATAACCAATCACATTTCAATGATTTCTGTTTTACAATCAATCAGAGTCGTGTTTCACGAAATATTTATGTGTTATATTTACCATATTAAAGAAAGCTCCTCCTTTTTAATATTCTGAACAGGTCTGACCATTATTTTGCAGTGACTGAGCCCATAATAAATACGGCTACCAGATTGTATATATAGTGCATAGATGTCAACACATAGCGCTTGCAGGAGTTAATAGTCTATAAAAACATTTGTAGCAATTTGTTGTACCACCATAAAACGAAACCACTGTTTGCACTTTCTTACATGTATTTTTTTCCCAGGTAATAATTCAGAAAAATATGATTGTCATATTTACATCATACGACATCAGAAATGAATTAATATACAATTTGATGTGTTTCATTTTTTCTCCACTAGAGAGCATTCTTACAATATTTGCGTTCCTTTGGCAATAAATAGTATGATCTGGTTGCAGTGATAAACAAAAGAAGCAGATTAAGCGTACCTATCGTTTCTCATTTGTTTTCAAACATCGCCGTTTATATTAAATATATAAATATTTTAAATTAACTATAGTTAAATAATGATTTGTGAGTAAACAGCTTAATTTTATTCGTTAAATAGTCCTAACAAATGCCACTTTTGATTTCCAAATTCTCTAGATAAATTCACTCCTCACTTCGTGAGTCGTGAATTTATCGATAATTTGGAAATCACTCGTGGCATTACTTATGATTATATCGCTATGACTAGATATTCGTACTGCAAACATTCATATCTGCTATACGCATACAGGAAATTCCAATTTTATAGACAATAATTAAAACAAAAAACAACTGTTTAATGAAGGTCAATTAATATAGTATATTACGATGCGTGGTTGGAAAGTGGTTTTATACAAGCGAGGAAAATGTTCAAAAACTGAGCGATAGCGACGTCAATAACTTCCGAGATTCTGTAAAACACTTCACAAACGTGCGTTGTACATTATTTTTTGCGCGATGGTGTTTTCAAAATATATATAGTAAAATATTAAAATATAATAACATATTTATTGGAAATATTTGCGTTCATTATAAACAATTAACTAACATTAATAGTGTGTGGCAATGTTTATTAGTTGAAACAACATGAGGCCGTGAGACCAATTTAGTTATAAAATGGCAGCAAGTACGTGTTTATTGTTTTATATTGTTTCAAATAAAGTTCAGTTCATTTAAAATGCAGTGATCTGTTTCGTATAATGTACATTAACATTACCTTTTGGATATTTTTTTATATGCATTGTATGTAGTAGGCTATACATAGAGGGCAGTGGTTTTACTTCCCACACGCGTGTTTGTAAATATGTAATATTACAGTATAGTTATTTAGGTTGGCAACCCTGAAATGTAAGAAGTTGAACTTTCAATCATGGTCGCCATTGCTGTAAGTACGACAAAACGCACTATCGCGCTAAAACCACGTTAAAATCACATTTGGTGAACTTAAAAACTACATTGACCTTGTATAAATCTCTATTAAGGTCTGTCCTAACACACGGCAGTGGGATCGAAAATAGCAAGAAAGTGTGGAGAAAATTAAGGAGGATCTATTTGAAAATACAATAGGAAGTAACATTATGAGGTTTTACTTAATAAGTTTGGTCTGTTTTAATTCTTACCTCGCATATTTGTTTCTGTTAGACATGTTATTCTCATCTTCAGTATCCGAGACAAACATATCTTGAAACATATGTCTATCAGAAACAACGATATGAGGTAAGAATTAAACAGACCAAACTTATTAAGGAGGAGCTGTAACCTACTTGAAAATTGACCAACAAAATATTTTCGTTGATAGTACGGGAAAACATTCACTGTGTTTACCAAGAGACCTAAAACAAGTTTGGGAAAAATAATCTTACAGGCCTATAGTCTACATAATCAAGGGTTTAAAGAGAGATCAGGGCTTGCATGGTTTAGGGTGCGAGCATTAAATTTCTAAAAATTACCGACGATAACGGTATGCGAACATGTCCAATGTGCGGGTGCTTTCAAGATGAAATACATATATATGAGGAAAATGTAACGATTTAGAATATTGGAGGCATCAACTGTTACCGTAAAGATTTCTAAATTAAAATCTTAATAGATTGCCATGCTACGAGTCATTGGTAAACGCAGAAAAATGGACAAACGTGGGTAAATTTCTGGACGAAAAGTTGAAAATATGAAAAACACTCATTCGTGAATAAATAAATAAGTAAGCAAATTGTAATATCATTAACATTACTTAATTAATGTGTAATGTAATTGTAATCTATTGTAATGTTTTTTTATTTTATATTATTACTGGACATGCGGACTGTCAACAGCACGTACGGCTCGCTGCACATGCGACCCATATTTGTAGATAGCCTTCTGATTCACATAGAAAAATAAATAAATCACAATTTTATTGACTAACAGATGCTATTGTGCTTTCAAAAACACATTAAAATCACATTTGGTGAATTAAAATAATAATTTGACCTTGTATAAGCTTACATATGGCAGTGAGTGTTGAATAATAACTCAGGTTTTTGAAAGGAAAGTCCTCAGGATGATATTTGGACCAGTGAATTGCACTCACAGACTCTAATGTTGTTAAGTTTATAAAGATAGATACCTTACGTTGGGTTGACCATTATATCAGAGTGACAGAGGAGAATCCTATTAGAAAACACGCACTACTGAAGTAGAAGAGTAGGTAGACTAAAGTTGAGATGGTCAGTTGGAACGGAAGATGTTATGAAGCTTGGTGTAAGAAGATGGAGAGGGAAAGTGTTGGACAAGGATGAATGGAAGATCTTGTCAACGGCGAGAGCTCAAAATAATGGCAATAGGATGAAGTGCGCACAAATGTGCATTACATTTGGTCTCTGCTGTATGCTAGTAACGATTTTGTTCGCTTTAAAGACATTAAAATGGTATCTTGCACACGGTCTATCACAGAGCTTACACACGCAGTCCATTGACGGATCATGATAGTTTGAAATTCTGCAGTTTGTGGTGATACCCATGCACTGCAAGTCTTATTACTGCACTGTGTATTTTGTTGTTTGGTTCAATCCAGTCTCGATTAATCATTGCATATATTGCGTAAAATCTTTCGCTATTTCTTTTATCTTCTTTTGTCTTATCTCCTTCAATCTAGTTTTCTGTTTAGTAGCTGGTAGCAGGAACTTTGTACGTAGATCTTCCACGAGAAAAGTTTCCCGTGCTAACTCGTATGCAAGTCCAGATGGAGCAAATTTGGAGATCCCCATTGCTGCTTTAAGGAATCTTGCTTTCACTTTCTCTAAGGTGTTAAAGTCTCCGTAGCTGAGGTCAGTCCATGTGATTTCTATTCCATATGTTAAGATGGGAAGTATTTTGGCCTCAAAAAGTTTCATGGCTGTTGCAAGTGACAGCTGTGTGATGTTTTCTGTCATATGGCAACTATAGCAGCTGCCGCTGTCTCTTTCGTACGAATTCTGAATGATTCGGCTGTTGTTTGGAATGTTACTCCTAGATATTTGAAGGCGTTTGTGATTTGCAACAGGCTGCCCTAGAGTTGTATGTGGTCGCTGTCTACCAGTCGACCACCCTTTCTGAATACCATCTGTACCGTTTTTGATAGGTTTATATAGAAGCCATTTTTTCTGCCCACAATGCGAGATTGTGTATTGTTTCTTGCAGATCTTCCTTATCTGCCGCTCGGAGTACCATATCGTGCGCGTACATATATTTTTTTATTGATGGTCGGCATATCTGGATTATATCTGCTGCATCACATTGAAGAGGAAAGGGCTTAAAGGATCCCCTTGAAGGACTCCTCTGGTTTGAATGACTTTCTTTGATTTCTGAACTGTATCGTCTATCTTGAAGATACCTTGAGCTATTATGTTATGGATAAGTGTTAGGGTGTGCTCGTCCAGTTCATTCATGGTTCTTAATTTGGAGATCAGTAGTTTCCTGTCTACGTTGTCAAAAGCTTTGCAGTAGTTTACGAATACAGCATAGAACTTCTGCTTCGGTCTACTCAGTGCTTCATGTATGTCTTTAAGTAGGCTATCTACTACTTGTAAAGTAGAGCGGCTTTTTCTAAACTCAAAATGAACTGTAGTGCCATCTATGATGATGATATTAAACTAACTACCTTACTGTCACTATGTCCCATGGCAGAGCGGATTTTAGCTGTTTACGCAGTATGTTCTACTCATTCTTCTATAATTCACTCCCAAAAATCATGGTCATATACCCCATCTCATTCTTGCTCTACCTACTGACTGCTTTCCGTCTGGTTTTTCTAAAACAGGTTTCCATCCCTTTCTAATTAAATTTTATATCCCATAAAGATAATGTAACCCACTGTTTATTTTACTCTCAAACACTCGTCAAGTTTTCTCCTCTCTTAAAAAGAGTTTTGCATTCACATAGGGCCTATTATAACTGGAAGAACAACCGTTTTATATATTCTTAGTTTAACGTTTTTTGAGAGCAGTTGTATTGACAAGAATCACTGTAATGCCATGCATCTCCAGAATTAAACCTATGTTTAATTTCTTTGTGCATCTCATTCTTGTTTGTAATTATTGTTCCTAGGTACTTTAATTAAGTCATTTCTTTAAAATTTCCCTCATTTGTCATGAATTGTCCATTTCATTACGTCATGTATTTCTACGTGTGGCCATATGTTTCATTTTATTGATTTTTCTTCCATGTAAATTAGCTTTTTTAAATTAAACACAAACGCGAAAATATGTAACGTAACACGTGTAAAAAGTAGGTGAACGTGGTACTCGCCTTATAAATTATCAAATAAATATGTGTTACAATAACCTTAATAGTTCACTCCATTAAATCGTTCATTAAAATTAACTTATTAAACATCGGTATATTTCTACTCAATTGTAGAGAGTATTATGTTATATGAGACATGTGCCAAAGCCAACAAGTTATTAGCAACAGAGATGAATTACTGGAGAAGATCATCGCGGAAGTCAAGATTAGAAATAAATAACAGAAACATTGCAATTACGAAAATGATTCAAGAGGACATCTGACAGAATGCCTTATAAGAACTTGAAGTGCAACATATATAGAAAAATAAGAATGGGAAGACCTAAAGGACATTGGCTGGACGGCGTAAGAAGAATAATGAGAGAACTGGAAATTACAGATCAGGATGTTCAAGATCGCTACAACTGGACAAAGCGAAATTCTTGAGGGTGACGGAAAGCCACTTTATTGTGGATAATTCCGAAATAAAAATAGATAGATAAATATTTTTTTCCCAAATGCCCCAGGTTTGTCTTTCGACATTCCTGGTTTCTCTCCTGGCATGGCGTACTTGTAATCCACTTCTGAGGTTGGGGCGCCTGGAAGGCGGAGTTACGTTGCCCCGATGATATGATGGGTGATGATGATGATAATGGTGCGCCAGGAGAGTCCCTAATCCTAAGCTTAACCTAAGATGAATATGAATGATGATTGCGATGGCCATATGATTTCGGGGACCGTTTGGGCCTTAAAGTTTTCCTGACATTTGTCTTACAGGTGAGGAAAAACCCCGATAAAAACCTCACCCAGAAAAACTGTCCCGACCGGGGATCGAACCCGGGCCCGCTGCGTGACAAGGCAGCACGCTACCCCGAGACCACAGCGGTGGACATAGATAAATAAATAAATAAATAAATAAATTCATTACAAAATCCTACATTAAAATCGTTCACTAGAATTTTTCAAAACCGGCATCTTTCTACACAACTTACTAATTAATTAAATAAACAAATTAATAAATAGTTTAAATAAATAGATACATTTTAATTAATGCATTTAAATAAATAAATTTAAAAAAAACATTGTGGTCATTAACAACCGGGTTTGCACGTCGAACCTATGGAATAAAATGTAGCGCGATAACCATGAAGCCAGCCGGCTGCAACTACGATATTCATCTTACCAATTTGCAGTGAGCTTTATAAGCAGATTCAAACATTCTCAACTTAAAAACACGACTTGAAAATGCTTAATTTTAAGATTTATTTTCTTTTACAGATTTCAGGAATTCTAGTGCAAATAACCGTCTATAGTAATTCCAGGAAATTATTTAAAACATACCAGCCATCTGTAACGATTTCATGAATACATATGTGATTTTTCTTGTCTCAAGGAATTTCGGAAAACACTTGAAAATTTATATGTTGATTTGGAAATAACGAAAAACGACCGTATTGTGGATAATTTCCGAAATAAGAGAAAATTAAGATGTGTCCAATCTGCTCTAAGTGTAATATAAATGAAGCATTGCCACAACATATAGCCCACTTCAATGCATCAACACCGACTAATTAAAAAAACAAAAATACCTAAATTAAATTATTAGCTAAAATATTTGAAAACCGGCATCTTTCTACACTATCACCAATAAATTAAATAAACAAATAAACATATAAAATTAATTAAATTCATTGAATGAATATATTTTAAATAAATAAATAAGTAAAGTTTAATGAATTAAAGTATATGAATACATAAAATGAATAAAAAAAAACAGCGTGCTTATTAGCAACGGGGTTTGAACATGTAACCTTTGGAATAGGGGTCTAGCACGACAACCATTAAGCCATGACGCTCGAAATCGCGTAACTATTCGTTTAACTAATTTGTACTAAGCTTTACAAGCAGATTCAAACGTTCTCAACTTAAATGCACGACTTGAAAATGTCTAATTTTACACGCTTTATATTAGGTTGACCAGTATCTATCTATCTATGTGACGGAATTTTTCAACGCGATTTTCACCCACTTAAAATCATTGGATCGACTTGAAACTTTGTATACTTGTAAAGGACCCGTGACAATACAATAATTTCCTTTTTATTTTCTAAAATCCTGGCCCGAATCATCAGAAAATCAAAAAAAGTGTCTTTGTATCTATGTAACGGAATCTTTGAACACGATTTTCACCCACTTAGAAACATTGGATCGACTTAAAACTTTGTACACTTGTAAAGGATCCGTGACAATACAATAATTTCATATTTGTTTCTAAAATCCTGGACAGAATCATCAGAAAATCAAAAAAATGAAAACTGGTATAATAGGTTGCGGACTTGTCGACTTTTTAGTCAATCGTTGTAAGAGCTCAGTTGGTAGATCGGTGAACTGTAATCTATATAATTTCAGTAATCCATAGGTCGCTGGTTCAAATCCGGCTGGGAGGATTTTTTAGAATAGTATTACTTTTAGCTCATACTACAATAGTATTGAATTTAAAGATATTTACATTTTTATCTTATTCTGTAAAATATTAAAACTAAAAAATAAATAATAGTTCTAAAAAACTAAAACAACACGCTTCATTAGAAAACCTAACTAAAAAATGAAAAATAATTTTAAACTTCCAACACGCTTGGGATAAAATTAGGATGGTCAACAAAAATATCTCCAACACATATAGAATAAACCTAGACTTATCAACAAAAATAAAATAATTTTACCATCAAAAGCGTGGAGGGCTCTATATTAATTAATATATTTGATAATAAACAGATATTGGTAAAAGTAAAGTCTCTAAGAAGAAAATGTAAAAATCATAAAAAGCACCCCACGCTTTTGATGGCATAAGACATTAGAATTCAGAGTCACGAATCACGAGTCGTGTCTACAACTCACAGCGATCATTTCAGATGCGCTTTCTCCAAAAATTGCTTTCGTGATCATAACTAGCGACCGGTGCCATACTTTTCGACCTGTCTTGAAACTTTCAGGAATCTTCGCCGCTTATACAAAAACCGGATGGAGATCTTAGAGAGTGAGTCAGTCGTGATTTGTAAGTCGACTCGTGGACTAGATTAGAAGCCAACTGTGTTAAACAGAACTCAGTGTAATTGCATATGTGAGCAAACAAAAAATAAGTGATATTGAGTATGTGAGAGACTTCAGAAAAAAATTGTGAAAAACAGTGTGGGCTAAATAAAGAAAAATTGAATTATTTTGTGTAGAATCGGTGTGAGGTGATTAAATAAATTCTGTGTGTTTCAACGTCACAGGAACCATTGGCAATACGTAAGAGTGGAAAAATAGCAATAGGCTACAAACATTTAGATACGTTACGCTAATTCGTTAAAACTATAAACGGGACTCTAATGTGATACTCGCACATAAAAATTAATTGATATTCACTTGTGAATTTCCGAAAAAAATAGCGAAATAGTTATTTCTCACATCAAAAACCACATTTATTTGAGGATATATAAATCCATAACTTTGTCTTATCATAAGAAGAGATTGTAATCGGATATAAAAATCCATTTAATTCAATAATGGAATTACTTAGAAAATAGCGAAACGCTAATTTCCCTCAACAATAAACAATGTTTATTTAAGGATATACAAGTACAAAAATCTAAGAAATTTGAGAAAGTTGATGGTATTAAATATCTGGGTTCTCTAACTATCTCAAAAAATGAATTAAGTGAAGAGGTTCGATCAAGGATTACAATGGGCAATAGATGCTTCTATGCATTAGAATAAGTTTTAAGTACATAACAATAAGTAGGATAGCAAAAATTAAAGCATATAAAACAATATTGAAATCAATAGTTACGTTTGGAAGCGAAACATGGACATTATCAGGAAAATATAAGTGCATATAAAATACATGGGAAAGAAAAATATTGAGGTAGATATATGGAGCAGTACAGGAACAAGATATATGGAAAAATTAGAACAAACCAGGTATTGAAAGAAGATTTAGATCTGGTAGGAGATATCAGAAGAAAGAGATTGGAATGGGTAGGACATGTGTTGCGGATGGAGCTAGGAAGATTTTAGAACGAAGAGGAAAGGTCGGAAGACAGAAATTAAGATGGTTAGATAAGATTGAGGAAGACTAAAGACAACTGAAGGTGAAAAGAAGGAGACAGAAAGCTAAAAATAGGGAAGAATGGGCAGATTTAATGAAGGAGGCTAAGGTTCTTAGAGGACCGTAGAACCAAAGGAAGAAGAAGAATACAAAAATCTTATAAAACGACACGAAATCCGCACTCGTATATGAAAAATTATTGATTAGCTGATTCGTATAACTCGTGCAAAGTCGCAGAATCATCATCTTCAAGAAAACTCCAAGCAAGACCCTTGGCCTACCAGCCGGCTGCTGTACTCACATCCACATGTATTAATCACAAAGGTAGACGATCAAATGACCAGTGAGGGGAGACATGTGGTCAGCATGTCGGGTCCCCCAGCCGTTATAGCTGGTCTTTTCAACCTGGAGTCCTACTTATTGTAGCCACCCAAATGCCTCACGATGCTGGGTGAGCACCGGTCCCATATTGGCCGAAATTCCGTGATAAATGGGGTCTCGAACCAGCGCAAGTCCCGTAGCTCTGCGCCAAGGCTTCTTGCCTTAACCACTCGACTACAGAGCGGGACGGAATCATCACCTAGTATCTTAAATATTTGTTTGGAGAAAAAAAAAGGTCACTCTAGTACAAATAAGTTTATGAATATTGGAAGGAAAAACAACTAAATTTTGGTTGTAACTACTATATCAACGCTTCTCTGTTACAATTCGTGTTACTACATGTATATTAACACATCCGCCATAAACTTTACGTGATTTTATCCAGTGCATAACACCTAGAAATAACATAGGTTATACCTCTTCCGAGCTAGGTTCCAGTTGTAATGTAAACAAACCACATGTGTGACTGCATTTTCATTGGTCGAATAATTATTTTACCTTTGTGCGTGTAAGGCTAAATAAATAAATAATATATATATATATATATATAGTTTCCTCTCTAACACTCAAAATAGAGAAAATAAAAATATGTATTACCTAGCATATGTCTACCAAACAGTTTATCTTGCTTTTGCACAATTTGTTATCAGTTTAATTATCATAAGTAATGCCACGAGTGATTTCCAAATTATCGATAAATTCACGACTCACGAAGTGAGGATTTGGAAATCAAGAGTGACATTTGTTAGGACTATTTAACGAATAAAATTAAGCCGTTTACTCACAAATCATTATTTAACCATAGTTATTTTAAAATATTTATATATTTAATGTAAACGGCGATGTTTGAAAACAAATGAGAAACGATAGGTACGCTTCATCTGTTTTGTTTATAACTGCAACCAGATCATATTATTTATTGCCAAAGGAACGCAATATTGTAAGAATGCTCTCCAGTGGAGAAAAAAATGAAACACATCAAACTGTATATTAATTCATTTCTGATGTCGTATGATGTAAATATGACAATTGTATTTTTTATGGATTGTTACCTGGGAAAAAATACATTTAAGAAAGTGCAAACAGTGGTTTATTTTTTGGTGGTATAATCAATTGCTACAAATGTTTTTATATTAACTGCCGCATGCGGCATGTGTTAACATTCATGCACTATATATACAATCTGGTAGCCGTATTTCTCAGAGGCTCAGTCACTGCAAAATAATGGTCAGACCTGTTCAGAATATTAAAAAGGAGGAGCCTTCTTTAATATGGCAATTATAACACTGATAAATATTTCGTGAAACACGACTCTGATTGGTCGTAAAACAGAAATCATTGATTGGCCATTGAGTCCCATTTGGGGCATGAGTTAAATAGTCATTAACATCATTGTGTTATCGTTCTTAATCCTATAAATATGATCTTATTAATCAAATTTTTAGTTAGTATTTAATTACATTATATAGTAATTTTGCTCGAGGACAGGTCTTTCACTGCAGTCATAGATATGATTTGCAACTTTACTAGAGAATTATAGGTGTGGTAGCTTCCCGTTGCTTTCAACACCGGTGAAGGTTGATAATGATAAGGATGACGATGATGGCCAGATGATTTTCGGGGACAGTTGGGCCCTACGCTTCCTGACATTTGTCTTACAGGTGAGAAAAAACCCGAAAAACCTCACCCAGGAGCCTGTCCAGGATTAATTTTAAGAACACTTATTATCAGCATTTATTAATTAACCTGCTGCGTGACAAGGCAGCACGCTACTTCGATACCATTAGAGTTAATTGTGTTTGCTATATTCTAACGTAACAAATGTCTGTTCTGGTGAGTGGAAGAGAAGACCATATAGTCTTAATTCCACCACAGTAAATAAATAAATAAATAAATAAAAATAAAATTTATTTGGAAAATAAACTCACCTCCTACTCATGCCGATAAACTCGTGCGCCCACCTGAAAAAAAAAACAAAAAACACACGCTGAAACACCAAATCAGAACATATTTAGGGACACTCAGAGAAAATGGGCGAATAGGGATAGTAGATGCACCAAGACAGTTTAGTTTAAGAAGTATAACAAGCTATGGGCATCTCTTAAAATGTTTAAACAATCTTCAATATTATAATATAAAAATATGGTTATAATCAAAATAAATCATCATATTCTGTTTAAATGTATTGTCCAAACTGTATTCATGGTCAATAACACTATTAACAATACAATTTCGTTGACTTAAAAAAGAAAAAAAAAGTATTTCCGTTTGTAAAACACACACACACACACACACACACAAACACAAACAAATATAAATAGGTGTTTAAAAATACATTGGCAATCTTCAGTTATGTAATTAACTAATACAGGAAAAAAAAATCCTTTAAACTGAAAATACATAAAACAGTTATTCACCCCGTTATATTATGTGGATGCGAAACATTAACTCTTACTTTAAGGGAGAAGAAAACTTCACGAGTATCTGAGAATGAAGTTTTTAGAAAATTATTTTGACCAAAGAGAGAAGAACAGACAAGCAAACGGAGAAGACTACATAAGTGAGCTATATGATATTTATGGGAAAGCGTATATAATATGAACACTTGAGTGATGTAGTCAAACATTATAATCAATAATGAAAAATAATTATACTATTTTTATCCCTTCTCTCCTTCGGGGGCGCCGTAGCGTAGTGGTTAAGGCACTGAGCTACAAGCCGGAGGGTCGTGGGTTCAAGTCCCGTTGGGGTCAGGATTTTTAAACTGACCCAAACCCCCTGGCGGCACTATGGCCCTGGGGTCGACTCAGCCTCTAACGGAAATGAGTACCAGACTCTTGTTCTGGGGGTAAAGGCGGCCGTCACGCAGGGCTGACAACCCGGCTGACATAAAGTGCCGATTGTCTAGAAAAAGTGGGAGCCTTAACCTCCTACTACCCCAAGGGCCTCCGGGCCTGTTGTGGGATGACTTTACTTTTTTTTTTCTCCTTCGGGGGCCTTACTCCCTTTATAGGATTTTTACCAAAATGAATAATTATTCAATTAATATTATTCAACTGATCCCCCCTAATTACCTCAACAATAGTAGTGATATCCTAGGTAACATTATACTACCTACGAATTTCCTATTTATCTTTTATTGTTCTAGGAAGAGAATTAAGTTGAATCCTATCTATAAATAAAAAAAAATCTAGATATCTTAATCCTCTTAATATCTTCCTTTTCAACTCTAGGGTTAATTCTGAGAACACTTATTATGTCACGAATGAGGAATGAAAGAGGGGCATGGAAGCTTCTTGTAGGAAAATCAGAGAGAAAACAGCCAGTTGATAGACCAAGAATGAGGTGGGCAAATAACATTGACCATGATTTGAGGAGAGTACATTATACAGGGGATGATTGGAAAACATTAGCTCAGGTTAGGGATGTATGGAGAGGTTATATCCGCGTGGCCATGAAACTCGGGGTTCGGTTGTGCCAGTGAGTTAGTTATAGAAAACAATTTTAAAATTGTACGCGAAGTAACTGTTTTCCTAAATGCATCCATCGCCGAGGTGACGCGTCCTGTAGCTCAATGATTCACTGAATCTTGAAAAAATGATTCCATTAATTAAACATGGTGAACGGCTGTAATGGAGCATATTTAGTTTTCTTCTACTTTTTTATATGGAGTTCCTTAAATATGTTATTTAATCAACCGTGAAGGTACTTGTGCAGGTACGTCTTGCAGGTGTTATACAGAGTGAAAAGTATTTAAACCGACAAACTCTGGGAGGTTGTAGGGGACACCAAAATAAATATTTTTCCCTAATGTCATTTTTTCCTATGAGGATTATTAAAACCGGTAGAGAAAGATTTCTCTAGCGGCAAATTAATTAAACCAACAAACGCTTTTGCATTTTTTATTACCAAGAGACAACAAATTAACACAACGCAATTACTTAAATTACAGCAGAGGTTCAAAATTGCCTCCATTGACATGTAAACAAATGTTACACCGGCGGATCATGTTCTATCAAACACGGGCAAAAACTCCAGGAGTTCGTTAATTGCTCTTGGTGCTGCTACTATCCGGGCAACCAGATCATTTTCTGATGCAACAGGAGTTGTGCAAACAAGGTTGCGCATCTCTCCCCACACAAAAAAATCCAAAGAGGTCATATCTGGGGATCGAGCAGGCCATGGTACAGGACCACCTCTGCCAATCAACTTTTCTGAAAACCGTTGGCTCAAGAATCAACGCACACGACGACTGAAATGAGCCGGCGCCCCGTCATGTTGGAACCACATGTGTTGTCTTGTAGGAAGCGAGATGTCTTCCAGCAATTCTGGCAATGCTCTGGCGAGAAAATTGTAATAGTGCCTGTCATTTAATGGCCTAGGTAGGAGATATGTCCCAATTAAACGGTCCCCAACAACACCGGCCCACACATATCAGTGTACTCACTCCAGGTGTATCGCTCCATTAGTAAACTGATACAATTCACTACTACACTGGTGGACAAAACAATTTCTACCATCAACAGCAGTTGCAGTCATGGCAACTGAATAGCGTAATACGCCCTCTACCGGTTTAAATAATCATCATAGGAAAAAATTACATTAGGGAAAAACATTTGTTTTGATGTCTCCTATAACCTCCCAGAGTTTGTCGGTTTAAATAATTTTTCACCCTGTATATGAGAATCGTTTTGCTGCTTTTAACAACATTTATTCTTATTCTTAAAAAAATCTCACACATAAATGTTTTACACAGTACTGACATCCGAATGAGCAAGTCCTCGTGTGCAGTTCAATTATAGGAATAATGCACAACAGAATATATACATTAGAATGTGTTAATTAAAGGGGAAGGGGAAACAAAAAAGTACACATTTACGAGCCAGTTACAAGATATAAAATAAATTCTGGCACATAAAAAATTAATAAAAGCATGAATAAAAAAAATATAGAATATATTAATACCAAACTGAAGAAGGTAATTGGATACATTAGGAAATTATATAAAACAAAAATTTAGGAGTGTTTCGAAATATAAAACGCACTCTAACTCACAAAGAATGAATGCAAAAGAGAAATATACAAACAAAATAATATAAAATAGATTAACATAATATCAAGAAATTAAATATTTTAGGAAATAATAATATAGGAAGGTAGAATGAGAATCCTGTGGAACATATTAACCGAAAGGGGCTTTCCAAAACATAGCTCAAGCCAATATGTAAATTAAATATCAAAATAAAGAGTGGAAATATAAAAAAAACATGAAATTATAATAAATTAGCAATTACGACAAGGATGCCCTCTTTTACCCACTCTCTTTAATTTATATATTGACAAAAAGGTAATTGACTTTGAATTCTGATAATAAAATAAAAGGATTAAAAATGAGGTCATTTAGCAAGTGGAGAGCTTCAAATACACTGCTCAAAAAAATTAGGGGATATTGTAGAATAACCTATTAAGACTATGTTTTTTTGGAATAGTATTAGATGCAATCACTTTCTATTATTCCAAGATAATGTAAATAAGAGTTTGAAGTTGTTACGTAACCTCGGTACCACACCAGAGAGCAGTGTCTGTATTGTTGATGTGAAAGGGTGGTGTGGGTGTGAATGTTTTGTTGCTGTTTTTAAATCCAGTCCAGTTTTCAGTTAGTGAATGACTTGCCTTAGGGACAGTGATGCCTCGACAACGTGATTTACCTGAACCAATGGCTTGGAGGGCCATAGGAAGGATGGAAGCTGGACAGACACAACAAGAGGTGGCACAAGCCATTGGGGTGTCTCAAAGCGTGATTTCCAGTCTTTGGAATCATTTTCAAAGAACATACTGTTCACAGAAGAGCCGGACAAGGTCGACCAAGGGCAACAACAGCAAGGGATGACCGTTACCTCTTGTTAACAGCCCGTCGGAATAGACAGCAGAATGCAACTCAACTGCGAAATACACTTCAAACAGCAACAGGAAGCAGGGTGTCAACTCAAACTGTCCCTAATCGACTGCATGGAAGTGGTCTCTATGCCCGTAGGCCCATGGTGTGTACCAGGTTAACAACACCGTAGAGATCGTAGAAACTGGGCGGAACATCGTGGGTGGAGGCATGCTGAAAGGAGATCAGTTCTTTTTTCTGATGAGTCGCGATTCAACATGGAATGTGATAGTCGGCGTGTATTCATCTGGAGAGAAAAAGGGACACGAAACAATCCAGCTTTTGTACGTGAAAGATCCCCATATGGTGGCGGTGGATTGATGGTGTAGGCAGGAGTCATTAGTGGTGGACGTACGGACCTCTACGTTATCCAAGGTGGTACTTTGACTGTGGTAAAGTATAGAGATGAGATTCTCCGACCTTTTGTCGTGCCTTATGCTGATGCCATAGGTGATTCTTTTCTTTTTATGGACGATAATGCACGACCCCACAGAGCTGGCTTGGTGGACGACATGCTGGAAGTGGAGGGTATCGAGCGTACGCAATGGCCTGGTTCCTCCCCGGACTTAAATCCGATTGAGCATGTGTGGGATGCATTAGGCAGGTAAATTGCAGGCAGACCAGCACCTCCCACAACTGTTCCAGAGCTGCACATTGCTCTTATGGAAGAGTGGCCACGTATCCCCCAAGAACTCATTGCTAACCTCATTGCATCAATGCCATACAGGTGTGAGGCAGTGCTGGCCGTTCGAGGAGACCATACACCATACTAAAGAAACATTTTCACCCATGTTAATGTTGCTTTGTTTGTTTGCCATATTCCTAATCAGGATCTCTTTGACATCTGGTGTGGTACAGAGGTTACGTAATGACTTCAAACTCTTGTTGACATTCTTTTGGAGTAATAGAAAGTGATTGCATCTAATACTGTTCCTAAAAACATAGTCTTAATAGGTTATTCTACAATATCCCCTAATTTTTTTGAGCAGTGTACTTGGGTTGTACTATCAGTAGTAACATGAACTGCGGTCAAGAAGTAAAGCAGAGGATAGCAATGACAAAATAAGCTTTCAACAAGAAGAGAAGCATTTTCTGCGGACCTTTGGCAAAATAATTAAGGAAGAGGCTAGTGAAGTGCTTTGTGTGGAGTGTAGCATTGTATGGTGCAGAGACTTGCACATTACGACGGAATGAGGAAAAGCGACTGGAAGCTTTTGATATGTGGATACGGAGAAGAATGGAACGTATAAAATGGACAGACAAAGTAAGAAATAAAGATGTGCTAGACAGAGTGGGTGAAAGAAGAACAATGCTGGAACTCATAAAGAAGAGGAAAAGAAATTGGATTTGCCACTGGCTAAGAAGAAACTGCCTGCTGAAGGATACTCTAGAAGGAATGGTCAACGGAACGAAAGTTAGAGGCAGAAAAAAAGACATCAGATGATAGACAATATTAAAATAAATGGTTTGTATGCAGATACAAAAAGTAAAGCTGAGTTATGGAAAGAGTGGAGAATGCTGAGTTTGCAGTGAAAGACCTGCTCTTGAGCAGAACGCTATGAATGAATGAATGAATAAAATCCGTGTTGACGGACTCACATTTCCTGATGATCAGGCTATAATGGCTTCTTAAGAGAATTACTTACAAAGCGCTATATTTAAATTAAATAACACTGGACAAGAATTTTTTTCTTTTTCTAATGCCACAAGGTTGTCTTATAACATTTCTGGTTTTCTCCCCTGGTATTGGCGGAATTGTAATCCATTTCTTAGGTTAGGGCACCTGGAAGACGGAGTTACGTTACCCCGATGATATGAAGGGTGATAAATGATAATGAAGCGCCAGGAGAGTTCTTAACTTAAACTTAACCTAAATTTCAGACCATGGGCTACCACAGGAATAATTCCCTTTAAGGAAAAATCCTATGGTTTGATTGGGAATCGAACCCGGGACCTCATGAACTGTAGTCAGAAACGCTGATGACTAGCCCATGAGGCTGGTCTGCACAAGAATATAACCTACAAATTTCTTCAACAAAAACTAAAGTAATGGTCCAGTGTTGTAAAGAAATGGAAGGAACAAACATAGTACTGAATGACAAAACGCTAGAACAAGTAAACTATTTCAATTATCTAGGTGTACCTTTAGGCTGTAATAGAGAAAAAAACAAATAATAAATTACAAATATTTTAATATTTATGCGGCACCCTTAAAAGAAAACTGGGAAAGAAAGTAAGAAAAGAAACACATTAAACATTTTATAAAGTATTGGCTGTGCCTGCAATAATATAGGCCTACGGCTCAGAACTATGGACTGAATAAACAGACAATGAAAAGAATAGAAGCCACAGAAATGAAATATTTACGACTTGTGCCAGGATATACTTTAATGGTTAAAATATATCCGTAAAGCACTATAAATATTCAGTCTGACAGATTTTGCTGTATTGTAAGCCTATGTTTTTCCCTTTACAGAGATTTAGGCGCTCTCCCCCTACAGGGAAGAATTTGAACCATACTAATTTAGTTACACTTGTTTTCGTACAGATGTCAACTTGTCTGACAGATAAAATAGAAGAATAGGCCTATAGGAGAAAATGATATGAACATGTCTGCAGAATGGATAACAACAAATTGCCTTTGGAAAAGCTCGAACTATGAACCAAGAGGAAGAAAGAGAGATCGGGGACACCCACGAAAGAGATGGACACAACAGCTATGATACTTGGAGCCCGGACGAACCAATATGGTTTAATCCATATAAGAAGAAGAAAATATAAACCAAAATACATTATTACTTTTTTGCCTTTTCAAAATATTTAAATAATTAATTGAATTGCCTTTTTTTTAAATCAATTTGTATTAACTTTGCCTACCTCTGGAATGGATGTAATTAATTAATTGTATAATTTTGGTCCTAAATAACAATTTTTAAAGGTTTGCTTTTACATTAGATTACGGCCTATTAACTAATTCCGAAGGAATCCAGCTATTGAGGTTCTTCTCATGAAAATATATAAAAAAATACAAATCTTCATCTATCCTACATACTAGTCACCGAAAATAACAAATGTGAGTTGTGTGTCTTTACACACTAACAGCCGCAGTATTTTTCTAGGAACCAAATTCTGCATATGGCAATCAATAAAAAAAAAGTAAGGTTGCGTTAGTTAACCAATAAAACAGGAGCATTAAAAGTTGAGGTTAATCTGAAAGCTGTAATTTTAATGTGATTGTTTTCAATGCTACACCTGGTGTTTTCTCGAAATTAAACTTAGTATGGGCCTATACGATTTAATTTATCATAAGTAATGCCACGAGTGATTTCCAATTTATCTAGAGAATTTGGAAATCAAGAGTGGCATTTGTTAGGACTATTTAACGAATAAAATTAAGCTGTTTACTCACAAATCATTATTTAACCATAGTTATTTTAAAATATTTATATATTTAATGTAAATGGCGATGTCTGAAAACAAATGAGAAACGATAGGCACGCTTCATCTGCTTCTTTTGTTTATCACTGCAACCAGATCATACTATTTATTGCTAAAGGAACGCAATATTGTAAGAGTGCTCTCTAGTGGAGAAAAAATGAAACACATCAAACTGTATATTAATTCATTTCTGATGTCGTATGATGTAAATATGACAATTATATTTTTCTGGATTGTTACCTGGGAAAAAATACATTTAAGAAAGTGCAAACAGTGGTTTCTTTTTTTTGGTGATATAATCAACTGCTACAAATGTTTTTATATTAACTCCCGCATGCGGCATGTGTTGACAATCATGCACTATATATACAATCTGTTAGCCGTATTTCTCGCAGGCTCTGTCACTGCAAAATAATGGTCAGACCTGTTCAGAGTATTAAAAAGGAGGAGCTTTGTTTAATATGGTAATTATAACACTGATAAATATTTCGTGAAACACGACTCTGATTGGTTGTAAAACAGAAATCATTGAAACGTTATTGGTCATTGACTCCCATTTGGGGCATGAGTTAAATAGTCAGAATAAATATATTGGGGGGCTATTCCATAAAAGGGCAAAATCTGATCATAAATTCGACTTTCTGAAGAATTCGATTAGTTTACGCAGTTCCTGTGTGACGGACTTTTTAATATTTTTATTTGTATCATGTACAGAGAACGACGAACTTTAATGAAGGGAAATTTGTGAATGTTTGTTACAAACTGATAGTCTATGAGTTCGTAGTCATTATGCATTTTTTTTAAACTCATGTTAATTATTAAGATTGCTTGGAGAAAACCCTCAATGATGAGGAAAATTCTCAAAATGAATTAATTTTGTACTGTATATTGCCACAATTTAAACACCTCATACATACACACAAACACACACAATACTACGTCTAAAAAAACTAACATCACACAAGCTAAACAAACGGAAACTTTTAATGCAACCATTTTATTTATGAATGATACCCTCAATATAAAAATAACTAAATACATGACAGCTCCGGAGAACCAAGATCGACTGAATTGGTTGGTGTGGGATCTTCACTAGAAGTCAACACAACCAAATACATGAAAAATGCACCCATATATTTTCATTCTTCTCCTCGTCCAACAATTCATCAAGAATTTTCATCGAATACTACACAATTTATCAATTATATCCAAAATGACAAAAAAAAATAGTTGTATGTGGGTAGTGGTATTAAACGAGCCCAAAAAGAAAATTTTAAAAACTTTAACTTGACACTATAAATGTAGATGTATTCGAAATCCCAATAAATGAATATTTGGGTGCTCTTATTTGTAGCATGGTTATCTAATGCTTCTATAAGCTCTGGGAATACAACTTTGTACAATGAAATTACAAAATAAATATGTTGGTCAAATAATACCTGTTCGACATTCTTTGGATTAAATGTTTGTTTGCATATTCTCAATAGGCGAAAGTGAAACGATGAGATTTCACCTTAGGTTTACTCCCAACATTGGACAGCCTATGACTTCACGGGGATCATTTCATCGCTTTCCAAAGCAAAACTTTTTTTAATCGTAGGCCTACATCAGGAAACGAAACCTAAATCGCTAGCACGCAAAAATAAACTACTGCAATTGTAATCCTGCTTCCAAATTATTTCCTACTACTTTCTGATAGTACAGTTTGGACAACACTCTGTCTTGGATGCATCACTCTCTGAGTTTCCCTAATTTAGCAAACAATCACCACCAGGGATCAATGTTTTCTTAATTACTGAAATCACTTTAAATACTTCATTCTGTATTTATATTACAAATTAATTTTGAGTGATTTCCAGACTACATTAACTCAAAGTTAAATAAATAATGTACAAGAATACAGTTATTATTATTATTATTATTACTCTTTCATTGATCCCTAATGTATATTTGGGGAAAACAAAAAAGTGAAGTCCTATCAAATACTTACGATCGATTTCCATTCAATTTCGGACCATAGCAAACCTAATTTCTTCATATCTGGCGAAGTTTTTTTTTTTTTTTCTAATTCTGTCAAATATTCGTTCCTCTTCCTTCATTTTCAGGCAGATAACGAATATTTTACGTCTTCCATATTTATATATGGCCAATTTTTTTTCTTTGTATCATGCTTACTGTATTTCTAGAAGCTTTAACATCTGATATCTTATGACGTCTGAAACGTGTTACATCCAGTTGGCTATACTCGTACAAGCTCATTCTTGTGTAAAATATATTTTTACTTATTTGTTTTTAGGCGCTCCAGCACATTAGTTACAAACGTTTCAATATCTGAGATCATATTATGACGTCCGAAACGCGTTTTTTCTCTTTGCTCTATATGACCATTCTTTTCTCAAGTTTTAATTTTTTTAACTGCACTTTCATTTTCAGAGGCTTCGACACATTTGGTTATATTTGCTCATATCTCGGTTTAGTATATCTACATTTTTTCATTTTATTCTTATTTATAGATGCTTCAACATGTCGTGTGAGGAATGTGTCTTGGGTTTTCTGAACACGGCGTTATGTAAACATGGACCCTGGTAGTAAAATCCACGCTTTAAGTGATAAAGAGGCCCTAATGATCATCGGAATAAAAATTTTAATCCATTTGCATTATTGACTGAAAATATTATAAATAATTATAAAGATGCTTTTAAAAGTTTGCCAGGCCCTGGATTTAAACATGGAACCATCATTTGCATGAACGGTGGAATAAAAAAATAAAATAAAAAAATAAAATAATTTATTCATTGAAAAAATAAAAATTGTGGTTAATCGGCCCCGGGATTTGAGCACGCTGGTTTCCGAACCAGGGCAGTGCGGTCTTTTATGTATGTCCAAGCACGTTACCGATCTGCATGAACCTGAACTATGTGCTGAATTTAAACAATCGTTCCCCACCGATGAAATGAATCGTGGTAATAAAAAAAACGAAAAATATTTAGAAGTAAGGACTCTCTGATTAAAAGTCTCAAACACTTCGTCTCAGTAGAACTCTCTATTTCAAAACTATTAGTTCTCTGCGACTAAATATTTAGAGAGTTATCCCTACTACAACACAATATTCACATTGTCGTCATTGCATGCGTCTACAATTTTGTTCTCTCAGCATATTTTATTTTATTCGCAGCAACTCTTAAATTTTGTTTCGCACTATTTTTATTTATTTTAATTTCTCTCTTCATTTAAATTTCCCTCATTCTATTTTATATTTCGTATTATATTAAAATAACGCTGGATTTAATTTATTTCTATTTCCGTCGAATTTCTTTTCAGTATTAAATAAAAATAATTATGGTTAATATTTATGTTTTTCACTTAAAAATAGCAGCAACTGCTAGCTAATAATTTTTCTTTCACGTTATTTTATCAAGTTTCTTTTTCTTCATTTCTTTTCTCTAGTTACATTTTATATTTAATATTATTTTTAAAATAATTCAATTTAATTGTTACATTTCTCTTTATTTCCATCGAATATCTTTTGTTTCAATATCTCACATACTAGTATTATAAAAATTCACCTGTGTATGTATGTTTGTGCTTGCAAAACTCCAAATGTCGATCGACTTTAATAAAAATTCACCTGTGTGTGTATGTTTGTGCTTGCAAAACTCCAAATGTCGATCGACTTTAAAGTTTGTACATACAGATTTTCAGGTACGGTGAGTGTTTTGCCGCAAAATAACATGTTCTAAAATCATTAGGTGTAGGAGTTCACTTGAAACGAACATTTAAAAATCGCTCTAGCGATCGTAATTTTCGAGGTTTCGCAACGAAACTACGTACAATGCTATAAAAATAGCCCAAGGTAGGCATTGTACAAACATCAGCGAAATCAGACCATTAGAAGTGGGGGTTTACCTGAAATAAAAAATTTACTCTGGCAACCGCCACGTCCGGTTCTTCGCAATGTATATATTGTTTAATTAAGCCTTGATATTTCATTTATTTAGGCGTAGCAGCACAGGCCAAGCATTGGCTAGTTTTATATAAATGATCGTTTATGTAAGTTCTTCACTTTATTATTTTCATGCTTTAGTCGCTGTAACTATTAAATTTATGACTTTTAATCAATACATATTATCCGAAATTTAATATCTCAAATAACACAGTGTAATACGAATTTCCTGTATCCTTTCAGGTCCAACTGATTTTATCGTAGATTATATCATCAATAAAAATTGAAAGGACTTCACTTTTTTAAAAAAATATAACCCTCCTAACTATATTCAATATATAGAAACCTGTACTGACTTACGAGACAAGTATACTGTAAACTTAGCAGCCTACATATTGTCTCTGCGCTAAATCATTTATGTTAATTTGGAATAAGCTATAATTTGGATATCAACACATTTATAACTTAAATGAAACATTTCACCTCACAATATTTATCCTAAACTTACAGACTAAAAATTGCAGCAAGGAATATTATTGGACTAATGGAATAATTTATACAAACAGTCAGAAATTCTATAAAATCTGCCACAAGAGCAAAAACAAAAATACAATTTTGTGTCACAACTTTAAAATATTTATAATGTTATTAACCAAAGTTTAATTTATAACATTATAAATTACGTTTAAATTCTTTGCTACAATTTGTACAAATATTATATTTGTTTTAAAACGATGCAAAACTCCATTTAAAAATATGCGATACCCAAAATAGAATTCATTCATCGCCTAGCTGAATTTAATAGAACTCTTAATTTCTATAGTACAGATTCCTCTATAATCCATGTGATATAACTAAAGTTACATGTATGGCTTCCTGTGTAATTATTTTAATAAATCCACATTTTTATTTATCTCATTACCTACTGTAACATTCCGAAAAGTAGCGTTTTCATATAAATTTTCCAAACTCAATAAAATCAAATCATGGATTCGAAGTGTTTCGCAGACAACTTAACATTGCATTTTCAAAAAAATAAAAAAAAACGGACAAATGTCGCGGGAATATCCTAAAAATTATTAAATATAATAATTGAAAATTATAGAGATAAAGATAAATGTTCTTCCTTTATTAATGTTCTTATACCCAATTATAGGTTTCAGAAGGTGATCAGCGAACTGAGATATCAATTTAGGGCTATATATGGTTTCTGGTCAAACTAAAATATCAATAATTGCAAAAAAAAAAAAATGAATTTAAAGTGGAGATCGAAATAAAGTAATAAACAGGACATTAACAATACGGGTCATGCAAAGATAGCTCTGAATTATGGGTAGAGCAGAATTACTAATTTCAGTAAATGCAAGATCACCGGAAAACGCGACTTTATCACAAAAAAAAACTTTCAACATTTGTCAATTTACTAGAATTGAACCCCGCTCCTACCTATTCAACTCGAAAAGCTAAGATAAAATTACTTGACCTAAATCTTAAATATTCCACATAGGCATCTAAAATAGGCAATATATAAATATGCCTGAAATATGCAAATGAGGTCAAAATTGGTTCTAAAAAAGTAGCCGAAAAATGCTAAAAATTCTAAATAAGTTAAAAAAATTATAATATGAATCATCCAAATTGACTCGTAGGCCTAACAGTAAATTACTAGCATTTGTTTTATATGTTACACTAATAGGCTGTCTTCTCTCTAATAAAATCATTAAAGGCCGAGAATGGACTCTCCACCGATATTTGATATCTAACTAACAAGGCACTGACGAACCTATTGGTTCATGGCCGCGCGGACATGAGCTCTCCATGCATCCCTAACCTAAGGCAACATCTTCCAATCATACCCTGTGTAATTTACTTTTCTGAAATAATGGTTAATGTTATTCTCCTACCTCATTCTTGGTCTACCTACTGAGTGCTTTCCCTATGGCGTTCTTACAAGGGATTTCCAAGCCCCTCTTATTTCCCATTCGTGCCTCATGCCCTGCCCATCGCAGTCAACTGTTCTTATTATATCTGGTTTCCTATAAATATAATGTAGCTCACTCTTATTTAGTACCGGGATCTCGTTTCACCTATCTGTTCGTGCCTCTTTACTCCAAATTTTCCCTAAGAACTTGATTCTCAAATGCTCTTAATATTTTCTCCCCCCCTTAAAGTAAGAGTACATGTTTCACATTCATATAATGTAACTGGGAGAATAGCACTTTTATATATTTTCAGTTTAACGTTTTTTCGAGAGAAGTTGGGATAACAAAAGTCTCTGTAATACGTAGTTGCACGCATTACCAAAAATAACCCTGTTTAATTTCTTTCTTCACCTCATTCCTGTTTGTCTAATATTTTATGTCACCGGAACAAATTTAAAACTTTTATGGACAATGATTAAATAGTCAAAAAGTCGTAAAAACTTAAACACAAACTTTTATTACGAATACTGCAAAAATAACCAATTTTAGGCGAGGTTAGCCAAAAATATTTAAATTAGGCACTAACCTTTATTTTAAAACATTTTAGTCACGATAAGATTATATTAAAAGCCATTTTAATGAATTGTAACCTACTAATCTGTAATCATTTCATGTATTCGCCTATTGTATATTTTATACGAAGGGCAGCAAGAATTTCAACAAGAGGAAAAATTAGAAGCTCAGTTATAAGGGAGGAAATGAAGATTGAAGACTATTTTAGATTATATTAAAACTCAGCAATTAAGATGGTACGGACATGTCCAGCGAATGGAAGAGGATCGGCTACCAAAATGTGATTTAGAATTGAAACCTGAGGGAAGGCGAGGCAGAGAAGACCTAAAACCTCCTGGAGCCAGGGAATATATTTATACATGAAGGAGAAACATCTACAACCAGGAGATTGGATGGACCGACAAGTTGGCTATTAGGAATCTGATGATGTCAAAAACATTAATCAACTGATGATCTATCTATTCCCTTATTGTAACTAAATACGCATATCCTTTCAAACTCGGGACTAATCATAACAAACCCATGTTCATTTTGAAAACGGGTCAACTCTGCACAGGAAAAATTATTTTTCCTGGGTTTCCAGTGGGCGTCCTGTGCCATAGCCATGTGATTTAAAACAGTCTACGGACTTGCTATGGTTCGAGTCACTGTGGGGGAGGAAGTTTTCTCGTGGAATTTCAATCAGTATGGGCCGATGGGCCCTCATTCATTCTTCTTACGTGTATCGAACCGTAGTTGATGACACGAATACATTGCATACTTATGCTATAAGTTGCAATGGGGCTTATGTGGGCATTCAAGGTGAGTGCCCACAGGTTAAAAGAAATATATATAGCAAAGACACAAATTAACACTTTGGCCTCAAATACTCTAATACCATCAGGGTCGAAGAAAACAAGAGGTCAGTCAAGGGAGACTGGATAGGTAAGTAAAAAGAGGGATGCGGCACTAGAAAAGAAAGAAATACCAGATCGGTCTATAAAGCCACCAAGCTGATCAGTGTTAATTGGTGGGTAGCCCATCCCTTTGGTTCATATTGCATAAACAATGTGTTAACAGCTGCACCACGAGAAGGTAGGGATTGGACGCTGGGTTGGTTCCTGTAAGCTTTCAATCTAGAAAGAATTCGAGAGTCTCCTCCATGTTAAAAACAATAATCCTTTGGCAGCCGGGCCAATGGGCCTATATCTCTAGGAAAGTAAAAAAATGAGAGTTTATAAAACTACAGTCTAATTAAAGCTGTTGTTTTTATGGAAGTGAGGCCTGGACTCTATCTGAATGAGTTATTACAATGCTAAATATCTGGGAAAGGAAACATTTATGGAGAAAATATGGTTCCAGTTGTGACCAGGGACATGGTGAATCAGAGCAAATGCAAAATAACAAATGTAATATTAATTTTAGGACAATATTACTGATATTAAACTTAGAATATTGCAATTGTTGGGCCATGTTCTAGGAATGGATAAGATCAGAATTCCCCGAAAACTCTTAGACGATAAACCTGTGGTAGAAGGAAGATCGGCAGACCCAGAAAGGGATAGTTTGATGATATGCAAGTTGATCAAATAATTTTTTTTCTGGAGAACTAAATGTATTATATGTTATTAATGATTTTCGGTCAAACCAAAGGGATTTTTCCTTAAAGGGCATCATTCCTGTGGTTGTCTATGGTCTGGAATTTAGGTTAAGAACTCTCCTGGCGCTTCATTATCATTTATCACCCATCTTATCATCGGGGTAACGTGACATCCGCCTTCTAGGCTCCCCAACTTCAGAAGTGGGTTACAATTAAGCCAATGCCAGAAGAGAGCACCAGAAATGTCGAAATTACAACCTGGGCATTGGATTATATATATATACGTATTGTACATTTTATATTTCATTCGTTCCGCGGTGGACCAGTGGTTATGCTCCTTGCCTCTGGTCCCGAGGGTCGCGGGTTCAAACCCGGCCGGGGTCGATGGATTTTTTTTTAAGATGGAAAAATCCAAGGAGCAAGTCCTCCGGGAGGGACTTTAAGCCGTAGGTCCCCAGTCTGAAGATTTTCAGGTTCGTAAAATATCCTTAAGCCTGAATGAAAAGGCCTCTAAGCAAAATTTACCGAATTTTCCCGTCCTAGTACAACCTTGGTTTCCTAGATGTCAGTATGAGGCGGAACGCTGACCACAGACCACTCAAATGACATCTATACGAAAACAAGTGTAACTAAATTAGTATGGTTCAAATTCTTCCCTGTTAAGAGAAACATGGGCTTACAAGAATAAGAATAATAATAAGAAGAAGAAGAAATCTAGAGTAAATAAAAATATATTGTAAATAATAATTGTATTGTAGATATAACCTATCATGTAATCATCACGTTTGTTGTAATTTATATGTAAGAAAAATGTTTGTATTTTTTCTCTGCCCTGGTTGAGTGGTAGACATGGTCTTATGGCATTAACTGTGTCAGGTAAAATAATAAAATAAAATCATCATCATCTTACAAAGGCAGGCATAAAAACACGTGGAGACTGAAGGCTTTGGATCGGAATGGTTGGACAGCTGACATCACGGAGCCTAAAACTGGACTTAAAGGGCAAGTAGTGGCTCCAAGTTCAGAAAATCAGCTACAGTAAAACTTGTTTAATCCGGAACGTGAATAATGCGGAAACCTGTCCATCGTGAACAAATTTATTGGTCCCGACGAAATAATAGTAATTTTACATGTATTTATTTTGCATAAAACGGAATGTGTCCAACGCGGAAACGGAAAGATATATCTACACAATCCAGAGAAAAAATATAAAGCGGAAAGACAGATAAATAAATCAGTTTCCACTTCATTAAATTCCCACTATGCCAAAAAAAATAAGGAACGATTCCTGCCGCCGGGTGAAGTAGAGATTCTGCCTGTACCTGAAATTTTATTTCGACCTCACTGCACACCCGTTATGACCTCACTGCACACCCGTTATGCGAAATACCAGATACGTGTCTTACAAATAACCATTGCACTGTAAAATCCTAAATTAGTTAAAGTTTTGAGACCGAACTTTCACAGGTAGCGTTTTGAATTTACGGAATAAAGATGGCTAAAACGTATGTATCATTGTGATTAAACGAAAAAGTGAAAGTGGTTGAAGATAAATCTCCAAATTTCCAGACCGTTACTCCAAAGTCAAACTCTAGCTGTTGCTAAATCCCTAGGGAATAACGATTTCATGGCATCTTTAGGTTGGCTGGACAGTTTTAAAGACGACACAATGTAGCGAGGAATGAAATTTGGGGGGAATCAAAGGATGTGGATCTAAGTGCAGTTAGTGAACGTAAACCGAAACTGCATACTTCAAATTTCAGGATACGCACCTAAGAGGAATTTTTAACGCTGACGAAACGGGACTATTTTTTTCGCGCGTTACCGTCGAAGTCGCTCATACATGTTATACTTCACTTTTCAAAGGCAGCGGAACTACAATTAATCCAAGGTACGCAAAAAACCATATACGGTACTCTATAATCCAAGATTATTAGTAAGTTTTAGTTTCTTTTTTATAATGCGGATATTGTCTAATGTGGGGAAAAAAAAGGTCCCATGCGATTCCGCTTTGAGCAAGTTTTACTGTATAACAGTTGGGATATTTGACACACTGACCACATGTCATCTCTACACTGGCTGGATGATCGTCACCTGTGATTAACACACGTGGATGTAATGCCAGCAGCCGGGTGGTAGGACAAGATCTTACTAGCCCTATCGTGGCATGCAGTTTATTAACCTATCATATTGTATTTTAATGTCCTGCTTATTCACGTTATAACGGGAAAATTATTGTGACTCTTTTCAATTAACTAAGTCCTACTCCTTGGGTTGCCAACCTAATGCTCTAACCATATTCATAGCAATCTTTGCATTATGTGTAAAATTATTGTGTCTTTTAGTAAATTACGAACGAATGAACCTATTGAGGTTGTTCTCACGAAAATATTTTAAAACTTTTTTTTTTTACATCTTTACTGACCCAATCCAGTAGACACCGAAAAAGACCATGGTAATATATGTCTATATAGGCCGCGTAACTTATGTGTGCTTGTCCATTAACGCTCTAACATCAATTATTAATCAGAATTAAACTTGGCATATAACTAATATATATATATATATATATATATAACTAATATGTATATATATATAACTAATATGTATATATATATATATATATATATATATATATATTAATATATATATAAAGTTACGTAGAGTTCGAGAACCATCAAAATCAGAATATGGAAGTAAAAGTTCATCTGAAATGAAGATCTAAAAAAGTTTTTTAGCTCTAGCGGTCATAATTTTCGATTATTCGCAATAAAATTAGGTACATTCCTCTAAAATAACACGAGAGAGGTATTCGCTAAAATTAAAAAAATCCGACATTAAAAATTTGTGGTTTACCTGAAACCCGAAATTAAAACTAGTTTTTTTTTTTTTTTTCACTGAGTTTGACATTTTATGTAAGGTGGGATCAGACATTTTTCTTCTCCAATTTAATAAGAGAAAGTATATATACCGTAAACCAGGAAACTTGGACAAAAATTCAACTTTCTGAGGAATTCGCATAATTTATTCACCATTTCATTATTTCTACCTCCACTTCTAAACAAGTTTAACAAGGGGAAATCTGATGGTGTCTTAAAATATAACTGTAGTTTCAAAAAATTATATCTCACAATGCAGATTTATTAAAATAAGAAGCCATTTGAAATGAATAACAATTAAATTCTATTTTTATTGGTTTTGCATGAATCACGGCCCACTAGATACTGTCACATTAAAAAAAAAACGAATTTGACAGTTATATCTAAATAAGCCGTGCATTAATTTAACGTTACCAACACCATCTACCACTACATAATTAACTAAACACAGTGTTGACAGTTCCTTCACTCTCAGATTTATTTCAAATTATTTTTTCTTTCTCTCATGGTTTATTAAGTACCGGTAAATTTTTCTTCGAAATATACTCTACTTTAGAAAGATTATCCATAAAAGACTTAAGAAAGCAAAGTTTATTTTTCTTAATATTCTATAAATATTTCTCCAATATTATATTAAATTATATATATGAAACCTCTTCAAATTCTGTAATTATGCTCAGAAAAGTTGAGATAAGACAAAAGAACAAATATTTGAATCAAAACATCGTGCGATCTAGTTATTGATAAAATAAAAATTTGATCACAGAATTTAAAAACATCCAAATTTAGAATTAATTTATTAATTGTTTCAAGAACACATGTAGGACTAACAATTTTGTTTTTAATGAATGATAAATACAGACTATTTGGGTAAGCTTATTAAATAAATATACTTCTCATTCGGCATTACATTTTCTCATTCAGGGTATAAGCCTGATGTATTGATTTGTGGTTTTCTATTAGGCTAGTTTCCTTCTAATAAATTTATTACTTTTTTATAAACACGGTAATTAATTCCACACAAAATTGAAATATTCTAAGTAAATTTTACCTTAAATTAAAAATAATAATAATAATTATTATTATATTTATTATAAATAATTCATATCTAACTAGAAACTTTACGAAAGATGAGAGTGAAAAATCCGTAAATGGGGTGGGTCCATATCGACACCAAGTGCACGTATTAAATATATTAAAAATATAATCAATGTCTTTAGATTTTCAACATAATATTGTCAAAAAATTAATCAGAATATATAAAACAGGGATCCCTATCATAGTCGTATACAAGCGACTACTTTTTATTTCACAATTATAGCAAGGATTGAATGAACTAATTTTATAGTTTATGTAAAACATTATGTTCTGAAGTTATTTACGTAACTGAGAGGACGTCATAATATTTGCAAGGATCGAACCCGCAAACACTGGCATCCAAATACTAGTGCACAAATGTCAGCACATTTTATATTTATTATTTTTTTATTTACAGTAATCTAAGCTAAGACAATTTTGTAAAATAATGTCCTATACAACAAAGGATTTGCATCAATGCTCATCCGTGTTTGTTAAATAGATTACATTATCAACAATGCAAATAAAATGATTTTAATGTGAACTAAAAAAATAGCCTATTAAACAGAGCAGAAATTATACTAATGTACTCCTGCGAGGCAAACTCCTACACCTAATAATTTTCATATCCGATAGTTCTTTAACGTGTCGCTTCTATTTGTGACACATTATCGCTTGTAAGGTTCCTTCAGCTCTAGAATTTCTGTCAGCAGAAATATTAATCATTTTTGCATTTTTTTTTTCAAATGCCCCAGGTTTGTATTTCGACATTCCTGGTTTCTCTCCTGGCATGGCGTACTTGTAACCCACTTCTGAGGTTGGGGCGCCTGGAAGGCGGGGTTACGTTGCCCCGATGATATGATGGGTGGTGATGATGATAATGGTGCGCCAGGAGAGTCCCTAATCCTAAGCTTAACCTAAGATGAAACTGAATGATGATGATTGCGATGGCCATATGATTTCGGGGACCGTTTGGGCCTTAAAGTTTTCCTGACGTATGTCTTACAGGCGAGGAAAAACTGTCCCGACCGGGGATCGAACCCGGGCCCGCTGCGTGACAAGGCAGCACGCTACCCCGAGACCACAGCGGTGGACGATTTTCGCAAAAATCGAACCTACGAATATTAGCTAAAACTTTAAATAACTGCACGCTATATTTAATTTAACGATGCTATTTAAAAAACTAACATCTAATTTTAATTTGGACGCGAAAGAATCGACGAATTTTGTTTATAAGCTTTTTCATGTCCGCAGTTCTTTTTAACGTCATATCATAAAACTACAATATGGGACCCATCGCCTTAGTTACCATCCGAAAGAACTAATTCTCAGGACTTTTAAGTAAAATAAATATCCTCAACTCATGTCCAACTCAGGGCCGGTTCGAGGAATGAGACGAGACGAAGCCCCTATATTTCTAGAGATCTGTGAAATACAAGGATGCCGGTCGAACATCCCTCACGCATAGTCACAGGAGCGGATGAACAAAATGGATGAGTATGGAGAAATGGTGGAATTAAATTTGTGGCAGGGGAAAACGGGAGAAACCCCGAAAGAAACCTGTCTAAGCTCCGTTTCGTCTACCACGAAATCCACTTGATGTTCTCAGAACTTTTACGCCAGAAAAATTCACTTTCCGCGGCCGGGTTTGAATCGTGAACTTTGGAACCAGAAGAAAATATGGTGTCCTCTTGTCCACCAGGACTGACTAAATAAATAAACTTAACTTCCTCATATTAAAAATATCGAACATATTTTATATAAGTTATATTACAGGATATCTAAAAATATATTTCTGTAATTATATCGTGCACTTAATTTCGACTGAACCCTATTGTTAATGCACTCACCTATTTTTATTTTACAGCAGTCTTCTATCCTTCCAATCGTTGTGAAAGATTCAGTCCACAATTTACCGAAATTTATACTCGTATATATTTTTATCACTACGTGTTCCTTCTTCCAGGTCCACGGTGTCACTAACATAAATGAGAACATGGCAATAACTACTTTGAAGTTCATAAATTTTATATAGATTCTAGCACGTCAATGGACCTAACTTGGAGTGCTTTCTTTCGACAAATAAATATTAAATGTGACGTCATAATGAAACGTTCAATTAATAGTATTGACAAATTATACTATTTCTTTCTGCTAGTAAACATTCTACCTAGTGCCTATGATGAAATTACGAAAAGTTCACTTAATATTGTGACATAATGTAATGTTTAACTCATAGTTTTTGAAAATTATTATTTTCTATCGACTAAGTAGATTTGATATGTATGATGTCACGAAACGTTAAATTAGTATTACAAAACGAGATAAGTGAGTGATAAACTTTCCAAACGTGATGCAAAATTAGAACTTCGTTTATTTTACGCTACATTGAATTTAATATGTTTACGTTAATAAAATGAGTGTGGAAAGTGATTCATTAAAATGATTATACACATTACCACACACCAGACTCATTTTAACGTAAGCAATTCTCCCGTTTTCTCCTGATTTCATTCCACCATTTCCCCATACTCATCTCATCCATTTTGTTTCATTTAGTTCATCGGCCCCTATGACGGTGCATCATGAGTGGTCAGCTGGTACATTTATAGTTCACAGACCTATATAAAAATAGGGACTTCATTTCATCCCATCCCTCGACCCGACCCTGAATTGTACACGAGTTGAGGACATATATAGATGTTATAATTAAGTTTTGGCATTGAGCAATGCAAGCCTAATATAGTAATATGACATGAAAAGAAAAATAAATGCTTAGACGGAGATTTGGAATGCTTGGATAGCGAAAGTGGCAGCGCACTTAAGTATCAATTCAGAGATCCGGGTTCAAATCCTGGTCCAAGCATTTATTTTTCTTTTATGTCATATTAGGTTTGCATTACTCAATGTCAAATTTTAATTATAACATCGAAATAAAGAAGCGTCACTGCTATAAAGTAAAAATTATCTTTAATTTGCTTACTTGTTATAGGAGTTACTAGAGGGCAGTGAGACCTAGTTCCCTCTACCTCTCGTAATAAAGAATATATATATATATATATTATATATATATATATATATATATATATATATATATAATGTTTGTGAGAGGATTGCTTGGATAGCGTAGGTGGCAGCGCACTATAGCATCAATTTAGAGGCCCCGGTTCAAATCCCCGTCCAAGCATTTATTTTTCCTTTCATGTCATATATATAGTAACAATACAATGTGTGTGTATATATATATGCCTATACGATTCAGGAGTAGCAATTTCAGACCTGTCACTTTAAACAGACGTTGCTTACAAAACCCCTTAACGATACGTTAATGTAGATGGAAACCTTTCGATATACAGAAAACAGTTCACACATCTTGTATTGGCAGCATTGTTTTTGAGGAAGAAAATTGAATGTGGCGCGCCGCCAATAATTCATTGACGTCACGAGAATTGTTTAATCTCAAAGTAGCGTGCTGCCTTGTCACGCAGCAGTCCCGGGTTCGATTCCCAGTCAGGACAGATTCCTGAGTTTTTTTTTCGGGATTTTTCCTCACCTGTAAGACAAATGTCAGGAAGCTTAGGACCCACTTGTCTCCGAAAATCATCCGGCCATCATCATTATCACCATTCACCAGTGTGGAAAGCAACAGGAATCTACCATACCTTGAATTCCCCAGTAAAGTTTTATTTTTAAGGGGGGGGGGTTATAATTTTAAGTTGGAATATATCTAATTTGCAATTATCAATAATTGCAAAGCAAAGCGTCAAAATGCTATGATTGCAGTGAAAGACCTGCCCTTGGGCAGAACCCTATAGAATATAGATATTTAACTAGCTAATACCCGGTGTGCGTTGCTACGCCTAAACAAATTAAATATTCCATCCATAGTGTTCTGCTCGAGGGCAGGTCTTTCACTGCAATCATAGCATTTTCATGCTATGCTTTGCAGCTTTATTAGGGAATTATAGGTGTGGTAGCTTCCCACAATTAAATATTAAGGGTTAATTAAATTATATGCCAGGCCTATGTACTGCAACGAACCAAATATGGCAGTTGGAAGAATACATTTTTAATTTCAGATAAACCCCCATTTCAAATAGTTAGATTTGGCTGATTTTTAGATAATACTTACCTCGGTTTGTTTCAATGGAATATACTGAGTTTCGTTGTGAAACACCGAAAACTGCGACTGCTAGAGCAGATCTGTTAAAACTTCTTCACTAGGTGTGAAAAGACGGCGCCCTCCTATCTGCATACAAGTGTACTCCCAATGAAACAACACAACTGACAAGTGAGTAGCAGTGTCTTACCTTTAAAAGCCTATCCGTCGTAGAGTTAAAAAGGAGAGGCAGGGCGTATTTTCATACTTACTCAGCACTTATTAACGATCCTGTGCTGGACTGATTCTTAAATTTTCGTTACAGGTGATCTCCTACACCTAAATGGTATTAAAACATAGAAGATGGCATAAAACGCTCTCCACGAAAAAAATACATATATGTGCCAAATTTCATGGTGATGGGTTAGACGGTATCGAAGTCTATTAATCTCAGATTACCAGTATCCTATTTTATAGGTCTATAGCCTATTACTTGTTCGTGATATATTATGAAAGTGGCCAATATTTTGGTCATCCCTTGAAAAATTTTGTTCTAATATATTTATGCAGAGGAAACAATGTGTTATAGTTAAGGAAAATGAATTAAAAATGTAGCCACTAATTATTTTTGTGAAATGCTGTATTATGATGGCAAACAAACAACTTCATGGCGCGACAGTCCTATAAGGCCATTGGCCAACAAGCCGGCTGCTGACCTTACATCCACATGTATTAACCACATAGGTAGAAGATCATCCAACCAGTGTTATAGTGACATATAATCAGTAGAGCTCGGATTTTTAGGTTCTAAAAATTGTATTTTAGGTGCCTAAATAAGTTGTAATAGCATGCAAAATAGGTTCTAAAAATACATTTTAGGAAGATTCAGGTTTACTAAATTTAATACACATTTATCGTAAGTAATGCCACGAGTGATTTCCAATTTATCTAGAGAATTTGGAAATCAAGAGTGGCATTTGTTAGGACTATTTAACGACTAAAATTAAGCTGTTTACTCGCAAATCATTATTTAACTATAGTTATTTTAAAATATTTATATATTTAATGTAAACGGCGATATTTGAAAACAAATTAGAAACTATTTGTACGCTTCATTTCCTTCCTTTGTTCATCACTGCAACCAGATCATAATATTATTTATTGACAAAGGATCGCAATATTGTAAGAATGCACCCTAGTGGAGAAATTTATAACCAACGTTATAGGTATTAATTAATTGTATGTCCTATGATGTAAATATGTCAATTATATTTTTCTGCAACGTCATTTCCTGGAAAATAATTCGTTTAAGAAAGTCCGAACAGTGTTTTTTTTTGTGGTATAATCAATTGTTACAAATGTTTTTATATTAGCCTATCTATCGCATGCGCTTTCTGCTGACATTCATGCACTATATATACAATCTGGTAGCCGTATTTCTTGGAGGGTCAGTCACTGCAAAATAATGCTATGACCTATTCAGAATGTTAAAAAGGAGGTGATTTCTTTATTATGATAGACTTTAGTTGGTAAATTTTAGGCGAAACACGACTGTGATTGATTGTAAATAAAAAATCATTGAAATGTGATTGGTCATTGACTCCCATTTGGGGCATGAGTTAAATAGTCAATTATAAATATATTCGTACTATTTTTATTAACTAATAAGTGAAAACGAATATTTCAATTCTCGGATTCAAGTAAATGCAATTTTATTCGATTTAATGATAAAATATAGGGATATAGGCAAAAATAGGTTCTAATGTCAATTTAGGTATTAGGCATAATATGGCCATTTTTGATCATATAAATGTATGAAACGTGTAAATACAACTTTATTTTAAGTTCTCTCTTCAGGATCAAAATAGGTTTTCGCCTAAAATCCGAGGTCTACTATAACCTATATTGGTTCCCCTAGTCGTTAAGGCCTATAGCTGGTTTCCTCAATCTGGAGCCGCTACTAATTGTAGCTACCCAAATATAGGGTCTAAAATTAAAAGACAACCTGAAATTATAAGACTCAAAGCACAGAAGGAAATGTAAGAAAACTATAATCAATTAAAGAACCAGGAATTGGAAAAGAGTGGTTCAAACAAAAACGAAGTCAGGGGACAAGAGAAATCATTGCAGAACTAACAATTTTTACAGCAAGCTCTGTTTATTTATTAATCTTAATCTGTCATTTCAGTTATTTTGTTTTCTTTCAATTGTGCATCTTGAATATAGCAGTCTTTCTTTGCAGGTTGCATGTAAACAGTTTATTTGCCTCAGAGAGCTGCATATTGACACGGCGCTGCACTGCATTGTATGGATACGAAACACGATCCCTTCTTTAAAACAAGAAGAAAAAATATATTACGAGCATTCAACTTTTTAATTTATTTATTTAGCCTGGTGGAGTTAAGGCCATGTGGCCTTCTCTTCCACTCACCAGGACAAACATATATTATATCAGAATATAACAATCATAATTAACTCTAATTTGGTTTATTAGCATTATTTTTTTACGATGTATGAGGAGCTAGCCCATAGCATCAAGCCCGAGTTGGAGGACCAGAGACTTTTTCTGGAGTCTACCATAGATCAGTTGCTTTCACTGCAGCTAAGAGTCTGATCCACCTTTTATTACCTCATCCGCCGTCTGCACCATACTGTAGGTCTCCTACTCTGCTGCATCCGCCGTTGTGGTCTTCACCGTAACCCTAGCTAGGGACCCTTTACATGGTATTATCAGCCGGGCGAGCTGAACCAAGGTTTTTTAACGAGGTGTTACTCCTCCCCCTCCTCCTTTCTCATCCGGACTTGGGACCCGCATTATCAAAATTGGATAAAATAAGAAATAATACAAGAGAAGTGATGAATGTAGAATAGTATATTACGATGCGAGGTTGGGAAGATAATCGAGGAAAAATGTAAAACCGAGCGATAGCCAGGTTTTTAATTTCCGAGATTCTGTAAAATATTTCACAAACGTGCGTTGTGCATTATTTTTTGCGCGATGGTGTTTTCAAAATAATAAATAATAGTAAAATAATAACAGAACAGGACATTGAGGATGATAATTTACAGACAGCAGAAATGCTAGTCGCAGAGCCAAGTGCATTAGAGGTTGAAATGGCGATTGAAAAATTGAAGATGTATAAAGCATCAGGTTCAGATGAGATCCCAGCAGAACTGATAAAATCAGGGGGAGAAAAATTGATGGACAAGATACGCGGGTTGCTTAGTATGATTTGGGAAAAAGAAGCTCTTCCAGATGAATGGAAGGAATCAATTATCGTACCAATTTATAAGAAAGGAGATAAAACTGATTGCAACAACTACAGGGGCATCTCATTACTTTCAACTTCGTACAAAATTCTAACAAATATATTAGTAAGCAGACTTACTCCCTATATTGATGACATTGTAGGAGATCATCAATGTGCATTTAGAAGAAACAGGTCTACAACAGATCAGATTTTTAGTATAAGACAGATTTTAGAAAATAAATGGGAATATAATGGTACTGTACATCAACTGTATGTAGACTTCAAAAAAGCATATGATTCAATTAAGAGGGAGAAGTTATATAGTATCCTGCTGGAGTTCGGAATTCCTAAAAAGTTAGTTAGACTTATACGAATGTGTCTAAATGGCACAAAGAGTAGGGTGCGTGTAGGCAAACAGTTTTCGGACACTTTTGAAATCCAGAATGGGTTGAAGCAAGGATATGCACTATCTCCTCTACTATTTAATTTTGTACTAGATCATGCCATTAAATCTTTAGAGAATGAGGATGGCTTACAACTCAATGGTATTAATAAGCTGTTAGTTTATGCTGATGATGTAGTATTGTTGGCCGATAGCGAGGAGATACTAAAGACAACACGCACACACTATTGAGTAACACTAAGAAATTAGGACTGGAAGTAAATATCAATAAAACTAAATATATGGTCACACATAGAAATCCATTAAATAATGGAAATGGACAGCTAATGACAAATGAGGGAAATTTTGAGGAAGTGCCTGAATTCAAATACCTAGGAACAATAATCACAAATAGGAATGAGATGCACAAAGAAATTAAACATAGGCTCAATTCTGGAAATGCATGCTATTATGCATTGCAGAGACTCTTGATGTCCCAACTCCTTTCAAAAAACGTTAAACTGAAAATATATAAAACTATTATTCTACCAGTTAAATTATATGGGTGCGAAACATGGACTCTTACTTTAAGAGAGGAAAGGAGATTACAAGTATTTGAGAATAAAGTACTTAGGAAAATTTTTGGACCAAAGAGAGATGAACAGACAGGTGAATGGAGAAGACTACAAAACAATTAACTACATGGTCTTTACAGGAAGCCAGATATAATAAGAACAGTTAAGTCTCGTAGACTGCGATGGGCAGGACATGTTGCACGTATGGGGAATGAAAGACTTGCATGGAAGCTTCTTGTAGGAAAGCCAGAGGGAAAACGCCCAGTTGATAGACCAAGAATGAGGTGGGAGAATAACATTAACTATGATTTGAGGGAAGTAGATTATACAGGGAATGATTGGAAAGCATTAGCGCAGGATAGGGATGTATGGAGAGCTTATGTCCGTGCGGCCATGATCCTACGGGTTCGATAGTGCCAGTGAGTAAGTAAGTAAGTAAAATAATAACATATTTGTTGGAAATATTTGCATTCATTTTAAGCAATTGACTAACGTTAACAATGTGGGCAATGTTTATTAGTTAAACAACAATTATTGATAAAATGGCCGCAAGTACCGTATTTATTGTTTTATATTGTTTCAAATAAAGTTCAGTTCATTTAAAATGCAGTGATCTGTATCGTGTAATGTATATTAACACTAACTTTTGGATATGTTTTGTATATACATTGTACGTAGTATACAAAAAGGGCAGTGGTTTTACTTCCCGCACGTGGGTGTGGATGTATTATTACAGTATAGTATTTAGGTTGGAAATCCCGAAATGTAGGAAGCTGAACTTTCACTCATGGTCGTCATTGCTGTAAGTACGACAAAACACACTATCGCGCAAAAAGGGATATTGTACAAGAGATTGAAGAAATCCAATTAAGATGGTATGGACATATACTGAGAAGAAGGGACACAGAAACGAACAAAGAAGTATTGAAATGGATATCTCCAGGAAAAGGGAAACGTAGTAGACCAAAGTCAACGTGGATAAAGGGAATTCAAGACAACATGAAGAAGAGAAATATGACAGAAGCAGACACGCAAGACCGGGAAGTGTGGAAGAAAAAAAATGTATATTTTGGTTGGGATACCTGTGTAAATAACAGAAACAATCCTGAAATAAAAAAATAATAACTCTAATATTAAATACTAAATGAAGATTTGATCAATAAGATTTTATTTATATACAGAATTTTAATGTTTACACATCTTTCTGTGCCTAAAGTTTTATTTTTCTTCTCCACCCGTCTCTCTCCATCCAATCCATGTCCTCCAGTCCCCTTGCTCTCATTCCAGTTCTTATTTCCTGCATCCACGAGTTTCGAGGTCTTCCTCTCCTCCTTCTTCCAGGTGGACACCATTCCAATGTTTTTCTGGGTAATCTTTCTTCTCGCATTCGTCGCACGTGCCCATACTAATTTAATTGCTTATACTGTATATAATCTACTATTGAATAACCAATATTCATTTTTTCTCTTATGACAGTATTTCTTATTTTGTCTAATTTTGAACATCTCGCTGCTCTTCTCAAGGAATCCATTTCCATCGACATAAGCTTTTGTTGAATTTCCAAACTTCAGCTCCATATGTGACAGTACTTCTCACTATTGAATTATATATTTGTAACTTATTTTTCCTAGCTATATGTCTGTTCCATAAAACTCCATTCATCATTGCTGTTATTGCTCTACCTTTATTTATTCTGTTCTTAATATCACTTTCTTGTTTATCCTCTTTATCTAATTTTACTCCCAGATACACAAATTCTTCACATCTTCTAATATCAAATCTTCGGTTTCGGCTCCACTTCCCATATAAAATGATTTTTTTTTCTAAATTTATTTTCAAACCCCAGTTATCGTATTCGTCCAATAATTTTCTGAACATAAACTCCATCAATAAGATAATATCTATTATATTACGATCTATAATACAACTAGTTAATGACATTAATAGTGAGTGGAGAACATATTTTAATCGACTCACATCATACATTTTCAAACTTCTTTGATACCGACGGTGGAAGCCATGACTGAAGAAGGACATGATTTTGTCTGAAACCGTCGGTATCAAAGAAGTTTGAAAATGTATGAGGTGAGTCGATTGAAATATGTTTTCCACTCACTATTAATGATATAACCTCATAATGTTTACTTCCCAATATTAATTTAAATATAGTTAATAACAGTTAAGATTAATAATAAAATGTATTCAAGCAAGATAAATTAAATTATTGGTACACTGTCCCTGTCTAATGTAGGCTATAAAAATAATGAGATTCATCCATCTATAGTAATTCTGCCCGAAGGCAGGTCCTTTACTGCAATCATAGCATTTTCATGCTATGCTTGCAGCTTTACTAGGAAATTGTAGGTGTGGTAGCTTCCCGTTGCTTTCCACACCGGTGAAGGATGATGATGATGATAATGATAAGGATGATGATCATCATATGATTTCGGGGACCGTTTGGGCCTTTAAGTTTTCCTGACATCTGTCTTACAGGTGAGGAAATACCCCGATAAAAACCTCACCCAGAAAAACTGCCCCGACCGGGGATCGAACCCGGGCCTGCTGCGTGACAAGGAGCACGCTAACCCGAGACCACAGTGGTGGACTAATAATGAGATATAGACAACTAATTTTACGGTTATACGATATTTAAACAAATTATAATATTTGTTAATCTTAATATTGTACTTTTGGACATGTCTGGTGTTATCTCCTGGCATTGGCGTAATTGTAACCCACTTCTGAGGTTGGGGCGGAAAGAGTACCTAATTCTAAGTATAATCTAAGATGAATATGAACAATGATGACTGTGATGGCCGTATGATGTTCGGGGACCGTTTGGGCCTTAAAATTTTCTCACTTTTATTTTTACAGGCGAGGGAAAAAAAACCATAAAAACCTCACCCAGGAAACTGTCCCGACCGGGAATCGAACACGGGCCCGCTGCGTGACAAGGCACACGCTACCTCGAGACCACAGCGGTGAACATCTTAATATTATGTTCATAAATAATTGAATTTATTAATATAATAATACTATCAGTGAGGTGTATAAGTTTGTTATTAAATAATTCTTTAGTTTGTTTTTTAACGATGTTATAGTTTGACAGTCTCTGACATAGGACGGAAGGGAATTTAACCTAAAGAGAAGTAGACAGGCGAATGGAGAAAACTACATAACTGTGAGTACATGTACTTTATAGGAAACCGGAAATAATAGTACACTGTGCCCATAAAGTCATTCCAACATTACAATTTACTATAAGATTAACACTATAGAAGTAATGACTTCTGTAACAACGTAGCTCGGTAGCAAAGAATGTTACTGGTGAATCACATACAGAGGAAATTTTATTACTATATATCCAGGATGCGGTATAAGTCAGTTAATCACTGCACAAGGTTGCAAGGAAAAAACCACATTGCTTGAAACTGGGGTTTGAATACGGGACCTTCAGAATATAATCTCAAACGCTACTAAGCAATCTGATTTTTTCCCCCTTGCAACCATGTGATTACAGCCGGATCCTGTTTATGCAGGATTTCTGAATATAACGATGCTACAAATCTATAGGCCTACAAGCATGAAAATACGAGTATATTCCTTAATGAATAACATTTTAATGAGGAATAATAATAATACTAATAATATATAATAATAATAATAATAATAATAATAATAATAATAATAATAATAATAATAATAATAATAATGTTATATTTTAGCTGGCAAGTTAAGGCCATAAAGCCTTCTCTTCCACTCAACCAGCAAATAGTGAAATTATACAAAAATTACATATTTAATTTTTAAATATTTTTAAAATACAGACTAAACAAAAGACAATGGTGATATGATCTAATACTAGCTAATACTAACAAAAACATGGAATATAATAAAATCAAGATAATATAAAATAAAGTTTCATACATGATTACACCGTTCTGCATTTTAAAACTTATTTTTTGTTTTTTTTTAATCTGATAGGTGATTCTAAACGGATTTTTTTGTGCTGAATTCGAAAATGATCTCCATTTTCTCCCATCACGTCAAATATTCAAAATATTCATGAATAACTAAAAATTAAATTATAGCTTTGTAAAACGTAATAAAAGTTACTTTCAACAAGAATTTTGTCTAAAAAACTAGGCCAGAATGTATTTGCCACTAATTAATCATTACTTAATATTACTTAATAATCATAAGAATTCCAGGCATACTTCACTTTTCGACTCATAGTATTCTGGAACTGACTGTCCATCATCAGTTTTCGAATCTGTGGGCCAACGATTACAACAGCTTTAATTTTTTCATGGGTAGTGAAGGAAATTTAGTGCAAAGGTATTTAAAGCACTCACTGTCTTTATCTACGGTTCTCACAAATCGTTTCATTGAACCTAATTTTACATGGAGAGGTGGCAACAATACTTTTGAGGGATCAATAACATGTTCACTTCTTATATTTTTTTCGCCCGGTATTAAATTAGTCCTACGTGGCCACTGTTCCCTTTCCCAGTGTTCTGACCTAGCTGTGCTATCCCATTTACATACGAAACAAGGGTATTTTGTGAAACCAGCTTGCTGACCAACTTATAGTCTACTAATCATGAAATCTCCATAGACCAGCATAGATGGTTTTCGTACTGCAGTTTTTGTAAAAAAAACTTTACATTTTTATATGTCTCCTTTAAAACTTTTTGAAAAGAATCTACGAAGAACCCCCACTCTTTGGAATTATAGTTTATGTTATAACATTTTAAGACAGCAGGGATGTCTTGGCAATACACTAAATTTTCTTCTTCAGCAAAAAAGGGACAAATTCCTTCTCACGATGCCTGTAACATAAAAAGTATGTACTCTCAGTCAATACTTTATTTTCTTTTAACCTATAGCCTAACAGTTCTGCTGATTCTTTAGGCAAATTTAAATCCCTCACTAATTCATTAAGCTCACGTTGATTAAAACGTCTATCATGATCAGAATTATATGGTTCATCATCCACTGGAGATTTAGTTTCAGTGCTACTGGCTGCAGACGCAATGTATCTGATTGAGGGTGTAAGGGAACTGGAATATCAGGACCATGAGGTACGGGCTGAATGCAGAGGGAATGTTAGGATATACAATATCTTTCTTGTTTTTTAGCATTATACCCTGTTACCTTAACTGTGCAAAAATAACAACCGTCTCCATGATTTGTAGGTTCCTTCCAATTCATAGGGATACCGAAGGGCAATGACTTATTTTTTTCCATTTTTCCAACTCCTCATCTCTGCAACACAACTACGACACATTTTGTGAGGGCACCACGATTTATCCTGGTCTCCTAACTTATTGCCAACATATTGAAAGTAAGTCTTGTTTACTAAATCAGTTATGTTCTTTGTTTTACTAACGCATATGACCCACATATAATTATAGCAAAACAGATTTGGATCATTTACATAACCACACATTCTTGTACGGACCTAGGACGGATATAGTTAGTAGATTTTAATAAATATAAACATAATTTAAAATATAAACATACTAATAGTTTAATTATTTCACATTTTATGTAATAAAGTCGAAATTATAAACTGTTCGGCCTTTCTAACAAACGATAAGTACACTGTAATATTACTGGATTTCATTTTTGCAATCAGTGTGAAATTGTGATTCAGAAACGCTCATTTATTTAAAAAATCTATGCAGAACGATGTTATTTACAGAATGCTGAATATAGTTGATATACAGTTAATATTTTCATTGTGTCAAACTTAAGATATCTGTTAATTTGTATTAAAATAATGATAGTGATTGACAGTTCCTGACATGACTGGGAATAAGTTTATTATAAATGGGATTGAGGTGCAGAAAGAAATTAAACATAGGCTCATCCCTTGAATATTCATTACAGGGACCCTTTTATCACCCCAACTTCTCCAATACACACACACACACACACACATATATATATATATATATATATATATATATATATATATATAGGCCTACTGTGTACATGACAACAACACTGAAGGAAGAATATGAACAATGGTGAATGAACATAAATTAGGACAAGACGAAGTAGGCTATATGATAATAGGAGATACAACAATAGATCTGATTTCAGAAGATGGACGTGCAAAAATAAAAGCATGCGACGAATATGTATATTTGGGGAACAAATTAGTTCAACTGGAAGTCATGATGCTAAAATTGATGAGAATATATATAAGGGCAAATCTGCAAAATCAAAATTAAAATAAGCGATGAGAATATAAGTTCAAACGAAAACAAATATTTTAAATACAATAATAACGATTACAAGGTATAGGCCTACAGTGCACAAGCATGGGAACTAAAATCTCCAACAATAAGTAAATTATTTTTTTAGGTTTTTTTAGCACTGCAATTTTTTTTTCTAATGGGAGCGAGCTGGCCTACCGCATCAACCCCCAACTGGAGAACCAGGGATTTTTTCAGGTGTCCATCCTTATATCAGTTGCTTTCACTACAGCTAAGAGCCTGATCTGCCATTTAGGAAGAATTTGACAAAAAATATAAGATGAAATGATCCCCTCGGCCTCGAATACTCTAATACCATCGGGGTCAGAAAACAACAAGTGTTCAGCCCAGAAAGACTGGATAGGAACGATAAAAAAAGAGATATGGTATGGAAGTAATACCATATCGGTCAATATCTCACCATGCTGACCAGTGCAATTGGTGAGTAGCCCATCCCGTCCGTTCACCACATTAAGTTATACGTAGGTTATATGGTTACTAACAGCTGCACCACGTGAAGGTGGGATTGGACACTAGGAAGATGTGCAGGTCAGCTCCTCTAAGTCTTACAATTTAAAGCAATTAGAGGCTCTCCTCCCTCTTAGCATATTCCCTTTTACAACCAATAAGTAAATTAAATTCTGCAGAAAAAGATTTTTGGAGACGTTCAGCTGGAATTTCTAGAATATATAAATTTTATTTTTGTTCAATGCCACCACGTTATCATTTCAAAATTCTGGTATTCTCTCGGCATGGATGTAACCCACTTCTGAGTGTTGGGTCGCCTGGAAGGTGGAGTTACGCTGCCGCGATGCTATTGGTATGATGTGCCAGGAGAGGCCTTAATCCTAAACTTAATCAATATGTTTATGATAATATTGATGGCCAGATGATGATCGTTTGGGCCTTAAAGTTTCCTGACATTTGCCTTACAGGCGAGGGAAAAACCCCAAAACAAATTACAACCCAGGAAACTTGTCCCGACGGGGGATCGAATATAGGCCCGCTGTGTGACAAGGCGACACGCTACCTCGAGACCACAGCGGTGGACAGAAGACATAAAATAATAAACAGTGTAAATAAACTAAAAAGATAAATATTCAAACTCCAATTGTGGAGGGTTTCATAAAAGAAAAACAAGCAATTAAAATGTAAAAAGAATGAATGGGTATCACTTGGTTGAAGAGCGTGTTTTGAGCAACACGATGAGGGGAAACGGATTAAACGATGGCATTTGTAGCGATAGATCTGGAGCAGAATGACAGTAGATTAATTGGGCGCAGGAAGATGTGAAACCTGCTAAATAACTAACTAACTCGCTGGCACTATCGAAACCGTAGATTCGAGTGACAATAATTTATGATATGGTAAATTACAAATAAGACGAGTTCTTCACCATCCCCTCCAGGACATCTGTACCTTATCGTGGTGGAGTTGCTTGCATGCATAAATGACCACCAGAGAACTATGTCGGCGGTTTCATGGCTACTGAAAGGGTTACCCATGAAGGGCAGGTAAAAGACAATCAGACAGACCAAAAAAGTAGGTGGTCGAAAGACTGACGGTAAAAATACGCGGACATGGGTTCCAATTGCATAAGAATGTCAATAGGTAATACGAATATAGTCTCGTAGACTGCGATGGGTAGGACTGTGATACGAATGGGCAATGAAAGAAAGACATGGACATTTATTGTAGGAAAACCAGAGGGAAAACACTCAGTTGGTAGATTAGATCAGCTCAGGTAGCGATGTATGAACAGCTTATGTACGTGTGGCTATGAATCTATGGGTTCCATTGGGTCAGTCAGTGAGTTAGTAGTTAGTACAATTGTTTCTCGCTCGTAAATTAATATTTCATATTCATAAAAAAACATATATTATTAAGTTTTTGGATCAGACAGATGTACAATCTTTGAAATAATTGATGGCCTAACAACAACTAAATCTATAAACATAATAACAATAAGACAATATTTGATGCTGTAAATGAAACGATGGCTGAAATAGTATTTCTGCCTTATAATAAAAAAAAAAAAGAATTGTTTAGTGGATAAAGCTTAGATAACTAACAATCCACACATTATTAAGTTCGTTGCCAGACAATATTAGGTTCTTGTTCATCTTAAATGACGAAAATGTATCCTAATTTTCTTTCCGACTTCTGTAAGTAATAATTATTTATTTTAAATACTGTATATTGTGATTTTTTTATTTAATTTTATCACTCACACTGAAGTACAAAATATATTTTCAAGACAAATTCATTTGACATTCAGTGTGAGAAATAAATGTAAATAAAAACATAGCAATATAAACTCTATTAGCTATTATAGTAGTTTTAAAATTATCATAAGTAGAGCTAGGAATTTTAGGTGCAAAATTTTGGTGAAAAAGGTGCAAAAAAGGTTGCTTGAATTTAGCAGAAAAAGGTGCAATTTAAAAAAAATGTTGCAAATTTCCCATGTAAATAATCATTAAAGATTACCAAAACCAATTACAAGTAACTAACGACACAAAATTCACGCATGTTGCCTTATATTAAAGAAAATAGGTTTTCAACAACATGGGTTTCACTTGCTTTCCATTTAGAGGTGCTACTAAAATGTTTAGAACATATCTCAACTGTCTATCAGTGGTTTCATCTAATACGAAATATACTGGATTTTCACCTACTACTTGCCTGATCTGTTTTAATTTTTCTTCATGCAGAGGTTGAAGGTATGATTTTCGTAAGGTACTCTCATCTGGGTCAGACTTCCCAGTATATTTCTCCAAATATGCTTTCATAATAGGGTTGTTAAGCTTGGAAAGAGGAATACCACATGCCACAAATGTCTTTACTGTATCATTAAAAAATTCATTTTTATTTATTGAACTTGATGAAGCCAATGCCTCGCCAATAAACTGTTGTCGCACTACACCTTTACTACTTCGTCGTTCCTTATTTTTCACATGTTTGGCACTACTTATATGCTGCGTAACATGAGTGCATTGATTTTTTTCATCAATTGTTATTGAAATATCACAAAGAATGCACCTAATAACAGATCCGTCACTCTGAATTCCATCTGCACTAAACTTTTTAACAATATCACGTAGTTTTATAGGAGTTCACTTTCGGTTTCGGCATACTGTTTACTGGTAACTCAGGAAAAGAGCAGACCGCACTAGTCAAACATTATTTTGAACTGAAACATTTATTCACGCACTCAACAACCTTCCTTGCTTGAACAATAGCTTTCGCATAACTGTGGTGCAATGAGGCGCAAACTAATTTAAAAGGAATAGCCTAACGGGATTGCACTCAAGTGGAAGTAATGTGATGTGGACTGATACCACATATCGTGATACCACATATCGTTACCAACCCTTGAAATTGTATTTGAATAAATGTAATATATATATATATATATATATATATATATATATATATTATTTTGGTAATAAAATGTTCCAAAGGAGGCAAAAAAGGTTTGAAAAGGTGCAAAATGTGCTTCCATTAAAGAAAAGGTGCAAAAAGGTGCTTCCATTAAAGAAACGGTGCAAAAAGGTGCAACTAAAACACAGTTAGGGGCATTTATTTAATGTTTTCTTTGCAATACTAGCTAATTTGAACATTATAGTAACAAAAAAAAAAGTGCAGCACCTAAAATTCCTAGCTCTAATCATAAGTAATGTCAAAAGTGAATTTATCTAGAAGAATTGCAAATCAAGAATCGTATTTGTTAGGACAATTTAACGAATAACGTTAAGCTGTTTATTCAAAAATCACAAATGTAGTTACTAGTATTTTTAAATATTTATATATTTAATGTAAACGGCGATGTTTGAAAACAAATCAGAAATGTTAGATTATGTTTATTCACTGCAACTCGATCATATTATTTATTTATTTGTATAATGCCACCAGATTGTCTATTATGATATTTCTGTTTTTTTCCCGTTGGCATTGGCAGAATTCTAATCCATTTCTTAGGTTCGGGCACCTATAAGGCCGTGTTACGTTACCCCGATTATATGATGGGTGATAAATGATAATGAAGCGCCAGACAAGTTCTTAAAATCTAAACTTAACCTAAATTCCAGACTATGGGCAACTACAGGACGTATTCCCTTGAAGGAAAAATTTCCATGGTTTGACCGGGAATCAAAGTCGCGACCTCATTAACTATAGCCAGAAACGTTAATCACTAAGCCAAAGAGGCTGTGTCATTTATTGCCAAAATAGGATCGCAATGTTGCAAAAATGAACCCTAGTGGAGAAATAATGAAACACATCAAACTGTATATTATAACCAACATTATAGGTTATTAATTTATTTTTTAGTAAAAAAATACGTAAAATCGAGGAATCTTTTCATTATTTGCTATATTCAATGTATTTGTTGAAGAGTCAGTCACTGCAAAATAATGCTCTGACTTGTTCAGATTATTAAAGAGGGAGAGCTTTCTTTATCACAAAAGCAGGAGCTGATAAAGAGAAATCGATAAAGAGCGGGGTAAAACACAACTGTCATTGGTTGTAAAACAAAATTCATTGAAACGTGAATGGTCATAGATAACCACTAGGGGCATGAGTTAAATATAGTCTTCAAAAATTAATCTGCCCTTCATTGTGAGTGAAAACATTGGAATATTATATCCTTAGCCAGAACTATTGTTTTCAATCATTCACCTCCTTCAAATCACGGTTAATGTTATCCTACGCCCGAGCCAAGTGGTTTAACCAAACATGCCCTGATGAGAGTTCCCATGGGATATTGGCCAGTACGGGACCACAGACTACTCAAAATCGTGAGGAATTTGGGTAACTAGAATTAGTAGCGGCTCCACATGCTGGAAAGTTGATTAACATATGTTAGCAGTTAGGATGGGAGGATAAATATATTCTAGGTATATGTATAATTGTAGGCTTTCACGACCGGCGTCTTGATCCCTGTTAGGTTCGTCTTCCGGGCTAAATGACCGTGTTCCAGTTTTCTTGTCACTCGACGTTTTGTCTACTGCGCCGGTAGACATCATCAGGAGATTTTGCTGCTCCCTGTGAACTCCTCAACAGTCGTCTGTATTATTATTCTCTTCTAATGGCCCCAGCCTGTAAATGCATTTCTCAAAAGAAAGTACAGAATTTTTATCCTAGTTTGCCAGTGTGCCTTATTTCCCTTTTACGATAGTTGCCTTTATTGGTCATATATGCGTTTTCTATATGATTGGTCGTATCATTGTGATAACGTCTTCTCCCTATCCAATGGATATAGACAAGGCCTATTTCGTATAACAATTATAGGTTGATTATCCCTCTTTAATTATTCCCCGCACTTTCCCTCTTAAACGGGCGTAGGATTTCTGGCTTCAGAGAAAAACATTAACAATGATTTGATGGAGGTAAATTATAAATGGGATGATTGCAAATATTGATAAAGATGGAGAGTTTATCTCCACAAGATCATGAACTTCTGGGTTCAATATTGCCAGTGAGTTAGTTGATATTAATATTATTAAGAAATATTTTTTAACATTTTTTTATATTTTCACATTTTTTTAGGTGTGTACTTGGGACTCTGTCCCGCCCCAACTTCTTTCTTCCAAGATTACTTTCTAATTACCATCATGGTGGTGCATACACTGTTTTTGTTGTGTGGATTTGTCAAAGTAAGTAAGCATAAGACTGCGCTACATAATATTTTATTATTATTATATTTTTTGATGGGGTTCGAACGAGGGGTATTATCTTCCACAACACCAGAGTGTTGTAATGCCATCAACTACACGCTGGGCGGATATATGACTTAACGTACATTACGTTTTCTTGTATTCTATAAGAATAGACTGTGATATGCAGGACATGTGGCACGAAACGGAAATAAAGAGGGGCATGGAAAATTCTTGTAAGAAAATCAGAGCAAAATCGCTCACTAGGTAGGCCAAGAATGAAGTGGGAGAATAACATTAATTATGATTTGAGGGAAGTAGATTATGAATGAGACGATTATTTTTTTCTCTGGATAGGGATGTGTAGAGAGCTAATGTTCGCGCGGCCAGGATCATAGTGAGTTAATTTCATATACAGCTATAAAAATTCTAGGAACAGCCGCTGTTTAAGATATTAAATAATTGCGAAAATAATCCTTAAAATGTTGAAATATGAGTAAAGGAGATGAACATTCGCACGAAAACGTCATTGTTCAGATTACCCGCAGTATTTATTTATCTTCTTCTTTTTCAGGTTGTGAAGCAATCCTGGGATATCCAGGAAATCAGAAGGCGTATGGCTCTCATGGAAGGCGGCCTCTATCATATTGGAAGACGCGTAAGTAGCTCGCAATTTATGAGAAACAAATAAATAATTGAAGCATTTTTTCATTTCTGGTCTTTCACTACAAACTCAGCGTTCTTTCTTGTATCCGCATACAAACCATTTACTTTAATACTGTCTACCATGTGATGTGTTTTTTATCCTCTTTCTTTCCGTTGACCATTCCTCGAGAGCACCCGTCAGCAGGTAGTTTCTTCTTGGACATTGGTCAATCCAATTTTTTCCCACTTCTTTATGAGTTCCAGCAATGTTCTTCCTTCACACACTCTGTCTAGAACATCTTTATTCTTTATTTTGTCTGTCCATTTTACACGTTCCATCCTCCCCCATATCCACAACCCAAAAGCTTCCAGTAGCGTTTCCTCATTCCGTCGTAATATCCACGTCTCTGCACCATAAAGTGCTACACTCCACACAAAGCACTTCACTAGTCTCTTCCGTAATTCTTTTGCCAAAGGTCCGCAGAAAATGCTTCTCTTCTTGTTAAAAGCTTATTTTGCCATTGCTATCCTCTGCTTTTCTTCTTGACTGCAGTTCATGTTACTACTGATAGTAAAACCCAAGTATTTGAAACTCTCCACTTGCTCAATGGCCTCATATTTAATCCTCATGTTTATCTTCCTTGGTTTTCTTTCTATAATCATGGTCTTCGTCTTATTTATATTTATCTTCATTCCACAATCCTCGCACTTGTCATTTAGCTCCATCACAATTCTCCTCAGTGTCATTGCATCTTCTGATAGTAAAGCCATATCATCAGAAAATCGTATGCACTTAATTTTTCTTCCTCCCATATTTATGCCTACCGAATTCCTGAAGCAGTTCTTCATTAAGTCTTCTAGGTAGATGTTGAAACGAGTAGGTGATAGAGGACATCCTTGTCGTACCACCCTTCCAATTTCTCTTCCCTCTGACATTTAGTCTTCTATCTTCATTTTTATTCGCTGCTTCATTTAAGGATTACTCAAGCCAAATTTCTTCATGATCATCCTGAGTTTATTCCAATTCACTCTGCCAAAGGCCTTTTCACATCAACAAATACTGCATAAACTTCTTTATCTTTTTCTATATATCTTTCTCCTATTCTTCGTATCAATCCAATTGCATCTCTCGTACCCTTTCCCTTCCCGAAGCCAAACTGCTGTTCTTCCAATTCGCTTTCCATCTTATAACATAAATTTCGATTCAGTATGCGCAGGAGAATCATTGCGGAGTGTGATATCAAGCTATAGTCCAGAACTCCTTACATTTCTTCGGTCTCAACCTATTCTTCGGGCCATTGATCTTCTTTGTGTATCTTGTTACATAAAAGCATAATTTCCTTCTTTCCTTCACCCAAGCATTTAACCAATTCAATGGGGAATATTGAAAAGTATTTCAATATATGTTGTTAAAGAAGTAAATTATTGCAATGAAAGAGAGCGAAGTTCACTATTTCATCCTAAAATTATTTTATGGTTGACGTAATTTTGAAGCACCGGGTAGCTCTTCTCCAGTGCCACGTGATTATGGCGGGAAGCGGAGTTCATTAAATTACCAAACGTACTATAAAGTTCGGATAGAGAAAAACAGTATCCCTCTTCACTGTAAAATAACTTTCTACAATATCTATTTGTAACAGTTTTCTAAAAGACTCGCCTCACAGATCAATCTACAACTGACGTTGAGCGGAAACGTACTGTTTTCATGCTGCAGGTACAAGTTCGATAATGCGTTGAAATCTCCCGCATCGGCCGAGGATAAATCGATAATAATTTAATGATTTATAATGGGACAGGAATATTGCATACCCCAATGTTGGGTAGCAATATGGGATAGGGTTATAGGTCAATCGCAGGGTTATTTGGATAATAAAGGATTTGGTGGGCGCTGGATTTATGAAGGACTTCCTCGGTTCACTGGAGAATTTGGGTACTCGGTTCGCTCAGGTTTAAATATCGATAGGCATGAGGTTCTTATTCAGGAATTCCACGAGGACTTCGTCGGGCAGAATTAATTGTGTCGAAGACATTGTATTGAATGTAATTTATTATATCTTGAAAAGACTGGAAATGGAGAACACTGTATATGTTTTAATTATATTCCCTCGCACTTATCTCACAGTGGGCGATGGCGTTTATCGTGGGCTTGCCGTGTTACTAATTATTCAATGGCGTCTTATTTTACTCGCGGATACTTGCGATTAAAAAATATATTTAAGTCCCGGTACTTGAGGTACTTCGGTGAAAATTCTAAGTTCTAAAAGTTAAATTACCACTGGTGGCCATGCTGCCAGTATTTGACGCGGATTGGGCAAGGCACGGAGCACGAGCACACGTAGAAGTATATGTAGAAGTAGTACGAGTAGAAGTGTCGAGGTTCGTCTCCCTCGCCCATTACGTAAATTAGGTTCTCCCACTATATCGACCTCGTGGACCTGAGATCAGTGCTTAGGCACACGTGACAAATAATACGATTGTTTAAAGTACCCTTATATTATAATCTCAGGTGTTACAAATTTGTTATTGGTGATTTTTGCCGTCAGAGGTTGGGCCCTATCCGTGCTGGCTTCATGTACAGTCGGGTCACAAATTTGTAACTTAGGCACTGGGTCTTTCCTAGGTCATTGATCTTTACTTCTAGTAGGCCCTAACGCTTGAGTTTTCTCCCTTCCCACACTTTTTACTAGTGTTGTTTGTCCCGAGATGAAATCCCTGATCGTAAATTCTGTTATTGTGTTCTGACTGTCAACATAGAGCTGTTAAATTCTGATTCACAAACGATTGCCAGTCAAATCCTGAGAATAAAGGATTTTGACAACATTCTAACTCTTTGTGTATGTGTCGGTCACTTCCGCCTTCACAAAACAAAGGGTGGCATTACCTGAGTTCTCTATATCTTGTTAATGACTAGTCATTTAGTTCCCATTAACGCTAATTTCGTCGGATCATTTTATTTGTCATTTATCCTTTCATAATCGTATTCTAGTCGCTTTCCTGATTAATTTAAGTATACTCATGACCTAAGTTTGACAACTGCTTCTTTCAATGGCCTTTCAATTGTTTATGATTTTTATTGACTGGCATTTGGAATTTATCAATTTATTCAGATACAAAGGAGGCTGAGTGAATGGCTTGGTACAATAATTCAATTAATTACATTTATACAACCCAATATTCGATAATTTCGTCACAATGTGAACAAAACTTGATTTTGTCACCATAAGATTAAGATGGAGTGAATGGTTTGCATGTACAGGCTTTGAAATAATTGATGGTGCACAGGTAATTTTCAAGTTCCAAATCGAAGCCACTGCACATGATCAGAAGTCAGCTATTTGGTTCACAACTATTTGAGAAACTGAAATCATTTCTATTTCGTTGTGTGTCGTGCAATGGAAAATAATTTCGCTTAAGTAAGTATTACGGTAAATGCTGTAAATAAAACAAAGCAAAACAAATAAAACAAAACAAAGAACATTAATTGAAATAAGTATGGGAAAAAAACAACAGCGGAATCGAACACGAAACCTCATGCTTGGGAATGTTGCATTTAGGGGGACTCTCCGAAGGGCGTTCTTAATAAATCGGTATCTTGATAGGTAGCGGATCGAGGGATATACATATATAGGAATTCATGAGCTGAAGTCAGGACTTCCAGTAAGAATTCAAGTTACTTATACTCTATATAAAGGAAAGTCAATGACACAGGTTACAAACAGTTTAATAAATCTAGGAATAAAATATTAGCAAGATAAAATACGAATTTATATGAGAACATGTCAACCATTACTGGACTCATTTTAACATAGTATTAAATAAATATCAAAAGTATAAGATAGACTTCGTCAATATTAATATTTAATTTAGATGCAACATTTGCTAATAATTTTAGTTCAAGAAAGAGAGACAGAACTCAGATTTTTTGTATAAGTATTATTTTTTTAGAACTTAAGTTTATTATAATTAAATATTCCTAAGTTAAACATCCCTCAAATTGAAACAAAACTCTACTTACATAAACTGCCCCTCATGACGGATGATGTGTCGTCGGGGAGCACCCCAGGACCTCACTCTCACTAGCCCTCTCTGGTTCGTTTTTATTGTATTCTTCTAGCATATTCTGTTGAGTTGTTTCAAAAATTCCCTGTCTCTTGTCGCAAGATAAACATATTATTTGTGGAAAATGTTCGCTATTATATAAACATATTTCTAAATCTTTCTAAATGAGTTGCTACAATTTGTTTGTTCAGTAGAAGCTACAGGGTGATTTAAGATTCAATACGTCAATTAGTTAAATAAACGATATAAGATTAATCTGGTTAATCCCGTGATTTATCAAGTTAAGCCCCATCACAACAGGGAAACAGAAGCTCCCTCTACTAGACCACAACCGTCCCCGATAGAAACTGTTTGTATGAAGCCGTGCAACACTCCGGGACTTACTTGTATAATGAAATTAAATATCAACTTAATATAAATTAATCAGACGCGTTTTGCAGCCTTGTGTTTTGTAAACAAAGGAATGAGACATTACAACCATCATTCATATTCTATACAGATACACAGACACACACATATATATATATATATATATATGTTTTATTTAATTAATTAATTTCCCTTATATACATAATTATTTATATAACGAAGTCTGGTAACATGTAGGCATTATGAAAATTAACGACATTATTAAAATATCCCTATCAGGATCTCTTTATTTTTTTATATTTTAGTTTTCGGAGGACAACCCGGACGATATAGTTTTGCAAGTTCTGGCTAATCTGAGAGGAAATATGTTGATGGTAAGTATAATTTCTATCTTTATATTTATAGTTAGGCTTCTCTAAGTGTATCATGTCGCGCGACCTTTCGGGAGAGGATGACATCTCAAACATACTTTATTGACCACACAAGTACATGGAGTGACTCACTGGATGAAATATCAGCTCAATGCCGAGGCCACTTCCGAGACAAGACGAAGATTAAATTTAAGACATGATACTTAGACATTACTACAAATTCAGGCAGGAATCATAGGGTGATAATAATGGCCAAAATGGTATTAAAGGACAATTGGGGATAAAGTTTCCAGATATTTTTCTTACAATTATGGGAAAAACTCAAAACTTATCCCCAGAATGTTACAAACAAAAATGTTTGTCTCCTTAACTGACAAGCCTGTATCTCATCTCCACCTTCACGTTATTATATTATATGGTAGTTACTCGTGTCATCCCAAAATTCAGAAAAAAAATTGCATATATAAAACGGTTAAGTTGATGTTAAGCATGGACCCATGTTTCAAGCGAGGATACAATATTACAAGTAATTGAGAATGAAGTTCATAGAAAATGTAGATGAACAAGTAGGCGAATGGAGCACACTACATTACAGTAAGCTGTACGATCTTTATGGGAAACCACATTTAATAAGAAGAGTTAAGTCTCGTAGACACCCGATAGGCAGGATAGGCGAAATATGTGGTGGGGAAAGTATGAATTAAGGAAGTGAATTATACAGAGGATGATTGGAAAATATTAGCTCAGGATAGCAAAATATGGAGACCTTATGTACGCGCGTCCATGAACCTGCGGGTTTTATACCAAGTGAGTTAGTTAGGCCAAGAGGTTGTGATAGCTTTGTTTTACAATTCATGGTCCTTCTTTGTTACAGGATGAGGACAGTACTAGCAGCAGTGAATTTGATGAGGATGAGCTGCCGCCCACGTAAGTATCTGCTCAGCACATGTTTCATGTTCCAAAAAAACATTAAACTTAAAATATATGAAACTGTTATTCTCCCAGTTATATTATATGGGCTCTCACTTTAAGGGAGGAGACAATATTATGAGTATCTGAGAATAAAGTTCTTAGGAAAGTTTTTGAACAAAAAAAAAAATAATAATGGAGAAGACTGCTTAATAGCCAACTACATGATATTTATATGAAACCCGATATAATAACAGTTAAGTCTGGTAGATTGGGATCGGCAGAGGCAGGAATGATCAATGAAAAGGCGGCTTCAAACTTCTGATACAAAAAGGAGAGGGAAAACTGTTGGTTTTACAATATGAGAATTCAAATTTGTCATACATTGTTTTTCCCAATATTAATGTTTAATGGGCTAGTCAAGCCAATATAGCTTCTGCCCAAGAGGTACCACGCCATAACCAGAAGGGGTAGAAAATTGTAATTCTTAATTCAATTTAATTTTAGATTTTTTTTCAATTTTGAGGCCAAAAATGTGGCAGTGTACAATTTTTAAACGTATAGGCCTATTGTGCACCGGATTTCTGCAATGTACCGCAATGGGTCTTGCATATGTTGAGAAAGAGCTTGATTCCTTTGATAGCGGATGATTATTCGGTTGTGGGCGTTATGCCTGCCGCGGCCCCATGGAATAGGCTACGCATCGGCACCAAATTTCTATCTTCTTCCTCCTTTTCATCATACCCACTTCACAAACATACGCTGCTCTCTGTATACAATACCCTATGTAATGTGGCCTGCCAGAGCGATACTTAACAATTTAAAATAGATCACATTAACGCCTTTTATCGGAATCCGAAGCACTTAGAGTGTAGTTGTTGGCATACATACAAATACACACACACATTACTCAATGTGGTCTGTTATTTTTCATTTTCGACATTACGTCGTAAACTTCAGAAAAAAAAAACTTGGAGCAGATATAGGCCTAGGCCTATGCAAATCAGGGACAACAATATTTGCTATCTGTATACTCCGATTATTTGTTCTTCTTCTTCTTCTACTTCATGAAATTAGGCCGTTTGACCTGTTTTCACATCGAGTGGAATTTAATTAATCTTGTTATCTAGTAAATGGTCTTCCAACACTTGTATGTCCTATTGGTTTGTACTTTAATAACAACTGGGGGATTCTATCTGTAGGCATTCTTTTAACATGTTCATATCAGTTGTATCTCATATTGTCAATTCTATTTGTTAATTAAAAATATTATAGTATTTTCTAATATCTTCATTTCTTTTTCTGTCCAAAATTGTCACACCTGCTACTGAACATAAGAACATCATTTCTGCAGCTTCTAATTTACTTGTGGCTGAACGGTTGAGTCCAATTTTCACTTGCATATGTTAAGATAGGCACTACCATAATTTTGTAAAATTTTAATTGTGTTCTCCTCAAAGTTTTATTTTTCAGTGTCCGTTTTATAGTGCCACACATTTTATAAAACTTACTTAATTTAACATTAATATCTTCTTTCTGGCAGTATGATACACTGCATCCTAATCAATTGAAATTGTTCACCTATTGTATTGTACGGTTATTAATGCTGATTTTACACCTCATGTGGTCTTTCTCGTTGAATGCCATTACTTTCGATTTACTTTCAGAGATTGTCATATTTTATTTATTTGCTATTCCATTTCATTTATACGCTGCTATTTGTAAATTGTCTTCTGAAGAGCTAAGTAAGGATTGTCTGATCGTTATTTTTATTGTAAATATTATTTTACAATTTCTAATTCATCCAGAATTAAATCTACACCATCCAGGCATAGCAAGTCATTGGCTGCTGCCCTCACATCACAGAGGCGAACCATCATCCAATCAGCATGTATCCATCCGCTACTTACTGTAGCCACCCACCAAATTCCTCACAATGCTGGGTAGCCACCGGTCCCATTCTATTTAAATTTCCATGAGAAAAATTTCTTCCCCCATGGGGAATGTCTTAAACCTCTCCGCTACATTATATTTATATGTTTTGTAATTTATTTATGTACGTATCCATACAATGTGTGTGTTTGTATTCTAATAGCACCCACTCCTCTTTTGTGCTTCCGATTCCGAGTTACGCAGATATATGGTTATATTATCTGTTTTTAATTTACATACCACTTTGGCAGACCATTATACGTACATGAAGTATTGTGTACACAGAGGAGTGCGTGTTTGATGTATGAATGATAACGTGAAGAGAAAAGTTCCATGAGGCTGCCTGGATTAATGCCTTTTCTAGACATAGGAATTTCTAATTTAACGCAGGTATTTAAACTTGATACCACAATATATTATGTTTTCTTTACTTTCAGACCACCAAGTTCACCAGCCGGATGACGTGAAGTGTTGTAAGGTAACAAATGTAATGGTCTTGATTAATCAAATATTATTTTGATAATATTTTGATTCTCGAATAGCATTACATTTGATGTAGGTTAGTTAATAGGTGTATGTATCTTTTGGTGGTAATTTCTCAACTCACTAACTTCAAGTCGTTCTGTTAAGGGTTTTTGGTGGTTTTCCCTTAATGTTAAGGCAAATGCCGGAACGATCCCCTAGTCTTCCACCAGTAAATGAACAAAAATCCCCATAAAATGTTTCCAAATTTTTTTGAGAAAATAAAATTTAAATAAAATTAAACAAAATCGTGTTTCATTTATAAAATTAGATTCAATTGTATGGGTGAAAACCATAACGGCATAAGTTACAGATAAAATGAGTTTAAATATTTGCTGTAGGTATCAAATTGACGAAAACAGTTGTATTCATCCGCCTGTAGTTGATAGCAGGCGCTTCAAACTCTCTGACATTCGATATAAACTGCACAACTCAATTTTCACAATTATACCATTATGCTTTTTACCCAGACAATTTATTGTAAAGAGTTTGGGAACAAGTGGGTAATTTGAAGACTTCATTCCACTTTATAACAGAGACTTCTCACCAAGCATCGTGTGGCGAACGAGCTTCACAGGGTATCAAGCTCAAATAACAGTCATTTACTTACAACTGAAGGCGATCAAACCCTGTCTTATTCATGCTCTCTCTCGTAAGCAAGAGTGGCTGAAAGAGAGTACGGTCTCGTGAGGAAAAAACTCCCAAGAAGAAGCCTGTCCCAAAATCTGGGCCCTCTGCATACGCTGAAACCACCTATTATGCCTATAAATAAACTGTTCAATATAGGAGTTAGCGTTTGAGAATCGAATGCGGGAGATACTGGGTTCAAAACCCAGTATCACGAATTGATAGTTTTTTTTCTGATTTTTGGTTGTCTTAAATGCAAATGTAGTGTTGAAGTTTCTTTAAGAATACAGAATTCATCATAAGTGCAATTAGTGAAAAGATAATAAAGTAAGGAAGTACGAAAATACAATCAACAGTTGAAACTGGTATTGGATGTAAAATCAGCAGAAATAGAATGGTAATTCAACTTTATAACAGAGACTTCTCACCAAGCATCGTGTAGCACGCAAGGTTCAAAGGGTATCGAGCTCAAATAACAGCCATTTTCTTACAACTAAAATCAAACCCTGTGTTATTCGCTCTCTCTCTCTCATAAGCGAGATTGGCTGAAAGGGAGTACGGTCTCGTGAGGAAAAAACTCTCAAGATAAAGCCTGTCCCAAAATGGATCGAGTCCAGACCCTCTGCATACGATGCAGTGACGCTACTCTGATATCACCTATTACGCCTATAATAAACCGTCAGATAAGGGAGTAGCATTTAGAATCATATGTAGAAGAAACCGGTTTCAAAACCCAGTACCAAATTGATAGTTTATTTCTAATTTTCCATTGTCTTCATTGCAAATGATGTGTTGAAGTTTCTTTTAAGAAGACAGAATTCATCATAACTGCAATTAATATATAAATAGAAAATAAACATTTTCTCATGACATTTTTTCGGCCAGTAAGTTATATGTTGATGCCCATCCAGTATCGTGAAGCATTTGAGTAGCTACAATAAGTTGTAGCTCCAGGTTGAGAAAACCAGTATCGGCTGGGGGACCTGACATGCTGACCACATGTCACACCTACATTGGCTGCATGATAGTATACTTCTGTGATTAACACATGTGGATGTGAGGCCAGCTGCAGGCTGCTAGGCCAAGGGCCTTATAGGCCTGTCGTGCCATGAAGTTTTATGGGCTTCTGATATGAGTTATTGTCAATTATAATTTTATTTTCACATTAAATGCGTTCTTATTGGGGTCAAAACAACAGGTTTTCAATAAAATGTTTTATGTTTTATGGGGGGATCAAGGGGATTTTATACAAAGTATTATATTTGATACATTTTGTCTCAACCAAGCTGTTACACTTTTAATTGATGCTGCCATGTAAAGACTGCAGTTGAAAAAAAAAAAAAGAGCTCGAATGTCTAAGTTACCTCTGATCTGGAGTTATTTCCGAAGCGAGAAATAATAGTACAGTGTGATTATAAAGTCCCAGTACATTTTGTGGATAACGTAGTCCAAATACAACAAAAATTATAAGGTAGTTTGTACTATCAAGTTAGTGTTCAACATGACCTCCATCAATCTCAAAACATGTTTCCCAACGGCACACCGTTGCCCAGAAAACATGCACCAACATATCCTCTGTAATCATTTCACTCGCTTGGCGTATGCATTCTTTGAGCACTTGCAGATTAGGAACCTTGGTTCTGTACACCTGTTGCTTGATGAACCCCCAAGCAAAAAAGTCCAGGGGCGTGAGGTCTGGCGAACGCGGTGCCCAGATACGAGGAGATGCCCTTCCAATCCACCTGTTGGGAAACCTGTCATTGAGATACCCGCGTACAGCCAGAGCAAAGTGTGGTGGTGCTCCATCTTGTTGCAACACCACTGTATCAATGATACCATCTTGCTCTAACTGTGGCTGTAAGAAAAGTTGCAACATATCAAGATACATGTGTCCCATGATTGTTTGCTCGACGAACATGTACGGGCCGTAAACTTTTTGTTTAGTCAAGCCAAGTCAAACATTCACTTTCGGTGAATGCATTTCCCACTCGATGGTTTCATTGGGCAGCTTGTCCGCCCAAATACGACAATTGTGTCGATGAACACGTCCACAGACGTGAAACATGGCTTTGTCGGTGAAGAGGATGTGATCCATTAAGTTATGCCGGTCTGCAGCTTCACAGAGGTCAAAACACATTGCTTGTCGTGCTGCGTAATCTTCGGCTTCCAATTTATGGACCACTTGTACATGATATGCTCGTTTTTTAGTGTAAAACGAAGCACCTTCCTGACTGATGATGGTGGTATTCCCAGCTCTCGACTCAAACGATGAGTGGACGCCTGTGGACTACGCTCAATCGCATTTTGGATAGCCTCCACGTTTTCAGAGGATATTGGTGGTCGTCCTGTGTGTGACTCATCCGCCACTGATCCTGTACGCATGAACTTATTCACGAGAATCTGGATGTTACCTCATGATGGAGCCAGTTTCCTGAACTTCCTTTGGAATCTGTCTCTAACTTCCTCGTATGACTGGCCTCTTAAACACGCAGACAATCTCTATCTGCTCTTCAATGGCGAACATATTTGTATCTTTCCAATGGCTGTAACAGAAATACGAATGTAAGCGATTTCTTTAAAATGTACTGGGACTTTATAATCACACTGTATATTACGATGCGAGGTTGGGAAGTGATTTTTACCGAATTGAGGAAAAATGTTTCAGAGATTCTGTAAAACACTTCACAAACGTGCATTGTACATATTTTTTGCGCGATGGTGTTTTCAAAATAATAAATAACAGTAAAATAATAACATCTTTGTTGGAAATATTTGTGTTCATTATAGACAATTGACTAACGTTAACAGTGTGGGCAATGTTTATTAGTTGAAACAACAGGAGGCCTTGAGAACAATTATTGATAACATGGCCGCAAGTACATATTTATTGTTTTATATTGTTTCAAATAAAGTTCAGTTCATTTAAAATGCAGTGATTTGTTTCGTATAATGTATATTTTAACACTACTTTTTGGATATGTTCTGTATATACATTGTACGTAGTATACGTAGAGGGCAGTGGATTTACTTCCCGCATGTGGGTGGAAATGTAATATTACAATATAGTTATTTAGGTTGACAACCCTGAAATGTAGGAAGTTGAACTTTCAATAATGGTCACCATTGCTGGTAAGAATGACAAAATGCATTATCGTGCAAAAATAAATAAATGCCAAAAGTATCATACATGATTGAACTTTTATAGGAAAAAATCACTATGAGGTTTAATTTAAGATTAAATCAATTTAAAAGACAAAAAAATATTTGATAATGAAAGCACACTTATAAAATAAATAGAAGGAAACACAAAATTCAAGATATTCACTTACCATCCATTGAAACACCACAAGTTTTAAAAACAAATTGAAAAGTTTAATATAAGTTTGGCACTGAAGAATGAATACAGCCTAAATAGGATAATTGAAACAAATAAAAACGAAAATAACTGAAGAAGAAAACATGTCAGGAATTTATCAGATCAAATGCAGGGATTGTGAAAAAATTACATAGGGAAAACAAACTTGAAAGATCATCTTAGAAATACACTGCTCAAAACAATTAGAGGAACACTAGTAATAAATTGAATAAGTAATTGTTTTTTAAAGCTGTGATGCTGAAAGTTGGACAATATGTAAATTGAATTATTAATTGTATCATTGGATACAAAATTTAAAGATCCATGGCCTAAATACAGAGAAATTACCTCAAATAACAAATATAGAGAAATTTTTTATTTTGGAAGGCACTGGCCACTTCTAATTGGTAAGCTTCCTGATGTTGCTATAGTGACGAATGTTGATTATTGCCTTGTTTATTGAAGTCTCTGACAAAATGAGGTATTTAAATGAGTTTGAAGTGTATCATGCTCTACATCTTTTACGACAAGGTCAATCTCTGCGACAAGTGGCTAGAGAGCTTGGGGTTTCTCCTTCCGTGGTGTCCAGGTTACGCAACAGGCACAGAGAGACAGGTCAGTATTGTAGAAGACGTGGCCAGGGCCGTAAATTTAAAACAAGCCCCCAGGATGACAGATACGTTGTTCTTTCTGCTCTTCGACAGCGTACAAAAACTGCAAAAGACCTGCAGAATGACCTTCATATGGCTTCCGGAATCCGGGTTTCAGACCAAACCATAAGGAACAGATTAAGGAAAGAGAATATTCGTCCAAAAAGGCCCGTTAAAAAACCACGCCTAACAAATGGGCATAAGGCAGCAAGACGTACGTATGCTGAAAACCATGGTGATTGGAACCTGAACCAGTGGGAGTCTGTGCTCTTCTCGGACGAATCCAGGTATCGTCTTACACGTTGTGATGGTCGATTGAGGGTGTGGGGACGGCCAGGAGAAAGATTTTCTGCAGAGGCTGTACAGGAAATTGATAGATTCGGAGGAGGTTCCATAATGGTGTGGGCCGGAGTTATGTACAACAATCGTACGGACCTTGTACTTGTTCCCCAGCGACTGAATGCTGTCCGGTATATCGAGCACGTTCTGGAAGAGCATGTAGTACCTGCTGCCATTGGAGTAGGCCCTGGATTTCTGTTTATGCAGGATAATGCCAGGGCACATTCTGCGGCTGTCACCAGGGATTTCCTGAGGAGGAATGAAATTGAGGTAATGGAGTGGCCAGCGGTCAGCCCAGACCTCAACCCTATTGAACACTTGTGGGATCTTCTAGACAGGAAGGTCTGGAACCGACATCAAGCTCCACAAACTCTGCAGCAACTTGGAGATGCTCTGAAGGAGGAATGGGAGAATATCCCGCAAGAGGAAATCCAGAATCTTATTGGGAGCATGCCACGAAGGTGCCAAAGTGTCATCGAATGTCGTGGAGGCCATACACGATACTAACTCTATATACCGAGTGTTTAACTTTGAAAAATAAGCACAAGATTCAATTGCTTACATAGCGGAATTATTTGAAAAGTTAATTGTAAGCGTTATTCATTTGTTTTTACTGACATGAGCAATAAATAAATAAATAAATAACCACAAATAATGTACTTTATTAATTTTATGTTTGTACCTTTATCCAATGAAAAAATATTTGCATATTTCATAGTGTTCCTCTAATTGTTTTGAGCAGTGTATAAAAAATGGTGAAATGGAAAAGTCAACAGTAGCTGCTCATGCTTGGTCTGAAAAACATCTAATTAATACAAAAGCCAGTCTAATTAAACAAATAGGAAAACAAAAAGAACTCACAGTTTGGGGAAAAAAAAATCCATATTAAAAAAAAAACAAGAAAGAAAACTTATGAACTTCGAAATTCCCACGGATTCTGAGTTGATCCGGAGCTTTATCGGTTCACCAACAGAGGGAGGAAGAAGCAGTTCTTCTGATTGACATAACTTCAGTCGATGAAAAACTAAAGATGAAGCTGTCCATGCTTCGAAACAAGTCTAGATAGAAGACTGGATATGAGGTGAGGAATGATTTAATCTAAAATTATCTTCTCCATAATGCATTCCCTAAAGCATTAAAAAAAAAATATTTTATACAGCTCTTAAAATAATTTTAATACAAACCTTAGTATTGCCAGATTTTGTCTTTTGTGACATAAGTGACGGATTGTCAAACAAACTGCAACATGTCCATAATATAAGATTCATATTTTTTTAATGTCCAAATATATGATCATAATTCTCCATTTTTCCAAGAATTGTCATGCTTACATCTTAGAGATAGAAGAAAATTACACTATCTAGTTCTCTTATTTAAGATTCTACTTACCTTGACTACCAAGTATTTATCATCTCGTTTCCAGTATCTATCTACCAACCATAATTTAAGTGCATGATCACAATATAATCTCTTGCTTAATACACCGCAACATAGGATGTCACATCACTCCACATCATACACTATATTCACTTTTCGCAACTGGAATTCCCATCACAGGAAATCAGGGGCTGCCAAACGTTAGCATCTTTTGAAAGAAATCTGAAAATCTCTCTCTCTCTCTCTCTTAAGAAATTTCTATACTTGTTGCAAAAGGCGCCTAAGTATTCCAATTGATAACAGATGTAGTCTATTGTTTGTTCTGTGAGAACACTACGTGGCTTGTGTGGTTTCTTAGGCTCGACACTTCCTGTTGCATGAAATTTGTTGTACAGGATATGGACTGTTAAATGTGATGAAATTTTTACATCTGGGTTTCAATGAGTCTTCGTACTTGGCTGGCAGACTGAGTTCACAAATATTGATCATAAATAAATACACGTTGTTCAGTAGAAAAATTATTAGCCATTATACAGTTTACACTTATACACACGTCATTCAGTTTACACTTATACACGTCTGTTTTATAGGATACAAATTTTAAAATTGAAATAACTTATACACACGCCATTCAGTACACAAGGAAAAGCGAGCGAGCACCTTATCCACTCGAAGCACACAACCTGATGCGACCGTGAATGTGTGGGATGTGCTTGTATACTGCTGAGTCTGCGCACATTTCAAGTTCCGTATCTGCAAGTGTAAGCCTTTGTCACCACACAGCACAAAACCCGCATCTGCTGTACTGATCGCACTGTATAATCTGTACTGTAAACAATTATTTTTAATTCGTGCTGGTTGAGTGGAAGAGAAAGCCTTATGACCTTAACTCTGTCAGCATAAATAAAACAATATTATTATTATTATTATTACTATCATCATCATCATCACATTTTTAGCATTTTTTTCAATATGTTTTTGATTACTATCATCATCATCATCATCATCACATTTTTAGGATTTTTTAAAAATATTTTTTTGCTTCCCCTGAAAAACATCAGCGCCTCCACAGGAAGGACCATTACACAGTTCGAACCCCTAATTTAGAGAGAAAATAGATAATCATAACAAAGAAAAGCTTTCAAAGAATTAGGCAACTAAAAATATATAAGAATACATGAAAAAAAAGTAAATAAAATTAGAAAAATATTTACTCACCACTGTGGTAGTGAGGCAGCTTGCTGCCTCGTACATACAGGGTCCGGGTTCCGTCCCTGGTTGGGGCAGGTTTTGTGAGTGATTGTTTCTCGAAGCTTTTCCTCGCCTGTAATGAAAATATTAGGACAATTTAACACCCAGACAATCCCCGAACATCAATTGGACATAATAATAATTACCATATTCACTATCTTTAATATTAATGTGTTAATGATTGTTGTGTTTTATCCTAAATGTCCGTGTTATCTCGATGGAGGCTATGGATTGAGCTGATCACTCATTCCAGGAAGCCCCCCAAATAAAAAAGTAGCCTATATACATGTCTCTCCCTTGACAAGTCATGTCACTGTCACTGTAAGGCCCAGGCACCATGCATCATGTAAATGTACCTACAAAGTGAGAGATTAAACTACTATAGAGAAAAATAATTTAAAAAACATACGAAATAGAAGAAAAATGTGTGGCAAAGAAAATATTATTTGAAAAAAATGTAAAAAATAGTCCTTAAAATATTGGATAGAATCTAACTGGGGTGTGGCTAGCACAATCTAATTAGGTGGCGCATGACGTCCAATAATTTATAATTTGCTCAAATTAGGGAAAAGATGAGTTCTTTACCATTTATTAGTAAATCAGGGACATCTGAACTTATTGTGAGTGTAAATAGAAACTGAATTATACATCACAGTATTGCTCTTTACATTTATTTCTTATGATACAACTCAACATATGTATCTTCCATATCAGAGGGAATGCAAACAGTAGACTTTTCTCCAAAGCAGATTAAATTGTGATGAAATGTTTAAATTATGGTGATCTTGTAGAAGATTTCTGGGCAGTTGACCATGATCTTGAGGCGTGTAGTTCCCTGACGTTTCACCAGAGACTGTGTCCGGCATCCTCAAGGGTTGTCTTGAGACTGGCAATTTTGTTGACTACCTGCCCTATTTATACATTTATCCGCGATGTGTTCTCTGCGCGGTCCGTTACTTCGTAAATTGTATCTGCTTTCTGGTTGGTTAGCATTAGGGTCTTCTATTTCACCAATGAGGTTGTATAAATAGGGCAGGTAGTTGACAAAATTGTCAGTCTCAAGACAACCCTTGAGGATGCCGGACGCAGTCTCTGGCGAAATGTCGGGGAACTACAAGCCTCGAGACCACAGCCCGGAAATCTTCTACAAGATCATCATAATAACTCCGGCCCTGAAAGCCTAAGTCAGTTTAAATTATGGTTGGAAAATAAACACTGGGAATGAGAAGCTAAATTATTTGAAGTGGAAGTGTGAAGAATCTTTAATAGGAGAATTGACAATGTATTTGCACAACAAATAAAGTATTCAACAGTTGAAGATCTAAACTTCAAATTTATCGCAACGGGGAAAAAAAAAAAAAAAAAAAAATAGAATACATGTTGTTATAGACCATTAAATAGCAAGTTATAAATGAAAATTTTTCGGAATCATCAATGAAGCCTATCTTTAGGATTATGATTTTTCATATGATACTAGCGAATACCCAGCATGCACTTGCTATACCTAAATAAATGACATATGTTATTTTTAGTTGATTAAGTTAAAAGAAAATTATGGAATAATTAAAATGTGTGTTATACATTGCGATAAACCAAACATTGCAGTTGCACATTATAGTAGACAACATATAAACACATTATATAATTGAAATGGATAGCTAATGACATGAGGGAAATTTTGAAGAAGTGCCTAGAAAGTTGAGCAGTTAGCGTTACTTAATACTAATTCAAGTCTGTGACAAACTGATGAAGTTTTCCTATACAATAATATATGTTATTTATAGCAAGTATACAGTTTTTTCAAGATACTGTGAATAATGTCCCTATCATGTTTTATTTTAAATAATTATAATTTGAGTTTTTTTAATTGGCTTGCAACAAATTATCATAAAATATGACACAATTTTAACAATGCAGTGATATTATTCTTAAATGTTTTAATTTGTAACAAAAAAAATTGTGTGCTCCTACTTTAATTTTGAAATTTGTTACAAATTCTAAACAAATACAAGTGAATGTAACACAGAGAAGCATGAAGCCGTGACTTGGAAGGAAACATGAATAGTGTATCGAAGACCAATATGAAGTTGTGACTCTTATAAAGGGAGAGTGTCATTGGATGTTACTTTTAACTGTTTACTTTTTGTAGCAGGGTCAGATGTAACAAGCACAGAAAAATAACTGCTTGGCACACCTCTGTGGTACTCATGACTTAATTGGTTCTCCACCATTCAACTACAGATATATCTCAGTTCTATGCAGACAGATCATTAATCGCCGCAATCCCAAACTTTTAAAATAAAGTAAGTCCAATCCTGAGAAGGCATAGCCTAGGTCCAAAATGGATAAGGTTATAAACTAACTCACTGGCTCTATCAAACATGTAGGTTCATGGCCGCACAGGCATAAGCTCTCCATACATCCATATCCTGAGTTTTCCTCTATTCTAAGTTTTCCAATCATCCCCTTTATAATCTATTTCCTTAAATCATGGATGTTATTCTCCCACCTCATTCTTGGTCTACCAACTGGGCGTTTTCCTACAAGAAGCTTTCATGAAACTCTTTCATTTCCCATTCGTGCCATATGTCCTGTCCATCGCAGTCTACGAAACTTAACTGTTCTTATTATATATGGCTTCCTATACATACTAAATAGCTCACTATTATGAAAATTTCTCCATTCATCTTTTTTAGGCCCTAAAATTTTCCTAAGAACTTTATTCTCTGATACTCGTAATCTTATTTCCTCCCTTAAAATAAGAGTCCAGGATGTTTCGCAGGATAAGGTTACAAAGAAATACGAATATGTTTTAAATTGTATTTAAAATGAAAATGATTTTTATACTGTCTTCGGCGTTATTATATTTTATCTGATGAACTGACAGTACGTTATATTGCACGGTAATGTGCATACATTGATAGATTAAAGTAATATTCCCTGGGTAAGTTCTCTATCCTGGGTAATATGTTGGCAATCCTGAAAATCAGTTATTTCCGGTTCAGTACATAGAAAACCGAAAGTTTAGCATAGAGAAATTCCATGGTTTCACTTTTGCCGTGTGTATATTGTAAAAATGCTTTGATAATTTTGCAATTAAATAATAAGCTATCATGTCTTCTGGTAATGGTAAAAGTACAACGCATAAGCCAATAACTAAAACACCAGAAGATAATCGAACTTCTAAAATGGTTACCGGTGAAAAGAAAATTAAGAATGAAAAACATAACCTCAAGGTACCAAATTTTCTTTATGATAAAAGTAATATTTCTAGTAATTGGAAGAACTTCAAACAGAGCCTAGGGCATATAGATAATAGTTCTAATAATGAAGTCAAAAAAGGAAAGAGATATAAAACATTTCCAACTCAAAAATCAGTTATACCCAACGTAACTGTTCAAAGAAAAAAACATTTAAATTCGGACAACAGAGAAATTACGAAAATAATTGCCATAGACTGTGAAATGGTCGGTATTGACAACGGTAAAGATAATATGTTAGCAAGAGTGTCAATTGTAAACAAACATGGAAACTGCATTTATGACAAATATGTACTGCCTAAAGAACCTGTTGTAGATTATAGAACTCATGTGAGTGGAATTCGACCCAAAGACCTTGACAATGGAGAGATTTTTGAAACAGTTCAGAAAGAAGTGGCAGAAATCTTGCGTGATAAAATTTTGGTTGGTCATGCATTAAGGAATGATTTAAAAGTGCTGTTTCTCAGTCATCCTAGAAAAGCTATTCGGGATACTTCAAGATATAAACAATTCAGGAAAATAGTGAATGGAGGCACTCCAGGATTACGGCGGTTAGCTAAAGAACTTCTTGGTGTGAAAATTCAGGAAGGAGAGCACGATTCAGTTGTTGATGCAAGAACAGCAATGCAGTTGTATATGATGTATAAAAAAGAATGGGAGAAAGGTATTCATTGTAAACCTAGACACCAGAAATAACCATTTTAATAAAGTTTGTGTATTGTAAAACAGAAGTGGATCATTTTAATACTTCCTTTGAACAAATAAATTGCAGATTGTAGCACTGGTATATCAATACTGTAATTTATGTATTAAAAAAAGGCTCAAGTTTAGTATTTGTCTCTCATGATTTTACATACAACATTCTTATGCCACTGCTGCACTACTTTTACCATTTGTAATAACATTTCACACTATTTTAAACATTTTGCAACAATTCTTTAAACCATTTCATATTACTTTTAAATATTTATACAATTATGCAAATATTGATAATGAAGCTCTATAGAATCACAGTGTCCATGCACGAGATGTGCAAATGCTAAATGTAACTTCCGTTAGATAGCATTGAAATTGGTGTCGCCAACATTCTTAATTAATTCCAAATCATATTTCAAGAAATTTATTTATTATTGTTAGGTTCCGATGGGACAAGATAGTGTAAGAAGATTAGTTTATAGGTTATTAAATAAACTCCAAGTGTGACAGGCCTGGAAGGCCCTTGGCCTACCAGCAGGCTGCTGGCCTCACATCCACATGTGTTAATCACAGATGTAGATGATTATAAGCCAATGTAGAGATGACATGTGGTCAGCGTGTGGAGACTCCCAGCCATTACAGCTGGTCTTCTCAACCTGAAGTCGCTACTTACTGTAGCTACTGAAATGCCTCGATGCTGTGTGGGCACTGGTCCCATACTAGCCGAAATTCCATGAGAAAATTTCTTCCCTCATGCGGACTTGAACCAGCGCAAGTACCATAGCTGTGTGCCAAGGCATCTTGCCTTAATCACTCAGCTATGGCATTATTATATAATATGCATGTAATTTATTTTGTTAGGTTAGGAAGAGGGAAGTTGGTGTAGATCTTTTTATTATAAACATTTGGGAATTTATTGTGAAAGTTGGTAACACCGATTTCACTGCATTCAGAGGAAGCTACATTAAGCATATTGCACATGTACACTGCAATTCTGTAGAACTGAGAAACATTTGTGATTGACAAATACTAGACTTTTCTCACAATAAAAAAAAAAAACCAGCCCAAAATGGGATGAACAATTTTTGCAAAATGTGATTAGTGACCTGAGGAATGTGTGTGTGTGATTGGTTTTTGGTACAAAAAAAGTAGAAGAAATAATGAAAAAATTGAACTTTTATAGGAATAAATCACCTTGAGGTTTAATTTACCTTATATGAAAAATTACCTAAAAGATGCATTATTAATTAACAGTACTGAACTTAAGGTAGAATTTTTTATCACTCACCTCATATTGTTCTTCTTATTTGACTATAAACTAGTTTTGGAACATAATTTCTGTACCATCCTCTGTATCGTCACGACCGTTGTTCTGTCGTACTGAACTTGTCCTCCTTACAGGAGTATGAGGTTGTTGGGTATGCTGGCTGAATATTCTGGAGGGGGTTACAAACCAATAAACTGTAGCTTTACCATGAAAACGATTTCAAAATTTGGCAATTTACTAGAATATGATTCTGCTCTTAGCAATTAAACTTAAAATCATCCTATCCTTAAGATATTCCACCTAATGTAACTACTCAACTCACTTTAGGTTGACAGGTAGAGACACAAAGAGGTAATAAAAAAAAAACATTCAAAATATTTTGCAACTAGTGGTCCATTATAATGTACATAAGACAGATACCCAATGCTACAATAGAAGTATCATGTTACCCTTATCCATAGCTTAGGACCTCAACGAAGCAACTCCAGTGCACCCTATTCTGTTCTAAAATATTCAACTGTCCCCATTAGTTTCCCCTCCTTTCTGGCTTCCATTTCTACACTCCTTCCCCTGTCATGATCTTCCTGTTTTCCTCTGAACTTGAGGCTCAATATCATATCATATTTATGTGTATAGGCCGCATCCAAGTTTTGCGATAATAAATTGGGGAAAAATTATTTGTCTTATATTTTTGCTAAGAAGTAGTGCAAAAGACACTAGTAGGCCTACACCATTTTAAATCTGGCAATGTTGTAAATTCCAAAGCTCCTGTTGATGGCTATGTAACAGTACATTAGGGCTGCAGCTCAGTCATTAACACATGGATAAAAGGATGGTCAGCTGGTAGGTACGGTATTCATTGTCATTCCTGTTCACTGTGTGTAAACCTGGGTTGGTGCAGAGCAAGTTATACCTCCAAATTCAAGCTACAAGTGGTGCACTATGCAGCAGAACATGGAAATAGGATAGCAGGAAGAAAGTTTGATGTGGATGAAAAAAATTGTGCAATGGTGGATCCAAACAAAACATGCAATTGAAAACACATCACAGCATTGACAATATTTCCACGGAATGAAAGCGAAATATCCACAGTTAAAAGAGTTCTCCTGGATTACATATGGAAAACAAGGGCAGATGGATTTTCAGTTTGAAGGCCTTAAGAAAACCAAGAATATGGAAATCCCGTGCAGTGAATTTAAGGAAAGTTACAGCTGGACAAGGCAATTTTGGACATGTCACAACTTTGTAATTCAGCTGTGTTGACAATAAAATTGTTCTAAAATGAAGCACGTTTTCTAGATATTTCATGTATAAGTTGCACCCTAATTTTGAAACTTATATTTTGGGTAAAAAAAAGTGCAGCCTATACATGCATAAATACAGTATTCTACGCTACAGCCCTTGATGCGCCCTAGTTTCCTTCACGATCTTCCCCCAACAATTTTAGTCCTGTTTTTTTTTGCCATCTGTTATCCTCATCTTTTTATTATCTTCTTATACATCCTGAACCCTTTTTTTCTGGGGTCTTCCTCTACGATAAACTCCAATGAATTTTTTTTATTTATTATTCTTTTAACATTACTTTTATAGTTGGTAAAACATATTTTCAGTATTTTTATTTTAAACTAGCTAATACCCGGCATGCGCTGTTATGTCTAAATAAATAAAAAGAATTTTTTTGGTTTAATTCAATAACTAAAAGGAAAAATTATAAATTTATATCGTAATTATTTTTAGATTACCCGGCATTGCCTGGGAATCTACTTATCCTGATTTTCTTGACATAAATGAGCTGAGAGACAAAATTCATGGAGTTATCCATAAAAGAATACCAGCCATGCGCTGCTACATTGCCCAGGAATCTACTTATCCTATTCTTGGCATCAATGAAAGACAAAAATGGTTATTGTGAGTTATTCATAAAAGATAAAGATATGCTGTCACAGACATTTTTGAGATATACAATTCTGTGTACATTAATTTGGTATATTTGTTATGGTTTAGGCAGCATAAGCTAATTAAGCATCCAAAAAGCTTTTTTCACTATAAAGGGTGATTTTTTAGGGTTGAGTATTACAACTCTCTTATAGCATAAAACCTTCCCAGAAAGCTCCTGAACATTTTGCAAAAAAGCCCCTTCACAATAAGATGAATGGTATGGTAGCACATAAAGGACAAACAAACAGACATACATTCATTTTTATGTATATAGATGTCACTTCTGTTGAAGTATAAATTAATATTTTAAGAGAAAAATGTATACCTAAACTAGGAATTGAGCTGAAGGACTCTGGATTTCAATATACCATATATACCATCACCAGCTTTTCCAGGCTGTTGAATTTTTGTTATCAGCTCTCACTCCATCTTTTGGCTGACCTTGTATTCCCCAGGAATTTCAAAATTCATAATTTTGTTTTTGAAATTCCCGGGGAAAAAGATTTGATTTACAAGTTCTTTGGTCAGCCAAAAATGGGAGTAGGAGCTGACATCCAGAGCCAATAACATAATATTCAACAGTCTGGAAAAGCTGATAATGGTATACATGATATATTGAAACGTGTTCAAATAGAACACAACAGTTCATGAGGTAAGATTACTCTGAATTCACCTTATTTATTAAGAAGAATCTCATAATGTTACTTTTTATTGTAATTTATTAATGGATATTTATATATTATTAATACATTGGTGACCGACAGCTGTGCATTCCACTCACCTCTGCTAGACTGGACATTTCTGTCAGTGGGGTGGACTTTTAAATTTTAAACCGCGCTAGCACAGTGTGGTTTTTACATCAATATATTTACAATCAATAACAATAATACATAAGTAATTCTTTATTAGTGTTCTCACCAGACCTTCTAGTATAAATTAAGGGTGTGATAGTGTTGGAAACATTCCCTTTATGTAAAGACACAATGCAAAAGAGCATAATATAGTGAGTTTCTTTTCTTGTGTTCACTGCAAACGCGGCAAGGTTTGGAGGGGTATTTTTTTCTTTCCAGTAATTGGTGTTAATTTATGTTTCTTCATGTCTCAGCCTCCATGGTGGGTTTTGACGTGGTGTCCTAGAAGTGGTTTCATTTTCTCTCTGTCTTTCTTCCTCTTTCCTGTCATCTGTTCCTAATTTCACGACTGCCAAACAAGAGGCTGTTTCAAGCAAAAAACTTCTGTTTGACATTTTGTTGTTAGGGTTTTGAAATTTATAGACCCTGAAAGCATTAAAGAGTGCACAAAAATCAGAAGCCCCAATACATCTTTCTTGCTCCATTTCACTGTTTTTCTAAGGATGTAGTAATATGATAGGTACTGGTCAGCCCTGTCTACGCCCTTCACATACTTGTTATATTGAAGTATTCAATAGGGCATTTTTACAACTTTACCCCTCCCACTCTCGTGTTGCCTGATGTAATGTGCTAACCATTCTTACGTCTCTTTTATCTTTCCATGTTTGAAGCAAAACTTCCCCCTTATACAAAATAAACTTTCTCCTGGTTTGAGTTTATTTCCTGCTTCCACAAATGATTTTGGAAGTCCTCTGTTAATCCTTATTGTTCCACAAACTCTCGTCTTTCTTTCGAGCAAATTTTCAGCTATAGTTACACTATTATAATAATTATCTTGGTAGACAGGATGCTACGGATATAAATTCGGCTCCAGAATGCAAAAAAGTGTTTCTTCTCATTTTTTCCCCTCTGCAACATATATTTACAGGTTACATACGTATCCCGTAATCGCCTAACTACCGGCACTAAAATTCCATATTTCACCAGCCGTCTATCTTAAAACTGTAAACACCTCTTTCTCTAAAGATGGAAATTTCATAAAAGAGAAGAGAGGAGTAAAAAAACAACTAAAATTTATTTCACAATGAGAAAAAACAAAATTGCATGCCTCTTTCAAAAGCGAAGAGGCAGGGAAACCATATAAAACGGAAATCTCCGTGGCCCATCGTCTAGCACTGGACATTTAAACATGGAGATCTCCGTGGCCTGTCACCAATGTGTTAAGAGTGCAGTCTCCAATGAAGCACTGTTTAGTTTGTCCTGCCTTCTGTGCCATTGGAAGATCTTGAAATATTTGATTACATTGCAGAAAACAGTGAACACAATTTAGATGACTTCATCGATTATATTGAGCCAACATGTAGGAGGCAGGAGAAGGTCCAAACACATGGGATGATAAACAAAGAAAATAGGACAAACTGCATTTGTCGAATCAAACCATAGAAAATTTCAAAGCTTGATGTACGTATATCATCTGGAAGTTTATGTAAGTGTTAAACAACGAACAACAATGTAATGAACAAATTATGACACATTTATTAAGATGGTCATACTCATATATGTCCACCACTTTCTAGAAAATGTTTACAAAAACCGAGAGCAAATAAGAAAAAAAAAATTGTACAACATGACGAATATAAAACTAATGGTCACATAAATAAATACCTGAAGGCAAATGCATACAGGATCATATAACCCCAGTGAGATTGATGAATATGAAACATAAATTGTAGAATATATTGATTCGACAACTATCTACAATGGTGTAACAGCCCAAGTGTTGGGCCATAACCTTTCATTTGTTAGGAGTTGCTAGACCAAGTTAATCTAATTACTAGAGATGTCATGAATGATATGCGGTCAACATATCAACCCAATAAGGCATCTAATGGACAACTAAGGTATTACTAGGATAAAGAAGGTTGGTAAATTTTGCTTATTCATGCTTAAGGTTTTTTTATGAGCCTGAAAATCTACAGACTCAGGACCTATGGCTTAACCCTCCCAGAGGACTTGCTGCTTGGATTTTCCCATCCTAAAAAAAATTCATCGTCACATGCCTTAGCTGACTGGTTAAGGAAGGATGCCTTGACACAGAGCTATGGGACTTGCGCTGATATGAGTCCACATGGGGGAAGAAATTTTCTCATGGAATTTCGGCCAGTATGGGACTGGTGCCCACCCAGCATCATGAAGCATTTGGGTAGTTACAATAAGTAGCGGTTCTAGGTTGAGAAAACTGGCTATAATGGCTGGGAGCCTGATATCCTGACCACATGTCGCCCCTACATTGGTTGGATGATCATCTACCTATGTGATAAACACATGTGGATATGAGGCCAGCTGGGAGTTCAAGGGCCTTCTAGATCTGTCGTGTGAAGAAAAAAAAAATCCATCGACTTTGTCTGGGTTTGAACCTGCAACACTCAGGACCAGAAGAAGCAAGGAATATAATTGCTAGTCCACCGGGGCTGTCAGAATGTTTTGATTATAATTCAATAAATTGAAATGTACATTTCAGATTGGACCTTTTGTCTTATTTGGCTTTATCGACTGGACATTACATCCTGGAAGCTTGTGGACCCAATATATTGACATGTCACATCTCTATGATTAACATATGTGGATGTGAAGCCAGCAGACGGCTGGTAGGCAAAGAGCCATTAAGGGCTCTTGTGTCATGTAATTTTTTTTAATGTTATTTTTCAGATGAAATCAGATGTCGTCCAAAGGTAATGCATTTTAATTAGATTTTCTTTTGCTTCCCAGTAGAGACCTTGAATTTATTTGTTCCCATCTAACTGTTTACACATCATAAGTAATGTCACGAGTGAATTTATCTAGAGGATTTGGAAATCAAGAGTGGCATTTGTTAAGACTATTTAACAAATAAAATTAAGCTGTTTACTAAAAAGTCATTATTTAAATATAGTTACCGATATTTTAAAAAATATTTCTATATTTAATGTAAATGGCAATGTTTGAAAACAAATCAGAAATGTGAGGTTATGTATATTCACTGCAACTTGATCATATTATTTATTGCCAAATAGGATCGCAAAATTGTAAGAATGCACCCTAAGTGGAGAAATAATGAAACACATCAAACTGTATATTATAATCAACATTATAGGTTATTATTTTTTTAGTAAACAACTCGGTAAAATCAAGGAATCTGTTTATTATTTGCTATATTCAATGTGTTTGTTGGAGAAAAATAATGTTCTGAGCTGTTCATAATATTAAAAAGGAGGAGCTTTCATTGTTATTATTACAAAAGCAGGAGCTGGTAAAGAGTGTGGTGAAACAAGACTGTCATTGGTCATTGACTACCATTTGAGGCATGAATTAAGTAGTCAAGGATACTTACCTGTTTCAATGTATATTGTACAACAATTCCTATTTCAAGATGGTGATCAGTAGTGGAATGCAGCTTCTCGACATTATCAGGATATAGGACTGGAAATGGACATGGAATTATGTTTTTATTATTCATTTCATATATCTCAATGATGGATCAATTATATTTGAAGAGAAAAAATACGCTCAGACTGGGGTTTGAAACCAGGACATTTCGCTTTCTATCCTTTGTTTCATATAAAGCGAAAGCTCCTGGGTTCAAACCCCAGTATGAGCATATATTTTTCTCTTCAAATATAATGGAATTATGTATTAAGACCATAAAATAACTTCATGGTGCACTAACTCAGTAGCACTACCGAACCTGTAGGCTCATAGTCACATGGACATAAGCCCTCCATATTTCCCTATCCTAAGCCAACATCTTCCAATCATCCCCTGTTTAATTTATCTCCCTAAAATAATGATTAATGTTATTCTCCCTCCTCATTCTTGGTCTATAGTCTGTGAGGATTTAGTTATCCAGTGGTTTTAAGAGAGAAAGGTAGTCTGGTTGGTTTAAGAAAGAGACGGGTACTTATCTTTCCCTCCATCACCATAATATGCCAGAGGGAAGACCAAAAACAGTTGAATGTCTTACTTAACAAAATAACTGCACATTGAATGCGTTAGGAGGGTGGGGGATGAAAACACCCAACCATTTCAAAGAATTTTGAAAAAAGAACACAATTGACAAATAAATGTTATTGTGAATATTGATAGACAAGGTTATAAGAGGACAGTAAACAATTAAATCCTCATAGCGTATACCTACTGGATGCTTTCCTTCTGGTTTTCCTATAAGGAGTAAATATGACCACATTTCTTATGAATATATTGCAATTTATGTGCTAGTTCTCTGTTAATGTGATTAAATAAAATGTCAATTATCAATGTACATTGTCTTCTTCTTCTTTCTTCCAAGTATTAGGCCAAGGCCTGTTACGATCCTATAAAAATTTTCCCTCCAGCGTACATTGTAAATTAGACAACTTAGGTCCTTTAGGAGATCTCAAGGAATTGGAGGATTTTTTTTTTCGGAACTGTATGGAATCACACTGACTCTTTCAGGATTAGTATGCATTCATTCCCAGGATGATTAAGGATTTTATCACTGTCAAAAAGGGTTCTGTGCCAAATTAGATGCATGTTCACATTGTTTTGTCCAATCCCTGCAGGTATATTACTACATTTCAGTTAAGATTTAAATTAAAATTCTTTATACCTTACCTCATATCCAGTCTTCTAATGATACTGGTTTCAAAACTTAGGATTTCACCTTCAGGAATATTTTGACTGATGATTTGTCATCCAGGAGGACTGGAAGAAGCAGTTCTCCTGAGCAACATAACATCAGCCAAACTATTCATAGTTAAACATAGGGAATAACATTATGAGGTTCTTAATTCAATGAATGAACGAGTCATTTCTTATCTTACCTCATAGTTTATGTTTTCTTACACATGGGAACTGCAGTTTTCAAGAGGAACATCCCTCTCATTTTCAACTGACATTATGAGTCATAATGTCATTATGACATGTCGGTTGATAAATAGAGGTATAAGACATGGGTGTAGTTTATCACCTACTCTTTCTAATTTATATATTAATGACATCATCAAAAATTGGAAAAGAAATGTTAATATTAAATGTTTTAATGTATACTGATGATGTGGTTATTATTCAAGAAAATGAAAATAATTTGCAGTACTCTTTACATCAATTAAATCAGTTATGCGGGTTGCATGGGAGAGTGAAGTGCATTTTAAAATCTCTCCTATCCAAAACCTAACCTCAACCTGCCCGTGGTGCAACCTACTTATAACAGATGAGGCTCTAGGGACCGAGTATTGGCGCTATAACCATAACATCACTTGCAGAATAAATGCTGCATGGATGTAAACCCCAACACTTTTACCCCGTTGGGTAGTACTTTAGATTTGCTTTCAATTCTTGCAACAAGTAGATTTCTGGGCCATCCAAGGAAATGCTGGATACAAAATTCATCAGTGAGATCAGAACAGGCCTATAGGCCTAAGACTTGGTTGGATGAAGAAGAAGAAATCAGTTATGCCAAGAATATAATTTTAAAATATCAAATGAAAAAACAAAAATAATGGCATATTGGAGAAATGAATATAATATGAAAAACCATAATGGACAACAAACCTCTAGAACAAGTAACAAATTTTAATTATTTGGGTTGTAATTTTACATCGACACAAAAACTTCTTCTTCTTCTGCTTCATGAAATTAGGCCTTTTGACCTGTTTTCACATCAAGTGGGACACAAAAACTTAAAGAGACAATATGAAACTGTCAACATTTCAAATGATATGCAGAACTACCCATAAAACATTAAAGAACAAAACAAGAAGAGATACTAGACTGAAATTTTATAAAATACTGGCAGTTCTTGCATTACTTTATGGGAGTGAAACTTGGGTAATGATAAAAAAATTGCAAAGTAGAATACAACGTGTAGAAATGAACTTCCTTAGAAGAACAAAAGGCTCTACAAGATTGGATCAGATAAAGAATGAAGATATAAAAAGAGAGTTAAATATGTATCCACCGAATGATAAAATCAAAGAATATAGAGATAAATGATTTAGACATGTAGAAAGAATGAATGTAACAAGATTGCCAAAAACAGCATTTAACTACAAGCCAAGAGGTTCAAGGGAGGCCAGTGATAAGACGGACAGAACAACTGTGAGGCAGAACAGGCAATTTGCCTAGCCTGTGAACTGAAGAAGAAGAAGAATGTCAGTTTAAAATGGGAGGGATGTTCCTCTTGAAAACTGCAGTTCCCGTGTTTAAGAAAACATAAACTATAAAGTAAGATAAGAAATGACGCATTCATTCGAGTCAAAATATTACAGAAGGTGAAACCACATAGGTTTTGAAACTGGTATAATTAGAAGACTGAATATGAGGTGAGGTATAAAGAATTTTAATTTTATCTTAAATTAAACTTCATAGTGATTTATTCTATAAAAATTCAACATTTTTCAGTTAACATAAAATAAATTATTTTACAACAAAATCTCTTTACTTTCAACAATTAAGTCATACATTATTGTTATTAGACAAGTTGCATTTTAAATTCTGAATGCTAAGTACGTGCACTTAAAAGAATTTAAATAAACATCATCCTCCTCAAATACAAGAAATGTTAGTATTTCGTTAATAGAACGTGTCCTGGTGAGATTAAATTAACCAAAATATGTCCTATTTTTTCAGTAAGGTTTTAACATAATACTGGGTTTACATAAAAGAATATAGTGATTTTAAAGGTAATAATTACATGAATCGTGATTTTTTTCTTACCTCATACATCTATGTTTCTTTAAACACAGCACTGCAGTATCGGCGACACTTTGTCGTCATCGTCAGCTGTTTTCACGACTGTCAATTTTTTTTCCTTTTTGCCGGTAATTATCTAGACTGCCATCTGGTGTTCTTTTGAAGGAATTCCTCTTCAAACTGCCATCTGGTGTTATTTTAAATGAATCATATTTCCTGCCATCTGGTGTTCTTTTGAAGGAATTCCTCTTCAAACTGCCATCTGGTGTTATTTTAAATGAATCATTTCCTAGGAAATATGATTCATTTAAAATAACACCAGATGGCAGTTTGAAGAGGAATTCCTTCAAAAGAACACCAGATGGCAGTCTAGATAATTACCGGCAAAAAGGAGAAAAAATTGACAGTCGTGAAAACAGCTGACGATGACGACAAAGTGTCGCCGATACTGCAGTGCTGTGTTTAAAGAAACATAGATGTATGAGGTAAGAAAAAATCACGATTCATGTAATTATTATTAATTGAACCTCATAATGTTAAAAATTCCCAAATTTAATATATAGATTTTAAAGGTGTTGAATTATACTCTAACTAACTATGACAAAAACAAAACTCATGTTAAATGAAAGTGTAACATCTCCAGTTTACATAATACGTTCATAGGCATTCAATGTGAGCCCTGTTTATTACAGGACACACATCCAACCTGTAGGCTAATTCTTCCCATACATTAATAAGCATATCTGGATTGATGGCAACAACAGCTTCTTGAATCCTGTCTCTCAACTCTGGCAGTTTAGCAGGCAATGGAAGCACATAGACTCTATCCTTCACAAAACCCCAAAGGAAAAAATTGCATGGGGTGAGATCTGGTGATCTAGGAGGCCACTGGAGATAAGCCCAGTCATCTGGACCATGACTACCAATCCAGTTAATGACAGTGTGGAAGATCTTACGAAAATGCTTAGATATGCGTCACTACGTTTACAATTGTTTCAGGCTCTAAATCCTACTGATTATGCTGACTTTGAGTTTGATGTTGCAGCAGCAACATTCTTCTCAGACACTCTTGGTCATCCCACTTTTGCCTTTACACTGACAATCAGTCTTTGCGAACTGATCATGCCATCAATGGATGTTGTTGGCATTGGGGGGGATCATGATTAAACTACCTACGAAACACATGTTGAGCTGTCACAATTGTCAAACTGTAAAACACAAAATGCTCTCTGTTGAGGAGTTGCCATCTTTGTTATTATTGTTGCCATAGAAACAAAACAAAAGAAAGTTATCCACTCACTCACACAACTAAAACTATTTTTCTTCCTGTTTCATTTCAGTGTACACACAACTTTCTACGCCTCATCTGAGTGATAATATTATTGTTTATTTTTTATTATTTCACTCAAGTATGAGGTGAGTGAAATAATAAAAAATAAACTATTAAAGAACCTCATAGTGTTATTTCCTATCTACATAACTTGATAATATTATTAGTTGAAACTATTATATTCTTTTATGTACACACTATATGATGAAATTTCTAAGTGTATAGATTCATGTCTTGTAAATTCACTGATCTACTTTCATCAAGTTACTCTCATTACAGCAACTAATATGTTTTTTTTCTTGTCCAATGCCACCAGGTTATCTCTTACGATATTTTTGGCTTTCTCCCCTGGTATGGACGGAAATGTAACAAATTTCTTAGGTTGGGGCACCTGGAAGGTGGAGTTACGTTAATCCCAATGATATGATAGGTGATAAATAGGGCTCGGAAATTGAGGAAATGTCCTTTTTTAATTCTATGTCTGAAGACGAGGCCCAACTTAATATAAATACATTTCTGTTCATTGTAGGACCGAAAATGGTGGGTTTTATTTATAATTTTTCGACTTTTTTTGGTTAATTGGTCCTTTTTTACCTTTTTTTTTTTGGGTCTTAATGGCTTTTTTTTTGTTGCAATTTTATCTTCTTTTGACTATATTTATTTCTATATTCAAGAATCTGCATAATCTAGTCTCAATTCCAAAGTCTTTTAAAAACGCTATCTAGTTTTACTTTCTAAAGACTTTTCACATTCCACACCTTTTGTTCTGCGAGAAACTACTGAACCCTCATAAAATATCACACTTTTAACTACCAGCCTACTGACTGCCTGATCAATTGCATTTCGACTTCAAATTTTCTAAGAAGTTGCCACTTTGTGACAATAAACCTCGAGCAGAGAGTGAAGACAGCGAAGTTGTCTTTATCCATTCGTTAGCAACTGCAATACTTTTTATGTCCTTTTTCCAATTTTTTAGATCTTTTGTAGGATATCTTTATGTCTTTTTAAAGGTCTTTTAGGTTTTATCAACTTCCGAGCACTAGTGATAAATGATAATGAATCGCCAGGAGAGTCCTTAACCTAAATTCCAGACCATCAGTAACCACAGAATAATTCCCTTTAAGGAAAGATTTCTATAGTCTGACCAGGAATCGATCCCGGGACCTCATAAACTATAATCAGAAACTCTGACCACTAGTCCATGAGGCTGATCAGAACAACAAATTTGATATATATTTCATATATATATATATATATGTTAAAATTAAATTTTAAAAAAGCCTTGGGGACTTCTATGTCACATACCAGTCTATATAAATTTAAAAATACAAAAATTATTGTAATGTTATGTGAATAAATATCTCAGTAATACATGTATTTTTTTTTCTAGGACAAATCCCAAAAATGTCTAAAAATTGAATGAGAAGTTGATGTAAAAATAACATATAAGCTCTATTATCATTGATTTTATTTTAAAATACCTTTTTGGGATTCTTAGCCATGTCTTGCAGTGTTGTCTTCTTGAAGTTTCATCACCTACTGTGGGTAACATCTTCAGGAGATATTGCTTGTTTAAATTCTCATAGTAAACTGCTAACTAGTTGTTAACTTGTGTGATTTTACCCCTGGATTTTACCATAACTATGTACCTGCTAAAACAGAATGACCAACTTATGAAAAACACGCTAACAAAAAAATTACTTACCTTATCTAATCTAACCTAAATAAACATGTTGGTAATCAGCTATACCAGAAACATGGATGAACATGTTGGCATCTAGCGATATAGCTAGTAACTACTGATCCATAGCAAGATTCACAGACTGATAGCTAGCACAGAATACTCAAATCTTTTTCCACAATGAGATTATCTGGCTGCAAAATAATTGTTGTAATGGAGACCCTTTACGTTCCTCTATTGAGGACTTACAGGAACCAGCCTCGATAATAACTTAGTGTCTAATCCCTACTTCATGTGGTGTAGCTGTTATAAAGTTTTTATAGTATGTGCTAATAGGAACTCTTTTGAGTATCAGTCTCCTTTTTCTTTAATTTTTCCTATTTATCCTTTCTTTGCTAGCTCTTATTCTTTTAGTACAATGGTATTAGAGCATTGTTTTCCATAATGGCGGGTTTCGAGGTTAGGTCTATTATGTTCCCTTCATTTTGAAAGGAAGCTGTGGCATATTTTTGACTGAACACAGGACATGATTATCTTGCAGCTCATCTTCATCAAATTGGAATTTACAGAAGTCCTCATTGCCCTCTGTGCTCCACAACATGGACAGAAACCACCTGCTACAATGTCAGGCACTTCAATCTGCTACGCTGAAGGATAGATACTGGGAAGCAAAGGCCAAAATTTCCATTTTGCTATCATGTTTTAATTTATTGTTATGTTATTTGTTTACTCATAATTATGAACAATGACTTCTGTCAAGTCCCCTGCATTTGTATAAATAAAATTAATTTTTCTAAAGATGTCATGAATGGTATGTGCTCAACTTACCTACCCAATCAAACATCTGGTATGCAACTAAGGTACTACTAGGATTAAGAAGGTTGATACATATTGCTTAGAGGCCTCTTTATTCAGGCTTAAGGATCTTTTACGAGCCTGAAAATCTTCAGACTCGGGACCTATGGCTTAAAGACCCTCCTAGAGGACTGCATTTTTCCATCCTAAAAAAAATCTATAGACCCCAGCCGGGTTTGGACCCACGACCTTTGGGACCAGAGGCAAGGTACATAACCACTAGTCTGACAAATAAGAAGTAATCTGTTCTAGAACGAGAGTATGCTGATGAATTTACAAGATATGAACAAACACACTGTAAAATCTGCATTATATTAACTTAAAAAGTTTCACAGAAAATATGACATCGGTTTGGTTAATTTAACATTACTGGGATATGCATTTTTTTTATCTTGAATGAAGAAATGAAGTAAAAGCAGACATTATTCAACTAATTATGATGGTTTTGACATATGTATTTAGATGATATCTTCTTGTGTTTCTACAAAAAAAATCTTATTGATACAAAATGCAAGTGCACCGTTCACAATCCCTCGCACACAGGATGAGCACCATTATTATATTAGAATCCGTCCTCATGAAGAAATGTTAGTCTTACACATGTGTAGTTATCTGATGAAGTAAAATACTATAATCCACTTTTTATGGCTATTTCACAGACAAAAGTGGCCATTTCATTTTGTTTTATGCACATTATGTACTGGGATTTCAGTAATAATTAATATTGTTAATTTATCTGATCCGATTGGAGTTTGCCCAATAACAGAATACAAGACATCTTAAGAAATTTTAAAAGTGAAAATTTAACATAAAATTTACAGCTATTCTTTACAACCTGTGACGCGACTTTTTTAATTCCTTCATAAACTCCTGTCAAACTTTATTCTTAGGGTTTCATTTTTCAAATTATTTCCCACCATGTACAATGATTTTTACATTTTTTCTAACAATTATTTTAATATATTTTTCTATGATATTTAACTACATACATAGCATGAAGATGTGGCAGCCATATTGATTTTAATGAATATTCTAAGCAAAAATAAAGTCGTGTTCCAGTGCATTGAACATAAGAGTATGTACTAATTAACTGTAAACATATAGCCTACTTCAGAATTTCAGAACTTACTATTTATTTTTGGGCATTGCATTCTTTTACAGGTTCCATCCATCCATAGTAATTCTGCCTGAGGGCAGGTCTTTCACTGTAATCATAGCATTTTCATGCTATGCTTTGCAGCTTTAATAGGGAATTATAGGTGTGGTAGCTTCCCTTTGTTTTCCACACCAGTGAAGGATAATGATGATGACCGATTGATTTTCGGGGACCGTTGGACCCTAAGCTTCCTGACATTTGTCTTGCAGGTGAGGAAAAACCCTGAAAAAATCTCACCCAGGAACCTGTACTGACTGGGAATCAAACCCGAGCCCACTGCGTGACAAGGTAGCACGCTACCTCGAGACCACAGCGGTGGACTGAGTGCTTAAATTGCATTATGTTAGCTTTTAGGTTGCTCTTTCTCAGGTTAGAGTACTTAAATTGCTTTAGGTTAGCTTTTAGGTTTGTTAAATATCGTGTATATGTTGGCTGCATCCCATGATTTCATAGTGTAAACCCTTTGCATTTGTTGGCGCATGCACATGGTGTATGATTGGAACTTAGAAACATTTTTTGTGTCACATGTTGTAAAGAATCCCCAAATTTACAATAAATGCAATGTTGAATTAATATACACAGACTTGCTGTTCGCATGTAAGAGTTAATAAACTAAAGAGAAAAAAAATTGTCTAAACAGGGATTTGAACCCAAGATCTCCAGCATTATGTGCTGGTGAACTATGCCATTATGATACTTGGGCAGTCACACAAGAGACATAAATGTTTCATAGTTAAATATGGGAAATAACATTATGAGGTTCTTAATTCGTAAATTAATGAGTCATTTTTTACATCTTACCTCATATTTTATGTTTTTTTTTAAACACGGGAACTAGTTTTCAAGAGAACCATCTCTCTCATTTTCAACTGAGATGGTTCTCTTGAAAACTAGTTCCCATGTTAAAAAAAACAAACATAAAATAAGAGGTAAGATTTAAAAATGACTCATTAATTTATATAAATGTTTCTTTATTTGAAACCCCAATATACTCCTGTTATTGAATTTCTCTTCACATTATAACAGGGTCACTTCTACTGAGAAGACGTTATGATGAATGCAAATCAGCAAACAGAAATTTAAAGAACATCTCGAAATGTCAAAAATGGAGAAGTAGAAAAATCTGCAGTAGTAGCCCACACATGTTCATAAAAACATTGAATTGAAAGAAAAGCCAAATTAATAAAACAAATAGCTCACGGTTTGGGGAAAAAATCTACATTAAAAAAACAAGTAGGAGAAATTAATGAATATTGAAATTCCCGGGGAAAGTGATTTGATTTTGAGGTTTACCAGTGTACCAACAGGTCCCGCGCCATAATCAAGTGGTTAAGGCAAGAAGCCTTGGCACAGAGGTACAGGACTTGCACTGATTCGAGTCTCCATGGGGGAAGAAATTTTGGCCTGTGGCCTGTATGGGACCGCACCCACCCAGCATCGTGATGCATTTGGGTAGCTACAATAAGTAGCGGCTCAGGTTGAAAAAACCAGTTGTAATGGCTGGGGGACCCAACATGCTGACCACATGTCACCCCTACATTGGCTGGTAGGCCATGGGCCTTCTATGCCTGTCGTGCCAGGAGTAGTAATCTACCAACAAAGGGAGGAGGAGGCAGCTCTTCAACATGACGTAAAAGCCGTGAAAGTACTGAGGATTGAACTTTAAAAGTCTCGAAACCGGTAAGAAGGATATGAGGTGAGATGATACAATTTTACTTAAATTATATCTCAATGCTAAGATTTAAATTAAAATTATTTATACCTCACCTCATATCCAGTTTTCTAATTAACTGGTTTCATCTTCAATAATATCTCGACCAATGTTATGTTATAAAACTGCCTAGGTTTTGGAACTGGTTTAGTTAGAAGACTGGATATGAGGTGAGGTAGAAAGAATTTTAATTTAAATCTTAAATTAAACCTAATAGTGATTTTCCCTATAAAAGTTCAATACCTTACTTACTTAATATTAAATACAGGCTTTCCACTTCACAACAATTTGCCTTTAATTCCTGCTTTCCAGAGATTCCTATCTTCCCACTGTTCTTCTTCCATAACCCTCTTCATCATGGCATCATATATTCCCTCATACCATATTCTTCTGCTTCTCCCCCTCTTCCTTCTGTCTGGTACTATCCAATCTAACGCCCGTTTTTGATAGTTCATTAGTAATAAAACTAGTAAAAATGGCCACTTTTATCTGTAGATTCTGAAGGGAAATGTTATGACAGAATAAAAATAATAAACATATTTTACATAACACAACATCCTGAGAACTATTTTTTTAATCTAAAACAACAACAACCAGAAATTATAGAATTCCCTACAGGTTGATTAAGGAATAGTTCTATTAATACTGATTCATTGAAATTCTGTTCTGTTAACAAAGCCAAATTCTGGTTGTGACAAAATTTCACCTGGACCTAGGTACACTTTATCAACTAGTACACCATTCTATGACTTCAGAGGTTCATTTTGAAGATTATCCAAACTGTAAGCAACATACAGTTGGGGATAGATTCAAATAAAAATTTAAAAATTCAAAATTAAATGAATGATAGGCTTATAATATCAAGAGTAGAAGTAAATCCAATCTCATATATAGTCCTAGATGGTCATACATTTAAGAAAGTTGATAGTATCTAATTACCACAAAAAATTAATTAAGTGAAGAGATTGGAGCAAGGATTACAATGGGCAATAGATGTTTCTAATGCATTAAGACAAGTTTTAAGTCAAGGACAATAAGTAGGGTAGCAAAAATTAAAACATATAAAACAATATTGAAACCAATAGTTATGTTTGAAAGTGAAACATGGACATTATCAGAAAAAGATAAGTACATGTTAAATACATGAGAAAGAAAAATATTAAGGAAGATACATGGAGCAGTACAGGAATGAGATATATGGAGAATTAGAACGAACCAGGGATTGAAAGAAATATGTAGGGATTTAGATCTGGTAGGAGATATTAGAAGAAAGAGATGGAATGGGCAGGACCTATGTTGTGGATGGAGCAAGAAAGAACTGCAAGAAAGATTTTAGAAGAGAAACCAGAAGGAAGAAGAAAGGTTGGAAGACAGAAACTAAGATGGTTAGATAAGGTTGAGGAAGACTTAAGACAACTGAAGGTGAAAAGTTGAGACAGAAAGCTAGTAATAGAGAAGAATGGGCAGTTGTTATGAAGGAGGCCAAGGTTCTTAGAGGACTGTAGGGCCAAAGGAAGAAGAAGAAGAAGAAGAAGAAGAAGAAGATAGGCTTATAAATTTAATCAACATTACAGTGGGAAGTAACACTATGAGGTATTTTAAATATATAATTGAGTTGGAGAAAATGTTTTTACATATTGCCTCATAAAGTTCCATATTTGCATGATACCAGTTTCAAAGGCCCTTTTTGAATTCATCTTCAGTCAAACTCCCTCACTGAAGAGGGGCTTTGAAACCGGTATTGTGAAAATATGAACTTTATGAGGTGAGATATAAAAACATTTTCTCCAACTCATTTATAAATAGGTTTATGGTTGGAAATAAAGCTAATTAAGCAAATATAAAATTAATAAATACATTTTTTGTATTATTCTTACTTCATATAGTTGTTTCTATTAGAAATATGTTTAAAGGAATGTTTGCTCAATCTTCAATTGGTACAGTCTTCAGCAATTGAAGACGGGGCAAACATGCCTTGAAACATATGTCTAATAGAAACAACTATATGACATAATAATACAGATCAAACTTATTTATAAGTAAAACCTCATGTTACTCTTATTGTATTTTCAAATATAAAATGGTTTAAATGAAGGGTATCGTGAAAGAATTAGGTAAGTCATTTTTGTCTAAATGTTTTGAAGGGTTATAAACTACCCTCATGCTCAATTGAGGTGTGTTTTTATTAAACTAATATCTACTTTAAATCTAGGTTGAGCAGTAATTTATTATTACACAATATTGATAGTTATTGTTCCATTTGGATATATTTTTCTAAAAAAATATTCTAAATTCAATACTTAAGGGAAGTAACACTAAGAAATTTATTTTAATTATTCTGATTTAGGCTATTTTGACTCACCTCATATTTTAAAAAATCAGCAAATTTAACAATAAATTAGCACCAAAAATGATTACAGCCTGAATTAATTAATTAAGACCAACAAAAATGAAAAGATTGATGAAGGCACAAAAACAGGGATTATTCAAAGTGATTGTAAAGATTGTGAAAAAATATACATAGGAAAAACAAAAAGGATCTTGAATATAAGATTGAAAGAACACCTAAGAAATGTTAAAAATGGAGAAACAGAAAAATCTGCAATAGCTGCTCATGCATGGTCACAAAAAGAATCGAAACAAAAGCCAAACAACAATAATAATAAGGGTATAAAAATATAAATGTAAAAATAACAATAAAAATTATAGATTGTACTGAAAACAGATAAATCTAAGGAACTCACAATTTGGGAGAAAATTTACATCCACAAGAATAAAAAGAAAATAATGAATTTTGAAATTCCCGAGGAAAAGGAAAAAAGAATTGATTTGGAAGTTCATCGGTCAGCCAACAGAGGGAGCAGAAATCAATCTACAAGATCGCCAATTGCAAATTCAACAGTTAGGAAGCATTGGCAATGACACATAGAGCATGGAAACTGCAATCTGCAATAAAACTACAAATATGAGTCAAAATAGCCTAACTCATAAAATAAAACAAGTTAAAATACCTTCTTAGGTAAAATCTGTCGTCCTCAACTTTTAAAATATGTAATCTTTATGCCTGTAGGCCTTTCAGGACATCCGTCCCATCTTCAGCAGTTCATTCTTTGCTATAGCATCCAGTATGATGTTTGATGCTGCTGGTGTGGACAAAGCAACATTAGGACCAGCAGCATCAAACATCATACTGGATGCTATAGCGAAGAATGAACTGCTGAAGATGGGACGGATGTCCTGAAAGGCCTATAGGCATAAAGATTACATATTTTAAAAGTTGAGGACTACGGATTTTACCTAAGAAGGTATTTTAACTTATTTCATTTTATGACTCTCCACCTCAACGGTTTTAACAATGAATTTCATTAGTAGTGAGCCTAACTCATAATAATTAAAATTCTAAATATTTTACCTTTAAAACCAGCATCCATACATCATAAATTTATATTATAATAATTAGTTATGGCTTCTGAAAATCAGGTAACTATAGCAGAATGAATGTCTTGATTTTAGGTTTTGAAAAAAAGCACCTAATTGCACACTTGTTCATTGTGAGTCAATCAGTGAAACAGGAGACTCAAGTTTTCAACATTGAGTGGGAGAACATGAAGATCGCGTAGCTTACATTTCTCCTTTTCATCTTCATCTAGTTTCATGTCCCTGTTCTGGGGGTCAAGTAACGAAAAACTCCAGATGAAATTTTCCACACACTACAGAAACTCATACAAGAACCTTAAGCCTAAATTATAACCTCTGAGCAAAATTTGATTGCCCCTTTCCACCTAACTAATATTTAGTTGCCTTGTGCATGTTTCTTTGAAGCACTTGTCATGCTGACATCTGTATGGAAATAAGTGTAACTAAATTATAATGTTATATGTCATTTTATACACTCAGATTGATCAATAAATCATTTTTTTGAATAGAAAATTTGGTGATTCTATGGCAGGAGTCCCATGGGCTTTTAAAAAATATGAAAAGTCAAGTCTTGTCAAGATCTGTAAAGATATTACTATACAAGACTATATGATATATGGATGTGAAACACGGATAATGGGGAAAAACAATGAATGCACTCTACAATGTTTTGAAAGAAAAATATTGAGGAGGGTGTATGGCCTTATATGTGAGAATGGTGTCTGGCGAAAACACTATAATCAGGAGTTTTGTATGCATTATTCAAAGATGCGGAAATTAGTAAATTCATTAAATTAACCAGACTACGATGGGCAGGGCAGGATATGACCCACTCAACCAGAAGGTAGAAGAAAAAGAGGAAGACCGAAACTAAGATGAAAGGAAGAGGAGGATGGAGATGCTAGAGAGTTGGGATTGAGAAATTGGTAGAGAGAGACACAAGACTGAGCTAATTGGAGGAGGCTCCTTGAGGAGGCCAGGATTCAGGAATGAGTTGTTGCATCAGTGACGATGATGCCAGGAGCCCACCTATACCAGTAACTGTTTAAACAAAATATCCAATTAATAAATTACAATAGGAAGTAACATTATGAGGTTTTTCTTAATAAATAATGTGAATCTGGTACATCTTACCTCATAAATATTTGTGTTTCATTTGACTTGTTTCAATATGCCTTGTATATCATCTTACAGCTTGTGCATAATTTTGAATTTTATGCTGTCGACCCAGGATGTCGACTCCCACTCCATCTTTTGGTGAGCCGAAGAACTTGCAAATCAAATCCCTTTCCCCGGGAATTTCAAAATTCATGATATGAGATACCTTTGTATGGCTGCAGGATACACACTACTAGATCATAAAAGAAATTAAAACATCTTAGAAGAATTATACATGGAGCCTTTAAAAAACATAATTTCTGATTATAAGTCAAGATGGATGCAACATGTTCATCGGATGGAAGATACAGGATACCCAAACAAATGTTAAGCTATCAACCTGCAGGAAGAAGACCAGGACATCCATTCAAAACACTTTTGGATGGTGTTTCTATTGAGACCAAAACAGGTCAACATATGGCCTAAATTCGTGAATGGACTATGATGATGATGATTCTAGATGGAGTGGGAATCGGCATTCAGGGCCGACAACGTAAAATTCAACAGTCTGAACAAGCTGATGATGATATGCAGGCATATTGAAACATGTACAAAAGAGAATAGAGAAATACCATTTTTAGATATTAAGAAGGAATGAAGAAATGGAATATACAGAAAAAAGACACATATAAAAAACTATATAAAAGCTCCAGGTTTCAATCACATAGCTCACAAAAAAGTAGTTTTCAATAGTTTGACACATAGATTAGTGAACATAACTATGAACAAAGAAAATTATGAAAAAGAACACAATCAACCTGACTACAAAGAATAGGTTTGTAGAAAGAATAATACACAAGAAAATAAAAAGTTCAAAAAACAAAAATTCATTAAACAAAGCACTCTTCTAAAAGAAAAAGAAGAAGATATAAAATTTAAGAAATTCACATATCATCCATTGAAGCACCATAAGTTTAAATTTTTTTTTTAATTTCAACATAAGGTTGGCATTGAAAAATAACTATAGCATCATTAGATTAATTAGATCTAACAAAAATGAAAAAATAGAAGAAGAAAACAAATCAGGGATTTATCAGATTAAATGCGAAGAATGTGAGAAAGTCTACATATGAAAAACTAAAGATAAATTTGAAAACCAGAGTGAAAGAACATCTCAGGAATGTAAAGAAAGGGGAAGTAGAAAAATCTGCAGTAGCTGTCCATGCATGGTCGGAAAAACATCTTATTGAAAAGAAGGCTAAATTATTAAAACAAAAAGAAAAACCCAAAGAACTCACTGTTTGGGAAAAAATCTACATTCAAAAAAACAAAACGGAGAAATTAATGAACATTGAAATTCCTGAGGAAAATTACTTGATATCAAGGTTTTTCAGTCTACCAACAGAGGGAGCAAGAGGCTGCTCTTTAAGACGACAGAAAAGTCACGAAATTACTGAAGATGGAACTGAAGTGTAAAGTTCCGAAACTAGTATAAAAAAGAATATGAGGTGAGTGATAGAAGTTTTCCTAAATTAAAAAAAAATATATCCAAAAGAACTCAACTTTTTATGACATAAGATGTAACAGGCCTGCCTTATTTATTAAAAATATCCAATTTTTTTCTTAAAGTGCGCCAGATTATCCAATAAACTGTAAACTAATCTGATGAACACTAACTCGCCCATTTTGCTCACCTAATAGAATAAAATGAGTATATGTGGACTCCTTACAATAGAGTAGCCGAAAATATTCTTGCCTGAACAAGAAATTGAAAAAAATAAATAAAATAAAAAATAAAAATCTCTTCAATAATGTAAATAAATTACTAAATTGGTTAAAGTAAGCTCCCTACAATTATTAATTGTTTATTTTGATTCATCTCATATTTCTTAATTTTAATGCAGACCTAGGTTCGTCGCTTTTGCATGACATTGTCGATGTTTCTAACCGTCGTTTTGCGGTTGTCCATCCTGTGAGTTGATTTCTGCTTCCTCTGCTAGCTGACCAATGAACTTCCAAATCAATTTTATTTTTATTTTTCTCAAGGAATTACAAAATTCATGGTTTTCTTCTTATTCTTTCAGATGTAAATATTCTCCCAAATTATGAGTTCCTTAGATTTATCTAACTGTTTCAATAATTTGGCATTTATTTCTATTCTGTGTTTTTCTGAGCATGCACTTGCAGCTATTGCAGATTTTTTTTATTTCTCCATTTTTAACATTTCTAAGGTGTTCTTTCAATCTTGTATTTAAGAACAATAAATACATAAAATAAGAATTCTGTATTGAAAGAACACCATAGAAATGTTAAAAATGGAGAAATAGAAAATCTGCAATAGCTGCACGTGCATGGTCAGAAAAACATAGAATTTAAACTAAGGCCAAATTACTGAAACAGCCGGATTACAATTTGGGAGAAAATTTACATCTGCAAGAATAAAAAGAAAACCATGAATTTTGAAATTCCTGGAGAAAAAGAAAAATTTGATTTGTAAATTTATCGGTCAGCCGGCAGAGGGAACAAAAATCAACACAGGAATACAGGATGGACAACCGCAGTTGGACAGTTGGAAGTATCGACAATGTCGTGCAATAGCGACAAAACCTAGATCTGTATAAAAAAAATTAAAATTTAAAAAAATAAAAAATAAATTTGAAATGAGTCAAAACAACCAACTCATTATTTAAAAGAAACCTCATAGTGTTATTTCCTACATATATTTAATAAACTACCCTTGTCCCATGTAGGGATGTATGCATATAGACAAACATAGAATAAATGTTTTACACTGGCTAGATTCAAACATTATTTATTTTGAAGAATTTTGTTGCAACAACCTCTGAAGTCATGTTGATAACCATACACATACATGTCACAGTTTTGTGACAAGCGTACCAGTGCATTCTCACATTCAAAAAATTGACATTATATATTACATTTATGTTTATATACAGTTAGTGCTAGGCTTTCAGCATTGACAATTGACAGATTCAGTACCAGTACTTTCATTCTTTAATGAGAGTGAATGTATTGTGCAGTGTCATACTAGTTTGAAGGACTTCAGGGATGGTGTAAGGTACCATATTTATCTAATGGCCAGGAATATAAGTACAATGTTTATAGCAATTGAAAATAATATAAATAAATGGGATTGTAGCACAGATGGCACTAATCTTTATATGAGTATATATAATTCTTCGGTACTTGTGTTTATCACTGAACTCCTCTTAAATGACTGGACCAATTTTGATAAAAATTTTTGTGTGTGTCTGATTGGGTCCCTCGATGGTTTAGATTCACAATTGGGCCCTCTAAAACCAATAGGTGTAGGAGTTCATCTGAAGTGAAAATTGAAAAATTGCTCTAGCGATTACAATTTTCAATGTTTCACAACGAAACTTAGTATATCCTATTAAAATAAACCGAGATATGTATTGTCCAAAAATGAGTGAAATACGACAATTAGAAGTGGAGGTTTACTTGAAATCTTAAATTAAAAATTGCTTAAAGACTGACCAAATTTGATGATTTTTTTGTGTCTGTTTGAGTGGGTCCTTGGATGATTTAATTGGATGCAGTAGGTAGCGCTGCAATCGGGTTACTTTTTTTATCTCAGATGTGTAGTCATCTGCATTATCGACATATTTTGAATGACAATAATGTGACGTCATCATGCACACTTCTTGAGCCACAAGTGGCTCTGAGAGATTTTTTTGCAAACTTATATAATAATGAATAATTTATTATCTTACCTCATAATTTATGTTTTCTTAAACATGGGAACTGCGGTGTTCAAGAAGAACATCCCTCCCATTTTCAACCAACATTATGACTCTCAAAAGGTTATTTCCCATATTTGACTATGAATTATTTAATAATATCTAATTATGTCTTAATTAGCAAATTTTATGGTAGAAAAGTAACATATTTTTTATAATCTGGCCATGACATGAGATTTGAACGTTCGGGCAAGACAATGTCTGTCAGGTATGCTAGTTGTAAATAAAAAAAAATGCATACAAATTACTATTGTAGAATGTATATACATATTTCTTGGTAGGAAAAAATAAATTAGAAGTTTAGATAAAAATAATCTAAAAGATGTGATATAAATATTATGAAACATGTGAAGATAATTATAAATTGTTGTTAGAACAGTGTTGGCAACATAGGGGAATGTTGGTACATGTCTGCAGGCTACACTACCTCAGTTGTTATCAATATCATCTTGAATTATATCGATGTAGAGCATCCAAAATTTAATATAAATTATATAATATAACAAAATAAAATCTATAATTGAGTTGGATAAAAATGTTTTTATATCTCACCTCATAAAGTTCCGTATTTTCATGATACCAGTTTCAAAGGCCTTTGCCTTCATCTTCGGTCAAACTCAAACTGATGAAATTTTGGCTGTTACCACCATCTTTCTAATCACTATCTAGTGTCAATTCTATGAACTCGGAGATTCAATTTTTCTCACAGAGAACTTGAAAATTCATGTATCTATATTTGTTCTTTGTGGTCTTGAGGTAGCATACTGCCTTGTCACGCAGCGGACCCGGGTTCGATCCCTGATCAGGACAGTTTTTCTGGGTGAGGTTTTTTTCGGGGCTTTTCCTCACCTAAAATAAATGTCAGGAAAACTTTTAAGGCCCAAACGGTCCCTGAAATCATATGGCCATCATCATCATTATCATCATCATCCTTCACCGGTGTGGAAAGCAACAGAAAGCTACCACACCTACAATTCCCTAGTAAAGCTGCAAAGCATAGCATGAAAGTGCTATGATTACAGTGAAGGACCTGCCCTCGGGCAGAATTACTATGGATGGATGGAATGTATATATTTTCCCAAACTGCTAATTTCAAAGGCTTCTCTAATTGTTTCAAAAGTTTAAAAGTTCACAAGACAAATAAATTGTGAAGCAAGAGACTGATAATAATCAGCAAATTAATTGTGAAGAATCAGTGAAATTCTGTGAAATAAATAAAGTGAATTTGGAATTTTGTTGTAGACATGTGATGTTTATTTAAAGAAATTCCATCTGAATCCTATCCACTTATTCCCGCGACAATATGTACACATTTGAGCTACAATACCTAAATAAGAAAATAATTAAAAAATTCAAATTAAATATGAAAAAGTGTCAGGTAATATGAATATCTTTAGCCTAATGTACAAAAATACTGAAATATATATTCCAATCATGATTATGTACTACTTTACATTCATATGTATATAACTGTACAAATTTAACATAAATTAAAAAGCAATTGTATGTTTTATTTTAGGAAGTAATATTTTGAGGTTTTCTTTTAATTAAATTATTTTGAGTTTGTGAAATCTTACCTCAATATTAATGTTGATTTGTTCTTGAACATGTTTCAATTAGTCTTTTAATCATCTTCAGCATCATGGCCAGACTGGTTGGATCCAGGGTTTACAACATAAATCCAACCAGGCTGGCTATGATGCTGAAGATGATTAGAAGACTAATCAAAACATGTTCAAGAACAAACCAACATTAATACTGAGCTAAGATTTCACATACTTAAAAATAATTTAATTAAGCAATAGTATATTATATTTGAAGAGAAAAATATATGCTCAGACCAGGGTTTGAACCCAGGACCTTTCGCTTTCTATATGAATGCTCTACCAACTACTCTACTCTTATTTACAGTGTATATAAGAGAAAAGTTTGCATTTAGATTGGAGTTTCTCAGATTTCATAGCATTTGGCTCTTGGGAATTAACAATGTATATAAGAGAAAAATTTGCATTTAGATTGGAGTTTCTCAGATAACTCAGTTGGTAGAGCATTTGCATAGAAAGTAAAAGGTCTTGTGTTCATACACCGGTCTGAGCATATATTTTTCTCTTCAAATATAATTTATCCATCTTTGAGATGTATGAATTGAATAATAACATCATCGAAGCAATTGTATAATTAAGAATTTATATCTGATTTTTTTTTTATTTCATGTCATTGTAATTATTAGGAAGTGATTTTTCAGGAACTGAAATGTAAGATTTCAACATAATGAGTACAGTGCAGCGTGTTTGGTGAGTTAATGGACTTCACCTGGGAAAATTTAAAATTTTTCCCTTCGAGGAAAGGGTACACAATTATTTAACCTCTTCATAAAATATTTAAAACTTTAGTTTCTTTTTCAATTTTATGATTCTCTAATAAACTATGAGCTGCAATTGCTGAATTTTGAAATTCCTGGCAAGCAAGATTTAATCTCAAAGTTCATCAAATCAACAGTAGACGTCAGTTTAGAAGATGATGGTGAAGGAAAAAATTCACAGTTGAAAATATGACTGAAAACAGTAACAACTGATCCTGAAACCGTGGTCTTGCACTGTGAAGAACACAGAGTGTATGAGGTGAGATGATGTACAACTCATTTTAATTTTATTAAATATGCACAGCTCCATTCTTGGATTTTGATTAAGGTATTGTACAACAGTTATTTTATTATTCAGCTTATCGTAGATAAAATAATTGTAATATATTTTGTTATTGATTTTATTACTGCTATGAAAGATAACAAAATTGACTCTTTCATCGTGCAATGTTTTGTGATAGTCATAATTTTGAAGCAGCAGGTGGCTCTTCTCCTACAGTGTGACGTGATTATGGTTTAAAATTTGTGGCAGGCAGAGTCCATTAATTAACCAAACATACTATATAAGACTTTTTCAACAAATAATTGAAATAAATTGCTTACAATTACAAATAACTTTTAATTTTTTTCATTTTTCATTGATGAAAATACTCTGAATTGATACTATTCTTCTTGCAATGAAAAGATCCATCCAAATTTTAAGCAACTATCTATATTTGTGATTCCCAAAGTATGTTTTCCCAATTAAAAAATTGCCCTTTCTAGCCTCAAGATTAAGAATGTTACAATTAAAATTTCCAGGTAAAAATTAAATAAGTGAAGGAAGTATCTCCTAATTATTGGTAGCATCTTATCTTATATTCAGTCTTATTTCCTGTAATATATGATGTTGCCTAAGAGCAGTGTTTTTATCGATGACAGTTCCGTACATAATTCAGTCATATGACGGGTAAAAGTAGCACCACGGTTCCCCCAATAGAAATAATACCTTATGCAAGTTTGTTTACAGTACAAATGGAATTTAGCTTGGAATTAGTATAATGAAGATGTGTCAATTAATCAAAATATTAGAAGATTTATGGCTACACCTAGATATGGATCACAGACTTGAACATTGGAAAACAGTTTCAGAAGAATATGGTTTAAAAATAAATATTGAGAAAATGGCAGTCATGAAAATATGTAGAAACCAAAATGATGATTGGAATATTAAGTTATCAGGCATAAATCTACAGAAAGTGGAAAAATTGACATATTTAGGAACGGCGATAAATGCAAATGGGAAAATACAGACTGAAATCAGTAAAAGAATAGAGAAAAGTTTAAAAGTCTATAATTTAACTAAACAATTAATCTGGAATAAAGATATACCCACCAAGAGTAAAATGGCAATGTATAAAACTTATTTAAAACCAGTTCTAACGTATGCAGCTGAGACTTGGACATATAAAAAGAAGGACTTGAGCAGAATACACACTACAGAAATGAAATTCTTATGTGGAATGGTACATAAAACAATAAGAGATAATAGAATAAGGAATGACAAAATCAATGAGACATTAAGTGTAGAAAAATTAACAATAGATATAGAGAAAAATAATAGACAAAAATGGTTTGGACATTTAAAAAGAATGGAAAAGGAAACACTATCATAAAGACTGTTAAATCTCAAGATACAAGGAAAACGATCATGAGGTAGACCATGAAAAAGATGGATTAACCAAGTGAAGAAAAGTCTACAAGAGAGAGGATGCTACTAGGAAGAACTAAGAAGCAACACATGGGAAGAAAGAGATGGTTGGAGGTGTATTTGGAATTGACCTTCCGAAAGGAGGACGTGATAAGAGGATGATGATGACTAGATATGGCTCTGAAATAGGGGAACTAATACAAATAAATTAACACTATCTGCTAGCCCTAGAGATGGACTTCTGGAGAAAAAGCTCCGGAATATATAAGCTACAAGACATTCCTAATCAAATGATCTGACATATGGTGAAAATTGAAGGAACAGTCACAGACATAACCGAGACAAAGAGACTACTATGGTTAAATTAATATTAAGAAGCTAAAGCTGTTACTATGATAGAAATAAGTATATTAAAGTAAAAGTAAAGTAAAGTAATCCCACTACAGGCCTCATGAGGCCCTTGGGGTAGAAGGAGGTTAAGGCTCCCACTTTTCCTGGACAATCAGCACTTGATGTCAGCCCTACATGATGGCCGCCTTACCCCCAGAACAAGCATCTGGTACTCATTTCCATTAGAGGCTGAGTCGACACTAGGGCCATAGTGCCGCCAGAAGGTTTATGTCAATTTAAAAATCCTGACCCCAACGGGACTTGAACCCTCAACCTTCTGGCTTGTAGTGCAGTGCCTTAACCACTACGCCACGGCGTGCCCCGTATATTAAAGTACACAACTAAATTATTGTAATCAAATGGTAAAGAGAAAAATTTATATTTAAATTAATATTGGGAAGTAAACATTATGAGGTTATATCATTAATAGTGAGTGGAGAACGTATTTTCATCGACTCACCTCACATATTTTCAAATTTCTTTGATACCGATGGTTTCAGACAATATCATGTCCCTCTTCAGTCATGGCTTTCACAGAATTTCATCAGTGGAAGCCATGACTGAAGAGGGACATGATATTGTCTGAAACCGTCAGTATCAAAGAAATTTGAAAATATATGAGGTGAGTCGATAAAAATATGTTCTCCACTCACTATTAAAGAAAAAATTATGCCTGAACTGGGGTTCGATTCTGAATTCAAGCATAAATTTTTCTATTAAATTTGAAGAGAAAAATTTTTGCCTAGACCGAGACTCGAACCTGGGACCCTTGGCTTTCCGGGCCAAGTGCTCTACCAACTGAGCTACCGAGGCGAGTTACGATCTAGATGCAAATTTTTCTCTTATATACGTTGTAATTCCCTATCGCCAAATGCTTTTGAAACCATTGCTTCTATCTTTGCAAATGGTGGCTTCTTAGTTAAGAAGACATTTATTGGGAATTTAACATTACTTTATAAAGCTAGTAAGGCTTCAAATGATGTTTTTATTATTGATTTAACATTTCTCACTGAAAGATCAATTAAATTACAACGTATATAGGAGAAAAATTTGCGTCTAGATCGTAACTCGCCTCGGTAGCTCAGTTGGTAGAGCACTTGGCCCGGAAAGCCAAGGGTCCCGGGTTCGAGTCTCGGTCTAGGCGAAAATTTTTCTCTTCAAATTTAATTTATCTTTCAGTGAGAAATGTTAAATCAATAATAAAAACATCATAAATTTTTCTCTTTACCATTTGATTGAAGACTACTATGGTATTGTCATCAAAAAAGAATGCAGGAAGATTGATGACTGAGAAAGATATGGAATTGGACTACCCCAGGCAGATGGAAAAAAAGGAAGGTCCAAGAAGCATTGGAGTGATGGTGTTTATTCATCCATGCAGAACAGAAACCTACAAGTTAATGATAAGCAGGATGGTGAAGGAAGAAAAGAATCAGGAAACATCAACAGCTCTAACAAACAAGAATGATGAATTGAAACAAAATCAAAGTGGGAGGTAACACTATGATGTATTTACATTTATGAATGAGTTGGAGAAAATGCTTTAACATCTCACCTCATAAATTTGCGTGTCTTCACGATACCGGTTTCAAAAATATAATTTTGTTGAGTTTGACTGAACATGGAAGTAAAATTATACTTTTGAAACCGGTATCGTGAAGACACACAACTTTATGAGGTGAGATATTAAAGCAGTTTCTCCAACTCATTCATAAATGAATGATGAATATTTTGGAATGATGTTTTTTTTTTTTTTTATTATTATTAATTTAACATTTCTCAATGAAAGATAAATTAAATTTGAAGAGAAAAATTTTCGCCTAGACCGGGACTCGAACCCGGGACCCTTGGCTTTCCGGGCCAAGTGCTCTACCAACTGAGCTACCGAGGCGAGTTACGATCTAGACGCAAATTTTTCTCTTATATACGTTGTAATTCCCTATCGCCATGGTTTCAAAAGCATTTGGCGATAGGGAATTACAACGTATATAAGAGAAAAATTTGCGTCTAGATCGTAACTCGCCTCGGTAGCTCAGTTGGTAGAGCACTTGGCCCGGAAAGCCAAGGGTCCCAGGTTCGAGTCCCGGTCTAGGCAAAAAAAAAAATTTTTCTCTTCAAATTTAATATTTTGGAATTCGAGTATTTTCTTCAAATTGTAAACTTTTAGTTTCAATTATTTCAGATGAGTGAAATGTTTTTGTAAATAAGTAAAAATGTAAATAAAACTGTAATTATAACAAAGATATAGGATTGGAACTTGCCTGGAAGGATAGAAGCATGACACTGAATTATGTGGAATGTACAATGCACTAGAGTTCACTTGGACATGGCTTGTCTTCCATGTTGAGGATCATGACTGTCTCTATCTTCTTCTGCAGCCACTCCAGCACCAACATGTCCTCACATTCTATATACCTCTCATCACCGGAGAAGAAGTTAAAGCTCTCATCCTGAAACATTATTATTGTAACACTAAGATATTTAATGAATAGGGTGAGTCTGTTACATCTCACCCCATAAAAAGTTTAGTTATTTTTGGACATTATATTTGAGTTGGAAATTTTGACTCACCTCATATTACTTTTTATGCAGACCTAGGTTTCATCGCTTCTGTGCGACATTGTTGATGCCTCCAACTGTCATTTTGTGGCTGTCCATCCTGTAAGTTGATTTCTGCTCCCTCTGCTGGTTGACCGATGAACTTTCAAATCAATTTTTTTTTTTTCTTTCTCCAGGAATTTCAAAATTCATGGTTTTCTTTTTATTCTTGCAGATGTAAATTTTCTCACAAATTGTGAGTACCTTAGATTTTTCTGTTTTAGTAATGTGGCCTTAGTTTCAATTCTATGTTTTTCTGACTATGCATGTGCAACTATTGCAGATTTTTCTATTTCTCCATTTTTAACATTTCTAAGGTGTTCTTTCAATCTGTATTTAATTTTAGGAAGTTATATTTTGAGGTTATTTTAATTATATTATTTTTAGTCTGAATATTAATATCGAGGTAAGATGTTCAGACTAAAAATAATATAACTTTCAATCTGTATTTAGAAATCTTAAAAATGGAGAAATTGGAAAATTGCAATAGCTGCATATGCATGGTCAGAAAAACACAGAATTGAAACCAAGGCCAAATTACTAAAACAGTTAGAAAAATCTAAGGAATTCACAATGTGGGAGAAAATTTACATCTGCAAGAATAAAAAGAAAACCATGAATTTTGAAATTCCTGGAGAAAAAAAAAAAAATTGATTTGAAAGTTCATCGGTCAACCAGCAGAGGGAGCAGAAATCAACTTACAGGATGGACAGCCACAAAATGACAGTTGGAGGCATCAACAATGTCGCACAGAAGCGATGAAACCTAGGTCTGCATAAAAAGTAATATGAGGTGAGTCAAAATTTCCAACTCAAATATAATTAAAAGAATCCTCCATGTTATTTCCTACATATATTAAATGTTTTGGACATGTTTCAATATTATATTTGAAGATAAAAATATACGCTCAGACTGGGGTTAGAACTCAGGACCTTTCATTTTCTATGTGAATGCTCTACCGACTGAGCTACCTGAGCACACCAATCTAAACACAAATGTTTTTCTTATATACGCTGTTAATTCCCGAGCACTAAATGCTATGAATCGTTGCTCAATCTTGTAAATGGTGCTTCTTTATTAAGAAGACATTTATTGGGAATTTTACATTACATTATAAAACTAGTACGGCCTCTTACGATGGTTTTTATTATTCATTTAATACATCTTAATGAAGGATAAATTATATCTGAAGAAAAAAATATACACTCAGACTATGGTTTGAACCAAGGACCTTTCACTTTCTATGCGAATACTCTATCGGCTGAGCCACCTGAGAAATCCAATCTAAACACAAGGAGCAACAGTTCGTAGCATTTAGTGCTCGGGTATTAACAGTGTATATAAGAGAAAAATTTGCATCTAGACTGGAGTGCTCAGGTATCTCAGTCAGTAGAGCATTCACATAGGAAGTGAAAGGTCCTTGGTTCAAACCCCAGTCTCAGCATATATTTTTCTCTTCAAATATAATTTATTCTTCTTTGAGATATATTAAATGAATAATAGAACATGTTTCAATATGCCTGCATATCACCATAAGCTTGACCAGAATTTTATGCTGTCGGTCCTAGATGTCGACTCCCACTCCGTCTTCTGGTTGAGCGAAGAACTTGTAAATCAAATCCTTTTCCCAGGAATTTCAAAATCCATAATCCTTCTTCTGTTCTTCTGGATGTAGATCTCCCAAATGGTCAGTTCTTTTGTATTTTCTATTTCTAACTGTTTCAATAATTTCAAAATTGTTGAAATAGAAAATACAAAAGAATTGACCGTTTGGAAGAAGATCTACATCCAGAAGAACAGAGATAGGATTATGAATTGAATTAAATTATTTTTAGTCTGTTCATCTTACCTCAATATTAATGTTGATTTGTTCTTGAATCGATTATATCATAATCATCATCCCACCAGTCTAGGTAAGATGCTGATGATGATTATGATATAATCGAAGCATGTTCAAGAACATATCAATATTAATATTGAGGTAAGATGAACAGACTAAAAATAATTTAATTAAAGTAACCTCAAAATATCACTTCGTAAAATAAAATATTAATAGGATTATGAATTTTGAAATTCCCAGGGAGAAGGATTTGATTTGCGAGTTCTTCAGTCAACCAAAAGATGGAGGGGAAGTCGACTTCAGGGCTGAGAACCAATTATTCAACAGTCTGTCCAAGCTGAATATAATATGCAAGCATATTGAAACAATTAATGTTTTCATTATTATGTTAACACTTCTTACTGAAGGACAAATTATATTTGATGAGAAAAATTATACGCTTAGATTGGAGTTTGAACCCAGAACCTGGCGGGAATTAACAATGTATAAGAGAAAAATTTGCAATTTAGATTGGAGTGCCCAGATAGCTCAGCGGTAGAGCATTGGCCTAGAAAGCCAAAGGTCCTGAATTCAAACCCCAGTCTGAGCATATATTTTTTCTCTTCAAATATATCAAAACATTATTTAATATTTGTAGGAAGTAACACTATGAGGTTTCTTTTAATTATTATGAGTTAGGGATTTTGACTCACCTCATATTTTTTTTATTTTCTTGCAGACTATAGTTTCTCCACATTTATGTGTCATTGTCAATGCTTCCTAACTGATGAATTTGTGGCTATCGATCCTACAGGATTGATGACATCCTACAGGACTGATGACACATAAATGTGGAGAAACTATAGTCTGCAAGAAAATAAAAAATATGAGGTGAGTCAAAATCCCTAACTCATAATAATATTAAAACATGTACAAAAGATCAAGTTTTTTTGAGACTGGAAACATCTTAACTCAATTTAATGTTGATTTGTTCTCGAACATATTTCGATATAATCTTCTATATCATCTTCAGTTTGCTCAACATTTTCGAGAACAAATCAACATTAAATTGAGGTAAGATGTTTCCAGTCTCAAAAAAACTTATTAAAAGAACCTCAAAATATTACTTCCTAAAATAAACCATTATGTTCAAAAGAACACAACAATTTATGAGGTAAGATGAACAGACTCATCTCATTTATTAAATATTTGGTTATTTTTTACTCCTAAACTTTGAACTGTGTATTACAGTCCATTTGGAGTTTTGGGGACATTTCTTTGCCAGAGTGAGTTCAATAATTTCATCATTCAAACTCAAGGTTTTGAGAAGAATTCAAAGTAAAACATCTCCCACTATATCATTACAAAATTTTAACTTACCTGTCTCACTTTGAAGACCAATTTGTTTTCTGCTATGTGAGGGACAGCCATAATATCATCCACACGTACCACCCATTCCACATCCCATGTGCCCCACAGCCGACACTTCTCCACCAGGAACACATGCCTGATTCATAGACAACATACTCATAAATATAGTAACTTTGGAAGCTTATTTCAAAAAGGGCTTTTGTCCAAACATTTTTTAAATAAATTTTGAATTCTTCAACAATCAACATAAATTTGTTCGGGGATTCTTTACAACATGTGATATGAAAAAGTTTTCTAAGTTCCAATCATACACATGCCCTAACAAATGTGAAGTGGTTTATACTATGGAAACACAGGATGCAGTCAACATATACACAATATTTAACGAATCTAAAAGCTAACCCTGACCCTAACCTTCAAACGGCACTGTGGTCCTGGAGTCAACTTAGCCTCTAATGGAAATGAGTAAAAAGACACTTGTTCTGGGGGTAAAGGTGGCCATCACACTGGGCTGACATCAAGTGCCGATTGTCCAGAAAAATTGGGAGCCTTAACCTCCTACTATCCCAAAGGCCTCCTGAGGCCTGTAGTGGGATCATTTTACCTTTTTTTCTAAAAGCTAACTTAATGCAATTTAAGTACTTTATATTTAATTAATGTTGGGAAGTAAACATTATGAGGTATTAAGTTATATAGATAGGAAATAACACTATAAGGTTCTTTAATATTGTTTATTTTTTATTATTTCACTCACCTCATACTTCATATGAAGTATGAGGTGAGTGAAATAATAAAAAATAAACAATATTATGAGGTATAATCATTAAAATTCATCGGAGAACATATTGTTTAAACAACTCACCTCATAGGATTCATGCTTCCATGATATCGCGATATCATGGAAGCATGAATCCTATGAGGTGAGTTGTTTAAACAATATGTTCTCCGATGAATTTTAAATACTTTAACCTGTGAAAGACCAACCTAAAAGCTAACCTAATGCAATTTAAGCACTCTAACCTGTGAAAGATGCAACACTTAAAAATAAATAGTCCATCCATAGTAATTCTGCCCAAGGGCAGGTCTTTCACTGCAATCACAGCATTTTCATGCTATGCTTTGCAGCTTTACTAGGGAATTATAGTAAACTCTGAAATTCTGAAGTAAATGTGTACAGTTAATTAGTACATACTCTAGGTTGGCTGCACTTGAACAGTCCTTGTTGTTACATAGAATATTTGTTAAAATCAATATGGCTGCCACTTCTTCATACTATGTATGTAGTTAAATATCATAGAAAAATATATTGAAATAATCATTAGAAAAAAATGTAAAAATCATTGTAAATGGTGGGAACTAATTTGAAACAGGAAATCCTAAGAATAAAATTTGACAGAAGTTTATTAAGGAATTAAAAGAAGTAGCATCACAGGTTGTAAAGAATAGCCATTTCTTCATATCAATAGTTTGGAGAACATTTTGAAACACCATCTATAACTAGCAGAGTTTAGCTGCTGATGGAGGGATGCTTTCAAAACTAGGCAGTGAGAAATACATATTTTTAAGAGGCGAGGCATAAAAATGTCCAATTCAGTTATGTAAAAATTAAGTAAAGTGATCCCACTACAGGCCTCAGGAGGCCCTTGGGGTAGTAGGAGGTTAAGGCTCCCACTTTTTCTGGACAATAGGCACTTGATGTCAGCCAGGTTGTCAGCCCTGTGTGATGGCTGCCTTTACCCCCAGAACAAGTATCTGGTACTCATTTCCATTAGAGGCTAAGTCGACCCCAGGGTCATTGTGCCGCCAGAGGGTTTGGGTCAGTTTAAAAATCCTGACCCACTGGGACTTGAACCCTCGATCTTCAGGCTTGTAGGGCAGTGCCTTAACCACTATGCTACGGCGTGCCCCATTCAATTATGTAATATTTATAATTTGTCTCATAATGTTACTTGAAATGCAAAAAGAAATTAAACATAGGTTCATTTCTGGAAATGCATGTTATTATATATTACGGGACTCTTGTCATTCCAACTTCTATCAAAAAACATTAAACTGAAAATATATAAAACAGTTATTCTCTCAGTTATATTATATGGATGCAAAATAAGGACTCTTGGTTTAAGGGAGGAAAAATATTAGAAGTATTTGAGAATAAAGTTATTTGGAAAAATTTTAGACTGAACAGAGACAGACAAGTGAATGGAGAAGATTGTGAACAGTGAACTACATGATCTTTATACGAAACTAGATGTAATAAGAACATTAAAGTCTCATAGATTACATTGGGCAGGACATGTGGCATGAATGGAGAATGAAAGAAGGATATGGAAACTCTTTGTAGGAAAACCATAGGGAAAGTGTCCAATAGATAGGCCAAGAATCAGATTGGAAATAATATTATTTGGGAGAGGCAAATTTACAGGGAATCATATTCAAAGAGAAAAATTATATGCTCAGACTGGGGCTTGAACCCAGGACCTTTGGCTTTTTAGGCCAATACTCTACTGACTAGCTACCTGAGCAAGTTCCAATCTAAATGCTAATTTCTTTCTTATAGCATCATCATTATTATCAACAATCACGGATTAAGCCCATGTGGCTTGTTCCGGTCTCATAGATTCTCATTCAAAAGTTGGATCCATCTCTTCTTCGGTCTACCAACATTCCTGCATCCTTTTGGTTTCTTATATATGCTGTTAATTCCTGTGCACCAAATGCTATGAAACCAGGGAATGATTGGAAAACATTAGCTCAAGATAAGGATGTCTGGAGAGCTTATGTCCACATGCTATGAACCTCCGGCTTTGATAGTGCCATTGAGTTAGTTAGTGTTACTTCCCATTAGAAATTTTATTAAAACTGAAATTTTACTTAAAATTTGGGATCAACTGCCTAATTTGGGCCTATGTTATTATAAATTGAAGGGCTTAAGGCAATAACATGATAAGCCATATATTGTTCATTTGAGATACAAAGATTTTAATATTTCAAAAAATTATATACACTAATTGGACAGTATTGTTGTTAATACATGGTGTATCTATACTACTACAGTCATTAAGTTCTGAGACTTTTACGCCTGGAGGGTAGACACCCACAGGAATCTGGATGTCTCACAAGATGCCAATAACTCGGCGTACACTTAAACAGAACCACATCCTCTCTCAAAATAGTCGCTGTTGGCCGTTATACACATTTGCTAAAGTTGGTAAAGCTGCTGGAAGCACCGCTGAAAGATGTTGGCAGGAAGGTCCCATATGGCTTCTCTCATGGCAGTCATGACCTCTTCGGAAGAATGAAATATAGGATTGCTTTCATGCGAGGAAAAAGAAAAAAAATTGCATGGCGCGAGATCAGGTGAGTACAGAGGTATGGCAAAACTGTTACCTTGCAAGTTACTCTTGGACAAGGACAGAATGATGTGTGGGGATGTTGTCGTGTAGCAACAGCCAATTCTTTGTACACCAAAGCTGAGGTTGCTTATGGCGAATTGAATCGCGTAAACGGCCAAGGATCTCTTTGTAGCAGGTTTTGTTTACAGTTTCACCTTCTGATATGAATTCCATGTGAACAATTCCATTTGAATAAAAAAAAACAGCTCAAGCATCACCTTGCCTTTTGACCTGTCTTGTCACAGTTTTTTCTGTCATGGTGATAATGGCGTTTTCCAGATGACGGATTGTCATTTCAGTTGCGGATCGTAAAGAAAACACCATGTTTCGTCTCCAGTTTTTATCTGATTCAGAAATGTTGGATCACATCAGCACTACTGATGAAGTCACCACAAATTATCATGCGGTCATCATGTTGGTCTTGTGACAGGATTCGTGGCACACTGTGCTGAGTAACACGAGACACGTTCAGGTCATGAGACAGAATTTTGTAGCAAGTACCATGGCTGACCCCTACCACTACTGCCAGATCATCTACTGATTGGGAGCAGTTAGCATGCATCAACGTTACTACTTCTTCAATCTTGTGTTTAGTTTGAATTATTTGTGAGAGACCAGTATGCACATCATCTTCCAAACTGACTCTTCCTTGCAAAAAACGTCGGTGTCACCTAAACACAACACTGCGACTCAATACATACTCACATAAACTTGTTGCATCATTTGAAACGTTTCGGCACTGGTCTTGCCTAATTTCTGACAGAACTTGTTGCTCTAACAGACATCTCGAGTTCCGACAAACGCAATCAAATCACCGTCACAGCAAAGACCTTAATTCTGCTTGCAGTGCATGCACTCAACTGTCTCTTGCTAGGACGAGAGACTAACTGACAAGGTACCATACCATGGCGCCATCTAGACACTATAGTGCATCACAGTGCCACTATGCGCTCAATCTCAAAACTTAATGACTGTACCATGTATGTTTTAACTCATCACTTGCACACTTACAAATTATTTTACGGATATTTTAACATACAGGGTGATTACAAATGATTGGAGCGATTTCATGATTTTATGGTAGCTGTAGTATTCGACATATTTTCACGAACTTTTACAGATACACAGAGCAACTTCCCAGGTTTTTTTTGAGATGTTACAGGTGCTCCATATGCTCCCCTTGGTGATTCTGCAGATATCAAGTCTGTAATCAAGTTCGTCCCATACTCGACGTAACATGTCCCTATTAATTTGTTCAAAGGCATTGATTATGCGAGCTCGCAGTTCTGGTAAGTCTACTGGTAAAGGAGGCACAAACACTGAATCTTTCACATACCCCCAAACAAAAAAATCGCACGGCGTCAAATCGGGGGAGCGTGGAGGCCATGACAACAATTTCTGATCATTCTCTCCACTGCGACCGATCCATCGGTTTGGCAATCTCATGTTTAAAAATTCACGAACATCGTGATGGAAGTGTGGTGGAGCACCATCCTGCTGGTAGATGAAGGTCTCACTGTCGGTCGTCAGCTGCGGCATGAGCCAATTTTCCAGCATGTCCAGGTACACGTGTCCTGTAACGTTCTGCTCGCAGAAGAGAAAAAGGGCCATAAACTTTGAACTGAGAAACCGCACAGAACACACTAACTTTTGGGGAGTCGCGAATGTGCTGCACAATAACGCGGGGATTTTCTGTGCCCCAGATTCGCACATTGTGTTTGTTCACTTTGCCATTCACAAAGAATGTTGCTTCGTCACTGAAGACAAGTTTCCTCACAAAAACCATCCTCATCCATAAACTGCTGCATTTGTGTACAAAATTCAAACCGACTCACTTTGTCAATGGGCGTAAGGGCTTGTAGAAATTGCAAGTGGTAAGGTTTATGCTTCAATCTTTTCCGCAAGATCTTCCAAACGGTCGGTTGTGGAATGTTCAGCTCTCTGCTCGCTTTTCGTGTTGATTTCTGTGGGCTACGTGTGAAACTCATCCGCACACTCTCAACCTTTTCTTCACTCACTGAAGGACGACCCGTTGATTTCCTTTTACAGAGGCATCCTGTAGCTTTAAATTGCGCATACCATCGCCAAATGGAGTTGGCACTCGGTGCATCTTTCTCGAACTTCGTTCTGAAGTGTCGTTGCACAGTTATCACAGATTGAGTTGAATGAAATTCAAGCACAGCATATGCTTTCTCCTCGCCTGTCGCCATCTTTGATAACTGCTGCGCTCTCTCGGTTTAAAGCTGAAACACGGCTGCGAGAGAAAACAAAAAAAAAACCTTATGAGTTTTTATACATAACTTTAAAGTTCTGTGAAGATATGTCAAATAAGATCGCTACAATAAAATCATGAAATCGCTCCAATCATTTGTAATCACCGTGTATTTATTTGCTACAGTGGAGGAAATTGGTATAAAGGCACTAACTTTTAGTAGTAAAACAACCTCAAATATTTATGTAAATACCGTATATGTGTCACAGATTACATATAATTATCTAGGACATAATTTCATACAGGTCTGCACAATTTGTATTTATTATATACGTAAATATTACGTAAAAACTAAGAAAACGCTGTCCTAGGGGTGGAAATCAGTATAAAGCCAGGTCAACTTCTGGCTCTTACACAGACATAAATGTAAACAAAACACTGCAGTTACATGGAGAAGACGTGTCTGTGAGCATCGTTCATCAGTTACAACTCAGTAGTGCGTACAATGCCGCGTGGAAAGCCTCTATCAAATGAAGAGAAAGCAAGAGTTAGTGCCTTCAAGTAGATGGACCTTTCCAATCGACAAATAGCTACGAAATTGGGACGTTCAAGATGTGTCATTGATATTTTTGTCAAACTGGGCTCACAATATAGAAACAACGGGAAGAATGGACGGACAAGGAAATTGTCTGAGCGCACTAAACATGTCATTTTACGTAAAGCAAAAGGTAAGAGTATGTTTTCTTCTCAAATCCAGGCTGATTTGAAGTTGTCATTAACAGCCAGACGACTAAGACAAATTCTGTCAGAGAACCTAAAATTTAAAAAAAGTACAATGCACATAAGAAAGCTAGAATGACTTTCGCTGAAGAACACATGTCCTGGACCTCAGAATGGAATAAGGTAATATTCAGTGACAAGAAGAAGTTTAATCTGGACGGGCCTGATGGCTTTCAGTATTACTGGCACGATCTCCGTACTGAAGAGCAAGTTAGAATGAGTAGAAACTTCGGTGGTGGAGGTGTTATGATTTCGGCAGCATTCCGCTTTAAAGGAAGATCAAACTGGCATGGATACGCACCAAGATGAATTCTGGGTCTTACACTGAAGAGCTTCTGGAGTCCGAATTGATACGAATATTTGAGGAATTTGGCGAATATCTAATTTTTCAACAGGATAATACTTCCATTCACATGTCTGCTAAATCAAAGGAGTGGTTCAGGAAGAAATAAATACCTCTTTTGATGTGGCCAGCCATAAGTCCTGATTTAAACCCGATTGAGAACTTATGGGGGATCCTGGCAAGGCATGTGTATCGCAATAGATGGCAGTTTGGGACAATGACTGAGCTGAAAAATGCTATTCGGGAAGAGTGGGCTTCAATCTCAGTGGAAGAAATAAACACCCTCATGAAGTCAATGCCAAAGAGAATCTTCCAAGTAATTAAGAACAATGGAGGTTCAACTAAATTTTAGAACTTTGTTGTAAACTTTGTACTCAGTCTTTTTGGTTTAATCTGTGAAATACACAAAGTGCCTTTATACTAATTTCCACCCATATGTGAGAGTGGTATCAGTTTTCATGTACTTTTTTGGACAAAAATGGATAATTAATTTTGACATTATTTGTGTGTGTTTTATACTCAATCACTTCCTAAGTTAAGATAGAAAAATGCCAAAGAAAGAGTAAATAAACTTGTGTTCACACTTCTTACAAGTGCCATTATACCAATTTCCTCCACTGTCTCTTTGTAATAAATGACATTTCTTAACAGAATGTCGTTTATCATGTTACTGCCCTAAGCCCTTCAATTTTTTAAGTAATAATTATTTTTCCCTCAACTAAAGAATAAAGTACATGTAAATAAAACTTACATGGCCTCAGAGCTTATCATTGGTTCTTGAATTTAATACAAGTTGTAATGAGTTTGAGAGCCAATGAAAATATCCAAGGTCATATCATTGGCCAGCAATCAAAACTTCGTAACTCTATTCAAGAGTAAAATCTGTATTTTTGCATTATTCAATAAACAAATGCATGTTGTTAAAGACCTGTAACTCCAAGATGATTTTGCTGCCATCTATTAAATCATGCATTTCCTCAGCTATTAACCTCAGGCCTAAAAACTTGCTTCTCCAACTAAACATTTTTCAGAAACTAATTTAAAAATATAAAAAATTTTGACATAAAAATCGACCAGTTACAAGGTTTATTCTTTTTCTTAAATTTTATCAATTATGGAGTTACAAGGTTTTGATTACCAGCCAACAATATGGGTTTCATTTACATTGATGTTTTTATTATTAATTTAACACTTCTCGCTGAAGAATAAATTATATTTGAAGAGAAAATTTTTCTCTTCAAATATAATTCATTTACATTATTTAGTAGAAAGCAGTATAGCAGAATTACTTACTGAAGGGATATAAGTACGTTGGTTTTTGCTTCCTTGCTGAGTGATGCATGCGCCCAATATATGTCAGTGTCTGAGTAGTGACCCTTACTCAATGTGTTGAGAAGATGCATGCCTGTTGCTTCATACACTGAGAATGGTTTCAACCCCTGAAATTATAAGTTTATATCTTTAAATGTAATACTTATGCAGCTGAGATTTGGACATATGCAAAGAAGGACTTGAGCAGAATCCAAGCTACAGAAATGAAATTCTTACTTGAAATGGTACATAAAACAAGGAGAGATAGAATAAGGAATGAAAAATCATGGAGACATTAAGTGTAGAAAAATTAACAACAGACAGAAAAAAGTAGACTAAAATGGTTTGGACATTTAAAAAGAATGGAAAAGAAAAGACTACCACAAAGCATCTCGAGATACAAGGAAAATGACCACGAGAAAGATGGATTAACCAAATGAAGAAAAGTCTACAAGAGAGAGGATACGACTGGGAAGAACTAAAAAGTAGCAAAGCATGGGAAGATAGAGATGGTTGGAGGCATATTTGGAATCAACCTTCCAAAGGAGGACACGATAAAAGGATGATGATGACTTATTGACTTTACAGCCCTTTGAGTCTAGCTACAGACTTTCCTTTGTTAGGAGTTTCTAGACCAAGCTAATTCACATAAAAATGAAGATTCTAGGTTCAAATCCCAGTCCAGAGAGAAATATTTATCATTAAATCAACTTTGTTGATACAGCTGAGTATAAAAATATAGAATGTAGATTATTTACATGTACTGCACCATAGCAGAGTGGTTTAAGACATTATGCCTTGGTGCAGAGCTACAGGACTTGCATTGGTTTGAATCCCCATGGGGGAAGAAATTTTCTTATGCAATTTTCTCTCTCACAAGAGCTCACCCAGCATCATAAGAATTTTGGATAGCTACAATAAGTAGTGCCTCCAAATTGCAAAAACCAGATAGAAATATGTTTTATACATTTTATTCTACAATTCAATGGTATATTATGATTCCCATGTCGGCTGCAGAGGACTAATGGTTATGTTCCTTGCCTCTGGTCTCAAGGATCGCGGGTTCCAACTTGGCCAGAGTCAATAGATTTTTTTTAGGATGGAAAAATCCAAGGAGTGAGTCCTCTGGGAGAGACTTAAGTCATAGGTTCCAAGTTTGAAGATTTTCAGGCTCGTAAAAGAACAGCAAGCCTGAATAAAAAGGCCTCTGTGCAAAATTTACTGACCTTCAACATCCTAGTAATACCTTACCTTGATGTCATATTGAGTCGGTATGTTGACTGCATACCATTCATGACATCTATAGGGAAATAAGTGTATTTAAATTAACTTGGTCTAGTAACTCCTAACAAAGGAAAGGCTAAGGCCCAACAATGGACCGTTACACCACTGTAAATAGATAGATAGATAGATAGATAGATAGATAAATATATTCTGATTCCACAACGGGTTTTTAATTAAAAGTTAATAATTGACACTACTTTGTGAATTTGTTGTAAATATAAATTGGATACTTATCAGTAGAAAGGTGCAAAGTGTCAAATTAAAAAAAAAAGAGAGATTACATTGGAATAGTGCAACGTGCCATGGAGCATTACATATCAACAGGGCTAAGTCCGGAGGAGACTGTATAGTGTTATTAAGATCACCAAAAGATGGCAGTAGTGCTAAGACCCCAAGCTGTTTCACAACATAGGTGCAATATGCCATTTCCCTCTGTTTTCTTTACGTGTTGTAAACAGTAAATTTGCTCATTTGTGATCACTATTAAACAGTATAGTTTGCACAGAAGGAATTTTTATTATAAAGAATACTATTTGCAGATATGTTGAATAATGAATGGAACATAGCACCTTTGAAATGTTTGCAGGACTTTGCACCTTTCATAATAAATAATTTTTTTATCACTTCTTTTGGTGTTGTTATGCTATCATAAATCTATTGACAAAGGTTGGTTAAAAGTTGTAATTTATACATTTGATTGAATCTCCAAAAATAAATATCATAAATTGTTTCATAGAGACAATTTTTTTGTTAATAACTTACTGTTTATAAATTTAGCACTTTGCACCTTTCTACTGATAAGTATCCAATTATGAAAAATATTGTAAGATGTATCAAAGCAGGAAGATTAACCTAGAACATGTTGAATGAATATCAGAAGAACGTGAACCAAAGAAAATATTTAAAGAAAAGATATATGAAAAAAAAAAAAGGGAATGTCTAAGATGTAGGTGGATTGATGAAGTAGAGAATGATATTACCGCAATGGGAAAATAAAACTTTAGATCATGAAAGATGGAATGCTCTTGTTAAGGAGACCAAAAATCATATTGACCTGTAGCACCATAGACTTAAAGATATAAATTAAGACTCACAAGATATGGATTCATAAAGCGAGGCAATCTGGTTCTCATAACCACATCCTCTCCCATTTCTGCAGCTCTGTAAAAAAAAAAACAAAATATCGATCACAGAAAGTTAATTCTTAAAAAAATAATTATACAGTTGAACTTTATTGGAAAAAATCACTATGAAGTTCAATTTAGGATTTAAATTAAAATGGTTTATACTGACCTCATATTCAGTCTTCTAATTATACCGGTTCAAAGCTTGGATAGCTTCAGTAATATCTTGTCGACTGATGATTCTGATTTGATCTGGAGGTTCATCAGTCCACCAACAGAGGGAGAAAGAATCAGTTCTTTTCGATATAACATCAGTCAACACAAAATTACTGAAGATGAAGCTGCCTAAGCTTTGAAACTGGTATAATTAGAAGACTTTAATTTAAATCAAACATTTTATACAGTATATTTGAAGAGAAAAATTTTCGCCTAGACCGAGACTCGAACCCGGGACCCTTGGCTTTCCGGGCCAAGTGTTCTACCAACTGAGCTACCGAGGCGAGTTACGATCTAGACGCAAATTTTTCTCTTATATACGTTGTAATTCCCTATCGCCAAATGCTTTTGAAACCATTGCTTCTATCTTTGCAAATGGCGGCTTCTTAGTTAAGAAGACATTTATTGGGAATTTAACACTACTTTATAAAGCTAGTAATGCTTCAAATTATGTTTTTATTATTGATTTAACATTTCTCACTGAAAGATAAATTAAATTACAACGTATATAAGAGAAAAATTTGCATCTAGATCGTAACTCGCCTCGGTAGCTCAGTTGGTAGAGCACTTGGCCCGGAAAGCCAAGGGTCCCGGGTTCGAGTCTCGGTCTAGGCGAAAATTTTTCTCTTCAAATATAATTTATCTTTCAGTGTGAAATGTTAAATCAATAATAAAAACATTTTATACAGTTTTTCAATGTTTACTGATCTTTCTTTGTTTTAAGTTTTATTTTCCTTCTCCACTAATCCCTATCCATCCATTCCATGTCCTCCATTCCTCTTGTTCTCATTCCAGTTCTTATTTCTTAGATATTTGAAGAAATCAAACTGAAGCCCATATTCAGCTATTTCTGAGTGTTAGATAGAAAAATGTGATCTGTGAAAAAACAACTTGAAGTCCCTTATGTTGTTAGTCCACATAACCCATCAATTGGTCTCTCAAAGTCATGCATAAATTGAAAACAGACCATCTTAATGCCATCTATCTACTAGTACAGAACCCAAAGCATGAAAAATGCAGTGGGTAGGATAAAAAAAAATACATGTAGATTCAAAGTTAAATATGGGAAATTACATTATGATGTTCTTAATTAATGAATGAGTAATTATGCTCCTTGCCTCTGGTCCCGAGGAACGCGGGTTCAAACCTGGCCGGGGTCGATGGATTTTTTAGGATGGAAAAATCCAAGGAGCAAGTCCTCCGGGAGGGACTTTAAGCCGTGGGTCCCGAGTCTGAAGATTTTCAGGCTCGTAAAAAATCCTTAAGCCTGAATGAAAAGGCCTCTAAGCAAAATTTACCGAATTTTCCCGTCCTAGTACTATCTTGGTTTCCTAGATGTCAGTATGAGGCGGAACGCTGACCACGTACCACTCAAAATGACATCTATACGAAAACAAGTGTAACTAAATTAGTATGGTTCAAATTCTTCCCTGTAGGGGGAGAGCGCCTAAATCTCTGTAAAGGGAAAACATAGACTTACAATACAAAACAAAATACCTCATGGTTTGTTTTCTTAAACCATGAGGTAAGATGTAAAAAATGACTCATTCATTCATTCATGAAACGCCAAATTACTGAAACAGATCAATCTAAGAATTTAAATAAAAGAAACTCTCATAAACTTCAAATAAGCCAAATGCGCTTCTTACGATCATTGTTAGGAGTTAATAGACTGGATCACCAAAGGAACACTATTATCAGAGGAAAACTTGGAGTAACAAGTTTAAATGAAGATATACAAAGATGCCAACAAGAATGGAAAAATCATCTGAGGAGAATGGCAAGAAATAGACTTCCAAAATTGGCATTCCAATATACCCCAATTGGACATAGGAACCAAGGAAGACCAAAACATCGGTGGAAAGATCAAGACCATCTTCGCTAGGTTTACCGTACAGGCCACATGGCCTAAAACAAATTTGTTCATGATGATGATGATGATGATCAATCTAAGAAATATTGAAATAAATCTAAAATAATGAATTCTGAAATACTGGGGGAAAAAAAAAAAAAGATTTGGAAGTTCATCGGTCAGCCAACAGAGGGAGTACAAATCAACCTACAAGAACATCAAATGCCGATTCAATAGCTAGAAAGAAAGTCTAAACCACAACCGCAGTTTTCTGATTTTTTATTGTTTCCATAACAACCATAAAAACTGAAAATCTACGGCTGTTAATTGCAAAAACAAATGTCTGAATCATGTCTAAGGTTTTATAACAACTTCTGTGAATTTTCAGTCATTTTTATACTATGGAAACAATACAAAATTGGAAAACCGGAGTCGTGGTTTAGACTTCAATTGAGAAATCCACCCATAGAGTGCTGAAACCTAAGGTCTTCAAGAAATTACAAATGTGAGGTGAGTCATGTATTTTCTAACTAATATTATTTCTTCTTCCTCTACGCATGAAAGCTGGCAGCTTCTTGCATGTTCATTCACTTCAGGTCCGGGGTATGGTGATGTCCTTCCATTGTAGTTGTGGTCTTCCTAATTGCCTTTTCTGCTGAGGTGTCCAGTCACATACTTTCTTCACTAATTTACTGTTCACCATTCTATCTATGTGATCGTTCCAATTTAGTCTTCTATCATTTAATCGTCAACCGCTGTGGTCTCGAGGTAGCGTGCTGCCTTGTCACACAGCAGGCCCGGGTTCGATCCTCGGTCGGGGCAGTTTTTCTGGGTAAGGTTTTTATCGGGGTTTTTCCTCACCTGTAAGACGAATGTCAGGAAAACTTTAAGGCCCAAAAAGGTCCCCGAAATCATATGGCCATCATCATCATCTTCATCCTTATCATTATTATCTTCATCATCATCCTTCATCGGTGTGGAAAGCAACGGGAAGCTACCACACCTACAATTCCCTAGTAAAGCTGCAAGCATAGCATGAAAATGCTATGATTGCAGTGAAGGACCTGCCCTCGGGCAGAATTACTATGGATGGATGGATCATTTAATCCAGAGGTTTATAGGTTCAATTTCACATTCTTCTCTAATAACAGAGCTGCAAATTTCTTCTCTCAGCGATTTTCATTAAAACTTTCATTTTGGTTGTTTCATTAATTTGTTTTGTTTTTTGAATTTCTGTTCAGCATTCACAACCATATGTTTAATTATGTAAAACTCCTGCCCAATGATTTAAAATGATTGTGGTATTTTGACCTTGCAAAGGTAGCATAATCATTAGTCTTTTAACTGAGGGCTGGAATAAAAGGTAAACAACAGTCCTGGGCCGACTCAAAATTTATGTGCTTATAAACATGAAGAATATAGTAATCACTTTTCAATTGGATATAGACACATACAATAAGGAAGTAGGTTGAGAGACTAAACAAAAAGTAGATACAAACCTTTTTATTCCATCAAGTGCCATCGCTATGCAATCAAGTACTCCACCTGCTGGCTTTGTCATCAGTCCCATCAGACCTTTGCCAACCCCCTTGAAGAAACCCTCCACTCCTTCAAGCTGAGCTCCTGCAAATTTCAAATCACATTTTGTTTAGAATAAAGCATAAGTGGCATTAACAGATCTTTAAACTTGCGGCAGCTACAACTGGAGTGCAGAAGAGGGAAAAATGTTGCCACATATACATAGAGGACAGCAGACAGAACAAGGTGGCCAGGATTGTAATTCAAACATGGCAATATCTTTCCATGAATATAAAATATATACAAAATCATTAATTTTATTTGAAGAGGAAAATATACGCATAAACTGGGGATTGAACCTAGGATCTTTGGCTCTCTATGCCAATGCTCTAACCAATGAGCTACCTAGGCCTCCAACCTAAACGCGAATTTTTCCCTTATACATAGTTATTTCCCGAGTGTCAAATTCTACAAGCTGTTGCTCGATTACACAAATGGTGGCTTCTATTTAAGAAGACTTTTGATTGGGAATTTAAATACTAGCCGCCATTTGCATAATTGGGCAATGGCTTGTAGCATTTGACGCTCGGGAATTAACTATGTATAAGAGAAAAATTTGCATTTATATTGGAAGCCTAGGTAGCTCAGTTGTTATAGCATTGGCATAGAGAGCCCGGTCTAGGCATATATATATTTTTTTCAAATATAATTTATCGTTCAGTGAGAAGTGTTAAATTAGTGATAAAAACATTGAAAATCATTCATATTTGAAGAGAAAAATATACACTCAGACTGGGGTTTAAACCCAGGACCTTTCACACCCTAGGCAAATGCTCTATCAAGTGAGCTAACAGAGCAACTCCTATCTAAATACAAATATTTCTCTTATATACATTGTTAATTCCCATGCTATGAAACCTTTGCTTCTATCTTGCAAATGGTGGCATCTTTATTAAGAAGACATTTAATTAGGAATTTTACATTACATATAAAGCCAGTACGGCTTCTTGCAATGCTTTTATTATTCATTTAATATAGACTGGAATTGCTCAGATAGCTCATTTGGTAGAGCATTCACCTGATGTGCGAAAGGTCCTGGGTTCAAACCCCACTCTGAGTGTATTATTTTTCTCTTCAAACATAATTTATCCATCAATGAGATGTATGAAATGAATAATAAAAATATAGAAAAATGTTTGCCTAAACCGAGATTTCAACCCAAGATCTCCAATTTTACTTACTGGTGCACTAACCATTTGTGCTATCCAGGCATCTGAATTCAAACATAATTATGTCTGAGATCTTGGGTTTAAATTTCAGTTCAGGCAAAAATGTTCTATTTATAACATGAATAAGAGAACAATTTTTATTTCTCGCCTCATAAAACTGTGATTTTCATAGAACCTATTTCTGAAGCTATTGCTCATATCCTCAGCTAAACTCCAACTGTTGAAAATGTGCCATCACCATCACTTCCAAACTGTCATCTGGTGCAGATTTTATGAACTTGGAGATTAAATATTGCTCAAAATTCATGGACCTATATTTGTCCTTCTGAATGTATATCTTCAATGAAACTCTTAATTCCAAAGGCTTCTCTAAATGTTTTAAAAGTTTAGTTTCTTTTACAATTTTGTGATTCTCTAGCAACCTATGAGCTGCAATGGCTGATTTTTCAAAAAAATTAATTTTAAAAAACTATCAATCAATCAATCAATCAATCAATCTGAGTGTATAAATTTACACATAAGATCATAATAATATAATTAAAACATTTTGTCTGTTCATTCTTACCTCTTAAGAGTTGTTTTTGTCAAACATATGTTTCAGAGCTTCTTAGCCCCATCATCATCAAGTCTGTAATCGCTGACGATGAGGCTAAGGAGCTCTGAAACATATGTTCAACAAAAAACAACTCTAAGAGGTAAGAATGAACAGACAAAATGTTTTAATTATTAAATAAACCTCTTAATGTTACTTCCTATTGTATTTTAAAATCATAATAATATATTTACATCTATATCAGTAGCATTAATAATCCAACCAAAAGTCTTCTTGAATAAGAAGGTAACCAATTGCATTGTGAATGATAGTTCATCTCTAGGAATGTGCAGGATTATATATTTATTTCCTGTAGTTCTTAAATGGAACATAAGGTAGCAGTAAAGTTCCTCCAGTGCACTCTGCTTCCAGCCAGCCATTTCACTTGTTTCCAGCTTTTCCCTCTTTCCTTTGCTTCCTCCTCTACTGATCACTTCCAAGTTTTCCTAGGTAATCCCTCTTTTTTACTCCTTGCGGATCCCAATCTAGTGCAGTCTTCTCAATGGCTCCGTCAGTTTTCTCAATGTGTGGCCTATCCAATTCCACTTTCTTTGTTTTATTTGGTGACATATTGGAGATTGGTTGGTTTTTTTCCACAGTTCTTCATTTGATATTATTTCCGGTCATCTTATATTTAAAATATACCTCAGACATCTGTTTACAAAGGTCTGCAACTTTTTATTTGTTGCTTCTGTAACTTTCCATGTTTCGTAACCATAGAGGAGGACTGATTTTATGATGGTGTTGAACAGTCTAAGTTTTGTCTTCAAAGAGATGTTCATAGTTTTCCATATGGGGTATAACCATGCAAAAGCTCCATTTGCTAGACAAATTCATCTTTTTATATCTTCTTCTGCTCCTCCGGTCTTTGTAACCAAACTTCCTAAATATATGAAGGATTCAACTTCTTCATCATTAACTTTCAATTTATTTTGATTGTTACAATTTATCCTCACCTGTTTTGTTTTAGAGGAGTTTATTTTTAATCTAACATTCTTTGCTTCATCTTGTAGCCTCTTAACCTTAGTCTCCATATCCCTATATCTCTGAGCTAGCAAACATATGTCATCTGCAAAGTCAAGGTCGTTAAGAGGATTATTAATCCCCCATGGAATTCCTCTTTTCCGTTTTCCTATAACCTTTATTATATAAGAGCTTGAAAAAATTTGTACCTGAATTGAGATGCCTGGGTAGCACAAGCAGTTAATTCAATAATATGCAAATGTAGAGAACTTGGGTTCAAATCCTGGTTCAGAAAAAAATCTCTTCAAAAAAAATAATTATTTTAACATTAGATTTTTTTCTTCATGAAATAGTCCTAGCACAGTTTTTGAATTTGGTCTACTTATGCTCTTGACCATCAAATTATAACAGAGACACTCTCTAATTAATTTAATACTAATATATACAATAAAAATGATATCCAAACACAAAGAACAAAATCTAAACTAAAAACATGTGGTTGTATTATTTTGGAGAAGATATATTAATTTTTTAAAATATTTTACAGGGGTGTATGAGTTTGTGGGCAGGAGTGTAAGGGGTGATCACACACTGATTGGTTGTTGTCAAGGTTAAATTTGTTGCTATGGTACACTGATCCACAATTTTCAAATAGTGAGCTGCCAGAAGTTCAAAGATCCATTAATTCCACTATAATAATATGATATGTACTATATACAAATAGAACCTTTACAGATGCTATTTTACAACAAGGAATAACAGGAGTCAGGACAAAGTACCACATAAACAATGGAAAATATGAGATATTCACAAGTCAACATAATGAACTCGTCCTCCAAATATTTTGAGATAATCAAAGTTAAAGGTAAATAGTGAGTATGGAAATTATTGAGAAAAGAGTAATGTTCATAGATACTCCCCTTAATTGCTATCACCAAGTTCAGTGAGCATTTTTCTGGCTGAGAAATAACTATTTTTTATGATCTTTATCTAATATAAAAAATGTTTGTTTGTTTGATCGTACTATATGCGTGGCCATACTGTTGATCCAATTGTGATGGGGCTTTTTGCAAAATGTTCAGGAGATTTCCGGGATGAACACAGGCTATAAGAGAGTTTTGATACTCAACTCCTACACCCTTAAAAATCGCCCTTTTTAGTGGAAAACATGAAAAAAAGTAGCTCTTTGAACGTTTAAATGGCTTATGCTGCCTGAACCATAACAAATACACAAAATTAATGTACACAGAATTGAATATCTTAAAAAACTCTACAAAAAAGTCCATGACGGCATATGTTTATCTCTTATGGATAACTCACAATAACCATTTTTCATTGATGCCAAGAAAATCGAGACAAGTACGTAGATTCCTGTGCAAGCATAGCAGCACATGGTGGGTATTCATTTACAGATAACTCACAATAACGAATTTTGTCTTTTAGCTCATTTATGACAAGAAGATCAAGATAAGTAGATTCCCAGACATCACCGGATCAGTATGGGGAATCTTAAAAAATTACGATATACATTTATAATTATTTTTCATTTTACTTATTCAACTAATCATAAGAAGTACATTAATTTTTGTCTTTCAGCTCATTTATGCCAAGAAGATCGAGATTAGTAGATATCCAGACAATGCCGGGTAAACAGCATAGGGTATCTAATAATAATGACGATATAATTTTCTCCTTTTACTTAATTAACTAAACATAAAACACATTAATTTTCATATTTCAGCTCATTTATGTCAAGAAGATCAGGATAAGTAGATTCCCGAGCAACGCCGGGTAATCAGCATGGGGTATCTAAAAAATATAAATTTGTACCGAAATCACCTTTTCGGTACGTAAAACTACGCAACTACTACATCATCGTGTCTTCCTTCTACAGTGATGTTATAGAACAGTGCCAAATTCCTGTCTTCGTTGTCCTCTATCCTATGTAACCCACCCCGCTCCTTCTTTATGCTCTGCGTGTGACTGCGCATCCTCCCCTTGTTATCGAAAGCCTCAAATAAGCTGTGCAAGTTTGTATCAAGGTCATCATCTACTTTGGAAGTGTCGTGGTCAGATCAACGGTAGCTTGAGGGAGCTATTTGGTTTAATCAGTCCCACAAGCCAGGGTAGGCCAACCAGGACTGTCAACCCTAGCCCTTGGCTGGACTGGATTGAGTGTGTGTATGTATGTTTATTATCATTGTTATTGACTTTTTCTTTTGATGACCGATTTATATTATTTCATTCATGTTTTTTTCTTTCATGGTCAAGAAGATGAACTTTTGTTATATTATTTGTATTTCAATTATCTGACTTATGACTCTAATTAAAAGTTACATTTTTTTTAGTTAACTTATGTTTACTAATTGCGTAGCTAGTCATGTTTGGTATTGATATATATTCTAAACTCAAGCCAAATTAATCCCCTTTTTACTTCTAGCTTCCACAATTATAATACTGTTTAGCATTCAGTACTATATGTTTAGTAATTTACTAAGGAAAGGTGGATTAATCTTTGCCTTCTATGGGCCCGGGCAAAGGAATGTGGATACAGTTACTCAAAACTTTCAAACTCAATGTAATTATAAAAGATTGTATTATTTGATTTTCATATTTATTATATAATTCAGTGACAGCTGTTTCGGTACACTGTACCTTCTTCAGACATGTTAACAAATTATGAATTGTGTTCCAACTGATCTAAGCAACAATACAACAATATTTATTTAAATTTTTTAATTTAACAAAGGGGATTCATTCAAATCAAGTTGAGAATTTAACAGTTTGTTACTACATTTAAATGTATTAATTTCTACAGTCTCCAAAAGATCTAACTTCTTACCCTTATCACAAACATGTAAAATTTCAAAATTTGGATCGAAACAATGATTAAATTGGAATAGAATTAATAAATATGGATTTTCATCAAGTAAACACCAACTCAATTGATTATAAAAGATTGGCAGGATCACACGGTGCAAATTTATAATTATTTTTCCTCTTACTTATTCAACTAAACATAAAAGCACATTAATCTTCAATTACATAGGCATAGCAGCACACATCGGGTATTAGCTAGTATTATATAATAAGAACAGTTAAGTCTTGTAGACTGCAATGGTCAGGACATGTGGCACAAATAGGGAATAAAAGAGGGGCATCTCTGCTGTTAATAGCTTGTTAACTTGGCACCTTTTAATTGTCCATTCATAATACTCTTTTCCGATCCGATTGAGGGTCTTTCCACTTTTCAGCGGTTGCCCTTTTACCAGCCGGCTGCTGGCCCTTCACATCCACATGTGTCAATCACAGAGGTAGATGATCAACAGCTAGTGTAGGGGTGACATGTGGTTAGCATGTCGAGTCCCCCAGTCGTTATAGCTGGTTCCTCAACCTGGAGCCGTTACTTATTGTAGCTACCCAATTGCCTCACGATGCTGGGTGGGCACCGGTCCCATACTGGCCGAAATACCATGAGAAAATTTCTTCCCCCATGGAGACTCGAACCAGCGCAAGTCCCGTAGCTCTGCGCCAAGGCTTCCTACCTTAACCGCTCGGCTACGGCGCGGGACTAATACTCTTTTCAATGACCTTATAAATAAATTTATTCTTCTTCTTCTTCTTCCTTCCAAGTATTTTCCCTCCAGCGTTTCATAGGACAGCCCACTGATCTTCGTCCTCTTGGTATATAATTATAAACAGCTTTGGGGATCCGATTTGAACTCATTCTTTCTAGATAAGCTAATGAAATCCCCTTTTTGCACAATATATCATCTAATTGATCATCTATATAGTTAATGCCTTGTACATTCCATGTGCTAAAAAGCAAAATTTTTTTTTTCTTCCAAGAGTTGTCCTTTTTCATGCTTTGGTCATCATTAGTTTAATCCTTCCGGGAAATTCTCGTATAAGACTTGAAAGCATAATAATAGTCCCTTTGATTGGTTGCTGGCCAAAGGAAGGCAAGACCAGTGATGGGGCTGCCATCTTATAGTCTCTGGTCAGGCTTTTCTGGAGAAGAAAAGAAAAATAAAGGAAAGAAGAAATGGAAGAAAGGAAAGACTCCCTAGCCCTCAGATGCCCTAATAGTGTCAGGGTTGAAAAAACAAGAGTTAACCAAGAGAGGTTAGATAGTAAAGTTAAAAGAGTGCAAAACACAAGTAAGTGGAAGAAATGTTTTGCTCAGCTTGGGCACCTTGTGGTCGCCATCCACATATCCCCTAGATAAGGAATCCTGAGGGATAAATAAATGTCTTTGTTCTATAAAGGATGTTTTTACTCTTAATACTGACAATTATTCTCTGTCAATCTGCTATTCTTTTCTCTATTTCTGATTGTGATGAACCTACTTTTTTTAAAGATTCATCCCAGATATTTAAATTTGTTTACATGTTTAATGTCATTCATTCCTGTAATATATTGTTCATTAATATTGATTGTTAAATAATGTGTTTTATTCATATTAATTTCTAATACCCATTTTTCATGATCCTCGATTAATTTTCTAATCATGTATGATGCATCATCCATATCTTATGTAATATTGAGAAAAAAAAGCTACAAACATGATGTAAATGTACCTCATCTAAAGTAAAATTTTGTCAAATAAAAGACATTAGTTATGAGATAGTATCATCCCCACTCTTCAAATTCAGAGTTGGTGAAGCTGTGAGGAGTGAGAGGCTGCAGTGATGGGGGTAAGTCTTTTGCAAATAATAGGTTATGGATGTAATCATTTTTTTTTTCAATGTGAATTCCCATGATCAAAGTCTTAAAACTTATAACTAACTCTCAGGCATTATTGAACCCTTAAGTTCATGGCTACATGGACATAAGTTCTCCATACATTCCTATCCTGAGCTAATGTTTTCTAATCATCCCCTGTAAATCTACTTCACTCAAATAATGGTTAATAAAGTAGTGTTTAAATTCCCAATAAATGTCTTCTTAAACAAGATGCCGCCACTTGCATGATCGAGCAAATGCTCATAGCATTTGGCGATCGGGAATTAACAACGTATAAGAGAAAAATTTGTGTTTAGATTGGAGTTTCTCAGGTAGCTGAGTGGTAGAGCATTGGCCTAGAAAGCCAAAGGTCTTGGGTTCAACCCCCACTCTGAGCGTATAATTTTTCTCTTCTAATATAATGGTTAATGTTATTCTTCCATCTCATTCTTGGTCTACCTACTGACACTTGACAAAGGCTCAAACATAGGACATTATATAATAGTCTTAAACTTATATCCAAATAAATTTAATAAATAATAGTTTAATAAATTTAATAAATATTAGTTTTAAAAAACTAAAACAGCACGCTTTATTAGAAAACCGAACTCAAAAATGAAAAATAATTTTAATTTCCAACACGCTTGGGATAAATTTAAAGTGGTCAACAAAAAAATCATCTCCAACACATATAGAATAAAACTAGAGTTATCAACAAAAAGAAAATAATTTTACCATCAAAAGCATGGTGTGCTCTATATCAATTAATATATTTGATAATAAACAGATATTGGTAAAAGCAAAGTCTCTAAGAAGAAAATATAAAATCATAAAAAGCACCCCACGCTTTTGATGGTAAAATTATTTTCTTTTTGTTGATAACTCTAGTTTTATTCTATATGTGTTGGAGATGATTTTTTTGTTGACCACTTTAAATTTATCCCAAGCGTGTTGGAAATTAAAATTATTTTTCATTTTTGAGTTTGGTTTTCTAATAAAGTGTGCTGTTTTAGTTTTTTAAAACTATTATTTATTTTTTAGTTTTAATATTTTACAGAATAAGATAAAAATGTAAATATCTTTAAATTCGATACTATTGTAGTATGAGCTAAAAGTATTACTCTTCTAAAAAAAAAAATCCTCCCCAGCCAGATTTGAACCAGCGACCCAAGGATTACTGAAATTATATACCACTAGCTCACCGCTCTACCAACTGAGCTCTTACAACGATTGACTAAAAAGTCGACAAGTCCGCAAACCTATTATACCAGTTGTAATTTTTTTTTATTTACTGATGATTCTGGCCAGGATTTTAGAAACAAAATATGAAATTATTGTAGTGTCGCGGGTCCTTTACAAGTACACAAAGTTTCAAGTCGATCCAATGTTTCTAAGTGGGTGAAAATCGTGTTCAAAGATTCCGTTACATAAATACAGAGACACTTTTTTTGATTTTCTGATAATTCTGGCCAGGGTTTTAGAAAATAAATATGAAATTATTGTATTGTCACGGGTCCTATACAAGTATACAAAGTTTCAAGTCTATCCTATGTTTCTAAGTGGGTGAAAATCGTGTTCAAAGATTCCGTTACATAAATATAAAGACACTTTTTTTTAATTTTCTGATGATTCTGGCCAGGATTTTAGAAAATAAATATGAAATTATTTTATTGTCATGGGTCCTTTACAGGTATACAACATTTCAAGTCGATCCAATTATTTTAAGTGGGTGAAAATCGCGTTGAAAGATTCAGTTACATAGATAGATACAGGTCAAGCTAATATAAAGCGTGTAAAAAAAGTGCTATTGATTACAAACAATACCCTTGGAGGAGTCCTGTAGAGGTGATAAAACTTTGAATAAATATAATAATAACTAATTAACTTACTGATTGCCACTATTGAACCCATAGGTTCATGGCCACACGTACATAAGCTCTCCATACATCCCTATCCTGAGCTAATGTTTTTCAATCATTCCCTGTATAATCTACTTCCCTCAAATCATAGTTAATGTTATTCTCCCACCTTATTCTTGGTCTACCGACTGGGCATTTTCCCTTCTGGTTTTCCTACAAGAAGCTTAAATGCACGTCTTTCATTCCCATTCATGCCACATGTCCTCATCACAGTCTTCAAGTCTTAACTCTTGTTATATCTGGCTTCCTATAAAGACCATGCAGTTCACTGATATGTAGTTTCTCCATTTACCTGTCTGTTCGTCTCTCTTTGGTCCAAAAAATTTCCTAAGAACTTTATTCTCTAATACTCGTAACCTCCTTTCCTCCCTTAAAGTAAGAGTTCATGTTTTGCATCCATATAATATAACTAGTAGAATAATAGTTTTATATATTTTCAGTTTAACGTTTTTTGAAAGGAGCTGGAACATCAAGAGTCCCTTTAATGCATAATAGCACACATTTCCAGTATTGGGCCTATGTTTAATTTCTTTGTTCATGATAAATATAATAATACTAATAAATGGAAAAATGATATAGTTATATTGAGATAAAGCGCTGAATGGAAAATTCCTCTTTGAGATCCTAACAGGCCAGATGCCTAATACTTGCATGGATGATGATTTGTAGAGTTCTTTATTTTAAGCAAGAACAGGGCCTACTCTATTGATGGTATTACTTGACCAAGTTATATCTGCATGTGGAAAATATGCTAGGAATGTGCTGTTGATTCTCTTCCTTCCCTTACTATGTTGCCACTTCCTGTCCCCTGTGTTGTGTTGTTTGGCTGCGAGGGGAGCACTGCAAATACTGTGTTTTTTAAATAATCCAACACCTACAGTAGTCATTGATCAAATGAATAATCTGGCAACCATGTTACTAATAATTAAGATATTTGGTCTATGTATTCTTAACTCTTATGGTACCGGCCGCGGTGGACTAGTGGTTATGCTCCTTGCCTCTGGTCCCGAGGGTCGCAGGTTCAAACCCGGCCGGGGTCGATGGATTTTTTAGGATGGAAAAATCCAAGGAGCAAGCCCTCCGGGAGGGACTTTAAGCCGTGGGTCCTGAGTCTGAAGATTTTCAGGCTCGTAAAAGATCCTTAAGCCTGAATGAAAAGGCCTCTAAGCAAAATTTACCAAATTTTCCCGTCCTAGTACTACCTTGGTTTCCTAGATGACAGTATGAGGCAGAACGCTGACCACGGACCAATCAAGTGACATCTATACGAAAACGAGTATAACTAAATTAGTATGGTTCAAATTCTTCCCTGTAGGGGGAGAGCGCCTAAAATCTCTGTTAAGGGAAACATGGGCTTACAAGATTACAAGAAAAAACTCTCATGGTTGTTTTTGTTAAACATATGTCTGAAATAGCTGAAGATGGGGCTAACAAGCCGTGAAACATATGTTCAACAAAAACAACCGTAAGAGGTAAGAATACATACCAAATAGCTTAATTATTAAGTAAACCTCTTAATGTTACTTCCTATTGTATTAAAAAAAATATGTTACTACTGGAGAATGAGCTATCCCTCCTTTGCCTTCCTCATTACATATTGCCAATTCCCGTCTCCTGTGTTGTGTTGTGAGGCTGGTATTAAAGAGATGACAAACACTGTGATTTTAAATGATCTAACACCTTCAGCAGTTGTCGACTAAATGACTAATTTGACAACCAAGTAATGATATTTCACATGTGTTTAGGGATTCTCCCTTCCATAGAGAAATAGTTTGGTGACACTAGCGCTAACACACTTCTCCTCTAGCCGTGCAGACTTAACTTGGGCCAGTAATACATTACGTACATTTGCACATAGCAGCAATTTTTGGGGGTTACCAAAATGAGTGAATAAAACTGAGATTTGGAATAAATTTTTATAGTAACAACAGTTTAGTTTAATCAAAATCAAAGTGGGAGGTAATACTATGAGGTATTTACATTAATGAATGAGTTGGAGAAAATGCTTTAACATCTCACCTCATAAAGTTGCGTGTCTTCATGATAACGGTTTCAAAAGTATAATTTTACTTCCATCTTCAGTCAAATTTCATCATAAATTCCAACTGTTGAAGACACACAACTTTATGAGGTGAGATGTTAAAGCATTTTCTCCAGATCATTCGTTAACAGTTTAGTTATTAAAATACAAAATTGATACCTGGTAAATCAGTCACCTTCAAATAAATTGTAAAACTTCATCAAATATCGAGGCCTTTCAAAGATGATGCATCATATTCTGCATTTCAACTGGTACTCAACTTGGTAGCAGTTGAAATGCAGAAGATAAAGCATTGTCTTTGAAAGGCCTCCATATTTTATGAAGTTTTATAATTTAAAATTAATATAAAATTATAGAATATTCACCTGAAAGGTCCGTCTCCTCAACTTAATTATCATTTAACTGTAGCGCTTTCGGGACTTGTCCCATCATCGGCAGGATTCAAAACTGGTGTTTCACTGAAGATCTTCAGTGAAACACCAGTTTTTGAATCCTGCCGATGATGGGACAAGTCCCGAAAGCGCTACAGTTAAATGATAATTAAGTTGAGGAGACGGACCTTTTCAGGTGAATATTCTATAATTTTATATTAATTTTGAATAAACCTCAACGGAACACATCATGAATCTTATAAAAGTTTTATAATTTAGTCAAGGACAATGTTATAAATAGAATAATAGGACCAGATATTTTTAATTAGTTATCTAATAGTCTTATTAAACTAGGAAATATTAATTGACAATATAAAGAACATTGATTAGGAAATATTAATTTGGGATTCATATTCATGTAATAACAGGATATACAGAAATATTCCCACATACCAAAGCTACATTATCAAGATCAGAGTACCATTAGGGCATAGAACTTTGAGAGAGAGAGAAAGTGGGTTGAACACAGGCATCAGAATAGAGTTTACAGTTAGGGCTTCAGAGGGAGAAATAAAAGGCTAGTCAGGAGATGAACGTAGGTCTGTCTGCAGAACAACTTTAGGGAAGTCTGCACCATGTTATTTTTGATAGGATTTTGGAGGCTCTGAAATGAAATCAAAAGGGGTAACTTGTAGTTTGTGAATAGGAACCAGTTGAATTATAGTGTAGAATATGATGAAGTGAATATTATGTCTATGATTAAGTCAGGTCATGTGGCAGAGTTTCAACCTACTATCGTGTAATCATCTCTCTTTCTCTAGCTAAGAACAGGAAATAATATAATATGGGTTACTTTAATTTATCTTTAAATGTATATTAATTTGTTGCTTATAGTTTTAAATATAGAGTATTAAAGTTATTTAATTATTTGTTTAATGATCTCAACTATCTCTATAGTTAGAGCCTCCTGCCTTGTCTGCTCGGCGAAACCCAAATCCGTAAGTAAAACACACGCTACCTAACTGTCACAAGTAATCCATGTTTCAAAGTCCTTTAAGCCTTTAGGAAGATCATCTAAATCGCTACACTGACATAACCTCAATGGTGCTTAAAAATGAATTTTTATAGTAAACAACAGTTCAGTTTTTGCAATAAGATGAAGACTGTCTTATCTCCATGGTGGTGTTTGTATTTCTGACCAATGATACTTGTCTAATTATCTTTGGTAGCAGAAGGTATGTGAACCATTTTTTGCCCGTGATGGTTGAACATAGGTTTTCAAAACTGAACTTTATCACACCTTACTTACAATAATTATGATTTCAATTAATTATCACATCAGTTAGGAATCAGACTACTGCTTCATCTGTATATAAGTACTTACTGCAATTTACAAAGCACAAATCACATAAAGACAGTTTCATGCACAAGAACACACACAAACACAATCATAATTTAATTAAACACTTAATATTCTGTAGATAATAAGACACTGAAGTGTATTTAATATTTATATAATATTTGTAATTAAATTAATAAAAGAACTTTCAAACTTTGAATATGGATAAGATAAAAAAAAATCAAACAAAATGGTATGGCATGTAAAAAATGATAGAAAACATATTACGGTACCAAGAAAAATACTTGACGTCAGTGCTTTAGTTGGGTGGAATGTGGAGGATGGTGGCTGTCCCCCTCATATGTTTGGGATGGATTTTTAAGTCTATTTCCTTATAATTTACTATAATTTATAATATTGCCAGAACATCTGTACAAAGTTATTTTTTTGTCAAAAATCATTAAAAACGCTGTGTCATATTGATGTTTTTAATATTCATTTAATACATCTCAATGAAGGATAAATTATATTTGAAGAGAAAATATAATTTATTCTTCACTGAGATGTATTAAATTAATATTAAATATATTTTTCTCTTGAAATACAATTTATTCTTCATTGAGATGTATTAAATGAATATTAAAAACATTGAAAGAGGCCATATTGGCTTTATAATGTAATGTAAAATTCCCAATACAGGTCTTAATAAAGAAGCCACCATTTGTATGATTGAGCACTGGTTTGTAGCATTTGGTGCTTTTGAATTAACAGTGTGTAGAAGAGAAAAAATTATATTTAGAAATGAGTGCTCAGGTAGCTCAGTTGGTAGAGCATTTGCATTGAAATTGAAAGGTCCTGGATTCAAGCTCCAGTCTGAGCATATATTTTTCTCTTCAAATATAATTTATCTGTCTCACATACTGATTTATTAGTACTCTTCTTTATGGAACCTCCATAAAGGTGAGTCCTCGCAAATATATATATTTTTTTCCAAATAAAGCACTCAGTGAGGTGTAAATGTTCTAATTCATTGTTTGACTTCAATGATGTTTGTGTCAAAGTATCACTTCTCATTAACTTTTTATATAAAAGAAATAACATTCTCAAAGCAATCAGAAATAATCATTTTAAACATGAGGTACAAAAAGAAACATTTCTAGATTGTTCACAAATACACACATACTTAGCGATTTTATGTTACTTTATTGTACTTGAAGCTTAGGATTAAAGTGTGAGTGTGTTTAGAGAAATAAAAATAAGTAATGTTGCATACCTGGCATATCCCAGTCTAAGTCCATGTCACACGATGCAAAACGAAAATGTGATGTTGTGTGAAAAGGAATAGAGAACGTGAGTAAGTACACACACAACTACACACACAGCTAGTGCTGCAGTAAACTACAAGAGATGAAAGAATCTCTACCCTTTACATTTTTATAATCCAAATATTTCCTCATTTCTTTAATATGTTCATATAGATGAGCAATATAAAGATCAAATTCACATTTAAAATAATAAAAAGTTAATAGTAAAAAAGTGGTTATGTTTATTCAAAATTAAGTACAACCCAAAAACTGAACTTATCTTTAAGTAAACTTTTATTGCTCACCTCATATTTTTCATCTTTTTTTATATACTAGTTTTGAAACTTCATACTTCAGTTCCATCTTCAGTAATTTCGTAACCGTTGTTCTATCGTCTTGAAGAGCTGCCTCTTGCTCCCTCTGTTGGTAGACTAAAAAACCTCAACATCAGGTCATTTTCCCCAGGAATTTCAAAGTTTATTAATGTCTCCTTTTCATTTTTCTTTTTTTTTTTTAATGTAGATTTTTTTCCCAAACAGTGAGTTCTCTATGGGTTTTTATATAGGCCTATGTTTTAATAATTAGCCTTCCTTTCAATAAAATGTTTTTCCAACCATGCATGGGCAGCTACTGCAGATTTTTCTACTTCCCCTTTCTTGACATTCCTAAGGTGTTCTCTCACTCTGATTTTGAAATTTATCTTAGTTTTTCCTATGTAGACTTCCTCACATTCTTCACATTTAATCTGATAAATCCCTGATTTGTTTTCTTCTTCTATCTTCTCATTTTTTTTTACTACAGGATCTATTACAATAAATATTAATATTCTTTTATGACTTTTTTTAATCAGATCCAAAGTATTAGATGCGATAGAATTACATACTATAACTATTGCTTTACATTTTTTATTAAGAAAAGAAACAATTTTCATAGAATGTTTAACATCACAATATTTATTTTTTTCATGATAAAAAAAAGGATCCTTAAAAAAAACATTTTTTAGGCATTCTTTTGTTAAAATTTTTTATCTATGAGAAAATAGAAGAAGAAAACAAATCAGGGATTTATCAGATTAAATGTGAAGAATGTGAGAAAGTCTACATAGGGGAAACTAAGAGAAATTTGAAAACCAGAGTGAAAGAACAACTCAGGAATGTCAAGAAAGGGGAAGTAGAAAAATCTGCAGTGGCTGCCCATGCATGGTCAGAAAAATATCTTATCGAAAAGGAGGCCAAATTATTAAAACAAATAGAAAAACCCAAAGAACTCACTCTTTGGGAAAAAAATCTACATTAAAGAAAAATGAAAAGGAGAAATTAATGAACTTTGAAATTCCCAGGGAAAAGACCTGATTTCGAGGATTTCAATCTACCAACAGAGGGAGCGAAAGGCAGCTCTTCATGATGACAGAACAACAATCACGAAATTACTGAAGATGGAACTGAAGTATAAAGTTCCGAAACTAGTATATAAAAAATAAGAAAAATACAAGGTGAGTGATAAAAGTTTACTTAATGAATGTACCTCATAGTGTGAATGCCTAAAAAAGTAACCATTATCTGTTTAGTACACTAATGGAGTGAATAACAATAATGTTTAGAAAATATAATGATTTAAACTTTCTTAATATCATAATTTTTATAGATTAAGTCTTTGTGTATGTGTTAAAATTTTTTTGGCTATTCTATGCCACCGTGCCAGCAGTGAATTCAACCAGAGAACAAGTGACTTTTAGCATCATGTTGGCCAATGTGATAACACACATTCCCACTAGAGCCAATTGCCAACATGTTTACTCACACATAAGGGGATTCTATCCCAAGAGTCTGTCTACATTAATGGGCAAGTTAGGATGAAAAAATGGGTAAGTTAGTGTTAAATATTATTTGAAGAGAAAAATGTATGCCTGAATCAGGATTTGAACCCGATATCTCTGTTTTGTACACCATCATTCTTGATCACAGGTTCAAATTCTGATTCAGGTGTATATTTTCTCTTCAAATAAAATATGTCATTCGGTGAGAAGCGATAAATTAAACATCTAAGATCAAAGTTAGGGTTAGTTTGGGTAAGTTAGGGTGAAAATGGGTGAATTAGTGCACCAAATTAGTTCAGCATTCACTTGTTTGTTAGCAAGTTTTAGTATTAAGTTGGCTACACCATCTGAGCAATGACTAATGCACTTTTACATTGTAAATATGGCGATTTTAGGTTATTTTGAGCTCAATTTTTTGCTTTATTTAGGCATTTTTCACATTTTTTTTTGTTGGGAAAGTCAACATACATATTTCTCCCAGTAATTATTCACATACTGCAACAATAAATTGCTTGTTTTTCTTTTTTTTATTTGAATTTATTTTTGTGGGATGGTGGCATAGAATCCCCATTTTCAATGCTGCCAGGTATCGAATCTGGGCATCCTAGTCAGGAAGCAAGCATCACCTGAGCCAGCAGTTAAACTTTTAAAAATTAACCATGAAAACTAATATTGATATGCAAAATACATGAGGATTTAATCTGTGTAATCACCGAGAACATTTCTGTATTTTAATCTGCCAATTGCTATAAACTCATTTTACATGATAAAATTTAAAACTTAGTGGAATGCAGGCTTTCACGGCCGGTAATCATGGTAGTAAAAGATTCCGGGCTATGTGGCCGTGGTCTATAACTGGCGTTTCTTCCAGACGTTTCTCCCTCAACTGCAGAGGGCATCTTCAGTGGCGAGCGCTAGAAGCTGTTGTTTCCCTGTCGCAGTCGAGTCTACGACAGGGAAACAACAGCTTCTAGCGCTCGCCACTGAAGATGCCCTCTGCAGTTGAGGGAGAAACGTTTGGAAGAAACGCCAGTTATAGACCACGGCCACATAGCCCGGAATCTTTTACTACCATTTAAAACTTAATTTACTAAGATGAGAAAAAGAAACAATTTTATTTCACTAATATAAAATAAAGTGGAGAGGCTCTCTTTGTAGAATTGCATTTGTACATAGTTAGCTTTAAATTTTTATTTAAAACAATAAGATCTAATTCATAGTTCAGATTGTTACTGAAAGATGTTTCAATAAATCTCTCATTTTTCTTTTCATTAATAATTTACTCTGATTTACTTCTATATTTAAAATTTATTTAATAAAACAAAGAGAATTTTAATAATGTACTCAAAAAAAGTATGTGTAAAACTTCAAAAATCAAAATTTATTTATTCATTCATTCACTAAAATAGACAATTACAATTGAAGGGTACACGGGAATAACAATCAAGGTCCATCAAAAATCGAAATTGAGTTATTGGTGCCATCTGATAGTATAAAGGGAGTACTATCTTATGGTACATTCAGTTTTCTGTTAAAATGATCATGGTCCTCTTAAATGAGCGTTAAATATTTCATATACTTGAGAAAAACGATCAAGGTCCATTCGTTTCTGTGGAATAACAATCAAGCTCCATGTATAATCCGCAGGTCAAAATAAATTGAACAGCAGGTGTGGTAACTCCATTTCTTTTTCTATTTTGTGTTATATTGTAAAATCCTGAGGTTTTGTGTTACTGGCTTCATGTAAAAAAATTACATTGTTGAGTTTGGAATCAGATGTTTATTTTTGCGTGAATTTCTTTTAGTCTTGTGATCTTTATTATTGAGATAACATATAAAGTTAAGAACTTGCATAAAAATGGAGGCATAAGATACAACAGAGAATGAGGATAAATATTAAAGTCATATGTAGAATGCTATTTCAAAAAAGAAAAGTACGAGTATTTTGACGAATTTCTGATTAATCGAAAAAGATACAACCCATGAGTCATGTTACAGGAGACGATTATAAGTGTTCATGATTGAAAAGTTTTCAGAATATTTCATTACTGGAAAGGAATAGATTAATAGAACAATTTAATGAAATAGCTTCCTACGATTCACAAAATGTTTTCGTAACTGTTAGTGTAAATCCTGTGAAATGAGGGATGTCTAACAAAAGTCCTGATGCATCTGTATATCACAACTTTTCTTATATCTATAAGTTGCATATTAATAGAGATAATCAAATAAAAGATGCTCAGGTATGACAACCAGCATTCATATAATTTCAAGGAATTGCCAATACATTACCCTAAACAGTCATTGGCTACCATAAAGAGAGCACATGTGGAAACTAGAGAAAAACATACCAATAGATCTAGAGACCATAAAGGAGAAATGGTATTCAAAATATATGAGCATATACAGTCATTGAGAGGGTGTAAACCCATTGTAGCATTCATGAATGTAAAAAGTTGCACCTACCAGAAAACTTTACACCAGTCACATTCAGAGAAATATCCTGAAAATTCTGTTTCATATAAACAATATCAATTGCTTTTTGTGAAGATACAATATTAGTTTTAAATATCCTAGGACTAATAATCATTCTACCTTTGATAATTTTAGATCTAATTTTTGTTAACTCCATTTTAAACATAGAAATTGAACAAGATACCGCTAAGATTAAAAATCTGAACACACATGAAAATCTCACATGTAAGGGCCTTACAAACCAGAGAGCAATATTTGAGTTAGCAGGCGTGTGAAGACATGAAATTTGTAATGCTTGGGGGGGGGACCTGAATCATTTATCATAATTGACTGCAAAAACTAAATGGATGGGGTGATTTTTTTTATGTTTCATGGATGTGGAGAATTTTTTTTTATTTTTAATGGATACGGTAGAAAAAAAAAATTGCCTAGAGAACCATTGCAAGATACCATATCCAAGAAGATTCTAAATTGGTGTTCCCTAGAAGTCAAACACTGTACAACATAAAAGTTAAAACTTATGGTATCTTATTTTATTTATTAAAATTAAAATTTTCATAATATTTTAATAAATATATCCTATCTACCAAACTCCAAATTAGCCCTTAAATAATTTTACGACATTCTTTTATTATATTTCAGTCTGATGGAAAACAATGCAACAGGACTGAAATGCCTCAACAGTTACATATCAAGAGTGCAAAATTAAATTACTTTAAAATAACAAAACAGTTTTGCAGTCCTGTAGTACTAGACTACTTTATATCATTGTCAGTGAGAGGAGACCATGAAGAAAAAAAGGGACATTATAGAATCTGACAGTGATAAACAGTTAACTTATTCCAATTGGATGTTCATTTAATTAAAATCAGACTTATCTTATACTGTGTTTAGGCTGCTTCTCATTTAGACCTTGATCGTTCTTAGTATGGAAATTTAGACATTGTTTGGCTAAATTGATTTTCCATTGTTGATTTTCAACTTCAAAAACTAACAATACTGTTTAATTGTTAAGAAATAGTTGGTCTTTGCATTGCATTTCATCAATTTCCATAAAACACACGAATAATGAAGCACTGAGTACTTATACTTTAAAATGCATTTTTCTCAAAACTTTTAAAACTGGACCTTGATCGTTGAATGCAGGCTTTCACGGCCGGTAATCATAATGTTGAGTGATTCCGGGTTATGTGGCCGTGGTCCATAGTTGGTGTTGATACCACCAACTATGGACCACGGCCACATAACCCAGAATCACTCAACACTGGACCTTGATCGTTATTCCTGTGTACCCTTCAATTTATTAATCCATAATTTATCTGATACCAGATAATATAATGAATCCTAGAGTTTCTTTATACCTTGACATTCTATTTGTTACTAGAATCATATTGATTTTACTAACTACATGAGTATTTTATCAACTGAGTGACATGGTGAATTTTTGTAAAATAAATATTTTATTTAAAATTTATAGAAATATAATTTAATCAGATATTTAGAAAGTTTGTGGTATTATCAATATTTTGCTGGTTTGGGACCCAGTGTTAAATTTTACTCTGGTGGTCAAGGGAATGACAGTTGACTGATAAGCTGTCAAGATCACAAAAAACAAGGATATGTAATCAAATAGACCATGATATACATTTATAATTTTTTATGAAAAATTGTAAAGTTTTTAATGTGCATTTTCTTATTCTTAATAAATTATTTATATTTTTATTTAAAAAATCTAAATACATTTGTCTATCCACCTGAGTATTTATTTACAATTTTTAATCTTTAAACATAATCTGTTTTCCTCTTGAATTACCATGTATTTTATTTAACTGTTTTTAAAAAAAAGTATTTTGTAAAACATATTTCATTTGTTGTATTTAAGTAATAAAATAGCAACCAGTAAATTAAGTTTTAGATTCACTTAAATGAGTGAATGTTTGCAAAAGTTAACATTGATGGTACTAAATGAATAATTATTAATTTTAATCCAAAACTTTTTCTTCCGAACTCTAGCATTATGCAAAATTAAAAAACTTTTTCTTTCGAACTCTAGCATTATGCAAAATTAAAAAAAATAACATAAAATACAACTGAACATTCAGGAGTTATAGTCTTTCTGAGTGCCTAAGTTCTATGTTGTAGCTGAGCAGTTTAAGGCATGATGCATTGGTGCAGAGGTATGGGACTTGCATTGGTTCAAATCCCCATGGGAGATGAAATTTTCTCATGGAATTTTAGCTAGTATGGAGACTAACCAGCATTGTTGAGGAATTTAGGTAGCTACAATAAGTAGAGATCTGTGAAATTTGCGAGTCGCAATAAAGTAAAATGCTCTAATTTTGTCAGTTTCTTGTTCCATTTCTTAACTCCACTTCCCATAACCTCAAAAAAAGCATTTATGAATCACAAAATAACACAAAATCCTATGATAATGCGAAATAACCCCAAAATTAAAAAATTTCAATGATTTCCGGAGATTTTTTTTGTTCTATTTGCAAAATTTGCATAATGCATTTTTAAACACTGTTTTCGGATTCCATCTTCTTTTTTAACTGCCATATCTGATGGAGCCATATCTGCTTCCTCCATGCACTCTTGCAAAGAGAAATGGTTGCATCATCATCATCATCACTTTGTGACAGCTATTGGTGCTGTCCAGTGTGCCTTTCCTGGGACTTGTGTTTGTCCCTTGTAGGCGAATTCGCGTGTGTATTCTGTATTGGGTTCAGCTGGTATACCCTAGCCTACACGGCGATTTTATGGGGATTTATTTTATTGTTTGAGTAGTGTGAGATTTATATGGATATTGTTGCCAAGGCGAATAGATCTCGCTTGATTGGGGCATCGGAAACCGTGTCGCTGAAGAGCTTGGCTCGATTCAGGACCGGAATGAGCCACGCCACTCTGCGCTCATCATTCTGACCTTGGTTGCTACATGCTAAGTACTATGGATTATTTATTTGGTCGAATATGTTTCTATGTGTAGTACGCCATTGTGGAAGGTGTCCTATATTGCGTACTATTGGGTTTTCATGATTATTTATGTTTTGAAACATGGTGGTGACCCTTTCTGATATGATAGTATCAATATATGGCACCCTCGTGGCCTCGTGCATCTCTGTTATCCTTGTGTAACGCGGGGCCGAAAGTATGATTTTTAGACACTTGTTTTGCAGTATCTGTAGTTTCTTCCTGTGGCATTTTGCAAGGATACTCAGAGATTCACAGCCGTACAATAGCATACTACGGATCACAGCCACATATAATGTGAGCTTGATCCTACGGGAGAGTGACGGCGACTTGAAAAACGGATATAATATCGCTATGCCTTGATGGGCTCTGGTTATTATATGATCAACATGGGCTCTAAATGTAAGCCTTTTATCCAATATTAGGCCTAAATATCTGACAGAAGTTTCTACTGGCAGAGGTTGTACACCCATAGTGAGCTGGATTGGACATGGAAAGTTCGATTTGGAAAACAGGACGACTTGCGTTTTCCCAGCATTTAGTTTAATGTTCCAGGAGCAAAACCATTCATATATTATGGTTATTGCTCGCTGGAATGTTGCAAGTCTGTGAGGAATGGATTTAAGTTTGGATTGCATGAATAGACAAGTGTCATCAGCAAAGGAAGCTATTTGGAGTGATGGAGGTGAAGGTAGGTCAGAGACATATAGGGAGTACAATAAGGGTGAAAGGACAGCTCCTTGTGGAACTCCTGCCAGTATGGGCTTCGTATCAGATTTATTTCCACTCACTGAGACATAGAAGGTTCTATTTCTCAGATAAGTGGAGATTATTTTGACTAAATTTGGATTAATTTGGAATTGTATCAGCTTATATATCAATCCGTTTATCCAAGTTGTGTCAAAAGCTTTCTCAATGTCGAGGAAGACTGCTATTGTACTACGCTTGGCGTTGAAATCAGTGACTATTTGGTCTATAAGCCTCGCCAGTTGCAGCGGTGTGCTGTGTGAATTTCGAAATCCAAATTGATGGTTGGGTAATAGTTCTTTGTTTGAGACTTCAATTTTTAGTTTGGCCAAAAGTAGTTTTTCTAGGATTTTTCCCAGAACTGGTAGAAGGCTTATTGGACGCAAATTGTCTGGATTACTTGGATTTTTTCCTGGTTTCGGTAGCACAATAACTTTAGCCATCTTCCAAGTTGCAGGGAAGTGATTAAATTGGATACAGTATTTAAGGATAGTAAGGAGTCGAAGTAGCGCTTTGCGCGGGAGATGCTTTAAGGCTAGGTTACTTATACGATCATGTCCAGGTGCACTTGAAGTGCGAAGGGCCTGGACGTGAATGCGTAGGTCAGCGAGGTGGATGTCAGGTCTTTCATTTGGGTAGGGAGCAGCTAGGAAGGTGTCTACTCTATTATTGACTTCAGCTTCATGAACTGGCGACGTTAACTCTTGTGGTCTGAATCGATTTGCGAAATTTTCCGCGAGAACTTGTGCTTGATCATAAGGATGATAAGCCCAAGTTCCATTGTTCTCAATTGCAGTCGGTTTAGAAGGTCCGCGGTTTAATTTAATTCTTTTTATAATCTCCCAAGGCGGAGTTTTTTGAGCATTGAAATTGGATAGGGAATTTTCCCATTGCGTAATTTTGTGATCTCGCAGTCTTTCTTTGACCAGTCGAGCATAGTAATTGTACTCCTGTTTCATTTGTGGGTGTCCATAGAGTCTGTACTGTTTGAGGGCTCGTCGCTTATGCTCTAGGTAGTCAAGAAGTGTTTGATCTGTTTGATTTGGACGTGTAGTGTTGTTTCTTGTTGTAGTTATGTCGAGGGCTGTTTGAATAGAAGCCTGGAAGTCATTTATAGAAGTCTCAAGTTCTTCAGTGGAGTTTACTCTTAATCGAGGATTAATCCACTGTGAAAGGAGTCTTGAATAACGATTCCAGTCTGTATTCATTGTGTGAGATCGGAACGGGGGGGCTGAAGTATGAATTTAGTAGTGAGCTTAAACATGATAGGGACGTGGTCTGAGTTTAGCTCACCAGGCAGTGTATCTATGTGAGGGGAGATGGTAATGTTTTTCAAAAGTGCGATATCTAGAATGTCGGAGCATAAGCCTTGTTGAGTGTTTCTAAAGAAGGTGTGTTCCCTTGGTGCTGAGATTTCGATGTTGTGGGTATTACAGAAGTGTTGTAATACCACACCTGAAGCATTGGGTACTCTACAGTTCCATGCGCGATGCTTTGCATTGAAATCGCCTGCCAGTAGGTACCGGGGCGAGATCGATGCAAGTATGTGCATGTCATGTCGAGTGAGGGGCCTAAGTGGAGATTTATATATGGAAGCTATGAATATATTCATGTGTTGTGTGATTGGAAGTATAATGCCAGTGGCTTCTATGAAGTGAAGCCCTGGGACAGAAATGTGTCTGTGGGATATGGATTTTCGGATGCAGATTGCAGTGCCACCAAGGGGGGCATTTAGGCGATCTGTGCGATAAGTGTAGTAATCAGCGAGTCGGAATTTATCCTTTGGTTTCAGATGCGTCTCGCTGATTAAAAGTATGTCTATGTTATGTGTATGAAGTACAATTTCCAATTCATGGACCTGTGAGGCAATACCATTGGCATTAAATGCCATGACATTAAGAAATTGTCCCTGAGCGTGTCTATACATCGTTAAAACATATCGACCACATTTGGCTGAGGAACATCATTCGTTCCATGGGATTTTTAATAGTACTTAGCATGGGTGTGACGCTTTGTACCAAGCTTTGTAAATTAGGAGTGACCATGGTTGCAACATAGTTCACAACATAGAGGTAATATTTCTGTCCTTCTCATGCTCAAATATGGTCTCTCCACAGATTTTAAGTTTTATGGGAAATATGAATTCCAAGAAATATAAATTATATCAACATGTAAGATAAGTTTTTCTCATTAAATTTTTGCAGACACAATTATCAATTTTATATCAATCATTATTAAGTAATGGTATGTTCAGATCGGAAGAAAACATTTCTTTAAGTATAAGCAGTAACCTGACAATAATGCAAGCATTGCCAAATTTGAATAAGCAAACAATCGACTCTGAGTAATTATTATACATTTTTAAAATTATTTTTCACTGAGAGTAATTAATATTGTAATTACAAAGAAATAAACATAATCTCAGTCAAAGCATAAATTTATTACGTCGACGTTTCAATCTCCTTATGTGAGATCATTTTCAATGGTAACTATGTATAATAAATTTATAAACAACCATGTCTTAAAAATGATCTCACATAAGGAGATTGAAGCGTCGACATAATAAATTTATGCTTTGACTGAGATAACGTTTATTTCTTTGTAATTATAATCTGAGTAATTATATTGACTATTTAACTCATGTCGCAAATGGTAGTCAATGACCAATCACGTTTCAATGAATTCTGTTTTACACCAATGACAGTCATGTTTCACCTCGCTCTTTATTGATTTCTCTTTATCAGCTCCTGCTTTTGTGATAAAGAAAGCTCCTCCTTTTTTAATATTCTGAACAGGTTAGACCATTATTTTTCTCCAACACATTGAATATAGCAAATAATGAATAGATTCAGTGGTTTTACTGAGTTGTTTATTCAAAATATAAATGATTAACCTATAATGTTGATTATAATAGTTTGATGTGTTTCATTATTTCTCCACTAGAGTGCATTCTTACAATATTGCGATCCTATTTGGCAATAAATAATATGATCGAGTTGCAGTGAACATACATAACCTCACACATCTAATTTGTTTTCAAACATCGCCGTTTACATTAACTATATAAATATTTTAAAACACTGGTAACTATTAAGTTATGTAGATAGGAAATAACACTATGAGGTTCTTTAATATTGTTTATTTTTTATTATTTCACTCACCTCATACTTCATAATTCATAGCAGACCCTGGGTTTCTTCACATATTTTGTGACATTGTCAATGGACGTCAGTTGTGAACGTGATGCAGCATTGACAATGTCACAAAATATGTGAAGAAACCCAGGGTCTGCTATGAATTATGAAGTATGAGGTGAGTGAAATAATAAAAAATAAACAATACTGGTAACTATATTCAAATAATCATTTTTTAGTAAAGAGCTTAATTTTATTTGTTACATAGTCCTAGATAATTTGGAAATCGCTCGTGGCATTACTTATGATAAATATTATTATTCCCAATTTAATTAAAACAGAATTTAATTACGTAAACATATTTTTTATTGGATTGCATATCAAATAACATGGATTTTTAACAAAATGTAACAAAACAAATACTGACAGTTTAAACAACAATGATCATGCGCAATTTTAATTCCCTCTTTCCCCCTTCAAACTTTGTTTCAATCAACAGACACATTCAGTGAATGTGAAATGTATACCTTGGTCAGTTTGTGTTTTACTTAAGTTTCAAGTAATTTTCATTATCATTTGTTTTTTTGTATTCTACCTATTGTCATGCCAGAATCAAGTGTGTCAGCCATAAGTATGGCACACGAATTCAGCAGAAAAAGTTTTTATGTAAATGATAACAAAATATTGATGTGCTGGACTGTGACAAAAGACTAGAATATGAAAGAAAAGACACGTTGCTAAAACATAGCCAGTGAAACTCACAAAAACGCTAAGAATAAGAAGGCATCAATGAAGTGCCAATTATGTGTTGAAGGGTCCTTTTTACATACTGAAAAAAAAGCAAAAAAAAAAACAGTTCATTGTTGACACTATGGAGGCATTTTTGAGTGCAGGAATTTCTGTGGAAAAGTTAGATCATCCCAAGATGAGAGAATGGTTAGGCAAATATATAAAGGGCAGTGGTGACTTGCCTTCTCCAGATAGAATTCGGCAACATTACATACCAATTACACTGGCCAACAAAATTTGAACTTTTTTATGTTACAAGGGAGAAAATGTGTGTTTCTAACTTACTTTTTTGTGCTGATTCCAAATCTTTTTACGGAACTTTTCCATCACCCAGGGTTTTCGAGTAATCACATGAAAAACATTTTTCATATCTATACATTACAATTTATTGTATCTTAGCTGAAATTATATTTGCTCACCCAAAATGTATGTGAATTGGATTTTCGGCTGTACTTTGCTTTAGGAATATCCCTCTTCAGTGTCCAGCAGTAGTCTGCTAACATATTTGGACACCATTTACCCTGATAGCGCCTTTCCATTTCCGCGATGTCCTGGTGGAAGCGCTCCCTGTGTTCGTCGCTCACAGCCCCTAGATTTTCAGGGAAGAAATCAAGATGGGAGTGCAGAAAGTGAATTTTCAAAGACATATTACATCCCATTATCTTGTAGTTCTCAATCATCTCATTGACAAGTTCTCTGTAGTTATCAGACCTGAAGTTCCACAGAAAATTTGAGACATTTTTGAAAGATTGCCATGCAGCTGCTTCTTGCATATTTAACTTGTTCTGAAACTGCGTATCTTTCATCAGTTCCTTTATTTGAGAGCCAACAAATATCCCTTCTTTCAATTTAGCTTCCCTGATCCTTGGAAATTTATTTTTGAGGAAGAGAAATGCACTGCCATCACGATCCATTGCTTTCACAAAATTTTTAATCAAGCCTAGTTTAATATGTAGTGGAGGCAATAAGATTTTTTCAGAACATACAAGTGGTTGGTGAAGAACATTTTCTTGTCCTGGATTAAGTGACTCTCTCTTTGGCCAGTTCTTTTTAATATAATGATTACTTCTATCTCTGCTATTCCACTTGCACAAGAAGCAGCAAAATTTAGTATAGCCAAGCTGTAACCCAAGTAAGATGGCTATAACTTTCAAATCCCCACATATCTGCCAAGAAAAATTGTCATACTTTATAGCGGATAGTAAGAGCTTCATATTCTCGTAATTTTCCTTCATACCAACTGCATGGGCTAAAGGAATGGATGGATATATGTTTCCATTATGTAGTAACACTCCTTTCAAACTTGTTTTCGAGGAGTCTATGAATAAATGCCAATCCTCAGATCTATGCTCAACACCCAGTGACTGGAACAAATTCTCAACATCATTGCAGAAAACTAGGTCCTTCTCTTTAGAAAAGAAATCCTCAAATTCCTTTTGGCGATTGCGGAAAAAAGTTACTTTGGTGTCATCTTGCAGTAGCTTCCATCCTTTCAATCTTGAAGCAAGTAATTCTGCCTTGCTTTTACTTAAACCAAGATCCCGAACCAAATCATTTAAATCCTCCTGTGTTAGAAAGTGAGTTTCATTTATAGCATCATCTTCCGCAAAATCTGAATCATTCTGTAAATCCTGAACATCAGAAAGTTCTTCAATCATTGTTATGTGATCTGGTGAAATTGGTACGGGTAAACCTGGCCCATGAAGTACCGGTCGAATTGCTGAATCTAACATTGGATATTTAACAGTGTGTCTTGACTTGGAAGTTATTCCAGATATATTTGTCAAGCAGAAGTAGCAGTCTGTCAAATGATCCTTAGGGTCGCGCCATATCATTGGGACTGCGAAAGGCATATGACGGGATCCTTTCAACCAGCCAGTTAATAGTGTTACACATTTGGTACAACAGATTTCCGGGGCCCATATCTTGTTCTGGTCTATTTTGTTGTTAAAATAACAGTGATAAGCTCTTCTTATTAGAGGAGTAAACTTTCGCTTCTGCTCTTTGAAAGTGAGCTCACCACACACGAAACAGAAGTTGTTTCTATCGTTAACACACTTTTGAGACATATTTCTTATACAAATACAATTTTACTCTTCTCTTTACAATACACTACTTAGTCTTTACAATACACTTCTATCACAATTCACTTGACTACGGAAGTGAGCACAGAATTAGCTTCTTTTTTTTAAGAAAGCTTCTATTCAACTGCGAACTTAAAACATACAATCACAGTTTTGTAGGAGAATGTCATTGTTGTAAGTTATGAATTCAAGGCAACAATCGCAAAACATTATAAGTCCATTGTTGGCACATTGAAATTAAATATAAATGTAAAATAATCCTTCTAATCATGTTATATACCAAAAATGCTAATAAATAGGAAAATAATTATTTTCAAAATTACAAAAAAATGGTGGGTGATGGAAAATTTCTGACTTCATTTTTGGAATCAGCAGATGAAAATGCATAAGAATCACCTAAAATCTTTTATGTAACAAAATCATTGTTGACCACAGTGTTATTGGGACAAAAAAAAAGCGATGGAATTGAAACAAATAGTAAACAACAAAAAATGTTTCATTATATGTGATAAAACAACTGGCAAGTCTGGGAACTGCATATTTAATATTCTATTTCATCTTTCGGAGGCCATGGATTAGCAAGGAGTTTACTTGGCTGCCAGGTGCTTGTGATTGACAAAGCCAAAACCCACGACAGTTTCAACATGCACTCAAAGTATTGTGGACACTTTAAATAAGTATTCAAGTTGGATATGGACAATGTGATAGGGATTATTACCGACTCAGCACGGATACATGGACTTTAGGATGCCAATACTCTAAAAAGGCTTCCTTAGTGCGGGAAGAAACTTGCCCATATTCAATGCCAGGCCCACAAAATCAACTTGGTGGGTCAGAGTTGGCAATGCAGCCCTGTAGCTGAATTGAACATAAATGTTGCTTAAAACAAAAGATGGCATTTCTCAATACAAAGAAAAAAGAAAAAAGATTTGTATCTTGACCATTTATTTATTTGAAAACAAAATAGGTGCCAAATGTAATATGGAAATATCAATTAACAAAACTTCAAAATTTATGGCAGTTCATTGGAAGGACCCCCATACAAAGAAAAATCTGTCTCCAGAATAAAATTTTAGAGAGATCTAATCAATGTAAACGATCTTGGATATTATCTCTCTATCTGGGATGAAAAGGACTATCCACTGAAAAAAGTTACTAGTTATAATAAAAGTTTTAGGAATTATTCATCAAGTATGAAACCCATCCCTTGTACAAAAAAACACCAGATTACGTTTATATAACACTTTGGCTAGACCAGTGTTGACCTATGGTAGTGAAGCATGGACACTAAAAAAACAACATGAAAGCAGAATAACGGCTTGTGAAATGAGATTCATGCGCAGAACAGCGGGTTACACCAGATGGGATCGGAAAAGGAACACCGATATCTTAAAAGAATTGAAGACTACGCCAATTTTGGAATATATTAAACAGTACCAACTAAATTGGAAACACCATCTTGAAAGAATGAGTTCAAATCGGATCCCCAAAGCTGTTTATAATTATATACCAAGAGGACGAAGGTCACTGGGCCGTCCTATGAAACGCTAGAGGGAAAATTTTCTATAGGATCGTAACAGGCCTTGGCCTAATACTTGGAAGGAAGAAGAAGAAGACATTCTTCATGAGAAATATGAGAATGACCTTGGAAAAGTTAGGCATTTTCCCATGCCAGTACAAACTAGATGGAACAGATGGTTTGAAGCTGCAAAATATATACATGAATACTTGATGCCATGTTGGAATTTATGGAGCAGCTGGGTGAAGAAAACAGTGGCGTGAAGTTTCTTAAAGATGTAAGTCCCCAATTCTTAGCCATCACAAAAGTTTAGGCTCAATTTGTTCCTGATAACTGCAACTGATTTGTTAATTTGATTACCTTCTTAGAAGGTAACAGTTATCCCACAGCTCATGTTCTTCATTCCAAATTAAAGGTTATGGAGAACATGCTTGATTTATTAACAAAAGAGGTATTCTTGACACAACTCACAACTTTGCTATACGAGATGACAGCTCTCAGGAAAGCTGAAGTGGTGAACCAGTTGAAAACTACTGAACAAAAGAGTCTTACGAAGCTGAAAAACTTGATTGTGAAAGACCCTTTAAAATTGGTGTTTGCAGCAGTTAGTAAATTATTTGACCCCAGGACACCTAGCAATCAAATTCTCAGTGCTGATAGCGCCATGGTGGAATTGAAGAAATTGTCATAAGCAAGTGCCATTGAATCTTCTAAATTCTATGAGGGCTATGATGTTTTCCTAGGCCTCATAAAAGAAGAGTTGAAACGACCAGAGTGTACCCATGCAGACATTTGCAAAATTATTTGCTCTTTGAGGGAAGAGTATACCGAGTTTGTCTAGATATCTCTTGAAACCATCTGGTATCCAACTTCAAATGTGGATTCAGAAAGATCTATTTCTCAGTATGGTGTTGTGGTGAGTGATCGAAGGCGGAGATTGAAACCAGAGAATGCAGGGATACTCACCATGGTTGCTTCATCTTAAAAGGTAAATTTTGTTTACAAATTAGTGACTATGATTAAAATGTTATGCATTTTAGTGCATTAAAATCAATATCAATTGTACAAGCTAAAAGTTGACCTTAAACTACTGGATACTGGTATATCATTCTTATTGGGTTTAATATACTAAACTAGGATTAAAAAGACTCAAATTTACATTCCTTTAAGAATAACACTGCCAAATTCCAAACAGCATTGAAATCTTGAAATTTTAAAACAAATTTTCCCTAAAAATAAAACCACTTTCACAAATCTCTAACAACAAGTAATGGTTCCAGGTTGAGAAAACTAGCTATACTATCTGGATGATCCAACAGGCTGACCATGTGTCACCCCTAAATTGGCTAGATGATCATCCATCTCTGTGACTAACACATGTGAATGTGAGACCAGCAACTGACTGCTACCTCAAAGGCTTTCTAGTTCTGTTGTGCCATGTAGTTTAGTTTGGATTAATGTTTTAATGGAAGTAACATTATGAGATTTGTCATATGCAAAGACCCAGACCTGATCATGGACAAACACCACCTTCTAGTCTGTCCAGCTTTAAATCCAACTGCACAACACTCTAAGGATCTTGTTCGCTTGTACTGGGAAGCCAGAGAGAAAATGACTTAAGCGTCAAATCTCGCCATTAGAAAACAACAACATTATGAGATTCATTTTGATAAAATTTAATTCACTCAGTACATCTTATATCATAATTTTATAGATTTCTTGAGAGTTTCAGTATGTATGTATACTATCAACAGCCATTTTTGACTATTGAGTTTTCAGTTGGTGATCCTGGATGTTGTTTCATCTTCCCTCTTTATGTTGACATATGAACTTCCAAATCAAATATTTTCCCTGGGAATTCCAAAATTCAAGACTTTTTCTGTATACTTGTGGATGTAAATTTTCTCCCAAATTGCCAGTCCTTTGGATTTTCCTCTTTTAATAATTTTGCATTCACTTTGATTCTGCATAGAAAAATCCAAAGAATTGACAGTTTAGAAAATAAATTACATCCACAAGAACAAAGAAAAGTCATGCATTTTGAAATTCCTAGGGAAAAGGATTTTATTTGGAAGTTCATAGATCTACCTATAAAGAGGTAAGAGGAAACAACATCCAGGATCGCCAACTGAAAACTCAACAGTCAGAAAGAGCTAATGATATAATCCAGAGATACTAAAACATGTTCTCAAGAATCTACAAAATTATGAGGTAAGATATTCTGACTCAATTAAATTTTAGTTTGGATGTCTAATTACTGATTTTGTTCCAATGAACAGTGGTTACCAAGTTCTCTTTGAGTTGCAGATTCAAACCCAGCCAGTAAGCTTGGACTTAAAAGAGTGTAAAAATCTTGAGAATGTATTCTTCTATAAGAAAGTACAAACATGAGACCCATTTCTTATATTTATGAGATGTATAAAAAACTCAACCCAGAAATAAGAGATTATGAGAATAATTTGTTGGTTTCTCACACCCAAATTTGAATTGCAATGCTAATGACATGAGGTGTTAAAACACCAATGAATAACATACTAACTAGAATATCCTCACTCAGAATTAACAAATCAAGTAAAATTCAAATTTTAAAATTTATTTAATACAATTTTACAATGGGAATTAACACTATGAGGCAATTAATAATTTATAAAAGTGAGTAGAAAATAACTTTTATATTTCACCTCATAAAACAATGTGATTTATCACAGGACCGGTTTCAGAAGCCATTGCTACTACCTGAGTCAAAACTCCAACTTAAGCAATGGCTTCTGAAACCGGTCCTGCGAGAATCAAGAAGTTTTATGAGGTAAGACGCAGTGGGCCTGGGTTCGATCCCCGGTCGGGACAGTTTTTCTGGGTGAGGTTTTTATTGGAGTTTTTCCTCACCTGTAAGACAAATGTCAGAAAAACTTTCAGGCCCAAACGGTCCCCGAAATCATATGGTCATCATCATCATCCTTGTCATTATCACCATCCATCACCGGTGTGGAAAGCAACGGGAAGCTACCACACCTTCAATTCCCTGGTAAAGCTGCAAGCTTAGCATGAAAATGCTATGATTGCAGTGAAGGACCTGCCTTCGGGCAGAATTACTATGGATGGATATAAAAAATTATTTTCTACTCATTTACATAGATTTTTTAAATTTATTCCATAGTATAGGAATCTAACGTAACATTACATCATGATTTTTTTTTTTGACAACATCACTTCTGAATGAAATATAAATGTGAATCTGAAACTTTACACCTCACCTCATAAAATATTTATTTTCTCTGGTTTTATTATAAATTTAACATTTCTCATTGAATGTCAAATTAGATTTTAAGAGAAAAATATATGCCTAGAGAAATGAGAAATGTTAAATTTATAATAAGAACATTGAAAGAAGATCTACTGGCTTTATAAAATAATGTTAAATTCCCATTAAAAGTTTTCTTAAATAAGAAGCCACCATTTGCATGTCGAGTAATGGTTCACAAAACTTTGGCGCTCTCGGGAATTGAAATGTGTAAGAGAAAAACTTGCATTTAGATTGGAGGCCTTGGTTAGCTCAGTGGCAGAACATAAGCGTATAAAGCTAAATTTTGTTGGTTCAAACCACGGTCTAGGCATATATCTTTCTCTTCAAATATTTATTTTCTCAGTTGATATATTTTGAAAGCCTTTACTTTCATCAACTACACTCCAAGTTGGCAAAGGCTTTCAAAACATGCCGCCAAGTGAGAAAATAAATATTTTATGAGGTGAGGTGTGAATTTTTCGATTCTTATTTACATTCTATTCATAATTTACTTCATAGTGTCACTTCCCATTATTTTTTATTAAAAAATTACTTCTGGATTTTAAAAATTAACTTCTAACATTTGAAGGTAATTTTATTTCTTTCAAAATTTCTAGTTTACTGCATTGATAATACAAAATACTGCAATCCAAGACAGTACAACAATTTGACGAAGTGAGTGAAGCCAACTTACCAATGATTGGTTTCATGATGACACCGGATAGACCCAAAGCGACTCCCATCACAAATGTTTTTGAGGCCTGTAGAACTGTCGTAGGAAGATCACTTGTTTGTTGTAGACAGAATCTCCTTTTCTGTGTAGAAATTTAATGCAATTAATTACTAATGCATCCTATTGACATCTGTTTGTATCTGAACATATTGGACATCTTAAAGTTGCATTTGTTCAAGTCATTTTTTTTGTCAGTACTAAAATTAATATCATTTTACAATTGATTATTATGAGTTAGGTATTTTGACTCACCTCATTTTTTTTTTATTTTCTTGCAGACTTACAGGAAAGAAACACACATTAATAATTATATTAAAGCAACAGGTTTCAACCATATTGCTCATAAACCTGCAGTATTTAATAGTTTAACATACAAACTTGTGAACTTTCCCATGATCAGTGAAAATTTTAAGAAAGAGAGAGAGAGCACATTATAAAAATAGCAAAAGAGAATGGTTTTAGGAAAAGATGATTCATAAGAAAATAATAAATTCAAAAAACAAAAAGTGATGAATGAAAGTACTCTTCAGACAGATAAAGAAATTGGTAAAAATTCAAGAAATTTACATACCATCCTTTAGTATTTAATGTTTCAAAAAATTTTCAGCAAATTTAACATTAAAGTAGCACTGAAAAATTAATTAAAACCAATAACAATTAAAAGAACAAAATGTTTACAAAAGCTGTTATTCTGTCAGACTCTAAGGCCGCTATACAAGCAATAACCTCCAACCAAAACCAGAAAATGAAACCATCTTGGAATGCTGTAAACTTCTGAAATACCTCAACAACAATATCCTTCCAGTGGATACCCTCACACATCGGAATAGTTGGCAATGAAATAGCTGATGGACTTGCCAAAAAGGGTACCAACCCACCCCAAATCGAACCTCCACAGAAAGATCGAAGAAATTAAGAAAGCATTCCAAATAGAAAACATGAAAGAAAACATTGCAACAGCCAGAGGGAAATCATGGGAAAAAAGTGATGAGCTATACACAGAAATAAAATATAAAGGCCGCAAGGAAGCAGTAGCAAAATTCAGACTGATGTCAGGACACGACTGCCTGGCTCACCTCCTCCACAGAATAAACGTTTTCCAATCCGACAGATGTGTCATATGCAAAGACCCGGACCTGATCATGGACAAACAGCACCTTCTAGTCTGTCCAGCTTTAAATCCAACTGCACAACACTCTAAGGATCTTGTTCGCTTGTACTGGGAAGCCAGAGAGAAAATTACTTAAGCGTCAAATCTCACCATTAGAAAACAACAATTAAAAGATAGAAGACAGCAACAAATCAGGGATTTATCAAATTGATTGTAAAGATTGTGAAAAAAATATACAGTACATAGGAAAACAAAAAAAAAAAAGAACTTAAATACAAGATTAAAAGAACACCTTAGAAATGTTAAAAATGGAGAAATAGAAACATCTGTAATAGCTGCACATGCATGGTCAGAAAAACACAGAGTTGAAACTTATGCAAAATTACTAAAACAGTTAGAAGAAAAATCTAAGGAACTCACAATTTGGGGGAAAATTTACATCTGCAAGAATAAAAACAAAACCATGAATTTTGAAATTCTCAGTGAAAGAGAAAAAAAATTGATTTGGAAGTTCATTGGTCAGCCAATAGAGCAAGCAGAAATCAACTTGCAGAAGGGACAACCACAAGGCAACAGTTGTAATGTATCGAGAATGTAGCACAGAAGCGATGAAACTAATCTGTATAAAAATCAAGAAATATGAGGTGAGTCAAAATATACAACTCATTAATAATTACAACTGTCATTGGTTGTAAAACAAAGTTCATTAAAACATGATTGGTCATTATCTCCCATTTGGGGCATGAGTTAAATAGTCAATGCAATTCAGTCATGGACCCACTATAAATTTAATTAACTAATATACTGTATCAAAGGAATGTTTATAAATTGTCCCCTCACTGTAACTGTGAAGCCAGTCTTTCTCTGAGTATTTTATGTTGATAGTTTCTAATCTGAACTGTCTTAGTCTGATTATTATTAATAAAACTATTATTATTATTAGTTGTCTCATAAGTAATGTCTGTTTTTAATGTAATATTGCGTGATTTCTTATTATTTTGCCCCCATTTTTAGTTTACTTTTATCTTTATTACTATGAATAATTTTTCCTTTTGGTAGAATTCTGAAGGTGTGATTCACTGGGATTTTGTTACAAACAGGCATATAGTCGATGTGGATCTTTAATCTTAACAACTGCAACAAGTTCATGAAATTTACAGGGTTATGGGTTCAAAACCCAACTTGATCCCATACAACATGAACAACCATGACAAAAATTCAGGAATTGGAAGAAATCTAACAGCTACCACACCCAGCATATAGCCCTGATTAGCACCTGTTTGGATCCATGGCTCATTTCTTGTGTGAAATTTTGAAACATTGAAGCTGTGGAAGTGGGTCTCAATGAATTCTTTGCATGAAAAACTAGAGCTTGTGCTATCATGGGATAATAAACTTCGCTGAAAAATGGCTCAAGATCATAGAATCTGATGTTTTCTACTTTGAAGAGTAGTTTAATTTCTTGTCAGAAAACATTCCAAATTAAATTTTGTTTAAAAAATCAACATTACTTATGAGATAGTATCTTTATACTCAAATAAATTCATTCTATTAATATTATTATAAATAAAATGACTTACCTTTTTGTAATCCTCGTCAAAACTGAGGCTGCTGAGGAGATCGCCAAGCGAGGAGGAGATGAGTGACACGGAACCAGAAGTCCCACCCACAACATGACCAAGAAGACTTTGAGCACCATAACCCAGACCCTCTGCAAACTCGTCTGGTCCCTCCATCATACCCTAACATTAAAATATAAATTTTTATATTATGTATTTGTAATGTATGAAGCCAAAGTACATATCTAAGAAAGTAAAAGTTAGATTACATAAAACCCATTGTAACATATGGAAGTGAAGTCTGGACACTCATTACCTATCTGGGAAAGGAAAATTTTAAGAAAGATTTATGGGCCAGTTTGTGACAATGGCATATGGTGAATAAGAACAAACATAGAACTTCAGAGACTATACTTCTTCTTACTTCAAAATATTAGGCCAAGGCCTGTTACAAATCTATAGAAAATTTTCCCTCCAGCGTTTCATAGGACGGCCCAGAGATCTTCGTCCTCTTGGTATATAATTATAAACAGCTTTGGGGATCTGATTTGAACTCATTCTTTCAAGATGGTGTTTCCAATGTAGTTGGTACTGTTTAATATATTCCAAAATTGGCGTAGTCTTCAATTCTTTTAAGATATCGGTGTTCTTTTCCAATCCCATCTGGTGTAACCCGCTGTTCTGCACATGAATCTAATTTCACAAGCCCATTAACTGATCTGGTATATCTTCCTTTCTTCCACTTACTTATACCAGACTCTTTTAACTTTACTATCTAACCTCTCTTGGTTAACTCTTGTTTTTTTCGACCCTGACACTATTAGGGCATCTGATGGCTAGGGAGTCTTCTTGTTTCCTTTATTTCTTTTCTTCTCCAGAAAAGCCTGACCAGAGGCGATAAGATGGCAGCCCCATCACTGGTCCTGCCTTCCTTTGGCCAGCAATCAATCGAAGGGACTATTATTATGCTTTCAAGTCTTATACGAGAGACTATACAAAGACATTAAATGTAGAAGAATTGAATGGCTGGGCCATGTCCATAGGATGAATAATGATTGAATACGTAAACAAGTTTTAAACTCTAAACTGGGTAGTAAGAGAAGGATTGATAGACCTGGGTTGAGATGGTTGGATGATGTACAGGAAGATTTACAAGTAAAAGAGGCTGGAATCAAGAATTAGAAATAAAAAACAAATGATCGAAGTGAATGGATGGCTGTTAAAAAGGAGGTCAAGGTCAGACTACAAGGACCATAGTACCATTGAAGAAGAATTATCACAATTTATGTTTGGACATGGAAAATTTAAATCTTATCTAAAAAAGGTTTCATACTGCATCTCGAAGTTAGTATAACATTGCAGGAACACACAAGAGGAACTGCAAGTTACAACAAACATAAAAATCGGCCATAGCAGAAATTTCAAAAAAAGACAAAGAACTTGTTATAAAATTTGATGAAACTCATTTTTTTGCCAAAACACTATGTTACGACACTAGACTTTACAGAGAAGCTATTGAAATTTACAAACATAAAAATTAATTTATTAAGAAAGAAGAAACTATGAAAATTGGCTAAATTAGGATTCAGGCTCTGCTAAACACAAGGACAAGACTACGACTTCTGCTCCTATTGTCAGGGTCAGCCAATTAGAAACAAGCTCACTCATAATGGACCATGCCACCAACTTGGAGGCCTGGATACCGTTTCCAATGCCCAGCTACTCTGTAGCCGACAGTTTAGGAGTTCACAAAGGTCATGCAGAATCTCCTGAAGATGTCTACTGCAGCAGTAGACAAAATATTGAGTTTAAACAAAACTAGATCATGGCCTGAATTTATTTTAAAATACAATAGGAAGTAACATTAAGAGGTTTCATAGTTAAATATGGGAAATAACATTATGAGTTTCTTAATTCGTAAATTAATGAGCCATTTTTTCACATCTTACCTCATAATTTACGTTTCTTTAAACATGGGAACTAATTTTCAAGAGAAGGATCTCTCTCATTTTCAACCGACATTATGACTACTGGATTTTCGTTGGAATCTCCATCAATATATTCAGTTCTCTTGAAAACTAGTTCCCGCGTTTAAAGAAACAAAATATGAGGTAAGATGTGAAAAAATTCCTCATTAATTTACGAATTAAGAGGTTTGTTTAATAATCAAGACATTTTGTCTGTACATTCTTACCTCTCATGTTCGACAAAAACAGTCATAACCATAAAGAAATGTACAGACAAAATGTCTTAATTAGACCATGGCCATTCAGCCTGGAAGACCAACTTAATGAGAGTCAAGACACTGTCCATGAAAGCCTACAATTTTACCTCATAGTGTTAACTTCCCACTGCAATTTTGATTAAATAAATTTTTCTCTTCAAATATTAATTTTTCCTTCAATAAAAGTGACAAATTTAAAATTAAAACAATTGAGAACCTCATAGCGTTACTTCCTAAAAATATCAATGTAAATTTAAACTTGGGAAATACTTTACAACATGTGACGTGAACAATTTTTCCTATTTTTTTTTGAACAGCATTGAGAATGTCACAAATACAGTGACGAAATCTAGATCTGCGAGGGAGTTAGGAAGTAGGAGGTGAGTCAAGAAACAACTCAACAAAATTAAAATAAACCTCATAGAGTTATTTCCTACCTACATAACTAAATTTTTTCTATGTTCCAATCATACACAATGTGCATGCACCAACAAAATGCAAAGCGGTTTACACTATGGAATCACGGGATGCAGCCAACATATATATGATATTTAATGAACCTAAAAGCTAACCTAACACAATTTAAGTACTCTAACCTGTAAAAGACCAACATAAAAGCTAACCTAACGCAATTTAAGTACTCTAACCTGTGAAAGACCAACTTAAAAGCTATCCTAACACAATTTAAGCACTCTAACCTGTGAAAGAATGTAACACTCAAAAATAAATAGTAAGTTCTGAAATTCTGAAGTATATGTGTACAGTTAATTAGTACATAAGCCTACTCTATGTTGGCTGCAATGGAACAGTCTTTGTTGTTGCATAGAATATTCATTAAAATCAATATGGCTGCCACGTCTTCATGCTACTTTGTAGTTAAATATGATAGAAAAATATACTGAAATAATAATCGTTAGAAAAAATATAAAAATCATTGTAAATGGTTGGAAATAATTTGAAAAATGAAACCATACAAATAAAATTTGACAGGAGTTTATGAAGGAATTAAAAAAGTCACATCACAGGTTGTATAGTTTAGCCTAAACTTGTACTTACCAAGAATGGCTCATAGAAGAAATCTCCAAATCCCTCTGTGAAGTCAGTAATAAGACCATAGGGATTACCTAGAACATCTAGTCCCAGCACAAGTACGTGAAACTGTTGAATCAACTGGCTGACATAATGTCGATATACTTCATCCAACTGTTGACTCATGTTTACCAAACATCCCTTCTGCTCCATGTATGCCATCCTGATAAACATAAAATAATTACAAGTATATTGCCTGCTTAGAATCAGGTTGTTCTACTCAATTCACAATATTAGCACTGTTTTCAGGAAAGGATTTGAACATAGTTAAGTATGGGAAACAACATTATGAGGTTCTTAATTTGTAAATGAATGAGTCATTTTTTACATCTTACCTAATATTTCATGTTTTCTTTAAACATGGGAAACTAGTATTTAATTTTAGGAAGTTATATTTTGAGGTTATTTTAATTATAGTCTGGACAAGCTGACAATAAAACAGAATTGTTTTGAAACATGTTCAAGAACAAATCAACATTAATATTGAGGTAAGATGATCAGACCAAATATAATGGGAAACTAGTTTTCAAGAGAAAAATCTCTCTCATTTTCACCCAACATTATCGATATGTCGGTTGAAAATGAGAGAGATTTTTCTCTTGAAAACTAGTTCCCGTGTTTAAAGAAAACATGAACTATGAGGTAATATGTAAAAAATTATTCATTAATTTAAGGATTTTAACACTGTTTTTTTTAGAGAAACATTTTTAATAACAACATGCTCCATTACAAACAATTGTAATACTACATGCTTATGTGTTACTTATTGTACAGTTATCTTTTTTTTTGTTCATTTACAGTATATTCTTATTTTTATTTAAATTAATATTGGGAAGTAAACATTATGAGGTTATATCATTAATAGTGAGTGGAGAACATATTTTAATTGACTCACTTCATACATTTTCAAACTTCTTTGATACCGACGGTTTCAGACAATATCATGTCCTTCATCAGTCATGGCATCCACTGATGAAATCCCGTGATTGTTGATTTCTTTAGTGACATCACCTCTTGTGCTGCCATCTTTTAATTACAAAGTTTATAATCCCAACGAAAGATGGCAGCACAAGAGGTGATGTCACTAAAGAAATCAACAATCACGGAATTTCATCAGTGGACGCCATGACTGATGAAGGACACAATATTGTCTGAAACCGTCAGTATCAAAGAAGTTTGAAAATGTATGAGGTGAGTCGATTAAAATATGTTCTCCACTCACTATTATTCTTATTTTCCCTGCCAATTATTGTTCTCCACTAGATTATTTGAATGTTCTCAAATTCAATTTTGTTGATCAAGTTTTGGAAATGTTTATAATGTGTGCCCATAATATCACTTATTTCCACAGGCCATTTCCTCCCTGATTTGATCACAGTTTTACGAAATTCATCTCTTTCAGAATTCAGTTTTTTACACTCCAATAATAACTGTTCCATTGTTTGAGGTTTCTGTCTACGCACGCACGCCCACACACACACACGCACGCATGCACGCACACACACACATGTGGGATTGTTCACAATTTTAAACCTATAAAAATAATCTGCAAATTTACCATGACCGGTAATGAAAGTTGTTAACTTATGGTTTAGCACTCTTTTGGATTTTGTTCTCCTTTTCACAGTCAGGAAGTATAGCATGGTTATGTGTCTGTTGTGTTCGAGCCACTCTCATCCTTCAGTTCTCATAGTATGGTGCTGGTCATTATTCGGCTGTAGATAACATTTATTTCTTGGTTGTTTGCTGCTTGTTTGGCCTGTCAGTCCGCGAGTTCGTTGCCTACATTTCTGACATGGGCTTTCACCACTGTGTGTGTGTGTGTGTATGTGTTGTAATGCCACCCTCTGTGTTTTACATGCTTTGGATTTGACACTAGGCAGAGAGATATGGTGTTAATGTGGTATATTTTTAATTTATGCACCACTTTGGCAGACCACTTTACGCAGATGATGTATTCTTCTATTGTGTACAGATAGGAGTGTAGGATGAGTGAATGTTTATGTTTGTATAGTGTAAAGTGTGTTGTATGAGGGATGGTGATGAAGAGAAGAGAGAAGGTTAAACCCAGTGCCGACAAGTAGCCTACTTCTATAAAAAAAAACAAACACCAGTGTGGTCGACACTTGGATGGGTGTACGGCTTCCAAAATGGACCACACTGAAAACTGAGGGTGTTTAACTACATAAGAACTAAACCTTGGATGGATGTACGGCTTCGGAAACGAACCACACTGAAGACTGAAGGTATTTAACTACATAAGAACTAAACCTTGGATGGGTGTATGTCTTTGGAAACGGACCACAGCGAAAACTCTATGTGTTTTATTATACAAGACCTAAACCTGTGACTCGAACTTGTCATTCCTTGATAATGGCATGTGGGATCATGCCGAAACGTCGGAATCAGTGGCCAGAGGCTGAACTTGAATCCAAGACGCGGAAAACCCAAGAAAACTTTCATATTCATATATATATATATATAATCAGATTGGGGTTAGAACCCAGGACCTTTGGCTTTCTAAGCTAATGCTCCAACTGAGCTACGGGCACTTCAATCTAAATGCAAAATTTTCTCTTATACACTGTTAATTCCCAAGTGCCAAATGCTACGAACCTTTGCTCGATCATGCAAATGGCAGCTTCTTTATTAAGAAGACTTCATTGGAAATTTTAAAAATCTTCTTAATAAAGAAGCTGCCATTTGCATGATCGAGCAAAAATTTGTAGTATTTGGTGCTTGGGAATTAACAGTGTATACGAGAAAAATTTGTATTTAGATTGGAGTGCTCAGGTAGCTCAGTTGGTAGAGCATTGGCATAAAAAGCCATGAAGGTCCTGGGTTTGAACCCCAGTCTGAGCACATATTTTTCTCACAATTAAATTATTGTAAATCAATGGTAAAGAGAAACATTTTTGCCTGAAAAAATGTTTCTCTTTACCATTGATTTACAATAATTTAATTGTGTTTATTAATTTACTTATTTCTATCATAGTAATAGCTTTAGCTTCTCAATATTAATTTAATACATATTTTTCTCTTCAAATATAATTTGTTCTTCATTGAGATGTATTAAATTAAAAATAAAAACATACCTAATAACATATTAAATAAATCTTGCCTTAACATAGACACAAGGAGTAGTCAGTACAATGGAAGAAAGAGCACTTGGAGTAAGGGGTGTGGAAAAATGGAAAGGAAGGTTGATTGACTGCAGAATCTTGAAATGGACATAGGAAGATGTCAAAGACATTGTAAAACCTGAGAATAAATTAAAAAAATTAATCTTACCTAAGCTTAATGCCCTTCACTTCTGTAAGCGTTGCTCCAAATGAGTTGAGGAAGAAGTCAATGAGGTCAGACTTAAAGGACTGCACTTTGTGTTTCTGGTAAACTGCACCACGTGGAGAGAAGCTGAACTCCAGTGTGAGCGGAGATAAATGCAAATATTCAATCATGACTTTGGGGCCATCTGTAACAGTCTGAAATATTAAAATAAGTGTTCAAATTTCATATATATTTAAAGTTACATTACTATCATAATTTTTATTGGGAAACATACTCGGACCAACGGATCTGTGCCCCTACAGCGCTGACAGTGTTCTTAGGAAATTACACATCTATACTCAAACCATTTCACCGCACTCTCCTCCCACTACGTCAAACAACAGCCATCGAATAGGGATGTTGCAAACTTCCCCCAGTGTCATGGCTCTTGAATATTGAATAATGCAGGTTGGAGTTGAGTTGACAACACTGGAGTGCAAGTGCAAGAGAGAGATAAGAATGCAGAGAGGGAAATGATTTGCCGAGGCAGGAAAGGAAGTAGGCTTCAGTTTACATATCTTATGGGGACACAGATCCTTTGGACCAATAATACTTGGGGAAAAGACTATTGGTAAGGCCTAGACATAATTGGGAGGATAATATTAAGTTGGATCTTTAAAAAGTGGATATCACTGATATAACATGTCAATGAAACAGAAGTTTTGTTAAATGATGTGTTAAAGTACAGAAAAAAATATCAAGAAAACCTTTAAGCTAGAAATAGCAGCTAATGAAATGGGGTTGAAAATAAATTAAGAAAAAAACTAAATATATGATTATTGGTAACAAAAAAGAGACATCACACAAATAACCCATATAAATGTTAATGAATAGAGTCCACTGCTGTGGTCTCGAGGTAGCATGCTGCCTTGACACGCAGCGGACCTGGGTTCAATCCCCAGTCGGGACAGTTTCTTGGGTAAGGTTTTTCCTCACCTGTAAGAGAAATGTCAGCAAACTTCAAGGCCCAAACAGTCTCCAAACATCATATGGCAACCACAATCATCATCATTCATATTCATCTTAGATTAAGCTTAGGATTAAGGACTCTCCTGGTGCACTACTATCATCATCACCCATCATATCATCGGGGCAACGTAACCCCGCCTTCCAGGTGCCCCAACCTCAGAAGTGGGTTACAATTATGCCAATGCCAGGAGAGAACACCCAAAATGTCCAAAAGGACAGCCCGGAATATTAAAAAAAACTGTATTAATGAATATAAATTTCAGGGGGTTTCTAGTTTTGTATATCTTGGCTCCTTAATTAATGATACGAATAATGTCAGTGAAAAAATTAAAGAATTCAAAATGCCAATAAAGCATACTTTGGATTAAGATTTAGATCAAAATGTTCTATACCTCACCTCATATCCAGTCTTCTAATTATACTGCTTTCAAAGCTTAGGCAGCTTTACCTTCAGTAATTTCTTGTCAAAAAGACAAGACTTGGGGATCAAACCCAGGCCCACTGTGTGACAAGGTAGCATGCAACTTCAAGACCACAGTGGTGGACAAAGGGGAAATATATATGCAGCAATTATTTTCCCTTACATATGTAATATGGAATTCAACCTTATCTAATTGGCATTTGAGGGTGAATGTGATAAATACAGGGAAATCAGATTCAGTTAAAAAAAAAAATAATATTCAATTATATTTGAAGAGAAAAATTTTCGCCTGGACCGAGACTCGAACCCGGGACCCTTGGCTTTCCGGGCCAAGTGCTCTACCAACTGAGCTACCGAGGCGAGTTACGATCTAGACGCAAATTTTTCTCTTATGTACGTTGTAATTCCCTCGCGCCAAATGCTTGAAACCATAGCTTCTATCTTTGCAAATGGCAGCTTCTTAGTTAAGAAGACATTTATTGGGAATTTAACACTACTTTATAGCCAGTAGGGCTTCTATTGACGATTTTATTATTAATTTAACACTTCTCATAGAAGGATAAATTATATTTGAAGAGAAAAATTTTCGCCTAGACCGGGACTCGAATCCGGGACCCTTGGCTTTCCGGGCCAAGTGCTCCGTAAAATTTGCGTCTAGATCGTAACTCGCCTCGGTAGCTCAGTTGGTAGAGCACTTGGCCCGGAAAGCCATGGGTCCCGGGTTCGAGTCCCGGTCTAGGCGAAAATTTTTCTCTTCAAATATAATTTATCCTTCTATGAGAAGTGTTAAATTAATAATAAAATCGTCAATAGAAGCCCTACTGGTTATAAAGTAGTGTTAAATTCCCAATAAATGTCTTCTTAACTAAGAAGCCGCCATTTGCAAAGATAGAAGCTATGGTTTCAAGCATTTGGCGCGAGGGAATTACAACGTACAAAGAGAAAAAATTGCGTCTAGATCGTAACTCGCCTCGGTAGCTCAGTTGGTAGAGCACTTGGCCCAGAAAGCCAAGGGTCCCGGGTTCGAGTCCCGGTCTAAGTGAAAATTTTTCTCTTCAAATATAATTTATCCTTCTATGAGAAGTGTTAAATTAATAATAAAATCGTCAATATAATATAACAATACAATATAAGCCCTACTGGCTACAAAGTAGTGTTAAATTCCCAATAAATGTCTTCTTAACTAAGAAGCCGCCATTTGCAAGATAGAAGCTATGGTTTCAAGCATTTGGCGCAAGGGAATTACAACGTACATAAGAGAAAAATTTGCGTCTAGATCGTAACTCGCCTCGGTAGCTCAGTTGGTAGAGCACTTGGCCCGGAAAGCCAAGGGTCCCGGGTTCGAGTCCCGGTCTAGGCGAAAATTTTTCTCTTCAAATATCGTCAATATATATTCAAGTTGGGCATTGACACTTGATTTATGACCTTGCTAATATATTTATTCCTTCATGAGGTTCTTATTAATTAATGAATGAGTCATTTTTTATATCTTATGAGGTAAGATATAAAAAATAACTCATTCACTCCTGACTCTTTATTCCTGCCCAGCTCTGCTCTAGTTGTTTGACTTTGTTTCTATATTATACAGTTATATTAGTTTTTGACATATTGCCTTACCTTGGCAGCAATCATTGCTATGGGAATGTGAACGAGAGCTATGTCTGCTCGTATTCTGACTGAAGGTTTCTCTTCAGCGTGGTAGCTAGAAATAATATCATACATGGAGAGTAGGAAGCCCTTGTCTAGCTGCACGGAGAACTCTTGAACCAGTAATTTTATGAACCTGCAACAATATAATATTTAAGTAATTTTATGAACCTGCAACAATATAATATTTAAGTTATGTAGATAGGAAATAACACTATGAGGTTTTTTAATATTGTTTATTTTTTATTATTTCACTCACCTCATACTTCATAATTCATAGCAGACCCTGGGTTTCTTCACATCTTTTGTGACATTCTCAATGCTGTGTCACGTTCACAACTGAAGTCCAACGGCTTTCTATCCTGCAGACTGACCTCTGAGCCATCTGGTGGCCGACCGAAGAATTTCCAAATCAGTCCTCTCTCCTTATAACCGGGTATTTCAAAATTCATAGTTGTATTTTCATTCTTGCATATGTAAATTTTTTCCCAAATTGTGAGTTCCTTCGGTTTTTCCAATTGTTTAAGTAATTTTGTTTTGGTTTCTATTCTATGTTTTTCTGACCAGGCATGTGCAGCTATTGCAGATTTTTCAGTTTCTCCATTTTTAACATTTCTGAGGTGTTCTTTTAATCTTGTATTTAGATTCCTTTTTGTTTTTCCTATGTATATCTTTTCACAATATTTACAATTAATTTGATAAATTCCCGATTTTTTGCAGTCTTCAATCTTTTCATTTTTGTTGGTTTTTATTAAATTACCTAAGCTGTAATCATTTTTCGGTGCTAATTTAATGTTGAATTTGTTGAAAATTTTTTGAAACTTGTCAAATACTCAAGGATGGTATGTGAACTTCTTGAATTTTTTGCCTATATTTTTATCTGTCTGAAGAGTACTTTCATTAATGATTTTTTGAATTTATTTATTTTCTTGTGTATCATCTTCTCTTGAAAACCATTATCCTTCGCAATTTTTATGATGTGTCCTTTCTCTTTATTGTAATTTTCTTTGCTCATGGGGACATTCACAAGTCTGTGTGTTAAACTATTAAATACTGCCTGTTTGTGTGAAAAATGGTTAAATCCAGTAGCTTTTATATAATTGTCGATGTGAGTTTCTTTTCTGTAGATTCCAAATTCTATTTTCTTTTTTTCTTTATTCCTAATCAATTTAAGGTCTAAAAATGGTATTTCATGATTATTTTCAAGGAACTCACAATTTGGGAAAAAATTTACATATGCAAGAATGAAAATACAACTATGAATTTTGAAATACCCAGTTATAAGGAGAGAGGACTGATTTGGAAATTCTTCGGTCGGCCACCAGATGGCGCAGAGGTCAGTCTGCAGGATAGAAAACCGTTGGACTTCAGTTGTGAACGTGACACAGCATTGAGAATGTCACAAAAGATGTGAAGAAACCCAGGGTCTGCTATGAATTATGAAGTATGAGGTGAGTGAAATAATAAAAAATAAACAATAATATAATATTTCTTTGAAATCTGATGCAAACATCTGCATCTTCTCTAATTAATTGAAAACAAGCTAATATCCGGAGTGAGCTACTATGCCTAAAATAAATAAATGTGTTTTCATTTACTTATTTTTACTTTTACTTAGACGAAAGATAAAGCCGTCTTAAACAAGTGGAAAAGTCGGCAGTAGCAGAACACTCTCTACTTGAAGGCCATACAGTACAATACAACAACACAGATATATTATCTAACTGCACACACTATTTTACCCATCTGCAACGAGAAGCCATTGAAATATTCAAACATCAAAATAGTTACAATAGAAAGGAAGAATCATTAAAAGTCAACAAAGCATGGATACCAGTCTTAACAAAAGCCAGATGTAAACCCCTATGAGAACAATCTACTAGAACATCAGACAGCAATCTCATTGGTACAATGGAAGACCCTAATGCTAACCAACCAGAAGGCAGATACAATTTACGAAGTAATAGACCATGCAGAGAACACGTCACGGATAAATGTATAAATAGAGCAGGTAGTCGACAAAATTGCCAGTCTCAAGACAACCCTTGAGGATGCCGGACGCAGTCTCTGGCGAAACGTTGGGGAACTGCAAGCCTCAAGACCACGGCCAACAGCCCGGAAATCTTCTACAAGATCATCATAGTAACTCTGGCCGTGAAAGCCTAAGTCAATATAGCTTCTATCTTCGCAAATGGCGGCTTCTTAGTTAAGAAGACATTTATTGGGAATTTAACATTACTTTATAAAGCCAGTAGGGCTTCTATTGACGTTTTTATTATTAATTTAACACTTCTCACTGAAGGATAAATTATATTTGAAGAGAAAAATTTTCTTCTTGACTAAGAAGCCGCCATTTGCAAAGATAGAAGCTATGGTTTCAAGCATTTGGTACAAGGGAATTACAACGAATATAAGAGAAAAATTTGTGTCTAGATCGCAACTCGCCTCGGTAGCTCAGTTGGTAGAGCACTTGGCCTGGAAAGCCAAGGGTCCTGGGTTCGAGTCTCGGTCTAGGCAAAAATTTTTCTCTTCAAATATAATTTATCCTTCAGCGAGAAATGTTAAATCAATAATACAAACGTCAATGGAAGCCCTACTGGCTTTATAAAGTAGTGTTAAATTCCCAATAAATGTCTTCTTAACTAAGAAGCCGCCATTTGCAAAGGTAGAAGCTATGGTTTCAAGCATTTGGCATGAGGGAATTACAACGTATATAAGAGAAAAATTTGCATTTAGATCGCAACTTGCCTTGGTAGCTCAGTTGGTAGAGCACTTGGCCCGAAAAGCCAAGGGTCCCGGGTTCGAGTCTCGGTCTAGGCGAAAAATTTTCTCTTCAAATATAATTTATCTTTCAGTGAGAAGTGTTAAATTAATAATAAAAATGTCAAAATAATACCTGTTTACACCTGGCTGCAAGAAGGTTATGGCCAAGTGTGCAATGGCAACCAAAACTTTTCAAGCTCTATACATCAATTTCTGCAAACATGGATTATAATTTATTTTAATAACAAGTGAATCAAATTATTTCGAATAAATTAATTCATTATATTTTAATTAAACATACTGGCAGCCAAATTTTAATAGGCAACTCGGCAAAAGTGTATTCAGTCATTCACAATTTTATGAAATAAATTTTGTTCAAACACTCAATGAATGTAGTAATCTTGCAGTCAGATCTTAGACTATCACATTCAATTTTTTTTTGTTAAATTTCAACATAAGGTTGACACCCAAAGATGACTATAACATCAGTAGGATTGATTAAAGCTAACAAAAATGAGAAAATAAAAGAAGAAAACAAATCAGGGATTTATCAGATTAAAGTGAAGAATGTGAGAAAGTGAAAGAATCTGAGTTTTCAAATTCGTTTTACTTTTTTCCTATATAAACTTTACTGCAATCTTTACAATTATTTGATAAATTCCAGATTTCTTATCGTCTGGGTGACTTTTTTATTAGTAGTTTTCCAATCTGACAGATGTGTCATATGCAAAGACCCAGACCTGATCATGGACAAACACCACCTTCTAGTCTGTCCAGCTTTAAATCCAACTGCACAACACTCTAAGGACCTTGTTCGCTTGTACTGGGAAGCCAGAGAGAAAATGACTTAAGTGTCAAATCTCGCCATTAGAAAACAACAACAACAACTTTTTTATTAGTACTTAGAAGATTACCCAGACTAAATTTATTTATTGGTGCCACAATAATATTTTATTTTTCAATTTTTTTTTTATTTTCTACGTATTTCAAGATGGTAAATAATTTTCTTTTCTTTGCAATTTTGTAGAGTAGTATATTCATTAAGTTTTTTTTCTGTTTGAATGTCTTTAACTTATTTGTAATTAACTCATTATCAAAACCATTTAATCTAGCTGTGTTTAAGATGTGATTACATGCTTTCTTGTGTTGTAGTTATTGAAATGCATTCTAACTAGTATAAAGTCATTTATGAATGAGTTGGAGAAAGTGTTTTAATATCTCACCTCATAGAGATACGTGTTTTCACAACACCGGTTTCAAAAGCATAATTTTAAAACAGGTATCATAAAAACATGCAAATTTATGAGGTGAGATATTAAAAATATTTTCTCCAACTCATTCATAAATGTAAATACCTCATAGTATTACCTCCCACTTTGATTCTAATTACTATAAAGTCATCTCAACTGGATATAATACATATAAGGATGCACTCACTTATAAACATCCTGATTCTGTGAGGGTCGATGTCGCTTCATGATGGCCAATTCAATACATGGTTTCATACCAACACGACGTACTATGTGTTGAGGCACTGGGGTTGGGTACAAGACGGTTGGGAAAACTGCATCATTAAGTTGATTGTCAATCTGGAAAAAAGAAATCAAAACTTTTTTAATGATTCTGATGATGCTATAACTCACCAATTTAATCATGTTTATAGAACAAAAATTATTTTTATTGATTTTTTTAAAATAGGAATTTGAGTAAAATGTATTAAAAAATTGAACTTACAAAAATATATATAAAATTCATTCTTTGATGGAGGATTTTTGTCCCACAAAGGATTTGTGGTTGGTTTAGGTTTGGATTGGGATTACTGTGGCAGAGCTGGATTCTCTTCTCATGGGTAAAAAGTTGGTACACCGGAGACGCTTCATAAAAAAATGTGTTTATAGAAGAAATAAACTTACAGATCAAATAATTAAATATAGGAATGCCTGGAAAGAATATGTTGATAGAATGCCAGAAGGAAGACTTCCAAAATCATTGCTAAATTATAAACTGCACAGAAGGAGAAATGTTGGATGCCCACACAGAAGATGGTCTGAACAATTTTAACAATTCTAGCTTTCATGAAACCGGAACGAGCCAACAGGCTTAATCCCTAGATGAAGAAGGAAAAAGAGCAGTTTAACTTACACAATATATTTTTTAAATCCTATAGAACAACAGTGAACATGCACCAGAGTATAGAGCCAGTGATAACCTACCATCAAACCACATATCGATTATCATCCTTTACTAGTGGATTATCTCTGCTCACTACATATTGATTATTATCGATATACTAAAGTTTATACAGCTTACGCTAGATGGCAGCCTGTCGCTGAAAAATTTGAATGATCAATCTTTGCAATAAATCCCCAAATCTATTTTAAAGAAATATATTAATAATATTCAAATTACCAAACGTTTATTAAAAATGGGTATACACTAACTTATCACTTCCTAACGTTGTTCCAAACAGCAATAACCCACCAGTGGGTTGTTAGTAGGTTATCGCTGAGAAGAAGAGAGAAAAATCATAGACTAAGTAATATACTTGGGGGGCACGCTGTAGCGTAATGGTTAAGGCACTGCGCTACAAGCCACAAGGTTGAGGGTTCAAGTCCCGGTGGGGGTCAGGGTCAGGATTTTTAAACTACCCAAACCTTCTTGTGGCACTATGGCCCTAGGGTCGACTCAGCCTCTAATGGAAATGAGTACCAGATGCTTGTTCTAGGGGTAAAGACGGCTGTCATGCAAGGCTGACAACCCAGCAGACATCAAATGCCGATTGTCCAGAAAAAGTGGGAGCCTTAACCTACGACTACTCCAGGGGCCTCCTGAGGCCTGTAGTGGGATCACTTTACCTTCTTTTAAGTAATATACTCTGTGGAGAAAATAGCAGTCAGTATCACAATATTGTCTAACAGTGTCATGTTAATGTTTTGCATATTTAAATAAATACTTAAAAATTGTCAGATGTTATAAAAATTGTTTGAAAAAGTTTAAATTATTAAAAAAGTTAGTAAATACAGAAGAAGAGCTATAATTTACAACAATATACTGAAAAATCAAGGGTAAGCAGAACTGCTGTTGAGCCGAAGAAGAAGAAATAATTTAGATTTATTCCAAGTCTTGGATTCTAAGAAGATCAAGTTACATCAAATGGTAATATTGCTCACCATATATATATATAATCAATTCTTCTTATTCACAATGTCGATAATTTTCATTTTAAATATAAAAATTCACTTTTATCAATATTAGAATTGGAGATATAAAATTCTATCTGAAAAGCTACTTCTTGTTTCCATTCAGACTAAAAGTTTATACATGATGAATAAATTATAATGTTATAATATAAAGTCTATTATTAAGTCACATGACATTATTCTTAATTTATAATTGTGGGTAATAATTGTATAAACATATGGATAAATCCGATTGGTCGTATAAGAAAGATAAGTGTTTTTAATTCCAATCACAATTTAGTTTACTTTCAAATAGATATTATTTAGAGTTTAATAGAAATATTTAGAATTCTGACAACAATGAATTGAAACAATTTTTAAAAGCATTCTTTAAAAAAACATTTTTATCTAGTACATTTTTTTTTATTATTATGAAATTTTTATTTGACAATAACCAACAATGAAATATTATAGAGCTGCTCCCATCTGCAGGGGGACCTCCTTTGGTCCCCTCCACCGTTCTGACTTCGTTAAAAAAATCACGAATATTTATATGATAAATTTTAAGTTTCTAATCGGGGGAAATTTGGGTGGAAAGTACATGATCTAGTTCAAAACCTTCATCTATGTCAAAATGGAAAACTTTGTTCCACTTTCACTTCTTGCAACTCACATTCACCCTTATCTAATGTGGTCATCTCTGATCTTTCTGACTAAATAATCCTGGAATCTTGTGACATGGTTTTGATCCAGGATATAAAATATTATAGATTTTTACTCGCTTTTTTATATTTAAAAGGTCCTTTGAGAAAAGATTAAATTGTATTTCAATGCGGTTATTTATTTTCTATTTTCTGATATAAAAACAAGTCTATATGTATATCCTAGTATTTTATTATTATGGCAGTTAGGCCCTAGTGTAGGCATAACAGGCAACAAATCAGGGATTTATCAAATTGATTGTAAAAAATATACATAGGAAAAACAAAAAGGAACTTAAATACAAGATTGAAAGAACACCTTAGAAATGTTATTTTTCTTATGTATATCTTTTCACAATCTTTGCAATTAATTTGATAAATTCCTGATTTGCTGCCTTCATCAATCTTTTCATTTTTGTTGTTTTAATTAATCTATTAAGGCTATAATTATCTTTCGGTGCTAATTTAATGTTAAATTTTCTGAATATTTTTTGAAACTTATTATAAGCCAAAGGATGGTATGTAAATTTATTTAATTTTTACCAATTCCTTTATCTGTCTTAAGGGTACTTTCATTTACCAATTTTTTGTTTTTTGAATCTATTTATTTTTCTTATGAATCAGCTTTTCTTCAAAACCAATTTCTTTTGCTATTTTTTTTTTTCTCTGTATTAAAATTTTCTTTGCTCATGGGGACATTCATAAGTCTGTATGTTAAACTACTGAAGACTGCTTGTTTATATATGATGTGGTTGAAACCTGTGGCTTTAATATAATTATCATTGTGAGTTTCTTTCCTGTATATTACAAAATCTATTTTGCTATTTTCATTGTTTCTGATCAATTTTAGGTCCAAAAACGGCAATTGCTGGTTGAAATTACTCTTGAAATATTAAATAATAAACATGTGTATTCAGTTATTATAGTAATTTTGGGAATTTCTACGTTATGAGGTTTTCTTAATACTTACTTAATACAGGCTTTCCACTTTACAGCAGTTTGCCCTTGATTCCTGCTTTCCAGAGATTCCTATCTTCCCATTGACCATCTTCCATACCCCTCTTCATCATGGCATCATATATTCCCTCATACCATGCTCTTCTACTTCTCCCCCTCTTCTGTCTGCCTGGTACCATCTAAACCAACACCTGATTAGGCCACTGGTCTTCCGACATCCGTTGTATATGTCCATACCATTGCAGAGCTCTCTTTGTTATCCTATCGATAACAGTTTCTTGTGCATCCATTTTTTGTCTGATACATGTATTTCGAATATGTTATAGCCTGGATATTCTCATACTTCTCGTAATCCAACCATTTCTGTCCCGAAGATTCTTTTCTGCATCCTTTCATTTATTGTCCAGCTTTCTGATCCATATGTAAGTTTACTTTCTATTACTGTCTGTATAATCTCTTTTTTTTTGTTTTTCTAGTCAAATTTCTATTCCATAAAATACCATTCAGGGCTCTAATCGCCTTCCTTGCACAATTTACTCTGTCAATAGTATATTTTTCACAAGTACCAGATATATCTATTACAGATCCAAAATATTTTAATTCTTCAACACGTTTAATTATGATATTATTTATTTGTAGGTATTCTGAATTTGCTCCGATTACCATATATTCTGTTTTAATATAATTTATCTTCAGTCCACCTGTATCAAATGCATCGACCAACTTTCTAATCATATATTATATATCTTCTTTATCTTGTCCAATTATAATCTGGTCATCAGCGAATAATGAATTGTGCAGTAAATTACCATTAATGTTGATTCTCATTCCCCTACAAGACTTATTCCATTTCATTAATACATTTTCTAAATATATCATGAACAATGTTGCTGACATCCCACATCCTTGTCTTAATCCTTTCGTTATATCAAATTCTGAGGATACTCTATTTCCAACCTTAATACTTGCTCTACAATCATACATTTTTTTATAAAATGTATAAGAGATTAGGTATTCCAAACTTCTCCATTGCCACCCAAAGCTTGTTGATGGGTACAGAGTCATATGCCTTTTCCAGGTCTATAAATGCCATATGAACTTCTCTTCCTTTAGCCAACATCTTTTCTGTAATCTGCCTAATCACAAATATATAATCAAGGCACGATTTACCTGCTGTGAAACCTGTTTGTTCGTCTGATATTTTATTTTGTATTAGTTCCTCCAATCTAATTTTAATAATTGTACTTAACATTCTACTAATTGCTGCCATAACACTGATCCCTCTACAGTTTGCTGGATCCCTCTAATTCCTCTCATTTTTGTATATTGCACTAATATACGTTAACTTCCACTCATGTGGAATGGTGTCTCCTTCTATCACTTGGTTAAAAATTCTAGTTAAAATTCTTATAATTCCTGAACCACCATATTTAATTAGTTCCATGGTTATTCCTCCTGGATATGCCGCTTTTCCATGTTTTTTGCTGATCTCAACACGTTTCTTACCTCCTCTTCTGTTATAGGTTCTATTAAGTCACCCTTTGCATTATCCAGTGTAGCATAGTCTATAAATTCTCTCCTAGGTTCTGTTAAAAGCATTTTAAAATATACCTGATAAGACTTCGTTGGTACTAAATTAAAAACTCTTTGTCATATTATCATTTCGCATGTTTGTAATTGTCCTCCATGCTTGGGCTGACTTTGAATAGCCTACTGTATGCTCGATTTCTCCACATACCCTATTCCACATTTCTTTTTTATGTTTCCTGACTTCTGCTTTAACCTTTCTTTTAAGTATGTTATAACTTTGATAATCTTCATCTTTCTTGGAACTTAAATATTTTTTATATGTATTTTTCTTAATAAGAATCAAATGAATCATGAAATTCTTCTTACCTCATACTTCTATGTTTTTTTAAATACAGACAATAAAAAATTTGGAATTTATCAAATTAATTGCAAAGATTGCAATAAAGTATATATAGGAAAAACAAAAAGGAATTTAGACACTCGCAAAAAAGAACACTTTAGAAACAAAAATGGTGAAATAAAAAATCAGCAATAGCAGCACATAGTTTATTAGAGAATCATAAAATTGAAAAAGAAGCTAAACTTTTGAAACATCTTTTGAAACACCTTTGGTATTAACAGTTTGGGAAAAGATACACATTCAAAAAAAGCATACTAGAACCATGAACTTTGAGGTTCCAGACGAGCTACATTTGATTACAAAGTTCTTCAAAAGTACACCAAATGGCAGTTTAGAAAATTACTGGCATAATAAAAAATTGACAGTCGTGAAAACAGCTGAAGATGGGAATGATATGTTTCCCGGTACTGCAGTTCTGTGTTAAAAAAACGCAGATATATGAGGTAAGAAGAATTCACAATTAATCTGATTCTTATATGTATTCAGTTATGTGTAAACATGGCAGCAACTGGATTAATTTTTAAATTGTTTTTGAGGGAAAAAAATCAACTCAAGAACACAACCAAATTATGAGGTAAAAATGTTAGACTCACATTAATATTAAAAAGCAACCTCATAATGTTACATCCTATTGAAATTTATTAATATATAACCAACTACCTCACTGGCACTATCAAACCCGGAAGTTTATGGCCATGTAGACATAAGCTCTCCATACATCCCTATACAAAGCTAATATTATCCAATCATCCCATGTATAATTTACATCCTCAAACCATGATTAATGTATTCTCTAACCTTATTCTTTAACCTACCAATTGGGGACATTCCCTCTGGTTTTTCCTACAAGCAAGATTCCATGCCCCTCTTCCGTTCCCCATTCATCCACATTCTGCTCGTCGCATTCCTTATATATAATTTTATTATAAATGTCTAATAGTATATTCATGCTAACTGAGTGGAAGACAAGGACGTATGGTCTTAACTCTGCCAGAATAAATATAACATTATTCTTCTTCGTCTTATGACCAGCCTTATGGATAGTGGTCAGCGTTTCTGACTACTGTTCATGAAGTCCCGGGTTCGATTCCTGTTCAAACCATGGGAATTTTTCCTTAAAGGGAATCATTCCTGTGGTTTTGCATGATCTGGAATTTAGGTTAAGAACTCTTCTGGCGCTTCATTATCATTTATCACCCATCATATCATTGGGGTAACATAACTCCACTTTCTATGTGCCCCAACTTCAGAAGTGGGTTACAATTAAGCCAATGCCAAGAGAGAACACCAAAAATCAAAATGATAACCTGGGGTATCGAATAAAATAAAAAATTATTACTATTATTATTATTATTATTATTATTAGTTTTACGAAAGTACAAAATTCAATATTAAATTTTGTGAGATATAGACAACTAGAATGGTATGATCATATGCGTAGGATGCCAGAGAAAAGATTACACCGACAAGCTTTAGAATGAATTCCACCTGGGAAAGGAAAGAGAGGTTAACTAGATTTAAATGGATGGATGATATAAGAAGAGGTATGAGGGACCTTGGTCTGGGAAGACAGAGAAGAATGGAGAAAGAAGATAAAAATTTGAAATCCTTTGGGCACAGAAGATGTTTCATCACATTGTAAACCTGTTTATAAATAAATCAATTATTTTTATAAATCAATTATTTTTATTAAACTCTCATTTCAAATGCTTCAATTTCACTCATTTTTGGAGGATAACTTTCTTGTTTCATTTGAATCTCAAAAAAAAAAAATTAATAAATTGTAGCCGTTAAAGCAATTTTTAAATTTTCATTCCTAATGATCCAATTTTCCTTTCTTTTGTTAACTCATTGCTATATTTTTAGTTGAAGACTTGTCGTTATTTTTTTCAAAAATGTTTCATGAGATCAACCTTAGTAATTTGCAAAAACAATTTTATAATAAATCAATGGTAAAGAGAAAAAATATTATATATCAAATTTGGAAATTTTTAACATTACGAGGTTCAATTCATAAAAATTAAATGAATCATGTTTCTTCTTACCTCATACTTCTATGTTTTTTTAAACACAGCACTGCAGTATCAGCGACCCATTGTCACCATCCTCAGCTGTTTTGACGACTGTCATTTTTTTCTTTTGCCGGTAATTATCCAAACTGCCATTTGATGTTCTTTTGAAGGAATTATTTTCTAAACTGCCATCTGGTGTTCTTTTGAATGAATCATTTTCTAAACTGCCATCTGTTGTATTTTTGAAGAACTGGATTAGCTCAGTGGACAGAGCATTAGCACGGAAAGCTAAAGGTTCGGGGTTCGATTCCCGGTTCAGGAAAAAATTTTTCTCTTTACCATTGATTTACAATAATTTAAATGTGTTCATTAATTTACTTATTTCTATCATAGTAATAGCTTTAGCTTCTCAATATTAATTTAATAAACAATTTTATAATGTATGAGGCATTCCATTCTATTATAGATATCTGAGTTACCTGTATCCTATGCACTTTGCAATGAAGATAGCTTTGATGGTCAGATCTGCGATACTGCAACCAAAGTCCAGGATAGTAACGTCTTCGCAGATCACCGTAGAATGGTTTTGTCATTTGCATTTTCTCAAAATCAACCTAAAAAAAGGGTATAAATAAAAATAACCATGAGAGTAATAAATTTCTTTCTTAAGACAATTCTTGATTACATTGTTATGCATGAAAGGTATTAACTGAAACATTGTTTCTTAAGTAGTTTTTTAGGCTGAATATGAAAATGCTATTAGATTTTTTTCCCCATGTCAGTTTATCATAAAATTGCCAGAAACAAGTTTTGTAATAAATTTAATTCGAAGAGAAATATTTTTGCCAAGACCGAGACTCGAACCTGGGACCTTTGGCTTTCTGGGCCAAATGCTCTACCAACTGAGCTACCGAGGTGAGTTGTGATCTAGACAGCAAATTTTTCTCTTATATACATTGTAATTCCCTCGGGCCAAATGCTTTGAAACCTTTGCTTCTATCTTTGCAACTGGCAGCTTCTTAGTTAAGAAGACATTTATTGGGAATTTTAATACTACTTTATAAAGCCAGCAGGGCTTCTATTGATGTTTCTATTATTAATTTAACACTTCTCACTGAAGAATAAATTATATTTGAAGAGAAACATTTTCGCCTAGACTGAGACTCGAACCCGGGAGCTTTGGCTTTCCGGGCCAAATGTTCTACCAACTGAGCTACCGAGGCAAGTTGCGACCAAAATGCAAATTTTTCTCTTATATACGTTGGAATTACCTTCGGTAGCTCAGTTGGTAGAGCACTTGGCCCGGAAAGCCAAGGTCCCGGGTTCGAGTCTCGGTCTAGGCAAAATTTTTCTCTTCGAATATAATTTAATTTGTACTCACATAAATATAGAACCAAAAGTTGTTATAGAATATGTGTGTCAGAAACTAAACTTAATACAACTGATCATATAGTAGTTTTGGCTGTAGTAAGCTAACTTACTAGCACTATCAAACCCATAGGTTTATGGCCATGTGGACATAAGCTCTCCATACATCCCTCACCTGAGCTATTGTTTTCCATTCATCCCCTGTACAATTGCCCTCAAATCATGGTTAATGTTAGTCACCCACCTCATTCTTGCCTTCCTATCGGGTGCTTTTCCTCTGTTTTCCTACAAGGAGCTTCCATGCCTCCCTTTTATTCCCTATGCATGCCACATGTCCTGTCGATCACAGTCTATAAGTTATATTTGAAGAGAAAAATTATATGCTCAGACTGGGGCTTGAACTCAGGACCTTTGGCTTTCTAGGCCAATACTCTACCGACTGAGCTACCTGAGCAAGTTCTAATCTAAGCACAAATCCTTCTCAGCTCAGTCAGTAGAGTATTGGCCTAGAAAGCCAAAGGACCTGGGTTCAAGCCCCAGTCTGAGCATATAATTTTTCTTTTCAAATATGATTTATCCACATTTGGTTTCCTATAAAGATCATGTAGTTCATTATTATGTTGTCTTCTCCACTCGCTTGTCTGTTCATCTCTCTTTGGTCCAAAAATTTTCTTAAAAAATTTATTCTCAAACACTCGTAATCTTTCCTTCTCCCTTAAAGAAAGAGTATGGCCATGTAAAAACAATTAATACCGAAAGGATTTCAACACAAACACTGAAATTTACACTAGGAAGAAAGAAGAAATTAAGAAGTCATTCAAATTAGATGGGAAGAACAAATTAAACTTACTAGTTATAATAAAAGTTTGGGAATTATTAATCAAGTTATGAAACCATCCCTTGTACAAAAAAACACCAGATTACGTTTATATAACACTTTGGCTAGACCAGTGTTGACGTATGGTAGTGAAGCATGGACACTAAAAAGACAACATGAAAGCAGAATAACGGCTTGTGAAATGAGATTCATGGGCAGAACAGCGGGTTACACCAGATGGGATTGGAAAAGGAACATCAATATCTTAAAAGAATTTAAGACTACGCCAATTTTGGAATATATTAAACAGTACCAACTAAATTGTAAACACCATCTTTAAAGAATGATTTAAAATCGGATCCCCAAAGCTGTTTATAATTATATACCAAGAGGACGAAGATCTCTGGGCCATCCTATGAAATGCTGGAGGGAAAATTTTCTATAGGATCGTAACAGGCCTTAGCCTAATACTTGGAAGGAAGAAGAAGAACAACAACAAATTAAGAAGAATATTAAGAAAAGAGAAGATACATCACATGAGCACAAATTTGAGTATTCTGACTGCATTTTTACTGTTAACCATTTTTTGGTTGGGTGGTATTTAGATAATTGATCCTCTACTGTAGAACGAAATGGAAGAGCTTCATTAGGCCCTATGCTCCAATTAAAAATAAAAGTATGTAACATTTATTTTAATGATCATGATGAAGGAAGTTAGAGTCAGTGCCGCGGAACTTAGCGTGATATTTAATTACCCACTTAAACACAATAAATAATTATGAAATGATATATTATAAATATTTAGCCCCAGAATATATTATCTTTAACTCATTTTACTCGTAAATATGGAAAAACAAGTGGGACTATTTCCTGTCATGACCACTCTGGTTACAACAGTTATTCTCAACACTTTTAAAATTCACAGTTTAAAATAACACAGTTAGTCTATGAACCAGCAATAACCACAGTACTAACTAGCGATAACCACATTAATGACCTGCAATAACCACATTTTAGCATGCAATAACCAGCAATAAACCCATGGCTCTGTCGATAACACAGCATCTCTGTTGATAATAACTAATTTATGTCTGTGATTTAACCGAGTAAAACACAAACAAATGTACACATTTAACCGTGTAAAACAAAACCAAAAAAAAGTGTTTTATGGGATTCACCCTAGGTTAGAATAAGTCAATTAGGGGTTTACCGAATTAGGTTAGATTAGCTTTCAGGTTTGTTACATTTTAAATGTGTTTGAATACATAAAAAAATTACCTCTTCTATGAAAATTCAAAATGGCAGACTGTTACAATGTAAAAACATATGTACACTCGTAAATTTCACATTACATTAACATACTCACACGATGGTCATTTTGCAGGGATACATGTTACAAATATCACTTAGTAATGCGATAAATTGGATTAAATATGTCTTAAGTTGCTTAAGTAAAAACTTGGCTATGTTAACCCCACCCTATACTCATAAATTGTACACCCTTAAAAATATCAGATTTGAACCTGTGTATCTCAGAACAGAAGGGAAGTTAAACCAACGAAAACACCCCAATCATCCAGAACATAAGAACTATGTATAAAATTGAAGAAGCTCAAGGTAAACACATTGTATTACAGTGGGTACCAGCGCATGTGGGATTACTGAGTATGAATGAGCAGACTTCTTAGCAAAGAAAGGCTCCAAAATCAAGCTAAGGACAACAAAAGAGATACCCCTACAAAGAAGACAACAGGAGCTAAAACAAAAAATACAGAATATAAAAGATATTAAAAATAAGAAATATGAAGACATAGTGAAATATGTATGCTGAAACAATAAAACAACGTATATAAGAGAAAAATTTGCATCTATATCGTAACTCGCCTTGGTAGCTCAGTTGGTAGAGCATTTGGCCCGGCAAGCCAAAGGTCCCGGGTTCGAGTCTCGGTCTAAGCGAAAATTTTTCTCTTCAAATATAATTTATCCTTCATTGAGAAATGTTAAATCAATAATAAAAACATCATTAGAAGCCTTACTAGCTTTATAAAGTAATGTTAAATTCCCAATAAATGTCTTCTTAATTAAGAAGCCGCCATTTGCAAAGATAGAAACAATGGTTTCAAAAGCATTTGGCGAGAGGGAATTACAACGTATATAAGAGAAAAATTTGCATCTATATCGTAACTCGCCTCGGTAGCTCAGTTGGTAGAGCATTTGGCCCGGCAAGCCAAAGGTCCCGGGTTCGAGTCTCAGTCTAGGCGAAAATTTTTCTCTTCAAATATAATAAAACACCTCCCTAGAAAAACAGTAGTATCTCTCTACAGATTGGAAATGGGCCATGACTGTCTGGATGACCACCTTCATAGAATGGGAATTGTCCCTAGAACTATGGGATGTTCCTTGTGTGGAGAAAATGTTGTTCTAAGCAAGAAATACTTGCTATACTGCAGGTGACTAAGGGTCGTATGTTAGAACATTACTCTCTACTCAAATTACTTCCAATCACTAGTGAGCTGATTCACCGTGAGCAATTGCTGAGAACGAATTAACGGCCGACTTATCGGTCATGCACGAGAGTCGACGTTTTCGTAATATTGGCAACGAATTACCCAGAATTCTCAGCGATAAAACCACTTCCGTTATTTTCGTCTGCTATAGAGGAATGCATTTATGCTTGCATCCCGCAAATAATACCGTATACAAACACGTCTGCGACACGCAATATTACGCCGATTCTCCTGTTCTTCCAGTTGAATTCTTTGGTAGACTCTATCAAATTCCTCTTCTCCGTGTATACCGAAAACATGATCGAAGTTCTTCAAGGTCCGACATCTTGGATAAATGTTGGATAAAGCAGCAAAGTACATCGATTACCATCGGTTCCCTTCGGGATTTTAATTTGAGTTGCTCATTTAAGCTACCTCCGCAGGTAGCTTACAAATTTAACCAATTATTATCGCATGAACAGATTTCTGAGTAAGCAAAATCGTATTAGCATACAACTTGCTCAGCAGAGAAGGCATTTTACTGTCTAATGCGTCCAAACATGCGACCCTAAGACCCCAAGAAAAAGGACAGGAAAGACATCGCAGGACTTTATTGGGAAGCAAGAGGACTAATGGTGTAAACCAAGCTCCAGCCATTTGAAAACAACAACAACATATATTAGAAATGACTTACATGAACATAGTCCTTCATTTGAGCTTTCTTTTGGTCTTGTTTCCACTTGTCCTCTATCCATGAGGCAAGCTCAAGGGTGAGCAGTTTCCAGCGATGAGCAACCATCACTTCCCACAGTGCAGAGGAGTCACTCACACTCAGGTACGCCAACTCTTTCTGAGAGTAGTTTGATTCCAAGGCCTACAAATAAACATCCCTACATATCAAATAAATTGTATTGGTTCCTTACATCTCATCTCATATTAGGTAGCTTAGAACTGTGTGACGATTTGTTGATCCAGTGCTTAAATTACTGCCTTTGAATTGCAGGTGTCCTGCACCATAGCTGTGTGGTTAAGGCAGGATGCCTTGGCGCAGAGCTGCAGACCTGTGCTGGTTCAGGCCCCCATGGAGGGAGAAATTTTCTCATGGAATTTCGGCCAGTATGGGACCATTGCCCACCCAGCATTGTAAGGCATTTGGGTAGCTACAATAAGTAGTGACTCTAGGTTGAGAAGACCAGCTATAACAGCTGGGAGACCCAACATACTGACCACATGTCACCTATACACTGGCTTATAATCATCTACGTCTGTAACACATGTGGATGTGAGGCCAGCAGTCGGCTGGTAGCCCAAGGGCCTTCTAGGCCTGTTGTACTTGGAGTGGAGGAGAATTGCAGGTGGAAGCAGGACTCCTTATATGTTAAGTTAGGATAAATTATATTTGAAGAGAAAAATTATACGCTCAGACTGGGATTTGAACCCAGGACCTTTGGCTTTCTAGGCCAATGCTCTACCACTGAGCTACCTAAGAAACTCCAATCTAAACACAATTTTTTCTCTTATACACTGTTAACTTCTAATGTAGCTCAGTGGTAGAGCATTGACCTAGAAAGCCAATGGTCCTGGGTTCAATCCCCAGTCTGAGTGTATAATTTTTCTCTTCAATTATAATATATCCTTCAGTGGGAAGTGTTAAATTAATAATAAAAACATCAAAAGAAGCCCTACTGGCTTTATAAAGTAATGTTTAAATTCCCTATAAATATCTTCTTAAACAAGAAGCTGCCATTTGTGTGATTGAGCAAATGCTCGTAGCATTTGGCGATCAGGAATTAACAGTATTTAAGAGAAAAATTTGAATTTAGATTGGAGTTGCTCAGGTAGCTCAGTGGTAGAGCATTGGCTTAGAAAGTCAAAGGTCCTGGATTCAAACCCCAGTCTGAGCATATAATTTTTCTCTTCAAATATAATTTATCCTTCAGTGAGAAGTGTTAAATTAATAATAAAAACATTGAAGTTAGGATGTTTATGTACTAAAAGGTAAGATTGCAACAGAGTATAATGACAAGTTAGACTTATGACTGCTTTTTGTTTTGGTTTCACACATAAATAGTTGAATAATATATACTATTTGAAAATACAATAGGAAATAACATTATGAGATTTTACTAAAAAAATATGTTTGGTTTGTATTATTCTTACCTCATATAGTTGTTTCTGTTAGATATAATTATGTTTCAATGCATGTTTGTCCCATCTTCAGTTGGTACAGGCTCTGCACCAAGGGGACCACTAAGCTTAACCTCAAAAGAAGAGGTAGACTCACCAGCAGTTAAATGGCCTTCAACTCGGAAGACGAAGTACACTAGCTTAATTCTACTGTTACATATTTTACAATATTTTGTACATCCCTTGGCAGGGTAATCTTTCGATAACATTTATGAATAGTAGAGGAATGTGTTTTTGCCTTCACCCTTATTGTGATCTCAAGTACTGTTATGTTTTGCTTGTTTTGAATGTCTGAAAATAGACAATATAATTTACGGTAACTTAAATCTGGTTTCTGGGGAAATGCATTGAGCATTTAAACCTGAAGCGAATGGGTTAACGTCACCATCCAATGGACAAATCACTATCAACAGTACCATATGCCATCTCAACATATGTACTGCGGAGAGGTTTTCAATTTAATGCAGGAATTTGGTGCACAATCTAGCGATTAAAAATTGTTCACCACTACATCTCCTGGCCCCAAGATTGAAAAATTTGCAATTAAATTAATTTGATTTAATTATTTTAACAATTAAAATTTTTAACCCTGCCAGGTTATTGAACCTGGACCTGCTAGTCAGGAATCAGGCATGCTACCATCTTAGCCAGCATAGCCTTTTTCTCCAGAAATTTCAAAATTCATAATCTTATCTCTGAAATACTGCTATAAGAAGATGTGTAACTTTTCTATTACATTTTTAAGAGACTTTGAGTTAGTTTATTGATTGTTAATTAATTTATTTATTTGTTTATATTACATTACAATATTAATGGTATGTAACTCTAGATTTTATTTTAAAAGTCAGATAGAAAAAAGCAAAAGATAAGAAATACAGAAAATTCACATATCACCCTTGGGTACACAATAAATTTCAAAAGATTTTTTAAAAATTTGATATTAGTTTAGTACCAAAGAATGATTATAGTTTAAATAAACTAATATAAACCAACAAAAATGTAAAGATTGATAACTGTAAAAAAATCGGAAATATATCAAATAAAATGTGCAGACTGTGATAAGATATGCATAGGAAAAACAAAAAGAAATTTAACCATTAGAACTAAAGAACACATAAGAAATGTAAAAAAAAGGGGAAGTAGAAAAATCTGCAGTGGCTGCTCACGTTTAGTCAGAAAAACACAAAATAGATGTAAACACAAAATTATCAAAACAGTTAAAAACAAAAATTAACCCACCATATGGGGAAAAGAATTATGAATTTTGAAATTTCTGGAGAAAGGAACCTCATTAGCAAGTTCATTGGACCACAGGCACAGAGAGCAGGCGTCAAGAATCAGAGCTGAAAACTTGAGAGAAATCAGTCTGTAATTGCTGAAGATGGGGCTCGGAAGCCTTGAAACATATGTTCAACAAAAACAACCATAAGAGGTAAGAATAAACAGACCAAATATCTCAATTATTAAATAAACCTCTTAATGTTTTTATTATTAATTTAATACTTCTCACTGAAGGATAAATTTTTATATGAAGAGAAAAATTCTCGCCCAGACCAAGACTTGAACCCGTGACCTTTGGCTTTCTAGGTCAATGCTCTGCCATCTGAGCTAGCGTGGCAAGTTCCAATCTAGATGCAAATTTTTCTCTTATATACGTTGTAATTCCCAGCACCAAATGCTATGAAGCCTTTGCTTCTATCTTTGCAAATGGTGGCTTCTTCGTTAACACATTGGTGACTGACAGCTGTGCGTTCCACCAACCGCTGCTGGACCGGACATTTCTGTCAGTAGGGTGGACTTTTAAATTTTAAACCGCACTAGCACAGTGTGACTTTTACATCAATATATTTACAGTCAATAACAATAATGCATAAGTAAATCTTTATTAGTGTTCTCAGCAGACCTTCTAGTATAAATTGAGGGTTTTATAGCATTGGAAACATTTCCCTTTATGTAAAGGCACAGTACAAAAGAGCATATGTAGCGAGTTTCTTTTCTTGTGTTCACTGCAAACGCGGCAAGGTTTAGAGGGGTATTTTTTTCTTTCCAATCACAATTGGTCTTAATTTATGTTTCTTCATGTCTCAGCCTCCCTGGTGGGTCTTGACGTGGTCTCCTAGAAGTGGTTCTCTCTGTCTTTCTTCCTCTTCCCTGTCATCTGTTCCTAATTTCACGACTGCCAAACAAGAGGCTGTTTCAAGCAAAAAACTTCTGTTTGACATTTTGCTGTTAGGATTTTGAAATTTATAGACCCTGAAAGCATTAAAGAGTGCACAATTCAGAAGCTACAATACAACTTTCTTACTCCATTTCACTCTTTTTCTAAGGATGGAGTAATATGATGGGTACTGGTCAACCCTGTCTACACCCTTCACATACTTGTTATATTGAAGTATTCAATAGGGCATTTTTAGAACTTTACTCCTCCCACTCTCATGTTGCCTGATGCAATGTGCTAACCATTCTTACGTCTGTTTTATCTTTCGATGTTTGTAGCAAAAGGTCCCTCTTACTACAAAATTAACTTTCTCCTGGTTTGAGTTCATTTCTTGCTTCCACAACTGATTTTCGAAGCCCTCTTTTAATCCTTATTGTTTCACAAACTCTCGTCTTTCTTTTGAGCAAATCTTCAGCTATAGCCTCACTATTATAATAATTATCCTGGTGGACATGATGCCACAGATATAAATTCAGCTCCAGAACGCAAAATAGAGTTTCTTCTAATTTTTCCGCTCTGCAACATATATTTACAGGTTACACACGTATCCCTAAATCCCCTAACTACCGGCACTAAAATTCCATATTTCACCAGCCGTCTGTCTTAAAATTGCAAACAACTCTTTCTGTAAAGTTGGAAATTTCATAAAAGAGAAGAGAGGGGTACAAAAACAACTAAAATTTATTTCACAATGAGAAGAAACAAAATTGCATGCCTCATTCAAAAGCAAAGAGGCAGGGAAGCCATAGAAAACGTAAAAACGGAAATCTCCGGGGCCGGTCGTCTAGCGCTGGCCATTTAAACACGGAGATCTCCGTGGCCTATCACCAATGTGTTAAGAAGACATTTATCGAGAATTTAAATACTACCTACTTTATAAAGCCAGTAGGGCTCATATTGAAGTTTTTATTATTAATTTAACATTTCTTACTGAACGATACATTTTTATTTGAAGATAAAAATTCTACTGGCTTTATAAAGTAGTGTTTAAATTCCTGATAAGTGTCTTCTTAACTAAGAAGCCGCCGTTTGCAAAGATAGAAGCAAAGGCTTCATAGCATTGGTGCTGGGAATTACAACGTATATAAGAGAAAAATTTGCACCTAGATTGGAACTCGCCCCGGTACCTCAGATGGTAGAGCATTGGTCTAGAAAGCCGAAGGTCCCGGGTTCGAGTCTCGGTCTAGGCGAGAATTATTCTCTTCAAATAAAAATTCATTCTTCAGTGAGAAGTGTTAAATCAAAAATAAAAACGTCAATAGAAGCCCTACTGGCTTTGTAAAGTAATGTTTAAATTCCCTATAAATGTCTTCTTAACTAAGAAGCTGCCATTTGCAAAGATAGAAGCAAAGGCTTCATAGCATTTGGTACTAGAAATTACAACACATATAAGAGAAAAATTTGCATCTAGATTGGAACTCACCCCTGTAGCTCAGATGGTAGAGCATTGGCCTAGAAAGCCAAAGGTCCCAGGTTCTAGTCTCAGTCTGGATGAGAATTTTTCTCTTCAAATAAAAACCTCTTAATGCTACTTCCTATTTTATTTTTAAAATAATATGAATTTTGAAATTCCTGAAGAAAAGGATTTGATTTGAAAGTTCTTCGGACAACCAAAAGATGGAGGGAGAGTTAAGATTCAGGACTAACAATCAATAGTTCTACAGTCTGAAAGAGCGAATGATGATATGCAATGCATATTGAAACAAGTTCTTTAGAATATAACAATTTATGAGGTAAGATGTCAGACTCAGATTAATTATTACGTATCATCATCTTCAAGGTTGGTCCGAAACAAGTTCTTTAGAATATAACAATTTATGAGGTAAGATGTCAGACTCAGATTAATTATTACGTATCATCATCTTCAAGGTTGGTCCATTCCGTTCCCCCCTGCACAATATGCTACAGGTCATCCTTCCAACGTCGTTTTGGTCTTCCTACATTTCATCAGTCTTGAGGTTTATAATAAAGTATTTGTTTTGATAAACAATTACTTGTAATTCTTTGTACATGTTCAAACCATTTACATTGAGTTTCTCTTGTGGTCTTACTTCTCAAATATCTTCTATTGAACCACATATCTGTTGAAATTTCCCTAATTTCTTTCTCCATATCCAAATTTTGCAGGTACGATATCATGCATCCCAGATAATTAAAACAAGTTATTTGTTCAATGATGTTTGCTCCAATTAAAATTTTTGTCCTTTTATGCTGAGTTCCAATAAAAAATTATTACATACAACCTCATAATGTCACTTCATATTTTAATTTGTTAATATAATTCTGGACTCATGTTTACTGAAACATACTGCTTCTTTTCTTATTTACTTCTCTTTCCTCCATTTTGTAGTATCAGTTCTGAAACACCTTGTATTCTATTAAATTAATTAAAATATAAAATTATGGGATATTCACCTGAAAGGTACGTCTCCTCAACTTAATTATTTAACTGTAGCACTTTCGGAATTTGTCCCATCATCGGCAGGATTCAAAACTGGTGTTTCAGTTTTGAATCCTGCCAATGATGGGACAAGTTCCGAAAGCACTACAGTTAAATAATCAATTATGTTGAGGAGACGTACCTTTCAGGTGAATATTCCATAATTTTATATTTTAATTTTGAATAATACCTCAACGGAACACATCATGAATCTTATAAAAGTTTATTAAATTAATGTTGGGAAGTAAATATGATGGTATAATCATTGAAATTCATCGGAGAACATTTTTTGACAACTCATCTCATAAATTTCATGTTTTTCACGATACTGCAGTTTTAAACGATATCATGTCCATCTTCAGCCATAACTCTGATAGCTGAATATGGACATGATATCGTTTGAAACTGCAGTATCGTGAAAAACATGAAATTTATGAGGTGAGTTTTTAAAAAATGTTCTCCAATGAATTTGAAAAACCTTGTATTCTATTTGATTTCAATAGAACAATATGGTATGGGTGAAGATTAAAATACTTACTAGTGAAACTCCAATTCCACTCACTGATAAGAAAAGTTCAACATTGCTCTTCTCTGCATCAATATTACTCCTAGCCTGGTATGCAATCCTTTCATCTTGGGTGAAGAGGAGAACCCGCTGTGGACCTTCTAGATAACTAACCCAGTACACTGTCACCTTATCCTTCCTCGTCTTCTTCAATTGCTGCAATGTAAACACATTTTAAACACAATTCACAACACAGAAACTTACAAGTTACAATTTGTAAGATAGCCAATTTATGATAGGTTATTTAAACATTATGTCGCCCACAGTGGACTCTGGACCCGAGAGTCATGGGTTCAAACCAGACCAGGGTCAATGGATTTTTTTTAGGACAGACAAATCCAAGGAGCAAATCCTCCAGGAGGGACTTTAAGCCATTTTTTTTTTCATAATACTTATCTTTTTTTTTGCAACGCTGTTAAGTTTGTCGTTTTCCTTCGTTTACACTGTTCTTACTTTTTGTTTTACCTTTATTTACCTTTTTATCTTATTCACACATACAAACACAAGACAGGACACACACCCAGACCCAAGGTGGAGATTTAAAATCCCCTACCCTGCCAGGAATCAAACCCGGGTCACCAGAGTGGAAGGTAGGGACTCTACCTACTACACCACGGCAACGGACAGCCATGGATCCCGAGTTTGAAGATTTTTTCAGGCTTTAAAAGATCCTTAAGCCTGAATAAAAAGGCCTCTAAGCAAAATTTACAAACCTCTACATCACAGTAATACCATAGTTGCATACTAGATGTCTCAATGAGTCAGTATGTTGACCACATGCCATTCATGACATCTATGGGCAAATAAGGTAACTAAATTAACTTATATTTGAAGAGAAAACTTATACACTCCGACCAGGGTTTGAACCCAGGACCTTGGTTTTCCAGGCCAATGCTCTATTGCTGAGCTATCTAAGCACTCCAACCTAAACGCATATTTTTCTCTTATACACTGTTAATTCCCAATTGCCAAATGCTACGAGCCTTTGCTCGATCATGCAAATGGTGGCTTCTTATTTAAGAAGACATTTATTGGGAATTTTTTTTTAGAGGAATTAAACCCAATGGGTACAACTGGACATGACACACACCCAGTCCCAAGGTAGAGATTTTAAGAATCCCTTACCAGGCTGGAAATCGAACCTGGGTCGCCGGAGTGGAAGGTAGGGACTCTACCGACTATGCCACATTATTGGGAATTTAAACACTACTTTATAAAGCCAGTAGGACTTATTTCAATGTTTTTATTATTAATTTAACACTTCTCACTGAAGGACAAATTATATTTCAAGAGAAAAATTATACGCTTAGACTGGGGTTTGAACGCAGGACTTTTTGCTTTCTAGGCCACTTAGCTATCTGAGCCGGAGAAACTCCCATTTAAATGCAAATTTTTCTCTTATATACTGTTAATTCCCGATTGGAAATATTGAAAAAATTAGTCATGATTAGGACAAGGCATTTAATGACCTGTAAACTGGTAAAAAATGCAAAATAAAAAATGTATTTATGACCTAAAAAATGCAAAAAAATGACCGATAAAATTAAAAAATAACAAATAAAAAGTTAAGAATTACCAATAAAAATACTATTTATTAGATTAAGTACTCACTTGATTACTGAATTACATAAAATTCAACTTAACATCAAAATATTAAAAGAAAAGTATTTAAAAAAATACATGTGCAGGTACCTTTTATTGCGGAAAATCCATTTCACTTACACAGTGCACTTTTACAGCAATTTTGAATTCCAGTTAACAATCAGAATAAGGGTAGAAGCTAGCATAAGTTCTAAGAAATTGAATAAAATTCCTAGAAGTGGGCAAGTTCATTAAGCACATACCTTGAAAAATGGGGGTAGTAGTTAGCAAAACAACTACTTAATTCCAATAAATTGTATTGACAAGGAAAAATAATGAATTATAATAAAAACTTAAATCAAATACAAATAATGTCACAGCCTTCTGGAAAAGTGTAAAAAATGCTCAAAACGACCTAAAAATTGCCAAAAAATTACCTATCCCTGGAAAAGTTAAGAAAATGCAAAAAAATGCTGTAACGAATTGATTTTATTTAATCCGTTTTTTAATGCCATACATTTTCATATATGCAAGCAATGTTTCAACCTTCATAAGAAAAAGATGCAAAATCATTAATTGCTTTGCCCTAGTCATGATGAATGTGAAGTTACATTCCTTAAAAAAAAATTCAGTCAAGATTTTCTACTTAAATATTGTTATACCATATCCTTTTCTAATGCTTAACTTTCAAAGCATTTTTAAAATTTTAATTCTTATTGATCAGATTCACTTGGTACTTATTGATATTCCAAATTTAAGCAGACAAGGCCTTAACTCTGCCAGGTAAAATAAAGCTATTTATTTATTTATTTAAATATGTGATCGGATTTAGTCATACTAATGAGGTAACTTTGATCAACACAAAAAAATTAAAATGGTGTAATCCATTAATGAGTCCCAGGGTAAACATATTTCAATCTAAACACAAAAGTATTATTAATAAAATTTTATTAGATATAAACATTCCTTTAAAATATGGAATTTGTTATTGAATTCATCTCATTGAATTCATGTACAACTATTCAACTAGGAGGAAAAAGTAAAGACTTTTTTAAGTAAAATTGTATCATAAGTACTGCCACGAGTGATTTCCAATTTATCTAGAGAATTTGTAAATCAAGAGTGGCATTTGTTAGGACTATTTAACAAATAAAATTAAGCTGTTTACTCACAAATCATTATTTAAATATAGTTATTTTAAAATAATTTAACATTTAATGTAAATGGCAATGTTTGAAAACAAATGAGAAACATTTATTATGTTTCATTTGTTCATCACTGCAACCAGATCATATTATTTATTGCCAAAGGATCGCAATATTATAAGAATGCACCCTAGTGGAGAAAAAATTAAACACACACCATTATAGGTTATTAATTAATTTCTGATGTCCTATGAAGTAAATATGTCAATTACATTTTTCTGGAACGTAAATTCCTGGGAAATAATACGTTTAAGAACAGGCAAACAGTGGTTTCTTTTTTTTTTTCTTTTTGTGGTATAATCAACTGCTACAAATGTTTTTATATTATATCCCACAAGCACTATCTGGTTACATTCATGCACTATATATACAATCTGGTAGCCACATGCATTCTAGAATTCTTACATCTTAATATATAAATTGTTATATTCAACATATTTTTTAGAGAGTCAGTCACTACAAAATAATGCTTTGACCTTTTCAGAATGTTAAAAAGGAGGAGCTTGATTTTAAAGTGATAAAATTAAATTGGTAAAATCAAGGTGAAAAATGACTGTGATTGGTTGTAAATCAAAATTCATTGAAATGCAATTGGTCATTGACTCCCATTTGGGGCATGAGTTAAATAGTCATATTAAATTGATGTTGGGAAGTAAACATTATGAGGTATAATCACTGACATTTATCGGAGAACATTTTTTGACAACTGACCTCATAAATTTTATTACATTAATTTTTCAAAAATGTTTTCAATCATATTCTTCTTCTACTTCTTAGGCTAGTTTCAAAACCTTCTTTGGTTCCATCCTCTCTATTTTTAGGACTGTTGTTATGTCATCTTGAAGAGCCACCTCTTGCTCACTCTGTGTGGCTCTTCAATACGACATAACAACAGTCGTGAAAATAGAGGATTGAACTGAAGAAGATTTTCAAACTAGTCTCAGAAGATGTATGTATGTATGTAGTTAATGCTCTGGAGTTAACAACAAAGTTATTCTTCTTCTTGCTTCCCAATACTTGGATGACACATCTTGACAATTTTGAAGAGCTACACAGTTTTTTAAATGTTCTCTGTCCATTTCCACACCTTGAGAACACAATATCCCTCAGGGGTCCCCATCTAGGGGATATGTGGGTGGCGACCACAAGGTGCCCAAGCTGAGCAAAACATTGCTTCCACTTACTTGTGTTTTGCTCCTTACTTTTATCTTTAACCGATCTGGTATTTCTTCCTTTCTTCCACTTACTTATACCAGACTCTTAACTTTACTATCTAACCTCTCTTGGTTAACTCTTGTTTTTTCAACCCCGATGCTATTAGGGCATCCGAGGGCTAGGGAGTCTTTCCTTTCTTCCATTTCTTCTTTCCTTTTCCTCTCCAGAAAAGCTTGACCAGAGGCTATAAGATGGCAGCCATCACTGGTCTTGCCTTCCTTTGGCCAGCAAACAATCAAAGGGACTATTATTATGCTTTCAAGTCTTATACAAGATATTCCCGGATAAATGCTGGAGGGAAAATTTTCTATAGGATCATAACAGGCCTTGGCCTAATACTTGAAAGGGAGAAGAAGAAGAGAACACAATATACACTCAGGAGATATTAATACACCAATTCTATGAAGATGTTTTCCTAAGCAGTCATGTCCTGTAGTAAGCCTCTGTAGAGCAACTGCAGATTTTCATGGTAGTTGTGGAATTATAGATGGATCCATCCATAGTAGTTCTGCAGATCCTTCACTGCAATCATAGCAGTTTCATGCTATGCTTGCAGCTTTACTAGGGAATTGTAGGTGTGATAGCTTCCCATTGCTTTCCACACCAGTGAAGGATGATGATGATAATGATGATGATGGCCATATGATTTCAGGGACCATTTGGGCCTTAAAGTTTTCCTGACATTTGTCTTACAGGTGAGGAAAAACCCCGATAAAAACCGCACCCAGAAAAACTGCCCCAACCGGGGATCGAACCCAGGCCCGCTGCGTGACAAGGCAGCATGCTACCTCGAGACCACAGCGGTGGACTATAGATGGATTTTCTAACAGTATTTTTAATGATTCTGTTTCCAACTTTTTCAATTAAATTGTAATTGTAATTATTATTAAATGTTTTCTTTATAATTCTTTAATTGATTCATAAAAAACGCATTTGTTATTTTCTGCTTAATTTTACATCCTTTTTTTTTCAAGTATATCAGCTCTTTCGATCCCTTGTATTCCACAATGGGCTGGAATTCATTGTAAGACTACGGATGGATTTTTCAACTAAAATCTAAACAACGACCGCGGTTTTACGATTTTTTTATTGTTTCCATAACAACCATAAAAACTAAAAATCAATGGCTGTTAATTACAAAAAAACAAATGTCTGAATCATGTCTATGGCTTCATAATAATTTCTGTGAATTTTCAGTCATTTTTATAAAAATTGGAAAACCAGCATGATTTAGACTACAGTTGAGAAATCCATCCTACATGTTTACCCCTCAATAGTCTGAATCATTAATAACACTGGTCAACATGATTTTTGTCTCATGAGTATGCCCACCAATAGTTGCACTTAATGCAGTTTTTTATCGTGTTTTCAAATATGTATTCAGAATTTCTCCATTACCCACAGTTTTTTATTTCAATTTCAATTAATGGATTTAAATGATTATTTTTTTAATATATTACACATGGAATCTTTAGAAAACAAAATTTCTGATTATAAGTCAAGATGGATACAACACGTTCATCGAATGGAAGATCACAGAATACCCAAACTAATGTTAAGATATCAACCTGCAGGAAGAAGAAGACCAGGACGTCCACTCAAAAGACTTCTGGATGGTGTTTCTCTTGAGGCCAAAACAGGTCAACAAATGGCCTAAATTCGTGAATGTACTATGATGATGATGATGATTTTTTTAATAAACATTTTTTTGTCCATTGTAAAATAAGACCAAATGAGCTAACTCAGGAGATTTCAGCTATGGAAAAGAGATATCAAGGCAAATGGAATCCTAATATGTTGGCCGATTATTGTTGGACCATCAAGAGGGTTGCTCCACAGGCGAAATATAGCAGAAAATTGTCATTTCTTACTTTCTAGGTGAGTCCAAATGTTTGAATATTGTGTACTTACGAATGTAGAAAATATTAAAGTGTTTGAAATTATAAAAACCTGTCTCTCGGAAACCTTGCATGATGGAGAAAAACCGATATCATATTTGAATTCAGGAGAAAAAAATACTATCAGAATCACATATTTTTCTTTCTGAGACAAAAAAAAGTTTCTTTTTTGTTGCTCAGTGTAATTAAAAGAAACCTCATAGTGTTATTTCCTACATATCATCGCTTAAGAAACAATACCGCATAACTGACACTTTTGGTGAAATTAACATTTTTATACTGTTAGCATCACGGAAGAAGTGTGCTCAGTTCTAACATAGATTGGGATGAAATTTTGTACCATGACCTTGCTAAACTTATAGATACAATGGTTTCAATGTATAGGTACCAAGGGGAAAAGTAAACAGTTTTTTGTTTCTCGTGTAAAATGTTCATTTTGTTAGTTATGCAGTTTTGTTTCTTAAGCGACGATATATTAAATAAAGTTTGAATCATGTTTTGTATTTCTAATATTTTTCCCATTTTTGGATACATGGTTAATGCTATGGCCTGAATCGCGGCTTTGAAATCTGATAGAATGACAGAAGTCTAAGAAGAAGAAGAAGATAATGAGTTGAGGTGATAGAATTTTACTTAAAAAAATAATACCTCATAGTGTAGATTCTTAAAAAAGTTAACAGTAAAGACTGTTTAGTATTGGCCAATGAGAAGCTCAAATAACTGTGAGACAAATGTTTGATGTCATACCAAAAGGACAACATGCTGTAGTTACCTGAGGTTTCTGTTCATCTGATTCAGTATCATCGCTGCTGCTACTGCCATCTTGAACAGGCGACTTGGGAGATATCCTCTTCAGACTTGCTGACAGCTTGGAAGTGACAGTTGGAGTGGCTGTGGCAACACACGGCTGCTTCACTGTATGAAAACTCACACGTTCCTGACCGTATCCATCCTGCACAACATATTCACAATTTATGTTTTAAATTTAACTTTAATAGGAAAAATACTCTGAGGTTTAATTTAAGATTTAAATTAAAATTCTTTATACCTCACCTCATATCCAGTCTTCTAATTATACCAGTTTCAAAACTTAGGTGGCTTCATGTTCAGTGATATCTCATCAACTGCCTCTCACTCCCTATGTTGGGGACTGATGAACTTCCTAATCAAATCAAAATCTCTGGAAATTTCAAAATTCATAAGTTTTTCTTTTTTTTTATGTGGATTTTTTCCCAAACCGTGAGTTTTTTTTTCTGTTTATTTAATTAAATGAAAAAATTATGGAAGAGTTGCATTTAGAACCCATTTCCATCATATACAAAACTATCAGAACAACTGGAAAGCCCATCTTCAATGAATACCATCTCACAGAATTCCAAAAGCTATGCTTTGTTATTGCCCCCAAGGCAAAAGATTGCTGGGGAACATCCAAGAAAGCACTGGATGGAAAATTTCTCTTTGAGATTGTAACAGGCCACATGGCCTAGTACTTGCATGGATGATGATGATGATGATGTTTAATTAAACTAGCTCATGGTTTGGAAAAAAATCCACATTCAAAAAAACAAGAAAGAAAAACATGAATTTTGAAAATTAAGATATTTGGTCTGTGTGTTCTTACCTCTTATGGTTGTTTTTGTTGAACATATGTTTCAAGGCTTGTGAGCCCCATCTTCAGCGATTACAGACTGTTGAGTTTGAGTTGGAGTTTGACTGAAGATAGAAGTAAAACTATACTTTTGAAACCGGTATCGTGAAGATGCACAATTTTATGAGGTGAGATGTTAAAGCATTTTCTCCAACTCATGACCCTAAGCTAGATGTGCAGAATTGTTGCAACACACCCCGATCCAATCCTCAGGGATACCTCTACGGGTGTCTTCTTGCACCATCTTCTCCACAGCATCGATGTTTTTCACAGTCACTGACATCGACGGGCCTCCCACTCCTCTCTTCATCTACAAGAGAGGTTCTATCCCTATTAAACTTCGCAAACCAATTGAAGACTGTGGCACTGGAAGGGACAAGGTCCCCAAAGCCTGTGTAAGCCTTTCAAGTGATTGCACCTGGTTAAGCTACTTTTAAAATCATATAAAATCATTACTCAAAAATTTTCTCTATGTGGTTCCATGTTGCAGTCTGATAGTACGTCACTCCCTACTATTTGATCCACAGCTGCTAAGGGATGAGGGGTGTGGGCAGGCGGAAACTATGTCAGCTGACTAACAAAGGATCTCCCAATACGTTGCTGGCACTGTTATCTTTCTATCATAAACAATACAGTCAGGTCTGGAAACTTTCTGAGTGACCCTCATATGATTCTCTAATTAACTATGTGCTGTTATTGCTGATTTTTCAATTTCACAATTTTTTATGTTTCAAAAGTGTTTTTTTTTGTGAGTGTCTAAATTCCTTTTTGTTTTTCCTATATATACTTTATTGCAATCTTTGCAATTAATTTAATGAATTGCAGATTTTTTATTGTCTGGGGTGTTAACTTTTTTATTAGTTAACAGAAGATTACCCAGGCTGAATTTGTTAATCGGAGCCGATCTTATAATAAATTATTTAAAAATCTTTTAAAATTTGTTATGAACTTCTGGATGGTAAGTAAATTTCTTGAATTCTTGGAATTATCTTGCAGAATGTTGTATTCATGTAACCTTTATTACTGTTTAAATTTCTTTAATTTCTTCTTTATTATGTCTTCACCAAAACCATTTAAGTTAGCTATGTATACAATATGATTATATTCATTATCAAAATCCTCTACATTAAGTGGAATATTTATTAATCTGTGTAATGGACTGTTGAAAATTGCATGTTTATATGAAACATGATTAAAACCTGAAGATTTTATGTAGTTATCAGTATGAGTGTTTTTCCTATAAATATTAAGTTCAATTCTTTGTAGTTGCTCATTGCTTATTAGGTACAAGTCTAAAAATGGGATCTTGTTATCTTGTTTTATTCCAATAGTGAATTTCACTTATTCGTCTTGAAGATTAAGCAATTATAATGCAATAATTAAATTAATGTTTTTATTACCTCACCTCATATCCTTTTTCTTCTATACTGCAGTTTCGGAGCTTATCTCCATCGTCAGTAGCCTCTGGTCGACTGGTGTTATGTCGTTTCTTGGCGGTTTCCTTCTTACTTCTATCGGTGGACCGATGAACCTCTGGATCAGGTCCTGGTGAGTGGAAGAGAAGGCCACATGGCCTTAACTCCACCAGGCTAAATAAATCTTAATCTTAATCTTAAAATTTGCAGGAGTTTCAAAATTCATGAGTTTGTCTTTTTTGTTTTTTTGGATATGGATTTTTTCCCAGACTGTGAGTTCCTTTAGTTTATCTGTTTGTTTGATTAGGCTAGCTTCTGTATCAATTAAATGTTTTTCAGACCAAGCATGGGCTGCTACTGCTGACTTGTCCACTTCACCCTTTTTTACATTTCTAAGGTGTTCCTTCAATCTAGTTTTTAAATTTCTTTTTGTCAATCTAGTTTAGAAATGTAAAAAAGGGTGAAGTGGACAAGTCAGCAGTAGCAGCCCATGCTTGGTCTGAAAAACATTTAATTGATACAGAAGCTAGCCTAATCAAACAAACAGATAAACTAAAGGAACTCACAGTCTGGGAAAAAATCCATATCCAAAAAAACAAAAAAGACAAACTCATGAATTTTGAAACTCCTGCAAATTTTGACCTGATCCAGAGGTTCATCGGTCCACCGATAGAAGTAAGAAGGAAACCGTCAAGAAACGACATAACACCGGTCGACCAGAGGCTACTGACGATGGAGATAAGCTCCGAAACTGCAGTATAGAAGAAAAAGGATATGAGGTGAGGTAATAAAAACATTAATTTAATTATTAAATTAAACCTCATAGTGTTCTTTCCCTGTGAAAGCTAAATTATAATGCATCTTGAATGTATTTTGAATCTATTACAGAGAAAATATCATCCACATATCTATACCAACACTTAAAAATCCATTGGTGATATGAGATTCAAGATAACCCATAAATAAATTGGCTAAAAAATTCAGAATTGGATTTCCCATTGCCAATCCAGAAATCTGTTTATAAAATTTACCATTAAAAGTGAAAAAAATATTGTCAATACAAAGTTTAGTTAGCATTAAATATTCTTCAATAACTTCTGTTTTTAATTCCAGTGAATTAACCACCTTCTTAAAAAAAAGTGAGCATCTTAACAACTGGAAAAAAGAGATAATGTCAAATGAAACCAGTCCATCATTTGAAACCAATGTAATGTTATTTAATTCTTCTACCAATCTTATTGAATTTTCAGTGCTCTTATTTCTAAATTGAGGTAGTTCACTAAATTGTTTTCCAGATACTACAGTTCTGTGTTAAAAAACATAGATGTATGAGGTAAGAAGAATTGACAATTGATTTGAAGAGTTCTATTGTATTTTTAAAATGAATTTTGAAATTTCCAGGGATTTTGATCTGATCTGGACGTTCATTGGCCCACCAGTAGAGAGAATGAGTAGCAGTTCTCCTGAATGACACAATAACAATTGAGGAGATATCACTGAAGATAAAACCACCTAGGTTTTGAAACCGGTATTATTAGAAGACTGTATATGAGGTGAGGTATAAAGAATTTTAATTTAAATCTTATGTTTAAAACTTTCAATAAAATTTTGATAAGTACATTTTTTTTATTTATATACATATTTTCAATATTTACACATCTTTCTGTGCTTAAAGTTTTATTTTCCTTCTCCGCTTGTCTCTATCCATCCACTCCATGTCCTCCAGCCCACTTGTTCTCATTCCAGTTAATAGGTACACTTAGCGACAAAAAGAATGGGCTGATTCTTGATCTCGAATATTTCAAGTTCTAATGCACGATTCACATGAGTAAACTAATTACACAGTAGTGCTACAATATGTTTTCCTTCTTCCATTGAAGAGTATTCTTTCTAAACACAACAAGGCAGCAAAAGCGTAGCTCAGTGCTTAGTGGCTTGATTCGTATGCAAGAGGTCGCAGGTTCGATTCCCAGTGAGGTTAATTTTTTTAATTGTTAAAGTGCTTTCTATTTTATTCTGTATATTCATTCTTAAAGAAAAAACGTACTAACTATTTGGAAGTATTAATATTTTTATTGTTAATGTTATTATTTACTTATTTATAAACAGGTTTACAGTGTAATAAAACATCTTCATATGCCCAAAGTATTTTAAATTTCTATCTTCTTTCTCCATTCTTCTCTATCGTCTCATTCCAATTTTTGCAGACCTAGTTCCAACATATCTCTTCTTACATAATTCATCCATTTAAATCTGGTCCACCTCTCTTTCCTTTTTCAGGTGGAATCCATTCCAAAGCTTGTCTGGGTAATGTTTTCTCTGGCATCCTATGTATATGAGAATACCATTCTAGTTGTCTGTATCTCACAAAATCTAATACTGAATTTTGGACTTTCATTTGTTGTGTGATGATTGTATTTCTGATTTTTTTCCAATTTAGAATGTCTAGTTGAGCGTGTGTAAGAATCCATTTCAATAGACATAAGCTTTAAACTCAAATTTTTATTCAGATGCCAAATTTCTGCACCGAATGTTAGCATGCTTTGAATTATGGATTTATAAATTTCTAATTTGGTATCTAATCTTATATTTGAAGAGAAAAATATTCGCCTAGACCGAGACTCGAACCCGGGACCATTGGCTTTCCGGGCCAACTGAGCTACCGAGGTGAGTTGCGATCTAGGCGAAAATTTTTCTCTTCAAATATAATTTATCCTTCAATGAGAAGTGTTAAATTAATAATAAAATCTAATCTTATATTCTTTCCATCATCTATGAGCTATTATTATGATGAACTTGACATATATAAACTAAATATTTTAATTGAAGGTTGAAACTTTTTCCTCACTAATACGTAATAAATAAATAAACACATAAATATATGATGCTATATTATATTTTATTACATAAATTTATAGCATTATTATTAAAACGTGGTACTGCATGCACAATTAAATTTACACCGGTAGCTAAATAGCGTTACAGAGGCAGGAATAATACTTAAGATAGTGTAAAGTGAACGTAGATTATGTGACAGAAATGAAATATTATAGGATGTATTTTGCGAAAATACAAATGAATAATTAAATGGTTCCAACACTTCCAGAGAATGTCAAATTCCCGTTTACCAAAGATGATTTACACCTCAACCCTAAAGGCAAAAGAGACCTCGGAAGACCCTTCAACTGATGGAAAGATCAGTTTTTGTAGTCGCAGAATGGGCATCATCACCCAATACTGCATTCGGAAGAAGAAGAAGACAAATAAATAAAAAAAATTGTTGGAGGATTTGAACCCTGGCTTTCACATACATTTCATCTTGTTGTAAGTAGGTTAACCATCTACGCTATTTGAACGTCTGATACTAGTTGCCATGTTTACTTTTACACTATGAACGAGAGTTGAACTTTATTTAAAATTAATATGAAATTATAGAATATTCACCTGGAAGGTCCGTCTCCTCAACTTAATTATCATTTAACTGTAGCGCTTTCGGGACTTGTCCCATCATCGGCAGGATTCAAAACTGGTGTTTCACTGAAGATCTGGTAGAGGGGGTTACATGTATTGGGTTCATTTTCGTTTATCAGGCTCTCGTTGTGAGCTGCTTTCATGATTTCCATCTCTTCGAGTACGTTTATCTTCGCTGGATTATTTTCTCTGTGCATTACTGTTAGGGTGTTTTCAATATTTAACATGCGATGTCCTTCATGGATAACGTGTTTTGCATAGCTTGATTTACCTTCTGCGTGAATGAAGTCTCGAAAATGTTCTTTGAATCTGATGTTAAAACTCCTGTTTGTCCTTCCTATATAAAATTTGTTGCAGTCCTTACATGTCAGTTTATAAACTCCTTTGCTGTTGAAAATGTTATTTTCTTCAATGTTATTGTTTATTATGTTGTTTAATTTGTTATTGGTTCTGTATGCTATTTTTACGTTTTTATCGGCTTTCTTTAGTGCATTGGCTAATTTTGTCGTTTCTTTTCCTGTGTATGTAAGTGTTATCCATGTTTTCTTGTTGTTGTCAGATTCTTTTTCTAGTTTAGTTATGTTGGTTATGTTGTTCTTCCTTTTTTGTTTTTTTACGAGCTTATCTATGAATTCTTCATTATAGCCATTGGTTTTTGCCATATACTTAATGTAGTTGAGTTCTTGGATATAATTGTCTTTGCTTAATGGGAGTTTCAACATTCTACTGACTACGCTATTAAATGTACTAATTCTGTTGAAAATTAGTACATTTAATAGCGTAGTCAGTAGAATGTTGAAACTCCCATTAAGCAAAGACAATTATATCCAAGAACTCAACTACATTAAGTATATGGCAAAAACCAATGGCTATAATGAAGAATTCATAGATAAGCTCGTAAAAAAACAAAAAAAGGAAGAACAACATAACCAACATAACTAAACTAGAAAAAGAATCTGACAACAACAAGAAAACATGGATAACACTTACATACACAGGAAAAGAAACGACAAAATTAGCCAATGCACTAAAGAAAGCCGATAAAAACGTAAAAATAGCATACAGAACCAATAACAATTAAACAACATAATAAACAATAACATTGAAGAAAATAACATTTTCAACAGCAAAGGAGTTTATAAACTGACATGTAAGGACTGCAACAAATTTTATATAGGAAGGACAAACAGGAGTTTTAACATCAGATTCAAAGAACATTTTCGAGACTTCATTCACGCAGAAGGTAATCAAGCTATGCAAAACACGTTATCCATGAAGGACATCGACATCGCATGTTAAATATTGAAAACACCCTAACAGTAATGCACAGAGAAAATAATCCAGCGAAGATAAACGTACTTGAAGAGATGGAAATCATGAAAGCAGCTCACAACGAGAGCCTGATAAACGAAAATGAACCCAATACATGTAACCCCCTCTACCAGATCTTCAGTGAAACACCAGTTTTGAATCCTGCCGATGATGGGACAAGTCCCGAAAGCGCTACAGTTAAATGATAATTAAGTTGAGGAGACGGACCTTCCAGGTGAATATTCTATAATTTCATATTAATTTTGAATAAACCTCAAAGGAACACATCATGAATCTTATAAAAGTTGATTTATTTAAAATGTCGCAATTTGAGTAATATTGCATTTGTCCAACACTCTTAAATATCTAGAAACATGTCTCCTTCACTGTTCTTTAACTATTTAAGACCATTAAAACCAAATACAGCATATTTAAAACATTTAACAGTGCGTTACCTCGTGAACCTCAGCTATGGCTTTTTGAGTACGCACAGTGGGCCATAACAAGAACACTGCTTTTTGAAGTGTCTCATTCTTTTTATCGCTACGGGCCGCATGCAAATACATTAGTCTCTACTCAAATTATTTTCAATCACTGGTGAGCTACTCACCGTGAGCAAGTGCAAAGATCGAATTAGCTACCCACTAACTGGTCATGCATGAAAGTCGTCGTTTTCATAATATTGGCAAGAAATTACCCAGAATTCTGTGATAAAACCACTACCGTTATTTTCGTCTGCTAGAGGAATGCATTTACGCTTGCGTCCCGCAAATAATACTGTATACAACGACGTCTGCATCATGCAATATTATGCCGATTCTCCGGTTCTTCCAGTTGAATTCTTTGGTAGACTCTATCAAATTCCTCTTCTCCGTGCATACCGAAAACATGATTGAAGTCTTCAAGGTCCGACATCTTGGATAAAGCAGCAAGGTACGTGGCAAGGTTTCAAACTACATCGTTACCATCGGTTCCCTTCGGGATTCTCACGATAAGTTTCTCTCTTAAGTTACCTCATCAGGTAGCTTACGAATTTCAACAATTATTATCGCATGAATAGATTTCTGAGTAAGCAAAATCGTATTAGGATACAACTTTCTCAGCAGAGTACGCCTTTTACGGTCTAATGCGTTCATAGATTCGACCGTAAGTGTACTTTCAACATATATTTGTGAGAGTTTAAAGTCGAGTTATTGAGAATAAAGATCCACATCGACAGAATATCCATATCTAAAAAACTCGCAGCAAATCACACGTTCAAAATTCCACCAGACATACAACATTACTTATATGTTTCACTTAAGGGCACCCAGTACTAATTTGGGTTTAAAAAAAAAATTGACTTTTTTTTTCTTTTTGCTTCAAAAAATCCAAGAAGATCTATTTTAAAATTCATCAGAGAACATTTTGTTTAAATAACTCACCTCATAGGATTCATGCTTCCATGATACCGCGGTTTCAAATACAGTCGTGTTCATCTTCAGCCATAACTCGGTCGGAGAAAATAGCTATGAGGTGAGTTGTTTAAACAAAATGTTCTCCGATGAATTTTAATGATTATACCTCATAATGTTTACTTCCCAACATTAATTTAATATAAGATCTATTTTATTGATGTGTGATATCATTTTGTCTGTTTTGGACATTTAAACTCATAAAAATTGATTTTTAAAAATAGCGTCTCTGTGTTTTGCTAATGTGCACATTTTTTGTTTTTTGCATTTTCCCATAACTTGCATTTTTTCATATTTTGGTACACTTTTCTCTGAAACTATGAAAGATGGGAGAATAATTTTTGGCATGGATATGCAGTTTATGGACAAATATAATAATAAGGTAAAATTATGTTTGTCTATTCATAGTGTTTGAAATTAAAAAAAAAAAGTATGCAACATTTTTAACAAAAAAAGAATGTTTGGTCTTTGAATTTTTTTAAAAATAAATCACAATCCATATCTGAACACAAGTAAAACTTATTATTGTCAAATGAACTATGGACAATAACATACTAAATTTTGGAAACAATTGGATAAGTAGTTTTTCAGAAAATTGTACCAAGGCAATACTTTTAAGAAGTTGGATTTGTATTGTCATTTTTTCATATTTTAAATTACTCGTGAAGAAATTTGTGTAAAAAGTTGACCAGAATGCCATTATGTTCAGGAAGACTTGTTTAATTAGTGACATCATTTTCATGTACATAACTTAAGAACAAGCTGAGAAAATGATTTTTGTATGTTGCATATTTTTTAAACCAAATTGCAAGGAAATTAATACCTGGTGCCCTTAAAGACATTGACTTCAACACAAAATAGAATCTGTGCACTCAGGGGGAAAAAAATAGATGCACAAGAATTCTTACCTTCCAGAATTCTGCAACAAATCCTTTGGATTTCTTATTATAAACATTCCAAAGAAGTGATCTCTCCTTGGAAGGATCATCCCATGTATACAGCATGGACTGGTATGGACTCAGTAATGCAACCTATAATCAAGAATGAAAGCATTTATATATCCTCATGCATCCCTAGATATCATGTAGGATACCTTTGGCAATTAATATGTTTTCTCACTTTGAGAATAACTCCAAATCACTGAGATCAGTGGTATCATATTTAATACCTTCAGAGCTTCAAGATTTTATTTTTTTATTTCCAACTGTAGTTTAACTTTTATAGGAATTAATCACTATGAGGTTTAACTTATGGTGAATTTAAATGTTTCTTACCTCTCCTCATATAAATTTTCTAAGCTGATCGCGATTTCGAGATATAACTGTCTCATCCTCAGAACTTTGTTGGCGACTGGTGTTATCCGATCGACATAACACCAGTCGCCAACAAAGTTCTGAGGATGAGACAGTTATAGTCTCGAAATTGCGAACAACTTAGAAAATTTATATGAGGAGAGGTAAGAAACATTTAATTTCACCATCCAACTGTAGTATTTAGATGGCAGCATCAATTAAAGGGGAAAAGCTTGGTTCAGACCAAAGGTATCATATAGGTATTTAAAAAAATCATACATGATACCTTGCATAATATCCCTTTAAATACCACTCTGTAAAAAATACTTTTTTTTTGTTTCTTGAAAATCAAATTCTTAAATGGTATGGACATGTACAGAGAATGGAAGATGGCCAAAAAATATATACCAATGGTCACCCCCTGGAAAAAATAAATGTGGCAGACCAAGATGGAAATGGAAAACTTATGTCAGAACTATAATGGATGATAGGATTTTGGAAGAAGGAGATTGGAATGATAAAAATAAATGGAAACTGAAGATGGCAAACCTATAAGTGGGAGAAAGCCAAAGAAGAAGAAGAAGAAGAAAATGTGTTAATTATAACCCTATGGTCCACTGCTGTGGTCTCAAGGTAGCATTCTGCCTTGTAACGCAGCGGGCCCAGATTCGATTCCTGGTTGGGACAAGCTCCTGGATGAGGTTTTTTCGGATTTTTACTTCACCTGTATGACAAATGTCAGAAAGCTTAGGGCCCAAAGGTCCCCAAAAATCATCGGTCATCATCATTATCGTGATGATGATGATAATGATGGCTGGATGATTTTTGGGGACCACTGGGCCTTAAAGTGGTCTGCCAAAGTGGTAATTTGAAAGTAGACCACATTAATGACATCTATCCACCCAGCGTGTAACCTGAAACTGTAAAGTGCAGTGGGTGGCATTACAACACAACACACACACAATGTTATTTCCTCACCTGACCCAGATCTTGCTGATGAATCTTGAGAAACAGATCTTCACAAAGATTGTCGACTCTTACAGGCGCATCACCCAGCTGGTAACTTCGGAACGTTATGGTAAAGGGCTGCTCGCTACCTCCGTTCACATCGACGCATAGACCTGCCTGCTAACATTAATCCACACACCAAGTCTCATTAAGGGTCAGTTTCACCAACAGAGATTAAGTGTAAATACTATGTAATTAAGTTCTGTGCCATAGATGAGTCATTAAGACAAGATGCCTTGACGCTAAGCTACGGGACTTACGCTGATTCGAGTCTCCATGGGGGAAGAAAATTTCTCATGAAATTTAAGGCAATATGGAACCAGTGCCCATCCAATATACAGCAAACTCCCGATTATCCATATTAATTGGGACCGAGATATGCACGGAAAATCGAAAAACACAGATAATCCAATTAAGTTATTCAGTGCCGTGGAAATTGATCAGAAATATATTTACCCACTTTAACACAACTTAAATACAACAAATGTTCATAAAATGTTATATTAAATGTATTTAGGTGCGAGTCGTAATTATCAATATTTTATATTACTCGTCTATCTATCTTCGGGTTTTTACAGCTGCTGCCGTCTTCCCGTGCTAAACCTTCAAAGCCTACGATCTTGGGCATCTTCGATGCTTAGCCCTCTAGCTTGCATTACTGTCTTCATGTTTTCCTTCCATGTTAACTTTGGTCTCCCTCTTTTCTTCTTTCTATTCGGATGCCATTCATATAGTTGCTTCGGCCATCGCTCATCTTCCATTCTTAAAACATGTCCTAACCACCTTAATTCCTTCTCCTCAATTCTTTCAATTATGCTTTCTTCTGCTTCCATTATGTTTCTAATTTCCTTATTTGTGACATGTTCTAATTTAGACTTTCTGGCACTTCTGCATAAATAATCCATTTCTAGAGCTATTAGTCTATTCTTGTAGTACTTATTGATTGTCCATACCTCACTTCCATACACTGCAACAGATTCCACCAATGTTTTACCAATTATATTACTCGTAAATATGAAAAAATAGAAGTGGGACTATTTCCTGTCATTGACCACTCTGGTTATGACAGTTATTCAAACCAATGACAACTATACTAGTAACCACTAGTAACCACCGATATCCATGCTTATAACCAGCGATGACAAATAATCAGCGATTCCCACACTAGTAACCATCTATGACCACACTACAATTCAGCGATAAATCCACCGCCATAGCATATCTGTGGACTAGTATCCACCGATGACCACACTACTAACCAGCGATAAATGCACTGCCACAGCATATCTGTAGTTTCAATCTGTAACAACAAACTTTCAGTGACTCACGCAACGGAAATTTCTGAAATTGTATTGTATTCTCAGAATGTGTGGTTGGTACTGTTAAACGCATCAGGGGAGGGGGTTCTGAGTGAAGGTTACTCTATTGTGCTAGTTTTTAAGTGCAGTCCACAGTAGCATGTTTAAAAATAAAGAATTTTTTCATAACAATACAAAATACAGCATTTTAAAATATACAGTAAAAAGAGTCATGCCCAGATAATCTGCAAACCAGATAATACGCACATGGATAATCGGGAATTTGCTGTGGTGAAGAATTTAGGTAGTTACAATAACTAGCAGCTCCAGGTTGAGAAAGCCAACTATAATAGCTGGGGGACCCAACATACTGACCATTATATTATATTTAGTATGATCACCTTACCTCAATATTAATGTTGATTTGTTCTTGAACATGTTTCAAAACAATTCTGTTTTATTGTCAGCTTGTCCAGACTGGTTTGATTTATGTTGCATTATGTTGCACAACCTGGATGTCGATATCAGCTCCATCCTGTGGTTGGCCAAAGAACCTCCAAACAAGGTCACGCTCTGTCGGTATTTCAAAATTCATAACTCTGTTTTTGTTCTTCTGAATATAAATTTTTTCCCAAATAGTCAGCTCCTTTGTATTTTCTAACTGTTTCAATAATTTAGTGTCTGAATTTATATTATGTTTTTCAGACCAAACATGAGCAGGAACTGCAGATTTTTCTATTTCCCCATTTTTAATATTTCTTATGTGTTCTTTTGTTCTAATTTTTAGGTTTCTTTTTATTTTTCCTATATAAATCTTTTCACAACCCATGCATTCAATTTGATACATTCCTGACTTTTTATTTTTATCAATTTTTTCATTTTTTGTTGGTTTTTATTAGTTTATTTAAACTGTAGTTCTTTTTCGGTGCTAATTTAATTTTAAACTTCTCAAATATATCTTTTGGAATTTATTGTGTACCCAAGGATGATAAGGAAATTTCCTATATTTTTTCATAGGTGGTTCTTCTTTTTGAAGAGTACTTCTGTTTATCATTTTTTTGTTTTTTATACTTTTCTATCCTTTTACATACCATTTTTTTATCAAACCCTTTTTCTCTTGCTACTTTGATTATGTGTTTTTTCTCATGTTTGAAATCTTCTTCGTTTAAGGGTAAGTTTACCAATCTATGAGTTAAACTATTAAAGGCTGCTAATTTATGTCCAATTGGATTGAACCCTGTTGATTTAATAAAATTTTCTGTATGAGTTTCTTTCCTATGAATCCCAAATTCAATTTTTCTTTTTTCTTCGTTTCTGACCAATTTAAGATCCAAAAAAGGTATTTGTTTATTTTCTTCTCTTTCTTTGGTAAATTTGATGTTTGTACTCTGTAAATTTAACAGTTTTAGGGAATCTTCTACATGTTTTTCTTTAACAATACAAATTATATCATCTATATATCTGCTCCAAATTGTAAACATTGTGGGATGTGCTTTAGTGATTTTACATTCAAAATTGCTCATAAATAAATTTGCCAGGAAAGGTGATAATGGGTTTCCCATTGAGAGCCCTGATTTTTGTCTATAGAAACTGCTATTGAATGTAAAAAACATTTGGTCAATACTGACCATATGTCACCCCTACACTGGCTGGATGATCGTCTATCTCTGTTATTCAGGCTTAAGGTTATTTTATGAGCTTAAAATCTTCAGATTCAAAACCCAAGGCTTAACGTGCCTCCCAGAGGACTTGCTCCTTGGATTTTTCCATCCTAAAAAATTCATCGGCCCTAGCTGGGTTTGAATCCACAATTATTAGGACCAAAGGCAAAGATCATATCAACTAGTCCACTGCAGCTGACATATATTTCCTGTAAGAAGAAATTATAATTATTTTGTATTTTTCTAATTAAGAAAAGGTTTGTAAATTCAAAACAATACTTACCCTTATCCATTCGCAGAACAGTTTGATGTATGTGTGTGATAGGAAAATGCTGAGATACAAGTTTGCTATCTCTGTATTTCACATACATTCGCATTGAATCAGTTTCAGGCCAGAAAGGTACACACTGAAACAAATTAAATATCAAGATACTTTAATTGTTATTATTATAAACATAACAGTTATAAGGGAGACATTTCATCCTAGGTAATTATGAAAAAACATTGTATGGACAATATAAGGATATTCATTAATGAATGAATGGGTCATTTCTTAAGCATGGGAACTGCAGTTTTCAAGAGCAACATCCCTCCAATTTTCAACCGACATAATGAGTACCAAATTTTCGTTGGAATCTCCATTTATAATGTCATCTGGTGTTGATTTGATGAACTTCGAGACCATTGGGAATTTCAAAATTCTTGGAACTAAATTTATTCTTCTGAATATATATCTTCTCCCATACTGTCAATTCTAAAGGTTTTTCCAAATGTTTTAGAAGTTTGGCCTCTTTTTCAATTTTTTGACTCTCCAACAAACTACATGCTGCAATAGCTGATTTTTCAATTTCACCATTTTTAATATTTCTAAAGTGTTCCTTTGTGTGAGTGTTCAAATTCCTTTTTTTGTTTTTCCTATATATACTTTACTGCAGTCTTTCCAACTAATTTGATAAATTCCAGATTTTTTACAATCTGGGGTGTTCAATTTCTTATTGTTATTAACAGATTACCAAGGCTAAATTTATTTATTGGTGCCAATGTAATATTGATTTTTTTTTTAAATTTGTTATGTATTTCAGGATAAGTAGTTTTCTTGGATTGTTTTCCTTTCTTTGAATCAGATTGTAGGGTGGTGTATTCTTTTAACCTTTTTTGTTGCCTGAATTTCTTTAATGTATCCATTAATATTTAAAGGAGGTGACACTATCTGATAATTCTAATTCAATTATTAAATATAAGAATATGTTAATTTAGAACCAGTGAACAATGTTTAATATTCATGTAACAAACTATTGTTGGTTAGAATCATTCTCAATGTGGCGGCGAACTAATTTAGTATATTTACTTACATTTTTAGGAATTCACACTATGAGGTATTATTTATTTAGGTAAAAAGAAGAAGAATGAGTTTACCTAAATAATTAGTATAATTAATTTAACTTAATATTTCTTTTTTTTTTTTTTCAAATGCCCCAGGTTTGTCTTTCGACATTCCTGGTTTCTCTCCTGGCATGGCATACTTGTAACCCACTTCTGAGGTTGGGGCGCCTGGAAGGCGGGGTTACATTGCCCCGATGATATGATGGGTGATGATGATAATGGTGCGCCAGGAGAGTCCCTAATCCTAAGCTTAACCTAAGATGAATATGAATGATGATGATGATGATTGTGATGGCCATATGATTTTGGGGACCGTTTGGGCCTTAAAGTTCTCCTGACATTTGTCTTACAGGTGAGGAAAAACCCCGATAAAAAACTCACCCAGAAAAACTGTCCCGACCGGGGATCGAACCCGGGCCCGCTGCGTGACAAGGCAGCACGCTACCCCGAGACCACAGCGGTGGACTTAATATTGCAAATGCTAATTTTTCTTCATATAATAATGTTGGAAATGTTTACATTATGAGGTTTTCTTAATAAAAATCAAATGAATTGTGAATTATTCTTACCTCATGGATGTATAAGGTAAGAAGAATTCATGATTCATTTGATTTTTATTATTTATTTATTCATATACTATTCTATTTTTTATCCGAGGCAGAGAGCCATTGCTACTGGTGCCCCCATACTGTTACTATCTAACTAACTCACTGGCACTTTCGAACCTGAAGGTTCATGGCCATGCAGACATAAGCTCTCCATAGATCTCTATCCTGAGCTAATGTTTTCTAATCATCTCCTCTACAATTTACTTTCCTCAAACAATAGTTAATGTTTTTTTTATTCATTGCCACCAGTTTGTCATTTCAATATTTCTAGTATTCTCTTCTGGCATTGGCTTATTGTAGCCCACTTCTGAGGTTAGGGTAACTAGAAGGCAGAGTTACGCTACCCCAATGACATGTTGGGTGAATATGCGCCAGGAGAGATATTAATCCTTTAATCTAACAAGGTGAATATTATATAGATGGCCAGATGATATTGAGGGATCATTTAGGCCTTAAAGTTTCCTGACATCTGTCTTACAGGCGAGGAAAAACCCTGAAGAAACCTCACCCAGAAAACTAGTCCCAACTGGGGATCGAACCCTGCCCATTGCATGACAAGGCAGTACATTACCTCGAGACCACAGCAGTGGATTCTTAATATTATTCTCCCACCTCATTCTTCACCTACCTACTGAACTCTTTCCCTCTGCTTTTCCTACTAGAAATTACCTAAGAACTTTATTCTCAAATTTCATAAAATTTATGGTGGGAATTAATATTATTAATTATTCTAAACTACTCATAATATTTTCTCCTCCATTAAAGTTCCAAGAATTATTATTAAAAGTGAATGAACAAGTTGGCAAACATGTCGTAGCATGAATTAAACAGGAAGTATCAATGTGATGTTTTTATTATTGATTTAACATTTCTCACTCAAAGATAAATTATATTTGGAGAGAAAAATGTTTGCCTAGACCGAGACTCGAACCTGGGACCTTTGGCTTGCCGGGCCAAATGCTCTACCAACTGACCTACAGAGGCGAGTTGTGATCTAGATGCAAATTTTTCTCTTATATACGTTGTCCTCTCGCCAAATGCTTTTGAAACCATTGCTTCTATCTTTGCAAATTGCGGCTTCTTAGTTAAGAAGACATTTATTGGGAATTTAACATTACTTTATAAAGCTAGTAAGGCTTCTAATGATGTTTTTATTATTGATTTAACATTTCTCACTGAAAGATAAATTATATTTGAAGAGAAAAATGTTCGCCTAGACCGAGACTCGAACCCGGGATCTTTGGCTTGCCGGGCCAAATGCTCTACCAACTGAACTATGCTTTTGAAACCATTGCATTTAGCGAGAGGGAATTGCAACGTATATAAGAAAAAAATTTGCGTCTAGATCGCAACTCGCCTCGGTAGCTCAGTTGGTAGAGCATTTGGCCCGGCAAGCCAAAGGTCCCGGGTTCGAGTCTTGGTCTAGGCGAAAATTTTTCTCTTCAAATATAATTTATCTTTCAGTGAGAAATGGTAAATCAATAATAAAAACATCATTAGAAGCCTTACTAGCTTTATAAAGTAATGTTAAATCCCCAATAAATGTCTACTTAACTAAGGGCCGAATGTTTGAACGCATTAGACAGTAAAAGGCGTTCTCTGCTAAGAAAGTTTTATCCAAATACATTTTGCTTACTCAGAAATCTATTCATGCGATAATAATTGTAAGCTACCTGACGAGGTACCTTAAGATCATAGCTCAAGATAGAAACTTATCGTGAAAATCCCGAAGGGAACCGATGTAGTTTGAAACCTTTGCAGCTTTATCCAAGATGTCGAACCTTGAAGACTTCGATCATGTTTTCGGTATACGTGGAGAAGAGGAATTTGATAGAGTCTACCAAAGAATTCAACTGGAAGAACAGGAGAATCGGCGTAATATTGCACGACGCAGACGTCGTTGTATACGGTATTATTTGCGGGACGCAAGCATAAATGCGTTCCTCTATAGCAGACGAAAATAACGGAAGTGGTTTTATCGCTGAGAATTCTGGGTAATTCGTTGCCAATATTACGAAAACGTTGACTTTCATGCATGACCGGTAAGTCGGCCGTTAATTCGATCTCAGCAATTGCTCACGGTGAGTCAGCTCACCAGTGATTGGAAGTAATTTGAGTAGAGACTAATGTATTTGCATGCGGCCCTAAGAAGCTGCAATTTGCAAAGATAGAAGCAATGGTTTCAAAAGCATTTGGCGAGAGGGAATTACAACGTATATAAGAGAAAAATTTGAGTCTAGATCGCAACTCGCCTCGGTAGCTCAGTTGGTAGAGCATTTGGCCCAGCAAGCCAAAGGTCCCGGGTGGCGAAAAAAAAATGTTTCTCTTCAAATATAAGTATCAATGTATTTAACTTTTATAGGAATTAATCACTATGAGGTTTAATTTATGGTGAAATTAAATGTTTCTTACCTCTCCTCATATAAATCTTCTAAGTTAGAAGATTTATATGAGGAGAGATAAGAAACATTTAATTTCACCATAGTATCAATGTAGTTAATACCATGTGTTCCATTCCAAGAGTTATAGACTGTCATGTGCACTAGAATAGCCAAGAAATTAATTAATTTTCATTGTTGAGAATGATTACTGACCTGTCCTGGAGCAATGTCAATCCAGAGGTCAGCTCTTTCATTCTCCTCCATGAACCTCAGATGTTTACGTGTGTCGTTAACAACCAGGAAGTTGGGTAGAAGAGTTACAATGCGTGTAAGTTGCGGACACAGTTTGGAAAGCATCACATTCAGCAAGATGCGGTATCTCCTTTTCCTCTCTCTGTCTCTGCATACAACAAGCCCTGCACAGCCCACTGTGTCCAATGAAAATGCAGACGACCATGATGAATGGTAAGCTCTCAACCTCACACAGCGACGACGGTGTTTCTTATAGCAGAACAACAGTGGCTCCTCTCCTTGTGCTTCGTACACCACATCTGACAGAGAAGCCTTAAAAAAAATCATAACAAGGTCATTACAATATTCTTAAATAATTAGAATGACTATTTTAGTCATGCCCTAAATGGGAGTCAATGACCTATCATGTTTCAATGAATTTTGTTTTACTACCAATGACAGTCGTGTTTCACTCATCTTTATCAAATTCTCTTTCCCATCTCCTGCTTTTGTGATAAAGAAATCTCCTCCTTTTTTAATATTCTGAACAGGTCAGAGCATTATTTTGCAGGGACTGACTCTCCAACAAATACATTGAATATAGCAAATAATGAACAGATTCCTTTGAACTACATATTTCATAATTTGTGTTCAATAATTGTTTTTTAATAATGATTTTACCAAGTTGTTTACTAAAAAAAATAAATGACTAACCTATAATCTATACTTTTTAAGTTCATAATTGTTTTTATACCGCTCAGGTTATAACAATGTTAAATTATACTATTTTTTTGTACCTTGTACATTATAGTTGAGGACGATGGTAGTATACAAGGTACAAAAAAGTTTTATAATTTAACTTATAAAGTTGATTATAATATACAGTTTGATGTGTTTAATTTTTTCTCCACTAGGGTGCATTCTTACAATATTGTGATCCTATTTAACAATAAATAATATGATCAAGTTGCAATGAAATATAATGACACATTTCAGATTTGTTTTCAAACATCACTGTTTACATTAAATAATAAATATTATAAAATACTGGTAACTATATTTAAATAATGATTTTTTAGTAAACAGCTTAATTTTATTCGTTAAATAGTCCTAACAAAAGCCACTCTTGATTTCCAAATCCTCTAGATAAATTCACTTGTGACTTCACTTATGATAAAACTGCAAATTTTTCAATAGCAATTTGTAATTTTTTTATTATTTTGATGCTTTTATTTCTTAAATGTATCACTTATATTAAAGGACGTAGGCAGCAGTGGTCTAGTGGTTATGTTCACTGCCTCTAGTTCCAAGAGTCATACCTTAGTTAAATTTGAAGAGAAAAATATACATCTAGACTGGGTTTGAACCTAAGGTGTCTAGTTCTATAAACTAGCTCTCTTTCCAACTGAGCAACCTAGACCTCCAATCTAAATGTAATTTTTTCTCTTATTTATACAATACTCCAGCCTAGATGTAAAATTTTTCTCTTCAAATGTAATTTGTCCTTCAGTTAAATTTATAATAAGAACATTGAAAGAAGCTCTACTGGTTTTAAAGTGGATGGCATTATGCATCAACCAGCTATGCACAAAAATCTAAGTTTTGACAAAAATACATTTAAAGTTTAAGTTAATCTTCACTTTTTTAATTTTGTTGAGTTGTTTCTTGACTCACCTCATACTTAACTCCCTTGCAGACTCGAGTTTCTTCACTGCATTTGTGACATTCTCAATGCTATATCATGTTCACAACTTGTGTCTAGTTGTGAACGTGATATAGCATTGAGAATGCCACAAATGCAGTGAAGAAACTTGAGTCTGCAAGGGAGTTAAGAGGTATGAGGTGAGTCAAGAAACAACTCAACAAAATTAAAATAAACCTCATAGTGTTATTTCCTACCTACATAACTTAATCAATCTTCACTATTTATTGTAGTGCCAAACTAACAAACTGGATATTGCAAATTATTTTCCTTGTTTGACAGTTATGCATCAACAATCTAAGAGCAGGAACATTTGGCACTTAGCTGCATGATGCAAAATTTAGATTAGCATTTATGAAGATCGGTTTCATACCTGTTTGTTGCAAAACATAAAATCTCTGATAGGACTGATGGTATTTACATTCTTCTTTATTAATAAGACTATATTTAAATATTTTGCGCTAAAAATATGCATACAATTACTTCATGAGCCAGTACATGGATGGCATCAAAATCTAAATTAAAAAAAAAATGGCGCTTAGCCAGTTGATGGATAACATCGTCCAAGTAATGTTAAAATTTCCATTAAGAGTATACTTAAATAAGAGGCCGCCATTTGGTGTGTCAAACAATGGTTTGCAGCCTTTGGCACTCCTGGAAATTGTATAAATAAGAAAAAAATTGTGTTTAGATTGGAGGCCTGAGTAGCTTTGTTGGAAAGAGTGTGAGTATATAGAGCTAGAGACCTTGGGTTGAAACCCCAGTGCAGGCATACATTTTTCTCTTCAAATATGTATGATACATTTTTATTTTATGAGACAGAAATTTATGGGAAAGCTTTAGGCCACATTTGTCTAGAAAGATTAAAAATAAGTTTACCCTGATCTGTAAGGGAAGCCCAGTCTTGTTAATGATCCAATATGGTGCATGTAGATACACATCACATGTCTCAGTACGTTCCACACGCAGACTCAAACCCAGTTGTTTGTTTCCTCCTTCTGTGTCGTACTCTGTCACCATTGCTACTGTCTTCTCTTCTAGATCAGCAGTCAGGTTGAAGGAGCCAGTCCACGGGATCCCCAAGTACACGGGCACCTGACAAATAAATCTGTTTTAAATTTTAAAATCATTAGGAAGTAACATCAACAACATGTCAAAAGAATAATTTTAGTTGAAATGGATTTTTCGAGAACAGCTGCCAGAAAATATCTCGACTGGAAAAAATTAGAAATACAGAAATTAGAAAATGGATGAATGCAGAAAGAAATATAATGGATGAGATTGAACACAGAAGGCTAAAATGATATGGACACATAAGAAGAATGCAGGATGGAAGACTATCAAAGGAAAATTGAAAGAAGGAAGAGAAAAGGAAGACCAAGAACAACCTGGAAGAACAACATTCAAAATTCAATGAGGAAATTTGGTGTAACAGATGAAGACACAGAGGACAGAGAACAATGGAGAACTTCAATTACGGGAAATTTGTGAATGTTTGTTGCAAACTCCGGAGTAACTTATATTTATTTATTTTTAATTCATGTTAATTACAAAGATTGGTTGGAGAAAACCCTCAATGATGAGGAAAATTCTCAAAATGAAAAAAGGAAGTAACATTATGGGGTTTAATTTAATAACTGAGTTTGTATTTTTTTAACATTCTTACCCCATATGATTGTTTAGTTGGACATATGTTTAAAGGCTGTTGCCCCATCTTCAGCACTGCACAAACTGATTTTTTCTTTTCTTCAAGTTGTCGGCCCTGGATCTGTGTTCCAAAGAACTTGGTAATTAGGCTCCTTTCTCCAGGAATTTCAAAGTTCATAATTTTCTCCTTGTTCTTCTGTATATAGATTTTTTCCCATATTGTGAGTTCATTGGTATTTTCTAACTGTTTTAATAATTTTGTATTTAGATCTATTATGTGTTTTTCTGTCCAAATGTAAGCTGCTACTGCAGATTTTTCTACTTCTCCTTTTTTTATATTTCTTATATGTTCTTTAGTTTTAATGTTTAAATTTTTCTTTGTTTTCCCTATATATAATGTTTTATTTTAGGAAGTAATATTTTGAGATTCTTTTAATTATTTATTTTGAGTCTGTTTATCTTACCTCAATATTAATGCATGTTTAATATTGAGGTAAGATAAACAGACTCAAAATAAATAATTCCCCATGTATACTTTATCACAATTTTATTTTATATATTCCTGACTTTTTATTATCTTCAATTTTTTTCATTTTGTTGGTTTTCATAAGTTTTTTTTTAGGCTATAATCATTGGTGTTAAACTGATGTTGAATTTTCCAAAAATTTTTTTGGAATTTATTGTGCGCCCAAGGGTGATATGTGAATTTCTTGTATTTCTTCTCTTTTGGTTTTTCTATCTGAAGAGGGCTTTCATTTCTCAAATTCTGTTTTTTGTACAAACTTGAAGAAAAGAGAAAATCAGTTTATGCAATGCTGAAGATGGGGCAACAGCCTTGAAACATATGTCCAACTAAACAGTCATATGTGGTAAGAATGTTAAAAAAATACAAATTCAACTATTAAATAAATCTGTGTTCATTAAATTTTTACATTCGTAACTTTTCAGATCATGATGAGATTTCATTTTTCTTTTATTTCTTCAGTTGGGAATTATAATGAACAACTTTCAATGTTCAAATTAATGGGCAATATACAGATTACCAAGAACATCTATGAATGCAGACCATCTTCTCACATGCAGGAAGTATTAATAACATCAAACCTAAAATAGTGATATTGCCAAATTATACCTGGGTGCAAGAATCTTAATGAGCTAGGAGCACTTAAAAAGAAGATCATTGGACGAAGCTGAAATATTACTCGCCTAAGTTAAGTCTGCACGGCTGGAGGAGAAGTGTGTTAGCGTTTGTGTTACTGAACTATTTCTCTATGGAAGGGAGAATCCCTAAACACATGTGAAATATCATTATATGACTGTTAAATTAGTCGACGACTACTGAAGGATTCGGGACATTTAAAATCACAGTGTTTGTCATCTCTCTATTACCAGCCTCACAACACAACACGGAGGAGGGGGGGGGGAAATTGGGAGCATCTTAATGAGGAAGGCAAAGGAATTCACCAATAGTAACATGGTTTCCTGATTATTTGTTTGGTCAATAACTACGTAAGTGATGGATCATTTGAAAAGCACAGTATCTGACAGTGTTCCCCCCTGCATGTTCTGATCTAAAATAATTTCATTGTTCATTTCTTTTGAATTTTCCATTTACTCCAGTATATTTATCTTTGCTGGATTTTAAAATTTTAAATATTTGGAAGGTAAATCTAGTTATGCTGAACATATTATTCAAACAGAACATCAAATGGAAAACATAGATAACACCCTCACAACATTGCAGAAAGATAGCAAAGATAAATGTACTGTAACTAACTAACTCACTGGCTCTATCGAACCCATAGGTTCATGGCCGTACAGACATAAGCTCTATCCTGAGCTAATGTTTTCCAATCATCCCCTGTATAATCAACTTCCCTCAAATCATGGATAATATTACTCTCCCACATCATTCTTGGTCTACCAACTGGGCATTTTCCCTCTGGTTTTCCTACCAGAATCTTCCATTGCATCTATTTCATCCCCCATATGTGCCACATGTCCTGCCATTCACAGCCTATGAGACTTAACTGTTCTTATTATATCTGGCTTCCTATACATATCATGTAGCTCACTATTAAGTAGTTTTCTCCATTCACCTGTATGTTCATCTGTTTTTGGCCCAAAAATTTCTTAAGAATTTTATTCTAAATGCTCATAATCTTCTTTCCTCCCTTAAAGTAAGAGTCCATGTTTCACATCCATATAATATAACTAGAAGAATAAGTTTTATATATTTTCAGTTTAACATTTTTTTGAAAGGAGTTGGGACAAGAGTCCCTGTAATGCATAATAGCATGCATTTCCAGAATTGAGCCTATGTTTAATTTCTTTGTGCATCTCAGTCCTATTTGTAATTATTATTCCTAGATGCTTGAAATAAGCCACTTCTTCAAAATTTCCTTCATTTGTCATTAGTTGCCCACTTCCATTATAGGAGATAGAAATACTAAATAAACTGATAATAAAATTATTTTAAATAAGAACACAGACAGTCTATACAACTTTCTGTAAAGGATAATCACAACTGAGTCTGCTGATGATGAAACCGGTTCTAAAATGTATTTTAAAAAGTTTTAACCAGTTGAGGAAAAACTGAACCTTACTAAGTAACTAACTAACTGGCACTATCGAACCCACAGGTATATGACCATACGGCCAGATGCTCTGCATACACTCTTATCCTGAGCTAATGTTTTCCGATCATCCCTTGTATAATCTACTTCCTCAAATCATGGTTAATGCTATTCTCCCACCTCATTTTTGGTCTATCAACTGGATTTTTTCTCTCTGGTCTTCCTTTTTTCTCTGTGGTCTTCTACAAGAAGTTTCCAAGCCCCTCTTTCATTCCCTATTCTTGCCACATGTCTTGCCCATTGCAGTCAACAGACTTAACTGTTATTACATCTGGTTTCCTATACCTGTGATTGAACCTTTGGCATTTGGCATGGATTCCCTGAAGTAGTCCCTGCCTGGAAAACCAAATGGGGGACTATTTTATCTCCTGAATATTTTACTTCAGTAGAACCCAACTATGCATTTCTTAATGGTTGTATTTTCACTATGAAAAATTGTCACTCTTTCGACCAAGGTACTTTTTTCATCTGGCTTATCGCCTTTGGCCTGTCCATCATGGAAAATCCTTCTGGCACCAATACTACTGCCAGCATAATTCTCATGGTCATTTAAGCATGCAAGCCACTCCACCACAACAAGGTAATGATATCATGGAGAGAATAGAATCTTACAGACGTTCAACTTTATAATTTTATATTGTGACTAATACCAACAGAATTTTATCATGAATTTTATTTATATAGATTCGACCAATAGTTACCTCTATACATATTCTGTGCATCTTGAGAAGGTTTAAGAAATAGATGTTTGTTTTCTCTCCTGGTTCAATGCGAACTTCATACTTAATGGTTGGCACTTTGATCTCCACTGCATATGGTAACCTGTTGTGTACAGCGAGAGGAGGAACCAGTCTTATAAGATAGTTAGGGATGGATCTAGAAGCACGTATCATTGGAACCCCATCCATACACACAGCCTGAAATATAAACAGAAAAGGCCTTCACTGCTTACCTGACCACATACAGAAAAATGGAATTGTTGACAATGTCAAATATGTATGAAATGACTAGCTTGATGAGCTAGTTTTCACAGCTTCTGACTATAGTTCATGGGGCCCTGGGTTCGATTCCTGGTCAGACCACAGGAATGTTTTTCTTGAAAGAATTATTCCTGTGGTCGCCCATGATCTGGATTTAGGTTAAGTTAGGTTTAAGGACTCTCCTGGCACTTCATTATCATTCATCACTTATATCATCAGGGTAATGTAACCCTGCCTTCCAGATGCCCCAACTTAAGAAGTAGGTTACAATTCTGCCAATTCCAGGATAGAATACCAGAAATGTCATAAAGACAACCTGATGGTAAAAAAAAAATGTAGTGAAACAGGACAAGAAATATCTCCTGACGTATAAACAGCTGGACAGAAAATAAACAACTCAGGAAGGAAATTAAGATATCTGGGAAGCAAGAGTAAAAATGGTGCAACTCAATTTGAAATCTAGAAAAAGGAGATTGAATATTAATGCCAAGAAAACAGAATAAATAAAATTAAAATGAGTCGTACAACACAACTTTTTTTTAATTTCTTGAGAAATTTAATATCACATTAACACTGTTAAATAAATTTAGCCTGGGTAATCTTCTAATAACTAATAAAAAGTTAATGTCCCAGATAGTAAAAACATTTGAAATTTATCAAATTAGTTCATAAACTAAATAAATTATTGTGACATTATATACACACAACACAAAGCCCATGTTTTCCCTTTACAGAGATTTAGGTGCTCTCCCCCTACAGGGAAGAATTTGAACCATATTAATTTTGTTACACTTGTTTTCGTATAGATGTCATTTTGAGTGGTCCGTGATCAGCGTTCCGCCTCATACTGACATCTAGGAAACCAAGGTAGTACTAGGACGGGAAAATTCGGTAAATTTTGCTTAGAGGCCTTTCCATTCAGGCTAAGGATTTTTACAAGTCTGAAAATCTTCAGACTCGGGACCCCACCGTTTAAAGTCCCTCCCGGAGGACTTGCTCCTTGGATTTTTCCGTCCTAAAAAAAATCCATCGACCCCGGCCGGGTTTGAACCCGCAACCCTCGGGACCAGAGGCAAGGAGCATAACCACTAGTCCACCGCAGCCGACATAATGATCTAAACCATGACTTGTCGCAGAGACTGCAACATGTTCATAATGCTTGAGTTTGATTCATTTTCAATATCCACCATTATAACCATATTTCCGAACACTTTAATAACCTCTCTTGGCTCCGTCTTACTGACAGACGTAAATTGCACTCTCTTTCACTACTTTTCAGGCTTCTGAATTCCTACACTCCTACTTACCTGGCATCCAGATTTGAGAAGTTATCCTCTTACCACGATATTGACACTAGGTCACAAGATAACAGTCTGCTAACAATTCCTCTTCATAGCATTTCCTCTTATTCTACTTCCTTCACAGTAGCCTCTGCCCGTTCCTGGAATTCCCTCCCTCAAGATATTAGGGGTTGCTGCACACTTGGCACTTTTAAGTCACGCTTATACAGTTACCTGTTGTCTAATAATTAATTTTTCTCTATTTATTTAAATTTATACTATGTCATTAATAATCTTTTTCTCGTTTTTTTATAAATCTTGTACATATTATATATGTTTAATTCATTAAATTCAGGGTAAATTAAAATACATTATAAATATTAATTGTATTGTATTTATAACATGTAATTGTTTATGTATATTGTAATTTAGATGTAAGACTATTTTTTTGTATTTTTTAAAACCTGGTTGAGTGGTAAGACAAGGCCTTAAGGCCTTAACTCTGCCAGGTAAAATAAAGCTATTTATTATCGTCATCGTCGTCATCATCATCACCACCACCACCATCATCATCATCACCACCCCTCATCATCATCATTATTATTATATAAAATATATGTAGGAAAAACAAAAAGAAATTTGGACTCTTACACAAAAGAACACTATAGAAATATTAAAATGGTGAAATTGAAAAATCAGTAATTGCAACTCATAGTTTACTAGAGAATTTTAATATTTTAAAGAAACTAAACTTATAAAATGTTTGACAAAGCCCTTGGAATTATCAGTTTGGGAAAAGATATAGATTCAGAAGAACAAATTTAGATCCATGAATTTTGAAATTCCTGATGAGCAACATTTAATCTCAAAGTTCATCAAATCAGCACTAAATAGTAGTTTAGAAGATGATGGTGAAGGCAAAAATTCAACAGCCGAAAAAATGGCTAAACATAGAAACAACTGTTCCTGAAACCGTGGTCCTGTGTTGTGAAGAACACAGAGCGTATGAAGTGAGATAATTCATGACTCATTTTAATTTTATTAATTTGAAAGCCTCATAATGTTAATTTCCGTTATAAGTTTTATGAAATGAGAAAACAGAAGCTTAAAGATAGAAAAGGCAGAAAAACTAGAGATTGAGCAAAGAGAAATAATAATGATTAATAATATTTGAAGGGAAAAATACATGCTCAGACTGGGGTTTGAACCCAGGATCTTTTGCACTCTAGGCAAAAGCTCTATCAACTGTGTTTCGTGAGAAACTCCAATATAAATGCAAATCTTTCTCTTATATCCCAGTCTGAGCATATGTTTTTCTCTTCAAATATAATTTATCTATCATTGAGATGTATGAAATGAATAATAAAAAACATCAAATGAATAATACATTTAAATATCTGGCATTCATTTTAGAAATTGATGGAAGAACCTCATTTCAAATTAAGATAAGAATAAGAAGAGAAATAAAAATAATAAGAGAAGTAAAAATAATAATAATAAAAATAAACTTAGTACTCACCCTGACTGAAAAAACAGTAGCATCTTTTTCTTCTTTTGGAGCACAGTAGATATCCTTGGCAGAGTTGAGATCTGATGCCAGTTCTTGCCACCACATTCCTGTCTCACTCACATGGTAACTACTGCAACATCAGAAACATAGAATAGAAGCCCTACTGGCTATAAAGTAGTGTTAAATTCCCAATAAATGTCTTCTTAACTAAGAAGCCGCCATTTGCAAAGATAGAAGCTATAGGTTTCAAGCATTTGGCGCGAGGGAATTACAACGTACATAAGAGAAAAATTTGCATCTAGATCGTAACTCGCCTCGGTAGCTCAGTTGGTAGAGCACTTGGCCCGGAAAGCCAAGGGTCCCGGGTTCGAGTCCCGGTCTAGGCGAAAATTTTTCTCTTCAAATATAATCAGAAACATACTTTCTTCTTGTTATTGTCATCATCAAATCTATTTACCGTATTTGTTTGCATCCGTGTGTATTTTGCTCACCCTAATTTTTAAGGGATTATTTTGAACTTTATTTTGCTCCGTGTATTTGCGCACACAATTTCTTGTCAGTGTAGTGGGATTTTCCTTCCCTGAATTCCATTGCCAATTCTTACATTCCAACATAGGTCATTTACCAGCAACTGAACTACCTGCTACACAAAGAAGCCCAAAGTCCCGCTACTTTAAAAATACTTGCCCTTGGTAGAGAAAAGTTTTAGAAAAGTAAAACTGGTAGTTCATATTTTAGGAATTCTCACTATGAGGTATATTCATTAAGGTAGAATTTTTTATCATTCACCTCATATTGTTCTTCTTATTTGACTATATGAGTGATAAAAAAATCTACCTTAATAATTACAGGTATTTCAGTTGACTTTCAACACTTCCATAATGTGCACTTGCATTTATACTGTATTTCAAGATTGGAAATAAAAATAACAATTACACAGCATCATATAAATTGAAAGTGATAAGTTTTGCAGAACATTTTTTGGAATCGTGCAGCGGAAAGAGAATTAGGAGTGCTTGAATCCAATGGGCAATATTGGATGACACAAAAAGATGTGCTTAATAATACAAGACGTGACAGTAGAGTATTTCGTGGCCCAAAAACTGGTAAATATCCTGCTGTAGAAGATGAGCTTTTAATTTATTTTGAACGACGGTATCGCAGTTACACATAACATGCTACAACTAAAAAATCTGCATATTTTATGCTCCCCAATTTTTCAGTGGCCAAATTAAATTTAAAAATGCACAAATTATGAGCAAATACAGTATATCATGAATCAGAGAAACCTTCTTACATTTCACTTCTGTGATTTTAACAGGACTGGTTTCTGGAGCCTTTGCTCCTATCCTAAGCAAAAGTATAACTGTTGAAATTCTGCCATTACCATCAACTTCCAAACTGCCATCTGGTGCCAATTTTATGTACTTTGAGATTACATTTTGTATGACAGGAACTTCAAAATTCATTGTTCTTCTGAATGTATGTCATTTCCTAAACTGTTAATTCCAAAGGCTTCTCTAAATTGTTTATTTTTTATTATTTCACTCACCTCATACTTCATATGAAGTATGAGGTGAGTGAAATAATAAAAAATAAACAATATTAAAAAACCTCATAGTGTTATTTCCTATCTACATAGCTTCTCTAAATGTTTCAAAAGTTTAGTTTTTTTTTTCCAAATATGTGATTCTCTAGCAAACTATGAGCTGTAATCGCTGATTTTTTAATTTCCACCATTTTTTATATTTCTAAAGTGTTCTTTTGTATGAGTAAATCCCTTCTAGTCTTTATTATATATACACTGTAATCATTGCAAATAATTGAATAAATTCCAGACTTCAAATGGGGCAATAACCTTTTTATTAGTTATTAGAAGATTTATATATTAAATTTGGGAATTTTTAACATTATGAGGTTCAATTCATAAGAATTAAATGAATCGCGATTTCTTCTTACCACATACTTCTATGTCTTTTTAAACACAGCACTGCAGTATCGGCGACCCATTGTCACCATCTTCAGCTGTTTTCACGACTGTCAATTTTTTCTTTTGCCGGTAATTATCCATCTGGTGTTCTTTTGAAGGAATTATTTTCTAAGCTGCCATCTGGTGTTCTTTTGAATGAATCATTTTCTAAACTGCCATCTGCTGTATTTTTGAAGAACTTTGTAATCAAGCTCGGTTCATCTGGAATCTCAAAGTTCATGGTTTCTAGTATGGTTTTTTTGAATATATATTTTTTCCCAAACTGTTAAATCCAAAGGTTTAGATAGATGTTTCAAAAGTTTTGCTTCTTTTTCAATCCTATGATGCTCTAATAAACTATGTGCTGCTATAGCTGATTTTTCAATTTCTCCATTACTGGCAAAAGAAAAAAATTAACAGTCGTGAAAACAGCTGACGATGGTGACAATGGGTCGCCGATACTGCAGTGCTGTGTTTAAAAAACATAGAAGTATGAGGTAGGAAGAAATCGCGATTCATTTAATTCTTATTATTAGAAGATTACCCAAGCTAAATTTGGTTATGAGTGCTAATGTAATATTGAATTTGTTAAATTAAATCTCTATTTATAACCAGGGCTAGGATTTATATGTAATAAAATGGCTAAATATTTACATATATGTATATGGATTAAAGATTCTCAAAGTATGGTGTAAAAATGGAGTAAAACTTTTATAGAAAGGTGCAAACATTTTCTTGCAGATATTACAAAAATTAATATCATAAATTTGGGAATTTTTGCATTATGAAATTTTCTTAATAAGAATCAAATGAATCGTGAATTCTTCTTACCTCATACATCTATGTTTTTTTTAAACACCGAACTACAGTATTGGAAAAAACATCTTTTCCATCTTCAGCTGTTTTCACGACTGTTCATTTTTTTTTGCCAGTAATTTTCTAAACTGCCATCAGGTGTACTTTTGAAGAACTTTGTAATCAAACTTGGTTTGTCTGGAACCTCGAAGTTCATGGTTCTAGTATGGTTTTTTTGAATGTGTATATTTTTCCAAACTGTTAATTCCAAAGGTTTAAATAGATGTTCCAAAAGTTTTGCTTCTTTTTCAATTCTATGATTCTCTAACAAACTATGTGCTGCTATAGCTGATTTTCAATTTCATAATTTTTTATGTTTCTAAAGTGCTCTTTTTTGCGAGTGTCTAAGTTCCTTTTTGTTTTTCCTATATATGGCAGTTTAGAAAGTTACTCTTCTTCAAAAGTACACCAGATGGCAGTTTAGAAAATTACCTGCAAAAGAAAAAATTGAGTCATGAAAACAGCTGATGATGGAAAAGATGTTTTTTTATCGATACTGCAGTTCTGTGTTAAAAAAAAACATAGATGAATGAGGTAAGAAGAATTCAAGATTCATTTGATTCTTATTACAAAAAAATACTTTACCATTTGTTGTAGTGCTTCATTCAGAAAGTCACTTACATACAGTTTTAAAAACTAGATTGAAGCAACACCTTAGGAATGTAAAAAAGGGTGAAGTGGACAAGTCAGCAGTAGCAGCCCATGCTTGGTCTGAAAAACATTTAATTGATACAGAAGCTAGCCTAATCAAACAAACAGATAAACTAAAGGAACTCACAGTCTGGAAAAAAATCCATATCCAAAAAAACAAAAAAGACAAACTCATGAATTTTGAAACTCCCGCAAATTTTGACCTGATCCAGAGGTTCATCGGTCCACCGATAGAAGTAAGAAGGAAACCGCCAAGAAACGACATAACACCAGCCGACCAGAGGCTACTGACGATGGAGATAAGCTCCGAAACTGCAGTATAGAAGAAAAGATATGAGGTGAGGTAATAAAAACATTAATTTAATATTACTCCCATACTGAATAAGTAAATATACAAACCACACAGAAGATGTATTCAATCTCCAAGTTCATAAAATTGTCACTAAATGGCAGTTTGGAAGATGATGATAATGGAAAAATTTCAACAGTTGAAGTTTTGGCTGATGATGGAGGTAAAGGTCTTTGAAAACATGGAGCTTTATTAGGTGAGATAAAAAAAAAATCCGACTCAATTTATAAATTGTGTGTACTTACTCTACATAGGCAGGCAGTAGGAAGAGCTTGCAGTGGTATGCTACATACAATGGCACACTAAATGTCTCATCTGGCTCCACTATGGCCACTCTGATGGTGTCTTCAAAAGGATTTGTTGACTCTCCAACATGCTCCACTTCCAACTGGTCTAGCACAGGTTTCTTGTAGTACAGTCCCATCGCATAAGAAGTCTCATTCTTAATCTTTATGAAACAAACAAAAAGAAAGATCATTTATTAACTCTAATCTTTTACCTTTCTTCAATTCTACTTTACAAGGGATTAAATTGTTTAATGAATACTTAGTGTGATTATGTAAAGATAACTAACTACCTAACTCACTATACCCCAGCCACCATATCTCAGGCTCTGAAGTTTAGGTTATATGAGGGGTAAAGCGAGAATTCACCCTCTACTGCCAATAAGGACATGGTTGTAGTGGGAGTAAATGTCTGCCACAACCAATCACTGCTCTTGATGCAGCTATAGTGTACTAGTAAAGTAAAGTTTGAAATTGCTGAGATGTTGTCAGTTGTATGTCTGCTAACCGCATACATAAAGTGGCCACTCCCACTGAATATTCATATCGGCAACACTGTCGTGAAAACGTCAAGGCCGGAGAATCAGTGGCTGCAGTATAGCACTATTGAACCCATAGGCTCATGTCCATGTGGACATAAGCTCTCCATGCATCCCTGTTGTCAGCTGTTTTCTTCTAATTACCCTTTGCATAATTTACCTCCCTCAAATCATGGTTAATGTTATTCTCCCACCTCAATCTTGGCCTACCTACTGGGCAGTTTGCCTCCAGTTTTTCTACAAGAAGTTTCCATGGCCCTACTTCATTCCCCATTCATGCCACATGTTCTGCCCATTGCAGTATATGAGACTGTTTTTATTAAATGAACCGTTTTTATTAAATCTGGTTTCCCACAAAGATCATGTAGCCCACTGTTATGTAGTCTTCTCCATTCACCTGTCTGAACATCTCTCTTTGGTCCAAACATTTTCCTTAAAACTTTATTCTCTCAAATACTCCTTAAAGCAAGAGTTCATGTTTTACATCCATATAATATAACTGGGAGGAAGAAGCAGTTCTTCTAATCGACATAACATCAGTCGACAAGAAATTACTGAAGATGAAGCTGCCCAGGCTTTGAAACTGGTCTAGTTAGAAGACTGGATATGAGGTGAGATATGAAACAATTAAATTTAATCTTAGTTTTATCAAACGTTTATAGGAATAAATCACTAATGAGGTTTAATTTAAGATAAATTAAAATATTTCATACCTCTCCTCATAATTAATCTTCTAAGTAGATGGGATTGCCAAGATCCTGAAGGTTGCATTCTACTTAGAAGATTAATTATGAGGAAAGGTATGAACATTTTAATTTATCTTAGTTTTATCGATATTTACTTCCAGCTCCAATTTCTTAGTGTTACTCAATAGAGTCTGCATGTTGTAAAATAATGCAAGTTGTATACGTAAACAATACAAGAATAATAATAATAATAATAATAATAATAATACTTTATTTATTCTGGCAGAGTTAAGGCCATAAGGCCCTCTCTTCCACTCAACCAGCACAAATACAAATAAATATTCGACAAATATAGATATACACTATACTAATTATAAACAGTTAAAGATACAATAAATGTAACAATGTAAATGTCATGTACAAACAACATTTTATAGGATAATAACAATAATGATACGATAATAATAATAATAAAATAATAATAATAATAATAATAATAATAATATAAATATGATACATTATACGGGAAACACCAATTAATATATATATATCTTACACTGGATAATAATGAAGTCGAGTTTGGAGCAAATATAATTTAGATTTCTTTTAAAAGATGCCAATGTCCGGCAGCCCCCTTATTTCTTGTGGTAGGGAATTCCAGTTGCGAGAAGTGGAGATGGTATATGACATGGAGTGATGTGATGTCCTATGTTGCGGTATATTAAGTAAGAGACTATGTTGTGATCTTGTGTTTAAGTTATGGTTTGTGGATAGATACTGGAAACGGGATGATAAATAATTGGGAATCGAGGTATGTAGGATCTTAAATAGGAGAATTAGACAGTGCGATTTTCTTCTCTCTTTTAGATGTAGCCATGACAATTCGTGGAATAATGGAGAAATGTGATCGTATTTTCGAACATTAAATATGAATCTGATACACATATTATGGACACGCTGCAGTTTGTCCGACAATCCGTCACTTATGTCAGTTAGTAGAACGTCACAGTAGTCAAAATGCGGCATCACTAAAGTTTGGATTAAAATTCTTTTAAGAGTTGTAGGAAGAGAAAATGTTTAAGTCGCTTTAGGGAATGCATTATGGAGAAGATCCTTTTAGATGTTTGTTTTACTTGCTCATGCCATTTTAAATTAGAATCTAAGTAAAATCCCAAGTTTTTAACGACGTCGGTATAAGGAATTTGTTCATTATCTAATATGACAGCCGGCATATTGCCATTGTTTATGAGGTGTAATAGCCTGGATGTCCGATAATTATTGCTTGCGTTTTGTTTACATTTAGTTTCAGCCCATATTGTCTGGACCATAAAGATATATGCCTGAGGTCAGTGTTTACTTTGTCAATATATTCATTAATTTCGTCAGGCCTAAAGTGTGTGTAAATCTGTAGGTCGTCGGCGTAAAGATGATGCTTGCAGTTTTGTAGTTTCTTGGTCACGTCATTATATAAATCGAGAAGAGAAGAGGAGCGAGGACGCCGCCTTGAGGTACCCCTTTCCTCACCAAGCGCCAGGAAGAAATGCGATTATTAACAGAAACTGATTGCTGACGATTAGTGAGGTAAGATGCAAACCAATCAAGGCAGTTTTCCGACAGATGTAGTGTCTTTAGTCTCGCTAGCATTAAGTCTATATCTACTGTGTCAAAGGCTTTGCTGTAGTCGAGTAGGACTATTGCGGTGAGTTTGCTTTTGTCCATTGAGTCTCTTATGTCCTCTACAATGTCAAGTAGTGCAGTACTTGTGTGATGTCCTGTTCTAAAACCAGACTGATGTTCATCAAGTAAGTCGTGTGTGTTGAGGTAGTCTGTTAACTGTGAGTGTATTATGTGTTCCAGTGCTTTAGATAAACAGGGAAGAATACTAATTGGTCTATAATCATCGAGTGTTGTGGGAGTGTTTGATTTCGTGTAGGACGAACTAGAGCCATTTTCCAGAGTCTGGGATAAGTCCCAGTCATTATAGAGGCATTAAAATGTGGGTTATTGTTGGGAGAATAATGTCTATTATTTTTGCAGGAGAGTTATTGTTATATTGTCTATTCCTTGTGCTTTAGATTTAATACGTAATACTGCTCTTTTGGCGTCATCAGGTGAGATATAGGAAAAAAAGAATTTGTCTCGGGTAGGTTGGGAATATGACATTAGTTTCATCTATTGTCTGTCGTTTGTGTTGTGAGGTGTTGTCAGAAGGGAGGCGGGTAAAATGGTCATTCAACTCATCTAGTGGTAGGTCAGCTGTTTCTACCTGTAGTTTATTTTGACAGAGGCCTATTGATTTTAAATTTTTCCACATGTCAGCTGAGTTGGACATAGATTGTGTAATAATAGTATGGGCATATCTTAGTTTTGCATTCCTTATAGTTTGGTTGACTTTATTCCTCAGATGTTTGTATGTCTGTAAGTCTGTCAGTTCTTTGTTCCTCCTGTATTTCCTGAATGCTACGTCTCTCTCAGTCATAAGCAAGCGGATATCATCAGACATCCAGGGTGCAGGTGTTCTGTTTATACGTCTAGTCTTGATAGGTGCGTGTTTGTCATACAATTGTAAAATCATGTCATTAAAATTTTCAACTTTCTCATCTACAGTTCTAAGTGTCCATATGTTGTTCCAAGGTAGTTTTGCAGCATCATCAATTAATTGCGCATAATTTATATGTTTCAAGTCTCTGTATGTTACAAGTCTAGGTCTACGTTTAGAGCAAAGGAGTGAATATTCAATGTATATTAAGTCATGTGCAGAGATGCCTGGAGCTTCTATCTGTCCACTAGTTATAACTTTTTGAGGATTATTTGTTATAATTAAGTCTAGTAGTGTGTCAGAATACCTAGTATGATGGGTTGGTTCTGAAGGCAGTATTGTCATATTGCATGACTGGAACATTGTCTGTAGTTGTATAGTGTTGTAAGAATTTGTGGCTAATAGGTTCGTGTTGAAGTCTCCTAGTACAATTACATGTTCATAAGATGGTATCAGATTTTGGAGAACTGTTTCAATGTCATGCAGGTGACCGACATTTGGGGGCTTATAAACTACTCCTAATAAACATTTCTGCATTTTCGCTCTAATTTCTATAAATAGGTATTCGGGTCGAGACGAGTATTCACTAGGCGAATGGGATACAATTTTCGGTTGTAGATCGGAACGTATATACATCGCCACGCCGCCTCCATTTTTCCCGAATCTGTCATTCCTAATCAAGATGTAATTTTGCATGTTTACAAGAGAAGAAGGAAGGGTATTTTTCAGCCATGTTTCAGAAATTAAAATGGCATGCAGATTTAGTGTTGAAAATATAGTTTGGAATTCTGAGAAGTGGGACAGGAGTGACTGTGCATTACAATGTGTTATTTTGAGTGTATTGCTGTTCAAAGAGAAACGTGATTTTAAAAGGTCTGAGGTGGAAGGGGTATGTTGAGATGGGGACAATGGAACTGTCAAAGACCGAAAAGGGGCTGCAGGTGCATTCCTTAAATCTATGGTTGAAATGTTGCTAACTAAAACAAGAAAACCGTAAATATGAAATATCAATTGGTGTTTAGTATATAAAGTACAAAATTAAATTAATAAAAAAATAGATTATACACGAAAAAATGAAAAAAAATGAACACAAGAGAAATTGTAGATTGAAACAAACTGAAAAATCGTCTGTAGCAGAACATTTAGTGAATAACAAAGAACATGCCATAAAATTTGAACAAACACAAGTTTTGTCCAAAACACAACATTACTACACAAGACTTCACAGAGAGGCTATTGAAATTTACAAACACAAAAATTCCTTTAACAAAAAAGAAGAAACTATGAAGATTAATAAAATTTGGATTCTGGCATTATATAACACGAGAATAAAACCTATGACTTACGCCAGTGACAACCAATCAGAAAAATAGCTCCAAAGTAACGGACCGTGTAGAAAACATCACCACACAATACTCATCATCATCATCATCCTGCCAGGTATTAGTCCTAGAAGAACTGTTACAGCCTGAGAAAGCAGTTTTCGTGCCATCTTTTCATAGGTCGACCAAGTGACCGTTTCCCATTTGGACAGTAGTTCATTATTGCCTTGGGAATCCTGGATCTAGCCATTCTTGAGACATGTTCCTCTTCCAGTTTAGCTGATATCTGGAGATGTAGTCCAGTATTGGTGACACATTAAGTTCTTGAAGGATTTCTACATTTTTCTTCGATCCCAATTGGTGTAGCCAGCTGTGCGGCGCATAAATCTCATCTCACAAACTGTCTGCTTTCATCTCTCGTCCTTATAGTCCACGCTTCACTCCCATTACATAGGACTGGTCGAGACATTATTTGATAAAGACGAGTACGAGTTGATTTTTGCACTAATGAAGGTTTTAAACTCTATTAATGATTCCCATTGATTTGTTGAATTTCACAATTTTCTCTGATAAATCCAAATTTTCAACAAAAGAGAGTTTATATCCCAAACAAGTAAACTCATTAACTCTCTCCCTCACAATACTCAACTATAAATAAGGACACAATTTCCAACACACACTATAAATAAGGACACAATTTCCAACACACACAGCCAGTCTGCAGCCAACATTGAAGAGTTAAGAGGTCAAAGAGCACGCAGAATCTCCTGAGGATGTCTACCGCAGTAGTAAGACGAAACGTTGAGTGTTAATAAAACCAGACCACGGCCATTTAGCCCAAAAGACATAAAATACATGAATGTAAGTTGTATACAATACATTAAATCCTAGGAGTAATTAATAATAATTTAAATAGGAATCTCACCTGTAGAGGAGACCTGACGGAGATCTTGCGATTACAATGGTGTATATCCACATTTACAACGATATAGTAGCGCATGTTGTTTCTTATGGGATGGAATGGCATGTGTAACTTGCTGACTAACCTCTGTGGGGCAATCACCTGCAGTTTGTCAAAACCTAAATCAATAAATCACATTTTATAAAATGAGTACCTATGTAACCTATAACAAAAATTCCATATTCAAATATTTAGACATCTGACCAGCCTCATGGGCTAGTGCTCAGAGCTTCTAACTTCTGCGTTCATGAGGTACCAGTTTGATTCCCGGTCAGACCATAAGAATTTTTTCCTATGGTTGCCCATGATCTGGATTTAGGTTAAGTTTAGGTTTAAGAACTCTCCTACATCATTATCATTCATCAGCTATTATATCACCATAGTAATGTAAGATTTAAAATGTAACTCTGCCTTCCAGGTGCCCCAACTTAAGAAGTGGGTCACATTTCCACCAAGCTAAGAGAGAATACCAGAAATGTCATAAAGACAACCTGGTGGCATTGATAAAAAAAAAATGTATATTTAGATATTTGAAGAGAAAAATTCTCACCCACACTGAGAGACTCAAACCCGGGACCTTTGGCTTTCTAGGCCAATGCTCTACCATCTGAGCTGCCGGGGCAAGTTCCGATCTAGACGCAAATTTTTCTCTTATATATGTTGTAATTCCCAGCACCAAATGCCATGAAGCCTTTGCTTCTATCTTTGCAAATGGCAGCTTCTTAGTTAAGAAGACATTTATCGGGAATTTAAACACTACTTTATAAAGCCAGTAGGGCTTCAACTGATGTTTTTATTATTAATTTTTACACTTCTCACTGAAGGATAAATTATATTTGAAGAGAAAAATTCTCGCCCAGACTGAGCATCCACCGTGCTACTTCAGTCGGTAGCATGACTAGTGAAAGATTGAAAATTTTAATTGTTAATTTAATTTAATGGCAAAATTTTCAATCTCAGGTCCAAGAGAGGTGGTGGTGTACAATTTTTAATAAGATTGTGCACCAGATTCCTGCATTAAATTGCAAACTTATCTGTAGTGCATACATTGAGAAGACGAACATATATAAAACCTACTGGATACAACCAAAGATTCTAGACACAATAATAGTAGCTTTTTTTTACATGGCAGAGTTAAGGCCTTGTCTACTACTCAACCAGGTTAAAAAAAATCAAAACAATTCTTATATCTAATTATAATAAAAATAAATATTACAGAGTATTCATAGTTGGGAAATAACATTATGAGGTTCTTAATTCAATGAATGAATAATTTCTTATCTTACCTTATTTTCTTCTTAAACACGGGAACTGCAGTTTTCAAGAGGAACATCCCTCCCATTTTCAATCAACATTATGACTACCAGATTTTCGTTGGAATCTCCATCTATAACGTTGCTATCTGGTGTTGATTTAATGAACTTCGAGATCAGGTCCCGTTCATCGGGAATTTCGAAATTTATGGATCTAAATTTGCTCTTCTGAATACATATATTCTCCCATACTGTCAATTCTAAAGGTTTTTCCAAATGTTTTAGAAGTTTGGCCTCTTTTTCAATTTCTTGTTGGAGAGTCATAAAATTGAAAAAAGACACCAAACTTCTAAAACATTTGGAAAAACCTTTAGAATTGACAATATAGGAGAATAAATGTATTCAGAAAAACAAATTTAGATCCATGAATTTCAAAATTCCCGATGAACAGGACCTGATCTCAAAGTTCATCAAATCAACACCAGATTGCAACTTTATAGATGTTGATTCCAACAAAAATCTGGTAGTGATAATGTCAGTTGAAAATGGGAGGGATGTTCCTCTTGAAATCTGCAGTTTCCGTGTTTAAGAAAACAAACTATGAGGTAAGATAAGAATGACTCATCCATACAGTGAATTACATAGTATGTCTACAATATAATGTGACCTTAGATGTCAAAGCACCCACAAATAAGCATTAAGCAAGACAAAAAAGAGATAATAATATCATCAATACTAGTAAAATTCATTGTTAAAACCGTTGAGGTGAATAGTCATAAAATAAAATAAGTTAAAATATACCTTCTTAGGTAAGATACGTTGTCCACAACTTATAAAGTATGTATTCTTTATGTCTGTAGGCCTTTCAGAACATCCATTCTATCTTCAGCAGGTCTTTCTTCGCTACATTATCTGATATGATGGCTGATGCTGCTGGTCCTAATGTGGTGTTGTCGTGACAACATTAGGACCAGCAGCATCAGATAATGTACATATTATTATCTTTTTTTTTGTCTTGCTTAATGCTTCTTTGTGGGTGCTTTGACATCTAGGGTCGAATTTTTGAACGCATTAGACCGTAAAAGGCATTCTCTGCTGAGAAAGTTTTATCCTAATACGATTTTGCTTACTCAGAAATCTATTCATGCGATAATAATTCGTAACCAACCTGACGAGGTAACTCAAGATCATAGCTTAAGATAGAAACTTATCATGAGAATCCCGAAGGGAACCGATGGTAACCGATGTAGTTTGAAACCTTGCCGCTTTATGCAGGATGTCGGACCTTGAAGACTTCGATCATGTTTTCGGTATAACGCGGAGAAGAGGAATTTGATAGAGTCTACCAAAGAATTCACTGGAAGAACAGGAGAATCAGCGTAATATTGCACGATGCAGACGTCGTTGTATACGGTATTATTTGCGAGATGCAAGCGTAAATGTGTTCCTCTATAGCAGACGAAAATAATGGAAGTGGTTTTATCGCTGAGAATTCTGGGTAATTCCTTGCCAATATTACGAAAACTACGATTTTCATGCATGACCAGTTTGTGGGTAGCTAATTCGATCTTTGCACTTGCTCACGGTGAGTCAGCTCACGAGTGATTGGAAGTAATTTGAGTAGAGACTAATGTATTTGCATACGACCCCTAAGGTCACATTATATTGTAGACATACTATGTAATTCAATGTATCAGATAATGTAGCGAAGAAAGACCTGCTGAAGATAGAACAGATGTTCTGAAAGGCCTACGGACATAAAGAATACATATTTTTTTTAGTTGAGGACGACGGATCTTACCTAAGAAGGTATATTTTAACTTATTTTATTTTATGATAATATTAATAATTATAAGAGAAGAATAAGAAGCAACAAAATGCATACATACCTTCTACTTCAATTATAAGTCTCTCATCTGTCACCTTTTTGTACAGTTTGGTAACAGATTCATTAGGAAATTTCAACACAGGTGAAAAGAGCTCCTGTCCCCCAGTGTCCTCACTTCTCTGAATATTGAAACCACCTTCAAAACTTGAAAAAAAGAAGAATGAGTTATTCATATATAACAGAAATTCATTTAATAATTAAATAGACAAAAAAAAAACCAGCAAAAATGAAAAGATTGAAGACAGCAACATATCAGGGATTTATCAAATTGATGGTAAAGATTGTGAAAAAATATACACAGGAAAAACAAAATGGAATTTACGTACACAATTGAAATAACAACCTTAGAAATGTTAAAAATGGAAAAATAGAAAAATCTGCAATAGCTGCACATGCATGGTCAAAAAACACAGAATTGAAACTAAGGCAAAATTACTAAAACAGATAGAAAATCTAAGGAACTCACAATGTGGGAGAAAATTTACGTCTGCAAGAATAAAAAAGAAAACCATGAATTTTGAAATTCCTGGTGAAAGAGAAAAAAAATTTGATTTGAAAGTTCATCAGTCAGCCAACAGAAGGAGCAGAAGTCAACTTACAGGAAGGACAACTGCAAGGCAACAGTTGTAATGCATCGACAATGTCGCACAGAAGTGACAAAACTAGTCTGCATAAAAACCAAAAAATATGAGGTGAGTCAAAGTATATAACTCAAATATAATCATTTAATAATATTTTGTCATTGAACAATTCTCTCTGCATTCTGTACAGGACTGTTGTCGATATGGATTCACTCATCTAGTCCACTGCCTTACAATAATATCTACTATAAAAATTTTACATTAAAATTATATCCCACAAAAATACATATCCTCCTTATCATTCACTATTTCACCGCTAATATATTATTATTAAGTCCCGCGCTTAGCTGAGTGGTTAAGGGGGGGTGATGGATGAAAAATTGACCATTTGAGATCAAAATAGCCTGTACTCTAATGTATATGTTGACAAAGTTTCAGAGGCCTATGGTGCTTCTAAGTGCCCTAAATTATGTCAGAATTAGAAGGCTGCGCCGTATATGTTGACAAAGTTTCAGAGGCCTATGGCGCTTCTAAGTGCCCTAAATTATGTCAGAATTAGAAGGCTGCGCCCGTTAAATATTACCTGCACACAAATCTTTAAACTTGTTTTTCCACACTTTTATTTTCACTGCATTTTTGTACATTCAAAATTGAATGAAATTTAGAAATTTAGTCCTAGAAGGTTCAAATTTTTACTGCATGTCCTAAAACAATGGGTAACAAAGTAGTGCATGGTTTCATGATTGAGGTAGTATTTTATGAAATAAAAATAAAATGTATGCAATTATTATTTTTTTCTTGTAATTCCATGCATGAGGTACAACATTTTTTTTTTCTCCCTTTGTATTCACATTAGAAGAATTCTAATGAATGATGTTTTCTAAATATTTTAGGGGTCTTGCAAAAAAATCAGACATTTTACTAAAAAATTGTGGAACCCATTTAATTATAATATATGCACATTTTTTAAATATATATAATAACTCATAAGAAGGAAACCGCCAAGAAACAGACATACACACCGGTCGACCAGAGGCTACTGACGATGGAGATAAGCTCTGAAACTGCAGTATAGAAGAAAAAAGATATGAGGTGAGGTAATAAAAACATTAATTTAATTATTAAATTAAACCTCATAGTGTTCTTTCCCTGTGAAAGTTAAATCATATGAAAGACTTGCATGGAAGCTTCTTGTAGGAAAACCAGAGGGAAAACGCCCTGTTGGTAGACCAAGAATGAGGTGGGAGAATAACATTAACTATGATTTGAGGGAAGTAGATTATACAGGGAATGATTGGAAAACATTAGCTCAGGATAGGGATGTATGGAGAGCTTATGTACCGCGCGGCCATGAACCTACGGGTTCGATAGTGCCAGTGAGTAGTAAGTAAGTAAGTAAGTAAGTAAGTAAGTAACTCATAAAATAAATGTCTCACAAGAATTAAACTTTTTTTTTTCAAATGCCCCAGGTTTGTCTTCGACATTCCTGGTGTCTCTCCTGGCATGGCATACTTGTAACCCACTTCTGAGGTTGGGGCGCCTGGAAGGCGGGGTTATGCTGCCCCGATGATATGATGGGTGATGATGATGAAAATGGTGTGCCAGGAGAGTCTCTAATCCTAAGCTTAACCTAGGATGAATATGAATGATGATGATTGCGATGGCCATATGATTTCGGGGACCGTTAAAGTTTTCTTGACATCTGTCTTACAGGTGAGGAAAAACCCTGATAAAAACCTCACCCAGAAAAACTGTCCCGACCGGGGATCGAACCCGGGCCCGCTGCGTGACAAGGCAGCACGCTACCCCGAGACCACAGCAGTGGACTCAAGAATGAAACTTAAACACATCATTTTGTATACAGCAGTGAATGTTTGTACAAAAAAATCAAGTCTCTAGCTCAAAAAATGTAGAAAATAGAAATTTCACCCATCACCCCCCTTAAAGCAAGATGACTTAGCGCAGAGGTACGGGACTTGCACTAGTTCGGTTTTCCACGCAGGAAGAAATTTTCTCAACGAATTTTGGCCAGTATGGGACTGGTGCACACCCAGCATCATGAGGAATTTAAGTAGCTACAATAAGTAGATGAGAAAACCAGCGATAATAGCTGAAGGACCCAACATATCACCCCTACACTGGCAGGATGATCATCTACCTTCGTGATTAACATATATAGATGTGAGGTCAGCAGCCAGCTGATAGGTCAAGGGCCTTCATGGCCTATAGCGCCATGGAGTAATAGCCATTATTTTTTTATATTTTTTAAATAATAAATAAATAAATGTATTAATTCCAAGAAAATTGAAAAAAAAAGTCCATCAAAAATAGATATTAATTATTCCTGATACACTAACTCACTGGCTCTATCAAACCCATAGATTCATGCCCACATGGCCATAAGTTCTCCATACATCCCTATCCTGAGCTAATGTTTTCCAATCATCCCTTGTATAATCTACTTTCCTCAAATCATGGATAATGTTATTCTCCCACCTCATTCTCTACTAACTGGGCATTTTCCCTCTGGTTTCCCTACCAGAAGCTTCCATACACCTCTTTCATTCCCCATACATGCCATATGTCACTCACTATTATGTAATCTTCTCCATTTACCTGTCAGTTCATCTCTTTTTGGCTCAAAAATTTTCCTAAGAACTTTATTCTCAAATACTCATATCTCTTTTCCTGCCTTAAAGTAAGAGTCCATGTTTCGCATCCATATAATATAACTGGGAGAAAAGCTGTTTTATGTATTTTCAGTTTAACGTTTTTTAAAGGAGTTGGGAAGACAAGAGTCCCTGTAATGCATAATAGCATTCATTTGCAGATTAGAGCCTATGTTTAATTTCTTTATACATCTCATTCCTATTTGTAATTATTGTTCCTAGATACCTGAAATCAACCACTTCTTCAAAATTTCCTTCATTTGTCATTAGTTGTCCATTTCCATTTTATAATGCATTTCTATGTGTGAACACATATTTATTTATATATTAAATTTGGGAATTTTTAACATTATGAGGTTCAATTAATAATAATTAAATGAATCGTGATTTTTTTCTTACCTCATACATTTTCTTCAAAAATACAACAGATAGCAGTTTAGGAAATGATTCATTCAAAATAACACCAGATGGCAGTTTGAAGAGGAATTCCTTCAAAAGAACACCAGATGGCAGTCTGAATAATTACCGGCAAAAAGGAGAAAAAATTGACAGTCGTGAAAACAGCTGACGATGACGACAAAGTGTCGCCGATACTGCAGTGCTGTGTTTAAAAAAACATAGATGTATGAGGTAAGAAAAAATCACGATTCATTTAATTATTATTAACACATATTTAGTTTAATTGATGTTTAAATCCAGTCCCAATTTCTTAGTGTTATTTAATGGAGTGTGTGTGTTGGCCCTTAGCATCTCCTCATTATCGCTCAATAATACTACATTATCATAAGTAATGCCACGAGTGATTTCCAATTTATCTAGATAATTTGGAAATCAAGAGTGGCATTTGTTAGGGCTATTTAACGAATAAAATTAAGCTGTTTACTCACAAATCATTATTCAACTATAATTATTTTAATGTAAATATTTTATGTAAACGGCGATGTTTGAAAACAAATGAGAAACGATTGGTATGTTTCATTTGCTTCTTTTGTTCATCACTGCAACCAGATTATATTATTTATTGCCAAAGGATCGCAATATTGTAAGAATGCACCCTAGTGGAGAAATTTATAACCAACATTATAGGTATTAATTAATTTCTGATGTCCTATGATGTAAATATGTCAATTATATTTTTCTACAACATCATTTCCTGGTGAATAATTTGTTTAAGAAAGTGCAAACAGTGGTTTCTTTTTTCTTGTGGTATAATCAATTGCTACAAATGTTTTTATATTAACTACCGCAGGCGCTATCTGCTGACATTCGTGCACTATATATACCATCTTGTAGCCGCATTTCTTACAGAGTCAGTCACTGCAAAATAATGATATGACCTATTCAGAATGTTAAAAAGCAGGAGCTTTGTTTAACATGATAAACTTCAATTGATAAATTCGAGGCAAAACATGACTGTGATTGGTTGTAAATAAAAAATCATTGAAATGTGATTGGTCATTGACTCCCATTTGGGACATGAGTTAAATAGTCAGCATAAACTAACAGCCTATTAAAACTATTGAGTTGTAGACCTTCTTCATTCTCCAATGATTTGATGGCATGCTCTAATACAAAATTGAATAGTAGAGGCGATATCCCTGATACACTAGGTATAAAATTAAAATTAACTTCCTTAATGCTAGTTGAAGGCAAGAGGAAAAATTATACTCTTACTGCAATCCCCTAATAATTGCCATTTAATAATAACTAATAAAAAAGGTTATATCCCAGATAGTAAGAAAAGCAGTCCACCGCTGTGGTCTCGAGGTGACGTGCTGCCTTGTCACGCAGCGGGCCTGGGTTCGATCCCCGGTTGGGAAGTTTTTCTGGGTGAGGTTTTTATCGGGGTTTTTCCTCACCTATAAGACAAATGTCAGGAAAACTTCAAGGCCCAAACGGTCCCCAAAATCATATGGCCATCGCAATCATCATCATTCATATTCATCTTAGATTAAGCTTAGGATTAGGGACTCTCCTGGTGCACCACTATCATCATCATCACCCATCATATCATTGGGGCAACATAACCCTGCCTTCCAGGCGCCCCAACCTCAGAAGTGGGTTACAAGTACGCCATGCTAGGAGAGAACACCAGGAATGTCGAAAGACAACCTGGGGCATTTGCAAAAAAAAAAGAAAGTAAGAAAAGCAAGAGAGAGGTTAAAGAGAAAAGACTGTGCTTGAATGGGAAGGAATATCTGCATAGTTGATTTGGTAGACTATCAACATATTGTGCTGCAGGATTGGGGTTCGTTTCACAGTTCGGGTAGAAATTTTTCTAATTACCATTAAATTATTTAAAATTTTATCCAAATAATTCTCAATTTTTTGGGTGGGGCTGGGTCCATCTACTGGTTACACCACTGTTACAACTCCTTCAAAACCAAACAAGTATCTTTGCTTTTAAGATTTAAATTAAAATGCTTTATACTCGTACTTCACCTCATATCCAGTCTTCTAATTGTACCGGTTTCAAAACCAAGACAATTTCATCTTTAGTAATATCTCGACTGATGTTATGTCGTCCAAGAGAATTACTTCTTACTCCATCTGTTGGTGGATCAATGAACCTCCAAATCAAATTCCCCATGAATTTCAAAATTCATAAGTTTTTCTTTCTTGTTTTTCTGAAAGTGGAGTTTTTCCCCAAACCTTGAGCTCTTTTGGTTTTTTTTATTTGTTTAATTAGACTAGCCTTTATTTCAATTAGACGTTTTTCACACCAAGCATGAGCAGCCATTGCTGACTTTTCCACTTCACCATTTCTGACATTTCTAAGGTGTTCTTTCACCCTGGTTTTCAAATTTCTTTTTGTTTTACCTATATAAATTTTGTCACAATCTCTGCATTCGATCCGATGATGTTTGCTTTCATTAATTTTGATCCTCTACTTGCTTACCTCTCTATATCCAGATCTGATTCAGGGGGGCTGATGTCTAGGCCATCTGCTGTAGTAGATGCAGGACTACTTGGAAGTGAGTCAGACTTGTTGTACATTGCAATCATGACAACTTTATCCTTTCCATCAGGACTCACCTGCAAATAATAATTATTTTAAAACTTATAAAAGAGACAGGATTTTTATGTACTAAAAGGTATGATTGCAACATAGTATAATGACGAGTTAGACTTATGACTGTTTTATCTATAAATAGAACTTGGAATTTACATGAAAGAAATACACATTGGTAATTATATTAACCCAACAGCGTGGAGTGACATGCATCGCCCGCATAAATAAAACACTTCTTCTCTGCGGAGTGATGGGCATCGCCCGAATGATTTCTTAACCGAAACTAGTTCTTATTTTTTTTAGGATGATTCACGTAATAAGATGCAGTTTAAATAAGATATTTTTTTAGAGGAAAGATATCCGCTTTTATTTGATATGTGAGATCAATAATATAACTTATTTTCAATATTGTATAATTAATTGTTAAATGTGGGTAAGTTTGAAGTTCTGATTGAGCCATGTACTATATCCGCACATTTGATTTATGTATCATTCTTTGTAAAAATAGACCCATGACAACACAATTCGTGTAAATGCAATCTTATAGAGGTGATCTCAAGCTTTCAATTAACATACAAGTTATAATTATATTTGAAAAGAAAAATATACGCCTAGACTGGGGTTTGAACCCAGGACCTTTGACTTTCTATGTCAATGCTCTTCCATCTGAGCCACCTAGGCCTCCAATCTAAACGCGTATTTTTCTCTTACACATAGTTAATTCCCTAACCCCAAATGCTACGAGCCGTTGCTACGATTTTTGCAAATGGCGGTTTCTTTGTTAAGAAGACTTTTTATTGGGAATTTAAACATTACTTATAAAGCCAGTAGTGCTTCTTTCAATGTTAATATTATTCGTTTTTAAACACCTGAGAAAAATATGCGTTTAGATTGGAGGCCTAGGTGGCTCAGATGGAAGAGCATTGACATAGAAAGTCAAAGGTCCTGGGTTCAAACCCCAGTCTAGGCGTATATTTTCTTTTCAAATATAATTTGTCCATTAAGGTGTTTAAAAACGAATAATATTAAAATACAAGTTATATTTTATATATTTTTTTGTTCATGTAGTTCCTCATTGTTTTTATGGACTGCATTAGAGACTGTTAGTCTGCGTTCCTCTGCTCTCTTTTTGAAAACCATGAAACTATTTAAAACTTTGTTTATATGGCTAGGTTGGTGAAGGTTTCTTCTTTCAAATGAAATATGTGACACTTATATGGCACCAAATTTGTGAAAGAAATTCTAACTTAAATGAGTGGCTCTGTTCAATCCTGTTAGACTAGCACGAAGGTGGCAGTGTTTTGCCATGGCACCTACAAATAAACATAGTGAAAATATTACAAAATGCTTAGACGAGGAACTGGAAAACAAACATAAAATCTATTGTAGATTATAATATAAATACCTAACAGACTAATTTTGTTACACGTATATTCGTTGGAATGGAAGAAAATAAAAACTTGTACATGAAAATATTTTCCATCTTCTAAACATTGCTAATTGAACAGTATGATTATCTGTAGGGAGAATTCACCACAAAATATTTTTCACATTGACGTTGGTGAAGTTTAACTTGTGCAACATAGGGGTGGGGTAGAAAGAAAGGTTCCCGGATGTCATTCAACAGTACCGAGATTAGCTACAAGGTATTTTCTGGGCAGAATACCACCGAGAAGAAATAAAGCCCTCCCTAACAAAATATGTGTTGTGTGTTATAAAAAAAAAATAAACAGAAAGATACAGTGACGATTTTATTATTAATTTAACACTTCTCATTGAAGGATAAATTATATTTGAAGAGAAAAATTTTCGCCTAGACCGGGACTCGAACCCGGGACCCTTGGCTTTCCGGGCCAAGTGCTCTACCAACTGAGCTACCGAGGCGAGTTACGATCTAGACGCAAATTTTTCTCTTATGTACGTTGTAAATTCCCTCGCGCCAAATGCTTGAAACCATAGCTTCTATCTTTGCAAATGGCGGCTTCTTAGTTAAGAAGACATTTATTGGGAATTTAACACTACTTTATAGCCAGTAGGGCTTCTATTGACGATTTTATTATTAATTTAACACTTCTCATTGAAGGATAAATTATATTTGAAGAGAAAAATATTCGCCTAGACCGGGACTCGAACCCGGGACCCTTGGCTTTCCGGGCCAAGTGCTCTACCAACTGTAAATTTACAATGTACATAAGAGAAAAATTTGCATCTAGATCGTAACTCGCCTCGGTAGCTCAGTTGGTAGAGCACTTGGCCCGGAAAGCCAAGGGTCCCGGGTTCGAGTCCCGGTCTAGGCGAAAATTTTTCTCTTCAAATAGAAAGATACAGTATTTAGATGCTTTGACTGTGAAGCGGGATTATGTATGCAGGGGTGCTTCAAATCAATTTCAACTAACTTAATTTCTAAGGTACTGTATTATAATATTTAATTTTAGGAAGTTATATTTTGAGGTTATTTTAATTATATTATTTTTGGTCTGGACATCTTACCTCAATATTAATGTTGATTTGTTCTTGAAACAACATTAATATTGAGGTAAGATGTCCAGACCAAAAATAATATAATTACTGTATTATAAATTTTATTTGTATTGTTGTAGTTTACTATTATTATAATTAGCCTCATGTTTAGCTGAATACATTTTAAAATTTCTATTTGGATATTTTAAATATCAAACAAGATATAAACGTTTTACAAAACTTTGTTTTCTAACTTACAAATTTAAATGCCATTCCAAGAACTCCTCCCTCAGCTGAGAACTGTCAGAGTATTTAAATCCCCCCACACTGATGGGTTAAAGCAACAGGTTTTAACCATATTACCCACAAACAGGGAGTATTTAATAGTTTAGCAGACAGACTTGTGAACGTTCCCATGAGCAGTGATAGTTTTAAGAAAGAGAAAAAACACATTATAAAAATAGTAAAAAATGAATGGTTTTCAGGAAAGATTATTTATAATAAAATAAATAAATTCAAGAAACAAAAAGTGATAAATGAAAGTACTCTTTAGACAGATAAAGAAATTGGTAAAAAATTCAAGAATTTTACATATCATCCTTTAGTATTTAATCATCATCATCATCCATGGATTAAGCCTGTTGGCTCGTTCTGGTTTCATGAAAGCTAGAATTGTTAAAATTGTTCAGACCATCTTCTGTGTGGGAATCCAACATGTCTCCTTCCATGCGGTTTATTTAATTATTTAATTATATTTAGTATTTAATAAGTTTCAAAATTTTTTAGCAAATTTAACATTAAATTAGCATCGAAAAATGATTACAGTTTGAATAAATTAATCAAAACCAACAAAAATGAAAAGATTGAAGACGGCAACAAATCAAGGATTTATCAAATTGATTGTAAAGATTGTGAAAAAATATACATAGAAAAACAAAAAGGAACTTAAATACAAGATTGAAAAAACACCTTGGAAATGTTAAAAATAAAAATTATTTTTACAAAGGAACACTTTAGAAATATTAAAAATGGTGAAATTGAAAAATCAGCTATTACAGCACATAGTTAGTTGGAAAGTCATAAAATTGAAAAAGATGCTAAAATTCTAAAACATTTGGAAAACCTTTAGAATTGACAGTTTGGGAGAATGAAGATATATATTCAGAAGAATAAATTTAGATCCACGAATTACGAAATTCCCAATGAACAGGACCTGATATCAAAGTTCATCAAATCAACACCAGATGGCAACTTTATAGATGGAGATTCCAACAAAGATCCGGTAGTCATAATGTTGGTTAAAAATGGGAGGGATGTTCTCTTGAAAACTGCAGTTCCCGTGTTTAAGAAAACATAAACTATGAGGTAAGATATAAAATTACTCATTCTTCAGGAATAAAATAGTTTTAAAATGTTCAGTGATTTAACTTTTACAGGAATGAATCACTATGAGGTTTAATTTATGGTAAAATCAAATGTTTCTTACCTCTCCTCATACAAATCTTCTAAGTAGATCGCGATTTTGAGACCATAACGGTCTCATCTTCAGTACTATTTTGGTGACTGATGTTATGTTGATCAGAAGAAACTCTTCTTCTTCCCTCTGTTGGTGGATCGATGAACCTCTGGATTAGGTCAGAATTTGCTGGAATTTCGAAGTTCATAAGTTTTCCTTTGTTCTTCTGAATGTGGATCTTTTCCCAAACTGTGAGTTTCTTTTGTTCGTCTATTTTTTAATTAGACTAGTTTTTGATTCAATTAAATGTTTTTCGGAAAAAGCATGAGCTGCTAGCAGTAGCTAGTACTGAAGATGAGACCGTTATGGTCTCGAAATCGTGAGGAGAGGTAAGAAACATTTGATTTTACCATGTTCAGTGATTGTTTTATTTACAGTGAATATAAGCAATGCTCCAATTTTTGTCTTCAGTTTAGATAAAAAAAAGTGTACATTTATAAATATGATAACTACCTCAGCCCTGGAGAGGAGAGTTATTTTTGCCCATGGACCAAGATCATTCTGTAATGCAAGAGGAGCTTCTAGAGGTCGAAAGACAACTGTTGAGATGTTGGCAGAACTGCGAGTAAAAACTGTAGCAAGTTCATGCATCACTTGTAGAGCAGCTGGAGTTAGAGTGATTTCCAACCTGTCTCTCGCATCCACCATAACATATGTACCTAACCTGTCTGGAGCTTCAGTCTCTAGACCAGAATCTATTGAATCATCTGCAACAAATTCAATTCAAATAATTTATAATGTGGTTTAAATATTAATTCACAATCTACTGCATTTGTAACCAGGAAAGGTCTCAGCCAAGGAGATGCTTTAGCATATATGCTATTCACTTTAGCTTTAGAGAAGGCAATAATGGATTCAGGATTAGACAACAGAGAAACGATATGCGAGTGTTAGCCTATGCGGATGATATCAATATTATTGGAAGAACACCATATGCAGTCAAAGAAATTTTTTAAAATTTGAAAAAGCACCTGGAGAAATTGGACTTAAAATAAATGAAAACAAAGTACATGGAATTTCCAGATATTAAAGATACATATATAAGCTATTTGAAGATTGATAAATATACATTTGAGAATGTAGAGAAATATAAATATCTGGGATCAGTACTAACACAAGATAATAAAATGTACTGAAATTAATCACAGACTATTACTGGGAAATAGATGTTATTATGGAATAAAAAAGTCAATAAGTATTCGAATATCTTAGCCTTTAAACTAAATCCAAAATATACAAGACTCTCCTGAGGCCTGTTATCCTGTATGGAAGTGAAACTTGGCCATTAACTAAAAGTGATGAAAATAAATTAAATAAATATTTGAAAGAAAGTTTCTAAGGAAAATCTATGGACTGATAAATGAAAATGGCGAATGGTGCAGTAGATATAATCATGAATTATATGATTTTCGATGTTTTTATTTAAATTAACATTTTCTAATCCTGGATAGAATCTAATTTAAGAAAGAAAAATTAATGTTTGTTTGTTTTCTAATGGTAAGATTTGATGCTTAAGTAATTTTCTCTCTGGCTTCCCAGTACAAGCAGTCGAGGTCCTTAGAGTGTTGTGCATTTGGATTTAAAGCTGGACGACTGGAAAGTGGCATTTGTCCATGATCAGGTCTGGGTCTTTGCATATGACACATGTCTGATTGGAAAACTTGTATTCTGTGGAGATGGTGAGCCAGGCAGTCGTGTCTCGACATCAGTCTGAATTTCGCTACTGCTTCCTTGCAACCTTTATATTTTACATAGAAAAATTAATGTTTGAACCTGGATTTGAACCCTGAACTTTTGTTCTCCATACAAGTGTACTGTCCAATTACACCATTCAAATGACAATATAAACATTAACATTTCTTTCAACTTTTGGGTCACGCCATAGCATAGTGGTTAAGGCACTGCGCTACAAGCCAGAAGGTCGAGAGTTCGAGTCCTGGTGGGGTCAGAATTTTTAAACAGACCCAAACCTTCTGGCAGCACTATGTACCTGGGGTCGACTCAGCCTCTAACAGAAATGAGTACCAGACGTTTGTTCTGGGGGTAAAGGCGGCCGTCACGCAGGGCTGACAACCCGGCTGACATCAAGTGCTGATTGTCCAGAAAAGTGGGAGCCTTAACCTCCTACTACCCCAAGGGCCTCCTGAGGCCTGTAGTGGGATCACTTTACATTACTATACAATTCTTGTTCATCCGAAGCTACCGCTGCCATCACGCCAACTGATGGCTTCTATTCAGAAGTAATTTTATTGAGAATTTATACATTACTTTTAGTGGTAAAGCTTCATATTTTCAATGTTTTTATTTAAATTAATATTTTCCAATTCTGGGTAGAATCTAATTTAAGAAAGAAAAATTAATGTTTGAACTGGGATTTGAACCCTGGACCTCTCGTTCTCCATATGAGTGTGATGACCAATTATAACATTCAAACGACGATAAATACGTTAACATTTCTTTCAACATGTACAATTCTCATTCATCCGAAGGCTAATAACTGCCGCTACCAAATATTAAAAAAATGAATTATATGACTTATATGGTATACTGACATAGTCAGAATAATAAAGTCTTCAACATTGAGATGACTGGGCCATTTACATTGACTGGAAGAGACAGAATTGTCCGTAGAGTCACATTATCTAAAATAGAGAGAAAAAAAAGTTGGAAGACCCCTTACAGCATGGAACAGGATCTGGTTATGGGAGTCCAGGGATGGAGAAGGAAGGCAGAAGACAGAAATGGATGGAGGCACATAGTTGGGGGCGGTCGAGGACTGCAATTGGCTGTAGCACCAAACATGATGATGATGAGATTAAATTAATATTAAGAAGCTAAAGCTAAAACCGCCAAGAAACGACATAACACCGGTCAGCCAGAGGCTACTGACGATGGAGATAAGCTCCGAAAACTGCAGTATAGAAAAAAAAGGATATGAGGTGAGGTAATAAAACATTAAATTAATTCTTCAGCTACAGCTATTACCATGATAGAAATAAGTAAATTAATGAACGCAACTAAACAATTGTAATCAATGGTAAAGAAAAAATTCCCTGCCTGAACCAGGAATTGAACCTGAACCCTCAGCTTTCTGTGCTCACGCTCTGGCCTCTGAGCCAATTCAGGCAACATTCCCATCCAAGTACAAGTGGGTGAAGGGAGAATTTGTGCTTGGGTGGGAATGTGGCCTGAATTGGCTCAGTGGTCGGAACATCAGAATGGAAAGCTGAGGGTTCAGGGTTTGATTCCTGGTTTAGGCAGGGATTTTTCTCTGTACCATTGATGATGATGGTTTTAAATATCTCACAATAATTAAGCGAGTATCATGAAAATTGTTATCCAAAACAGCTCCCGTCCTTTTCCTTTATTTCAGATAAATTTATTTATTTTCAATGTTTTATTTAAATTTGTCACTTATAATAAAGGACATATTAATATTTAAGAAAAAATATATAGCTTAATGGATAAAGCTGTAGAATGAAGATCAATGATCCTGGGTTCAAATCCCAATTTAGGTATACATTTTTCTCTTAAAATATTAATTTGTCCTTTATTATAAGCGACAAATTTAAATAAAAAATTTGAAAATATGTGCTTTATTAAATAAAAAAGTAGAAGAATAATGGAAATGTTCAAAATGTCTTTATATAGTAGAATATTAGTAACTCACTTTGTTTCTTGAGAAATATAGCTCGCTCATCTCTGCCGATAACAGTACTTCCTATGCTCATTGTCATTTCTGAGGCCTCTTCAGTCTCTACCGATGGCTCTGCCCCACTGGAGTCTTCAGATTCACTAACTTCTCCATCGCTGCTATCTCTAGAATCAATATTTTCTCTTTAAATAAAACTAACTAACTGCATCAGTAAATTTTAACTATCTTGGCTCATGTATTACAGATAATAACGATCAACACATTGAAGTACAAAGAAGACTGAAACTGGTCAACAAAGCTTATTACTTACTTCATAAAATAATGAAGAGTAATAACATATACTCATAAGAACTAAATAAATCATGATTATTTCTTACCTCATCACGATTTATTTAAATCTTATGAACTGAACCTCATAATGTTAAAAATTCCCAAATTTAATATATAAACATATACTCAGCTAAAAATCATCGGAGAACATATTGTTTAAATAACTCACCTCATAGGATTCATGCTTCCATGATATCGCGATTTCAAACATAATCATGTTCATCGTCAGCCATAACTCCGACTGTTGAAATTCTTCGGCCGTCAACTATTCTATTGTCGCCATCTTCAGTGCTGCTATCTATGGTTGAATTTATGAACTTCGAAATCAATGTAATTTCGTTAGGGATATCAAAATTCATTGATCTATTTTTGTTTTTCTGAATGTATATTTTTTCCCAAACTGTCAATTCCAAAGGTTTCTCTACTTGTTTTAAAAGTTTAGCTTCTCTTCCAATTTTATGATGTTCTAATAAACTATGTGCAGCAATTGCAGATTTTTCAATTTCACAATTTTTAATATTTCTGAAATGTTCTTTTGTCCGAATTTCCAAATTCCTTTTTGTTTTTCCTATATAAACTTTATTGCAATCTTCACAATTTATTTGATAAATTCCAGATTTCTTACTGTCTGGAACTTTGACTTTTTTATTGGTACTTAGAAGATACCCAGACTAAATTTATTTATTGGTGCCAAAAAAATGTTGTATTTGTCAAAAATTTTTTGAAATTTCCTATGCATTTCAGGATGGTAAGTAATTTTCTTGTATTTTTTCTTTTCTTTGCAATTTTGTATGAAAGTAGTATATTCATTAAGTCTTTTATTGTGTTTGAATTTCTTCAACTTATTTATAATTAATTCTTTATCAAAACCATTTAATCTAGCAGTGTTTAAGATATGTTTAAACTCTTTATTGAAATTTTCTTCGTTTAATGGTACATTTGTCAATCTGTAAATTAAGCTATTGAATATTGCATGCTTATGAGCAATGTGATTGAAGCCTGATGATTTAATGTAATTATCTGTATGAGTTCCTTTTCTAAATATATCAAATTCAATTTTCAGTGTTTGATCATTCCTAATTATACATAAATCCAAAAAAGGAATTTTGTTTTCTTTTTCTAATTCGACGGTAAACTTTACTGATTCATCCTGAAGGTTTAATAATTTAAGAGCATCTTCAATATCCTTAGAATTTATTATTGCAAAAATATCATCCACATATCTGTACCAAGTCTTAAAATCCATGGGTATGCTTTAGTGATTTGACACTCCAAGTAACTCATGAACAAATCAGCTAAAAATGGTGAAAGCGGATTATCCATTGACAAACCCGAAACCTGTTGGTAAAATTTTTCATTATAGGTAAAATAAGAATTACTGACACATAGCTTAGTAAGAGTTATATATTCCTCTAATATTTCATTTTTAATATTTAAAGAACTTAACCATTTCCTCAAAAAATTTAGCATTTTTTCAACTGGTATGCAAAGAAAAGAAAAAATACAAGAAAATTACTTACCATCCTGAAATGCATAGGAAATTTCAAAAAAATTTTTGACAAATACAACATTTTTTTTGGCACCAATAAATAAATTTAGTCTGGGTAATCTTCTAAGTACCAATAAAAAAGTCAAAGTTCCAGACAGTAAGAAATCTGGAATTTATCAAATAAATTGTGAAGATTGCAATAAAGTTTATATAGGAAAAACAAAAAGGAATTTGGAAATTCGGACAAAAGAACATTTCAGAAATATTAAAAATTGTGAAATTGAAAAATCTGCAATTGCTGCACATAGTTTATTAGAACATCATAAAATTGGAAGAGAAGCTAAACTTTTAAAACAAGTAGAGAAACCTTTGGAATTGACAGTTTGGGAAAAAATATACATTCAGAAAAACAAAAATAGATCAATGAATTTTGATATCCCTAACGAAATTACATTGATTTCGAAGTTCATAAATTCAACCATAGATAGCAGCACTGAAGATGGCGACAATAGAATAGTTGACGGCCGAAGAATTTCAACAGTCGGAGTTATGGCTGACGATGAACATGATTATGTTTGAAATCGCGATATCATGGAAGCATGAATCCTATGAGGTGAGTTATTTAAACAATATGTTCTCCGATGATTTTTAATGATTATACCTCATAATGTTTACTTCCCAACATTAATTAAATATATACTCAGCTACTAAAATTAAGCTATATAAAGTTTTAATAAGAACCGTTTTTGGTAGTGAGACATGGAGCCTCACTAAAAGATCAGAAGTAGCCCTAAATCATTTTGAAAAAAAAGAGTACTCAGGAAAATATTTGGACTGATAAATATTAATGGTCAGTGGAGAATACAATACAATGAACAATTGTATGACAAATACAATGAACCTGACCTTGTCACTTTTATTAAATTAAAGAAATTGGAATGGGCTGGTCATGTACAAAGGCTCACAACAGACCAAAAAATGTGTTGACAGCAAGTTTTATGGGGAATAGATGAGTTGGAACACCAAAAAAAAAAACGATGGGAGGATGATATTAAGGAAGATGCGGCAATAAGAATCAAATTAATAATGAATTCTTCTTACCTCATATATCTATGTTTTTTAACACAGAACTGCAGTATCGTGAAATCCCTCATTCGCGATCTTCATTTGTTTTCACGACTGTCAATTGTTTTTTCGGTGCTGGTGATTTTCCAAACTGCCATCTGGTGTTCTTTTTAAGGAGTCATTTTCTAAACTGCCATCTGGTGTATTTTAGAAGAACTTTGTAATCAAGCTTGGTTCGTCCGGAATCTCGAAGTTCATGGTTCTAGTATGTTTTTTTTTAAATATATATCTTTTCCCAAACTGTTAAATCCAAAGGTTTGGATAGATGTTTCAAAAGTTTTGCTTCTTTTTCAATTCTATGATTCTCTAATAAACTATGTGCTGCTATAGCTGATTGTTTAATTTCTCCATTCTTTATGTTTCTAAAGTGTTCTTTTTTTACGAGTGTCCAAGTTCCTTTTTGTTTTTCCTATATATATCCTATTGCAATCAATTTGATAAATTCCAGATTTTTTATAGTCTGGGGTGTTAACTTTTTATTAGTTAACACAAGATTACCCAGGCTGAATTTGTTAATCGGAGCCAGTGTTATATTAAATTTTTTGAAAATCTTTTGAAACTTGTTATGGACTTCTGGATGGTAAGTAAATTTCTTGAATTTTTCATCTTTTTTTGGAATTATGTTGCAGAGGGGTGTATTCATGTAACCTTTTTTGTTGTTTAAATTTCTTTGATTTCTTCTTTATTATGACTTCATCAAAACCATTTATTTCAGCAATGTGTACAATATGATTATATTCATTATCAAAATCCTCTACATTAAGTGGAATATTTATTAATCTGTGTAATAGATTGTTGAAAATTGCATGTTTATGTGAAACATGATTAAAATATATATATATATAAAGATGCTGCAAACCTACTTAAATGTCGTAACTGGAGGCTTGCCACGCAAAATAGAAATGATTGGAGCCAGAAGTTAAGAGAGGCCAAAGCTCGAATTTGAACCAATCAGCCATTGGATGTACGGAACTAACTGTACATCCATTTACGTCCTAACATATTAAGCTGAAATTTTCTTTTCATCATAAGAACAGCTGTAATCCTTGAAATTTTTTGCAAAGAAGCGTTGTTCAGAGAAGCGAAATTCAAAAAATACCATAGAACACAGACTTGATCACTGGAAAACAATTTTAGAAAAATATGGCTTAAAAATAAATATCAAGAAAACAGAAGTCATGAAAATATGTAGAAACCAGAACGATTATTGGAATATTAAGTTATCAGGCATAAATCTACAAAAAGTGGAAAAATTTGCATATTTAGGAATGGTGATAAATGCAAATGGGAAAATACAGACTGAAATCAGTAAAAGAATAGAGAAAAGTTTAAAAGTCTGTAATTTAACTAAACAATAATCTGGAATAAAGATATACTCACCAAGAGTAAATGGCAATGTATAAAATTTATTTCAAACCAGTTCTAACATATGCAGTTGAGACTTGGACATATACAAAGGACTTGAGCAGAATACACACTACAGAAATGAAATTCTTACGTGGAATGGTACATAAACAAGGAGAGATGAAAACATTAAATGTAGAAAAATTAACAACAGACATAGAAAAAAGTAGACTAATATCGTTCGGACATTTAAAAAGAATGTAAAAGGAAAGACTACCATACAGACTGTTAAATCTCAAGATACAAGGAAAACAACCACGAGAAAGATGGATTAACCTAGTGAAGAAAAGTCTACAAGAGAGAGGATACGACTGGGAAGAACTAAAAAGAAGCAAAGCATGGGAAGATAGAGATGGTTGGAGGTGTATTTGGAATCAACCTTCCGAAAGAAGGACATGATAAGAGGATGATGATGATAAGCATTGTGATGTACCAAGGCCGCGTCCAAAAAATTATCTGCCATTTTTAACTGCAAAATACAGAAATTGAAACCAGAATCCAACAATGGCAACCCTCTGTACATAGTAGATGAACTCCCTGCATGAATAAGAGTGGAGTGAAGTGAAGCAGAATGCTGCACGGATGGCAGATAGTAAGGGTTATCCAATCTACCAATTCAGTTTTGTATCACTTCCCTATAGTTTAAATAAGAGACTTGGCAGAGGATTTTGGTGCCTTGCATTAAAAATGGCATATAATTTTTTGGACACAACTTTGTACATCACAATGCTTCTCTGGAAGAAATTTCAAAACCGGTTTTGCATGCAATGGTTGACAGTTCCCTTGTTAGTCACTCCATGTCGGATTTGTGATGAACAAATTGAAGTCAGGGCAAGTTTTTCTCGTGGTTTCTCCCATTTTCCTCTGTCAAAAACTTAATTTCACCACTTCTCCATCTTCCATGGGGTCTCAAACTAGCTCATGTCCCATAACTCTGCATCAAGGCATTGTCCCTTACTTATACCACTTGGCTACAAGGAGAATTGCAGAACATACCAGTACAATAGTATTAATAAACATGAAAATCAAATAAAACTATATTTTATTAAGTTATGTAGATAGGAAATAACACTATGAGGTTCTTTAATATTGTTTATTTTTTATTATTTCACTCACCTCATACTTCATATTCTAAGTTCTTTTAATTTCTATCTTAGTTTTCGAAAAATGTTCGTTGAAATGTTGTATGTTTGAAGCCGCCATCTTGTTCCAGTTGTTTACGTTATTCTTGTTTTCCTATGACTTGATAGCCAACTTTATTAAGTTATGTAGATAGGAAATAACACTATGAGGTTCTTTAATATTGTTTATTTTTATTATTTCACTCACCTCATACTTCATATGAGTATGAGGTGAGTGAAATAATAAAAAATAAACAAAACTATGTTTTATTTTCATTTAATTAATTAATACTTTTAATAATCATGTTTGAACACCACTGAGGTTAAAATTATTCAATTTTAAAATTTGTACCTCATAAAACAGTCATCCTGAACTATATTAACTTCTTTTTTTTTATTATTTTAAAATACAATAAGAAGTAACATTAAGAGGTTTTAATTATATAAAACTTCTGTTATAAACATCGTCACACTATTAACATTCCAGGCCTTTCAAAGACATGCTTCATCTTCAGGAATTTTTATGGCACTGAAATTATTGTATATTTCATACAGAGGGCTTTGGTTGTTGGGTGTGTTCTCATTTAGCATATTTTATTTTTTGCTTCCTTGATAATTTCATTCAATCTCTTCCAGATATTGATATTTTAATGTTTTATTTTAGGAAGTAATATTTTGAGGTTCTTTTAATCAAATTATTTTGAGTCTGTAATATCTTACTCAATGTTAACGTTGATTTGTTCTTCAACATGTTTTGATTAGTCTTTGAGGATGATTAGAAGACTAATCGAAACATGTTCAAGAACAAATCAACATTAATATTGAAGTAAGATATAACAGATTAAAAATAATATTGATTTTTTGTCTATTGTTCTCTTTGTGGATTATTGACATTGTTTGATCTATTTTGTTAAATTGATGGCCAGTTTCTGAAATGTGTTCAGCAAAATGTGTTCTTTTAAAAGAGAAGGAAAATCAGGTATGGAGAGTGTTTAGTTGTTATCTATTACTATTAGGTGTAGGAGTTTACCTGAAATGAAAATGAAAATTTGAAAATAACTCTAGTGGTCGCAATTTTTGACGTTCCACAATGAAACTCAGTATATGTTATTCAAATAAACTGAAGCTAGATATTGGCCAAAATCAGTGAAATCCGATGATAAAAGTGGAGGTTTACCTGAAATCCAAACTTAAAAATTGATTCTAGCAACTGCCATGTTTTAGTTGATTGCAATGTATACCATAAAATTTAATTAACCTGTAATTTTCTTTTTACTTATTCAACTAAATATAAAAACACTTTTTTTACAAAGAAAAATTAATGCTCGGACCGGGATTCGAACCCTGGATCTCTGAGTTTTTGCATCAGTATGATACCGATTACACCGTCCGAACTCCGATATGAACATCAACAATTCTTTCCACATATACAATTCTCTTTCATCAGAAGCGGCCGGTAGTAGTCGCTACCAACAATGCCATCTGACGACTTTATTGAGAATTTATACATTAGTTTTAAGCGGTAAAACTTCATATTTTCATGTTATATTTAAATTAACATTTTCCAGAATTGGACTTAGTTTTATTTTAGAAAGAAAAATTAGAGTTAATTTTTCTTTATAAAATAAACTAAGTCCAATTCTGGAAAAAGTTAATTTAAAAATAATATTAAAATAAAAACACATATTTAATTTATTTAGACATAGCACCACATGCCTAATATTTGCTAGTATACTATAAAAGTAAACAGGCACTTATATTTGGAGAGAAAAATATATGCTCAGACTGAGATTTCAACCCAGGACCTTTCACTTTCTATGTGAATGCTCTACCAACTGAGCTACCTGAGAAACTCCAATCTAAATGCAATTTTTTCTCTTGTGTACACTGTTAATTCCCATGCACCAAATGCTACGAAACCATTGCTTTGATCTTGCAAATGGTGGCTTCTTTATTAAGAATAGACACTTACCCTGTAAACAAATGGCCAATTGCACCTGCAAGTTTTTCCAAAACACCTTCTTCATTTTCTGAATCTGAATCATCAGGATAACCAATCAGGCTTACATTTTCTGCAAAAAATTAAGCAAATTCTTATTGGTGGTATCCTGCACAATAAAAGCTAACAAAAAATCCTTTAATATTATAATGATATTGTGAAAAGAAAAATTAATGTCTGAACCAGGAATCAAACCGTGGACCTCTAGTTCTCCAGACTAGTGTGCAGCTCACTACACCACTCTAGACCTGGCATAAACATTAACAATTCTTTCCACATATACAAATCTATGATTCTCGTTTCGTCCGCTGTCAGGTAGGTGACACCACCATCGCCAATGGCCGGCTTCATTTAGAAGTATCTACATTTGAGAATTTGGTGCAGTGGGCTGCACACTAGTCTGGAGAACTAGAGGTCCACGGTTCGATTCCTGCTTCAGACATTAATTTTTTTCACAATATCATTATAATATTATAATATGATCCTATATTGGAACTGTGTTAAAATAACAGTACTGGAAAATGTTAAATAAAAAAAATGCTTTGTAGATTTTCAGTAAAAGACAAACTGTTTTTTAATGGAGGAATTCTTCATCTAATTCATAACAGAAAGCCATTTTTATAAAAATATCATATTGAGATGCACTGTTGGGCTGGCTTTTGAATTTTGTCGGTGATGGCAACCTTATATGGTAGAGATGTATTCATTAGCTGATGACTCACGAATCGGAAAACCCTTGGAGAAAGTTTCACTTTTCAACAAAGACTATATCAAGACAAAGAACAAAGAAATAATTTGAATTATTATATGGAAATATCACTATGAGGTATAATTTAAAATTTATAATAAATTCTATTCACCTCACCTCATATCTCGTCTTCTAATTAGATCAATTTTAAAATCTAGGTTGTTTCATCCTCAATAAATTCACATGTGATGTTCTGTCGTCCAGGAGGACAGCTTCTTAACCCATTGGAGACTTTTAACGAGTCTCCCTCGTGAGCAGGTAGAAAGTCCAAACAGCTCAAGCACGACCTACACTCGTTATTGTGTTAAAACCCAACACTATAAGAAGTTGGCTCTATCTTTACTGATTAAAAATTTATGTTCGCCATCTGTAAAATTTGTTGCTGGTTTATATAAAGCGTATATATAGTCCTAGTATATTGTATAGTTTATTATAGATATAATTTATAGAATAACATATTTTAGGTATTTATTACGGTAAAAAATACATGTAGTTTCAATGTTTTTTTTCGAATATCATGGTTGTAAACCATTTCTTCTATCCTTTATTTTCTTTTCTTCTCCAGAAAAGCCTGACCAGAGGCTATAAGATGGCAGGCCCATCACTGGTCTTGCCTTCCTTTGGCCAGCAACCAATCGAAGGGACTATTATTATGCTTTCAAGTCGTATACGAGAATTTTCCAGAAGAAGCTGGAGGGAAAATTTTCTATAGGATCGTAACAGGCCTTGGCCTAATACTTGGAAGGAAGAAGAAGAAGAAGAAGAAATTTAACTTTTTTAGAAACACATTCAGTTCAAACTCTCTAAACGAAATAAAAAGGCGCGATTTGGATTAACACATTAAAAATTGTAGTCTTCTTGATATGATTCAAATAAACACCAGACACATGAAAATGCAGATTTTACAGCAAATGAGAGTGTAGTCCTAGAATTAGGAAACCCGTTCGTAGAGAAAGGTTACACATTATAATTGTGTTCTCCTAATTTATTTTTAGAGCTGAGTAGACGAGATATATATTAGGGACAGTAACAGAGATGAACAGACAGGTGAATGGAGAAGACTACATAACAATGAACTACATGGTCTTTATAGGAAGCCAGATATAATAAGAACAATTAAGTCTCGTAGACTGCGATGGGCTGGACATGTTGCACGTATGGGGAATGGGAGACTTGAGACTTGCATGGAAGCTTCTTGTAGGAAAGCCAGAGGAAAAACGCCCAGTTGGTAGACCAAGAATGAGGTGGGAGAATAACATTAGCTATGATTTGAGGGAAGTAGATTATACAGGGAATGATTGGAAAGCATTAGCTCAGGATAGGGATGTATGGAGAGCTTATGTCCGTGTGGCCATGAACCTACGGGTTCGATAGTGCCAGTGAGTAAGTAAAATCTAACAGAAGAAATATGCCTATGGATTTAGTGAACATCAAATTGGAAAGAAAAAAAAAAGGAAAACTAACATCATCTAGTTGGAGACTTCTATCATAGAAGTGGAAAGGTAGGAAAGATATTTAAATTATATTATTTTTGGTCTGGACATCTTACCTCAATATTAATGTTGATTTGTTCTTGAACATGTTTCAAAACAATTCTCTGTTTTTTCTTCAGCTTTCCCAGACTGGTTTTATTTATGTTTGCATTATGTTGCACCACCTGGATGTCGATGTCAGCTCCCCATCCTGTGGTTTGCCAAAGAACCCTCCAAACAAGGTCACCCTCCATCGGAATATCAAAATTCATAACTCTGTTTCTGTTCTTCTGAATATAAATTTTTTTCCCAAATAGTCAGCTCGTTTGTATTTTTCTAACTGTTTTTAATAATTTAGTGTCTGAATTAATATTATGTTTTTCAGACCAAACATGAGCAGCAACTGCAGATTTTTCAATTTCTCCATTTTTAATATTTCTTATGTGTTCTTTGGTTCTAATTTTAGGTTTCTTTTTGTTTTCCCTATATATATCTTTTCACAACCCATGCATTCAATTTGATATATTCCTGACTTTTTATTTTTATCAGTTTTTTCATTTTTGTTGGTTTTTATTAGTTTATTTAAACTGTAGTTATTTTTTGGTGCTAATTTAATATTAAACTTCTCAAATATATTTTGAAATTTATTATGTACCCAGGGGTGATATGTGAATTTCCTATATTTTTTCATAGGTGGTTCTTCTTTTTCAAGATTACTTCTGTTTATCATTTTTTGTTTTTTATACTTTTCTATCCTTTATGTACCATTTTTTCATCAAACCCATTTTCTCTTGCTACTTTGATTATGTGTTTTTTCTCATGTTTGAAATCTTCTTCGTTTAAGGGTAAGTTTACCAATCTATGAGTTAAACTATTAAATGCTGCTAATTTATGTCCAATTGGATTGTACCCTGTTGATTTTATAAATTTTCCGTATGAGTTTCTTTCCTATGAATCCTGAATTCAATTTTTCTTTTTTCTTCGTTTCTGACCAATTTAAGATCCAAAAAAGGTATTTGTTTATTGTCTTCTATTTCTTTGGTGAATTTAATGTTTGTACTCTGTAAATTTAATAGTTTTAGGGAATCTTCTACATGTGTTTTCTTTAACAATACAAATTATATCATCAACATATCTACTCCAAAATTTAAACATTGTGGGATGTGCTTTAGTGATTTTACATTCAAAATCGCTCATAAATAAATTTGCCAGGAAAGGTGATAATGGGTTTCCCATTGAGAGCCCTGATTTTTGTCTATAGAAACTCCCATTGAATGTAAAAAACATTTGATCAATGCATAACGCAGTTAATTTCAAATAATCTTCTTTGATCTCTCTGTCTATGTTGTTTTTTCTTAACCAATTGTTCAATATCTCCAAAGTTTTTTGTTTCGGTACATTTGTGAATAGTGAAACTACATCAAACGAAACCAACCTATCTGTGGGTTCAATTTCCACTTTTTCTAATTTCTTAACTAATTCCAATGAATTTTCAATCTGCAGACTTTCAAAATTATTAATTCTTTTAAATTGATTATTCAGCCATTTCGAAATTTTGTAGGTTGGTGATCCAATATTGTTAATTATTGGCCTCATTTTGTTTCCCGGTTTGTGAATTTTTGGAAGTCCATGTATATTAGGGTTTCTTGGGTTGCTTACTTTTAATTGAAATTTTTCTTTCTTGGATAGAATTTTAACATTTTTAAAACAGTTTTCCACTTTTTTTATGGTTTTTGGTAGGGGGTCATTCTTAATTTTTTCATACTCTTTTTCTTTCAAAAGTTCTTCCATTCTATTTTGATAATCTTCTTTGTCCAGAATTATAATTTGGTTACCCTTATCTGATTTTGTATATACAACATTTTTGTTATTTATTTCTTTGAGTGTTTTTAAATTCTCCTTACAAACTGGGTTTTTATTTGTATTCTTTATTTTATTCAAAATTTCTTCACATTTTTTTCTGATGATTTTTTTTTTTTTTTTTTTTTTTTTTTTTTTTTTTGATGGGTTTGATGAAAAAATGGTACATAAAAGGAATAGAAAAGTATAAAAAAACAAAAAATGATAAACAGAAGTAATCTTGAAAAAGAAGAACCACCTATGAAAAAATATAGGAAATTCACATATCACCCCTGGGTACATAATAAATTTCAAAATATATTTGAGAAGTTTAATATTAAATTAGCACCAAAAATAACTACAGTTTAAATAAACTAATAAAAACCAACAAAAATGAAAAAACTAATAAAAATAAAAAGTCAGGAATATATCAAATTGAATGCATGGGTTGTGAAAAGATATATATAGGGAAAACAAAAAGAAACCTAAAAATTAGAACCAAAGAACACATAAGAAATATTAAAAATGGGAGAAATTGAAAAATCTGCAGTTGCTGCTCATGTTTGGTCTGAAAAACATAATATAAATTCAGACACTAAATTATTAAAACAGTTAGAAAATACAAACGAGCTGACTATTTGGGAAAAAATTTATATTCAGAAGAACAGAAACAGAGTTATGAATTTTGATATTCCGATGGAGGGTGACCTTGTTTGGAGGTTCTTTGGCCAACCACAGGATGGAGCTGACATCGACATCCAGGTGGTGCAACATAATGCAACATAAATAAAACCAGTCTGGGAAAGCTGAAGATAAAACAGAGAATTGTTTTGAAACATGTTCAAGAACAAATCAACATTAATATTGAGGTAAGATGTCCAGACCAAAAATAATATAATTAAAATAACCTCAAAATATAACTTCCTAAAATTAAATATTAATATTAGGAAAGATATTTATTTATTATCAACCAAACACGAAAATGCCGACATGACACACCAGTAAGAAGCTGTGGAAAATAAAAGACGGAGAACAAGAAGAAAAAAATCATAAAGGCTAAATGTATTCTAGAATACAATAAAGGTATGGGAGGAAAAGATCGACATGACGAGGTTGTGGCTTTGTTTTCCAGTACTGATGAGATTTGTAAAGTGCTATAGAAAAATTGCTTTTTACGTTATCAATAATTTGAGAAGATATATAGCAAGAACTGTCTATGATTTGATAATATATAGGCCTATGCTTTTATATGTTTAGTTTAATTTATTTTTATAATATGCAGTATTATATATTTTGTTATTTTTTACCGTACCTGTTAGAACATGTGATTCGTGTTTACTTTAAATATAATGACCGAGAAATGTTAGTAAAAGATGGTTTTTCAAATATTAGTCAACTTTCACAGACTTCAAACTAACAATAGATAACGGTTAAATTGCAAGAAAGAGGGTTGTATACAGGCCACATTCCTTTCCTATTCATAAAAGTACAAATTACTAAAAGAAAAAACAGGGGTAAACAAACTATCTGAAATCCATTTGTGATAGAACGCAGTATGCATGATCTGGGTATTCAGATTTAAAATCCAAAGCAGCCGGAGTAGCACTGGGGAGATTTAAATGGGTTTCCAGTGAACTTACCTGGCGCTTTAAACGTGTCTTCAATGGGTTAATAAATAAGGTGAGTCTGTTGCATCTTACCTCATTACCTCATGTAACAGATTCACCTTATTTATTAAGAAGAAACCTCATAATGTTACTTCTGATTATAATTTTATAATAAGCAATGCTTCTTACTCCAACTGTTGGTGGATGATGAATCTCCAAATCAAATCAACTTTCCCGAGAATTTCAAAATTCATTAATTTTTCTTTCTTGATGGACAAGATATGTCGGTTCCTTAGTATGATTTGGGAAAAAGAAGCTCTTCCAGATGAATGGAAAGAATCGATCATCATACCAATTTATAAGAAAGGAGAAAAAACTGATTGCAACAACTGCAGGGGCATCTCATTACTTTCAACTTCGTACAAAATTCTAACAAATATATTAGTAGCAGACTTACTCCCTATATTGATGACATTCTAGGAGATCATCAGTGTGCATTTAGAAGAAACAGGTCTACAACAGATCAGATTTTTAGTATAAGACAGATTATAGAAAAGAAATGGGAATATAATAGTACTGTACATCAACTGTATGTAGACTTCAAAAAAGCATATGATTCAATTAAGAGGGAGAAGTTATATAGTATCCTGCTGGAGTTCGGAATTCCTAAAAAGTTAGTTAGACTTATACGAATGTGTCTAAATGGCACAAAGAGTAGGGTGCGTGTAGGCAAACAGTTTTCGGACACTTTTGAAATCCAGAATGGGTTGAAGCAAGGAGATGCACTATCTCCTCTACTATTTAATTTTGTACTAGAGCATGCCATTAAATCTTTAGAGAATGAGGAAGGCTTACAACTCAATGGTATTAATAAGCTGTCAGTTTATGCTGATGATGTAGTATTGCTGGCCGATAGCGAGGAGATACTAAAGGACAACATGCACACACTATTGAGTAACACTAAGAAATTAGGACTGGAAGTAAATATGTTGGACGCCCATTTACTAGATGGGAGGATTCATTAAATCCCACTTGATGTGAAAACAGGTCAAAAGGCCTAATTTCATGAAGCAGAAGAAGAAGTAAATATCAATAAAACTAAATATATGGTCACAAGTAGAAATACATTATATAATGGAAATGGACAGCTAATGACAAATGAGGGAAATTTTGAGGAAGTTGCTGAATTCAAATACCTAGGAACAATAATCACAAATAGGAATGAGATGCACAAAGAAATTAAACATAGGCTCAATTCTGGAAATGCATGCTATTATGCATTGCAGAGACTTTTGATTCCCAACTCCTTTAAAAAAATGTTAAACTGAAAATGTATAAAACTATTATTCTACCAGTTATATTATATGGATGCGAAACATGGACTCTTACTTTAAGGGAGGAAAGGAGATTATGAGTATTTGGGAATAAAGCACTTAGAAAAAATTTTTGGGCCAAAGAGAGATAAACAGACAGGTGAATGGAGAAGACTACATAACAATGAACTACATGGTCTTTATAGGAAGCCAGATATAATAACAACAACAGTTAAGTCTCATAGACTGCGATGGGCAGGACATGTTGCATGTATGGGGAATAAGACATGCATGGAAGCTTCTTGTAGGAAAGCCAGAGGGAAAACACCCAGTTGGCAGACCAAGAATGGGGTGGGAGAATAACATTAACTATGATTTGAGGGAAGTAGATTATACAGGGAATGATTGGAAAGCATTAGCTCAGGATAGGGATGTATAGAGAGCTTATGTCTATGCGGCCATGAACCTATGGGTGCTAGTGAGTAAGTAAGTTCTTAAGTTATGTAGATAGGAAGTTCTCATCTTTTTGAATGTGGATTTTTTCACAAATCATGAGCTCTTTTGGTTTTTCTATGTGTTATTAAAATTAAATAAAGGCTTGTTTAATAAAACAAATAGAAAAACCAAAAGAGCTCATGGTTTGGGAAAAAAATCCACATTCAAAAAATCAAGAAAGAAAAATTAATGAATTTTTTAATTTCTGGGACATTGATTTGAATTGGAGGTTCATTGGTCCAGTAACAATGGAGTAAGAAGCAGTGCTCCTTGACGACAGAACATCGGTCGTGAAATTAATGGTGATGAAACTGCCTAGTTTTGAAACCGGTCGAATTAGAAAATGGATATGATGTGAAATAAACAGAATTTATTAATCATATTTGAAGAGAAAAATTATACACTCAGACTGGGTTTCGAACCCAGGACCTTTGGCTTTCTAGGCCAATGCTCTACCGACTGAGCTTAGTTGAGTAGAGCATTTAACTAGAAAGCCAAAGGTCCTGGGTTCGAGTCCCAGTCTGAGTGTATAATTTTTCTCTTCAAAAATAGAATTTATAAAATTCATTGGAATTTTTTTTAAACTCACCTCATAAATTTTGTGCTTTTCAAAAAATGTTGTCCGATGAATTTAAATGATTATTACCTCATAATATTTACTTCCCAACATTAATTTTAACATAAACAGAATTTATTTTAAATTTTGAAGAATATATATATTTTACCAATGTCACCAGGTTGTCTTTATGACATTTCTGGTATTCTCTCCTGGTAATGGTGGAATTGTAACCCATGTTTGAGGATGGGGGTGCATGGAAGGCAGATGATACAATGGATGATAAATAAGAGCAAAAAGCCAGAAGAATCCTTAAACCTAAACTGAACCTAAATTCCAGACCATGGGTTACCACAAGAATAATTTCCTTTAAGGAAAAATTCCTGCAAACCGACAAGGAATCAAAACTGGGACCTCCATCAGCTGTAGTCAAAAGTTATGCATAAATGATTGTCATTTTCTTACCATGTGCATTATTCCTCTTTGAAATCTGAGCAGATTCCACATTGCTCCTCCTGATAAACGTCATTCCATCTTCTGGTTCCGTCTCATCAGCAGACGTCTCTGATTCTTCAGCTTTCTTCTCAAACTTCTGACGTTCAATTTTAGTGTGACTTGTATCTGTTTCAGTGACAGTATCATGATCAAGTCGACTTGATATTGGAAAAGCTTTTGCTTGGAAAACCTGAAATTTATTCAATAGAAAATGTTAATATTGATCTGCTCTGCTGGATCAGGTGGTAGCATGCCTGCTTCCTGACTAGTGGGCCCAGATTCGATACCTGGTCAGGTTGAACATTTTAATTGTTAAGCGAGTATTAGATTAAATATATGTAGGAAATAACACTTAGCGCCGCATGCAAATACATTAGTCTCTTATTAAGTTATGTAGATAGGAAATAACACTATGAGGTTCTTTAATATTGTTTATTTTTTATTATTTCACTCACCTCATACTTTATAAATCATAGCAGACCCTGGGTTTCTTCACGTAATTTGTGACATTGTCAATGCTGCGTCACGTTCACAACTGACGTCCAACGGCCTTCTATCCTGCAAACTGACCTCCGCGCCATCTGGTGGCCGACCGAAGAATTTCCAAATCAGTCCTCTTTCTTTATAACCGGGTATTTCAAAATTCATAGTTGTATTTTCATTCTTGCATATGTAATTTTTTTCCCAAATTGTGAGTTCCTTCGGTTTTTCCAATTGTTTAAGTAATTTTGTTTTGGTTTCTATTCTGTTTTTTTCTGACCAGGCATGTGCAGCTATTGCAGATTTTTCGGTTTCTCCATTTTTAACATTTCTGAGGTGTTCTTTTAATCTTGTATTTAGATTCCTTTTTGTTTTTCCTATGTATATCTTTTCACAATCTTTACAATTAATTTGATAAATTCCCGATTTTTTACAGTCTTCAATTTTTTCATTTTTGTTGGTTTTTATTAAATTACCTAAGCTGCAATCATTTTTCGGTGCTAATTTAATGTTGAATTTGTTGAAAATTTTTTGAAACTTGTCAAATACGAAAGGATGGTATGTGAACTTCTTGAATTTTTTGCCTATATTTTATATCTGTCTGAAGAGTACTTTCATTGATGACTTTTTGTTCTTTGAATTTATTTATTTTCTTGTGTATCATTTTCTTTTGAAACCATTATCCTTAGCAATTTGTATGATGTGTTCTTTCTCTTTATTGTAATTTTCTTTGCTCATGGGGACATTCACAAGTCTGTGTGTTAAACTATTAAATACTGCCTGTTTGTGTGAAAAATGGTTAAATCCAGTAGCTTTTATATAATTGTCGATGTGAGTTTCTTTTCTGTAGATTCCAAATTCTATTTTCTTTTTTTCTTCATTCCTAATCAATTTAAGGTCTAAAAATGGTATTTCATGATTATTTTCTATTTCCACTGTAAATTTGATTGTTTTATTTTGAATATTTAACAGTTTAATGGCATCTTCTAATTGTTTCTCTTTTACTATTGCTATGATATCATCTACGTATCTTCTCCAAAATTTAAACATCAAAGGATGTGCTTTAGTTACATGACATTCAAAATTCCCCATAAACATGTCTGCTAAGAATGGTGATAATGGATTTCCCATTGCGAGTCCTGATTTTTGTCTAAAGTATTTTCCTCTAAAGGTGAAGAACATTTGATTTAAGCATAATTTTGTTAGTTTTATGTATTCTTTAACGCTATCATCATCTAATTTGTTTTCTTTCAACCATTTTTCTAAAATTTTCAAAGTTGTGTCAGTCGGTATGTTTGTGAATAATGAAGTAACATCAAATGAGACCAATCTTTCTGAAGGTTCTATTTCTACATTTTCTAATTTCTCAACTAATTGGTAAGAATTTTCTACTGCTAAATTTTCAAATTTTTCCATACCAACAAAAATGAAAAAATTGAAGACTGCAAAAAATCGGGAATTTATCAAATTAATTGTAAAGATTGTGAAAAGATATACATAGGAAAAACAAAAAGGAATCTAAATACAAGATTAAAAGAACACCTCAGAAATGTTAAAAATGGAGAAACCAGAAATCTGCAATAGCTGCACATGCCTGGTCAGAAAAACATAGAATAGAAACCAAAACAAAATTACTTAAACAATTGGAAAAAACCGAAGGAACTCACAATTTGGGAAAAAATTTACATATGCAAGAATGAAAATACAACTATGAATTTTGAAATACCCGGTTATAAAGAAAGAGGACTGATTTGGAAATTCTTCGGTCGGCCACCAGATGGCGCGGAGGTCAGTCTGCAGGATAGAAGGCCGTTGGACGTCAGTTGTGAACGTGACGCAGCATTGACAATGTCACAAATTACGTGAAGAAACCCAGGGTCTGCTATGATTTATGAAGTATGAGGTGAGTGAAATAATAAAAAATAAACAACATTAGTCTCTACTCAAATTACTTCCAATCACTGGTGAGCTGACTCACTGTGAGCAAGTGCAAAGATCGAATTAGCTACCTATTAACTGGTCATGCAGAAAACGCCGTTTTCGTAATATTGGCAAGAAATTACCCAGAATTCTCAGCGATAAAACCACTTCCGTTATTTTCGTCTGCTAGAGGCACGCATTTATGCTTGCGTCCCGCAAATAATACCGTATACAATGACGTCTGCATCGCGCAATATTACGCCGATTCTCCTGTTCTTCCAGTTGAATTCTTTGGTAGACTCTATCAAATTCCTCTTCTCCACATATACCGAAAACAAGATCGAAGTCTTCAAGGTCCGACATCTTGGATAAAGCAGCAAGGTTTCAAAGTTCATCAGTTACCATCGGGATTCTCACAATTCGTTTCTCTCCTAAGTTACCTTGGCAGGTAGCTTAGGAATTTCAACAATTATTATCGCATGAATAGATTTTTGAGTATGCAAAAACGTATTTGGATACAACTTTCTCAGCAGAGAACGACTTTTACGGTCTAATGTGTTCAAAGATTCGAGCCTAAGAGGTTAATTTTAATTAATTTGAGTTGAAAATAAAAAGATTTAAGATGGCAACAAATCAGGGATTTATTAAATTGATTGTAAAGTTTGTCAAAAGATATACATAGGGGGGAAAAAAAAAGGGAATTTACATACAAGATTGAAAGATTGCCTTAGAAGAAATGCTAAAAATGAAGAAATAGAAAAATTTGTAATAGCTGCACATGAACAGTCAAAAAAAACACAGAATCAAAACTAAGGCAAAATTACTTAAACAGTTGGAAAAATCTAAGGAACTCACAATTTGGGAGAAAATTTACATAAGCAAGAATAAAAAGAAAACCATGAATTTCGAAATTCCCAGTGAAAAGGGAGGGGTTTGATTTAGAAGCTCATCAGTCAGACAATATAGAGCGCAAAAATCAATTTGCAGGAGGGACAATTGCAAGACGGCAGTTGTGTGGCATCAAGAATGTCGCTAAGTTAGCAACGAAACCTAGGTCTGCACAAAAATCAAGAAATATGAGGTGAGTCAAAAACACAACTCTAATTAGTTATATTAATTGAACTTTCATAGGAAAAAATCACTAGAGGTTTAATTTAAGATTAAATTAAAATGTTTCATACCACAGAAATAAGACAACAACTAAAGTAGAGAAATTAAACACAACAATAGTGAAATACAGAACAAACTGGAAAGAACACTTAGCAAGAATGACTACAGCATACAACTATTCACCACGAGGAAGAAGCAGCTTGGTAAGACCAAAGAAAAGATAGAAAAACAGCAGCAATTTGGAGCCGGAACACGCTAGTAAATAAGCCTAAACCGTGATGAAGAAGAAGAAGAAGTTCATACCTCACCTAACTAGACCAGCTTCGAAACTGGGGCAGTTTCATCTTCAGTAATTCCTCGTCGATTGAAGTTATGTCAATCAGAAAAACTGCTTCTCCTCCCTCTCTTCTGATTGACACCATCAGTCACGAGAAAATTACTGAAGATGAAGCTGCCCAGGCTTTGAAGCCGGTCTAGTTAGAAGACTGGATATGAGGTGAGGGATGAAACATTTTAATTTAATCTTATTAAATTAATATTTCATATTTAAAGGACAAAAGGCTACTCAAGAATGGATCGGTTAAAGAATGAAGAATAAGAACAGAGTTAAATATATATCCATTAAATGATAAGCATATTTGGAAAGACACAAAAAAATATATTGGTAAAACATTGGTGGAATCTGTTGCAATGTATGGAAGTGAGGTATGGACAATCAATAAGTACTACAAGAATAGACTAATAGCTCTAGAAATGGATTATTTATGCAGAAGTGCCAAAAAGTCTAAATTAGAACATGTCACAAATAAGGAAATTAGAAACATAATTGAAGCAGAAGAAAACATAATTGAAAGAATTGAGGAGAAGGAATTAAAGTGGTTAGGACATGTTTTAAGAATGGAAGATGAGCGATGGCCGAAGCAACTATATGAATGGCATCCGAACAGAAAGAAGAAAAGAGAGAGACCAAAGTTAACATGGAAGGAAAACATGAAGACAGTAATGCAAGCTAGAGGGCTAAGCATCGAAGATGCCCAAGACCGTAGGCTTTGGAGGTTTGGCACGGGAAGACGGCAGCAGCTGTAAAAACCTGAAGATAGATAGAGAAATGATAAAATCAAAGAATACAGAGAAAAAATGGTTTAAACATGTAGAAAGAATGAACGTAACAGGATTACCAAAAGCAACATTTAACTACAAGCCAAGAGGTTCAAGGAATGTAGGAAGGCCAGTGAAAAGATGGACAGAACAACTGTGAGGTGGAACAGGCATTTTGCCTAGCCCACGAAGTGAAGAATAAGAAGATATTTAAAGGAAGTGACACTATGAGGTTTATTTTAATTATTACAAATATGAGGTGAGTCAAAATTAATCTAACTCATAATAATTAATTTAATTTAATTAATTGTAAAATTTTCAATTTCAGAGCCAGGAGAGGTGGTGATGTACAATTTTTAATCACTAGATTGTGCACCAGATTCCTGCATTAAAATGCAAACCTCTCCACAGTACATATGTTGACAAGGCATATGATATTGTTGATAGTGATTCGTCTATCGGATGAGGATGTTAAATCTGCTGCCCCCCTTGGTGCTTTTCGATAGTAGTAAGCTATGTGCTGGCACTAGGTTTCACCTTCTCCCTTTTCTTCATTATCATCCCTCATACAACACACTTTACACTATACCACAATAAGCATAGTCTCATCCTACATTCCTCTCTGTATCCAATACAAGAATACAACCATCTATGTAAAGTGGTCTACCAGAATTGGTGTGTAAATTGAAAATAGACCACATTAATGCCATCTATCTGCCCTGGGCAGAACCTGGAATCAGATAAAAGTGTAGTACGTGGTTTATGATACATACACACACATACACACATTTAAGTGATGTTTTTATCATTGATTTAACATTTCTCACTGAAAGATAAACTATATTTGAAGAGAAAAATTCTCGCCTAGACCGAGACAACCAATATAAGAGAAAAATTTGCATCTAGATCGTAACTCGCCTCGGTAGCTCAGTTAGTAGAGCACTTGGCCCGGAAAGCCAAGGGTCCCGGGTTCGTTGTCTCGGTAAAGGCGAGAATTTTTCTCTTCATACACATTTTAGTGTTGATTATAGAAAAAAAATGAACACAACATTTTACTACTGTCTTGAAAAATATATAATTATTATGTGTATATGTTTCAATGCCACTCACTATACTTTTCATGCTTTGAGTTCCATACAAATTCTTGATCCATTTCCAAGAAATAATGTATTTTTTTATTAGGAATATTCCACAATACAATGTTTCTCCTTCAACCCAAAGTGATTTGTCACTAGAAGTTCCTGTCTAATGCATCTACTTCCCTCACATCTCTAGCTTCCATACTTCTCCTCACTCCATCTATCCAATGTTCTCCAGGTCTGCCTCTTCTACTTCTTCCATTAGATTTCCATTTAATGATCTTCTCTGCTATTCTCTCTTCTTCCATTCTTACGAGGTGTCCATATCATTTCAAATGTTTTTCATATATTTTTTCTGACTTTTTTTTTTTTTTTCAATTACATAATTCCCTTCATGAAATTCTTGTCGATTGCCTTCAAAAATCCATTTCTACTGCTAACAGCTCGCTGGCTTGTTTTCTACTTACTGTCCAGGTTTCGAACCCATATAATAAAATGCTTTGTCACACAACTTGAAATAAAGTTTTGTTCATTCTATATATTATATTTCTATTCCAAGAAATAATGTACACAGTTTAATAATTTGCATGTACATTTATTGTCATGTTATATACACATGATCATAGCATTTCAACATTGCCTCTATCCATTTCGAAGCATTGTTTCCATCGTTCAAGAGTAGTTTGAAAGATGTTTTCAGGTATAATAAGCATCACTGCATTGCGGATTTGAGTCCTAAAATCCTGAAGATCCGATACCTTAGTTTTGTACACCCTTCTCTTTATGAATCCCCAAGCAAAGAAGTCCAAGGGTGCCAAATCAAGGGAACACAATGGCCATAGTATTGCTGGACCTCTGTCTATACATCTGTTGGGAAATGTTCAATTGAGATAGTCCTGTACATTCAGTGCAAAATCCTGTTGGAACACAACAGAAACAGCAAAGCTGTCCTGCTATAGCTGTGGTTCAAGGAATAACTCGAGCATGTCAAATTAAATGTTGCTTCTGTGAACATGAAGGGTCCATACACCATGTATAAATTATGGTAAGGTTACTTTTGGTATCTACTAGATAGGATCAGTGAAGAACTATAACACACAACAACAAAGAATTACTCGCAGACTCGAAATGTATCAATAACTATGTTTTCAGACTCGGTGAAGACGAAAATGATATTAGTTTTTTCCAATCACCTAACTGGAGTCAGATATTTCGACAACCTTTAGCAGAAGTGATCGTTTGCGTGAGAGTCGCAGGCGCTATTGTCTCTCAAACTGGTCACCCTTCTTTTTCTTTTGCGCGGTTTTATTGCTCTTACGGATTGTTAAACCCTCAGGAATACACAGGTATACAAAATTTCCTGATTGCCACTGTCAAATACGTGAAGTAATGGCTTGTAATACCTCGTTCTGTGCAGTTCGTCTTACATTACATCATTGTGATTACGAAGTGTCGATATATGCATTATTGTGTATCATTATAAAGAAATTGAATGAAAACAATCTACTATAATATATTTTAATACGTAAGTTTTAGTGTTTTTATAATTTTGCAATGTCTCACCGCTGTAAGAATTCTCCTAATTTATTCTGTTATGTATGTGGAGAGTACCACACAAAATCTCAGTGCAGAACTAGTTATAAAGGCGTACAATTTATATTTTGGGAACTATAGTAAATTTGGAGATACTGATAAATATTGGGCCCCCAATTTTTGCTGTACAAACTGCCAAAGGATTTTAATAGGGTGGTTAGAAGCTTCGCATTCGTGCATGCCATTTGCCATTCCAATGTTGTGACTTATTTTTGTATGTTCAATATATCTGGTTTCATTCTCTTCAGTATCAAAATTTGCAGTCAGCCATGCGACCTGTTAATCATAGTGATTCTTCACCGAACTTGGGTGACGTCAGTGATGAACATGGCAAAAGTTTTCCACAAAGACATTTTAGAAATGAAAAGGCATTATAAAGGGTAATCAGTGACCAACATGCTTGCTGATTACTGCTGGCAACTTATCACAGACGTTTCGGAGCCATCTTATAGGCGTAAGTCATCGAGGAAGAAGTTTTGAAAGATGAGATTTTTGCCACAATTTAAGCATGAGTTGTAACGTAACAACTTACTTATCCTTCTTAGAAAAAAATATTTTAACTTTTTGGATCATATATGATTTGGTTTTACATAGATAAATTGCTTCTAGCAATATTATTGCAAAAAAAATTGAAACTAAGTGCAGGTAAGCAATAATATGCGAAATATAACGAAAAACGTTCAACACGTCGTCGCAAAAAACTATTAGGTGATAGAGAAAAACGGACTTCAAATTCGAAATCAGCGCATGCCAATTAACTAAAATCACCTATTTTCATTTCTGCAAGCGACAAAAAGTTCAAATTTGCTGTTGTGTATAATTTTTTTCAAAAATCTTTTCATGAAAACAACCTCAATAGCTTCATTCCTTCATAATTTGTTAAAAGACAAACTAACAATATTCCCTTAAATTAAAAAAAAAATGGATTATTCTTTTATATTTCAAATTTTTGGGGAAGGTAATTTTTTCATTTAGCAGGTTTCACAATTTATATTATTATTAATACTATTAATACAGGCTTTCCACTTTACAGCAATTTGCCCTTAATTCCTGCTTTCCAGAGATTCCTATCTTCCCATTGTGCTTCTTCAATACCCCTCTTCATCACGGCATCATATACTCCCTCATACCATGATCTTCTACTTCTCCCCCTCATCCTTCTGTCTGGTACCATTCAATCTAACACCCGTTTAGGCCACTGTTCATCCGATATCCGTTATACATGTCCATACCACTGTAAAGCTGTCTTTGTTATCCTATTGATAACAGTTTCTTGGGCATCCATTTCTTGCCTAATACATCAAACTCTCGATTATCCTTGCGCATATTATCCGGTTTGCAGATTATCCAGGCATGGGTCTTCCTACTGTATTTTTAAAATGAAGATAAATACAGTACTGTATTTTTACTGTTATGGAAAAAAGTCTTTACTTTTAAACGTGCTATTGTGAACTGTGCTTAGAAACTCGCACAATAAAGATAACTTCCCTCATAACCCCCCTCCCCTGACATCTAACAGTACCCACAGCATATTTTGAGAAGGAAGGGCTATCTGTTAAAGGTGTCCTACTTCTAGATAATGCACCCTGCTACCCAAGTTCAAGTGAGCTTATATCTGATGATGGTCAGAATATTGTGAAATGTCAGAATATGTGAAATATCTGCACCATGTGTTTACATCTCTGATTCAACCCATAGACCAAGGTGTGATTGCTAGTGTTAAACAACATTATCGCACCGACCTTGTATGAAGCCTAATATACGAGGGAACTGATGTCACATTTTAGAAATCTTTAAATGTGTTAGAAGCCATTTATGGAATTTGTGGAGCATGGAAAAAAGTGAAACTAACCACAATAGAATCATCGTGAAATAAACACCTAAGAATGAAGAAGACTTTGCAGTATTACTTCCAAAAACGGTGATGATGCTACAAATATAGCTCACTTGTTGAAAGAAGTTGTGGGCTGTGAAAACGTGGATGAAGAAAATGTGGCTGAGTGACATGTGTGAACCCAGCTTCGAAACATTGAATGACGCGGCTATTGTCAACAAAGTGCAAGGGAGGGGAAGTGATGACGAAAATGCAATGACCTTTGAAAACAAAATTACCACACAGAAGCATCAAAATGTATAGACGTCTTATTAGAATATATGGGACAAAAATGAATTTGATTACTTTGATGTCTTAAATGTTAGGAAAATAACTGTAATCAGAAAGAGTGTAAATGATAAATTGAAGCAGAGGTAAATATCGGACTTCATGGTGTAAAACACGTCGTTTCAACAGAGATTTGTGGTTCCTAGACACAAATTTTGTTTTAAGTAAAACAGTTTTCAAATTACAGTACTGCAATAAATACTGTATTGCATGATGTTTTTATTATTAATTTCATACACCTCAAGAGAGAAGTAAAGGCTTCATAGCATTTGGTGGGCGGGAATTACAATGTATATAGAGAAAGATTTGTGTTTAGATCGGTACTTGCTCTGGTAGCTCAGTTGGTAGAGCACTTGGTCTAGAGAACCAAGGGTCCCGGGTTCAAGTCCCGGTCTGAGCATATAATTTTTCTCTTCAAATATGACTATATTGCATGTTTATTGTTAGAATAACTTAGTTGGATTATCCATGTTTTTCGATTTTCCATGCATATCTCAGTCCCAATTAACACAAATAATCGAGAGTTTGCTGTATATGTATTTCTAATATGTTGTAGCCTGGATATTCTCATTTATTTCACATTATACTCACAATTTATATTTTAAGAGAAAAATATACACTTAGACCAGGGTTTGAACACAAGACCTTGACTTTATATGCCAATGCTTTACCAACTGAGCTATCTAGGCCTCCAATCTAAATGCAAATTTTTCTCTTTTCACAATGTTTCACAACATCTTCCTGTGCCCAATTAATTTACTGTCATTCTCCTCCATATTTTTCTGTCATTTCAATCTCCATCATAAATACCAGAGAATTGCAAAGAGAACACACCAAATGTGAATGTGTGGCCTGAATTCACAAAGATCACATTATTCAATAATTTTCCCTCATCCTGCTCAAAACACCATCAGGAAGGTAATTGAAATACTTATCTAAAATATGAAAAATATGTGAGTTGCAATCAATAAATTTTACCTTAATCAAAACTTCCCATGGTCTGTACACATTCTTCTCCTCTTCAACACAGGGTTCAATAAGAGGCTCCCAGGCTCCAACTCGGTCATTATAATAAGATGACTGCAGCTGCACCTCCGCTGAGGAACAATAAAATTATCAAACTCAGTTATGCTTAAGAAGTATTATTGGCTGATAGCGAGGAGATACTAAAGGACAACACGCACACTATTGACTAACACTAAGAAATTAGGACTGGAAGTAAATATCAATAAAACTACATAAATAGTCACATGTAGAAATTTATTATATAATGGAAATGGACAGCTAATGACAAATGAGGGAAATTTTGAGGAAGTGGCTGAATTCAAATACGGTACCTAGGAACAATAATCACAAATAGGAATGAGATGCACAAAGAAATTAAACATAGGCTCAATTCTGCAAATGCGTGCTATTATGCATTGCAGAGACTCTTGATGTCCCAACTCCTTTCAAAAAACGTTAAACTGAAAATATATAAAACTATTATTCTACTAGTTATATTATATGGGTGCGAAACATGGACTCTTACTTTAAGGGAGGAAAGGAGATTACAAGTATTTGAGAATAAAGTACTTAGGAAAATTTTTGGACCAAAGAGAGATGAACAGACAGGTGAATGGTGAAGACTACATAACAATGAGCTACATGGTCTTTATAGGAAGCCAGATATAATAAGAACAGTTAAGTATCGTAGACTGCGATGGGCAGGACATGTTGCACATATGGGGAAAGAAAGACTTGCATGGAAGCTTCTTGTAGAAAAGCCACATGGAAAACGCCCAGTTGATAGACCAAGAATGAGGTGGGAGAATAACATTAACTATGATTTGAGGGAAGTAGATTATACAGGGAATGATTGGAAAGCATTAGCTCAGGATAGGGATGTATGGAGAGCTTATGTCTGTGTGGCCATGGACCTACGGGTTCGATAGTGCCAGTGAGTAAGTAAGTAAGTAAGTTATGCTTAAGAAACCATCTTCACAAAATGTCTACTTTATAGAATATACTTCAATTACAATTAGAATTTTTTAAATGTATTTACAAAATGTATTTCATCAATTTTGAAAATTGATTGTCTGTATCACATTGTCCTTGTGGTAATCCTCTAATGAGGAAAGTTTTATATAATAAATAAATATATATATATATATATATATATATATATATATATATATATATTATTAAATTAATATTAAAAGCTAAGCTATTACTATGATTGAAATAAGTAAATTGATGTACACAACTAAATTGTTGTAATCAATGGTAAAGAGAAAAATGTATAGTTATATTTTAGAAACAAAAATTAACTCTCGGATCAGGATTCGAACCCTGAATCTCTGACTCTGCACGTCAGTTTGATACCCATTACACCATCCAAACTCCAATACTTATTTAATATATGTAGGAAATAACACTATGAGGTTTATTTTAATTATTAATGAGTTGGTTATTTTGGCTCACCTCATATTTCTTGTTCATTATGGAGACCAGGTTGTGTTGCTTTAGCATGACGAAGTTGGAATGCATCGATAATGTCGTGCAAAAGCAATGAAACCTGGTCTGCATAAAAAACAAGAAATGTGAGGTGAGTAAAAATAACCAACTCATTAATAATTCCAATACTTATATAATTATATTTGAAGAGAAAAATTTTCGCCTAGACCGGGACTCGAACCCGGGACCCTTGGCTTTCCGGGCCAAGTGCTCTACCAACTGAGCTACCGAGGCGAGTTACGATCTAGACGCAAATTTTTCTCTTATGTACGTTGTAATTCCCTCGCGCCATTGCTACCAGCAACATCATCTGACAACTTCTATTTGACATATTTTTATTGAGAGTTTATACATTACTTTTAATGTGATAAAGCTTCTTATTTTCATGTTATATTTTAAATTAACATTTTCCAGAATTGGACATAGTTTTATTTTAGAAAGAAAAATGAATGTCTGAAACGGGAATCAAACCCCAAACTTTGAGCTTTATGTGCTGATGCTCTAGACCAGTGGTTCCCAACCTTTTTCGACTCACGAACCCCTTGCACAACGATCTGAGTTGGGTGAACCACCGACTTTTAAATACAGGTCTGCATGCAGTAGACATCATCATCCAGGGATTAAGCCTCTTGGCTTGTTCCGGTTTCATGAAAGCTAGAATTGTTAAAATTGTTCAGACCATCTTCTGTGTGGGCAACCAACATTTCTCCTTCCGTGCGGTTTATAATTTAGCAATAAATTCCTTCTGGCATTCTATCAATATGTTCTTTCCAGTCGTTCCATATTTAATTATTCGGTCTGTAAGTTTGAAAATATTTAGTTCCTTTCTTATATCTTCATTTCTTTTCTTATCCAGCAGAGTATATCCTGCTATATTTCTAAAAATCACATCTCAGCTGCTTCCAATCTATGCAGTAGACATACATAAAATTTAATTCCAAGCAAAATGTTTAATAACCTTAAATTATTAATATTGAGTGGAGAACATATTTTTAATAACTAACCTCATACAATTTCAAATTTATTTGAGACCATTGGTTTCAAATGAATTTTTCATTCATCTTCAGTCATGAATGAAAAATTCATTCGAAACCAATGATCTCAAATACGGAGTAAATTTGAAATTGTATGAGGTAAGTTATTAAAAATATGTTCTCCACTCAATATTAATGATATAACCTCATGATGTTTACTTCCCAACATTAATTTTAATATAACCTTAAATTTACTTAACCCATAACAGTTAAAACCTAAAGTTACTCTAGTTACGGCTTAAAAGTTACACAACATGTAGGCCTAGTTGTAGCGAAATCAAATGCATTCCTAATGTTGTTACATAACTATAAATCAGGCATTTGTGGTTTAAAATATAATTAATTGTGGAAATAATGTAATAATTCCCGATGTTATATGTTCCAAGATGCAACAGTAATAATAATTTTTATTTATTATTTCCGGCTTTTACAATGACTATACATGTTTTCCCATTTCGAGGTACCCATGTTCACAGTTAACTACACATTTGTTTCAACACATTTTTCCATTCTTGTCTGTTCATCCATATATCTTCTTCTATTTCCCATTCCCTCTTAGCTTCATTGAATATTATTATTATTAGACCTCTCACCGCTGGGGTCCCAAGATCGAGTCTTGGTCACTCCATGTGGGTTTTGTGGTGGACGAAACAGTACTTCGGCAGGTTTTTCTCGAGGTTCCTCCTGTTTTCCCCTGCCACAATTTCATTCCACCATTCCCATGCTCATCTCATCTAATTCATTTCATTTCATTTCATTCAACTGCCCCTGTGATGGTGCGTCAGGCGTAGTCGGCCGGCACCCTTGTCATTCACAGACTTCTATATATAGGGACTCATCTCATCTCATCCCTCGACCCGACCCTGAGTTGGACATGAGTTGAGGATATTTACTTATTTATTATTATTAGAATGCTGCAGAAATGAAGGAAACAATAACAGACCTAATCTGCAGCGGGCCCGGGTTCGATCCCCGGTCGGGACAGTTTTTCTGGGTGAGGTTTTTATCGGGGTTTTTCCTCACCTGTAAAACAATGTCAGGAAAACTTTAAGGCCCAAACGGTCCCCGAAATAATATGGCCATCATCATCATCATTCATATTCATCTTGGGTTAAGCTTAGGATTAGGGTCTCTCCTGGTGCACCATTATCATCATCATCATCACCCATCATATCATTGGGGCAACGTAACCCTGCCTTCCAGGCGCCCCAACCTCAGAAGTGAGTTTACAAGTACGCCATGCCAGAGAGAGAGACCAGGAATGTCGAAAGACAAACCTGGGGCATTTGAAAATAAATAAATAAATAATAGACCTAATCTCAAAACCTGCCATTACAGAAACATTTTGGCAAACCCCTGACAGAATTTCACCTAAATCACTACCTTTATACTCATTAAACAAATACAATTATCTTGCCCTGGGGAGCAAGAAACTCATGTTGACAGAACTATATATATATATATATATATATGCTCTTTAGAATTAAAATCGGCCATGTCTTGTTGACTGGATCGGCATAACATCAATCGACAAGAAATTACTGTACATGAAGCTGCCCAAGCTTTGAAATCGGTATAATTAGAAGACTGGAAATGAGATGAGCTATTAAACACTTTAATGTAATTCTTAGCAGTCACTCATGCTTATCAGAAAAACAATTAATTGCAAGAAAGGCTGCTTTAATAAACAAATACAAAAACCAGAAGAGCTTGTATTTTGGGGAAAAAAATCCACATTCAAAAAAAAAGAAAAAAAATTAACGAGTTTTGAAATTCCCAGGAAATTGATTTGATTTGGAAGTTCATCGGTCCATCAACAGATGGGGTAAGAATTAGTACTCCTGAATGACAGAACATTGGTCATGAATTACCGATGATGAAACCACCTAGATTTTGAAACCAGTCTAATTAGATGAGATATGAGGTGAGGAGAATAGAATTTATTTTAAATTTTAAGATTTCTTAGCTTAAAAAAATTATAAGAATTCATAGAAAGAGGTACTTTATCATAAGTAATGCAATGAGTGATTCTAATTTATCTAGAGATTTGGAAATCAAGAGTGGTATGTTGTTGTTTTCAAATGCTGGGCCTTGGCACCGAAGCCATTAGCGTTCTTGCTCTCCAATATTTCTCTATGGTGGATCCAACAGGTAATACTTCACAGGTTTGTAGGTGTTCTTCATTCATTTCTTAGTCTTTATTGCATAGAGGACAATTTGGATTCGTGTAGATTCCTATTTTATATAAATGTTTGGCCAAATAGTCATGTTCTGTAAGCAGTCTAAATTTTGCTACTGTAGTTTTACGTGGAATTTCTGGAATAATATCTGGCTTCTTTACTAAAATATTCCATTTTTTGCCTTTGGCTTTATTACATAGGTCTTGGTTTTGTTTGATTTTATATTTGTTTTTAATTATTCTTTTTATGGATGTGAAAGGTAAGCTTTTAGTAGTATTCTGGATTAAATTGGAGCCTTTTTTGGCAAGAAAATCAGCAGTCTCATTTCCAGCAATTCCACAATGTGCAGGTATCCATTGCAATTGAATTCTTTTCTGTCGTTTTTGGAGTTGTTGAATCATTTTGTAGCACTCTTTAATTTGTATTGACTTCATTTTGTGTGAATTTATTGCATATATTGCTGCCTTAGAATCAGAGAGTATGACAGCATTTTTAAATTTATTTATTCTGTATAGTAATTGTTGGAGTGAAATATGAATAGCCGTTACTTCCGCATCAAAGAGTGGCATTTGTTGGGACTATTTAATGAATAAAATTAAGTTGTTTACTCAAAAGTCATTATTCAAATATAGTTACCAGTATTTTAAAATATTTACTGTATATATTTCATGTAAACGGCGATGCTTAAAAACAAATCAGATATGTGAGGTTATGTACATTCGTTGCAACTTCATCATATTATTTATTGCCAAATAGGATCGCAATATTGTAAGAATGCACCCTAGTGGAGAAATAATGAAACACATCAAACTGTATATTAGTATAATCAACAATATAGGTTATTCATTTATTTTTTAGTAAAGAACCGAGTAAAATCACAGAATCTGTTCATTATTTACTATATTCAATGCATTTGTTGGAGAAAAATAATGCTCTGACCTGTTCAAAATATTAAAAAGGAGAAGCTTTATTTATCACAAAAACAGGAGCTGATAAAGAGAAATTGATAAAGAGTGAGGTGAAACACGACTGTCATTGGTTGTAAAACAAAATTCATTGAAACGTGATTGGTCACTGACTAACATTTGGGGCATGAGTTAAATAGTCAAATAATTGAACTGATTCTTTACACTTCCATCTGATTCAGCTGTTGGCTAAGAATGGAGTTGATTCCTTTGGAACCAATCCCATAAAGAGAACTAATATAAGGTAAAATGCAAACAACTGATTCAATTTATCTGACAAGATGTCTTACCTTTCATGTGCATCTGTTTAGACCAATCATTTACACTGACTTCTGCTGAAGATTTGACAAGTAGTACAGGAGTTCTGTGGACACCATTTTCCATCTCAAAAACTACTCTGATCCTTGGAATTGCCACCGTAAACACTTCACTTGGTTTTCCTTCAGGATATGAAGGTTGTCCATACAGCAGACTTTCTGAACATAAAATATTTCTGTTATTTCAATATGTCTTAAAATACTGTCAAAGCAATACATTCAACAACTGAATAGTTGTAATCAAATGGTAAAGAGAAAAATTTATGCCTGAACCGGGAATCGAACCCCGAACCTTCAGCTTTCCGTGCTGATGCTCTAACCATTGAGCTAATCCAGGCTTCCTTCCCATCCAAGCATAAATCCTTCCTTTACCTTACTGCCTTGGCAGTAAGGTAAAGGAAGGATTTATGCTTGGATGGGAAGGAAGCCTGGATTAGCTCAATGGTTAGAGCATCAGCACGGAAAGCTGAAGGTTCGGGGTTCGATTCCCGGTTCAGGCATAAATTTTTCTCTTTACCATTTGATTACAATAATTTAGTAGTGTACTTTAATATACTTATTTCAATCATAGTAACAGCTTTAGCTTCTTAATATTAATTTCATAACTGAATAGTTGCCCTGAAAATATATCTAACCCACAAGCTATAAATTGTTAGGAAAACGAAAAAAAAAAAAAATGTATAATTAAAGATCAACAAATTAAAATGCTTCATACCTCTCCTCATATCCAGAGTCTTCTAAGTACATTGCGATTTCAAAGCCTTGGTGGCATCATCTACTTTCTTGTCGACTGATGTTATGTCGATCAGAAGAATTACTTCTTCTTCCCTCAGTTGGTGGACCGATAAACCTCCAGAATCCGCAGGAATTTCTAAATTCATAAGTTTTTCTTTCTTGATTTTTTAATGCAGACTTTTTCCCAAACCATGAGTTCTTTTTGTTTTTCTATTTGTTTAATTAGACCAAAAACAAAAATAACTCATGGTTTGGAAAAAATCCACATAAAAAAAAACAAGAAAGAAAAACTTATGAACTTCGAAATTCCTACAGATTCTGACCGGATCTGAAGGTTTATCGATCCACCAAGAGAGGGAAGAAGAAGTAGTTCTTCTGATCAACATAACATCAGTGACAAGAAAGTCTGAAGATGAAGCTGCCAAAGCTTTGAAATCGCAATCTACTTAGAAGACTCTGGATATGAGGTGAGGTATGAAACATTTTAATTTAATCTTAAATTAAGCCTCTCCCTATAAAAGTTCAAAACATATAAAGTTCATTTTGAGGCTATTATCTTCATTATATCATATATATTTTAATCTCTCATCCTTTTGGAATCATATACAGTCAACTTGAATGCAAAATAACATGCTAATAACTAAATATTAACAATTTAATACAAAATCAAGCGAATGATGACAAATCAAGAGCTTCAGAACATTTGAATACTACTACTACTACTACTATACAAAATTGAGTGCAAAAGTGTTCTATCTTTATAGAGTGGGAAAATGATCTAACACATATTTAACTAAAAATGCTATAATAAAAAATAGAAAACACATATTGAACACTGAATCAGTTAGGAAAATTTCTAACTTAATCAGTTTTCATTTCTTAATCAGTTTTCATTTTCCATTTAATATTATTTCATTACATTCTTTGTGTCTTTCTTATTTTCACTCAATTTATCTAAGATTCTGATTAGTATTCACAGAACTGTGGGGAATGAATTTGCACATGTGCAATAATTGTTTTTCTGCACTGCTACTCATGACTTGACAAAAATTCTGCTAAATATTGGAGTGCAAGAGAGCGAATGATTTCATTATCAAGTGCTCGACATTAGATACCAACCACTCATGACTTGACTAACTGCTTCTGCCATTTTGTTATACATAGATCACTGTTCGTTTGAAAGCCAACTTTTAACCCTTTGCAGGCAAAAATCCATATATGGGCAGCCTGTCCATTCCTCACGGGCAGAAATCCATATATGGGTACAAAAAATACATCCTACTTTGTCAGCAGTTCTGGTCCACATAGTTCAATATATTTTGCAAGAGATGGCAGGAAAATGTTCTTTATATTATTCTGAGTGGGGAATTCCCTTTTAATTCAGTTAGGATTATTTTATTGTGAGATAATCAGTGGAGTTCTTGTGTCGTGCGTCATTACTTATTACGATGGTTCATTCATAACATGTTTATCCTATTTTTTTTGGTAAAATGACAAAAATAAAGCTCAATACATGTAGATCTTTTCCCAAACAGTAAGTTCTTTTGGTTTTTCTACTTTTCTACATTCAAAAGAGTGAAAAGAAGAAATTGATAAACTTTGAAATTCCCGGGGAGAATGACCTGGTTTCGAAGTTTTTCAGTCTGCCAATAGAATAAGCAAAGGATGGCTCTTCAAGATGACAGAACAACAGTCGTGACGATACTGAGGATGGAACAGAAACTATGTTCCAAAACTAAGTTTATAGTCAAATAAGAAGAACAATATGAGGTGAGTGATAAAAAATTCTACCTAAATGAATATACCTCATAGTGTGAATTCCTAAAATAAGTAAATTTAACATGTTATAATATTAAGTTCATTATTACATTACATGAGATTACTCTTAATTTATATGGGTAAATAATTCTATTAAATGTAAGGTTAAATCCAATTGGCCATACAACACAGATAAGTGTTTCTACTTCCAATCACAATTTAGTTTACTTTCATTTATGAGAGTATAAAGGGATATGCTACACTTAGCGTCGCAAGAAAATTCTTCTAAGTTCTATAGAATCGCAATGCGCATGCACTAGTGCTCCATGTAATCCCAGAAAGATAAATGCGACCTCCAGCAGTTGGCGGTATATGTATGTGAAATCAGTATGACCAACATTGACACAAAATTTCCAGAACTTGTCTAAAAATGTATAATTAACATGAAATGAATAGTGGAAATATGATTTTACGTGGTAACCGTCCGATATTTTGAATTTTTCATAGAATAACAGATATGAAGAGGTAATTTATTTCACATATCAAATCACATTTAAAAAGCAAGGAACCTAAAAGCTAACCAAACCTAAATCAATTACTGTAACACAAATCAATTACTCTAACGTAGGTGAAATCCTGGGAACATGGAATCGCATTTAAAAAGCAAGGAACCTAAAAGATAACCAAACCTAAATCAATTACTGTAACACAAATCAATTACTCTAACATAGGTGAAATCGAGGGAACGTGGAATCACATTTAAAAAGCAAGGAACCTAAAAGCTAACCAAACCTTAAAAAGCAAGGAACCTAAAAAGCTAACCAAACCTAAATCAATTACTGTAACACAAATCAATTACTCTAACGTAGGTGAAATCCAGGGAACGTGGAATCACATTTAAAAAGCAAGGAACCTAAAAGATAACCAAACCTAAATCAATTACTGTAACACAAATCAATTACTTCTAACGTACGTGAAATCCAGGGAATGTGGAATCACATTTAAAAAGCAAGGAACCTAAAAGCTAACCAAACCTAAATCAATTACTGTAACACAAATCAATTACTCTAACGTAGGTAAAATCCAGGGAACGTGGAAGTGATGTTGACAACATCTGGAGTATTTTGGGTTGTTGATGGTGGCAACGTTGGAACAATACTGGAAGAGGAGGGAAAATAGCAGAAAGTAGCAAGGAAGAATGTAGGACGATCATGTTTTACATAAATATATAAATATAAAAAAAAAGATCGTTGCAACATTGGAAGAGGTTTAAAAGTGTTGCAAAATGTTTTAAATGTGTTTAAAAGTGTTTAGTGCATCAGTGGCATAAGAAATTAAAATTAAAATTTTTTGCGACGTTTAGTATACAACACCCGTATAAAGTTCTGCAGATTCTATTTTTAAAGTTTAATAAAAATTCATAGTTAAATATGCAAAATAACATTATAAGGTTTTTAATTCAATGAATGAATGAGTCACTTATCTTACCTTAGTTTGTTTTTTTAAACACAGGAACTGCAGTTTTCAAGAGGGCATGCCTCTCATTTAAACCAATATTATGACTACCAGATTTTTGTTGGAATCTTCATCTATAATGTTGCCATCTGGTGTTCATTTGATGAACTTTGAGATCATGTCCCGTTCATCGGGAATTTCAAAATTCATGGATCTAAATTTATTCTTCTGAATGTATGTCTTCTCCCAAACTGTCAATTCTAAAGGTTTATCCAAATGTTTTAGAAGTTTGGCCTATTTTTCAATTTTATGATTCTCCAACACACTATATGCTGCAATAGCTGATTTTTCAATTTCACAATTTTTAATATTTCTAAAATGTTCCTTTGTGCGAGTGTCCAAATTTCTTTTTGTTTTTTCTATATATACTTTATTGCAGTCTTTACAACTAATTTGAAAAAATCCAGATTTTTACTATTTTTTAAATAGAAATATTTAGAATTCTGACAACAATGAATCAAAACAATTTTTTAAAGCATTATTAAAAAATTTTTATCTAGTAAAAAATTTGTATTATTATTCGGAGATTTTTATTTGACAATACCGGTAACTAACAATGAAATATTTAGGTTTTTATTTAAAGTTAAATTTATATATAGGGATTTTGTTTATTTTTTACTATTTCACTCACCTCATACTTCATAAATCATAGCAGACCCTGGGTTTCTTCACGTAATTTGTGACATTGTCAATGCTGCGTCACGTTCACAACTGACGTCCAACGGCCTTCTATCCTGCATCTACATAACTTAATTTATATATAGGGAATTTTAAAATGCAAAATTATTTTAAAATCATTAGGAAGTAACATTATGAGATTACTGAAACATTACTGAAACGTATGTCCGGATAAACAATCATATGAGGTAAGAATGTTAAAAAATACAAACTCAATTACAAAATTATTTATTTACTTCAAGTGTTGCCAATCTAGTCACTTTGTAGCTAGATCTAGCCATTTTCAAAACATAGCTAACTACAAATTTGTGAAAAAGCCACTAATAGCTTTTCTGGCCAATTGTTGCCTTTTCTTTAGCTACTTTCTAGCCATTTTATTACAATTTGATTATTTTGTATAAATTTTATAATAATAACGGATGGAGATTAATAGATTTTGTGACTACAAAAATAAATTAAGTAAAATGAGTATGTTCTTTCCAAAGAAACATGCACATCCTCTGATGGTATTACTATTCACCTATTACTATTTTTATAATCACATAGACATTTTATTAATGCAGAACAGGCTCAAGTCTATATATACGAGGGGAGTAGATAGTGATTCAGACCACCTCTCAGTGAGAGTAAGAAATAAACAAAGAATATCCCATAGAAATAGAATTTCTAGTGAGAAGAGAAAAAAAATATAACTTAAAAGGAAAATAAAGTATGTTCTTTTTCTAATTCAGAATTATAGAATCTTTTGTTGTAATAATATATTTATTTATTAAAATACATTTTATATTCATAATTCAATCACCGTATTATAACTACATCAATTCCAATAGAGTAAAAGTAAAAATATGGACAAAATTATACTTCAGACGTACAGATTGGCAAGTCCATTTTTTATTATATTATTTGGAGTCTTCACCTGAAAGGTCCGTCTCCTCAACTTAATTAATGATTAACTAAGTTGAGGAGACGGACCTTTCAGGTGAATATTCCATAATTTTATATTACTTTTGAATAAACCTCAACGGAACACATCATGAATCTTATAAAAGTTGATATTTGGAGTCTGTTTATCTTACCTCAATATTAATATTGATTTGTTCTTGAACATGTTTCGATTGGATATCAATCATCATCAGCATCTTGCCCATTTTTTATGTTTTAAAATACAGCTTCATTCACGGATAAAAGTTGCATTTTAGCCATTTCTAGCCATTTTTAGCAGTCAGTTTTAGCCACTGGGTGTTGGCAATCCTGATTTACTTTAATTTTATTATTGAGGCAATATAAAATCCTGCTTTAGATCACATTTCATGCTACCAACCTATTGATAATTGTCAGACAGGATGCCACATGGAATAGCATGTCTGCCTCTCAACTCGCAGGGTTCAATTTTTAAGACATTGTACACTTATATTGTAAAGTTACATGCTAAATTCCTGTCATTTCATACCACTGCTATTACCTGAGATACATGCTGTAGCATAGTTGGCTAAGATAACATATAGTACAAGCTGGAAGATTGAGGGTTCGAGCCTTGCTGGACTACTGCTACCTAAATCCTTCAAGGTAGAAGTTGTGCACCAATTCTCATATTGGCCAAAATTCCATGAGAATATTTCTTCACCACAATCACTCAAATCAATATATCTTATAGCTCTATTCCAAGGCTGGGTGTTAGACCATTTGGCCAGGCATTGGAATTTATAAATCCTTAACATATTGATGTTTTTATTATTAATTTAACACTTCTTACTGAAGGATAAATTATATTTGAAGAGAAACACTTTTGCCTAGACCGAGACTCGAACCCGGGACCTTTGGCTTTCCGGGCCAAATGCTCTACCAACTGAGCTACCGAGGCAAGTTGCAATCTAGACACAAATTTTTCTCTTATATACGTTGTATTTCCCTCGTGCCAAATGCTTTGAAACCTTTGATTCTATTTTTACAAATTCTTAGTTAATAAGACATTTATTGGGAATTTAACAAGGAATTTGGGTCTAGATCACAACTCGCCTCGGTAGCTCGGTTGGTAGAGCATTTGGCCTGGAAAGTCAAAGGTCCCAGGTTCGAGTCTCGGTCTAGGCGAAAATTTTTCTCTTCAAATATAATTTATCCTTAACATTTGTTAATTTCCAACACTATTATGAAATGATACATATAAAATACTACATACCACATGGTTCTGGGAAAATGTAAGGCTGAATTTTTTTTGGAGACCAAAGATCCTCCAAATCTGTATTGAAGTGTCCTAATTTCAAAGGAGTTCCTGGTTCTTCAGGCTGAAGAGAGTTGGTGATGTCTTCTATTACCTATAGAACAATAAACACATTAATACTCTGAATACTAACTAATGTAATTTTTTGTATTTAAATTTTATATGTTTGTCCTGGTGAGTAGAAAAGAAGGCCACAGGGCCTTACTCCATTAGGCTAAATAAATAAATAACTCACTGGCCCATAGGTTTATGGTTATAGGTTTAAATGAGCTAATGTTTTCCAATTATCCCCTGTATAATCTACTTCCCTCCCATCACAGTTAATGTTACTCTCCCCCCTCATTCTTAGTCTACCAACTGAGCGTTTTCCTTCTGGTTTTCCTAAGAGAAGTTTCCATTCCCTTTTTTTATTCCCCATTTGTATCACAAGTCCTGCTCATCGCAGTCTAACGAGACTTAACTGTTCTTATTACAACTGGTTTCATATACAAATCATGTAGCTCACTGTTATGTAGTTCATCTCTCTTTGGTCCAAACATTTTCCTCTGAAGGGAACTGTCAACCATTACATGCTGAAACCTACCTTGAAATTTCTCCCAGAGAAGTATTGTTATATACCGAGACCATGAGCACAAAATCATCTGCCATTTTTAACTGCAAGGCACAGAAATCAGTCAGAATCCAGCCATGGCAACCCACTGTGTGAAGGAGTTGGACATCCCTGCATCCTGCTTGAATAGAGCAGAATGGAGGTTGTGAGAGTCATCCAATTCACCGAAGTTAGGAATTGTATTACTTCTCTACTACAGCTTAAATGAGAAATTTGGCACTGGATTTTAGTGCCTTGCAATTAAAAACGACAGGTAATTTTTTGGACATCATAACATTTCTCTGGGAGAAATTTCAAGGTAGGTTTCGACATGCAATGGTTGACAGTTCCCTTGTAAAAAATAGATAAGCTGAAGATGGTACACAAGTGTGTATTGAAACATATCCTAAAATAACTCAATTTTTATGAGGCAAGATGTACCAGATTCATCTTATTTATTGAAAAGAACCTAGGCTGCAAAGGGATTGTTTTAACAGGGAGGAGACCCTCTAATTCTTTCTAGATTGAAAGCTTACAGGAACCATCCCAACATCCAATCCCTACCTTCTCGTAGTGCAACTGTTAACATATTGTTTATGCAATATGAACCAAAGGGATAGGATACCCATCAATTATACTTTTATCACTTGCTGCGTTATAGACCGATCTGGTATTTCTTCCTTTTCTAGTATCGGATCCCTCTTTTTACTTTCCAATCCAGTCTCCCTTGTCTGACCTTTTGCTTTCTTCGACCCTAATGGTATTAAAAGTATTCGAGGCTGAAGGGTTCATTTCTGTCTTTCCTATATCTCTTTCTTTTAACCTCTCACCTTGAATGGGCACTCACCTTGAATGCCCACATAAGCTGCATGTTCAAATGCAGCCCCATTGCAACTTATAGCATAAGTATGCAAAGGATTTGTGTCATCAATAAGGCTGGATATATGTAATGAAGAATGAATTAAGAGGAACCTCATAATTACTTTCTTAGGAATCACACTATGAGGTATTATTTATTTAGCTACACTTTTATCACACACCTCATATTCTTCTTCTTCTTCTTAAACTAGTTTCAGAACTTTTTACTTCAGTTCCATCTTCAGTAATTTTGTGACCGTTGTTCTGTCATCTTGAAGAGCATCCTCTCGCTCCCTCTGTTGGTAGACTGTTGGTAGAATGACTTGATTTTGAGGAATTTTAGTCTACCAACAGAGGGAGCGAGAGGAGGCTCTTCAAGACGACAGAACAACTGCCTCGAAATTACTGAAGATGGAATTGAAGTAGAAAGTTCCGAAACTAGTTTAAAAAGAAGAAGAATATGAGGTGAGTGATAAAAGCTTACATAAATAAATGAACCTCATAATGTTATTTCCTATTGTATGTATGTATATATATATTTAGATGTTATAACTATATTTTTGACATTTGGCAATGAAGGCAAATATGATATGAAAAGAAAAATGATTGCTTGAGTCGGGATTTGAACCCAAGTCTCTAAACTCTGTATATTTAGCGCTCTAACCAACTGAGCTACTCAAGTATTCCAACATACACATACATTTTTCTTATATATGTAGTATTCTCAATTCACACAAGAGGTAGCGGGAAGTCTAGATGTCGGTTGGAACGACTTCCCGCTACCTCTTGTGTGAATTGAGAATACTACATATATAAGAAAAATGTATGTGTGTGTTGGAACACTTGAGTAGCTCAGTTGGTTAGAGCGCTAAACGTACAGAGTTTAGAGACTCAGGTTTAAATCCCAACTCAAGCATTCATTTTTCTTTTCATATCATATTTGCCTTCATTGCTAAATGTCAAAAATATAGTTACCGGTATAACAACTAAATATACAAGCATTACTGCTATAAAGTAAATATTCTCTTTAAAAATTTGCTTACCTGTTATGGTGGCCACTAGATGTCAGTTGGAATGATTTCCCGCTACCTCTTGTGTGAATTGAGAATACTACATATATAAGAAAAATGTATGTTTGTGTTGGAATACTTGAGTAGCTCAGTTGGTTAGAGCACTAAATGTACAGAGTTTAGAGACTCAGGTTCAAATCCCGACTCAAGCATTCATTTTTCTTTTCATATCATATATATATATATATATATATATATATATCCTCAACTCGTGTCCAACTTAGAGTCAGGTCGAGGATGAGATGAGATAAGCCCCCTATATAAAGGTCTATGAATGACATGGATGCCAGCCGATCATGCCTGAGGCACCATCAGTGGAGCAGATGAACAAAATGAAACAAAATGGATGAGATGAGTATGGAGAAATGGTGGAATGAATTTGTGGCAGGGGAAAACAGGAGAAAATCCCAAGAGAAATTTGTCAAGCTCTGTTTTGTCCACCACGAAACCCATTTGGAGTGACCAAGACTCGATCCCAGGACCCTAGCTGTGAGAGGTGAGCATCTAACTTCTTGCATCACGGAACCGCCATAATTTTATAATGTGAATTAATTATTTAGAAAATATTTTAATTAGCATGTAACTTACATCATTAACAGTGTGAACAATGCTGGCTGACAGATGAATATCTATTGTGCTGACAGTAGCAGTCACTCGTAACCCATCCTCCACAGACTTAAATGTTTTCACAAACTCTATGTCACAAGGGTGCAGCACCTGTCAACAATCAAAGTAACTTTATAATAAAGTGAAGTCATGAATCTGGGAGGAAAAATGAAAACTTTAAATGTTGAAAGGAAAGGAGAAATGCTGGGACAAGTAAATATATTCCATTATTTAGGTCAGTAATTAACCTACTTCAGTATAGCTGAATATGACTGTAACTTATGTAAAGAGATCCGTGAAAGTGGTTTTATTTTTTAGGGAAAATTCATTTTAAAATTTCAAGATTTTGATATTATTGGGAATTTGGCAGTGTTATTCTAAAAGAAAATGTAAATTTGAGTCTTTTTAATTCCAGTTTAGTATATTAAACTCAATAAGAATGATATATCCAGTAGTTTAAGGTCAACTTTCAGCTTGTACAATTGAATTACAACGTATATAGAGGAAAATTTGCGTTTAGATCGGTACTTGCTCAGGTAGCTCAAATGGTAGAGCACTTGGACTAGAAAACCAAGGGTCCCGGGTTCAAGTCCCGGTCTGAGCGTATAATTTTTCTCTTCAAATATGATTGTACAATTGATATTGATTTTAATACACTAAAATGCATAACATTTTAATTGTAGTCACTAATTTTGTTTAGTTGTTTCTTGACTCACCTCATACTTAACTCCCTGGCATATCTAGATTTTGTCATGAAACAGTGACGAAATCTAGATATGCCAGGGAGTTAAGAACTATGAGGTGAGTCAAGAAACAACTAAACAAAATTAAAATAAACCTCATAGTGTTATTTCCTACCTACATAACTTAATGTAGTCACTAAATTGATAATTATGTCTGAAAAAATTTAGGGGGAAAAAAATGTATCTTAAATGTTAATATAATTCATATTTCTTGGAATTCATATTGGCCATAGAACTTAAAATCTATGGAGAGACTATATTTGAGCATGAGAAGGACAGAAAATATTACCTCTGTGTTGTGAACTGTGTTGCAACCACTTCCCTTTGCAAGAGTGCATGGAGGAAGGAGATATGGCGCCATCAGATATGGCAGTTAAAAAGAAGATGGAATCTGGAAACAGTCTTTAAAATTGCATTATGAAAATTTTGCAAATAGAACAAAAAATCTCCAGAATTCATTGAACATTTTAAATGTCGGTGTTATTTTGTGTTATCGTAGGATTTCGCGTTATTTTGCAATTCATAAATGCTTTTTTTGTGGTTTTGGAAAGTGGAGTTAAGAAATGGTACAAGAAAATGACAAAATTAAGAGCATTTTGCATTATTACAACTTGCAAATTTCATGAATCTCTACTTATGTATCATTAGAAAATATGTATAATCACCAGATGTGGAGGTTGCTTGTTGTGTCCCTGCAGTTTAGAGAGGATCTGCAGACCAGCCAGAGAACAGACCAATGAGTCACGACTAGGATGACGACTGTAGTCTATGAGAAATTCTGTGCGTAGCAGCAGAGCATGACCGTTGTGTTCTGACAGATCAGCAAACAGCATGATCTCAGGCTTTCTCAGCTGAACCGACACTGATAGTCCTGCAATATATACATTAATGTTAAATTCTATCTATGAACATTGGCATAACATCCCAATGTTGGGCCTTAGCCTCTCCTTTGTTAACTAGACCTTTTTAGTTATTCTTAATAAATAAGGTGATTCCGGAGTAATCTTACATCATAACTTGTTGTGTTCTATTTGAATTAGTTTCAGTATATCATGTATCCATCATCAATTTTTCCAGACAGTCTGGAAAAGCTGATCAACTGTATATATTCACAGTTAAATATGGAATTATATTCAGAAGAACAAATTAGATCCATGAATTTTGAAATTCCCAATGAACAGGACTTGATCTCAAAGTTCATCAAATCAGCACCAGATCAAGATTTTTAAGATACATTATGAAAATCCATTGAGGTTACTGTGTTAAAGTTTTAAGAATTATAAAACAGTTCCTGATATCTCAGTCGTCCTCAATAATTTGATACATCGAAAATCAATGTTCTCGAAGAACTAGAAATCATCAAGGGAACCACAAATAAACACCTACTAAATGAAAATGTAACCAGCAATATAAACCCTCTATACAAAATAATTACCAACAACAGTCAGTACCAAAATGAAAGCGGAAGATGATACTTATATTATCGAAAGACCTCCTATAAAACAACAATGTAAATTATTGAGGAAGACTGAGATATCAGGTACTGTTTTATAATTCTTAAAACTTCAGCATCAGATGGCAACATTATAGATGAAGATTCCAACAAAAATCCGGTAGTCATAATGTCGGCTGAAGATAAAGTGACTCCTCTTGAAAACTGCAGTTCCCATGTTTAAAAACATAATATATGAATTAAGATAAGAGGTGACTCATTCATTCATTAACAGTATACATGATATACCAAAACTAGTTCAAATAGAACACATAAAGTTATGAGGTAAGATGACTCCAAATTCACCTTATTTATTAAGTAGAACCTCATAACTTAGGTAAAATGTTTTATCACTCACCTCATATTCTATGAAGAATATGAGGTGAGTAATAAAAAACTTTACCTAAATAAATATACCTCATGGTGTGAATTCCTAAAAAGAATCTCATAATCTGGAATTTATCAAATAAATTGTGAAGATTGCAATAAAGTTTATATAGGAAAAACAAAAAGGAATTTGGAAATTCGGACAAAAGAACATTTCAGAAATATTAAAAATTGTGAAATTGAAAAATCTGCAATTGCTGCACATAGTTTATTATAACATCATAAAATTGGAAGAGAAGCTAAACTTTTAAAACAAGTAGAGAAACCTTTGGAATTGACAGTTTGGGAAAAAATATACATTCAGAAAAACAAAAATAGATCAATGAATTTTGATATCCCTAACGAAATTACATTGATTTTGAAGTTCATAAATTCAACCATAGATGGCGACAATAGAATAGTTGACGGCCGAAGAATTTCATCAGTCGGAGTTATGGCTGAAGATGAACATGACTATGTTTGAAATCGCGATATCATGGAAGCATGAATCCTATGAGGTGAGTTGTTTAAACAATATGTTCTCCGATGAATTTTAATGAATCTCATAATGTTAGTTCCTAATGTAATTTATTAATTAGTTATGTTTATTTCCCTAAAGATGTCATGAATGGTATGCAGTCAACATATCAACCCAATGAGACATCTAGTAGGCAACCAAGGTATTACAAGGATGATCAAGGAAGATAAATTTTACTTAGAGACCTCTTTATTCAGACTTAAGCATCTTTTACGACCCTGAAAATCTTCAGACTTGGGACCGATGGCTTAAAGTGAAATTACTGAAGATGGAACCAAAAAGTTTTCAAAGCTGATTTAATTAGAAGACAGGATATGAGGTGAGATGATAAAGAATTTTAAAAAAATTTAAAATATACGTTTTGTAATATAAGAAGTATGTGAGAACTCACCAGCCTGATCATCAACATAAGAAGCTCCTGAAGAAAAATAACCACTTGTGCTGTCAGCTGAACTTGGAGGTCTCAGAGAAACTGGTTTTATTGTCTCCACAGGAGCTTTGTTCTGTCAAAAAACCATTATTAATTATGAGTGTTACATATGAATCACCAATTCTATTTTTTAATCAAATTACAGCAACACTATGAAATAATTTTCAATTTATAATTGAGTTGGATAAAATGTTTTCTTTACAGATGATGAAGGCAAAGGCCTTTGAAACCAGTATCGTGAAAACAAGGAACTTTATGAGGTGAGATTTAAAAACATTTTATTCAACTCAATTACAAATTATGAATTTTATGTTTATATTTATGTTATTTCTGAAGACCCACTGTCAACTGAAGTGGTAGCTGTCATGTGCTAGTAGATGACAGTACAGGGAATCAGTGAGCGGATTGCGAGCACACTTGTCTTTGAAACTACAGGTCTGAGTTCAATACCCAAGGGGGTTGTAATTATTATTTTTCAATTTCAAGGGTATCAAATTGAATTTTAAAACAGAGAATAATGCAGACCAAACTTATTTATCAAAGAAAATGTTTATGATTAATAATTGCTAGAGAAAACTCAGTAAGAGATAGCAATTCAAGCAGGTTTAGAAATTAATAATAATAAAACAAAAGATCTTAACAATGTCCCTGATAATATTTCTAGTGATACTGAGTTGAATGCAGTTATATGTGAGCAAGTCCAGAACTTCAAATATCTAGGATTGATTGTTACCACAAATAATGATGTGTTAGTGAAAATCAATGAGAAGTTGGCTTCTGGTAATCATTACCTAAGAGCATTGAACAAAATTATAAGTTCTAGATACATATCTAATAAAATCAAAATAAGGTTTTATAAAACAATAATTCCTACCTACATAACTTAATAATTCCAACGTTAACGTACGGGTCTGAGACTTGGCCTCGCTGATAAACATAAAATTGAGATAATAAAAAATTAGATTTCTGAGATCTGTTGCAGGTGTATCTTTAAAAGATCAAAAGGGAAGTCCAGATATCGAGAAGAATTACAAGAATATAATATAAATGAGAGAATATACAGAAATAAATATAAATGATTTGAACATGTACAAAGAATGCCAAATAATTGTTTATCAAAACAGATACTTTATTACAGACCTGAAGGCCGAAGAAATGTAGAAAGACCAAAACGACGTTGGAAGGACGACCTGTAGCATATTATGCAGCAGGGAGCAGAATGGGTTAATAGGCCCATACCTTGAAGATGATGATGATGATGAAAACAATATTTAAACCTATTGTGTTATATGGTAGTGAAAACAGAAAAGGCCATCCAGCATCATGAGGAATTTAGATAGCTATAAGTAGAAACTCCAGATTGAGAGAACCAACTATAATGGCCGTTCATATTTAAAATGGGAATTCCTATAAAAGTTCAATATATGGGAAATGACATTATTGAGTCAGTCCACTGCTGTGGTCTCGAGGTAAAGTGCTGCCTTATCATGAAGCAGGCCTGGGTTCGATCCCTGGTCGGGACAGTTTCCTGGGTGAGGTTTTTCCTCACCTGTAAGACAAATGTCAGGAAACTTTAAGGCCCAAATGGTCCCCGAACATCATATGGCCATCGCAATCATCATCATTCATATTCATCTTAGATTAAGCTTAGGATTAGGAACTTTCCTAGCGCACCACTATCATCATCATCACCCATCATATCATCGGGGCAACGTAACACCGCCTTCCAGCTGCCCCAACCTCAGAAGTGGGTTACAATTATGCCAATGCCAGGAGAGAACACCAAAAATGTCCAAAAAGAAAAACTGGGACATTAAAAAAAATTATTGAGTCATAATATCGGTTCAAAATGGGAGGGATGTTCCTCTTGAAAACTGCAGTTCTCATGTTTAAGAAAACATAAACTATGAGAAATTACTCATTTTTTCATATAATGGCTGTACTGACTTGATGATTAACACATGTGGATGCGAGGCCAGTAGCCAGCTGGTAGGACAAGAGCCTGGTAGGACAAGAGCAAGTTAAAAATTATAAGAGATTTAAAACAGCAAGATGTTAGTGTACAACCCTCCATTGATGAAACTAGTTGTGAATGTGTTAAAAGTTTAAGATAACATGCTAACCTGAATGCCCAAATCTCCAACATAACCATGATTAATAACTCCTCCCTCCAAGGAGCGTTCTCCTGGAAGGGAATCCATTAGGAATCTCCCAAGGTTCATGAAGAAGGGAATAGATAGATTGAGTCTTGTCTTCTCAACCAAAATGTCAATACAACGATCTCCACTCTGAGTCTGTTTGAAAGTAACATCAATGATCGGTGGTGTAGACACAGATATAGGACTAGAGTCCATCTTTGTCTCTCCACTATGTGACTGGAATATCCTGTGAATTATACAATCATTAATATTTAAAGGAAGTGATACTATGAGGTTTATTTTAATTAATAATAGAGTTAGAATTAAATTAATATTTTTATTACCTCACCTCGTATCCTTTTTCTTCTAGACTGCAGTTTCGGAGCTATATCTCCATCATCAGTAGCCTCTCGTTGACTTGGCAGTTTTCCAAAAGAAACGACAAAACACCAGTCGACGAGAGGCTACTGATGATGGAGATATAACTTCGAAACTGCAGTCTAGAAGAAAAAGGATATGAGGTGAGGTAATAAAGATATTAATGTAATTCTTAAATTAAACTTCATAGTGTTTTTTTCCCTGTGAAGGTTAAATAAACTGAGTAAGCTTTAACATAAAAACACAGAATCAAAATAAAGGCCAAATTATTAAAATAGTTAGATAAATCTAAGGAACTCACAGTTTGGGAGAAAATTCACATCCACAAAAATAAAAGAAAAATTATGAATTTTGAAATTCCCAGGAAAAAAGATTTAATTTGAAAGTTCATCAATTAGCCAACAGAGGAAGCAGGAAGCAACCTACAGGATAGCCAACTGCCGATTCAACAGTTAGATGGAATTGACAATGATACGAAGAAATCTACAATTATGAGGTGAGTTGTTAAAGCCAACTCAATTTATTAATTATGCAATCACTGTTATAAATCTATTATTCACACACATTAACACAGTGATACAAGAGGTCAGTCATTCATACACAGAAGGCCATTCTATTAATCTATATAGGCTATAATATAAAAACGAATGTATGTCTGTCTGCTTGTCCTTTATGTGCTGCCATACCATTCAACCGATTGTGATGGGGCTTCTTAAAAAATGTTCAGAAGTTTCCTGGGGAAGTTTTAGGCTGTAAGGCTCGAATCTATGAATGCATTAGGCCATAAAAGTCGTTCTCTGCCTGTACTCTGCTGAGAAAGTTGCATCCAAATACGTTTTTGCGTACTCAAAAATCTGTTTATGCAATAATAATTGTTGAAATTCCTAAGCTACCTAGCGAGGTGACTTAGCAGAGAAACTAATCGTGAGCAAGCCGATGGGAACCAATGGTAACCGATGTAGTTTGAAACCTTGCCGCGTACCTTGCTGCTTTATCCAAGATGTCAAACCTTGAAGACTTCGATCATGTTTTCGGTATATGCGGAGAAGAGGAATTTGATAAAGTCTACCAAAGAATTCAACTGGAAGAACAGGAGAATTGGCATAATATTGCACGATGCAGACGTCGTCGTATACGGTATTATTTGTGGGACGCAAGCGTAAATGCATTGCTCTAGCAAACGAAAATAACAGAAGTGATTTTATCGCTGAGAATTCTGGGTATTTTCTTGCCAATATTACAAAAACGACGACTTTCATGCATGACCAATTAGTGGGTAGCTAATTCGATCTTTGCACTTGCTCACGGAAAGTCAGCTCACCAGTGATTGGAAGTAATTTGAGTAGAGACTAATGTTATATTTAATTAATGTTGGGAAGTAAACATTATGAGGTATAATCATTAAAATTCATCGGAGAACATATTAATATTTAATTTTAGGAAGTTATATTTTGAGGTTATTTTAATTATATTATTTTTGGTCTGGACATCTTACCTCAATATTAATGTTGATTTGTTCTTGGACATGTTTCAAAACAATTCTCTGTTTTATCTTCAGCTTTCCCAGACTGGTTTTATTTATGTTGCATTATGTTGCACCACCTGGATGTCGATGTCAGCTCCATCCTGTGGTTTGCCAAAGAACCTCCAAACAAGGTCACCCTCCATCGGAATATCAAAATTCATAACTCTGTTTCTGTTCTTCTGAATATAAATTTTTTCCCAAATAGTCAGCTCGTTTGTATTTTCTAACTGTTTTAATAATTTAGTGTCTGAATTTATATTATGTTTTTCAGACCAAACATGAGCAGCAACTGCAGATTTTTCAATTTCTCCATTTTTAATATTTCTTATGTGTTCTTTGGTTCTAATTTTTAGGTTTCTTTTTGTTTTCCCTATATATATCTTTTCACAACCCATGCATTCAATTTGATATATTCCTGACTTTTTATTTTTATCAGTTTTTTCATTTTTGTTGGTTTTTATTAGTTTATTTAAACTGTAGTTATTTTTTGGTGCTAATTTAATATGGTTGGTATCTAACCATATTAAATTAGCACCAAAAAATAACTACAGTTTAAATAAACTAATAAAAACCAACAAAAATGAAAAAAACTGATAAAAAATAAAAAAGTCAGGAATATATCAAATTGAATGCATGGGTTGTGAAAAGATATATATAGGGAAAACAAAAAGAAACCTAATTTAATATTAAACTTCTCAAATATATTTTGAAATTTATTATGTACCCAGGGTACATAATAAATTTCAAAATATATTGTGTACCCAGGGTACATAATAAATTTCAAAATATATTTGAGAAGTTTAATATTAAATTAGCACCAAAAAATAACTACAGTTTAAATAAACTAATAAAAACCAACAAAAATGAAAAAACTGATAAAAATAAAAAGTCAGGAATATATCAAATTGAATGCATGGGTTGTGAAAAGATATATATAGGGAAAACAAAAGAAACCTAAAAATTAGAACCAAAGAACACATAAGAAATATTAAAAATGGAGAAATTGAAAAATCTGCAGTTGCTGCTCATGTTTGGTCTGAAAAACATAATATAAATTCAGACACTAAATTATTAAAACAGTTAGAAAATACAACGAGCTGACTATTTGGGAAAAAATTTATATTCAGAAGAACAGAAACAGAGTTATGAATTTTGATATTCCGATGGAGGGTGACCTTGTTTGGAGGTTCTTTGGCAAACCACAGGATGGAGCTGACATCGACATCCAGGTGGTGCAACATAATGCAACATAAATAAAACCAGTCTGGGAAAGCTGAAGATAAAACAGAGAATTGTTTTGAAACATGTCCAAGAACAAATCAACATTAATATTGAGGTAAGATGTCCAGACCAAAAATAATATAATTAAGGAGAACATATTGTTTAAACAACTCACCTCATAGGATTCATGCTTCCATGAAATCGCGATTTCATGGAAGCATGAATCCTATGAGGTGAGTTGTTTAAACAATATGTTCTCCGATGAATTTTAAGAGACTAATGTATTTGCATAAGAGAGTTGTAATACTCAACCCCTTCACCCTTAAAAATCAACCTTTGTACTAAAAAAGTGTTTTCTGGAACTTTTTGGACACTTAAATGGCTTGTGCTGCCTAAACCATAATGTATACACCAAATTAATGTACACAGAACTGAATATCTCAAAAAAATCTACAAAAAAGTCTGACAGCATATGTCTATCTTTTACAGATAACTCACAATAACCATTTTTATCTTTCAGCTCATTGGTGACAAGAAGATCGGGATGACTAGATTCCCGGGCAAGTGAGCAGTACATGGCAGGTATTCTTTTATGGATAACTCTCAATAAATATTTTTATCTTTCAGCTCATTTATGCCAAGAAGATCGGGATAAGTAGATTCCCAGACAATGCCGGGTATATAAAATAATTATGATATAAATTTATAATTATTTTTCTTTTTATTATATTATTTTTGGTCTGGACATCTTACCTCAATATTAATGTTGATTTGTTCTTGTGGTGCTTCTTAAAGAACAAATCAACATTAATATTGAGGTAAGATGTCCAGACCAAAAATAATATAATTAAAATAATCTCAAAATATAACTTCCTAAAATTAAATATTTTTCTTTTTACTTATTCAACTGTACATAAAACACATTTAATTTATGTAGGTGTAGCAGCGTACATAGGGCATTAGCTACTATAATATACAAAATAGCCTTTGAAAATAGTCAGGTGAGAAATACATATTTTTAAGAGGTGAGGTTTAAAACTTTCCAATTCATTTATGTGATACTGAAAATGTTTTATCAAGGTTTTTTTAAGCCAAACACTAACTTTCTGATTGTGATGTTATTATCTGGTCGAATATCTTCAAGAAGACACGATTGAAGAGACATCTTAAGTTCCAAACTGTGATCAGTGAATGTATCAATGGAGAGAGTTGCTTCTCCAATGTCTAGCTTACTGAGTCCATGGTTCAGATCTCTTACAGGAGAACTCAAAACCTGCAACAATATTAGTAATATTAATATCTAGGAATAATGCTAGGCTATTCTCTGTGATGTGCCAGTCTATGAATCATGTTATGGAGAACAAGTGATTAACTAATTACCAAGTATATCGATACCAGATAACACTGGATACAATGCCTGCTAGCGACTTGTTTACCAACATATTTATTCACACTTCTGGTAAGGCCAATTGCCAACATAGTAAAGTAAAGTGATCTCACAACAGGCCCGGAGGCCCTTGGGGTAGTAGGAGGTTAAGGCTCCCACTTTTTCTAGACAATCGGCACTTTTATGTCAGCCGGGTTGTCAGCCCTGCATGACGGCCCCTTTACCCCAGAACAAGCGTCTGGTACTCATTTCCGTTAGAGGCTGAGTCGACCCCAGGGCCATAGTGCCGCCAGAGAGTTTGGGTCAGTTTAAAAATCCTGACCCCAATGGGACTTGAACCCTCGACCCTCCGGCTTGTAGCTCAGTGCCTTAACCACTACGCTATTGCCAACATGTTTATTCAGAATGAAGTATTATAGGAAATATCACTATGAGGTATAGTATAAAATTCTAATTATAATAAAATGTTTTTTTTATATAAGAGAAAAATTTGCATTTAGATTGGCCCGGAAAGCCAAAGGACCTGGGTTCGAGTCTCAGTCTGAGCAAAACATCGAAAGAAGCCATCCTGGCTTATAATTTAATATAAAAATTCCCAAATAAACGTCTTCTTAATAAAGAAGCCACCATTTGCAATGATAGGAACAAAGGTTTTATAGTATTTGGTGCACAGGAATTTACAGTGTATATAAGAGAAATATTTGTATTTAGATTGTAATTCACCCTGGTAGCTCAGTTGATAGACATTGACCCGGAAAGCCAAAGTTCCTGGGTTCAAGTCTCAGTCTGGGAGTATAATTTATCCAACATTGAGATGTATGAAATGAATAATAAAAACATTAAAATGTTTTTTATTATATAATATGTTGGATAAAATGCTTTTTTATCTCACCTCATAAAGTTCTGTGTTTTCATGATACCAGTTTCAAACGTCTTTGCCATCATCATCAGTCAAACTTTGACTTTTCAAATTTTTCTTTTACCACTATCTTCTGAACTGTCTTCTGGTGCCAATTTTATGAACTTGAAGATTAAATTTTGCTTACTGGGAACTTCAAATTTCATGGATCTATATTTTTTCTTCTGAATGTATATCTTTTTCCACACTGTTAATTCCAGAGACTTCTCTAAATGTTTCAAAAGTTTAGTTTCTCTTCCAATTTTGTGATTCTCTAGGAAACTGTGAGCTGTAAATGCAGGTTTTTCAATTTCACTATTTTTAATATTTCTAAAGTGTTCTTTTGTATATGTCTCTAAATTCCTTTTAGTTTTCCCCATATATATTTTTTTTCTTTTTTTTTTTGCAGTCATTGCAACTCATTTAATAAATTCCAGACTTCTTACTATCTGGGACTTTAACCTTTTTATTAGTTATAAAAGATTACCCAGGCTAAATTTATTAATTGGTGCCAATGTAATATTGAATTTGTTAATCAAGTTTATTAAGTCTGTAATATCTTACTTCAATTTAATGTTGATTTGTTCTCGAACATGTCTCGATTAGTCTTCTAATCATCATCAGCATGGCCAGACTGGTTAGATTTGTGTTGTAAACTCTGGATGTCGATGTCAGCTCTTTCCTGTGGCTGGCCGAAGAACCTCCAAACAAGATCACGCTCAGTCGGTATTTCGAAATTCATAACTCTCTTTTTGTTCTTCTGAATGTAGATTTTTTTCCCAAATACACTACTCAAAAAAATTAGAGGAACACATGTTTAAACCAAAGCCACAAAATAAATATTGTAACAATTTAATTTTTGAGAGTCAGATGTTTTGAGTTGAAGTATTGTTTAAAATCAGATTGAAGATCTTCTGGGTTTTATTAATTTTTCTCTGAATATGTTAGTGAAATTCCAAGAGTTGCTGAAACCAAAGTCAGTTCATATTGATTTATTTTTTTTAAAAACAGGTTTGAAGAATAATCTGTGGTAGGGAATTGTTATTTTTGTGTTCTCTGAAGCTAATACAGAGCAATGAGACATCTGAATGAAACATCAGTTGCATGAGCAGTTGCATTGATTGAAGATGGTTGTTCCATTCGCCATGTCTCTAGGGTTTATGATGTCAGCCCTTCCGTCATCCATAGCTGTGGAGGCGATATAGAGAGACACATGGATACAAGAGGAGACCCGGCCAAGGTCGTAAGAAGAAGACTTACAGACATACAGGATAGATTTCTTGTCTTATCAGCTTTGCGCAGAAAAAAATCTACAGCCAGAGATCTACAAAATCATTTATGCACAGCAACTGGGATGGTAATTTCTGATCAGACTGTAAGAAATAGACTGAGAAATGCAAGGTTGAGGTCTAGAATCCCCTTTAAAGCCCCTCGTTTAACATGTCAGCACAAAGAAGCCCGGCTGTGATTTGCTCAGAATCATGTCAACTGGCAGCTCCACCAATGGAAGGGTGTTTTATTCACAGACGAATCAACATTTCGTCTAACAGGCTCTGATGGCCATACACGTGTATGGAGACATCCTGGTGAACGTTTTGATCCATCCACAATTATTTGGAGGTGGTTCGGTTATGGTTTCGGCTGGGATTACTATTGAATCTTGGACAGAGCTTGTCGTTGTCCCACAGCGCATGAATGCTGATATTTACATTAATGACATTATCCTCCAACATGTTGTAACCTTTGCTTATGGTAAAGACCCTAATTTTCTTCTAATGCAAGATAATGCTAGATTTCATACAGCACAGGCTACCAGAGATGTCCTGAAAGACTGCCAAATTCGGGTGATGGACTGGCCTGCATGCAGTCCAGACCTTAATCTGATCAAGCATATGTGGGATAAGTTGGAAAAACTTGTCCGTAAGTGTCCTGCTGCACCTCAAAACCTTGAAGAAGTTTCATATGCACTCACCAAGGAATGGGAGAGATTCTCACAAGTTTCTGTAAGAAGGCTTCTGCGAAGCATGCCTTGTAGGTGTAATGCGGTCATTCAGATTCACGGAGGACACACTAAACCATGGAAACATTGATTCCAAAAATTGTAAATCTCAAATTTCCACTTTGTTTTCTGTTACAAATGATAACTTGTTCATATTGCTAATACTGTACAAGAAAATATTGTTTGAATGTCTATTCTAATTTTACATAAATCTTCTTCTTCTTCTTCCTTCCAAGTATTAGGCCAAGGCCTGTTACGATCCTATAGAAAATTTTCCCTCCAGCGTTTCATAGGACGGCCCAGTGATCTTCGTCCTCTTGGTATATAATTATAAACAGCTTTGGGGATACATAAATCTTCAATTTATAATTACAAAAGATCAAACATTAAATTGTTTCAATATTCATTCTCATGTTTCGGTTTAAATATGTGTTCGTCTAATTTTTTTGAGTAGTGTAGTTACTTCTTTTGTATTTTCTAACTGCTTTAATAATTTAGTGTTCAAATTTATATTATGTTTTTCAGACCAAACATGAGCAAAAACTGCAGATTTTTCTTTTTCCCCATTTTTAATATTTCTTATGTGTGCCTTGGTTCTAATTATTAAAACAGTTATAAAATGCAAAAGAGCTGACTATTTGGGAAAAAATCTATATTCAGAAGAACAACAACAGAATTATGAATTTCGAAATACCTACTGAGCATGACCTCGTTTGGAGGTTCTATGGCCAACTGCAGGAGGGAGCTGACATCGACATCAGGTTTATACAGCATAATTATTGATTTCGTACATCTCAATGATGGATAAATCATATTTGAAGAGAAAAATTATACGCTCAGACCGGGACTTGAACCCGGGACCCTTGGTCTAGAGAACCAAGGGTCCCGGGTTCAAGTCCCGGTCTGACCGTATAATTTTTCTCTTCAAATATGATTTATACAGTATAAATTCAACCAGTCTAGCTATGATGCTGAGGATGATTAGAAGACTAATCGAAACATGTTCAAGAACAAATCAGCATTAATATTGAGGTAAGATATTACAGACTCAAAATAATTTGATTAAAAGAACCTCAAAATATTACTTCCTAAAATAAAACATTAATTATTTTAAATTTTCTGTGTGTTCCAGGATTGTAAGTAAGTTTCTTGAGTTGTTTCCCTTACTTGAAATCAGGTTGTAGGGTGATGTATTCTTTAAGTTTTTTTTGTTGTTGAATTTATTTATTATTTTTTATTAACTTATTTATAATTATCCTCTTTCCAAAATCATTTAATGTAGCTATGTTTAAAATGTGATTGTATTCCTTCTGAAAATTTTCTACATTCAATGGAATGTTTTTAATCTGTATATTAAACTGTTGAAAACGCATGTTTATGTACAATGTGATTAAAACCTGAAGATTTTACGTAATTATCGTAAGTAATGTCACAAATGATTTTCAAATCATTGATAAATTCGCAATGTCACGAAGTGACGAGTGAATTTATCTAGAGGATTTGGAAATCAAGAGTGGCATTTGTTAGGACTATTTAACAAATAAAATTAAGCTGTTTACTCACAAATCAGTATTTAAATATAGTTACCGGTGATTTTTATTATTACTTTAAACACTTCCCACTGAAGGATAAATTATATTTGAAGAGAAAATTATATGCTCAGACTGGGTTCAAACCCTAGTCTGAGCATATAATTTTTCTCTTCAAATATAGTTACAAGTATTTTAAAATACTTATATATTTAATGTAAACAGCGATGTTTGAAAACAAATCAGAATTTTATTGTTATATTTCATTTGTTCATCCTGTGCAACTTGATTATAAAATATGTTTTATTGTCATCTGGCATGGGAAACTTGAATTAGGATTGCAGTATTGTAAGAATGCACCCTAGTGAGGGAAAAAAAAATTAAATACATCAAACTCTATGTTATAACCAACATTATAGATTATTAATTAATTTTTTTTTAGAAAACAACTCAGTGAAGTCATTATTTAAAAACACAATATTGAACACACAATTATCAAACATGTATTTTGAAGGAATCTGTTCATTACTTGCTATATTCAATGTATTTATTGGAGAGTCAGTCACTGCAAAATAATGCTCTGACCTGTTCAGAATATTAAAAAGGAGGAGCTTTCTTTATCACAAATGCAGTAGGTGGTAAAGGGAATTTGATAAAGTACAAGGTGAAACACAATTCTCATTGGTTGTAAAAGAAATTCATTGAAACGTGATTGGTCATTGACTACCATTTGGGGTATGAGTTATTGTATTGTATTGTAAGCCCATGTTTTCCCTTTACAGGGATTTAGGCGCTCTTTCCCCTACAGGGGAGAATTTGAACCATACTAATTTAGTTACACTTGTTTTCATATAGATGTCATTTTGAGTGGTCCGTGGTCAGCGTTCTGCCTCATACTGACATCTAGGAAACCAAGGTAGTACTAGGACGGGAAAATTCGGTAAATTTGCTTAGAGGCCTTTCTATTCAGGCTTAAGGATTTTTTACGAGCCTGAAAATCTTCAGACTCGGGACCCACGGCTTAAAGTCTCTCCCGGAGAACTTGCTCTTTGGATTTTTCCGCCCTAAAAAATCCATCGACCCTGGCCAGGTTTGAACCCGCGACCCTCGGGACCAGAGGAAAGGAGCATAACAAATAACTCCAAAAAAAACTCCAAGCACGACAGGCGTAGAAGGTCCTCAGCCTAACAGCTGGCTGCTGGCCTCATGTCCACATGTGTTAATCACAGAGATAGATGATCATAAGCCAGTGTAGGGGTGACATGTAGTCAGCATATCGGTCCCCCAGCCATTATAGCTGATCTTCTCAACCTGGAGTCACTACTTATTGTAGCTACTCAAATGTCTCACGATGCTGGGTGGGCACCAGTCCCATACTGGCTGAAATTCCATGAGAAAATTTCTTCTCCCATGGGGACATGAACCAGCACAAGTCCCGTAGCTCTGTGCCAAGGCTTCTTGCCTTAACCACTCGGCTACATCGCGGGACCATGAATTAAATAGTCTGATTAAATTTTACTGCATAGTGTTATTTCCCAATGCAATTTTGATTACAATTAGGAAATATTCATAACAGTACAATACCTCATCCATGTCATTAAACAGATAAACCTGAAGACCATCTAGAGAAAGTCGAATGCTAGATTCTCGGCGTACATGCTCGTCTGGCAGAAGAATGCCTGAAGTTTCTTTACTGCAGGATCCTCGGCTGGATTTGTAGGTGTGGGAGCTTCTAATGGTGAAGATGAATCTGAAGTTGTGCCAACATCTACGTACAAAAAACACACTTTTATTATTTTTATATATTAAATTTGGGAATTTTTAACATTATGAGGTTCAATTCGTAAGAATTAAATGAATCGTGATTCCTTCTTACCTCATACTTCTATGTTTTTTTTTAAACACAGCACTGCAGTATCAGCGACCCATATTGTCACCATCATCAGCTGTTTTCACGACTGTCAATTTTTTCTTTTGCCAGTAATTATCCAAACTGCCATCTGGTGTTCTTTTGAAGGAATTGTTTTCTAAACTGCCATCTGGTGTTCTTTTGAATGAATAATTTCTAAACTGCCATTGTTGTATTTTTGAAGGACTTTGTAATCAAGCTCGGTTCGTCTGGAATCTCAAAGTTCATGGTTCTTGTATGGTTTTTTTGAATACATATTTTTTCCCAAACTGTTAAATCCAAAGGTTTGGATAGATGTTTCAAAAGTTTTGCTTCTTTTTCAATTTTATGATGCTCTAATAAACTATGTGCTTCTATAGCTGATGTTTCAAAAAAAAAAAAAAAGAACACTTCAGAAACATAAAGAATGGAGGAAATTGAAAAATCAGTTATAGCAGCACATAATTTATTAGAGCATCATAGAATTGAAAAAGAAGCAAAACTTTTGAAACATATATCCAAACCTTTGGATTTAACAGTTTGGAAAAAAATATATATTCAAAAAAACCATACAAGAACCATGAACTTTGAGATTCCAGACGAACCGAGCTTGATTACAAAGTTCTTCAAAAATACAACAGACGGCAGTTTAGAAAATGATTCATTCAAAAGAACACCAGATGGCAGTTAGAAATAATTCCTTCAAAAGAACACCAGATGGCAGTTTGGATAAATACCGGCAAAAGAAAAAATTGACAGTCGTGAAAAAACGCTGATGATGGTGACAATATGGGTCGCTGATAGTGCAGTGCTGTGTTTAAAAAACATAGAAGTATGAGGTAAGAAGGAATCACGATTCATTTAATTCTTACACTTTTATTAATTATAATTTTTCCTTAGAAACATATTTGCAATCATTACATTTTGAATTTCAAATCATATTTCTTCAATATTTATAGTATACTATCTGATAACTTGGATATTTATATATCCCAATTAAAAACGCTTATAATTCAATTAAGAGGAAGAAGTTATATAGTATCCTGCTGGAGTTCAGAATCCCTAAAAAATTAGTTAGACTAATTCAAATGTGTCTAAATGGTACAAAGAGTAGGGTAGACAACAGTTTTCAGAGACTTCTGAAATTCACAATGGATTAAAGCAAGCAGATGCACTATCTCCTTATTATTCAAATTTGTACTAGAGCTTGCCATCAAATATTTAAAAGATGAAGAAGGCCTACAACTCAATAGTGTTAATAAGCTATTAGTTTATGCTGATGATGTAGTACTATTGGGCGATAGCGAGGTTATACAAAGGGTTAACATGCACGCTATATTGAGTAACACTAAGGAATTAGGAGTGGAAGTAAACATCAATAAAACTAAATATATGGTCATACATAGAAGCACATTAGATAATGGAAATGGACAGTTAATGAATGACAAATGAGGGAAATGTTGAAGAAGTGATTGAATTCAAATACCTAGGAACAATAATTACAAACAGTAATGAGGTGCAGAAAGAAATTAAAAATATACTCAATTCAGGAAATGCATGCTATTATGCATTACAGGGACTCTTGTCCCTCTAACTTCCCTTACAAACATTAAACTGGAAATATATAAAATTGCTATTCTCCCAGTTATCTTATATGGATGTGAAACATGGACTCTTACTTTAAGGGACGAGAAAATATTACGAGTATTTGAGAATAAAGTTCTCAGGAAAATTTTTGGGCCAAAGACAGATGAATAGAGAGGCAAATGGAGAAGACTTACATAATGGTGAGCTACATAATCTTTATAGGAAAACAGATATAATAAGAACAGTTAAGTCTTGTAGACTGTGATAGGCAGAAGATGTGACATGAATGGGGAATGAAAGAGAGATATGGAAAATCCTTGTAGGAAAATCAGAAGAAAAGTGCCAATAGGTAGGCAAAGAATGAGGTGGGAGAATAATATTAACTATGATTTCAGGGAAGTAGAAAAATCCTGTTAAATCTCAAGATACATGGAAAACAACCACGAGGTAGACCAAGAGAAAGACGAATTAACCAAGTGAAGAAAAGTTTACAAGAAAGGGGATATGAATGGGAAGAACTAAAACGAAGGAAAGCATGGGAAGATAAGAGATGGTTGGAGGCATATTTGAAATCGACCTTCCGAAAAGAGGACACGATAAGAGGATGATGAGAACAATCCTGATAGAATTTCGAAGAGTTAATGTAACAAGCAATAGGCATTGAAATAAGATTCATTATGAAATAAAATAAGTAATGAAATAGTATTAATGGTGAGTGGAGAACATATTTTTAACGACTTACCTCATATAATTTCAAATTTCTTTGATACCAGCGGTTTCAAAGAAATTTGAAATTACATGAGGTGAGTCGTTAAAAATATTTTCTCCACTCACTATTAATGATATAACCTCATAATGTTTACTTCCCAATATTAATTTAAATATAATGAAATAGTATCTTACCCATGAACCTGCCCTCAGTGAAATTATCGCTCCAGACAGACAGCAAAGTGGCGAGATCACGCTGACCGAGATTGATGCGAATGTTCTCCATGCCACCGTCCACTTCATACAACAGCAAATCCCTGTGCACTTGAAAGTAATGTCCAGCTCCAGGTGGAAGTGAGTTCACTGTGTGTCGATAAGCCACCATTCTCTTCACGTCAAGTCTCACACTCACTGGTTCCAATATGGGTTCCTCAACAAACAAATACACAGTGTAATTTAATTAAATTCAACACTTATGAGTTAGGATACTTTGACTCTTTTGAAAAACACCTTAGAAATGTTAAAAATGGGGAAATAGAAAAGTCTGCAATGGCTGCACATGCATGGCCAGAAAAACACAAAATGGAAACAAAGGCCAAATTAATGAAACAGATAAATCTAAGAAACTCACAATCTGAAGAGAAAAATTATATGCTCAGACTGGGGTTTGAACCCAGGACCTTTTGCACTCTAGGTGAATGTTCTATCAACTGAGCTACCTGAGAAACTCCAATCTAAATGCAAATTTTTCTCTTATATACACTGATAATTCCCTTGCACCAAATGCTATGAAGCTATCCATCATTGAGATGTATAAAATGAATAATAAAAAACATCAAAATAAAATAATGTAAGATTTATCAAAGCAAGATAGTATAAGGAATGAAATGCACAAAGAAATTAAACATAGTCTCAGCTCTGAAAATATTATGTATTACAGGGTCTCTTGTCGATCCCAATTCTCTCAAAAAATGTTAAACTGAAAATACGTAAAACTATCATTCTGCCATGATGTGAAACATGGACTCTTACTTTAAGGAAGAAGAAAATAAAGTTCTCAGGAAAATTTTTGGACCAAAGAGAGATGAACACACAGGTGAATGGAGAAGACTGTTTAACAGTGAGCTACATTATTTTTATAGGAAACCTGATATAATAAGAACAGATTGTGAGGTACAGGATATGTGGCATTAATTGACAATAAAAGAGGGGCATGGAAGCTTCTTGTATGAAAACCAGGGAGAAAACGTCTAGTTGTCAGATGAAGAATGTGATGGGAGAATAGGATTAACCATGATTTGAGGAGGGTAGATTATACAGAGGATGATTGGAAAATATTAGCTCAGGATAGGGATAAATGGAGGGTTTATGTCTTGTGGCCATGAACCTATGGGTTCAATAGAACCAGTGAGTTAGTTAGTTTTTTATTAATGTAAGAAGATTAAGAAGATGTTTAAGACATGTTGAAGGAATGTCAGAAGAGCATGTACAAAAGGAAATATTTAAAGCAAAGATGTTAGGAATGAGAAAAAGAGGACAATCAGGAAGTAGGTGATTGACTAAATAGTGCAATGGGAAAGAGAAACTGGAGGCAGGAAGGTTTAAATCATAGAAGGTGAAATGCTCCTGTCAAGAAGGGCAATGGCCTCACAAACCTGCAGCTCCAGGGAGTAAGAATTAATTAAGAAAGAAAAATTAATGTTTGAACCGGGATTTGAATCCCGGACCTCTCTTTCTCCATACGAGCGTGCTGTACAATTACACCATTCAAACGACGATACAAACATATAACATTTCTTTCAACTTGTACAATTCTTGTTTGTCCGAAGGCTAATAGCTGTCGCTACAACACACCAACTGACTGCTTCTATTCAGAAGTATTTTTATTGAGAATTTATACGTTACTTATTAGCGGTAAAACTTCATATTTTCGATGTTTTTATTTGAATTAATATTTTCCAATCCTGGATAGAATCTAATTTATATTGTAAGCCCATGTTTTCCTTTACAGAGATTTAGGCGGCTCTCCCCCTACAGGGAAGAATTTGAACCATACTAATTTAGTTACACTTGTTTTCGTCATTTGAGTGGTCCGTGGTCAGCGATCCGCCTCGTACTGACATCTAGGAAACCAAGGTAGTACTAGGATGGGAAAATTCGGTAAATTTTGCTTAGAGGCCTTTCCATTCAGGCTTAAGGATTTTTTACGAGCCTGAAAATCTTCAGACTCGGGACCCATGGCTTAAAGTCCCTCCCAGAGGACTTGCTACTTGGATATTTCCATCCTGAAAAAATCCATCGACCCCGGCCGGGTTTGAACCCGCGACCCTCGGGACCAGAGGCAATTTTTGAACAGGGATCTGAACCCTGGACCTCTTGTTCTCCGTACGAGTGTGCTGTACAATTACACTATCCAAACGATGATATAAACATTAACATTTCTTTCAACTTGCATATCGTCGTTTGAATGGTGTAATTGGACAGCACACTCATACAAAGAATGAGAGGTCCAGGGTTCAAATCCTGGTTCAAACATTAATTTTTTTTCTTAAAATATATTCTATCCAGGATTGGAAAATGTTAATTTGAATAAAAAAGCATTGAAAGAGTCAGAATTAAGTTAAGAGAACTTACCTGAATCTCAAGGGAACCAGCAAGCGTCATGACAGCACGGACACCTGCATGGATTTAATCGAACCAACACATGTCCACAACAGGCACTTCACTCGCACCAGATGGAGATGAACTGGACAAATGTGAATGTGACATTTCCTTGAAGAAGTTCTCTACCGTCAAGTCACCTGCACATCAATATGTAATAAAGACACAATATTATTTGATAAAGTGGTTCTCATTCCAAAATTATAAGATTTTACATTTTGAAAGAATTTTTTTTAAACATTTAAGGTAAACAAATATCAACTGCAACCAAATTGAGATTACACAATGTAATTGTAAAACCAGGACTGAAATATGGCAGCAAAAATTGGATACTAAATTCTAAAATGAATCAAAATTGTAAGTGGCATAAATGTGATATTGATATTTACGTCCACTACTAGATCTGACAAAAATGGACAAGCAAAGAAACACAGATATACGCGATAAATTAAAAGTTCAAAATGTAGTTGGAACAAATTCAGAATTACACTGGTCGACAAGGTTTTCTTCACAAGAAATCTGATTAGTGAATCTAGTGCATTTGTACATACTGAATTCAGATATGTAGTCAGAATTTTTCCATCAGGCACAGTTTTCTTGTGATAGCTACTTTTTTTAAATTGATTTTAGCATTCTCTTCTTCTGGACTTCTTTCCGGAAAATCTTGGGGCTATCTCTGATGAGCACAGTGAGTTGTTTTCATCAGCAAATTTCCACAATGGAAAAGAGATGGCAAGTGGAGTTCTAATATGCTGGTTGACTACTGTTGGACCAAGAAGAGAGATGTTCTACATGCAAAATATGCCCGAAAATCACTATCTACCACTTTCTAGGTAAGTCAGAATGAGTTAGAGTTAGATGGATTTTATTAAAAATTATAAAAAATGTAAATGAATATCACAGAAAACTCCTGCCTGATAGGAAAAAAAACTGAAATGATATTTGAATTCAGGATGAAAAATACTTCTAAAATCTCATATTTTTAATCTTGTGAAAGAAAAAAGTTCATTTTTGTCGACCAGTGTTATCAAAGCAATTGGTTATAACATGTCCAAAGAATGGACCCATCTCACTTTCCTAAATTAGAATTGCAGTATCAACCTAAAAGACTTTGAGATAAAGGAAGACCAAAATTAAAATGGATGAGCAACCACATCTTTAGATCTCATAGGAACAGACTCATGACCTAAACCTAAATAAGTTCATGATGATGATTGATTATAAGGAGTTTGAAAGAAGCCAACAATTAACTCTACATTTTTGTAAGTGAGCTGATTCTGTGGCACAAGTGGTTAGTTCAAGGTCCTCCACCTCTGGGTTCTGAGTTTGCATCTCAGTCAATCCAGTTAAAATGCAGAAGATGAAACATTTAACTTTCACAGGAAAAAATCACTATGGGGTTTAATCTAAGAATTAAATTAATATTTTTAATACCTCATCTCATATCCTTTATTCTTCTAACTGCAGTTTTGGAGCTATATCTCCATCGTCAGTAGCCTCTCGTGTTATGTTGGTTTTCTTCTTCCTTCTATAGGTGGACCGATGAACATCTGGATCAAATTAATATTTGCAGGAATTTCTAAATTCATGAGTTTTCTTTCTTGTTTTTTTGATGTGGATTTTTTCCAAACCATTAGTCCTTTCTAGCTTTATATTCATTCATTTTGAGAATTTTCCTCATCATTGAGGGTTTCTCCAACCAATCTTAGTAATTAACATGAATTAAAAATAAATAAATAAATATAAATGACTATGGACTTATAGATTATCAGTTTAAAACAAACATTCACAAATTTCCCTTAATTAAAGTTCTCCATTGTTCTCTATCCTCTGTGTCTTCATCTACACCAAATTCCTCATTGAATTTTGAATGTTGTTCTTCCATAGCTTTTATATATGAATTAAATGTTTTTCAGACCAAGCATGTCCATTTCACCATTTTTGACATTTCTAAGATGTTCTTTCAGCCTTGTTTTCAAATTTCTTTTTGTTTTTCCTACATAGATTTTGTCACAATCCTTGTATTTGATCTGATATATTCCTGATTTGTTTTCTTCTTCAATTTTTCCATTTTTGTTGGTTTTAATTATCTTATTTAGGCTATATTCATTCTTCGGAGCCAATCTTATGTTAACCTTTTAAAAAATTTTGGAACTTGTGTTTTAATGGATGGTAAGTGAATTTTTTGTTTTTTAAGTGTACTTTCATTAATTAATTTTTGCCTTTTGAACTTATTTTCTTGTGTACCATGTTTTTTTCATAACCGTTTTCTATTGCTATTTTAACTATGTACTCTTTTTCTTTTTCAAATTTTTCTCTGCTCATAGGTATATTTTCTAATCTATGTGTTAAAAGAGGAATGAGATGCACAAGGAAATTAAACATAGGCTCAATTCTGGAAATGCATGTTATTATGCATTACAGAGACTCTTGACTTCCCAACTCCGTTCAAAAAAACGTTAAAATGAAAATATATAAAACTATTATTCTACCAGTTATATTATATGGATGCAAAACATGGATTCTTACTTTAACGGAGGAAAGGAGGAGTTATGAGTATTTGAGAATAAAGTTCTTAGGAAAATTTTTGGACCAAAGAGAGATGAACAGACAGGTGAATAGAGAAGACTGCATAATAGTGAATTACATGGTCTTTATAGGAAGCCAGATATAATAAGAACAGTTAAGTCTCGTACACTGCGATGGGCAGGACATGTGGAACGAATGGGGAATGAAAGATGTGCATGGAAGCTTCTTGTAGGAAAACCAGAGGAAAAATGCCCAGTTGGTAGACCAAGAATGAGGTGGGAGAATAACATTAACTATAATTTGAGGGAAGTAGATTATACAGGGGATGATTGGAAAACATTGGCTCAGGATAGGGATATATGGAGAGCTTATGTCCGTGTGGCCATGAACCTACAGGTTCGATAGTGCCAGTAAGTTAGTTAGTTAGTTAGTGTGTTAAACTATTGAACACTGCCTCTTTGTGAGCAAAATGGTTGAATCCTGATGCTTAATATAGTTCATCTTTATGTGTGTTCTTTCTGTATATTCCAAATTTTATCTTGTTTTCTTTGTTTCTTGTTAGATTTAGATCCAAATATGAAATTTGTCTTTCAGTTTCAGTTATCGTAGTAAATTTTACAGTTTTGCTCTTACTGTTCAGGAGTTTTAAAGCATCTTCTATTTGTTTTTTTATTTACAATAGCTATTATATTGTCAACATATCTGTACCAAAATTTGAAAATTAAAGGGTGTCCACTTATTATTTTCTGTTCAAAACTACCCATGAATAAATTAGCCAAAAAAGGGCGATAGGGGGTTTCCCATAGAAAGTCCAGAATTCTATTTGAGTATTTTCCATTATATGTGAAAAACATTTGTTCAATGCACAATTTTATCAAAATTATAAATTCTTCTATCTTCTACTTCTCTAAATTGTTATTCCTTAACCATTTTTCCAAAATTTCAAAAGTAGTTTCTCTAGGGCTCTATATTTATTCTTCTGAATTGTTACGCCTACACTAGGACCTAACTGCCATAATAATAAAATTCTATAAAAACAGATGAAGCATATACACAAGATACTTCTTTATTATACCACCAAAAGATAGGGAATAAATAATCACCCTTAAAATGCGGATTGAAGTCTCAATCAAAATACACACAAGTGTTTTATAAATAAAAAACTAGGGTAAAAATTATAATAAAATGATTTCACATCAATATATTTTTCAATCTATGAGGACACACTTACGAAATCTTATATAATACCAAAAACAATTTTATTAGTTTCAACCTAATGGGACACTCTTACGAAAACTTATATAACCCAAACACATTAGGATAAGTAGTTAAAACATCTTATATTATATGGCCCTGATAGAACTAGGAATATTTCAAAAGATTGGGTAAGAAAATAGGGTTGCCATTAGTTTTTTGGGAATGGTGAAAGGTAGAGATAATGATATAAAAACGGGGCTTTTGGGTAGCAAAAGTCAAAACGCTGTGAAGGGCCGAAAGGTCCTCCTGGGGGACAAGAGCAGCCTCTGCATGGGTAAGAACCAGATATTTTATTATCACTCTAAAAAAGAGTTCAGTTTTTTAAAATGGTCATTTTCTTGAAGAAAAATAACATAGAATATTTGGAAGACCAAAGGGTCAAATATCTTGGAATAATTTGGATAATTATTATGAATATGCTTCATCATGTGAAGACCAAAGGGTCAAATAACTTAGAATAATAATCTAAAGTTGAACTTTTTAAATGGGTTTTTCTACCTCTGAATAATAACAAAGATAATTATTTCGACTCATTTCAACATGGCGATTTCTGTTATATTTTTTATGATAACTTAAATATGTCTCTTTATATTTGAAGAGAAAAATTATACGCTCAGACCGGGACTTGAACCCGGGACCCTTGGTTTTCTAGTCCAAGTCTACCATGTAGAGCACTTGGACTAGAAAACCAAGGGTCCCGGGTTCAAGTCCCGGTCTGAGCGTATAATTTTTCTCTTCAAATATGATTTATCCATCATTGAGATGTATGAAATTAATAATAAAAACATCAATGTCTCTTTATGTTTGTTTTATTTAATAAATTATGGTAATATTTGTTTTAAAGTGTTTAAATGTGGAATTCATCCTCCAAAAGAGGCCAACCGCTGGGCCAAAGACCACTTAAACTATAGAGATCTTTTACGCTACGTTACGACTGGGCTTAACTTCCACCGTAATCTAGATTGTTACAGTGGAAGTTCTTTTACGCTACGTTACGACTGGGCTTAACTTCCACCGTAATCTAGATTGTTACAGTGGAAGTTAAGCCCAGTCGTAACGTAGCGTAAAAGATCTCTATAGTTTAAGTGGTCTTTGGCCCGAGCGGTTGGTCTTGGTTTTGGAGGATGAATTCCACATTTAAACTCTTTAAAACAAATATTACCATAATTTATTAAATAAACAAACATAAAGAGACATTGTAATCAAATGGTAAAGAGAAAAATTTATGCCTGAACCGGGAATCGAACCCCGAACCTTCAGCTTCCGTGCTGATGCTCTAACCATTGAGCTAATCCAGGCTTCCTTCCCATCCAAGCATAAATCCTTCCAAAGGTAAAGGAAGAGATTTACGCTTGGATGGGAAGGAAGCCTGGATTAGCTCAATGGTTAGAGCATCAGCACAAGGAAGGATTTATGCTTGGATGGGAAGGAAGCCTGGATTAGCTCAATGGTTAGAGCATCAGCATGGAAAGCTGAAGGTTCGGGGTTCGATTCCCGGTTCAGGCATAAATTTTTCTCTTTACCATTTGATTACAACAATTTAGTAGTGTACTTTAATATACTTATTTCAATCATAGTAACAGCTTTAGCTTCTTAATATTAATTTAATAAAGAGACATATTTAAGTTATCATAAAAAAATATAACAGAAATCGCCATGTTGAATTGAGTCGAAATAATTATCTTTGTTATTATTCAGAGGTAGAAAAACGCATTTAAAAAGTTCAACTGTAGATTATTATTCTAAGTTATTTGACCCTTTGTTCTTCACATGATGAAGCATATTCATAATAATTATCCAAATTATTCTAAGATATTTGACCCTTTGGTCTTCCAAATATTCTATGTTATTTTTCTTCAAGAAAATGACCATTTTAAAAAACTGAACTTTTTTTTTAGAGTGATAATAAAATATCTGGTTCTTACCCATGCAGAGGCTGCTCTCGTCCCCCAGGAGGACCTTTCGGCCCTCCACAGCGTTCTGACTTTGCTACCCAAAAGCCCCGTTTTTATATCATTATCTCTACCTTTCACCATTCCCAAAAACTAATGGCAACCCTATTTTCTTACCCAATCTTTTGAAATATTCCTAGTTCTATCAGGGCCATATTATATAAGATGTTGAAGATTTTATTATTCATTTAACACTTCTCATTGAATGTACATATAAGAGAAAAATTTGCGTCTAGATCGCAACTCGCCTCGGTAGCTCAGTTGGTGGAGCACTTGGCCCAGAAAGTCAAGGGTCACGGGTTCGAGTCTCGGTCTAGGCGAAGATTTTTCTCTTCAAATATAATATAAGATGTTTTTAACTACTTATCCTAATGTGTTTGGGTTATATAAGTTTTCGTAAGAGTGTCCCATTAGGTTGAAACTAACAAAATTGTTTTTGGTATTATATAAGATTTCGTAAGTGTGTCCTCATAGATTGAAAAATATATTGATGTGAAATCATTTTATTATAATTTTTATCCTAGTTTTTTTATTTATAAAACACTTGTGTGTATTTTGATTGAGACTTCAATCCGCATTTTAAGGGTGATTATTTATTCCCTATCTTTTGGTGGTATAATAAAGAAGTATCTTGTGTATATGCTTCATCTGTTTTTATAGAATTTTATTATTATGGCAGTTAGGCCCTAGTGTAGGCGTAACATGAATGTATATCTTTTCCCAAATTCTGATATTCCCAATGAGAATTATTCGATCTCCAAGTTCATAAAATTGACACCAGATGGCAGTTCAGAAGAGGATATTAACAGTGATTTCGACAGTTCAAGTTTGATTGAAGATGGAAGTAAAATTATACTTTTGAAACCAGTATCGTGAAAACATGCAACTTTATGAAGTGAGATATACATACATTTTCTCCAACTCATTTATAAATGTAAATACCTAATAGTGATTATGATTAAAATCAGAATTTAGCTGATGATGGAAGGAATGCCTTCAGAAACCAGTCCGGTGAAAATCACAGATGTTATGAGATGAGATATGAAAAATATCTGATTCATTTATATAAATTGTTAATTACCACATAGTGTTACTCCCTTAGTTATTTATTAAATTAAAAAGAAAAGAGTTTAATAATTTTTAGAATTATATTTATGTTAATTAATTGCTTTGATTTGAAAATTATTTTGTATTGTATTTATTTCTTTCAATATGAAGATAATGGTATAGCACTAAAATATTACTTACCCATATTAATAATAATGAGATTAGGAGAAGCAGATTTTTGTGGAAGAAGCAGAGTTGGAGCATGGAGATCTAGTGAAAGATGTAGTCTTGTGCTCCAACCTCTCAACTGCTCCACTTGTTGCTCCACTGACTTCTCTGCTACATTTATAACATGTGCAGGCACTCCAGGGTGAACAAAAGGCTCCAGAAAATGCTGCAAAGGTAATATCAGTTTATAATACATATAATTGTATAGTGCGTGTGTGTGTGTATGTTCTAATGCCACCCACTGCGCTTCATGTGCTTCAGGTTCCACACTGGATGGATAGATAGAATTAATGTGGCCTATTTCATTTTTATGCACCACTTCGGCTGACCACTTTACATAGATGATATATTCTTGTATTGTGTACAGAGAGAAGTGTAGGATATGTGTATGTGTAGTGTAAAGTGTGTTGCATGATGAAAAGAAGGGAGAAGTGAAAACCGGTGCTAGCACTTAGATTACTGCTATTGAAAAGCACCAAGGAGGCCATCAGGTTTAACATCTCTATCTGATGGACGAATCAATATCAACAAATCCACATGCCTTCTCAACATATGTACTGCAGAGAGGTTTGCATTAATGCAGGAATCTGATGCACAATCTAGTGATTAAAAATTGTACATCACCACCTCTCCTGGCTCCAAGATTGAATGAACTCACAATTTTTCAAGGTAGTGTACTGTGCATCTTATAAACTGTTTCTAAGTCCTCTAAGAAGCTCCATCCCTTTTTCCTTACCTCATCCTTACGTTACCGTCTGTGTCATCGGCCAACTTCATACTCTATATAAGTGCGAGCTATGTTGGCACAGTGAACAGTCCATTTCTGGTTTCTTTAGGTCAGGGAGCCGAGCTAGCCTCTGTGCCATTTGTATAAAGTAGTGGTATAATGTAGAGGATGCTGCATTAGTGTGTCTGGAGATATGTATTGTAATGTATGGGTGCATATTTTCTTTCTTTTTTTCTGTATTAATTTGGATTGTTCAGTATTTCATTATATTTGTTATTTATCAAAGTTACGACTACATTTATTATTATATAATTTATATTTTTATTATGTTTACCAATTATATTTATTTTTATTTAAAACATGCTAGTGTTGTTTGTATTAAACTATTTAGGAGTCCTGTAGAACATTAGCTTAGTCTCCAATTTAGTTCCCATAGTAGGTTATGTAACTTGCTATGGTGTACTTGATGTTAACGCAAATATAATTTTTCCGCCTTGTTCTATTGCCACTCAAGTTTATTATTGTGTCCACCGCCTGTGGTCTCGAGGTAGCGTGCTACCTTGTCATGCAGCAGGCCCAGGTTCGATCCCTGGTCAGGATAGTTTTTCTGGGTTAGGTTTTTATCGGGGTTTTTCCTCACCTGTAAGACAAATAACAGGAAAACTTTAAGGCCCAAACGGTCCCCGAAATCATATGGCCATCATCATCATCCTTATCATTATCATCATCATCATTATCCTTCACTGGTGTGGAAAGCAATGGGAAGCTACCACACCTATAATTCCCTAGTAAAGCTACAAAGCGTAGCATGAAAATGTTATGATTGCAGTGAAAGACCTGCCCTTGGGCAGAATTACTATGGATGGATTATTATTGTAGCCAAAATATTATTTGCCTAAGTAAGTCTATTTAATTGTGTGATCCACAATCTTTTCAAATGGAAGCAAAATCCGAGTCACTTCAGTAGTGAAGGTGAAAAGGGTGTACAAAAAATTAATAAACACGATTAATTGAAATATGACACTATAAAATATTTATAACAAAGAGAGGTATGCTAAACACATTAAATTACATTTTCATTATTTATATGTTTTTTTTTTCTGTTTTTGTCACACAAATTTTTCTGACTGTAATAATTTTGTTACAGCAAACTCCCGATTACCCATGTTAATTGGTAGCTAGATATGCATGGAAAATAAAAAAATACAGATAATCCACAATTAAGTTATTCGGCACCGTGGAAGTTCATTATAAATTTATTTACCCACTTTAACACTACATAAATGCAACAAATATTCATAAAATGTTATATTAAATGTATTTAGGTGCAAGTTGTAATTATCATTAATTTATTTTACTCGTAAATATGAAAAAAAAAAAAAAAGTGGGACTATTTCCTGTCATGACCACTCTGGTTACAACAGTTATTCAAAATGGCTGTCATAACCAATGATAACTACACTAGTAACCACCGATGTCCACACTACTAACCAGCGATAAACCCACTGCCACAGCATATCTGTGGTTTCAATCTGTAACAGCAAACTTTCAGTGACTCACACAACGGAAATTTCCAAAATTGTATTGTATTTCTCAACTATCCAACTGTTGGTGCCGTTAAATGCATCAGGGGAGGGGGTTGTGAGTGAAGGTTACTCTATTATGCTAGTTTCGAAGCGCAGTTCACAGTAGCACATTTAAAAATAAAGAATTTTTTCATAACAATACAAAATACAGTACAGAATTATGTTCATTTTTTAAAAATACAGTAAAAAAAAGAGTCATGCCCGGATAATCTGCAAACCGGATAATATGTGCACAGATAATCAGGAATTTCCTGTACATTCAAAATCAATGCAGCCCTATAATCGAGCACGTTGTCAATTGATTGAATGGCAACATTATGACCTACTTGCAAAGTATTGTCTTCATCACTTTTTTCTTGTTGTTCCCTCTGACCTTCAATGTTATTTATGATCTTACTCAACCAATATAAGTTAGATGGAATGGAATATATTTATAATCAAAATAACAATACCTGGAGATCAATAAGAAGTTTATACAAAAGTACAATGTGAATTCTTCCAATGTGCAGTCTGAGGCTTCCATCGGATTTTACATCATCCTTGTTAGATCCCAGGTCCGACTGAGTGTACAACTTGGGACTGTGTCTCACGTATTTAAAGTCAAAAACTTTATCTTCTTCAATTGTTACAATCTGTAACAAACACAACTCCACACAATAAGTTTAAAACATTTCCAACAAATTTAGTATCAAATTAGCACTAAAAAATTATTATAGCCTTAATAAACTAGAGAGTAAGGTAAACTGAGAATTTGTGTTTGGATGGGAATGTAGCCTAAATTAGCTCAGTGATCAGATCGACAGCACGGAAAGCTGAAGGTTCGGGGTTTGATTCGCAGTTCAGAGAGAATTTTTCTCTTTACCATTGATTATAATTCTATCTATCTACAATGGCATAACAGCCCAATGTTGGACCTAAGCCTCTCCTTTGTTAAGAGTTACTAGACCAAGTTCATTTAGTAACTCATATTTCCCTAAAGATGTCATGAATGGTATGCCGTCAACATACCTACCCAATTAGACATCTAGTAGGCAATTGAGATATTACTTGGATGTATGAAGGTAGTTTAAATTTTAAGAATCAAATGAATTATAAATTCTTCTTATCTCATACATCTATTTTTTTAACACAGAACCGCAGTATCGGAAAAAAACATCTTTTCCATCTTCAGCTGTTTTCATGACTGTCAATTTTTTTTTGCCAGTAATTTTTTAAACTGCCATCTGGTGTACTTTTACCGGCAAAAAGAAAAAATTGACAGTCGTAAAAACAGCTGATGACGGTAAAGATGTTTTTTTCCAATACTGCAGTTCTGTGTTAAAAAATATAGATGTATGAGGTAAGAAGAATTCACAATTCATTTGATTCTTATTAAGAAAACCTCATAATGTAAAAATTCCTAAATTTATTATATTAGTTAAATTTTACTTAGATGCCTCTTTATTCAGGCTTAAGGTTATTTTACGAGCCTGAAAATCTTCAGACCCAGGACCCACAGCCTAAAGTCCCTCCTGGAGGACTTGCTCCATGGATTTTTCCATCCTAAAAAAATCATCAACCCTGGCCAGGTCTGAACTTGCGACCCTTGGGACCAGAGACAAAATTAACTAATTAAAACTAATAAAAATGAAAAGATTAGTGAAGACAAACAAAATCAAGCAGACATTTAAAAAAATCTACATAGGTATAACAAAAATAAATATGAACATTAGAATGAAAGAACACTTTAGAAATGTAAAAAGATGAGGAAGTAGAAAAATATGCCACAGGTGCCTAACCCACAATTTAAAAAAAATATGCTTTTCCCTGTAATTGCACTAGAAATAATCAACTCTATCAGAGCCACATCGGCCTATAACATTTTTATGTTAATTTTAACTCATCCATAAAGTTATAGGCAGATGTGGCTCTGACAGAGATGATTATTTCTAGTGCAATTACAGGAAAAAAACATAATTTTTTAAATTGTGGGTTAGGCACCTATGGCACTGAGGCACTCATATTTGCTGTAGCTGCTCACCCTTGATCAGAAGATACAGAATTGAAGGAAAAGCAAAATTAATCAAACAATTAGATAAATCCAAAGAACTCACATCCAAAAATATAAGGATAATATTTAATTTTAGGAAGTTTATATTTTTGGAAGGTTATTTTAATTATATTATTTTTGGTCTGGACATCTTACCTCAATGTTAATGTTGATTGGTTTCTTGGACATGTTTCCAAACAATTTTGTTTTACTCGTCAGCTTTCCGAAAGCTGACGATAAAACAGGAATTTTTTTGAAACATGTCCAAGAAACAAATCAACATTAATATTGAGGTAAGATGTCGCAGAACAAAAATAATTTAAGATCATATACTGGATAAAATTATGAATTTTGAAGTATGCCGGGGGATAAAGGTTTTGGTCAACCTAAGATGGAAGAAGAATCACCCCCCAGGAACACCCAACAGTTGGATAGTTTGGGAAATGAAACAAGTTTCTGAACAGCCTCATCTCAAGAATTCTATTAATTATGGAGTGAATATGTTTTTAATGCTGACTCTAAAAAAAAATTGTTTGTATTAGATGAATTGGAGAATAAGAGAAGAAAATAACAGAAAAGAAATAGAGATAACTTAAAAATGTACTACAAGTATAATTAGACCACCACCAGTAATTGTTTCTTGTAAATAAAGTATATGCTTACACAAAACAAAAGCCTGGATTAAACAAACTGTAAAATACCGAATTTGTTGCTTAAAGAAACTTTTTGATATGCCAGCATGCTCCAGGTCTCGTTTCATCATTATTATCTAAACTGGTAAAAATCCTTGGTTGCATCTATTGATTCCAGGCATATCACCTTCAAACAGATATTTAAAAAAATTATAAATATAACATAATAAATAAATGTGTTTACTTGTATTTTGGTAGAATTTTTTATCCCTGCACACTCATAGTTTGTGTTCCTATTGAACAATATGAAGTGAGTGATAAAAAATTCTACCTAAATGAATATACCTCATAGTGTGAATTCCTAAAATAAGGAGTGTTAATGTATTCAAACAAAAAATCTTCAGACTTTGTACAGAAATATTACACAAACAAATAAGTCAAATTTTCAAATTATATGACATTTTATGTATTGTATGTACTGATTAATAAAATAGCCAAGCAGTTTAAGGAATTTAAGGTTCATCGGTCCACCAACAAAGGGAAGAAGAAGAGGTTCTTCCGATCGACATAACACCAGTCGCCAACAAAGTTCTGATGATGAGACAGTTATAGTCTTGAAATCGCGATCAACTTAGAAAATATAGATGAGGAGAGGTAAGAAACATTTAATTTCACCATAAATTAAACCTCATAGTGATTAATTCCTATAAAAGTTAAATAAAAGTTTAAGGAATTACTTATTTTAGGAGATATATTCATTTAGGTAAAATGTTATCACTCACCTCATATTTTTCTTCCTTTTTTAAATATTTTCGGAACTTTACACTTCAGTATTTTCGTGACCACTGTTCTGTCGTCTTGAAGAGCTGCCTTTTGCTCTCTCTGTTGGTAGATGGAAAACCTCGAAATCGGGTCATTTTCCCCAAGAATTTCAAAGTTCATTAATGTTTTATTTTAGGAAGTAATATTTTGAGGTTCTTTTAATTTCTCCATTTTGTTTTTCCATCTACCAACAGAGGGAGAGAAAGGCAGTTCTTCAAGACGAAGAAAAATATGGGGCGAGTGATAAAATTTTACCTAAACTAAATAAGTTTAAGGCATTTTTAAAATTTAAAAATAATATTCTTTTCACCTCACCTCATCTCATCCTGACTTCTAATTAAAAATAGTCTTCTAATAGTTCAATATATGTCAAGAAATTTATAAATTTTTTCTTGATAAAGTGTATTGGTTTATTACATTTATATATGACCTTAAACTGCATTCATAAAGTTTTATTTTAAGGAGGATAGAATTTGAATATATCTAAATTGTAATCTTAATTGATTGCATTAAGAATTGCTGACTTCTTTATACGGTATCCTATGCATTCAAGAATACAGTAGTTCTTCTGATCGACATAAAATCAGTCAATGGGATATTACTGAAGATGAAGCTGCCTAGGCTTCGAAACTGCAGTATAATTAGAAGACTGGATATGTGGTGAGGTATGAAGTATTTAATCTTAAATTAAACCTCATACTGATTTTTTTCCTATAAAAGTTCAATACATAAAACATACTCACTTTAGGATATAATGTCATATCAGACAAGTCATCTACAGTCAAAGTCGTGAGGTATATCCTGAGAACCATTCTTTCATTTGCTTTGAAGAGACAGTCACTTTCAAGACCACCAACCTGTAATTAAGAAAAAAAAGCAGTGTATAAAGTAAAGTGATCCCAATGAAGAAGGCTTTGGGTAGGAGGTTACAAATACCATCTTTGAAGACAATTGTCACTAACCGTCAGCCCTGCATGATGGCTGCCTTTGCCCCAGAACATGATCTGGTACTCATTTCTGCTAAATGACCATTCAATGCTAGTTCCTTTCTTTGCAAGATATTATAAATGTAAGGAAATAAAATTGAAAAGAAAGTATCAAAAACAGAAATAGATTTATTGCATTCTATCTTGCAGTAAAACTTTTTGTGGGCCCTTTATCAAATTGAAGGATTTTAGGACTCGTTTACCCCTTCAGGACCCACCATATGTCAAGAAACACTAAAATAAAACATTTATGACTGCTACCGCCTTCTGATGAAAGAGAATTGTATAAGTGGAAAGAATTTTTTACATTCGTATCGGAGTTCAGATGGTGTAATTGGTATCATACTCCAGAGATCTGGAGTTCGAATCCTAGTATGAGCGTTAATTTTTCTTTCTAAAATAAAAACAAGAGTCCAATTCTGGAAAATGTTAATTTAAAAATAACATAAAAAATTATGACATATGGTACCTTAATTTCTAGGAAATCCACATCAGTATCACACAATCTCGCTCTGATCTCACCAAGTCTTGTTGAGTAACTGAATTTAGTGGCACCTGGTGGAATAGGTGGGTCTGCCTCTCCAGAGAACAGCCATGAAATTAAAGTAGGTGAGTGCAGTACCAATGTTCTTAGATGAGTTTCTCTTGTTTGAATTCTAAAAACAAAGAAAACATATATAAGAAATTACAAGGAAGTTACAAAATGGGTAGTTTGCCCAAGTGAACAAGCGATTACATTGAATTTTTATAAAAAAATCATTATGAGGTTTAATTTAAGATTAAATTAAAAAGCCTTGAAACTTATGTTCAACAAAAACATCCATAAGAGATAAGAATATCTTAATATCTTAGTTATTAATATTGTATATGTCAATTTTTTTTTTTTAATTTTCTATGCATTCTAGGATGATAAGTAATTTTCTTTAATTTTTTCTTTTCTTTGCAAATTTGTAGGGTAGTATATTCTTTAAATTTACTAGAACATCATAAAATTGGAAGAGAAGCAAAACTTTTAAGACAATTGGATAAATCTTTAAAATTGACAGTTTGGGAGAAGATATACATTCAGAAAAATAAATATAGATTGCTGAACTTTGATAATCCTAACGAACAAAATTTAATTTCAAAGTTTATAAATTCAACCATAGATGACAGCACAGAAGATATTGACAATATAATAGTTGACGGGAAAAGAATTTCATCAGTTGGAGTTGTGACTGATGATGGACAAGATGTCATCTGAAACCACGATTTCGTGAAAAGCACAAAATTTATGAGGTGAGTTTTTTAAAAAAATATTCTCCAATGAATTAGAATTATTATTACCTCATAATGTTTACTTCCCAACATTAATTTTAATATAGAGAAGGTTAAATTACATTGAGGGTATCTGAGAGAACAATTATTAGAAAAATCTATAGACTATATTAATTCCAACCTAAGTGCCAGTTGAACTGTAAATAAACTGACTCCATCTATTAGAGGAATTGTGGTACTACTTTTGCCTGTCATATGACTGAATTGTGTACAGAACTGTCATTTATAGGAATATTGTTCTCAGGTAACATCGTATTTTACGAGAAATAAGACTGAATTCAAGGTAGGATGTTATTGACTAAACTATTCAGGCAACCTGATGCAAATGTTAATTTTCCTTTATTTCATAAAACTTATGATGGCAATTAATATCATGAGGCTTCAAATTAATAGAATTAAATTGAGTCATTATTCATCTCACCTCATACACTCCGTGTTCTTCTGACCACAGTTTCAGGAAAAGTTGTTTTTCTATCTTCAGCCATCTTTATAACTTGTAAAAATGGCTGAAGATAGGAATAACTGTTCCTGAAACCTCAATCCTTTGCTATGAAGAATATGGAGCATATGAGGTGAGATTATATATGACTCATTTTAATTTTCTAATTATTCTTATACATATACTATTCTCTTTTTTGTTCGAGGCAGACAGCCATTGCTATCACTGCCATGTAGACGGCTTCTGTATCAAGAAGACATATTAATCAGAATTATTACATTACAGCAGTAATGCTTATATTTTTATGTTTTTTTTATTCATTTCTCCCTCTTTGGGGTAAGTTGGATGAATAATTTCTCTGCGTGTTGTTCCTTTCTTAGTACCCAGTATTTTTTCATTATTTCTGATCTACTTTTCCACTCTTCTTCCGAGATAATAGGTTTGGATTTTTGTGTAGATTTATCTTGGAACCTTATGTTTTCATCTTGAATAATTAATTTAGCTGTTCAATCTCAATGAATTTTCTTTAATCTTTAATTCTACTAGGTATTTTTCAGTTTCTTTAAACCAGTTGGGTTTTGTTTTGTGGTTACGGAAAAAATAAAAAATTTGTTTGGATAATCAGTTACAGATTTAATCTTTATAGTAAAAATTTGTAACATTTGCAATGATGGACAATATTATTATCATTAATATTTAAAGGAAGTGACATTGTGAGGTTTATTTTAATAATAAATAATAGTTTTAAAAAACTAAAACAACACGCTTTATTAGAAAACCGAACTAAAAAATAAAAATAATTTTAATTTCCAACACGCTTGGGATAAAATTAAACTGGTCAACAAAAAAATCATCTCCAACACATCTAGAATAAAACTAGAGTTATCTACAAAAAAATAATTTTACCATCAAAAGCATGGGGTGCTTTTTATAGTTTTTACGTTTTCTTCTTAGAGACTTTACTTTTACCAATATATGTTTATTATCAAATATATTAATTGATATAGAGCACCCCATGCTTTTGATGGTAAAATTATTTTTTTGTAGATAACTCTAGTTTTATTCTAGATGTGTTGGAGATGATTTTTTTGTTGACCACTTTAATTTTATCCCAAGCGTGTTGGAAATTAAAATTATTTTTAATTTTTTAGTTCGGTTTTCTAATAATGCATGTTGTTTTAGTTTTACAAAACTATTTTTTTATTTTTTAGCTTTAATATTTTACAGAATAAGATAAAAATATAATATCTTTAAATTCAATACTATTGTAATATGAGCTAAAAGTAATACCTCTACTAAAAAAAATCCTCTGGCCCGGATTTGAACCAGCGATCTATGGATTACTGAAATTATATACCACTACAGTCCACCACTCTACCAAATGAGCTCTTACAACGACTGAGGTAAGAAGTTGATAAGTCCGCAACCTATTATACCGGTTTTTATTATTTTTGATTTTCTGTTGATTCTGGCCAGGGATTTTAGAAACATTTATGAAATTATTGTATTGTCATTGGTCCTTTACAAGTACACAAGTTTCAAGTCGATCCAATGATTCCAAGTGGGTGAAAATCGGGTTGAAAGATTCCATTACATAATTACACAGACTTTTTTTTATTTTCTGATGATTGTGGCCAGGATTTTAGAAAAAAAATATGAAATTAGTGTATTGTCATTGGTCCTTTACAAGTATACAAAGTTTCAAGTCGATCCAATGATTTTAAGTAAGTGAAAATCACATTGGAAGATTCTGTTACATAGATAGATACAGGTCAAGCTAATATAAAGCATGTAAAAAGAGCTAGATTTGACAACTCATCTCATATTTGTAGATTTCTTAGGGTCGTATGCAAATACATTAGTCTCTTCTCAAATTACTTCCAATCACTGGTGAGCTGAGATCGAATTAACGGCCGCCTTACCGGTCATGCATGAATGTTGACGTTTTCGTAATATTGGCAACGAATTACCCAGAATTCTCAGCGATAAAACCACTTCCGTTATTTTCATCTGCTATAGAGGAATGCATTTATGCTTGCATCCCGCAAATGATACCGTATACAAACACGTCTGCGACGTGCAATATTACGCCGATTCTCCTGTTCTTTCAGTTGAATTCTTTGGTAGACTCTATCAAATTCCTCTTCTCCGCGTATACCGAAAACATGATCGAAGTCTTCAAGGTCCGACATCTTGGATAAGTTTCAAACTACATCGGTTACCATCAGTTCCCTTTGGGATTTTCACATAAGTTTATATCTTGAGCTACGATCTTAAGGTACCTTGTCAGGTAGCTTACAATTATTACCACGTGAATAGATTTCTGAGTAAGAAAAATGTGTTTGGATAAAACTTTATCAGCAGAGAACGCCTTTTACTGTCTAATGCGTTCAAACATTCAACCCTTAAAGACTAGTTTGATACACTACATATCATTCTCAATTCCATGAGAATTATATATATATAGTGTATTAAACTAATCTTCAAGAAATCTACAAATATGAGATGAGTTATCAAATCTAACTCTATTTATTGATTAATTATTAGTATTATTATTTTTAGATAAATATACTCACTTCTGCAGCAGATACTGGAGGTACTTGTTCAGGGTTGAGAAAGCTTCTCTATGAAATACAACAGTCAGAGATGCAAAATCCAGTACCAATGACTGTTCCACACTATGAAAGTGAGATTTGAAGTCTGGACAATTTGCTCGTACCTATCAAACAAAACAGGAATTAATCTCAATTTTTATGTTTGTTATTCATCAGATAATATCCACAATACGATAAACAATGTTCAAAATCTGTAGGAAGTAACACTATGAGGTGGCCATAGTGGTCTAGTAGTTATGTTCCTTGCCTCTAGTCCCAAAGGTTAGAGTCAATGGAATTTTTAGGATGGAGGGAAAATTTTCTATAGGATCGTAACAGGCCTTGGCCTAATACTTGGAAGGAAGAAGAAGAAGGAAAAATCCAAGGGACAAGTCCTCCGGGAGGGACTTTAAGCCATTAATGAAAATTGAAATTCCCAGAGAATGTGATTTGATTTGGACGATCATCGGTCTACTACCAACAGATGGAGGAGGAAACATTGTATTACTAGTGACAAAACAACACTCAAGTACAAATTGAAGATGGAAAATTAATCACTTCTCTGAAACTGGTCTTAAAAATCAGACTATATATATCAGATGAAGTGTACTTGCAATGAAAGAGAAAATTTAATATTGGAGGAAGGAATCCAAATAAAGCAAGTGAAACAAACTAAATATTTGGGAATAATTATGGATAACCTTGAAGGTATAGGCAAAGAGAATATAAAACATAGAATTGAATTGAGTAGTAAAATAATATCATCGTTAAATTCCATATGGTGGGATAAACATATTTGGAAAGACACAAAAAAATATATTGGTAAAACATTAGTGGAATCTGTTGCAATGTATGGAAGTGAGGTATGGACAATCAATAAGTACTACAAGAATAGACTAATAGCTCTAGAAATGGATTATTTACGCAGAAGTGCCAGAAAGTCAAAATTAGAACATGTCACAAATACGGAAATTAGAAATATAATGGAAGCAGAAGAAAGCATTATTGAAAGAATTGAGGAGAAGGAATTAAAGTGGTTACGACATGTTTTAAGAATGGAAGATGAGCGGTGGCCAAAGCAATTATATCAATGGCATTTGACTAGAAGGAGGAAGAGAGGGAGACCGAAGTTAACATGGAAAGAAAACATGAAGACATTAATGCAAGCAAGAGGGCTAAGCATTGAAGATGCCCAAGATCATAGGCTTTGGAGGTTTGGCACGGGCAGACGGCAGCAGCTGTAAAAAACCGAAGATAGAGAGAGAGAGAAGTGTACTTTTAATAATATTTAATTGTTAATACTCATAGTGTTCTTCTTCTTACTATACCATTTTGTCCATCACTGAGACATGGGTACCTCCTATTGAGAGTTATCTTAACTATGGCAATTTAATTACACCTGTTTCCCTACAGATTTCATTAAGTTGGATGTGGTCAGTGTTCTGACTCAATGAGACAACTAAGGTATTACTAGGACAAATGAATATCAATTCAATTTGCACAGAGGGCTTTTAATTCAGGCTTGTAAGTCTTTTCTATCTATAATGGCATAGCCATAACCTCTCCTTTGTAAGGAGTTACTAGACCAAATTAATTTTTAGTTACCTTATTTGCTCTTAGATGTCATGGATGATATGTGGTCAACACAACGACCCAATGAGACATATAACAGGCAACTAAGGTATTACTAGGACTTTGATGCAGGTCAATTTTTCTTAGATGCCTCTTTATTCACGCTTAAGGATATTTTACGAGCCTAAAAATCTTCAGACTCGGGACCCACAGCTTAAAGTCCCTCCCAGAGGACTTGCTCCTTGGATTTTTCTGTCCTAAAAAGATCCATCAACCGTGGCCGGGTTTGAACCTGCGACCCTTGGAACCAGAGGCAAAGAGCATAACCAGTAGTATACCGTGGCCGATTGTAGTTCTTTTACAAACTTGAAATTCTTCAGATTTGGGATCCAAGGCTTAAAGTCAATCCCAGAGGACTTGTTCCTTTGGATATTTCCACCCTAAAATAGTCCATCAACCCCAGCCGGGTTTGAACTTGTGACCATTGGTACTAGAGTCAAGGGACATAACCACTAGACCACCGCAGCTGGCATATCACTCATTATATTTGAAGAAAAAATATATGCTCAGACTGGGGTTTAAACCCAGGACCTATGGCTTTCTATGACAATGCTCTACCAACTGAGCTATCTGAGCACTACAATTTAAATGCAAATTTTTCTCTTGTACACTGTTAATTCCCGAGTGTTAAATGCTATGAACCATTGATCGATCTTGCAAATGGGGGCTTCTTTATTTAAGAAAACCTTTATTCAAAATTTTTACATTACATTATAAAGCCAGTAGGGTCTCTTTTGATGTTTTTATTATTCATTTAATACATCCCAATGAAGGATAAATTTTATTTGAAGAGAAAAATATATTTAACTTTTACAGGAATTAATCATTATGAAGTTTAATTATGGTAACATTAAATGTTTCTTACCTCTCCTCATACAAATCATCTAAGTAGAAAATGAAAGAATTGAAGATAAAAACAAATCAGGAATTTATCAGATCAAATGCAGGGATTGTGACAAAATTTATATTGGAAAAACAAAAAGAAATTTCAAAACAAAAGTGAAAGAACATGTTAGAAACGTCAAAAATGGAGAAGTGGAAAAGTCAACAGTAGCTGCTCATGCTTAGTCCGAAAAACATTTAATTAAATCGAAAGCCAGTCTAATTAAACAAATAGACAAACAAAAGGAACTCACGGTTTGGGAAAAGATCCATATTCAGAAAAACAAAGGAAAACTTATGAACTTCGAAATTCCCGCAATTTCTGACCTGATCCAGAGGTTCATCGCTCAACCAACAGAGGGAAGAAGAAGAGTTTCTTCCGATCGACATAACATCAGTCGCCAAAAAGTACTGAAGATGAGACCGTTATGGTCTCGAAATCGCGATCTACTTAGAAGATTTGTATGAGGAGAGGTAAGAAACATTTAATTTTAACTAACTAACTCACTGGTACTGTCGAATCCATATGTTCATGGCCGTGCGGACATAAGCTCTCCATATATCCCTATCCTGAGCCAATGTTTTTCAATCATCCCGTGTATAATCTACTTCCCTCAAATAATAGTTAATGTTATTCTCCCACCCCATTCTTGGTCTACCAACTGGGCGTTTTCCCTCTGGTTTTCCTACAAGAAGCTTCCATGCAAGTCTCTCATTCCCCATATGGTGCAACATGTCCTGCCCAATGCAGTCTACAAGACTTAACTGTTCTCATTATATCTGGCTTCCTATAAAGACCATGTAATTAATTTTACCATTGAAAAATATATGCTCAAACTGGGGTTTGGACCCAGGATCTTTGACTTTCTATTACAATGCTGTACTAACTGAACTACCTGAGCACTACAATCTAAATGCAAAGTTTTCTCTTATATACTGTTAATTATTACTCATAATTTGCAGATATAATGAAGGTCGAGAACTTACCTTCCTGTAGAGAAGTGTGATCATATCAGTCGCAGTTTCTGTCGAGATGAGTTCGAGGTACTCCCCAGAACAACCAGTGTGAATCTTGTCAATAAGATGAACTCCTCCTACGCTAGCTTGGACTGCAGGACCATACTCCATGATAGCTGTATCCCAACAAATCTTGCTTATTTGTAACATTAAGTATGGCTTGTCCACCCTGTTGTTTGAACGTGCCAGCTGTACCACAACCTGCAAACAATAACAAACTGGTATTCCTGATTTTCATCCTGTGCAAAAGATATTGTAAGGTGTAAGAGATCCCTAGCACCCCTGAGGGGTAAAAAGGGGGTGAATGTAAAAATAATAAAAAAATGACCGATATATATTGAATTCTTATGGGAAATATCACTAGGCCGGTATTCAAGAACCAAACTTCCCACGAAGAGTGACTCTCATTTTATGTTAATTATGTGAGTCATGCAGAACCTATTCTAACTGACTCACTCTATTCAACATCATGTGCTAACAAGATATTTGTTTTTAAAAAAAATTTGGGAGCAATTGAAAGATGAGAGCCTCAGCTTATGGAAGACGGAGATAGCATTGGCCTAGAGAGCTTGATTCTTGAATACTGGCCTATGAGTTTAATTTAACATGAAATTCTTTATACCTGAGGTTTCATCATCAGTCAGTTCTCCTGGATGACACATCGGTCATGAAATTACTGTTGATCAAACTGCATAGGTTTAGAAACCGGTTTAATTAGAAAACTGGATATGAGGTGAGGTGTAAAGAATTTTATTTTAAATCTTAATGACTGATATATGGTCTAACATTACACCTTATCAATGTTTTTATTATTCATTTCATACATCTCAATGACGGATAAATTATATTTGAATACCCTCAGGGGTCCTCACCTAGGGGATATGTGGATGGCGACCACAAGGTGCCCAAGCTGAGCAAAACATTTCTTCCACTTACTTGTGTTTTGCTCTCTTTTAACTTTACTATCTAACCTCTCTTTGTTAACTCTTGTTTTTCGACCCCGACGCTATTAGGGCATCCGAGGGCTAGGGAATCATTCCTTTCTTCCATTTCTTCTTTCCTTTATTTTCTTTTCCTCTCCAGAAAAGCCTGACCAGAGGCTATAAGATGGCAGCCCCATCACTGGTCTCGCCTTCCTTTGGCCAGTAACCAATCGAAGGGACTATTATTATGCTTTCAAGTCTTATACGAGAATTTCCCAGAAATTTTCTATAGGATCGTAACAGACCTTGGCCTAATACTTGGAAGGAAGAAGAAAGAAGAATAGAAAAATTATACACTCAGACTGGGGTTTGAACCCAGGACCTTTTGCTTTCTATGCAAATTCTCTACCAACTGAGTATATATTTTTCTATTCAAATATAATTACACCTTATATTTTTATTTTAAATTTATCGCTCACACTGGAGAAAAATTAATATTTGAAGAGAAAAATTTATGCTTGAACTTGGATTGAACCCAAGACCTCTGGTTTTACATATACAGACCTAGACACGAGAGGCTGCCCTTGGCCTACCATCATCCAGCCAGTATAAGAGTTACACGTGGTCATCATAGCAGGTCTCTAAACCGTTATAGTGGGTTCTCTCAACCATAGTACCCTACTTATTGCAGCTATCCAAATTACTCATAATGCTGGGTGGGCAATGATGGCTGAAATTCCATGAGAACATTTCTTCCCCCATGGAGAATCGAACCAGGCACAAGTCTTGTAGCTTTGCATGAAGCCATGATGCATTAAACAACATGGCCATGATTCAAGACACTATGACATACGGTTTGAGGAAAAATTAATAATTACCTCACCAATAACAAGCCTAAGTAACATGGTGATAATATTTCTAGGTGATACATTGTCATCAAATCCAGGAAGATCAACTGTGCGAGCCCATAGTTCAATTTCTTCATCACTGTGTTCTGATGACATGAAACTCCTGAAAAAAAGATAAGTTTACCATGAAACATTTCTAGTAATGGAATAAAACAATCAGAAAATGAATAACATTTTACTCTTCACCTCATATTTTGTTTTCCTTCCACGATTAATTCTGACATGGAACTATCAACCATAACATGCCGAAACCTACCTTGAAATTTCTCCTGCAGATTTTTGTACTTTCCCATTTTTTACATTTTTTAATGGGTTACTTCATAACGATATTTAGGTTTATTTTTATATTTCTTATGTAGACTTTTCAAAATCCCCACAATTTATCTGATAAAATCCTAACTTTTGTTTCATTTACTCCCTTATTTTTGTTTATTTTCATTAGCTTACCAAAGCTGAAATAATGTTTTCATTCAAGTTTGATGCTGAACTTGTTGAACATTTTTAAAAATTACTGTATGTTAAAAGACATGTATATTTCTTACATTTTGTATTCTCCTTTTTTTTTTTGCTTCACAGGGCACTTCCTTTGATTAATTTTCGTTTTATGGACCTATTTACTTTTTAGTGCACTAGGATTTCTTCAAAGCCATTCACTATTGCTATGTTTATTATTATTTACTGATAGTTTAAATAAAACCTCATACTTGACTTTTTAGGAATTAACACTATGAAGTTTTTTTTTTTTTTAACTATGAAGTATTATTTATTTTTAAAAAATGTATCACCTCACCTCATATTCTTCTTCTTATTAGACCAGTTTTGGGACTTAATTAGGTTCCATGTTCAGTACTTTCACGACTGTTATGTCATCTTGAAGAACTGCTTCCTGCTCCCTCTGTTGGTAGACTGAAGAACCTCCAAATCAAATAATTTTCCCTGGGAATTTCAAAATGGATTAATTTCCCCTTTTCATTTTTTTAATGTAGATTTTTTCCCCCAAACCATGAGCTCTTTAGGTTTTTCTATTTGTTTTATTGGTCGGAAAAACATCAAATTGAAAGAAACACCAAATTAGTAACACAAATATAAAAATCTAAAGAGCACATGGTTTGGGAAAAAATCTATATTTAAAAAAAAATTAAAAGGAGAAATTAATGAATTTTGAAATTCCCAGAGAAGGTGATTTGATTTGGAGCTTCTTCAGTCTACCAATAGAGGGAACAGGAGGCAGTTCTTTGAGGCGACATAACAGAAGTCATGAAAGTACTGAGAATGGAACCTAATAAGGTTCGGAAACTAGTCTACTAAAAAGGATATGAGGTGAAGTGATACAAGTTTTCTTAAATAAAACCTCACAGTATTACATTCCAAAAAATCTAATTAACAAGAAGTTAGTTTAAAACAAAATTTAAGATAAAAAGTTTTAAAAAATTACATTCATCCTTTGCCACACAATAAATTAAAAAAAAAATTCAACAAATTCAATATTAAACTTGCAAAAAAATTGAAATAAGCCATACTGGCTTTGTAATGTAATATAAAATTCCCAATTAAAGGACTTTTTAATAAAGAAGCCACCATTTGCAAGATAGAAGCAACAGCTTCATAGCATTTGGTGCATGGGAATTCATCATCCTAAGGCGCGAGAACTTCAAAAGTGAAAGTTTTGGCCTTCACAACAATCCCCCTCCATGCCAAACTGTCTCTTGCCATATTCAAATTAGTCGCTTTCATTTTCTTTAGATCGTTCATTGTGTCATCCTTCCATCTGATCTTCGGTCTTCCAAGTGCTCTGCCTCCTATAGGTTTTCATTTATAGAGCTTCTTGACTAGTCTCTGATCATCCATTCTTATCAAATGTACAAGCCAAATAATTCCGAGAGATCTTATATGGTTCACTATATTCTGATTTGTTATTAATTTGTTTGGTTCATTATTTGTTTTGATTCTCCAACAGTTATCAGTAAGAAAAAGAATACATAATTAATGTTGCAATAGATAATGGTTATGAAGAAAATATGGTATACAAGAAAATAAATAAATTTAAAAGACAAAAATGAATTAATAAAAGCACACTTATAAAAGAAACAGAAAAAATAAAATTTAAGAAATTCACTTACCATCCATTGAAACACCATAAGTTTCAAAAAATTTTCAAAAAGTTTAATATAAGATTGGCACCGAAGAACGAATACAGCCTTAATAGGATAATTAAAACCAATAAATATGAAAGAATTGAAGAAGAAACAAATCAGGAATTTATCAGATCAAATGCAGGGATTATGACAAAATTTATATTGGAAAAACAAAAAGAAATTTGAAAACAAGGGTGAAAGAACATCTTAGAAATGTCAAAAATGGAGAAGTGGAAAAGTCAGCAGTAGCTGCTCATGCTTGGTCCAAAAAACATTTAATTGAATCGAAATCCAGTCTAATTAAACAAATAGATAAACAGAAGGAACTCATGGTTTGGGAAAAATTCCACATTCAGAAAAACAAAGGAAAACTTATGAACTTCGAAATTCCTGCAAATCCTGACCTGATCCAGAGGTTCATCGGTCCACCAACAGAGGAAAGAAGAAGAGTTTCTTCCAATCAACATAATATCAGTTGCCAAGATTATACTGAAGATGAGACCGTTATGGTCTCAAAATCGCAATATGAGGAGAGATAGGAAACATTTGATTTTACCACCAGTTTCTCTATTTGGTCCAAATATTCTTCTTAAAATTTTCCTTTCAAAAATTAATCATTTCTGTTTTATTGTTTCATTTAGGACCCAGTTTCACTAGCATATGTAACTACTGGTCTAATGAGTGTCTTGAATAACCTTATTTTTGCTGTTTTTGATATTAATTTTCTTTTAAATAAGGTTCTATTTGCAAAATACGCTTTATTCCCATTTACCAATCTTTCCTTACTTTCCTCTTCTAATCATGGGAATTAACAGCATATATTAAACTTGCATACTTAAATTATTTCAATATCACAAAAGACAAGCAAAATGGAAAAAATATATGAAGATAAATAAAAATAGGAATTACCAAATAGAATGTGATGAATATGAAAAACTTTACATTGGTAAAACTAAAAGAAATGTTAACAACAGAATGAAAGAGCATCTCAGATATGTAAAATATGGAGAAGTAGGAAAATTGGCAGTATCTGCTCACATGTGTGAACAGAAAATAATAGAATTTGACAAGAGAACAAAATTGCTAAAACAAGCAGAAAGATCAACAGAACTCACAGTTTGGGGTTAGATCTGCATCCAGAAAAAAAAGACAGAATAATGCATTTTAAAGTTCCAGGTAAAAAGGATTTGTTCATGAATTTGTCTGTTTAACACCAGAGGCAGAGAGTATACAAGGCTTCCAGCAGTTAAAGGGTATCCACTCTTAAAGTGATCCTCATCAAAACAAAACCATGTGACCTGCTTGCTTTTCATTGGTTACAGACACCAACTTATGATGTAGAAACAATAAGTACACAAAAAAGTAGTTCACTACTTGATTAAATGAAAAATATGTCTTCTGAATATATATATAATAACATTCAAAACATATTCTAAAATATAATTAAAACATTTTGTCTATTCATTCTTACCTCTTCTAGTTGTTTTTGTCGAACATATGTTTCAGGTAGAATATTTTTTATCACTCACCTCATATTGTTCTTCTTATTTGATTATAAACTAGTTTTGGAACATAGTTTCTGTTCCATCCTCAGTATCGTCACGACCGTTGTTCTGTCGTCTTGAAGAGCTGTCCTTCTCTCCTTCCATTGGCTGACTGAAAAACCTCGAAACCAGGTCATTCTCACCGGGAAATTCAAAGTTCATTAATTTCTTCTTTTCGCTCTTTTGAATGTAGATCTTTTCCCAAACAGTAAGTTCTTTTGGTTTTTCTATTTGTTTTAATAATTTAGCTTCTTTCTCGATAAGATGTTTTTCAGACCATGCATGGGCAGCCACTGCAGATTTTGCTACTTCCCCTTTTTTGACATTCCTGAGATGTTCTTTCACTCTAGTTTTCAAATTTCTCTTAGTTTTTCCTATGTAGAATTTCTCACATTCTTCACATTTAATTTGATAAATCCCTGATTTGTTTTCTTCTTTAATTTTCTCAATCTTATTAGGTCTAATCAGTCTACTGATGCTGTAGTCATTTTTGGGTGCTAACCTTATGTTGAAATCTTTAAAAATTATTTGAAACTTGTGGTGTTTTAATGGATGATATGTGAATTTTCTAAATTTTACATTATCTTCTTTAACTTTTAGAAGAGTGCTTTGATTAATAAATTTTTGTCTTTTGAACTTGTTTATTTTTTTGAGTATCATTTTTATTGCAAAACCATTTTTCGTGGCTACGTTGATTATGTGTTCTTTTTCTTTTTCATAATTTTCTTTGTTCATTGGTATGTTCACTAATCTATGTGTCAAACTATTGAAAACTGCTTCTTTGTGAGCTATGTGATTGAAACCTAAAGCTTTTATGTAGTTATCTATATGTGTCTTCTTTCTGTAAATTCCAAATTCTATCTTATTTTCTCTCATTCCTTTTTAAGTTGAGATCTAAAAATGGTTATTTCTCCATTGATTTCCTTTTCCATAGTGAACTTTATAGTTTGACTTTGAATGTTCAATAATTTTAATGCATCATCTATCTGTTTATGATTAACTATTGCAATTATGTCATCCACATATCTACACCAGAACTTGAAAATTAAACGATGTCCATTAATTATCTTGTGTTCAAAATTCCCCATGAATAGATTAGCTAAGAATGGAGATAAAGGGTTTCCCATCGAAAGTCCTGAATTTTGTTTATAAAATCTTCCATTGTAGGTGAAAAACATATTATCGATACATAATTTAGTTAAAGTTTTTATATTCGACTATCTTTACTTTTTCAATTTTATTATTGTTCATCCAAATCTCTAAAATTTCCATAGTTTGGTCTTTTGGAATGCTTGGAAATAAGGAAACAACATCAAAAGAAACTAATCTGTCTGAAGATTGTAGTTGTATGTTTTCTAGTTTATCTACCAATTCATAAGAGTTTTCTATTGCAGAGTTTTCAAATCCATTCATTTTATTAAATTCCTTACATAACCATTTAGATAAATGATATGTAGGAGACTCTATGTTGTTAATTATCGGCCTCATTTTCTTCCCTTCTTTGTGCACTTTTGGGAGTCCGTAGATGTTGGGAATTTTTGGATTTGAAACCTTCAGATGAAACTTGTCTTTCTTAGTTAAAATGTGATTGATATTCTTGAGAGTGTTGTCTACTTCTTTAATGGTTTTGTTAAGGGGGTCTGATTGAATCTGTGTATATTCTTCAGAGTCCAAAAGTTTTTCCATTCTGTTGTTGTATTCTTCTTTGTCTAAAATAACCAATTGGTTGCCTTTGTCAGCTTTAGTAATTATTACATTTTTACTGTTGATGTCTAATAATTTTCATATTTCTTGAACCCTTTTTGTTTATTGGTGTTTCCTTGATTTCTTTGATAATATTTTCACATTTATTCCTGATGGTAATTTTGTCTTCCATATTCATGTTTTCGATTAGAATTTCTGTATCTGCTATATAGTCTTCTATTTTGTCCGAAAAATTGATACAAGTTTTCAAACCATTTTCCAAAAGTTGCATTTCTTTGTCATCAAAAGTTTTTGAAGATAAGTTGACCGCACTACTATTAATCACATTTTCACTTTCAAGATTTTTGTTCTTGGATGATTTATGGTTGTTTCCTAGTTTCTTCTTATTTCCAATTGCTTTAATTTTCAAATTTTTGATTTTCTTCCCATGTTTAGTAATTTTTTGTTTGATGATGTAATTAAGCCTACTGAAGAACTTTTCTTCTAAATTTTCCCAACAAAATTCGCCAATGTACTTAGAAATTTTCATGCATGGTCTGAAAAACATCTTATCGAGAAAGAAGCTAAATTATTAAAACAAATAGAAAAACCAAAGAACTTACTGTTTGGGAAAAGATCTACATTCAAAAGAGCGAAAAGAAGAAATTAATGAACTTTGAATTTTCCGGTGAGAATGACCTGGTTTCGAGGTTTTTCAGTCAGCCAATGGAAGGAGAGAAGGACAGCTCTTCAAGACGACAGAACAACGGTCGTGACAATACTGAGGATGGAACAGAAACTATGTTCCGAAACTAGTTTATAATCAAATAAGAAGAACAATATGAGGTGAGTGATAAAAAATATTCTACCTTAATGAATATACCTCATAGTGAGAATTCCTAAAATAAGTAAGTAATATGTTTCAGGGCTTCTTAGCCCCATCATCAGTGATTACAGACTGAATTTTCTAATGTTGTCAGTCCTGATTCCTGCTCTCTCTGCCTCTGGTCTAATGAATTTACTAATGAGGTTCCTTTCTCCGGGAATTTCAAAATTCATTTTCCCAGAGAAAGGAACCTCATTAGTAAATTCATTGGACCAGAGGCAGAGAGAGCAGGAATCAAGAATCAGAGCCGACAACATGAGAAAATTCAGGTAATTGCTGATGATGAGACTAAGAAGCCTTGAAACATATGTTCAACAAAAACAACTATAAGAAGTAAAAATGAATAGACAAAATGTTTTAATTATTAAACAAACCTCTTAATGTTTTATTTTAGGAAGTAATATTTTGAGGTTCTTTTAATTAAATTATTTTGAGTCTGTTATATCTTACCTCAATATTAATGTTGATTTGTTCTTGAACATGTTTCGATTAGTCTTCGTTCAAGAACAAATCAACATTAATATTGAGGTATGTTATAACAGACTCAAAAAATTTAATTTAAACCTCTTAGAGTTAACTTCCTATTGTATTAAAAAAAAAAAATCTAAAATATACCTAATCAATAATAAAACTTAAAATAGTTTATTACATATGGATGATACATTTGAGTCATACTTCAGTCAATTCTGCAACAAATTGGCTAAAGGTGTTGAGTCTTTTGTTGCTGTGTCACCATCTAAAGTTTTAAAACACAAGCCTGGCAAACCTTTGACTAGTGGTCAAAAAATACAGTGTCCCATTCAAACTTCCCACATTTTAATTAATCATAACTCTTAAAGTATGCAGAATTATGAAATGAGGTTGGTATCAAAAGAAAGAGAAACTCAAAGAATTTTTTTTCATTGTTGCTGTTAATTCATCTATCGCATGTTGGACAATAATGACTAAAAAAAATGGTGGCTCCTCAGCAACGAACACAAACTGTTTTCTGGTATGCAGAGACGAAGTCAATAATTACAGTGCAAAGAAATTGCCAGAGAGAATATGGAGGAAATCTACCTGATGAGAAGACCATTAAGGCATGGCTTGAGAAGTTTCTGGCTACTGGAAGTGTTAAAAAAAAGAATCAGGAGGTGATCGTACATGTGTTTCAGAACAAAAGATTGAAGAAATGGTTCACATATAGAGGTGTTTTAGTGTGTGGCAATGAAAATTCTTTGAGCTTCTGTTTTGTTTAATACGACCTCATTTCATAATTCCCCATACTTTGTTAGTTATGATTAATTAAAATATGGGAAGTTTGAATGGGACACTCTGTAGTTATTTTAAATGTATATCACAAGTTCAGTAAAAAATCTCACCAGCTTTCTTGTAATCTACTCCATTCAACGATCATATGTCTTCTATACTTCACATATGCTCCCTGTCAACATGACAGTTATTGTGGTGCAAATGGCAGAAGGATATAATTGGCATTTGTTATTAGGATCACTCTAAGAGCAGATAAGTTATATTCTCTAAAGTCAGTTTTGGCTAAGAACGCAAGAAACATCCTTCAAAACATGACCCAGATGAAAGAGATCAGGTGTAAATGACTGATTTGGTATTTTTAATAAAATTACTTACTTATCTAGTTCAAGCATTGCCATCTTGGCAGCAGCTTTGTCAAAATGCTCAGGCTTTTTATTCTGTTTGCACATTTCAGCCAACACAACTTTCTTCTTCAGTTCAAACAACTGATTACTGTTTAGTTCTGGCATAATCTTGTCAGCGGTAAGAAGAGAAGCCTCTGCCACCTCCTTCTCCAGTACAGAATCCACCTCGGTCACCCGCAGCGTGTTCAGAGAAGGCAGTGGTAAGTTGTCCATGAAGTCAAGCACCATCCCAATTTTTCGATCAGACAAATTTAGTTTCAGACTAGAGATTGAAATGTTCAATTTGTGCCTGTAATATTTAACAAATTTCCATTAATTAATATGATAAAGTTGGGAATTTTTACATTATGAGGTTTTCTTAATAAGAATAAAATGAATCGTGAATTCTTCTTACCTCATACATCTATGTTTTTTAACACAGAACTTCAGTATTGGAAAACATATCATTCCATCGTGAAAACAGCTGAAGATAGGAATAATACGTTTCCCGATACTGCAGTTCTGTATTAAAAGACATATATGTATGAGGTAAGAAAAATTCACAATTCATTTTATTCTCTTTCTATTAATTACAATAATTACCATAAAGAGTAAAATGGCAATATATAAAACTTATTTCAAACCATTCTAACATATGTATCTGAGAGTTGGATATATGCAAAGAAGGAATTGAGCAGAATCCAAGCTACAGAAATGAAATTGTTACGTGGAATGGTACATAAAACAAGGAGAGATAGAATAAGAAACGACAAAATCAGAGAGACATTAAATGTAGATTAATTAACAACAGACACAGAAAAAAAAATAGACTATTGGTTTGGACATCTAAAAAGAATGGGAAAGGAAAGACTACCACAAAGACTGTTAAATCTCAAGATACAAGAAAAACAACCACAAGGTAGACCACAAGAAATATGAATTAACCAAGTGAAAAAAAAGGATATGACTGGGAAGAACTAAAAAGAAGGAAAGCATGGGAAGAAAGAGATGGTTGGAGGCATATTTGGAATCGACCTTCCGAAAGGAGGACACGATAAGAGGATGATGATGATGAGTTAGTATTTTATTTAATAATATGTCATATACTACTGAAGAATACTTGAATATATATCTATGAATTAAAAGGTCTCTTACAATATCATTACTTACTTTGGGAGCTGCCTGTATTCTGGTTTTACACTATTTGAAAAAACAACCTGACATCGGATTTTTGGAACGAGATGATAATCAGTATCCTGTTGTTTTCTTGCATCTCTCCATTCCTCACCTGTAACAGAATGTAGAGTTTATTTGAAGAGAAAAATAAATATAAATTAATTGTGGGAAATAACATTATGAGCTTCTTAAGTTAATATCTAATAAATAGTGAATCATGAAATCTCACCTCACAACTCCGTGATTTTCAAGCATGGAACTGCAGTGTCTTAACGATGGCTGAAGATGAGAGGGATGCCTCCCGAAACTGCAGTTCCAACCAAGCTTTGAAGATCACAGAGTTATAAGGTGAGATTTCACCTCAGGGGTCCCCATCTAAGGGATATGTGGATTGCGACCACAAGGTGCCCAAGGTGAGCAAAACATTGCTTCCACTTACTTGGTTTTTGCTTCTTACTTTTATCTTTAACCAATTTAATATTTTTCCTTTTCTGGTACTGGATCCCTCCTTTTACTTTCCTATCCCTTGCCTGACCTCTTGTTTTTCTTCGACCCTGATGGTATTAGAGTGTTCGAGGCCAAAGGGTTCATTTCTGTCTTTCCTATATCTCTTTCTTTTAACCTCGTGGACACTCACCTTGAATGACCACATAAGCTGCATGTTCAAATGCAGCCCCATTGCAACTTATGTAAGTAAACAATGGACTTGTGTCATCAGATATGGCTGGATACACATAATGAAGAATGAATGAAAGAAAAATACATGCCTGAATCGGTATTTGAACCCGATGTCTCTGGTTCTGTATACCAGTGCTCTAAACCACTGAGCTACCAGACTTCTAATTCAAACACACATTCTTTTCTTTTTTATATGATTCTCTTGTACCAAGGCTATGAACTTTTTGTTCTACATGCCACATGGCTTCTTTAACAAGAAGACTATTGGGAATTAACACCACATTTATAGTCAGTGAAGCTTATTTTCGATCTTAAATATTAAATTTAGACCCACCTCATGGGCTAGTGGTCAATGTTTCTGACCACTGTTCATGAGGTCCCGGATTCAATTCCCGGTCAAACCAAAAGAATTTTCCTTAAAGCAAATTATTCCTGTGGCTGCCTTTGGTCTGGAATTTAGGTCAAGAACTCTCCTGGCACTTCATTATCATTTACACCCATCATATCATCAGAGTAACATAAATCTGCCTTCTGGGCACCCCAACTTCAGAAATGGGTTTCAATTAAGCCAATGCCAGGAAAGAACATCAGAAATGTCAAAATGACATTGAATACATTTTTTAAAAATTAAATTCATCATTTCTCACCGAAAGACATATTTTATCTGAAGAGAAAAATATATTAAGGTAGAATATTTTTTATCACTCTTTCTCACCGAAAGACATATTTTATCTGAAGAGAAAAATATATTAAGGTAGAATATTTTTTATCACTCACCTCATATTGTTCTTCTTATTTGATTATAAACTAGTTTCGGAACATAGTTTCTGTTCCATCCTCAGTATCGTCACGACCGTTGTTCTGTCATCTTGAAGAGCTGTCCTTCTCTCCTTCCATTGGCTGACTGAAAAACCTCGAAACCAGGTCATTCTCACCGGGAAATTCAAAGTTCATTAATTTCTTCTTTTCGCTCTTTTGAATGTAGATCTTTTCCCAAACAGTAAAGAAGAAATTAATGAACTTTGAATTTCCCGGTGAGAATGACCTGGTTTCGAGGTTTTTCAGTCAGCCAATGGAAGGAGAGAAGGACAGCTCTTCAAGACGACAGAACAACGGTCGTGACAATACTGAGGATGGAACAGAAACTATGTTCCGAAACTAGTTTATAATCAAATAAGAAGAACAATATGAGGTGAGTGATAAAAAATATTCTACCTTAATGAATATACCTCATAGTGAGAATTCCTAAAATAAGTAGAAAAATATATTAAAATTCATCGGAGAACATATTGTTTAAACAACTCACCTCATAGGATTCATGCTTCCATGATATCGCGATTTCAAACATAATCATGTTCATCGTCAGCCATAACTCCGACTGATGAAATTCTTCGGCCGTCAACTATTCTATTGTCGCCATCTTCAGTGCTGCCATCTATGGTTGAATTTATGAACTTCGAAATTAATGTAATTTCGTTAGGGATATCAAAATTCATTGATCTATTTTTGTTTTTCTGAATGTATATTTTTTCCCAAACTGTCAATTCCAAAGGTTTCTCTACTTGTTTTAAAAGTTTAGCTTCTCTTCCAATTTTATGATGTTCTAATAAACTATGTGCAGCAATTGCAGATTTTTCTGCACATAGTTTATTAGAACATCATAAAATTGGAAGAGAAGCTAAACTTTTAAAACAAGTAGAGAAACCTTTGGAATTGACAGTTTGGGAAAAAATATACATTCAGAAAAACAAAAATAGATCAATGAATTTTGATATCCCTAACGAAATTACATTAATTTCGAAGTTCATAAATTCAACCATAGATGGCAGCACTGAAGATGGCGACAATAGAATAGTTGACGGCCGAAGAATTTCATCAGTCGGAGTTATGGCTGACGATGAACATGATTATGTTTGAAATCGCGATATCATGGAAGCATGAATCCTATGAGGTGAGTTGTTTAAACAATATGTTCTCCGATGAATTTTAATATATTTTTCTACTTATTTTAGGAATTCTCACTATGAGGTATATTCATTAAGGTAGAATATTTTTTATCACTCACCTCATATTGTTCTTCTTATTTGATTATAAACTAGTTTCGGAACATAGTTTCTGTTCCATCCTCAGTATTGTCACGACCGTTGTTCTGTCGTCTTGAAGAGCTGTCCTTCTCTCCTTCCATTGGCTGACTGAAAAACCTCGAAACCAGGTCATTCTCACCGGGAAATTCAAAGTTCATTAATTTCTTCTTTACTGTTTGGGAAAAGATCTACATTCAAAAGAGCGAAAAGAAGAAATTAATGAACTTTGAATTTCCCGGTGAGAATGACCTGGTTTCGAGGTTTTTCAGTCAGCCAATGGAAGGAGAGAAGGACAGCTCTTCAAGACGACAGAACAACGGTCGTGACAATACTGAGGATGGAACAGAAACTATGTTCCGAAACTAGTTTATAATCAAATAAGAAGAACAATATGAGGTGAGTGATAAAAAATATTCTACCTTAATGAATATACCTCATAGTGAGAATTCCTAAAATAAGTAGAAAAATATATTAAAATTCATCGGAGAACATATTGTTTAAACAACTCACCTCATAGGATTCATGCTTCCATGATATCGCGATTTCAAACATAATCATGTTCATCGTCAGCCATAACTCCGACTGATGAAATTCTTCGGCCGTCAACTATTCTATTGTCGCCATCTTCAGTGCTGCCATCTATGGTTGAATTTATGAACTTCGAAATTAATGTAATTTCGTTAGGGATATCAAAATTCATTGATCTATTTTTGTTTTTCTGAATGTATATTTTTTCCCAAACTGTCAATTCCAAAGGTTTCTCTACTTGTTTTAAAAGTTTAGCTTCTCTTCCAATTTTATGATGTTCTAATAAACTATGTGCAGAAAAATCTGCAATTGCTGCACATAGTTTATTAGAACATCATAAAATTGGAAGAGAAGCTAAACTTTTAAAACAAGTAGAGAAACCTTTGGAATTGACAGTTTGGGAAAAAATATACATTCAGAAAAACAAAAATAGATCAATGAATTTTGATATCCCTAACGAAATTACATTAATTTCGAAGTTCATAAATTCAACCATAGATGGCAGCACTGAAGATGGCGACAATAGAATAGTTGACGGCCGAAGAATTTCATCAGTCGGAGTTATGGCTGACGATGAACATGATTATGTTTGAAATCGCGATATCATGGAAGCATGAATCCTATGAGGTGAGTTGTTTAAACAATACGTTCTCCGATGAATTTTAATGATTATACCTCATAATGTTTACTTCCCAACATTAATTAAATATAGAAAAATATATGCCTGAATCGGGATTTGAACCAAATGTTTCTGGTTCCAAACCACTCAGCTACCAGGTTAATAGGATCTCAGGAATATATGTTAGTAATTGAAAATACTTTTATTCAAATAAATATTGTTTAAATTATTATGTGTGTGTTATGGACTGAATATTTTAAAAAATAAAACAAGTATAAAAAGTCTAGTTACAAAAGTCCAGAAATAACTAGGTACCTCAGTTGGTAGAGCATTGGCATAGAAAGCCAAAGGTCCTGGGTTCAAACCCAGTCTGAGCATATAATTTTTTTCTTGAAATGAGAAAACTAGCTGTCTCTCTTTCCTGGGAGATATTGCATCACCTTTGGCATGTCTGACAGTCAAGATGGAAGCACGGAGAAAAAATAAGCTGAATGCCAATTTACCCCTTATTCCACATAGTCCCAGGTTTCCCCTATAAAAAAATATTAACAAGTATTGACCTGAATCACAAAAAAGCAGCTGGAGATCAGAGAAATCAACATGAAGTCTATCATACAGTCTTTCTTCCAACTCCATTTGTGTTGCATCTTCCAGGCCAACATTCTCAAACTGCAGATCACTTTTTATTGTAACTCGTCCCAAGTCCATCACCACAATACTGCCACCTCTGCAACATTAAAAAAAAAACTAGCAAATTCCTCAGCAAGTCAAATTTATGATTCACTGGTTTACAGAATATATATTTATTTTGTTAAATTAAATTGGAGAAAATCAATTTCCGATGGTTTTGAGTCTCCATGGGAGTAAATTTTCTCATGGAATTTCAGCCAGTATGGGACTGATGCCCATCCAACATTGTGAGGAGTTTATATATATATATATATATAAAATAAATAGTAGGTTCACCGCTGTGGTCTCGAGATAATGTGCTGCCTTGTCACGCAGCGGTTTGATTCCCAGTCGGGACAAGCTTCATGAGTGTGGTTTTCTTCCGGGGTATTTCCTCACCTGTAAGACAAATGTCAGGTAGCTTTGAGACCCAAAGGGTCCTGTTGAACATCATATGGCCATCGTTGTCATCATCATAATCATTATCATTATTGTCCCTCAGTGTAGGAAGCCATCACACCTATATAATTCATTAGTAAAGCTGCAAAGCATAGCATGAAAATATTATTATTGCAGTGAATGACCTGCCCTAGGGCAGAACATTGTAAATAAAATAAATAGTAGCTCCAGATGCAAAAAAACTAGCTATAATGGCTGGGAGACTTGACATGCTGACCATGTATCACCCCTATACTGGTATGATGATCATTCACTTACGTGATTGATACATGTGGATGTGAGTTCAGCAGCCATATAGTAAGCTAAGAGGCTTCTAGGCCTGCCATGTCACAGAGTAATATAATATGAAATAATATACTGCATTTTTTTATGTTTATTACTCTTTTTAACACTACTTTTAAGGATTAAATGCCACAGTACCATCTACATAAATTCAAATCAAAAACAAAAAAAATACACATTTTATATATATTTGAAGAGAAAAATTATACACTCAGACAAGGTTTGAACCCAGGACCTTTTACACTCTAGGTTAATGCTTTACCAAAACTATCTGAGAAACTCCAATCCAAATGCAAATTGTTCTCTTATATAAGGTGTTAATTAAATAAAAACACAGTTTATTGTTGGAGTATGTGAATAATTACCTGAGAGAAATATATATTATTATGACTTAGTTATTTCGATTCACCTCATATTTTCTTGATATTCTGCAGACTATAGTTTCGTCACATCTATGCGACACTGTCGATGCATTCTAACTGTTGCATTACAGTTGTCATCCTGTAGGTTGACTTTTGCTCCCTCTGTTGGCTGACCGATGAACTTCCAAATGAATTTTTATTTTTTATTTTCCCTGGGAATTTCAAAATTCATTGTTTTCTCCTTATTCTTGTGGGCTCAAGAGGTGAGTCAAAATAACTAACTCATAACAATTAAAATAAATATTAAATTATTCTTTTCTTGTAAGCCCATGTTTCCCTTAACAGAGATTTAGGCGCTCTCCCCTACAGGGAAGAATTTGAACCATGCTAATTTAGTTACACTTCTTTTCGTATAGATGTCATTTGAGTGGTTCATGGTCAGCATTCCGTCTCATAATGACATCTAGGAAACCAAGGTAGTACTAGGATGGAAAAATTTGGTACATTTTGCTTAGAGGCTTTTCATTCAGGCTTAAGGATCTTTTACGAGCCTGAAAATCTTCAGACTCAGGACCCACGGCTTAAAGTCCCTTCCAGAGGACTTGCTCCTTGGATTTTTCCATCCTAAAAAAATCCATCGACCCTGGCCAGGTATATAAGATAAAGTCAAATGTTTCATACCTCTCCTCGTATTAATCTTCTAAGTAGATCGCCATTTCGGGTTTATCCTCAGTACCATTTTGCCGACTGATGTTATGTAGATCGGAAGAACCACTTCTTCCGAATGACATAACATCAGTTCGGGCAAAATGGTACCGAGGATGGGTTCGCCATGAATCCGAAATGGCGATCTACTTAGAAGATTAATATGAGGAGAGGTATGAAACATTTGATTTTATCTTAAATTAAACCTCATAGTGATCTATTCCTAAAAAAGTTCAAAATATATAATTTAATACATTTTGTTTTCCCTCTCCCTTTAACTGAAACTTTGTAATGAACATATTCAATATGTATTATTTCTGTAACTGAACTACAAGCGCTTGCTCATTTGGGTGTCAATACTGCATACAACATTTATTTGTGAATACAATTTGTTCTTAAAAACTCTTGTAATGTAAATAACTGCCTCTGTGTGACTTACTTTTGAACAGATCCCAGTTCAGGTATCACAACATAGGGACCTTTCAGATCCATGTTGATATCGATCGTTTTGTGCCTTGCAATTGCATGCTCGACTAATGCCCTTCCGACGTGAGTAACTTTAGTCATGCTCTGTTTGGAATATTCCAAAGCATCTTGTAGAGTCAGAGATCTTGTTTGGAAGAAGTTGATGATTTCCGAAACAGCATGCTAGAAAACAGTAGAAAATAGAAATACTGTAATATTGGTAATACAGTAATACTAACAGAGACAATTTTCAACAAAAGCCATTTGTCTGCCAGTCTTCAACAGCCTAGTATATAGATTGGTAAATATATCCATGAATGAGAAAATTACGAATTAGAGAAAAAAAACACATAATTGAGGTTGCAAAAGAAAATGGTTTCGAAGAAAAAATTATACACAAAAAATTTGCTAAGTATAAAAAACAAAAATTGAGAAATGAAAGCACTCTTCAGATAGAAAAACAAAGAAAAGAAATACAAGAAATTCACATATCACCCTTGGACACACAATTAATTTCAAAATATTTTTGAAAAATTCAATATCCGTTTAGTACCAAAGAATGATTATGGCCTAAATAAACTATTAAAAACCAACAAAAATGTAAAGATTGATGATAGTAAAAAATCGGGAATATATCAAATAAATTGTGCAAATTGTGATAAGATATACATAGGGAAAACAAAGAAAAATCTAACCATTATAATTAAAGAACACACAAAAAACGTAAAAAAAGGGGGGGGGAAGTAGAAAAATCTGCAGTAGCTGCTCACGTTTGGCCAGAAAAACATAAAATAAATGTAAACACAAAATTATTAAAACAGAAAACACAAATGAACTCACCAAATGGGAAAAAAGTCTACATACAAAATAACAAAGAGAGAATTATGAATTTTGAAATTCCCGGAGAAAGGAACCTAATTAGCAAGTTCATTGGACCACAGGAAGAGGGAGCAGGAGTCAACAACTTGAGAAAAATCAGTCTGTAATTGCTGAAGATGGGGCTAACAAGCCTTGAAACATATGTTCAACAAAAACAACCATAAGAGGTAAGATAATACATGACTAAATAACTTAATTAATTTTATATACTTTCATTTTAACTTTTTTTGAGAGAATTCGGGACAACAAGATTCCCTGTAATGCGTAAGAGTATGCATTTCCAGAACTGAGCCTATGTTTAATTTATTTGTGCACCTCATTCCTGTTTGTAATTACTGTTCCTAGATATTTTAATTCAACCACTTCTTCAAAGTTTCCCTCATTTGTCATTAACTGTTAATTTTCATATTATAATGTATTTCTATGTGTGACCATATATTTAGTTTTATGGATATTTACTTCCAGTCCCAATTTTAAGTGTTACTCAATAGTGTGTGCGTGTTGGTCCTAAGTATCTCCTTGCTATCGCCTAATAATACTATATCAACTGCATATACTAACAACTTTTATAAGATTCATGATGTGTTCCATTGAGGTTTATTCAAAATTAATATAAAATTATAGAATATTCACCTGAAAGGTCCGTCTCCTCAACTTAATTATCATTTAACTGTAGCGCTTTCGGGACTTGTCCCATCATCGGCAGGATTCAAAACTGGTGTTTCACTGAAGATCTGGTAGAGGGGGTTGCATGTATTGGGTTCGTTTTCGTTTATCAGGCTGTCGTTGTGAGCTGCTTTCATGATTTCCATCTCTTCGAGTACGTTTATCTTCGCTGGATTATTTTCTCTGTGCATTACTGTTAGGGTGTTTTCAATATTTAACATGCGATGTCCTTCATGGATAACGTGTTTTGCATAGCTTGATTTACCTTCTGCGTGAATGAAGTCTCGAAAATGTTCTTTGAATCTGATGTTAAAACTCCTGTTTGTCCTTCCTATATAAAATTTGTTGCAGTCCTTACATGTCAGTTTATAAACTCCTTTGCTGTTGAAAATGTTATTTTCTTCAATGTTATTGTTTATTATGTTGTTTAATTTGTTATTGGTTCTGTATGCTATTTTTACGTTTTTATCGGCTTTCTTTAGTGCATTGGCTAATTTTGTCGTTTTTTTTTTTTTTTTATTAATACCATTGAGTTGTAGGCCTTCTTCATCCTCTAAAGATTTGATGGCAAGTTGTATTATGAAACTTAACAGGAAAGAAGATAGTGCTTCTCCTTGATTTAATCCATTGTGAATTTCCAAAGTATCTGAAAACTGCTCGCCTACACGCATCCTACTCTTTGTGCCATTTAGACACATTTAAATAATTAAATTTAAATTACTGTGGGAGGAAACACTATGAGGTATTTACATTAATGAATGAGTTGGAGAAAATACTTTAACATCTCACCTCATAAAGTTGCGTGTCTTACGATACCAGTTTAAAAAGTATAGTATTACTTCCATTTTCAGTCAAATTCGAATTGTCGAAATTTTGCCGTTAAAATCATCCTTTGAACTGCCATCTGGTGTCGATTTTATGAACTTGGAGATCAAATTATTCTCGTCGGGAATATCAAAATTCATTGCTTTATATTTATTCTTCTGAATGTATATCTTTTCCCAAATTGTCAATTCCAAAGGTTTCTCCAAATGTTTTAAATGTTTAATTTCTCTTCCAATTTTGTGATTCTCTAGCAAACTATGAGCTGCAATCGCCAATTTTTCAATTTCACCATTTCTAATATTTCTAAAATATTCTTTTGTACAAGTTTCTAAATTTCTTTTAGTTTTTCCTATATATACTTTATTGCAGTCGTTGCAACTGATTTAATAAATTTTGAAATTTCAAAAAATATTTAACAAATTTGATATTACATTAGCACCGATTAACAAATTTAGTCTATAACTTTACTTGTAACTAATAAAGTTAATGTCCCAGATAGTAAAAAATCTGGAATTTATTAAATCAGTTGCAATGACTGCAATAAAGTATATATAGGAAGAAACTAAAAGGAATTTAGAATCCCGTACAAAAGAACACTTTAGAAATATTAAAAATGGTGAAATTGAAAAATCAGCAATTGCAGCTCATAGTTTGCTAGAGAATCACAAAATCGGAATAGAAACTAAACTTTTAAAACATTTGGAGAAACCTTTGGAATTGACAATTTGGGTAAAGATATACATTCAAAAGAATAAATATAAAGCAATGAATTTTGATATTCTCGACAAGAATAATTTGATCTCCAAGTTCAAAATCGACACCAGATGGCAGTTCAGAAGATATGTTAACGGCAAAATTTTGACAGTTGAAATTTGACTGAAGATGGAAGTAATACTATACTTTTGAAACCGGTATTGTGAAGACATGCAACTTTATGAGCGTTTAAAGTGTTTTCTCCAACTCATTCACTAACATTCAAATAAGTCTAACTAACTTTTTCGGAATCCAGCAGGATACTTTACAACTTCTCCCTCTTAGTTGAATCATGTACTTTTTTGAAGTCTACATATAGTTGATGCATAGTGTCATTATATTCTCATTATTATCTAAAATCTGTCTGATACTAAAAATCTAATCTATTGTAGACCCTTTTTTTTTCTAAACCACATTGATGATCACAATAAGGTACTAACAAGCTGAAAAATTATGTTATGATTTTAAAGCTATTAAGATATTGGCTCACTTATTTGATACTTACCTCATGGTAGACAATTTCCACAGGTTCTAATGACAAAGCTACTCCAAAATCTGCTTCACAATTCATTGGATGTTTCTCAAAATCAACAGCAAGAAAATTTGAAGATGTGTTACCTGTAATTAATTATATGTAATGAATGCACTGATATTTTTAGGAAGTAACACTACAAGGTTTTCAATCTTAAATATTGAATTTATCACTTCTCACCGAAAGATAAATTTTATTTGAAGAGAAAAATATACATATGAATTGGGATTTGAACCCAACATCTCTGGTTCTATAAACCAGTGCTCTGATTCAAAATAATATTAATTCTCTTATATTTGAAGAGAAGAATTTTCGTCCAGTCTGAGACTCGAACCCAGGACATTTGGATTTCTGGGCCAATACTCTACCAACTGAGCTACCGGGGCGAGTTCTAATCTAGACACAGATTTTTCTCTTATATACATTGTAATTCCTGTGCACCAAATGCTATGAAGCCTTTGCTTCTGTCTTTGCAAATGGTGGCTTCTTAGTTAAGATGACATTTATTGGGAATTTAAACATTATTTTATAAAGCCAGTAGGGTTTCTATTGATATTTTTATTATTAATTTAACACTTCTCACAGAAGGATCTATTATATTTGAAGAGGAAAATTTTTGCCCGGACTGAGACTCGAACCCAGGACCTTTGGCTTTCCGAGCCAATGCTCTACCAACTGAGCTCCAATCAAGGCACAAAAGATTTGAGACTCAGGCTGGGCAAAAATTTTTCTCTTTAACTATAATTTATCCATCAGTGAGAAGTGTTAAATTAATAATAAAAACATTAATTCTCTTATTTATATATGAATTACTGCACACCGAGACATGAATTGTTGTTCTACACACTGTCTGTGGCTTCTTTTAACAAGACTTTTATTGGAAATTAACACCATATTTAGTATAGCCAGTGAATTGTTTATTTTTTATTATTTCACTCACCTCATACTTCATAACTTCTTGCAGACCTAGGTTTCATCACAACTTTTGTGACATTCTCAATGCTGTGTCACGTTCACAACTGACATCCAACGGCCTTCTATCCTGCAGACTGACCTCCACACCATCTGATGGCTGACCGACGAATTTCCTAATCAGTCCTCTCTCCTTATAACCGGGTATTTCAAAATTTAAAGTTGTATTTTCATTCTTGCATATGTAAATTTTTTCCCAAATTGTGAGTTCCTTCGGTTTTTCCAATTGTTTAAGTAATTTTGTTTTGGTTTCTATTCTGTGTTCTTCTGACCAGGCATGTGCAGCTATTGCAGATTTTTCGGTTTCTCCATTTTTAAAATTTCTGAGGTGTTCTTTTAGAAGGTAGAAGGCCATTGGACGTCAGTTGTGAACGTGACACAGCATTGAGAATGTCACAAAAGTTGTGATGAAACCTAGGTCTGCAAGAAGTTATGAAGTATGAGGTGAGTGAAATAATAAAAAATAAACAATACTAAGAAACCTCATAGTGTTATTTCCTATATACATAACTTAATAGCCAGTGAAGCTTGAATTCATATACAAATAAGGGAATTAATTATTATGAGTTCGTTATTTTGACTCAACTCATATTTTTTTATATTAAGCAGACTATAGTTTCGTCATATCTATGCAACATTGTCAATGCATTCTAACTGTTGTGTTTATGGTTGTCATCCTGTGGGTTGATTTCCACTCCCTCTGTTAAAAAAAAAGGTAAAGTGATCTCACTACAGGCCTCAGGAGCCCTTGGGGTAGTAGGAAGTTAAGGCTCACACTTGTCTGGACAATCAGTACTTGATGTCAGCTGGATTGTCAGCCCTGTGTGATGGCCGCCTTTACCCCAGAACAAGCTCAGGGCCATAGTCTGGCAGAAGGTTTGGATCAGTTTAAAAATCCTGACCCCACTGGGACTCGAACCCTCGACCTTCCGGCTTGTAGCGTAGTGCCTTAACCACTACACTACAGCATGCCCAACTCCCTCTGTTAGTTGTTCCAAATCAATTTTTTTTTCTCTTTCCCTGGGAATTTCAAAATTCATAGTTTTCTCCTTATTCTTGTGGATATAAATTTTCTCCGAAATTGTGAGTTCCTTAGGAGTTTCAAATCAATTTTTTTTCCCTTTCCCCAAGAATTTCAAAATTTACATCCACAAGAATAAGGAGAAAACTATGAATTTCAAAATTCCTGGGAAAAGAGAAAAAAATGTGATTTGTAAGTTCAACAGTCAGCTAACAGAGGGAGTAGAAATCAATCTACAGGATGACAACTGCAAACACAACAGTTAGAATGCATCGATAATGTCGCATAGATGCAACGAAACTATAGTCTGCAGAATATTAAAAAAATATGAGGTGAGTCAAAATAACTAACTGAAAATAATCAAAAGAAACCTCATAGTGTTATTTCCTACAAATATTAAATAAAGAGAATTAATATATTATTGATTCGGAAGCCTGATAGCATGGTGGTCAGAGCATTGGTGTACAGAACCAGAGACATCAGGTTCAAATCCCAATTCAGGCTTATATTTTTCTCTTCAAATAAAACTATAAGGTCTATTTATTAACATAAAAATATATAAAGAAATTCACACCTCACCTCATATTTTCTTGATTTCTGAACCAGTTCCAGAAGTTAAACTGCTTCCATTCTCAACTAGTATCCAACTAATTTAAATTTGTCCAGTATAGGAACATGTTAAACTAAATATAATATCAAAACATTAAGCTTTACTGCTTAAAAGTAATGTAAAATTATCGTTAAAAATACTTCAAGTAGAAGCTGTCTGATGGCATTGTTAATAGCACGAGCTATTTGCCATAGGAATAAGAGAATTGTATAAATGGAAGGAAAATTTAACGGTTGTATTAGGTCTTGAATGGTATAATGGACTGCATGCTGATGTTCAGAGTCAGAGATCCAGGGTTCAATTCCTGGTTCAAGTGTTAATTTTTCTTTTCAAAAAATAAATTAAAGAAGTATATATATTTTGTGTGTAATATATTTTGTTAAACTAACCTGTAAGAATATTATCTGCTGTAACCATTGGAATCAGATCATTTTCCATACTCGCTCCTTCAACAATAAAACTCTCTGCTCTTGCAGACACTTTAAAAGCTTGTGCTGATGGCCTTGTTTCTAGACTTGCTAGGAACTGTGTTAGTGTCACTACAAGAACTTCTCGTCTGTGATTTACAAGACTTAAAGAACAGTTGGCCAAAGTAAAATTAAATTTGTGCTCTGAAAAACAAAAAAATGTAAGTTAAAGTGGAACATCAAATTAATAACATACAATAGGAAGTAACATTATGTTTTATGACATTCTTCTTAACACATTGGTGACGGGCCACGGAGATCTCCGTGTTTAAATGGCCAGCGCTAGACGACCGGTCATGGAGATTTCCGTTTTTACGTTTTCTATGGTTTCCCGGTTTCCCTGCCTTTTCGCTTTTGAATGAGGCATTCAATTTTGTTTCTTCTCATTGTGAAATAAATTTTAGTTGTATTTGTACCCCTCTCTTCTCTTTTATGAAATTGCCAACTTTACAGAATTGTTTACAATTTTATGACAGACAGCTGGTGAAATATGGAATTTTAGTGCGGGTAGTTAGGCAATTACGGGATATGTATGTAACCTGTAAATATATTTTGCAGAGCGGAAAAATTAAAAGAAACTCTATTTTGCGTTCTGGAGCCGAATTTATATCTGTGGCATCCTGTCCACCAGGATAATTATTATAATAGTGTGGCTATAGCTGAAAATTTGCTCGAAAGAAAGACGAGAGCTTCTGAAGCAATAAAGATTAAACAGAGGGCTTCCAAAATCATTTGTGGAAGCAGGAAATAAACTCAAACCAGGAGAAACTGTTTTTGTAGTAAGGGGGACCTTTTGCTACAAACATGGAAAGATAAAAGAGACGTAAGAATGGTTAGCACATTGCATCAGGCAACACGAGAGTGGGAGGAGTAAAGTTGTAAAAATGCCCTATTGAATACTTCAATATAACAAGTATGTGAAAGGTGTAGACAGGGCTGACCAATACCTATCATATTACTCCATCCTTAGAAAAATAGTGAAATGGTGCTAGAAAGTTGTATTGTGGCTTCTGAATTGTACACTCTTTAATGCTTTCAGGGTCTATAAATTTCAAAATCCTAACAGCAAAATGTCTAACAGAAGTTTTTTGCTTGAAACAGCCTCTTGTTTGGCAGTCGTGAAATTAGGAACAGATGACAGGGAAGACGAGGAAAGACAGAGAGAAAAGAAACCACTTCTAGGAGACCACCTCACGACCCACCAGGGAGGCTAAGACATTAAGAAAAATAAATTAACATCAACTGTGATTGGAAAAAAAAAATACCCTCAAAACTTTGCCGTGATTTTAGTGAACACAAGAAAAGAAACTCGCTACGTATGCTCTTTTGCACTTTGCCTTTACACAAAGGGAAATGTTTCCAACGCTATCAAACCCTCAATTTCTACTAGAAAGTCTGGTGAGAACACTAATAAAGATTTACTTATGCATTATTGTTATTGATTGTAAATATATTGATGTAAAAGCCACAATGTGCTAGCTCGGTTTAAAATTTAAAAGTCCACCCTACTGACAGAAATGTCCGGTCCAGCAGCGGTGGGTGCAACGCAGAGCTGTCGGTCACCAATGTGTTAATAAATAAGGTGAATCTGAGTCATCTTACATTATAAAACGTTGTGTTCTTTTGAGCATGTTTCAATACTTGAAAATACAATAGGAAGTAACATTGAGAGGTTTTACTTAATAAATAAGTGATTATAGCCTAAATGAACTAATAAAAACCAACAAAAATGAAAAGATTAATTATAGTAAAAAATCAGGAATATTTATTAAATTAATATTGAAAAGCTCTTTACCATTGATTTACAATAATTTAATTGTGTTTATTAATTTACTTATTTCTATCATAGTAATAGCTTTAGCTTTTCAATATTAATTTAATAAATAATGCTATAGCTGTGTGGAGTCCCTTCATGTCTTCTTCAGGTAGAAGCCATTAATTGTGTATTTGTGAATGATGATTCATTGCAATTGAATGTAGGACCAGTAGAGTACGGTAAAGGAAGGATTTCTGCTTGGATGGGAATGAAGCCTGGATTAGCTCAGTGGTCTGAGCATTAGCATGGAAAGCTAAAGGTTCGGGGTTCAATTCCTGGTTCAGGCAAAAATTTTTCTCTTTACCATTGATTTACAATAATTTAATCAGGAATATATCAATAAAATGTGCAGATTGTGATAAGATATACATAGGGAAAACAAACATAAATTTAACCATTAGAACCAAAGAACACATAAGAAATGTAAAAAAAGGAGAAGTAGAAAAATCTGCAGTAGCTGCTCACGTTTGTTTAGAAAATCACAAATAGATGTAAATACAAAATTATTAAAACAGTTAGAAAACACAAACAAACTCACAATATGGGAAATATCTACATACAGAAGAACAAGGAGAGAATTATGAATTTGAAATTCCTGGTGACAGGAACCTAATTAGCAAGTTCTTTGGACCACAGAAAGAGGGAGCAGGAAACTAGATCCAGAGTGGACAACTTGGGAAAAATCAGTCTGTACCAACTGTAGATGGAGCAAACATAGTTTGAAACATATGTTTCAAAGAAACAACTACATGAGGTAAGAAGAATACAGACCAAACTTATTATGTTTCAATATGCTTGCATATCATTGTCAGCTTGTCCAGACTGCTGAATTTTATGTTGTTGACCCTGAATGTCGACTTCCACTCCATATTTTAGTTGTCTGAAGAATTTGTGAATCAAATCTTTTCCCCCGGGAATTTCATAATTCATAATCCTATTTTTATTCTTCTGGATGTAGATCTTCTCCCAAACAGTGAGCTTTTTAGTGTTTTCTAACTCTTTTAATAATCTAGTATTTACATCAATTTTATGTTTTTCTAGCCAGACATGGGCAGCTACTGTATATTTTCTTGTGTGTTCTTTCATTGTAAGAAGAATAAAAATATGATCATGAATTTTGAAATTCCCGGGGAAAAAGATGTGATTCACAAATTTTTCAGTCAACCAGAAGATGGAGTGGGAGTCAACATTTAGGGCTGACAACATAAAAATCAACAGTCTTCAAAAGCGGATGATGATATGGACAACATATCGAAACATGTTAAATGAAACATCATATATTTATGAGGTAAGATGTACCAGATTCACCTTAATTATTAATAAGAACCTCATAATATTACTTCCTATTGTAATTTATTCATAATTATGTTTTTCCTCCTTGGTAATGTTATTAGATAACTCTCAAAGCAAACATGAAGTTAAATTATCATAAGTAATGCCACGAGTGATTTCCAATTTATCTAGAGAATTTGGAAATGAAGAGTGGCAATTTTAGGACTATTTAACGAATAAAATTACCGTAGAATGGGGGTGAATAGCAACAGTTTTGAACTTCAAGTTTAAATATCAAAAGTACTATAAGAGATATTGAATTGAGACCTACCTCGGTTTATGGGTCTTCCCGTCCTCTACAAGCCTGCAGCTTCATATTTTCTTTTTATGGCAAGGTAAAATTTAAAAAAATTGAAAACATGCTGTTTCTATACACCCCATCGAGCGGGGTCAATAGAAACAGGCATTGTTTTTCACGTTTGTTTCTATTTCAGAGTCACGCCGTAGCGTAGTGGTTAAGGCACTGAGCTACAAGCCGGAGGGTCGAGGGTTCAAGTCCCGTTGGGGTCAGGATTTTTAAACTGACCCAAACCCTCTGGCGGCACCCATGGCCCTGGGGTCGACTCAGCCTCTAACGGAAATGAGTACCAGACGCTTGTTCTGGGGGTAAAGGCGGCCGTCACGCAGGCCTGACAACCCGGCTGACATAAAGTGCCGATTGTCTAGAAAAAGTGGGAGCCTTAACCTCCTACTACCCCAGGGGCCTCCGGGCCTGTTGTGGGATCACTTTACTTCTATTTCAGAGTTTGTTGGGGCAATAGAAACAGTAAGCATTGTTAAGGGATGGATAGAAACACAAACGAGTGGTAATCAGAGCAAAAAATTTAATTACAATATATCGTAACCGATACCCAAAAACAAAAAGAACAAAAGTGAGAATACAAAGTTTAGTCTAATAAATTATGAAGGCACTTAAGTCATCCTGAAAACAGATTTTGTCTTTCCAGCGAGAAGCAGACTTTGAGGTTTGAACAACTGGCATCAATTTTTTAATTACATCATCCTTGGAGAAAAATGATTCTTCATCAGTCAAGGAAAACATATTACTGCTGAGGGTTTTCTTGCAAAACAGTCCAACATAACCGTCATCTTGAAAGTCAGTGACTTTGGAGACATACATTCTAAATACATTTTTAGTTTTTCCATATACCTTCACGATTACAAAATCGTCAGGTTGGATTATCTGTCAAGTTCTTTTGAAAGTTCGGCATTTGCAGAAGAATCGGATAATGTGAGATCTGAGTCACTGTCTTGCACAGAATAGTCCGAATCTTCTGGTGATGATTCTGAATCGAGTTTTTTTATTTTTCTTTTTCCTGGCACTTACACTTTGTTTTCTGGTACCTGTGGAATTATTATTGTCAGTGCTTGTACCAGCAACAGATGTGCTAGGTCCAGTCTGATCTGGATCCGGTGGAAAATCTGCCACAGAAACACTTTTTCCTGGACCAACATCTACTTTCACTCGCTTTTTTTCGAGCTGGAACTGTTTCTGTGTGTCTTAGAGCTGTTAATAGTTCCTTGAAGGAAGCATCAATAGCAGCAACAGGAGATAGTGCTGGTGTTGTGGCTCTTGAGGATTGGGTTTGATTCAATAGACAAATCTGAGGAGGGTAGCATCTTTAGTACTTCCTTCCGATTTAGGGGCACAATACCACATTTTCTAAAGCCAGAAATTACATTTTCCGATTTGCATGATTCACACAGTTTCTTTAGCAAACTAGGAAACTTGCTCTTTTGAATGGTAGCTTCATTCTTGCCGGGTCCTTTTTTCCAATCTAGAAGGATTGAACGCCATGCCATTTTGAGAGGCCGAAAGAATGCCACGTCTAATGGTTGAGTGAGGTGCGTGGAGTTTGCTGGTAAAAATATAAAGTGGACATCATTTTCTGCACATTTTTTAATGAGATCCAAGGACAAGTGGCTAGATAAGTTGTCTCCAATCATGTACTTTTTGCCAGGTAAACGTCTAAGATAAGGAAGGGCTATGGTTTCAACATAATCAGAAAAACAAAAGTTGTCGAACCAACCACTTTTGGTCCTATTGTATCTGGACCCATCAGGGCCTCCTTCTCTCCAACTTTCATACAAGTGTAAAGATTTATAGACTACATATGGGGGTAAGAGGGTGACCATCACCAGCAGCTGAAAACATGACAGAAATGGAGCATTTGGTTGAGTTCATCACCCTTTCTGGGTACTTACATCCACGCTTAGTTATTACTTTATGTTTTCCAGGATCATCAGAAAGGTTCGTTTCATCATAATTAATAATGTTTGATGAAGGAACGTCTCTGAGCTCTGCTTCTAGTCTGTCAAAGTACTCATTGATCGTTTCTGGGGAGACACCTGCTCTGACCCGTTAATGTTTTGGCATAACCTTTGTGACAAGTCAGCCTTATGTCTATTCAAAAAAGAATAGACAAAATCACGGCCAGGAAAGTTGTCTTTGAATTTTTTTATGGTTCTACCTTGGCGGTCAAGCGATTCTTTGACCAAAATTCGCAGAGTCCACGAATCAATTGGGTAGCCCCAGTCAGCACAAATAATAAGTCTACTCGCCACAGTTTTTTCCTCTTCTTCTGTTAAAGCGGTTTGCCCTCCTTTTTCTTAATTTGATCACCTTTTTTCAAATGTCTGTAGAGGACACTATAATGGATGTCATATTTTGCCGCTGCGTTTCGAAGGCTAAGGCCATTAGTTATGTCTTCAACAGCTGCCTTAATAACCTCTGGATCTTGTACTTTGTTCGGTTTTAATCGTTGTTAACTCCTTGGCATGCTGAAAGAAAACGGTCACATTATAGCTTGTGCCAGCTAATATTCCTCAATTGGATAACTATTGGTTGTATATTATATATTTAATTGTCTTTCAGCTGTGACATTGGAAAATAAACACAAAATAAAAAATTTACGATTTGTGGGGTGAATAGAAACAGCAAAATAATGTGTTTCTATTCACCCCACAGATTCAAAATATGGATCATAACCTAAAACAAAAATTGAAACAAAGAAATGGTTTTGTTTACACTATATTAAACAATGTGATATCTTCTACAGGTATACAAGGTTATAAAAAATAGTACAATTCAAACATGTGAGGTGATGAGGTATGGTACTTACATGTAAAGTTTGGAAAACGATGAAAATCGGCTGAAACAGAAGTTGCTTTGTCACACCACTGAATCTGAATCTCAGTATTGCCAACCACACAAAATCACATTTCCCTTAAATCTTACCTTATTTCCATCTCATAAAAAAAATATCCCTGTCTGCTTTACTTTAACCCCCTATTACATAATGTTGAATTTTTTCAGAAGTTTCGTTTCTATTCACCCCACTGTTGCTATTCACCCCATTTTACGGTAAGCTGTTTACTCACAAATAATTGTTTAACTATAGTTATTTTAAAATATTTATATATTTAATATAAACGACGATGTTTGAAAACAAATCAGAAATGTGAGGTTATGTTTATTCACTGCAGCTTGATCATATTATTTATTGCCAAATAAGATCGCAATATTGTAAGAGTGCACCCGAGTGGAGAAATAATTAAACACATCAAACCATATATCATAATCAACATTAGGGGTTATTCATTAATTTTTTTAGTAAACAACTCAGTAAAATCAAGGAATCTTTTCATTATTTGCTATATTCATGTATTTGTTGGAGAAAAATAATGCTTTGACCTGTTCAGAACATTAAAAAAGAGGAGCTTTCTTTATCACAAAAGCAGGAGCTGATAAAGAGAAATCGATAAAGAGCGAGGTGAAACATGATTGTCATTGGTTTGTAAAACAAAATTCATTGAAACGTGATTGGTCATTGACTAGCATTTGTGGCATGAGTTAAAATAGTCATCATCATTATCATCATCAGTACTGACGCTACAACTCATTCCTGAGTCCTGGCCTCCTCAAGCAGCCTCTTCCAATTAGTATTATAATTACAAAAAAATAAATGTTATCTCAGTCAAAACATACATTTATTATGTCGATGTTTCAATCTCCTGTTGTGAGATTATTTTCAACAACCATGTCTTGAAAATAATCTCACAACAGGAGATTGAAACGCCGACACAATAAATTTGTTTTGACTGAGATAACGTTTATTTTTTTGTAATTATAATATTAATTACTCTCGGTGAAAAATAATTTTTTCACATAATTATTCGCACTTAAGCAGGTTTTATAGCAGTTTAAACCCTTAAAAAAGTCTTCCAATTAGCTCAGTCCTGTGCCTTTCTCCACCAATTTCTCAATCCCAACTCTCTAGCATCTCCATCCACCTCATCCTTCCATCATAGTTTCAATCTTTCTCTTTTTTTTCTACCCTCTGGTTGAGTGGACCTTATCCTTTTACATATTTCTGACTCTTCCTTTCTTCTTACATGCCCAGCCCATCGTAGTCTGGTTAATTTAATGAATTTACTAATTTCCACATCCTTGAATGATGCATACAACTAGTGTTTTTGCCATACACCATTCTCACATATAGGGCCATACACCCTCCTTAATATTTTTCTTTCAAAACATTCTAGGTGCATTCATTGTTTTTCTTCAATATCCATATTTCACAGCCATATGTCAAAACGGGTCTTATTTTAATCTTGGATTGTAATATCTTTACAGATCTTGACAAGACTTAGCTTTTCATACTCACATTTTTTAAAAGCCCATAATAACATTTGTTGGCTATATTTTTTTGATTCTTTATTTCTTGTGTTGTATCATTATCCATTTTGACTATTACCCCTTGATCGTAGGACTGTCCATTCCCTATCCCTTCTCTATAAAATACTTCACACATCATCGCCTAATTATTTATCACGCTGCTTCATCAGACTATCCGATACACATACTCTTGACACTCGATCCTATCAGCACATTGTCCTTTATATCCCTCCTCATCACACTGTGTATTATACATTATTTTTTACAGTCTCACTTGCCAAAACATGGAATTCCATTCCGCCCTATATCAGAGACAAACTAAAGAATTATTTAATAACGAACTGTCAGAGACAAACTAAAGAATTATTTAATAACAAACTAACTTATATACCTCGCTGATAGTATTCTTTTAACAATTAATAAATTACATTATTTATGAAAATAATATTAAAATTAACAAATATTTTCATTTGTTTAAATATTGTATAACCTACAATTAGTTTTCTATATCTCATTATTTTTCTTTGTTTTTTATGTACATTAGAAAGGGACAGTTTACCAACAATTTAATTTATCTTGCTTGAATACATTTTATTATTAGTTTTAGTCTGAATATTAACTATCATTAACTGGTTATATGATAGATCATAATATAATAGATATCATATTAATCAAATCTTCATTTAGTATTTAATATTAGATTGTTATATTCTGATGTAATATATGTTTGTCCTGGTGAGTGGAAGAGAAGGTCACATGGCCTTAACTCCACCAGGCTAAATAAATAAATAAATAAAATAAATATTTGAAATGATCTACTGTTTCAAATGTGTATCTTCCTATCTGAACTTTTTTTTTGTAGCATAGTTTCTATCTGAAATAAATTATTAACAGGATACATAAAATAATTAAACTTAATTATATTTAAATTAATTGATAAAACATTACTATATAATAAATTCATAACAAAGAAGAACTTACCTGTGTACTGTTTAGGTTTGTCTGGTTTTTGAATCCCCTCTACATAGCCTATAGCATCACATAACTTTGTTTTCTCAGCAGGAGATAACTGTGCCCAAAGTCCTCGCTCTTTTTCAGTCTGAACTCTCATTTCCACAGTCTTATCCTGACCCCAGATGTCCCACCAGTCCACTTCGCTCTCAAGAATTTGAATCCGTTCAGGATCTTCATGATGCAGCTGAAAACACAGGCCACAAGTTATACAGTGGAATATAGTCTTACAGGCTCTTATTGACATAAGGTATTTTTAGATGAGATAGCCAAGATCATGCTTTTATTATTAATTTAATACTTCTCACTGAAGGACAAACTATATTTGAAGAGAAAAATATATGTTCAGACTGAGGTTTGAACCAGGACCTTTGGCTTTATACGCCAATGCTCTACCAACTGAGCTACCTAGGCCTCCAATTTAAACACAATTTTTTCTCTTATACATAGTTAATTCCCGAGCAACAAATGCTACGAACCATTGCTTGATCACGCAAAACCCCGGTCTAGGCATACATTTTTCTCTTCAAATATAATCTGTCCTTCAGTGAGAAGTATTCAATTAATAATAAAAACATAAAAAAGGCCTACTAACTTTATAAAGTAATTTTTCAATTCCCAATAAAAAGTCTTCTTAAATAGAAGCTGCCATTTGCGTGATTGAGCAATGGTTCGTAGTATTTGGCGCTTGGGAATTAACATGTATAAGAGAAAAAAATTATGTTTACATTGGAGGCCTGGGTAGCTCAGTTGGTTAGAGCATTGGCATAGAAAACCAAAGGTCCTGGGTTCAAATCCCGGTCTAGGCATATATTTTTCTCTTCAAATATAAGAATATTTCTATTCAAAAATTGTTAGTTTACTAATGCTGAGCACTTGGCAATGCAACCATTAACATTCTTGCTCTCCAATATTTCCTAGATTTGAATGAAAGTCCCTAATTTGTTTATTTTTTCACTCACCTCTTACTTCATTTTTTTTTTCTCCATCCTATCATTATAATCTTCTTTATCCAAAATTACCAAATTATTCCCTTTGCCTGACTTTGAAAAAACAACATTTTTATTGTTAATGTTTCTTACTTTCTTCATATTTGTTTTGCATTTGTTTTCTATTTTTGTGTTTTTAATTTTTTCAATAACTTCCCCACATTCTTTTCTGATTATTGTTTGTTCTTCATAATTCATGTCATCGATAGCAATTTCAACATCAGCTATGTATCTTCTAAATTGTTAGAGTAACTAATGCATGTTTTCAATCCCTTGTCCAAAATAGATATTTCTTCTTTTGTAAAGTTTTCAGATGATAGGTTAATTACATTCTACTCATTTTCTTGATCCCCCCCCCTAATTTAGTGGTTATACTTTTTGTACTTTTATTTTTCTTCAATTTTTTTAACTCAGGGTTTAAATTAATTATCTTTTTCTTTTGTACATCAATTTTTTTCTTCATTTTGAGGTTCAATTGGTTGTAGAAATTTTTTTCTAGGTTATCCCAAACTATTTGGCCTAAACAGTTGGTTAATTTTAGATGTAAAAAGTACAGTTCTACGTCTATTTTACTTATAGTTGTATAATGTTTGATTTTTTCCAAATTGAGAGTTTTCTTTTCTAAAATTTTTTGGTGTTGGTTATTGTTGTTTTTAATCATTTGAAGTATGAGGTGAGTGAAATAATAAAAATTAAACAATATTAAAAAACCTCATAGTGTTATTTCCTATCTACATAACTTAAGAAAGTCCCTAATATTTAAAGTAAGTGACACTATGAGGTTTATTTTAATTAATTGACTGTTAGAATTTTAATGACTCACCTCATAATTGTAGATTTCTTGAAGACTAGTTTTGATACCGTATTTAAGCATGTATAGGCCACATTCAAGTTTTGCGATAATAAATTGGGGAAAAAATATTTGTCTTATATTTTCGCTAAGAAGCAGTGCAAAAGACATAAGTAGGCCTACACCATTTTTAACTACACAATTTTTTAATCTGGCAATGTTGTAAATTCCAAAGTTTATGTTGTCAGTTACGTAATGGTACATTCGGGCTGCAGCTCAGTCATTAACACAAGGATAAAAGGGATGGTCAGCTGGTAGGTACGGTATTCATTGTCATTCCTGCTCACTGTGTGTAAACATGGGTCGGTGCAGAGCCAGTTATGCCTCCTAATTCAAGCTACAAGTGGTGCGCTATGCAGCAGAACACGAACATAGAACAGCAGGAAGAAAGTTTGATGTGGATGAAAAAAATTGTGCAATGGTGGATCCAAACAAAACATGCACTTGAAAACACATTACAACATTGACAATCTTTCCGCAGAAAGAAACCAAAATATCCACAGTTAGAAAGAGTTTTCCTGGATTACGTACGGAAAACAAGGGCAGATAGATTTTCTTTATCCATTGAAATCATACAATTTGAAGGCCTTAAGATAGCCAATAATATGGAAATTCTGTGCAATGAATTTAAGGCAAGTTAAGGCTGGGCAAGGCTATTTATGACACGTAATTCAGCAGTATACATGAATAGCGCAACACCAGTTTTCTAGTTATTTCATGTATAAGCCACACCTTAATTTTTAAACTTATTATTTTAGGTGAAAAAGTGCAGCCTATACACGACTAAATACATCATCATCATCACTCCAGGGATTAGGCAATTGCCCGTTCCGACTTCATAATGCATCAGCCCAATGTCTTCTAGGTCTTCCAACATCACATCTTCCTCTTGCTTGATAATTTCTTGCTAACAATGGATATCTCTCCTTTCTCATTCCATCCATATGATCAATCCATTTCTGTCTGTAATTCGTGACCTTATCCAATAAAGGCTGTACTTTCAATTCTTCTCTTATATCCTCATTTCTTATTCTATCAAGTCTTGTACATCCTTTTACTTGTCTTAGGAACCTCATCTCCGCCGTCTGTGTTCTATCCTTCTGTTTTTTCACTGGAGCCCAAGTTTCACATCCATACAATATTGTGGGAACCGCCATAACATTATACATTTTTATCTTGGTTTCTTTTCTAATTTTATTTTTGAATGTTCTCTGTATTGTTCCACACACCGTCTGAAATGTATTTATTTTGGAGTCAATATCTCTTTCCACATTGTAGCCAACATCACAGCCCAAATATTTGAAACTAGACACCTGTTCTATACTTTGATTTTCTAAAATAATTTTGGATACATATCATTATATCTTCCTTCAGTTATAAGGAAACTTAGTCTTCAAGAAATCTACAAATATGAGGTGAAGTGTTAAAATTCTAACTGTCTATTAATTAATTGAATGAAAGTGCTGGACATTGTTGAAGGAGGTCCTAGTCTATCTCTTCTTATAGATTGCACAAGGGGTAAAAATATTAAATATTAATTACATACCTCGATCTTGGCATGTTCTCTTGCCAGGACAATGTTGATTATCGCTACCTTATCGTCTAGGTTGCTGTAAATCCAGTTTAAGTTCTGTGTCATTAGGACTTTTAGAACAGGGTTTTTCTTGTACGTGTTTTTATAATTTCTGTAGTGTTCCCTGTAATTAAAACATTTTTATACAGGCTTGAGGAGAACTCCATCAACAAACTTCCACAAGATGTTCACAGATGTTTGTTGAGTGTTTTGATTTAAGAAACATACAGTCTCTGGAAGAATTACTAAGAATCAACATGCATATTCTATTGAGTAATACTAAGGAATTTGGGGCTGGAAGTAAACATCAATAAAACTAAATTTATGGTCACACATAGAAGTAGATTATATAATGGATATGGACAGTTAATGACATATGAGGGAAAATTTTTAAGAAGTGATAAACTAAAAATAAAAATAAAACTATTATTCTCAAAGTTATATGGCTGCAAAACATACTTTAAGAAAGGAAAAGTTTAAGAGTTTGAGAATAAATTTTTTGGAAAATTTTTGGGGACAAATAAATGAATCGAGAAGACTACATAACAGTAAACTGTATTATCTTTAAGGGAAGCCAGATGTAATAACAGTTAAGTCTTGTAGACTGCAATGGCCAGGAAGTGGCATGAATGGGAAATGAAGGAGGGGCATGAAAACTCCTCATAAAAAAAACCAAAGGGAAGCATCCAGGACATAGGACAAGATTAAGGTGAGAGAATAATATTAACCATGATTTGAGAGAGATGAATTATTCAGGGTATGATTGGAAAACATTGGTTCACAATAGGGATGTGTGGAAAGTTTATGTCTGCAACTCTGGAGTGTCAGTGTGTTAGTAAGTTAGTTAGTTAGTTATGGTGTCCAGTGACATATTACAAAATAATGTATTTATGCCTTAGAGTGATCCTAACATAAACAAATGCCAATTGTATCCTTCTGCCATTCGCGTCACAATTACTGTCATATTGACAGAGCATGTATGAAGTATATAAGACATGTCATCACTGAATGGGGTACAATACAAGAAAGCTGGTGAGATTTTTCACTGAAATTGTTAAATAGATTTAGAATAAGAATCAAATGAATCGTGAATTCTTCTTACCTCATACATCTATGTTTTTTTTAACACAGAACTGCAGTATTGGGAAACACATCATTCTCATCTTCAGCTGTTTTCATGATTCGATGATAGATAAATATTATTAAATTATTAAATAAATGGTAAATACCAATTAGATAGTATAACTGTCACAGGATTGATGATCGGGGCAAGAGGTACTATACCAGGATTCTTAGCTAAATTTTGGAATTTCTTAGATTTGGACAAAGTGTATCTTTCTAAAATTGCCATCGCTGCCATTAGGGGATCAATTACAATTTTGAGAAACCGTCTTTACAAAATGTCCACTTTATAGAATATGCTTCAATTACAATTTGAATTGTTTAATGTATCTACAAAATGTATTTCATCAATTTCGAAAATTAATTGTCTGTATCACTTTGTCCTTGTGGCAATCCCCTAATGAGGAAAGTTGCATATAATAAAGTAAAGTGACCCCACAACAGGCCCGGAAGCCCTTGGGGTAGTAGGAGGTTAAGGATCCCACTTTTCCTAGACAATCGGCACTTTAAGTCAACCGGGTTGTCAGCCCTGCGTGACGGCCGCCTTTACCCCCAGAACAAGTGTCTGGTACTCATTTATGTTAGAGGCTGAGTGGACCCCAGGGCCATAGTGCCGCCAGAGGGTTTGGATCAGTTTAAAAATCCTGACCCGAACGGGACTTGAACCCTCGACCCTCAGGCTTGTAGCTCAGTGCCTTAACCACTACGCTACGGCGTGCCCCAGTTGCATATAATAAAAAAAACATTACTTACTTACTTACTCACTGGCACTATCGAACCCGTAGGTTAATGGCCGCCCAGACATAAGCTCTCCATACATCCCTATCCTGAGCTAGTGCTTTCCAATCATTCCCTGTATAATCTACTTCCCTCAAATCATAGTTAACGTTATTCTCCCACCTCATTCTTGGTCTACCAACTGGGCGTTTTCCCTCTGGCTTTCCTACAAAAAGCTTCCATGCAAGTCTTTCATTCCCCATATGTGCAACATGTCCTGCCCATCGCAGTCTACGACACTTAACTGTTCTTCTTATATCTGGCTTCCTATAAAGACCATGTAGTTCATTGTTATGTAGTCTTCTCCATTCACCTGTCTGTTCATCTCTCTTTGGTCCAAAAATTTTCCTAAGTACTTTATTCTCAAATACTTGTAATCTCCTTTCCTCCCTTAAAGTAAGAGTCCATGTTTCGCACCCTTATAGTATAACTGGTAGAATAATACTTTTATATATTTTCAGTTTAACATTTTTTGAAAGGAGTTGGGACATCAAGAGTCTCTGCAATGCATAATAGCATGCATTTCCAGAATTGAGCCTATGTTTAATTTCTTTTGCATCTCATTCCTATTTGTGATTATTGTTCCTAGGTATTTGAATTCAGCCACTTCCTCAAAATTTCCCTCATTTGTCATTAGCTGCCCATTTCCATTATTATTATTACTACTATTATTAATATAGTATATTTTATTACTCTTATCATTCATCAATGATATAATGAATTAATTTTAATTTCTAATTCAAATAAACATATAATCTAATATAATTGCAAGATGGCACAACTAGAAATAATTCTTCTTCTTCTTCTTCTTCCTTCCAAGTATTAGGCCAAGGCCTGTTACGATCCTATAGAAAATTTTCCCTCCCCGGGAAATTCTCGTATAAGACTTGAAAGCATAATAATAGTCCCTTCGATTGGTTGCTAGCCAAAGGAAGGCAAGACCAGTGATGGGGCTGCCATCTTATAGCCTCTGGTCAGGCTTTTCTGGAGAAGAAAAGAAAATAAAGGAAAGAAGAAATGGAAGAAAGGAAAGACTCCCCTAGCCCTCGGATGCCCTAATAGCGTCGGGGTCGAAAAAAACAAGAGTTAACCAAGAGAGGTTAGATAGTAAAGTTAAAAGAGTGCAAAACACAAGTAAGTGGAAGAAATGTTTTGCTCAGCTTGGGCACCTTGTGGTCGCCATCCACATATCCCCTAGATGAGGACCCCTAAAACATATAAATAGCATTGTACATATTTAGTTCAGTGCAATTAAATAATATTACAATACCTATGTGCTTTAATACGTTGCCAAGAATATGGTCTGACCCTCTGCTCCAAAACAGAATCAAATGCATATTTCCACCATTTTGAAATATTATTGCTAACTGGAACTCCAGGATGAACTGACGAAATTCCTACAAATAAAAATTATATTTAACTTTGTACTAAGTGAAGATTTATATTGCCACGGTGATATGATGGGTGATAAATGATAACAAAGAACCAGATGAATTAAATTATTGTAAATCAATAGTAAAGAGAAAAATTTTGCCTGAACCGGGAATCGAACCCCGAACCTTAAGCTTTCCGTGCTAATGCTCAGACCACCGAGCTAATCCAGGCTTCATTCCCATCCAAGCAAGAATCCTGCCTTAACCTTCGATTCCCGGTTCAGGCAAAAAATTTTCTCTTTACCATTGATTTACAATAATTTAATTGTGTTTAGTAATTTACTTATTTCTATCATAGTAATAGCTTTTAGCTTCCCAATATTAATTTAACCAGATGAATTCTTAAACTTAAACTTAATCTAAATTCCAAACATGGGCAACTCCAGAAATAATTTTCTTTAAGGAAAAATTCATATGGTCTTAATAGGAATTGAATCTGGGACGTCATGAACTGTAGTCAGACTCTCTGATATAAACCGTGAGCCTGGTCTCACTCAAATCATTTTTACAGACTATTTTACTCATGTCGCAAATGGTAGTCAATGACCAATCGCGTTTCAATGATTTCTGTTTTACAACCAATCAGAGTCGTGTTTCACGAAATATTTATGAGTGTTAAATTTACCATATTAAAAATAGCTCCTCCTTTTTAATATTCTGAACAGGTCTGACCATTATTTTGCAGTGACTGAGCCTATAAGAAATACGGCTACCAGATTGTATTTATAGTGCATGGATGTCAACACATAGCGCTTGCTGGAGTTAATATAAAATACCTTTGTAGCAATTGATTATACCACCAAAAAAAAAGAAACCACTGTTTGCACTTTCTTAAATGTATTTTTCCCAGGTAACAATCCAGAAAAATATAATTGTCATATTTACATCATACGACATCAGAAATGAATTAATATACAGTTTGATGTGTTTAATTTTTTCTCCACTAGAGAGCATTCTTACAATATTGCATTCCTTTGGCAATAGATAGTATGATCTGGTTGCAGTGATAAACAAAGGAAGCAGATGAAGCGTACCTATCGTTTCTCATTTGTTTTCAAACAACGCCGTTTACATTAAATATATAGGTATTTTAAAATAACTACAGTTAAATAATGATTTGTGAGTAAACAGCTTAATTTTATTCGTTAAATAGTCCTAACAAATGCCACTCTTGATTTCCAAATTCTCTAGATAAATTGGAAATCACTCGTGGCATTACTTATGATAATTTAATTACAGAATTTAAGTACAGAAGAATGAATCAGTTCAACAGGATATTATGGCAAGAAGTTTATCAATGATATATAGAGGTTATGTATGAGATTGTTCTCATACCTGTTAATGTTCATACGCTGGAAAGACTCGATAAGGCTCAATATGGAGAGATATTGTTGTCGGGACAGTTGAGTTGCAGCATCTTGAAGCACAAAATCCACCAACAGTTTTGGAACTCTTGCTTCATTTGATTTGTTTATGATGATCTTCATTTTGGCTGTAATCGGCTTTACAACTACAAAAAAAAGCAATAATTAAAACTCAGTTTTTTTATAAACTGAGTCAGTTAATCAACTCATCTCATAAAGTTCTGTGTTTTCACGAAACTGCTTTTGAAGCTTCACCTCCATTGTCAGTCAAACTCCAACTCCAAGTCAGAATTTTGACTGATAATGGAGGCGAAGGCCTTTAAATTCAGTATCCATGAAAAATGGAACTTTATGAGGTGAAATGAATAAGAATTTAACTGACTCAATTTATGTATAGGATGAGGGTGGTCGGTAAATTTCATTTAGAGGCCTCTTTATTCAGTCTTAAGGAACTTTTACAAGCCTGAAAATCTTATAACATCTGGTGGGGATTTTATGAACTTGGAGTTCAAAATTTGCTCTCCAAGAACTTCAAAATTAATGGATCTATATTTATTATTCTCAATGTATTATTTTTTAAATTATTAATGAGTTGGTTATTTTGACTCACCCATATTTCTTGATTTTTATGCAGATCTTGTTTTGTCGCTTTTGCGCAACACTGTCGATACATTCCACTGACAATGTCATGCAAAAGCAACGAAACTAGATCTGCATAAAAATCAAGAAATAATAACCAACTCATTAACAACTGAAAGAAACTTCATAGTGTTATTTCCTACATATATCAAATAAAGTATATATTTTCCAAACTGTTACTCTCCAAATGCTTCTCTAAATGTTTCAAAAGTTTAGTTTCTCTTCCAATTATGTGATTCATTAGAAAATTATGAGCCTTTGTCTTCATTCTCAACCAAACTCCAGCTGTTGATATTCTGCCAATACCACCCTCCTCGTGTACTGCCATTTGGTGCCGATTTTATAAACTTTAGGTTCAGAATAGGAAGTAAGGGCAGAATATCAACAAACACAGTTTTGGCTGAAGATTAAGATGAATAAATAATTGGAAACAATATGTTTTAAATGTGGTGAAGGACAAACTTCAAAAGTTTATTTATAATTCAAATTTCAGGGAAATAAAGATGCATAATGGCTATATAAAGAGAATTAATCAGAAATATACACCTTGCCAACACAGTCAGAATCTAGTTGAGAAAAAGATAAAAAAAAGTCAAGATTAACAAATTTAATGTAGGATCAGATTTACATTTGTGATTAATCTTTTATTCTCTTTTTCATTATTATTTTTTAATATCACTTCTTATCAATTATTATTGATATGGCATTCAGTTCTAAGATGCCAGATTCAGGCCACAGCAATGAGAATCCAATGTGCTAAGATAATGATTTAATATAATGCTTACTAAAATCAAAATCTTCCTTATTGATGCTGAATGTTTCTAAACCTCTTCTCATCTCATTGCGCCAACAATAAGGTGCTGAGCCAGGACCTACAAGGTCAGACACCAGGCCACTAGCTCCGCAGGATGGATTCCAATAGATAGAAAATGATTCCATACGAATCAACTGGTAGAGAGACGATGCCCCCTGAGGGGTAATGGATGGCTTCCATTTGCTGAAATAAAATATTTTTTTTGTATTTTCCTTTTTAATGTTATTTATCACATTCATATTACAAAAAAAGGGGGATTTCAGTACAAATTACCATACTTTAAAAAAAAAACACACCAAAACAGAAAAATTACTAAAATGTTTTAAGTAATAATACAGTGTTTTATTTTACGAAGTAATATTTTGTGGTTCTTTTAATCAAGTTATTTTGAGCCTGTAATATCTTACTTCAATATTAATGTTGATTTGTTCTTGAACATGTTTCGATTAGTCTTCTAATCATCATCAGCATCATGGCCAGAGAATAAAATAGTAAAGGTAAAGTGATCCCACAACAGGCCTCAGGAGGCCCTTGGGGTAGTAGGAGGTTAAGGCTCCCACTTTTTCTAGACAATCGGCACTTGATGTCAGCCAGGTTGTCAGCCCTGCGTGACGGCCGCCTTTACCCCAGAACAAGCGTCTGGTACTCATTTCCGTTAGAGGCTGAGTCGACCCCAGGGCCATAGTGCCGCCAGAGGGTTTGGGTCAGTTTAAAAATCCTGACCCCAACGGGACTTGAACCCTCGACCCTCTAGCTTGTAGCTCAGTGCCTTAACCACTACGCTACGGCGTGCCCCGAATAAAATAGTACCTTTTTTTTTATCATCTTCCTCAATTAGAATTGATTTTTATTCAAAAAAATTTGTTAAATTATTAAATCATGAACACCTTTCAAAAACATGTTTCATCTTCGGCATTATAATTGGTACTGATGTCAGTGTATAATTTATGTAATGGGTATGAATTATATACACCGACATCAGTACCAATTAGCAAGCCGAAGATGAAACATGTTTTTCAAAGGCCTTCATGATTTCATAATTTAACAAAGTTTTTTGAATAGAAATCAATTCTAATTGAGTAGGACGGATAAAAAAAAGTACTATTACTGGTAAAATTAAATGTGTCTTACCTCTCCTCATATAAATCTTATTAATTCCTGTAAAAGTTAAATTTAACTATATTACTATTTAAAACATTTTAATGCATAACCTTAATTGCGATAACAATGAATATTAAAAATGATGAAGGCAAATTACTCTTATAGAAGTGATCAGTGACTCAGGATTTTTTTTTCCATGGTACGACAGGCCTAGAAGGCCCTTGACCTACCAGCCGGCTGCCAGGCTCACAACCACATGTGTTAATCGCAGAGTTAGACGATCATTCAGCCAGTGTAGGGGTGACATGTGGTCAGCATGTTAGGTCCCCCAGCCGTTATAGCAGGTTTTCTCAACCTGGAGCCGCTACTAATTGTAGTTACCCAAATGTCTCACGATGCTGGGTGGACAACAGTCCCATACTGGCCGAAATTCCATGAGAAAATTTCTTCCCCCATGGGGACTCGAACCAGTGCAAGTCCCATGAAAAAAACCTCACCCAGGAAGCTTATACTGACCAGGAATTGAACCCGCGGCCACTACGTGACAAGGCAGCAGCTACCTCGAAACCACAGTAGTGGAATCGACTCAGGAATACATATATATAATAATTTTTTTTTTTCAAATGCCCCAGGTTTGTCTTTAGACATTCCTGGTTTCTCTCCTGGCATGGCGTACTTGTAACCCACTTCTGAGGTTGGGGCGCCTGGAAGGTGGGGTTATGTTGCCCCGATGATATGATGGGTGATGATGATGATAATGGTGCGACAGGAGAGTCCCTAATCCTAAGCTTAATCTAAGATGAATATGAATGATGATGATTGCGATGGCCATATGATTTCGGGGACCGTTTGGGCCTTAAAGTTTTCCTGACATTTGTCTTACAGGTGAGGAAAAATCCCGATAAAAACCTCACCCAGGAAAAACTGTCCCGACCGAGGGATCGAACCCGGGCCCGCTGCATGACAAGGCAGGATGCTACCTCGAGACCACAGCGGTGGACCTATATCATAAATATATAATTATATATAGTTCTGGTCAGTAAAAATAACAAAAAAATTAATTAGAATTGGACATAAACATAACCTGAAAATCATGATTTAAACATTATGGCAATTAATATTTAATTTTAGGAAGTTATATTTTGAGGTTATTTTAATTATATTATTTTTGGTCTGGACATCTTACCTCAATATTAATGTTGATTTGACATGTCCAAGAACAAATCAACATTAATATTGAGGTAAGATGTCCAGACCAAAAATAATATAATTATGGCAATTAACTATGAGATTTATTTATTTAAGTAAAATTTTATCACCTCACCTCATATTCTTCTACTTCTTATATTCTTACACTAGTTTCAGATCCTTCTTCAGTTCCATCCTCAGTATTTTCACTATTGTTATGTCATCTTGAAGAGCTGCCTCTTGCTCCTTTGTTAGTAGACTGAAGAACCTCAAAATCAAATCATCTTCTCCAGGAATTCCAAAGTTCATTAATTTCTCCTTTTCTTTTTTTATGTAGATTTTTTTTCCCCCAAACTGTGAATTCTTTGGGTTTTTCTATTTGTTGTTTTTCTGACCATGCGTGGGCAGCTATTGCAGATTTATCTATTTCTCCATTCTTGACATTCCTAAGATGTTCTTTCACTCTGGTTTTTAAATTTCTCTTTGTTTTCCCTATGTTAACTTTCTCACATTCCACGCACTTAATCAGGTAAATCCCTGATTTGTTTTCTTCTTCTATTTTCTCATTTTTGTTGGATCTAATTAATTTAATGATGCTTTGATATTCCTAGGGAAAATAATTTTATTAGGAGGTTCCTCAATCTACTAAACAAATTGGAAAGAAATTGCAAATTTTTGTAATTTGTCTGAAAAATATTTTGGGTATATGGTGGCAGATTATAACAAATAAAAAACTTTGGATAAGAACAAATGAAAATTAAATTTGTAAAAGAAATCAAATATAGAAAATGGAAATAGGTTGGTCATGTGTTAAGGAGAGAGAATGATAACATCACAAAAATGGCATTTGATTGGAACCCCCAAGGATTGAGAAGGCGAAGAGGAAGACCTAGGGCAACATGGAGTAATACCATCAGGGATGAAGCTGAACAGGCAGGGATGAGTTGGAATGAAATAAAGGCAATGGCAAGCAACAGAGTGCACTGGCGAACTTTTATCAAGGCCCTATGCTTCCCAGTGGAGTGAACAGAACTACTACTACTACTATTCAATCTACCAATACAGGGAGCAAGATGCAGCTTTTCAAGGCGACATAACAACTGTCATGAAAATACTGATGATGGAACCAAAGAAGGATCTGAAACTAGTCTAAGAAGAAGAATATGAGGTGAGTTGATAAAATTTTACTTAAATGATGTCATTTCTTGTAACTTGTCTATGTACTAAGATAGAATTCTTACTTGTTAGTTGTCTCGACTGAGATGCTCTGAACACAGATCCCACAAGCAAAAGAACAGTCAGGATTCGTAACTGAGTCTTCATAACGAATGTGAATATTTCGGATGTAAACTTGTAAATTGTTGATCACTGTTGTTACAAGATTCTCAAGAAACGTTTTTGTGTCAGGTGGCCCTAAAACATAAAAACAAATACAGTCAATTTCAAAAAGAAATACTGAACAACAGTTTCAAAATTTGTTATTGCTTACTTGATAATAACAAGGCTTACACTATGGGTAGGTATTTAATTCATAGGCCACTAATACACATCCAGCACGGCAATACTAAAATGTACTAATACACATCCAACACAGCAATACTAAAATGTATGACCGCACAGGATACGAACTAATCCAATGGGTCACTCTTTCATATCCTGGGTGGATGACCAGGAATATTTGTCCATTTTTACTCAATTTAAATAACCCATACTACTCTTCAAATGATCCATATGTAACTAATGTACCATCATGTTGGTCAGGATCAGAAAATGTCTTACTCATTATATGTTTAAGTTCAGAGAAACATAAAACATAGACTATAAGATCACAAAAGACAAGTCACCAGTTGAATTCCCAACACAGCAGTTTTTAATACAGTCCGAGAGTAATAGAAAATGTATATACAATAAAGTTTAAGAGCAATGAGACTGTAGCAGGTTAAATAAAAATACTCTCTTTCATTAATATTTGAAGGAAGTAGCGGCTCAACAGTACATTACCTTTCCCTTCATTATCCATAGTATATTTTTGTAATACTGTTACTCTATGTACTTCTTCTATCTTTACTAACATTTTGTAATATTTTAAATGGTAACATTAAGACATTTTTAGTGCTATTTTCTATCCTCTTCCAATGCTGCCAGCATTAACAACTCAATTACACTATTTGTTAGGTTAGTGTACATCAGATTAGTGTACATTTCAGTAAATAATATGCATGTAATTTATTTTCTTAGGTTAGGAAGGGAGAAGTTAGTGTACATCCATTTCTAATAAACATTTGGAAATTAATTTCATAGGTTGGTAATGCCACAAGTGCTGTCTTCTAGTGACAGCTTTATAAACTCATGCACATGCGTACTGTTATTCTGTAGGACTTATAAAATATATTGGGAAAGGTACTGTTTTTTTCGAAGTGGCACTTTAAGGTAGTCTAACTCAAATTATTAATTAAAAATACACTTATTCACTTAATTTTGTTTTAATTAGATGAAAACATTTTAAATATGTTTTCACAACATTAAATTAGATTCCAGAATTGGAAATAAATAACCAAGGATGACTATATATATCATAATTAAACTTTAAAAATAAACTTCCAGGTTTATTATCTCAGTATAGTAACCTGACTAATGGAAACTAACTTGCTATTCCCACTACAGAACCCAAATGTATTCTAGGCTATTCATGCCTTGACACATCTTCTGATAAAGAAAATTTAAACTTACAAGAATGTCAGACTAAGTAACCAATCACAAATCAGATCATGTATTGACTTAACATAGAGATTGTAATTTTGAGCCAAAACAAATGAAAAACAAACATCTAATAGAAAATATTTTAAATGAAAGTTATCACAAACTATTTCTCCAGGTGCTCCAGGTGGGAGAAGCATATAGAGTTGGTTGAAAAAATAAACTTGCTCCCAATAGTTGGAATAAGTGTGCAGTACTTACACAGGGTGTTTCAAACAAAGTCATCATTATGAATAAAGGTTTTATCTTGTGACCTATATTTACTTACTGGCACTATCGAACCCGTAGGTTCATGACCATGTGGACATAAGCTCTCCATACATCCCTATCCTGAGCTAATAATTTCCAATCATTCCCTGTATAATCTACTTCACTCAAATCATAGTTAATGTTATTCTCCCACCTCATTCTTGGCCTACCAACTGGGCGTTTTCCTTCTGGCTTTCCTACAAGAAGCTTCCATGCAAGTCTTACATTCCCCATACGTGCAACATATCTTGTGACCTATTCTGGTCTCATTTTTCATCCAGGATTCTTTTTAAATGAGTGACCTTCACTTCTTTTTCTTATTGAGTGATATTCAAATATTAAGTTGGGTAACCTTTCGTTAGATCCCCTACCATAGTTAAATAGTCTTAGCCAACATGTCTTGGGAGAAAGGAACTAATTTGAGTCTCCATGGGAAAATGAATTTTCTCATGGAATTTTACCCAGTATTGGATTGGTGCCCACTCAGGCATCTTGAGGAATTTGCATAGCTACATTAAGTAGCAACTCCAGGCTGAAAAATCTAGCTATAACAGTTGGGAGATTTGGCACGCTGACCACATTGCACACCTATACTGGCTGTTTGATCATCCACTTTTATTAAATGATACAAATGTATGTGAAACCAACTGCCCAACTGACAGATAAAATATGCTGATTGTGATAAAATATACATAAGGAAAACAAAGAGAAATTTGACCATTGGAACGAAAGAACACATTAGAAATGTAAAAGATGGAGAAATAGAAAAATCTACAGTGACTGCTCACGTTTGGTCAGAAAATCACAAAATAGATGTAAACACAAAATTATTAAAACTGTTGGAAAACACAAAAGAACTCACTGTTTGGGAGAAAAATCTACATATAGAAGAACAAAAACAGTATTCTGAACTTTGAAATTCTCAGGGAAAAGATTTGATTTACAAGTATTTCGGTCAGCCAAAAGTTGGAGTGGGAGCCAACATCCAGGGTTGACAACGTAAAATTCAGCAGTCTGGAAAAGCTGACGATGGTATATATGACATAACAAAACTAGTTAAAATAGAACACAAAAAGTTATGAGGCAAGATGACTCCAGATTCACCTTATTTATTATATAAGTGGTTTAGATTTTGTTTTTGCATTAAACAACAGTGAATTTCAACCACATGTCACTCATATATCTGTAGGGAAATAAGCATAACTATATCAGCTATTCCTTAAGAATCTCCAAAAAGGGGAATATCAGGGCCCAACTTGTGCTGGATAGTTAAGACTTTTAATCAATTTTTTGAATAGATTTTAAGTAACTTACTTTCACAAACCTTCATATTACAACGAAAATCTAAGTATTCAAATTAGAGTAATCAATGATCAATTGAAAATTATTCAGGGTACCCAATGCTAGAGGAAAAACAACAATAAAATTAAGAAAAATGTTACCATACCTGTTCCTAACACACTTTCATCTTCCAAGTCTTCTAATTTCTTTTTCTTTGCAGCTCTTATCAATCTTTTTTCCTTTTCAGGATCATACGGACGATCAACAACAGGCCCAGTGATTACATATATATCCTGTATTTACAAAGAGAACACAATATTAATTATATGTCTGCCTTGATGGTCTAGTGGTTATGTTCCTTGCGACTAGACCCGAGGATAGCAGGTAAAAATCCGGCTGGGGTTGATGAATTTTTATGATGGGAAAATCCAATGGCAAATTTTTTCTTTTTCAGAGCACTATTTTTAAGACTATTCCAGTAGTATTTGTTTGAATCTTTAAATTTGTTTATGCACTACATTAATCTAATTTTAAGAATAGGAACCTCAAGTCAGAATAGGCAGGCGCTGCCTCTGGCATTTATATGCAAATACAACTTCATGTGTTGATTCCCCATAGCATGAAACACATTTCTCTCATGTAAGCATACTATCTAATACCTGGCATGTGCTGCTATGCCTAAATAAATTAAATATTAAGGGTTAATTAAATTATATGGTATACATTGCAACGAACCAAACATGGTGGCTGCTAAAATCAGTTTTTAATTTCAGGTAAACCCCCATTTCTAATAGTTGGATTTCGCTGATTTTTTGGAGAATATCTACCTCAGTTTATTTTAATACGATATACTAAGTTTCATTGTGAAATATCAAAAATTGCGACTACTAGAGCAATTTTTAAATTTTTGTTTCAGGTGAACTCCTACACCTAATGGTTTTAGAAGGTAATAGATAATGGCTAAACATACACAATACCTGAAAACATGTATGTACAAATTTTCATGAAGATTGGTTGAGCAATTTAAAAGTCTGTTAATCGCAGATATATCAACATCCATTTATCTTCTTCTTCTTTCTTCTTCCCTCTATGAATGAAAGCTGGCAGCTTGTTGCATGTTCATTCACTACAGGTCCAGGGTATGGTGATGTCCTTCCATCATAATTGTAGTCGTCCTAAAGGCCTTTATCTTCTTTATATATATATAATTCTTCTGTATGTATGTTTGTCACTCTACTCCTCCTAAACGACTGGATTGATTTTGATGAAATTCTTTGTGTGTGTCTGATTGGGTCTCTCGGTGGTTTAGATTGACAATTGCACCCTCTAAAACCATTACGGTAGGAGTTCACCTAAAGTGAAAACTTAAAAATTGCTCTAGTGGTCATATTTTTCAATGTTTCACAACAAAACTCAGTATATCCTATTAAAACAAAATATTATTCCTGAAAAAATTACTAGTTATAATAAAAGTTTGGGAATTATTAATCAAGTTATGAAACCATCCCTTGTACAAAAAAACACCAGATTACGTTTATATAACATTTTGGCTAGACCAGTGTTTGACCTATGGTAGTGAAGCATGGACAAAAAAAAAAGACAACATGAAAGCAGAATAACGGCTAGTGAAATGAGAATTCATGCGCGGGTTACACCAGATGCGATCGGAAAAGGAACACCGATATCTTAAAAGAATTGAAGACTACGCCAATTTTGGAATATATTAAACAGTACCAACTAAATTGGAAATACCATCTAGAAAGAATGAGTTCAAATTGGATCCCCAAAGCTGTTTATAATTATATACCAAGAGGACGAAGATCACTGGGCCGTCCTATGAAACGCTGGAGGGAAAATTTTCTATAGGATCATAACATGCCTTGGCCTAATACTTGGAAGGAAGAAGAAGAAGAAGAAGAAGATATTATCTAAAAATGAGTAAAATTTGACAATTAGAAGTGGAGGTTTACTTGAAACCTGAAATTAAAAACTGCCTAAACGAATGGACTAATTTTGAGTGTGTTTTGAGTGGGTCCCTGGATGGTTTAGATTCATAATTGTACCCTCTAAAACTATTAGGTGTAAGAGTTTATCTGAAGTAAAAATTTAAAAATTGCTCTATCGGTCACATATTTTGATGTTTCAAAACCAGTATATCCTATTAAAATAAACCAAGATAGGTATTATACAAAAATGAGTGAAATTCGACAATTAGAAGTGGAGATTTAAATGAAATCCGAAATTAAAAACTGATAGCAACCGCCATGTTTGTTTCATCTCAGCGTATACCATACAATTCAATTAACCTTTAATATTTCATTTATTTAGGCATAGCAGCATAAGCGGTATTAGCTAGTATATGTATATATATATATATATATATATATATATATATACCTTTCAACAAATTAAACATGCTAATATGCAAAATTCCACCCTATTACAGTGAATGTTCAGTTTTTTTCCAGTTATTATGAGAACAATAAAATATGTGAAATTGTAGTAATACTTTAGATTTGTTTTTGCAATCCATTCACATATTGATTTATATTAAAAACAAATTAACTTACCTCTAAAGTTAGAATCACTGGTTGGGTATAAAGGCCAGTCCATGGAATGCTTAGGGAAATTTTCCCAATTGTTCCTACTTTTACTTCTATTGGTATATCAAGTTGGTACTGAAAATAAAATACAAACAAAGCAGTTATTTTACAATATCTATAAAGGTGAATGCTAAAAAATTATCCATTTCTGACTGAACCAACATAATAGAATATAAGTAAAAGTGTAAAAAAATAAAGTGATTCCACTACAGGCCTTAGGATCTCCTTGGGGTAGTCGGAGGTTAAGCCACCCTTCTAGATAATCGGCACTTGACGTCAGTCCTGTGTGACGTCTGTCTTTACCCCCAGAACAAGTGTCTGGTACTCATTCCGATGGAATGAGGCTGGGTTAATCTGAGAACCATGGTACTGCTAGAAGGTTTAGGCCAGTTTAAAAACCTTGATCTTACTAGGACTCCCAACTTTCTGATTTAATTATAGTGTACTGCTTTAATCAACTATGCTATGGCAAGTACAGAAATAATAAAATATAAATAGAATGTTGGGAAGACCATTGAAGAGATGGAAGGACCAATTCGACCTATAATGAGATAGGAACAGGCCATTGGGCTTAATCCTTGTTGTTGATAATGATGATGATAAATAGAATGTCGGCATTTTCTATCATGAGATTTGAAGGTATACATTGATGTCTCCTAGAGATGTTACTGGTATCTCACAAAGTATCTGCCCATCTACAACTCAATATCAAAATGAAAAATATACGAAGAGAACTTAATATATTCAAATTATTTGATAGAACTGCACAATACAGAGATGAATGGATGGACCACATCAATAAAATGGATAACAATAGAATTCCGAAACAGATTCTTCATTACAAACTACTAGGATGAAGAAATGTAGGAAGACAGTAAAAGATGGACAGACCAATTCTACCATGAGATTGGAACAGACCTTAAGGTCTAATGCTATGGTTTATCTACGACGCAAAGCGCCAGTGCAAAAATTGCTCCCCATGTATTTAAATTGATGTGGTTTATCTACAACGCAAATTCCTGGGGCGAAAAATTTTGCACTGACATGTCGCGTCGTGTATTTGAATCTCTTGAATCCGGGATGCAATTTGCCAGTGCAAACAAAGAATATAGAAGATATTACCCGTATTCATTGGTGGAATTCCTAAAAACAAACTAAGATTTTATGACAAAATGTAGGAAATACAGTACTTATTTTATAACTTTCCAATTTTAACGACGAACGTTAGATAGTTTTGTTGCAAATCATCGAGTTCTATACATGTTCTATACAATATGAGCATGAAGGAGTACAGAGTTGTACTCTGTTCTCTATGCAGAAAAATGAGTTATTGTGGCTTGAACTTAGTCAAGAGATAAATAAAAGCTGTAAATATTGTATCTTGGGGATATTATGGATGTACATAAATTTCGTCTTCTATTAAATTCAAAACCTGATAAAACTGCTCAGGCGAAAATCTGAAATATTCTAAAATTTGGTATTTTCATCAACCATATGTTTATTTAAGAACTAAAGAATAATTTATTCTATAATTTTCCATACAACATTCATATGATGCTGTTGCTCTAGGTACTTTTTCTGTCTTTACTAATATTTCGTACTATTTTAAACGTTTTGCAACGATACTTAAAACTTTTTTTTATAAAGAATTTTAATATGTTTATCTATGTACACAAATTATGACTTTTCCTCTCAATTTATTTTCAAAGTTCTTTATTAGAATTGAAGTTGGCATACGTGAACGCTTATAAAATTAAATCCACCAGATGGCAGAACATATGTGAGAATGACCAACAATTGCATGTAATTCCAAACCATATTTTAAGAAATAAATGTTCAATCACTTCATTTTGTTAGGTTCTGATGGGCCAGTTTAGTGTACATCAGATTAGTTTATAGTTTATAAACAGTATGTATGTAATTTATTTCATTAGGTTATGCAGGGACAGGTTTGTATACATTAATTTTTGTAAACACATTTGCAAATTTATTATGAACGTTGGTCACTTTGATTTCCCATATATTTGGTGCCATCTGGCGACAATTCCATAAACATAAGCGCCGTACGGTTGCGCTCCATGCTAAACCAGTATCACGCCAAGTGTAACGCGAGATTGCATCACGTCGGACGCGACACGCTGTATAATAAACCATAGCATAATACTTGATGCTGAAGATGATGATGATGACTATTTAACTCATGCCCCAAATGGTAGTCAATGACCAATCACGTTTCAAAGAATTTTGTTTTACAATCAATGACAGTCTTGTTTCATCTTGCTCTTCATCGATTTATCTTTATCATCTCCTGCTTTTGTGATAAAGAAAGCTCCTCCTTTTTAATATTCTGAACAGCTCACAGCATTATTTTTTTCCAACAAATACATTGAATATAGCAAATAATGAACAGATTCCTTGATTTTACTGAGTTGTTTACTAAAAAATAAATTAATAATCTATAATGTTGATTATAATATACAGTTTGATGTGTTTCATTTTTTCTCCGCTAGGGTGCATTCTTACAATATTGCGATCCCATTTGGCAATAAATAATATGATCAAAGTGCAGTGAATACATAACCTCACATTTCTGATTTGTTTTCAAACATCACCATTAACATTAAATATATAAATATTTTAAAATACCGGTAACTATATTTAAATAATGACTTTTGAGTAAACAGCTTAATTTTATTCAATACATAGTCCTAACAAATGCCACTCTTGATTTCCAAATCCTCTAGATAAATTGGAAATCATTCGTGGCATTACTTATGATAACTAGAATGCAAATATGAATTGAAAATTTCACACCTGACATGTTTCAAAAGCTTTCATTTTCTTCACCATGATCATGATTGTAAGATATATTCAAATACAGAATTCCGTATTTGTATGTTATGCAAAGGGAAGATTTTAATCATGAGTGGAGATTTTCTCGTAAAATGCTCAGCTATTCAAAATTTCTGGAATCAACCTTTCCAAAATTGTGTTGAGAAAAAAAAGTAGAATGGAGATATTCCAATATCCAAGGCTTAGACTACTACTATTACTACAATCAGATTATATATAAAATTGTAAGTACATATAAATAAAATATTAATTACTTACTTACTAACTCACTGGCACTATCGAACCCATAGGTTCATGCCCGCGCAGACATAAACTCACCATACATCCCTATCCTGAGCTAATGCTTTCCAATCATTCCCTGTATAATCTACTTCCCTCAAATCATATTAATGTTATTCTCCCACCTCATTCTTGATCTACCAACTGGGTGTTTTCCCTCTGGTTTTCCTACAAGAAGCTTCCATGCATGTCTTTCATTCCCCATAAGTGCCATATGTCCTGCCCATTGCAGTCTATGAGACTTAACTGTTATTATATCTGGCTTCCTATAAAGACCATGTAGTTCATTTTTATGTAGTCTTCTCCATTCACCTGTCTGTTCATCTCTCTTTGGTCCAAAAATTTTCCTAACTACTCTATTCTCAAATACTCGTAATCTTCTTTCCTCCCTTAAAGTAATAGTCCATGTTTTGCATCCATATAATACAACTGGTAGAATAATAGTTTTATATATTTTCAGTTTAACATTTTTTGAAAGGAGTTGGGACATCAAAAGTCTCTGTAATGCATAATTGCATGCATTTCCAGAATTGAAACTATGTTTAATTTCTTCAAGCATCTCATTCCTATTTGTGATTATTGTTCCTAGCTATTTGAATTCAGGCACTTCCTCAAAATTTCCCTCATTTCTCATTAGCTGTCCATTTCCATTACATAATGTATTTCTAAGAAATAAAATATTGAAATACAAAATTAGTGGGGGCACACCGTATCGTAGTGGTTAAGGCACTGCGCTACAAGCCGGAAGGTCGAGGGTTCAAGTCCCGGTGGGGTCAGAATTTTTAAACTGACCCAAACCTTCTGGCGGCACTATGGCCCTGGGGTCGACTCAGCCTCTAACGGAAATGAGTACCAGACGCTTGTTCTAGGAGTAAAGGCGGCCGTCATGCAGGGCTGACAACCCGGCTGACATCAAGTACCGATTGTCTAGAAAAGTGGGAGCCTTAACCTCCTACTACCCCAAGGGCCTCCTGAGGCCTATAGTGGGAATACTTTACTAATACAAAATTAGTACCTGGTAAATCAGTCGTCCTCAACTAAATTATAAAACTTCATCAAGTGTTAAAATATGTAGGCCTTTCAAAAACAATGTTTCATCTACATTTCCAGTACAGTTGAAATGCAGAAGATGAAACATTGTTTTTGAAAGGCCTTCATATTTTAACCACTTGATGATATTTTATAATTTAGTTGAGGACAACTGAATAATGTTAATTATTCATATTGTTTATTATATTCATAAACTGTAGAAGTTTATGTCTGTTTCACCAACAAACATTAAATTGTATCCAAGATATGTGAACTCATTAAGTCTTTGTATTAACTTACTGTTAATGTAAATTTTGTTTGTAACTGGGTATTTTCCACAAAATGCCATTACTTTTATTTTGTCAATGTTGACTTCCATATCATATTTTGTGCTGATTTTATTTAAATCTAAATATATTATGAAAAGTAATGGGATAGTCCATAACTCTGTCTTAAACTTTTTTCTATGAGTTTATTATATTATATTATATTATCTTAGTCCACCGCTGTGGTCTCGAGGTAGCGTGCTGCCTTGTCACACAGCAGGCCCGGGTTCGATCCCCGGTTGGGGCAGTTTTTCTGGGTGAGGTTTTTATCGGGGGTTTTTCTTCACCTGTAAGACAAATGTCAGGAAAACTTTAAGGCTCAAACGGTCCTCGAAATCATATGGCCGTCATCATCATTATCATCCTTATCATTATCATCATCATCATCTTCGCCGGTGTGGAAAGCAACGGGAAGCTACCACACCTACACAATTCCCTAGTAAAGCTGCAAGCATAGCATGAAAATGCTATGATTGCAGTGAAGGACCTGCCTTCGGGTAGAATTACTATGGATGGATATTATCTTATATATAAAAATTAATGTTTGTTTGTTTGTATATTTGTTTGCTTGTTTGTTTGTACTTTATGCACGGCCATACCGTTGATCCGATTGTGATGGGGTTTTTTGCAAAATGTTCAGAAGATTCCTGGGATGAACATAGGCTATAAGAGAGTTGTGATACTCAACTCCTACACCCTTAAAAATCGCCCTTTGTAGTGGAAAACGTGAAAAAAGTAGCTCTTTGGATGCTTAAATGGCTTACGCTGCCTAAACCATAAGAAATACAGAAAATTAATGTACACAGAATTGAATATCTCAAAAAGCTCTACAAAAAAGTCTGCGACAGCATATGTTTATCTCTTATAGATAACTCACAAAAACCATTTTTGTCTTTCATTGATACCAATAGTCCCTTATCTCTTACGGATAACTCACAATAACCAATTTTGTCTTTCATTGATACCAAGAGTCTCACGCCATAGCCGAGTGGTTAGGGCAAGAAGTCTTGGTGCAGAACTGCTGGTTCGAGTCTCTACGGGGGAAGACATTTTTCTCATGGAATGTCGGCCAATATGGGACCAGTGCACAGTGGGTCAGAAATGAAATTTAGCCGGAAAAAAAAAACTGTTTTGACTCACTCTCATCAATCTGTCTTTTTTTTTTCTCCCATTCTAATATAATTGTTATATGACGGTTCTTAACTTATCTGCAAAGGAGGGTACAATTCTAATGTTCATGACTGTGTGACGTCATCATTCACACTTCTTGAGCCACAACAGAAGGCTGTAAGAGGTTTTCTTGTGAATTTATTTAATAATATCTAATTATGTCCTAATTGTTGAATTTTATGGTAAAAAAGTAACATATTTTTATCGTCTGCCCATGACATGAGAATTGAACGTTCGGACAGGACAACGTCTGCCGGGTACGCTAGTATATATATATATATATATATATATATATATATATAATGCTCAACAGAGATTAATTGTGTTAAAAAGATTGGCAGGAAGTAAATGGGATCATTAATGAATACCTTGAACACAGCATGCAAAACCTAAGTGAAGCACTTATAACAGCAACTCCAGCAAGATTAGTGCAACTGGAAAGAGTGCAAAATCAAGCTCTGAGGTTAATTACAGGTGGAGTAAGATCTAACCCTGTTGCACCTATGCAAATAGCAACAAACAATATTCCCCTTCAAGCATAAATTGAGAAACAGAGTCTCACACTTTATGAGAAACTACACAGACTCCCTAATAATGACTGTTGGAGAACATATAAAACCGAAAACCATAAGCTAAATACACAGTCTGGTTTCATCCAGGAAGCCAAAAAATTACAGATGAAATACAACATACAAACTCCACACAAAACCGAGAAACTCCTACATCCAACACATCCACTATCAATAATAGAAATTAGGTGTGAAGATAATCTATTGGAACAGATATCAAACAAACGCAACATTAATCCCCAAATACTGAAACAGTTGGCACTTGAAACCACACAAATACGATATCCCACTACTGATTGGCTGCATATATACATGGATGGATCTCTCCTAAACACAAATGCCAACGCCAGAGCATGAATATATACTGTAGTAATATTTTTAGTTTCTATATTTCACTTGGACCACTATCAACACACTATGATGGAGAGCTAGAGGCAATAAACATGGCCCTTAAACAACTTTTGAACCATATTGACAAATTTAACAAGGTAGTAATACTTACAGATTCCAAGACAGGACCACAGGCAATTAAATCACAACATGCTGAAAATCATAAAATAAAAGAGATCCACACCCTAGTCAAAATTCTTCAAGGACTTAATAAATAAATGGTTATACAATGGATACCGGCACACTGCCAGATTGCAGGAAATGAGACAGCTGATTTCCTTGCAAAAAAAAGGAACAAATATAAAGCAAACAAACGACAATGGTATATCTCTCCAGAATACGAAAATCTGGATCAAGCACAAAGTCCATCAAGCCTGTAAAGAAACACATATAGAAGAAATCACAAATAAAGCCTGGAAAATACTACTGGAGGACAAATCTTTCATTCCTGAACTACCTAGGAGGAAGTCAGTGGCGTTTTTCAGATTATTAACAGGCCACGATTGTCTGGCCTCTCATCTTCATAGAATCGATATATATAACCCTCACCACACTGTACCCTTTGTAAAGATGACGCTTCCATCATGAAAGAAGAACATTTGTTGAAATGTCCAGCATTTAAGAAGATTGATGCTGACCTATCATCTCAGCTCACATGTTATTATTGGAACGCCCGTAGGAGAATGGAGGAAGTCCAAGCTCCTTAAGCATTGGCAACTACAACAACAACATATTATATTATATTATAATATATTGGTCTCTGGGTAGCGTGCTGCCTTGTCACGCAGCGGGCCCGGGTTCGATCCCCGGTCGGGACAGTTTTTCTGAGTGAGGTTTTTATCGGGGTTTTTCCTCCCTGTAAGACAAATCTCAGGAAAACTTTAAGGCCCAAACGGTCTCCGAAATCATATGGCCACCGCAATCAGCATCATTCATATTCATCTTAGGTTAAGCTTAGGATTAGGGACTCTCCTGGCGCACCATTATCATCATCACCCATCATATCATCGGGGCAACGTAACCCTGCCTTCCAGGTGCCCCAACCTCAGAAGTGGGTTACAAGTACACCATGCCAGGAGAGAGACCAGGAATATCGAAAGACAAACCTGGGGCATTTGAAAAAGAAAAAATATACATATATATTATAATATATTATTATTTATATTATATTATATTATATTATATTATATTATATTATATTATATTATATTATATTATATTATATTATATTATATTGTAAATGTTTTCATCTTCAAGTGTTTCTATCATTTTTGTTCAAGTCTTTTTTTTTTGGTAAAGCCAATGTATACTGTACAAAATTTCAACTATTTAGGTTGTGAAATATCTTATCAAAATAAAAATGATGTGAACAAGAAAATCATCAAATTTACACAAATCTTAGGAACGATAAATAATTCATTGAGTTGGGATTTGAACCTGAGTCTCTAAACTCTGTACTTTAGCCCTCTAACCATCTTAGCCACTCAGGCATTTATTTTTCTTTTCATCTCATATTTGCCTTCATTGCCAAATGTCAAAAATATAGTTATAACATCTAAATATACAAGTGTTACTACTATAAAGTAAATATTCTCTTTAAAAATTTGCTTACCTGCTATGGTGGCAACAAGATGGCAGTTGGAACAATATCCCACTACCTCTCATGTAAATTGAAAATACTACATATATAAGAAAAATAAATGTTTGTGTTAGGATACCAGAGTGGCACAGATGGTTAGAGCGCTAAACTTACAGAGTTTAGAGACTCGGGTTCAAATCCCGACTCAGGCATTTATTTTTATTTTCATGTCATATTTGCCTTCATTGCCAAATGTCAAAAATATAGTTATATCATATATATATATATATATAATCATTTTATTGTTAACAGTTATTTGTTTACTCATAATTATAGACAATGACTTCTGTCAAGGCCCCTGCATTTGTATAAATAAATAATTTTAATCATTGTTGCCAATTTTGATTGCATTTTTTATGAGAAATATAGGAAGATATTTAGAATAAAGTGCTAAATAAGATTCTTACCAAGGCTTCGGGTTTGAGTCGGAGTTCTGTAAGCTGTACATCTCCGCTGAAGATACCAACGTTAAGATTTTCAGTGTCCAGATCCTGAATGTATTTACCGAGGTATCTGTTGAGGATAGTTGCTACTACACCTTCAAACATTGTGATGTTGGAAGTAGTTGCTGTGCGTTTCTTATTATCTCATCATCTCACAACTGTAAACACATTATCTTTAGATATTAGATTTATTAAAGCAAATTTCTAAAGTTTGAAACTTTTTAGTAATTATTCAACAAAAATTTAAGACTGTTTTGAAAATTTATTTATCCAACATTAATTTAGTCTAGTCTATACTCATGCATAGTCAGCCACGGTTCTTTTATGAGCCTGAAAATCTTCAGGCTTGGGAACCATGGCCTAAAGTTCCTCTCGGAGGGCTTGTCCCTTGGAATTTTGCATCTAAAAAATCCATCGACCCTGGCTGGATTTGAGCCTGCGACACTCGGGACCAGAGGCAAGGAACAGTAGTATTTAATGTTAGTATGAAATTTAATATCGGCCGTGGTGGATTAGTGGTTATGCTCCTTGCCTCTGGTCCCGAGAGTCGCGGGTTCAAACCCGGCCAGGGTCGATGGATTTTTAGGACGGAAAAATCCAAGGAGCAAGTCCTCCGGGAGGGACTTTAAGCCGTGGGTCCCGAGTCTGAAGATTTTCAGGCTCGTAAAAAATCCTTAAGCCTGAATGAAAAGGCCTCTAAGCAAAATTTACCAAATTTTCCCGTCCTAGTACTACCTTGGTTTCCTAGATGTCAGTATGAGGCGGAACGTTGACCACGGTCCACTAAAATGACATCTATACGAAAACAAGTGTAACTAAATTAATATGGTTCAAATTCTTCCCTGTAGGGGGAGAGCGTCTAAATCTCTGTAAAGGGAAAACATGGGCTTACAAAACAAATGAAATTTAATTAGTGTTTAGATATGTTTTCTATAACTTACTTTACTGATGGAGTGGAAGATAAGGTACTATAGCCTTAACTCTGCCAGTTTAAATACAATTTTTATTGCATCATGCTTTGGTGAATAGCTACAGTCTTGTACTAACTTGAGTACCCAGGGGAGAAAAATTTCTCATGGAATTTCAGCCAGTTGAGACTAGTGCCCACCCAACACCATAAGGAATTTTAGTAAATAAAATAAGTAGCACTTACTTACTTACTTACTTACTCACTGGCACTATCGAACCTGTAGGTTCATGGCCACACAGACATAAGCTCTCCATGCATCCCTATCCTGAGCTAATGCTTTCCAATCATTCCCTGTATAATCTACTTCCCTCAAATCATAGTTAATGTTATTCTGCCACCTCATTCTTGGTCTACCAACTGGGCGTTTTCCCTCTGGCTTTCCTACAAGATGCTTCATGCAAGTCTTTCATTCCCCATACGTGCAAGATGTCCTGCCCATCGCACTCTACGAGACTTAACTGTTCTTATTATATCTGGCTTCCCATCAAGACCATGTAGATTTTTTTTAAATCTTGTACTGAAATCACATATTTAGGAATTAAATAAATAAAAATGGAAGTTATGAAGAGGAATTAAGAAATAGAAATAATAAAGGAAAATTTGCAATTGCTTGCCTCAATGGAATGTTGTGGATAAAAATATAAGTAATAAAAATAAAATTAATATATATCATACAGTCCACCGCTGTGGTCGCGAGATAGCATGCTGACTTGTCACGCAGCAGGCCCGGGTTCGATCCCCGGTCGGGGCAGTTTTTCTGGGTGAGGTTTTTATCGGGGTTTTTCCTCACCTGTAAGACAAATGTCAGGAAAACTTTAAGGTCCAAACGGTCCCCGAAACCATATGGCCATCATTATCATCCTTCACCGGTGTGGAAAGCAACGGGAAGCTACCACACCTACAATTACCTAGTAAAGCTGCAAAGCATAGCATGAAAATGCTATGATTGCAGTGAAGGACCTGCCTTCGGGCAGAATTACTATGGATGGATATATCATACAGTTGTTAAAAGCATCATTACTTGTGGAGCAGAACTTTGGCCATTAACAACAAAAATAAATAAGTATCATTTGGCAACGGAAATGGATTTTATATGAAGGACAGCAAGAATTTCAAGAAGAAGAAAAATTAGAAACTCAGTTATAAGGGAGAAAATGAAGATTGAAGACACTATTTTAGATTATATTAAAACTCAGCAATTGAAATCGTACACGTATGTCCAGTGAATGAAAGAGGATCAGCTATCAAAATGTGTTTTGGAATGGAAACCTCAGGGAAGACGAGGCAGAGGAAGACCTAAAACTTCCTGGAGTCAGGGAATATATTTATACTGGCTGGATGAGTGAGATCCATCTCTCTAAAATACAAATGTGGATGTGCTGGCAGCCTAGAGTCTTCTAGGCCTGTGTATTATTATTATTATTATTATTATTACTGAGGGGCCATGGTTTCGGAAGGAGTTACAGCTCATATGACAAAACTAACAATTCTGAAAATCTCCCAACAGCAAATATTTGAACCATCAGAACTAAATACATTAATAAAGAAAAAAAAAAAAAAAAAAAAAAAGGAAGTCAACACTGTTTCATGGGTTTAAATGTTTTACATCTTGACATGACAATTTATTCACTTACAATACATTATTATTTCATATAATTATTCGCACTTACGTAGGTTTTATAGCAGTATAACCCTCGGAAGGGGACCCTGAAACATCGGACTCCCTCGAGAACATAACGGAACTCCGTTGTATATATACTTCACACATCGCACCAAGAACTGTTTGTAGGTGCTAACAATTATAAATAATTTTAGAATTTGTTTGGGTGTACACACAAAAAATTATAATACAATTTAAATATTTATATTATTTTACACCAAACCTAGTTTTAATTTTAGTCATTTTCTAATAAATTAGTTTTATTCTGTTTTTATGTGAATTGCATACCCTTCTTGCACTAAAGAACGGGCTAGGCGCGCTCAAATCAAATAGTTATCACACACATGATGAGGGGAAGTAGATTATACAAGATGATTGGAAAACATTAACTCATGATAAGGATGTATGGAGAGCTTATGTCCGCGCGGAAGTGAACCTTTGGGTTTAATAGTGTGATTGAGTTAGTTATACAATAAAAATGTGACTCTAACTTTTTTTTTAAATAGACAAAAGTCACAGAATAGGATCAAACAAATATTCAGCTTTAAATCAAACGGACGATTATATGCCAGAATCTATCTACGTAATAATAGTCACTGCTCAAACAGATCCATGAACAGAATAGCCTATTTTCCATATGGTGCGCTAGATAAACTCCCAACAGCAAATATTTGTACCTTCACAACTAAATACTTTAAAAGAGAGAGAGAGAAAAAAAAAGAAAGTCAACACTGTTTCATGGGTTTACATGTTTCTTATTTAGTAACTATGTCAATTGATCACGTTTTGTCCTCTAAAGCACATTTTTTTCATTATAGTGTAACCCTCGTAAGGGGACCCTGAAACATCGGACTTCCTTGAGAATGTAACGGAACTCCGTTGTATATATAGTTCTCAAACTGCACCCATAACTGTTTGCAGATGCTAACGATTATAAATAATTTTAGAATTTGTTTGGATGTACACACAATAAATTATAATACAATTTAAATATTTATATTATTTTACACCAAACCTAGTTTTAATTCTAGTCATTTTCTAATAAATTAGTTTTATTCTGTTTTTATGTGAATTGCATACCCTTCTTGCACTAAAGAACGAGCTAGGCGCGCTCAAATCAAATAGTTATCGCACACGTAATGAGGGGAAGTAGATTATACAAGATGATTGGAAAACATTAACTCAGGATAAGGATGTATGGAGAGCTTATGTCCGCGCGGCCGTGAACCTTTGGGTTCAATAATGTGAGTGAGTTAGCTAGTTATACAATTAACATGCGATTTTAATTTTTAAAAAATAGATAAAAGTCACAGAATGGGATCGAACAAATATTCAGCTTTAAATCAAACGGAGGATTATATGCCAAAAATCCATTTACGTAATAATAGTCACTGCTCAAATAGATTCATGAACAGAATAGCCTACTTTCCTTACGGTGCGCCAGATTATTATCCAATCACTGTAAACTAATCTGGTATACACTAATTTCATCATGTTCTCATCCTAGTTTACATAGTGTGAAATAAAATATAGTATGATATATAGATAGATGACTTATATTTATTTATTTAACCTGATGGAGTTAAGACCGGAAGATCTTCTCTTTCACTTCACGGGTTAAATTATTATACATATAATAACAATTATGAATTATCTACTTGTTGATTAATGATACATAATACGGAGATAGGCTACACAATATGAAGTTGACGAGAGAAAGAAAAATAAGTACTACTACTACTACTACTACTACTACTACTACTACTAATAATAATAACAATAATAATAATAATAATAATAATAATAATAATAATAATGATAATAATAATAATAAAATACAGTGGTACGGCCATGTCAAAGGAATGCCAGAGCAAAGATTGCCAAAAATTGTTATGGAATGAATCCCAATGGAAAGGAGGAAGAGAGGAAGACCGAAGAAAACTTGGATAGAAGGGGTACAAGAGCTATGAATATCAGAGGAATGGAAGAAGATCAATGGATGGACAGAGAGGAATGGCGTTTGGTTTCCGGAAGATGGCGGCAGCTGCCATGATACCGGATGATGATGATGATGATGATTAATAATAATATAATAATAATTATTATTATTATTATTATTATTATTATTATTATTATTATTATTATTATCATTATTATTAAGTAATTGACTTGGTAAAGAAAGTTTAAAATACAAAAGGAATAATAAAAGTATACATGGAACATGGTTATATATTATATTGTCTAAGGGAATACGAGGTGAGTTTTTTTAACTGTTTTTCAGTCGGGCAGTCCTTGATATACGAGGGGAGGGAATTCCAGAATCGGGTGGCTTTAGCAAGGAAAGATGAGGAATAGTGAGATGTTCGATGTAGAGGAATAGCTAAAAATTAAATTTTCTGTTGATCGTGTGTCTGTGTATTCATTGAAAAATTATACCCTCGTCTATCGACTCGAGCATAAACATTACTCTTATGTGGAACAAAATCTTCAATCCCTGTATCATAACATTCTATTACAGTCCTCATAGCATACATTCACACTAAATGTCCAGCCTATTCCAATCTTTAAATGTTTATAAATTTAACAATATCTGGTTCATTCAATAATTTGTACAATTCACAGTTACAATAATATTTCTTTCTCCATATAACAAAGGAATTAGCCTATTCAGGTTGTTCTCATGAAATTATTTTTTAAAAATCCTTCAGCGATCCTACATAGCAGAACACTAAAAAATTGCCATGACAAAAAAAAAACATGAATGCATGTATGTATGTATGTATGTGTGTGTATGAATGTGTGCGCGCACGTCCGTTAACGCTCTAGCGACCGCAAATTTTGTTTCATTGAAACCAATAGCAATTAATTTTAAAAAATAAGGTCGAGTTCGTTAAACAGCAAAATCGGACCGTTAGGTGTAGGAATTCACCTGAAATTAAAATTTAAAATCGCTCTAGCGGTCACAATTTTCGATGTTTCACAACGAAACACAGTTTAAGCTATTAAACTAAACCGAGGAAGATATTCTCCAAAAATCAGCAATATCCGACCATTAGAAGTGGGGGTTTGCCTGAAACCAGCAAATTGACTATAGCAACCGCCACGTTTGGATCGCCGCATTATATACCATATAATTTAATTAACACTTAAATTGGCAATATATCCTATAAGATACTTTAATGTATTTAATGTTTTAGTAAATTAAAGGAAAAAATGAATATATAGAAATTATTTAAATTGGCGTCAAATTATACAAGAATGCGTAAATAGGTAATAACTTAAGAGTTATGCATGATTTATTTTCACTGCGGTCAGATACTTTTAAAAAAGCTGGCATCAGAAATTCAGTATCTCCAATTCAACAACTTCGAAGTACTGGAGATAAATCAACAGATTTCAATAGTAACATATAATACAATGATTAAACAATCAAATAAAATATATAAAACAACATTTTGAACATTGAAAACAATAAAAAACCGGTCGCGCTTTCGGACCAATCAGCGTTAAGCACGTCTCGCGAAATTTCGCGGCTCACCAACGCCAAAAAATACATACCTACATAAAATTAACAAAATATTTAAGCATTAATTAGAAACATAGACAAAATCATCAGGAACGTAGCCGGGTACATCGCTGCTGCTGGTCAACAGCCATCATCCATCACATACACATACAATTATCATCTTACCGGGGCAAATGGACACTGTCTTGGAATCCGGGGCACCATACTCAGTGGGCCAAAGAAATTGCTCACCACCTGTCATTCTAATGACGGGTCGCAGGGCTTTTTCGCTTTAGTCTTTCTTCTTCTGGGCTCCATTCATAAGTACTGGAGAATAAGACTGCTAATGACTTCAGTATTAGATGCAGCACATTAGACACAACCAACCAATTCAACAAAATAGCCTATATATGTATTCCGTGAACCAGCAAAATGAGACCATGCATTCTATTACAATAGGGAACAAAATTTGTTTAAGTACTTTTGTTTTAAGTACAGATAATTGTTTCTTCTTTGACACCGGCAACGTTTCAGATGCATAAAACAAAACAAATCTTATAAGAATTTTATACATCATTAGTTTTCTAACTTAGTTATCTGACGTACAGTTTTAGTTTTCTGACCATTAGTTATCGTGTCTGCAAAATTTGGATATGGAGAGGAAATTAGGGAAATTTCAACAGATATGTGGTTCAATAAGAATATATTTGAGAAATAAGACCACAAGGGAAACTCAATTAAAATTTTACAAAACACTAGCCGTTCCAACGTTAACATACGAATCTGAGACTTGGCCTTTAACAATCTCTGATAAACATAAAATTGAGACAAATAAAATGAGATTCATGAGATCTGTTACAGGTGTATCTTTAAGAGATCAAAAGAGAAGTCAAGATATCAGAGATATAATTACAAGTATAAAATATAAACAAGATAATGTACAGAAATAAATATAAATGGTTTGAACATGTACAAAATGAGCCAAAAAATCGTTTATTAAAACATGTACTTTATTATAGACCTGAAGGCCGAAGAAATGCTTCCTAAGATCACAGAATCATCCTTTAACTAATTAACTAACTCACTGGCACTGTCGAACCCGGAGGTTCATGGCCGCGCGGATATATGTTCTCCATACATCCCTATCCTAAGCAATGTTTTCCAATTATCCCCGTATAATTAATTTCCGTCAAATCATGGTTAATGTTATTCTCCCACCTCATTCTTGTCCCACCTAATGAGAGCTTTCCTCTGGTTTTACTACAAGGAGCTTCCATATCCCTCTTTCATTCCCCATTCGTGCCACATGTCCTACCCATCGCAGTCTACGAAACTTAATTGTTCTTAATATATCTGGGTTCCTATAAAGACTATGTAGTTCACTGTCATGTAGTCTTCTCCATACATCTGTCATACATAGCCTACTTCTTTTTGGTCCAAACATTTTCCTATGAACTTTATTCTCAAATACTCATAATCTCTTCTACTCCCTTAAAGTATGAGTCCATGTTTCGCATCCATATAGAAATGTTTAGTTTAACTTCGAAGTAGCGATGAAAAGAGTCCCTGTAATAAAGAACTATCCTACATGGAGCAGTTATTACAATCTACTATCTTGACATTTGATACATTTTAGATATTTTCCTTGCTGATAAGCTGTATCAGCCGTTATCATGTAGAGATTTTTATTATCTAATAGATAAGCTTCGTGCGTAAATGGATAGTTCAGAGTACACAAGTAGACAAAATGAAGCTAGTAATCTTTGTAGAAACAATATGTTAATAGGCCTAGTGTATTACAATGCAAGGTTGGGAAGTGGTTTTTACAGAAGCGAGGAAATGATTAAAAACCAAGCAATAGCGAAGTTTTTAATTTCCGAGATTCTGTAAAACACTTCACAAACGTGCGTTGTACATTATTTTTTGCATGATGTTGCTTTGAAAATAATAAATAATAGTAAAATAATAACATCTTTGTTGAAAATATTTGCGTTCATTATAAACCACTGACTAACGTTAACAGTCTGGCCAATGTTTATACGGTAAATGCCGAAAATAATTTAGTTGAGACTACAACAGGCCGTGACACTAAACGGGTATAAAATGGCGGCAAGTACGAATTGATTGTTTTATATTGTTTCAAATAAAGTTCAGTTAATTTAAAATGCAGCGATTTGTTTCGTATAATGTATACCTATTAACACTACCTTTTGGATATATTTTTGTATATAGGCCCTACATTGTACGTATATACATAAAGGGCAGTGGTTTTACTTCCCGCACTAGGAAGGTAATTTGTAATATTACAGTATAGTTATTTAGTTATTTATAGGTTGGCAACCCCGAAATTTAGGAAATTCAACATTCAATCATGATCGCCATTGCTGTAAGTACGACAGAACACACTATCGTGCAAAAAAAATTACTAATCATACTTATCTAATACATTTTAGTGAGTATTTCAAAACTCTGCTTGCAATCATTACATTTAATATTTCATCCTGAACTACGATCATGCAAGGGCGGTTCCAGGGCAGATTTTCGGGAGGGAGATATGTGTAAATTTTGGGGGGGGTGCATGTGTCTGTGTAAATTAAATAAATAAATTTGTAAATTTTAGCTTGCTAATAACTTGATTTTAAACTATTTTGAGCAGTTTTTAAGCGGTATTTAGTCATTAAACATATCACAACTTTTATGTTGCTAAGTCGTAAGACCAGGCAATAAACGAAGCGTATGTTTCATTCGCAGCTTTCTGTATTTCAGTGACTGCACTGACAACTTCAGAAGAGATTACAGAACAACTGTCAAACCAATTCCTACACAGATGTTTAAGTCTAGGGACAGTTATTGCAGTAAGTTTACAACAATCTTTCCCAAAGCCTCTCCAATTAGGCGTTGTTCACTATTTGGGTTTTCATCTGGATTGACATTTGTAATCCTCTCATAAGCGTCAATAAATTTGACGATATCTTCACGATTTTCAATTTTATACAAATATCTCAAGTTCAAAGAAAACTTCTGTATTAGAAAATATGTTGTTTCGTCAACTATAACAGAATAATACTTAGCATTCCTTATTCAATTCAGTATTGTATAGGATAATACAGCATGTTATTGTTTTTGTGTTATATTGCATACGTACGTGGTTCTTGAAGAGGTATTGACAAGTGTCGCTTAAGATTTTCGTCTCCTGCAGACGCTCTAAATCTTAACAATTCTCTAAAATTACCCTCATTACGGGGCCCAGCCTCTTCGTCGAGACGGCCGTCATCTCGATGGCCTCTTAGAAGGGGAATGTTTTGTCAGTCCGAGAATATTATAAATTCTACTATTGGCCAAAGTGTTTCTTTGTTTTCTTTTATTTGTTGCAGTTGTTGAGTATTTAGCTGATTTTCAACACCCTTTTGGTGTTGTGGTAGTTTTGCAGGAAGTTTGATTGAACACATACTATGTGGTAAGAAGTGTCTTCATGTGATTGTGTCAATTTTTTCCTAAAAGCTTGGCGAATGAAGTCAACGGTTGGGTGACAAGGTTTTGCGATATCGTTTCATTATACGACCACACTTTTCATCAGCAAACAGCACACAGAACTTACAAAACAACCCCTGCTTCGTGTGGGAAAAAAACTAGCCATTTCCTTTGTTCCAAGTGCTGATGACCCAAATAACATTTCAACTCTTTCCCACTTTTTTGTAAAATGAATGTGGGAATTTATATGACTTTGGTGGTTCCCAAGGCCGTTTCAATAATTGATACTTTGTATATTCATTGATCTGTTTATTTACAAAAAGCCCTATATCGTTGGCGAAAGTACTGTTATTGCTAGTCGATTCCAATATAGATATCTTTTGGTTTTCATTGTTAGTTGGCTCTCCAATGTTCATAATCAGATTATCGTTAAGCCCAACTACATTGAAAGAAACTGACAAAATATTACTATTATAATTTCATCATCACGACGTAATGGTGATGTATTAGGCCTAGATCTTTTTATAGGTGTTTCCTGTGTTTCATTGCTGTTATGTCTTTTCTCTACTTTTTTGAAGTATGAACTTATTGGGTTTGGGTTTGAGCGTTTTCGGTCACTTCGAAAATCCTAAAATATTGAACAGAATAATTAACAATTTAATATATCCATACATTAACAGTTGCGTAACGTAGGCCTACTACTCCTTAGACCCTATTCTATCCTAAGTTGGTGCAGCGTAAGCAATTTTAAATGTATGAGCTGAAAAAGTAACTTCTAACGAAATGTGTAATTAGATACACCACTAAAATATCATAAGAATAACTCTAAATTTTATTTAACATGGATAAATTTACATTATGAATGTAGAAGTCTCTTTGGTAAAAAGTTTACGTTATCTGTCCATAAAAAAGTTCACGGTAGGTATTTTTTTATAGAAAAAACATTCTTATATCAATAAATTGGGGCCCGAGAAACTGTCCGGCCGAAAAAACGTTACGCCACTGTCTTTTAATAAAGATTTACTTTATATAAATCAATTAAGACGGGTTGTTACCTAAGAAATAAAAAAAAAAGAGTTTATATATTTATTTTTATTGTTTTAATAATCTGTGTTTCTTTCTGAAAATTTGTTGTATATCAACCACAATTCTATGCTATCAGCTATGTTTAATCTGGAAAACGTAAATAATACTAAAAAACACACAAGACTCTCATACGCTCCTATGGTATAGTAAAATCGAATAGCCTCTAAAAAAAGGTTGTTGTTTAATTTAAGCATCTAAGTACGCAGGAATAGGATGTGACAAATCCCATTTATATTAGACGAAATAGATAACAAATCAATCAAATTGTTATAACTTAAAATACATTGTAATAACTGGAAAGCGATGTATCATAAAATTATATAAAAAAAAGTCAAACTTGACAATTTTTGGTGCTCTGCTTCTTCCACTTTATACTGAAAAAAATTATCAAAGTGGACGAAAAAAAAATATTCACATTTCTGATTCAGACGTTAGAGCCTTCAAGCTTCAAGACGCTTTTTTTCGATCATTTTTCGCAAAGGTACAACCATTTAAAAACTACCTATTTTTTCGAGGGTACGAAGCTGATCCTTTAACATTGAGCAGCAGCGTAGTTCTATTTCTTTTAATTTTTTTTCTAAAACAGAGATTGAGCCTGAGCAAAATTTGGCCAAATTACAAATTTGTAGGTACTAAGGAAATCAAAATAATAACTTTAAGGTTCGAAACGTGAGAGAATCTTGCCTGCACATTAACCTTATTTACACTAGTTAATGAATTTGAACTTAATGAATTTGAACTTACAATTATTTTTCGTATGTACTGGAGTGAAAATACAAACACTAAACAAGACAAAACATTCACGATATCATGTAATACACAACAAATATTACCAACGTATTTTTTTTTTTTTTTTTGCTGATCACATAAACAAACGACGAGGACTGAGAAAAACAGTCGCTGCACATGCACAGTACCAAGATAGACCATTCAATTTATTTTTCGTTCAACATTAACATATTGTTGACGCATCGATTATGAGTTTACTCGTGACCGGTTACACGTTAATAGTTCCTCTAAATCAGGGCCGTACAAACTACGGCCCGCGGGCCAGATACGGCCCTCCATCACTTTCTATCCGGCCCTTGTAGACCTGTATCATTCTAATAAATTAAAATATGCTAAAGTCAGGCCTATAATATTAGTCTATCAGTAATGGAAACATGAACTGTTGAATATGTTAAAACGGCATAATAAAAAAAGTAGAAAATCAACACACGCTAATAATAATAATAATAATAATAATAATAATAATAATAATAATAATAATAATATTTTTTTATTATTCCGGCTTTTACAATGAATATACATTTTTCCGGTACCCATGTTCACAGTTAACTACACATTTGTTTCAACACATTTTTCCATTCTTGTCTGTTCATCCATATATCTTCTTCTATTTCCCATTCCCTCTTAGTTTCATTGATTCCCTGAATCCACGTAATATTTGGTCTACCCTTCTTTTTCCTTCCCTGTGGTTCTCAATCCATGATTATCTTAGGTAGTCTTCCTTCTTCCATCCTTCTAATGTGTCCGTACCAATTTAATTGTTTCTTCTTTATAAAATCTAATATTGAATAGTGTACCTGCATTTTTTCTTTTATATATGAATTTCTGATTTTATCCTTCCTGGATATTCTTGCAGCACGTCTCCAGTAGTCCATTTCAGTGGCGAGTATTTTTTTTTTTTTTTCATTTGCGCATTTAAAGCCCACACATCAGCTCCATAGGTAATAATGCTTCTGATTATTGTACTAAAAATAGTTTTTTTTGTTTCTTTGAAGATATGTTTGTCCCATACTTTTAGATTTAGGGCAGATAATAATAATAATAATAATAATAATAATAATAATAATAATAATAATAATAATAATAAAATTGTATGGTCATGTAAAAAAGAATAACACAAGACGGATCCCCAAGAAAAATACAATGATGGGTATCACTTGGTTGAAGAAAAAGAGGACGGCCAAAAATAACGTGTATTGGTGGTATTTTGAGCATCATGGGAGAAAAAGGATTGGATGATGGAGATTGGAATGGTAGAGATATGGGGAGGACAGTAGATTAATTGGAAAAAGCCGTACTGGCTGTAATGTATAATTCCCAAATATGTCTTCTTAATAAAGGAGCCGCCATTTGCAAGATAGAAGCATGGCTTCACAGCATTTGGTGGATGGGAATTACAATGTATATAGAGAAAGATTTGCGTTTAGATCGGTACTTGCTCAGGTAGCTCAGTTGGTAGAGCACTTGGTCTAGAGAACCAAGGGTCCCGGGTTCAAGTCCCGGTCTGAGCGTATAATTTTTCTCTTCAAATATGATTTATCCATCATTGAGATGTACGAAATCAATAATAAAAACATCCAAATATATGTTTGAGGAAGAACAAAACTGATTATAACTCAACTCGTGTTCAACTCAGGATCGGGTCGAAGGATGAGATGAGATGAAGCCCCTTAATTACAAGGGTGCCTGACTCACCAACACAAGGGCAGATGAATGAAATGAAACGAAATGAACAAGTATGGAGAAATGGTGGAATGAGATTGTGGCAGGGGAAAACGCGAGAAAACCGCGACAAAAACTTGCCCAAGCTCCGTTTTATCCACCACGAAACCCACATGGAATGACCGAGACTCTATCTTCGGACCTCAGCGCTGCAGTGGTGAATGGTGAGCGTCTAACTGCTGGCGCCACGGAGCCGCCAAAACTGATTATATTTCGCAATTTAAACAATTCGTTCAATAAATCTTATCAGAAGAAACCCTATGGACGGATTAAAATATAATTCGTTACTACAATAGATCAGATTTTTAGTATAAGCCAGATTTTAGAGAATAAATAGGGAAATAAAGACACTGCGTGTCAATTATATGTAGACTTCCAAAACACATTAGATTCAATTAAGAGGGAGGAGCTATACAGTATTCTTGGTTGGCCATGGTCTGGAATAGAGGTTAGGATTCTGCTTGTGCTTCGTTATAATCTCTATCAGTCATTTTATCGTAGGGATATCGACCGCAGTGGTCTGGTGGTTCTATTTCTTGCCTCTAGTCCCGAGGTTCGCGGGTGCAAAACTCGGGCGAGGTCGATGACTTTTTAGGATGGAAAAATCCAAGGAACAAATCCTCCCGAAGAGATTTAGGCCGTGGGTCCTGAGTTTGAAGATTTTTAGGCTCGTAAAACAACCTCAAGCCTGAATAAAAAGGCTTCTGTACAAAATTTAAACGACTTTCAACCATCCAAGTAATAAATAACTAACTTACTGGCACTATCGAACCCGTATGTCCATGGCTGCACGGGCATATGTTCTCCATACATCCTATCCCGATCTAATGTTTTCCAATTATTCCCTGTATAATCTACTTCCTTCAAATCATGGTTAGTGTTATTCTCCCACCCCATTCTTGGTCTACCAACTGGACGTTTTCTCTCTGGTTTTCCTACAAGAAGCTTCCATGCATGTCTTTCATTCCCCATTCATGCCGCATGTCCTGCCCATCGCAGTTTATGAAACTTAACTGTTCTTATTATATCTGGCTTCCTATAAAGACCATGTAGTTCACTGTTATGTAGTCTTCTCCATTCACCCGCCTGTTCATCTCTCATTTTCACAGTAGCTACTATATCTAATGATTAATTTTAATATGCAAGGCCTAAATGATAGAAAACATTCATAACAACTCAAAAAAAAAAGCTTCGAAATAGATAACAAACGTCAAAATAGGGGGGGGAAAGCAAAATGAAAACTGATCCTATCGTCTGCAAATGGAGATACGAAAACATGTTTATACTTATTTTACTCTTCTATACAACCAGCCGGATAAAAAGAAAATACATTTCTAATGAGGGGGTCTAATGATGGGTCTTGATATTATCTTCACACAGTACATAGGTGACGTGAAAAGAAATTTTCTCCGTTAGTATTTTTTCAATAAAATACATAACATGCTCCTGCCAATGCTGTCAATTCTATTTGCCTAATATTAATAAAACACTTTTATTTCATTCAATCTCTTTCTATTTAATTTGTGCTACTATACCATTGGATCAAAAAATATCTCCTATGTGCTGTTTAAAAATCAGATTCGCCATCATTATAAAGTAATGCACTAATAAATTTCTGAATGTATTAAAAAAAAACTATAAATTTATGACCTAAAATGTATAAGATATTCTTATTGTATTTACCACAAAGAATTCGTATTTAAAATCTTGAACTTATATCACATCCAGCCTATACATGTCATCAAGTATATTAATAATCTATACTTTGATGTGGGCTGATTAAAGATGCAACTTATTGACATGATAAGAGGAAATGGCGTAGAGTATATGTGTGTGGGTGGATAGCTTTTAGTTATGAATGAACGTGGGCGTCAAGTAGGACTAAAAATATATACTATAATTTTGTGGAAATATATTAATATACAGTTTTTAAAGACTGGCTTAAAACCATATATTAATTTTCTAATGATAATTCGGTATTTTATTAATAAATTCACATAAAACATGACAATATTTTTTCTTAAGGTTCCGAGAGAACAAAATATGAGAACAAATGAACATCTTAACAAGAAAATTAAGGTGACAAATCTAGAAGGTCATGAGAAAAAATAACGATTAACAATGCGGCAAGACCTTAAATGTCAGACAACAGCTGTTACGTATGAAAGCGTAGAAATTCGATTTAGAAAAATGCTAACTCATAACTCATTATATAAAAATATTTTTTTTTCTCTCGATGAAACTGCAAAAGAGAATTAAAAATTATTGTTAGGTTAGATATATAATTCTGATTGTCAATTATGGGATTATAGAAGTTCCACTGACCCAATTTCGATACCCATGAGAATTTGACGATAGCTATTGTTAAATTCTAAATAATGTCATTAATAATACAATTTGTGATAAATTTAAATTCGTATAATTTTTTAGGTATTTTTAAAAACAGAAATAAATTACGTGAATAATATTATTGGAAAATATAAAATGACGATCGAAGGTTTGGTGACATTTTGTTTCAGCCGTGAATAAAACACCAAATCTCTGGGCACTATGACACAGATATACGAAGAATAATTCCGAATTAATTATAAATATCTACTCACGTAGTGTCAAAACAGCAAACGTATGGAAGCAAAAGTTACTCATTCATATTGTGATATCTAGTAAGACGAGCGGGCGCAAACACACTAACCCTCCGACATACTGTGCTGCCACCACCCGGTCAATTCCTATCCTGTAACACCACTCTCCAATTACAATATTCAATATACTTACCATGTTATCGATAACGGTGAGATTGTCAACGATATAAGACATATAATTAAGCAAATGATTTTAAGAGTTTGCAAAGAGACAAGAATTTAAGGGTTAAGGCAATGTTAGTAATATTGATTTTCAATGATGCACAACCTACGGTGAATGGTGGCATTACTACCCCTTTCTTGTTGGGCGAGATGAGGTCATGGACTTGCCTAGAGTAGGGAAGTTAAGTCCATGATTATTACAAGGAAAAGTTCCCAACCCCCAGAAGAATCAATATCTTAATATGAAGCAAAGCCTACTTAAATTGTATTTTTAAAATAACTAATAGTGTGAATATAGGTTTTGTGATTTCAGAAACAATAGTTATCTGAATTATACACAAAAATGAACTTGCTTTTTGGAGGTAAAACGTAGACTATTACGAAGTTACCATACTTTACCCTACAACTATATTTAGTTAGCATATTCGAGAAAAAAAAACTTACTTAACCTTTTCAGGAGTTCACCGCTGTGGTCTGGAGGTAGCGTGTTGCCTCTTCACGCAGCGGGCCCGGATTCGATTCCCGGTCGAGACAAGCTTCCTGGGTGAGGTCTTTTCGGGGGGTTTCCTCACCTGTAAGACAAATGTCAGGAAACTTAGGGCCCAAAGGTCCCCGAAAATCATCCGGCCATTATCAACATTCTTCACCGGTGTGGAAAGCAATGGGAAGCTATCATACCTATAATTCCCTAGTAAAGCTGCGATTATTGCAGTGAAAGACCTGCCCTTGGGCAGAATTACTACAGAATAGAACCCTTTTAGGCACAACTTTTTATTTCTAAAATAAAACACATCATATGACCGCTGTCGTCTCGGGGTATCGTCGCTGCCTCGTAAGCGGCGGGCACGGGTTCGATCCCCGGTCGGGTCAAGTTTCTTAGGTGATTTTTTTCGGGGATTTTTTGTTACCTGTAAGACAAATCTATACTTTTAAAATCCACGGTAGAACACCGTCGAGGTTAAAATTGTGTTAACATTTTAAAATTCGTACCTGATAAAACGTATGTTAAATATAAAATTGATACCTGGTACGTCAGTCGTCCTCAACTAAATTATTAATTAGTTCCAATATGGAGGCCTTTCAAAAACAAGTACCCGCTAAAATGCAGAAGATGAAACATTGTTTTTGAAAGGCCTCCATATTGGAACTATTTAACAATTTAGTTGAGTACCAGTTAAAACGCAGAAGATGAAACATTGTTTTTGAAAGGCCTCCATATTGGAACTATTTAATAATTTAGTTGAGTACCAGTTAAAATGCAGAAGATGAAACATTGTTTTTGAAAGGCCTCCATATTGGAACTATTTAATAATTTAGTTGAGTACCAGTTAAAATGCAGAAGATGAAACGTTTTTTGAAAGGCCTCCATATTGGAACTATTTAATAATTTAGTAGAGTACCAGTTAAAACGCAGAAGATGAAACATTGTTTTTGAAATATCTCCATATTGGAACTATTTAATAATTTAGTTGAGTACCAGTTAAAATGCAGAAGATGAAACATTGTTTTTTGAAAGGCCTCCATATTGGAACTATTTAATAATTTAGTAGAGTACCAGTTAAAACGCAGAAGATGAAACATTGTTTTTGAAATACCTCCATATTGGAACTATTTAATAATTTAGTTGAGTACCAGTTAAAATGCAGAAGATGAAACATTGTTTTTAAAAGGCCTCCATATTGGAACTATTTAATAATTTAGTTGAGGACGACAGGCTTACCAGGTACCAATTTTATATTTAACATCTTATTACATAACCTCAACGGTGCTTTAATATGAACTTTAAAAGTGTTGACTGATAAATCAGTCCTCGAAGAAAATTAAATTATCAAGGAGGCAAAAAATCGAACATGATGAACGAGAACACGTCCAGTGATCAAAACCCTCTATATGAAATATACAAATTAATTCAATACCATGAGAAATCCTGAAGATGAAGCATGCTCTTTGAAATACCTAGATTTTAATAATGTAACGACGCTTTACAACAGAAGTTAATATAATTGAGGATTACTGTTTTATCAGGTACGAATTTTAACATTTTAACACCGTAAGACAAATGACGTAAAATTTTTAAGACCCAAACGTCCACGAACATCATGTGGCCAATATAATCATCATTAACATATTTGTCATGTCTAGTGTGAATGATGTGTTTCATATTAATGTTGTGTTTGCCTTGGAGGTGACCCTGGCATTGAGCTGATCCCTCATTCGGGGAGGTCCTTGTGTGGTTAAAAAAAGTATTGCGTGATCCATAGTTAGAATCTCTCTCTCCCGACAGGTCGTGTCACTGTAAGGCCCGGGTGGCTTGTGGCACGTAATACCTATAACAAGAAAGGTTAAACTGAGATTTAAAAAAAAAGAAAGTTATAGAATCGATCTTTCAGAACATATTTTTGAGATTTTAAATTTAAAAAAAAATGGGACTTTTTTAACCTCCGAATGTTATCTTTCCATGAGTAAAATTGAAATATTTAAGTAAAAAAAAAAGTAAAGTGATCCCACAACAGGCCCGGAGGCCCTTGGGGTAGTAGGAGGTTAAGGCTCCCACTTTTTCTAGACAATTGGCACTTTATGTCAGCCGGGTTGTCAGCCCTGCGTGACGGCCGCCTTTACCCCAGAACAAGTGTCTGGTACTCATTTCCGTTAGATGCTGAGTCGACCCCAGGGTCATAGTGCCGCCAGAGGGTTTGGGTCAGGTTAAAAATCCTGACCCCAACGCGACTTGAACCCTCGACCCTCCGGCTTGTAGCTCAGTGTCTTAACCACTACGCTACGGCGTTTAAGTGCAAGGACTAAATTAACAACTGACACTATCGAACCCCGAGGTTCATGACCGCGCAATTCCAATTAATTGTATCCTGAGCTAATGCTTTCCAATCATTCCTATTTAACAACCCCTTGTTGCCATTAGGCTTCGGGGAATCTTCCAGAAACTCCTTCATTCTCTTTCTATCAATATTTGGCCAAACTTGATAATAATAAAATTAAGATCTAATAACACAATAAAGTCCACTGCTGTGGTCTCTAGATAGCGTGCTGCCTTGTCACGCAGCGGACCCGGGTTCGATTCCCAGTTGGGACAGGATCCTGGGTGAGATTTTTTCGGGGTTTTTCCTCACCTGTAAGACAAATGTTGGGATGCTTAGGGCCCAACGGCCCTTGAAAATCATCCAGCCATAATCATCCTGAGCATAACCATCATCATCCTTCACCGGTGTGGAAAGCAACAGGAAGCTACCACACCTACAATTCCCTAGTAAAGCTGCAAAGCATAGCATAAAAATTCTATGATTGCAGTGAAAGACCTGCCCTCGGGCAGAATTACTATGGATGGAACACAATAAAGTTAATGATAATTAAAATTCAGACAAATAAAATACAGTGTGATTATAAAGTCCCAGTACATTTTAAAGAAATCGCTTATATATCGCATTTCTGTTACAGCCACTCGAAAGATACAAATATGTTCACCATTGAAGAGCGGATAGAGATTGTTGCTGCGCGTTTAAGAGGCCAGTCGTACGAGGAAGTTAGAGACAGATTCCAAAGGAACCATCACGGGAGATGTGTATCTTGATATGTTGGAACTTTTCTTACAGCCACAGTTACAGCAAGATGTATCATTGATACAGTGGTGTTGCACCACACTTTGCTCTGGCTATACGCGGGTATCTCAATGACAGGTTTCCCAAAAGGTGGATTGGAAGGGCATCTCCTCGTATCTGGGCACCTCGTTCGCCAGACCTCGCACCCCTGGACTTTTTTGCTTGGGGGTTCATCAAGCAATAGGTGTACAGAACCAAGTTTCCTAATCTGCAAGTGCTGAAATAACGCATACGCCAAGCGAGTGAAATGATTACAGAGGATATGTTGGTGCATGTTTTCCGGGCGACGGTGCGTCTTTGGGGAACATGTTTTGTGATTGATGGAGGTTATGTTGAATACTAACTTGATAGTAGAAACTACCTTATAATTTTTGTTTTATTTGCGCTACGTTATCGACAAAATGTACTGGAACTTTATACACTGTAGTATATACACACAGGAAGAATAGCCCTACCTACTATACATGAAAAAATACAAGAAAAACAATAAAATGTAATTAATTAACTGCTCAAAACAATTAGAGGAACACTTGTAATAAATTGAATAAGTAATTGTTTTTTAAAGCTGTGATGCTGAAAGTTGGACAATATGTAAATTGAATTATTAATTTTATCATTGGATACAAATTTTAAAGATCCATGGCCCCCCCCCTAAATACAGAGAAATTACCTCAAATAACAAATATAGAGATTTTTTTTATTTTGGAAGGCACTGGCCACTTCTAATTGGTAAGCTTCCTGATGTTGCTATAGTGACGAATGTTGATTATTGACTTGTTTATTGAAGTCTCTGACAAAATGAGGCATTTAAATTAGTTTGAAGTGTATCATGTTCTACATCTTTTACGACAAGGTCAATCTCTGCGACAAGTGGCTAGAGAGCTTGGGGTTTCTCCTTCCGTGGTGTCCAGGTTACGCAACAGGCACAGAGAGACAGGTCAGTATTGTAGAAGACGTGGCCAGGGCCGTAAATTTAAAACAAGCCCCCAGGATGACAGATACGTTGTTCTTTCTGCTCTTCGACAGCGTACAAAAACTGCAAAAGACCTGCAGATTGACCTTCATATGGCTTCCGGAATCCGGGTTTCAGACCAAACCATAAGGAACAGATTAAGGAAAGAGAACATTCGTCCAAAAAGGCCCGTTAAAAAAACACGCTTAACAAATGGGCATAAGGCAGCAAGACGTACGTATGCTGAAAACCATGGTGATTGGACCCTGAAGCAGTGGGAGTCTGTGCTCTTCTCGGACGAATCCAGGTATCGTCTTGCACGTTGTGATGGTCGATTGAGGGGTGTGGGGACGGCCAGGAGAAAGATTTTCTGCAGAGGCTGTACAGGAAATTGATAGATTCGGAGGAGGTTCCATAATGGTGTGGGCCGTAGTTATGTACAACAATCGTACGGACCTTGTGCTTGTTCCGCAGCGACTGAATGCTGCCCGGTATATCGAGCACGTTCTGGAAGAGCATGTAGTACTTGCTGCCATTGGAGTAGGCCCTGGATTTCTGTTTATGCAGGATAATGCCAGGGCACATTCTGCGGCTGTCACCAGGGATTTCCTGAGGAGGAATGAAATTGAGGTAATGGATGGAGAGGCCAGCGGTCAGCCCAGACCTCAACCCTATTGAACACTTGTGGGATCTTCTAGACAGGAAGGTCAGGAACCGACATCAAGCTCCACAAACTCTGCAGCAACTTGGAGATGCTCTGAAGGAGGAATGGGAGAATATCTCGCAAGAGGAAATCCAGAATCTTATTGGGAGCATACCACGAAGGTGCCAAAGTGTCATCGAATGTCGTGGAGGCCATACACGATACTAACTCTATATAACGAGTGTTTAACTTTGAAAAATAAGCACAAGATTCAATTGCTTACATAGCGGAATTATTTGAAAAGTTAATTGTCAGCGTTATTCATTTGTTTTTACTGACATGAGCAATAAATAAATAAATAAATAACCACAAATAATGTACTTTATTAATTTCATGTTTGTACCTTTATCCAATGAAAAAATATTTGCATATTCCATAGTGTTCCTCTAATTGTTTTGAGCAGTGTACAATATATTAGGTTGAAATAATGATAAATCTTAATACTATTTCATTAAATGAAAGAAAAAAAAATTAATTGAGGGATCTAGTGAGAGAGAGAGAGAGAGAGAGAGAGAGAGAGAGAGAGAGAGAGAGAGAGAGAGAGAGAGAGGAGAGGAGGAGAGAGAGAGAGAGAGAGAGCTATGCAACTTTGAGAATAAATTAAAATAATCAGTGCTATTTATGTCTTTATAGGAAGCCAGATATAATAAGAACAATTAAGTCACGTAGACTGCGATGGGCAGGACATGTTGCACGTATGGGGAATGAAAGACTTGCATGGAAGCTTCTTGTAGGAAAGCCAGAGGGAAAACGCCCAGTTGGTAGACCAAGAATGAGGTGGGAGAATAACATTAACTATGATTTGAGGGAAGTAGATTATACAGGGGATGATTGGAAAGCATTAGCTGAAGATAGGGATGTATGGAGAGCTTATGTCCGCGCGGCCATGAACCTACGGGTTCGATAGTGCCAGTGGGTACGTAAGTAAGTGCTATTTATATTAAAATTTATATTTTTCCGTTTGCATAGTTTACATAACAGTAAGTTAAAGAAAAAGTTACCTCTTTATTGTACAAATAATTTCGTAATATAATGCTTTAAAAAAGTAATTTATTTCCATTTTTTTTCAAAGTGGCATAGCTCCCTCTCCCACTAGACCCCTCAATTGTTAAAAGAATACTGTTAGTGTGTTGTTTCTGTTAGTTAATAAAAATATCCAGTTTGTTTCTGAAATATGTTATAGTTTGTCAGTCTCTGACATAGGGTGGAAGAGAATGCCATGTTCTAGCAAGAGAAACCGTAAACTATTGTAACAGATGGTGTGATGAGGAGGGATTATAAAGGATAATGTGCTGATGGGATCGATCGGGTGTGTATAAAAAATCTAATGAAGCGGTCTGACAAATAATTAGGTAATGATGTGTGTAATATTTTATAGAGAACAGATAAGGAACGGACGATTCTACGATCTTGTAGATGAATTGTTCCAGGGACGGTGTAACGTGATCAAACCTGTAAATACCACAAATAAAACGTGTGCAATAATTATGAACACGTTGATGTCTTTGGGTAAAAACAGTATTCAAACCTGTAAAAAGATATACAAACAAACTCCACGGCGCGACAGATTTGGAAGTCCTTGGCATACCAGCTGGTTGCTGACCTCACATCCACATGTGCTAATCACAGAAGTAGACCATCATCTAGTCCAGAGCCGTGCAAACTACGGCCCGCGGGCCACATCTGGCCCGCCATGGCTTTGCGTATGGTCCGCCTAAGAACTGAAATGAACAAATTAATTTTATATTTTAAATTTAGATTTTAAAATGTAACATTTAGTTTGGGCATCCCTGTGTGAAATTCAGATCTCAGGAATGTGGGGTTGAGGTGTCACCGCTTCTCTTGACAATGTAGTAGAGTTGATTCATCCCTTATTTACCATTTTCTCCCCCACTCCAAACTTTGAACATTACTTATTTCGCTTGTTATATTGTCAATCAAACACTAGCCTGTGCACGGAATAGTTGTAAAAATAGTGTTAATTTAAATTGAGAAAATGCTCTCAAAAACGCCAAATTGATTCCGAGTGTAGTAAGTTTAACGAATTCTGGACCAGCAAGTACTTTGTGAAGGAGCATGGAAACAAGTATTAGTGTTATTTGTAAATATATTAGGTAAATATATTAAGTTTTGTACCTTTTTTTACAATTTTAATTGCAGAATTGTATTATAAAAATTTTAACATTCTTCTGTATGTTTATGTAATTTTATTGTAATAATAATAATAATAATAATAATAATAATAATAATAATAATAATAATAATAATAATAATAAACAGTAACAACAGTAACAGTAGCAACAATAATAGTAACGATATTTATGTTCCGGCCCGCGATCAATTGCACAATCGGTTATTGGCCCGGCGCATTAAAAAGTTTGGGCGGCCCTGATCTAGTCAGTGTAGAGGTGGCATGTGGTCAAGCGTGTCGGGTCCTTTAGTCGTTATAGCTGGATTTCTCAACTTAGAGCCGCTCCTTATTATAGCTACACAAATCCCTCACTATGTTGGGTGGGCACTGGTCGCATACTGGCTGAAATACTTACTCACTAGCACTATCGAACCCGTAGGTTCATAGCCGCGTGGACATAAGCTCTCCATACATCCTTATCCTGAGCCAATGCTCTCCAATCATTCCCAGTATAATCTACTTCCCTCAAATCACAATTATTGTTATTCTCCCACCTCATTCTTGGTCTATCAACTGGGCGTTTTCCCTCTGGTTTTCCTATAAGAAGCTTCAATACACGTCTTTCATTCCCTATTCGTGCCACATGTCCTGCCCATTGCAGTCTACGAGAATTAACTGTTCTTATTACACGCTTTATATTAACTTGACCTGTATCTATGTAACGGAATCTCTCAACGCGATTTTCACTCACTTAAAATCATTGGATCAACATGAAACTTTGTATACTTGTAAAGGACCAATGACAATACAATAATTTCATTTTTTTTCTAAAATCCTGGCCAGAATCATCAGAAAAAAAAAGTGTCTGTGTAATTATGTAACGCAATCTTTCAACACGATTTTCACCCACTTAAAATCATTGGATTGACTTGAAACTTTGTATATTTGTAAAGGACCAATGGCAATACAATAATTTCATAAATTGTTTTCTAAAATCCTGACCAGAATCAGCAGAAAATCAAAATAATAAAAACCGGTATAACAGGTTGCGGACTTATCAATTTTTTACTCAATCGTTGTAAGAGCTCAGTTGGTAGAGCGGTGGACTGTAGTGGTATATAATTTCAGTAATCCATAGGTCGCTGGTTCAAATCCGGCCCGCAGGGGTTTTTTTTAGTAGAGTATTACTTTTAGCTCATGCTACAATAGTATCGAATTTAAAGATATTTACATTTGTATCTTATTCTCTAAAATATTAAAACTAAAAAATAAAAAATAAATAATAGTTTTAAAAAACTAAAACAACACGCTTTATTAGAACACCGAACTAAAAAATGAAAAATAATTTTAATTTCCAACACGCTTGGGATAAAATTAAAGTGGTCAACAAAAAAAATCATCTCCAACACATCTAGAATAAAACTAGAGTTATATACATAAAAATAATAATTTTACCATCAAAAGCGTGGGGTGCTTTTTATGGTTTTTACGTTTTCTTCTTAGAGACTTTACTTTTACCAATATATGTTTATTATAAAATATATTAATTGATATAGAGCATCCCACGCTTTTGATGGTATTTTTTTTGTAGATAACTCTAGTTTTATTCTAGATGTGTTGGAGATGATTTTTTTTGTTGACCACTTTAATTTTATCCCAAGCATGTTGGAAATTAAAATTATTTTTCATTTTTTAGTTCGGTGTTCTAATAAAGCGTGTTGTTTCAGTTTTTTAAAGCTATTATTTATTTTTATATCTGGCTTCCTACAAAGACCAATGAAATTCCATGAGAAAATTTCTTCTCCCATGGAGATTCCAACCAGCGCAGGTACCGTATCTCTGCGACAAGGCATCATGTCTTAAACCACTCGGGTACGCATCATGCACAATAATCAAAATGTGGTATACCAAGTGTTTCTATTAACATTTTTCTTAGACTATATGGTAAACAATTTAAGCAATTTCTTATGCGATTTGATGAATGTGCTATTGAGAAGATTGTTTTGCAAGTGTGTATTTACTATTATTATTGATTTTTACAAATTCACTCACTGGTACTATCGAGCCCGCAGGTTCATGGCCGCACGGACATGAGCTCTCCATATATCCGTATCCTAGACTAATGATTTCCAATCATCTCCAGTATAATCTGCTTCCTCAAATCATGATTAATGTTATTCTCTCACTTCATTCTTGATCTACCAACTGAGCGACTTTCTTCTGGTTTTTCTACAAGAAGCTTCCGTGCCCCTCTTTCATTTTCCATTCGCGCCATATGTCCTGTCCTTCGCAGTCTATGAGATTTAACTGTTCTTATTATAACTGGTTTCGTATAAATATCATGAACCTTACTGTTAAATAGACTTCTCCATTCGCCTATCTGTTCATCTCTTTGGACCAAATATTTTCCTAACAACTTTATTCTCAGATACTCGTAATATTTTCTCCTCTCTTAAAGTAAGAGTCCATGTTTCGCATCCATATAATATAACTGGGAGAATAACAGTTTCATATATTTTCAGTTTAAGGTTTTTGAGAGAAGTTGGGACGATAAGAGCCCTGTATTGCGTAATAACATGCATTTCCAGAATTGAGGCTTTGTTTAATTTCTTTATGCTCCTCATTCCTATTTGTAATTTTTTTATTCAATGCCACCGCGTTGTCATTTCGACATTCTGGTATTCTCTCTGGCATGGCGTTATTGTAACTCACTTCTGAACTTGGGACGCCTGGAAGGCGGAGTTACGCTGCTCCGATTATATATGATAGGTGATGATAGTAATGTTACACCAGGAGAGGCCTTAATCCTAAACTTAATGAATATGTTAATGATAATAATTATGGCCAGATGATGTTCGGGGACCTTTTGGGCCTTAAAGTTTCCTGGCATTTGTCTTACAGGTGAGGAAAAACCCCGAAAAAAAAGTATCACCCAGGAAACTTATCCCGACCGGAGATCGAACCCGGGCCCGCCGCTTACGAGGCAGCGACGATACCCCGAGATGACAGCGATGGACTCTATCATATATGTGTTTTTTTTAAGAATCAAAAAGTTGTGCCTGAATTCTATAGTAATTCTGCCCGAGGGCAGGCCTTTCGAATCCGGGCCCGCTGCGTAACAAGGTAGCACGCTACCTCGAGACCACAGTCGTGGACCTATTTGTAATTATTGTCTCCAGGTATTTGAATTCAGCTACTTCTTCAAAATTCCCCTCATTTGTCAGTAGCTGTCCATTTCCATTATCCATCCATCCAATGGCTGATTGGCTCAAACTCGAGCTTTGGCCTCCCTTAACTTCTGCATCCAATCATTTCTATTTTGCACAGCAAGCCACCAGTTGCGACACTTACGTAGGTTTGCAGCATCTTCCTTAATACCATCCTCCCATCGAATTTTCGGTCTTCAAACTCTTTTATTCCCCATAAAACTTGCTATAAGCATTTTTTTTTTTTTTGCTCGGTCTATTGAGAGTCTTTGTACATGACCAGCCCATTCCAAATTCTTTAATTTAATAAAAGTGACAAGGTCAGGTTCATTGTATTTGTCATACAAATCTTTGTTGTAACGTATTCTCCACTGATTATTAATATTTATCGGTCCAAATATTTTCCTGAGTACTTTTTTTTTCAAAATTATTTAGAGCTACCTCTGGTGTTTTAGTGAGGCTCCATGTCTCACTACCATAAGACAAAACTGTTCTTATTAAAGCGGCAACTGGCGGTTCGCGGTGCAGACGGAAGGTCAAAGGTCCGGACCGCGGAAGGTCAAAAACTGATCGCGAAAAATGACCTAATACTCGACTCACAAAAATATATAAAGTGATTGAAGTAAAACATAAGATAATTTCCAATTAAGTTAATACAAACAATATGAATTTAAGTAGTTATATTCTTTCAACATTTCAAAACATGAAAATAATTTTGTTACACCGCATTACTGTTGCAAAGATGTGCAGCGCAGGAGAGTAGCTGGAGAGCGGTGGGCGGAAGGGAGAAACTAACCGGCCGGCAAAGCATATTATGTTATATGGATCCACATAAAAGCTCTGTAAACCCGATTACAACATAGGAATTTTATTTAATGAAATAACAATTTGTATAAATCGATCTCTGACTCTGGCAACATGTGAAGCCTCTTTTAAACGGAGCAACCATATTCATTTAAAAACACCTTGAAGACACTCTTCGCATAAGCTGCTTCCTGCGTGAATCTGTCTTTAAAAAACCGGCTCAAGACCGCAAATGTAATTTCTCCCATTGGTTTTTTAATACACATGTGCCTATCGTATTTCATATAATTTTATGAGTGAAATTGAAAATAAATTAGAACTTCGATAAATTTTTTCAAAAGTATCCGGACCCCACGTAAAATTACTTGCCGACCCCTGTTATATAGCCTTATTTTAGTAGCTGAGTGTACCATTTCCATTGTACAATGGAATATTTCTGTGTGTGAACATATATTTAGTATTGATATTTATTAGTGTTACTCAAAGGAATGTAATTTATATGTCACAATTAATTTTAAAACTAAAGAGGGAATTTCCCTTTCTAATATTCATATACATGTTGCATAATAATGTGTTTTAAGTTGTGTAAAAAGTGCTCTCAATGCTTTGTGATCACATTTCCGCAGTCTCCATTTCAACAAACATTATGCTATGCAGTGAGTTTATAATAATATGTCACATGAACCATCACTTATTTTTTATAATTTCCTGGATGAAATGAAAGAGATTATTTATTACCTGTCACTACATTAACAAACACAATCCTTTATTCATATATTAATTTAAATATATTCACAATGAAAGTGAATATCATATATTGTGATACTATAATAGTAATTATTTCTTCAAATGAATGCCCAAATACCAAATGGTAGCATAATGAATTAGATCCTCAATACAGTGCATGTAGAAAGTTATTGCAAAGTTAAACATTTTTTTACTAAAATACCAAACCACTGACAACTGCTAAACGTGATAGGAAATGGCTAAATTCAAATACATAAGAACAATAACAAATAGAAATGAGATGCACAAAGAAATTAAACATTGGCTCAATTCCGGAAATGCGTGCTATTATGTACTACAGGGACTCTTGACGTCCCATCTTTAAAAAAAAACTTTATAAACTGAAAATACATAAAACTGTTATTCTACCAGTTATATTACACGGCTGAAAAACATGGACTCTTATTTTAGGGGAGGAAATGAGATTACGAAATCATATGGTCATCGCAATCATCATAATTCATATTCATCTTAGGTTAAGCTTAGTATTAGGGACTCTCCTGGCGCACCACTATCATCATCATCACCCATCATATCATCGGGGCAACGTAACCCCGCCTTCCAGGCGCCCCAACCTCAGAAGTGGGTTACAAGTACGCCATGCCAGGAGAGAAACCAGGAATGTCGAAAGACAACCTGGGGCATTTGAAAAAAAAAAATGAAAATAAAGTTCTTAAGAAAAAATTTGAACCACAGAGAGATGAACACACAGATGAATGGAGAAGACTATATAGGGCCTAACTGTAAACTACATGGTCTTTATAGGAAGTCAGATATAATAAGAACAGTTTCGTAGACTGCGATGGGCAGGACATGTGGCACGAATGAGGAATGAAAGACGTGCGTTGAAGCTTCTTGTAGGAAAACCAGAGGGAAACGCCCAGTTGGTAGACCAAGAATGAGGTGGGAGAATAACATTAACGATGATTTGAGGGAAGTAGATTATACAGAGTACAAGGTACAAAAATATATTAAAGACAAAATAGGAGAAGATCAAAATGGAATCAGACCGGGAAGGTCATGTGTTGATAATATATTTGTAATCCAACAGTTAATCGAAAAACCGACTGCAGTTGGAGAAGAAACCCATTTGACAATGATAGATTTAGAACACTGTGAGAGAGATATGTTTGGACAAAACCAGAAAAGATACTAGATTCAAGTTTTATAAAACATTGGCAGTACCTGCATTACTTTACGGGAGTTAAACTTGGGTAATGACCAAAAAATTACAAAGTAGAATACAAAGCGTAGAAATGAACTTCCTTAGAAGAACAAAAGGCTGCACAAGAATGGATCGGTTAAAGAATAAAAATATAAGAACAGAGTTAAATATATATCCATTAAATCATAAAATCAAAGAATATAGAGAAAAATGGTTTAGACATGTAGAAAGAATGAACGTAACAAGATTACCAAAAGCAGCATTTAACTACAAGCCAAGAGATTCAAGAAATGTAGGAAGGCCAGTGAAAAGATGGACAGAACAACTGTGAGGTGGAACAGGCATTTTGCTTAGCCCTTGAAGTGAAGAATACGAAGAAGAAGAATATTTAGAAAAAGCTTATGACTCAATTTCGAGGAACAAATTATGGGAAGTATTAGAGAAATACAATATTGATAGAAACCTAATTGAAATTATTAAACAAATTTATAAAGATAACACAGCTTATGTTAAAATTGGAAACATAATATGTAATCCTATAAAAACCACTAAGTGGGGCACGCCGTAGCGTAGTGGTTAAGGCCCAATAGGCAACATATTTTTGCTGACATTACAATTTGCTGACGATCAACTGGTTTTAGCGCAAGGAAAATTTGATACGGTATTCATGATAAAAAGGTTGAAAAACACATATGAATCACGGGATCTCACAGTAAATTAAAAAGAAAACAGAATATTGGCAATAAATAGCAATGAAAGAGAAAATTTAATGTTGGAAGAAGCAATTCAAATAAAGCAAGTGAGTCAAACTAAATATTTGGGAATAATTATGGACAACATTGAAGGTGTAGGCAAAGAGAACATAAAGAATAGAATTGAGTAGCAAAATAATATCATCGTTAAATTCCATATGGTGGGATAAGCATATTTGGAAAGACACAAAAAAATACATTGGTAAAACATTGATGGAATCTGTTGCAATGTATGGAAGTGAGGTATGGACAATAAATAAGTACTACAAGAATAGACTAATAGCTCTAGAAATGGATTATTTACGCAGAAAGTCAAAATTAGAACATGTCACAAATAAGGAAATTAGAAACATAATGGAAGCAGAAGAAAGCATAATTGAAAGAATTGAGGAGAAGGAATTAAAATGGTTAGGACATATTTTAAGAATGGAAGATGAGCGATGGCCGAAACTACTATATGAATGGCAACCGAGCAGAAAGAAGAAAAGAGGGAGACCAAGTTAACATGGAAGGAAAGCATGAAGACAGTAATGCAAGCAAGAGGGCTAAGCATTGAAGATGTCCAAGATCGTAGGCTTTGAAGGTTTGGAACGGGAAGACGGCAGCAGCTGTAAAAGCCCGAAGATATATAGATTATACAGGGATGATTGGAAAACATTAGCTCAGGATAGGGATGTATGGAGAGCTTATGTCCGCGCGGCCATGAACCTATGGGTTCGAGTGTGCCAGTGAGTTAGTTAGTTAGATAGTCATCAACTTCAGGTATAGGCCTGTTCCAGTTCTTGATTTCACCGCCCTCTGGGTCTTCTTTAGGATCTCTTGCCTACAGGTGCATATTTCCAAGCTCTTTTGGGTGTTGGGCTCTCTTCCATTCTACCTACTTGTTGAATTCATTTTGTTCTATAAGTGTTAACTTGTGGAAAGCAACGGCAAGCTATCACACCTATAATTCCCTAGTAAAGCTCCAAAGCATAGCATGAAAATGCAGTGAAAGACCTGCCCTCTGGAGAACACTAGAATAGAATAGAAGTTTTAACTTTATCTACGAGATTTGCGCGGTGGACTAGTGGTTATGTTTCTTCCTCTGGTCCCGAGAGTCGCGGTCCCTGCCGGGGACGATGAATCTTTTAGGATAGAAAATCCAAGGAACAAGTCCTCTGGGAGGGACTTTAGATGTCTCATTGGATCGGGATGTTGACTGCATGTCATTCATGACATATTTAGGGAAATAAGCGAAACTAAATGTGCAATTCTTTACATATATCTTCACTTCCAAAGTGGTCCTTTAATGAGCGTCCTATACTGCCCTTAAAAATCTAATTTCCGATGCATTTATTCTGCTTTCATATATTTTATTGAGCTCCCAACATTCACTGCCATGTAGTAACGATGGGACGGCCATTGTTTTATACAATTTTAATTGGATGTATTTTCTGCTTTTATTTTTTAATTCTTCTAATTGTTCCACGCTTATTTTGAAAGCACGATTTCCATTTGCACGTCTTTATCATAATTACAAGAAATGGGATGAGTCCAGGAGACTGAATATCCGTTTTCGCATATTAAAAAAATAATATTATATTTTATAGTTATATATAATTCTTTTGTACGTGTGTTTGTCACTGAATTCTTCCTAAACGACTGGATCGATTTTGATGAAATTGTTTGTATGTCTGATTGGGTCCCTCGATGGTTTAGATTCGCAATTGGACTCTCTAAAACCATTAGGTGTAGGAGTTCACATGAAGTGAAAACTTAAAAATTGCTCTAGCTGTCACATTTGTCAATATTTCACAACGAAATTCAATATAAGGAATTAAAAATAAACTGAATATCCAAAAATGCAGGAAATCAGACTATTAAAAGTGGAGCTTTACTTGAAACCCTAAATTAAAAACTGCCTAAACGACTGGATCGATTTTGATTATATATATATTTTTTTGTGTGTGTTTGAATGGGTCCCTGAATGGTTTAGATTCACAATTGGACTCGGTAGGTGGCGCTGCGAACGGGTTACAGTATTTTTTTTATTTCAGATGTATAGTCAACTGCATTACCAACATATTCCGCGCGACGACAATGTGACTTATAATGATGTTGTGAAAAGAATATCATTATAATAATTATTATAATATGATCCATTATTGGAACTGTATTAAAATAACAGTACTGGAAAATGTTAAATAACAATGTGACGTCACCATGCACACTTCTTGAGCCACAACAGATGACAGTGGTGAGTTTTCTTGCGCACTTATTAATTAGCGAATTTTATGGTAAAAAGTAACTTATATTTTTATCGTCCGGCCATGACACGAGGACTGAACGTTTGGGCAGGACAACGTCTACCAGGACCGCTAATTTTATTATATTTTAAACATATCAAATAAAATTATTAATTTTAATAAAACCACGGGAATAATAAATTCAGTAATGAAACCTTCACTAATCCAGAGAGATACCAGAGTACAGTTAGGCCTATACAAAACCTTAGCAAGACATCAATTTGCTACGGCAGTGAGGCATGACTTTGAGGAGAGCAGGATAACTTAGAGTGATATGAGATATACGGCAGGGTACACCAAGTGGGATTACAGATACAATGACGTCTTGAAGGAACTACATTTAGAATCAGTCAATAAGTGCATACAAGATTACCAGAACAACTGAGTGAATGAGTTCTGATAGAGTTCCCAAAGCCATGGTTTGTAATTGTCCAACAGAAGAAGAAAACTCTGGGCCGACCAAGGAAATCCTGAATACAAAATTCATCAGAGAGATCGTAACAGACCTATAGGCCTAATTCTAATGATATTTTACGAATTGGAAGTTTGGCATTTTACTGAAGTACGTAGCGATATACTTTTTTCCAGGGCCAGGTTGCCAGCCTGACGCCTAACCCCCAGACATGGAGGACCTGGTTTTTTTTAGGGTTTGCTCCCTTAGCCGACAGGTCTCAGTTTTAAGGCGCTGAGAACTCGCCTTTCGTCCCATATAAAGAACTACATATGACCTTTATTGATTTAGAGATGGCATATGATAGTGTACCTCGACAATTGTTATGGACGGCAATGAGAAATCTGAATATATGTGAAAAATGGATTAATATTGTTAGGAGGATCTATAGTAATACGAAAGCTAAAGTAAAAATAGAGAATACTTTAACAGAGGAATTCACAGTGAATAAAAAACCTTAACCCATTCGCTTCAGGTTTAAATGCTCAATACATTTCCTCAGAAACCGGATTTAAGTTACCGTAAAATATATTGTCCATTTTCAAACTTTCAAAACGGGCAAAATATAACGGTACTAGAGATCACAATACGGGTCAAGGTCAGAATACATTCCTCTACTATTCATAAATGTTAACCAAAGTTTGCCCTGTGAAGGGAGGTACAAAATGTAGCAAAATTTATAACATCACCATTAGACGAGTGTATCTCGTCTTCTAAGTTGAAGGCCACTTAACTGCTGGCGAATCTACCTCGTCTTTTGAGGCGAATGGGTTAAGCAGGGATGCAGTTTATCACCAATTCTTTTTAACATTTATTTAGACCAGGCTCTTAAATTGTGGTATAAAAAATGTTCTGAAATGGGTATTCCTACAGGAGGAAAAGTACTGCATTCATTGTTGTTTGCAGATGATCAAATAATTTTTGCAGGGGATGAAGATGATATGAAATATATGATAAATAAACTAATGGAAGAATATAAAAAATGGGGACTGAATATAAATTTACAGAAAACAGAATATATGTGTTTGGGAAAGGATGTGGATGACCTCATACTTGAAACAGGGAAAATAAAAAAGTGTGAATTTTTTAAATATCTTGGGTCAATAATTACAAGTTTAGGTACCTGTGAGAGAGATGTACAGACTAAAATTGCAATGTCAAAAAAATGCAACTAAGACATTACATGGAATAATTCGGAATAAAAATATTACAAAGAAAACTAAAATGAAAAGTTATAAGAGTATAATACAGAATATTTTGTCATATGGAAGTGAAACTTGGTCTTTGACGGAATTACAAAAGAATAAAATTAGAACAGTTGAATTTTATTATTTTAGAAGAAGCCTCCAAAAAACAAGACAGGATAAAATAAGAAATGAATTCCTTTGGAGAGAAATGAATATCACCACATCTGTTGTTAAGAGGATTGAAAATCAAACGCTTAAATGGTATGGCCATGTACAAAGAATGGAAAAAGAAAGATGGCCAAAAAATATATACCAATGGTCACCCCTTGGAAGAAATAAACGTGGCAGACCAAGATGGAAACGGAAAACCTACGTCTAAACTATAATGGATGATAGGAATTTGGAAGAGTGAGATTGGAATGATAGAGATAAATGGAAACTGAAGACGGCAAACCTATAAGTGGGGGAAAGCCGAAGAAGAAGGAAGTTTGGCACAGTTTTTTTTCTTCTGAAAACAGTAGGTTATATCTTGGACTGATCCCCTTTTAGCATCAACCAATTCAATTCTAATGAAGGTAATGACTTGAAATTAAAATCAAGTTTGTAAAAGGTTGATAGTCACATAAAAATGTACAAATAAATTAAAGCCTGAAGTTATATAAATTAATATAGGCCTAGATTAAAGAAACACACAGAAAAATATAATCACTTGATGTAGAATAAATCAAAACACAGGAAATAGATTAATTTATACCGAACAAAACCATATTGACATAAAAATACGCAACATTAACCAACACCAGAATAATAAAATAAAGTAAGTTACACAAAATTAGGTCATAAAAGTTGAGTAACACTGTTGAATGAAATCACAGAACTTGCCTCATAATTTTGTTCTCACATTCGGTTTCTCCTACCAACAATTAAATTATTACTAACAAAATGGCATTATCGAACCCGTAGGTACATAATCAGAGGTTACCGCATAGCCTACTTGGTACTTTAAGTCGTTCTTATACAGTTACTTGTTAAATAATTAATTTTTCTCGAGAGTTACATATACGTATTCTATGTCATTTATAATTTTTTTCTTATTTTCCATCTCGTACATTTTATATTTCATTCATTAAAACTATATTAAATCAAATTATTTTATAAATAATAATTATATTGTAGACATACTATATAATGGAGGGACCAATTTCTATCCTGGAGCAGAACAGGCAAATGGCCTATAATCCCTGATTATTATTGATGATGATGATGACATACTATGTAATATTTATTTTTATTGTAATTAGATGTAAGAAACAGAATCATTTTTTTATTTTTTTAAACTGGTTGGATGGTAGACAAGGCCTTAAGGCCTTAACTCTCTCAGGTAAAATAAAGCTATTATTATTATTATTATTACATAAGCTCTCCACACATGCCTAACCTGAGCTAATGCTTTTCAATCATCGCCTATATAATTTACTTCCCTCAAACCATTGTTAATGTTATTCTCCCACCTCATTCTTTCAAAAATAGTTTCATGAGAATGACCTTAATAGCTTCATTCCTTAGAAATACGGTAAAAGAAGAGAGAGAGAGAGAGAGAGAGAGAGAAAAAAAAAAGCGTATAAGTAGATGTTAATACGTGAATACAGCTGCTTAACTCATTTCACAGATAATAATTGCTAATAAACCACAGAACAAAAGAATACAATAATTTTATTTCAAGTTATTTTATTGTTTGGTTGTGTTTTAGTTGTCAAGGTCTGGAATATCCCAAGAATATCCTGTTCTGTAAAACTAAAAAAAAAACATTACCATTTATATGAGTGAATTGGATTTGTGTTGCAAATGTAAAGTTTAAAAAAATCGAACCCGTAGATTTATGGCCGAGCAAATGTTTTCCAATCAAATCCTGTATAATCTCATCATCATAGTACATTCACGAATTTAGGCCATTTGTTGACCTATTTCGGCCTCATGAGAAACGCCATCCAAAAGTATTTTGAATGGACGTCCTAGTCTTTTTCTTCCTGTAGGTTGATTGCTTTACATTTATTTGGGTATCCTGTGATCTTCCATTCGATGAACATGTTGCATCCATCTTATAAATATCATCTTAAAACTTATAAATATAATCTACCACCTCATTCTTGGTCTGTCTGCTAGGCGCTTTCCGTCTAGTTTTCCTAAAAGAAGCTTCAATGCCCTCTTTAATTTTCCATTCATGTCACATGCCCTGCCCATCGCAGCCTACGAGACTTAATTATTCTTAATTACATCTAACTTTCCATGAATAATGTAGTTCAATGTTATTTAGTCTTCTCCGTTCACCTGTCCGTTCGTCTCTTTTTGGTCCAAAATGTTTCCTAAGTACTTTATTCTTAAATACTCGTATTTTTTTTCTCTTCCCTTAAATTAAGGGTCCATACTTCGCATCCATATAATATAACTGGGAGGATAACAGTTTTATATATCTTCAGTTTAACGTTTTTTGAAAGGAGTTGGGACGACAAGAGTCCCTGTAATGCATAATATCATGTAGGCTACAGTATTTCCAGAATTGAACGTACGTTTAATTTCATTCTTTGCCTCATTCGCATTTTTAATTATTGTTCCTAGTTATTTGAATTCAGCCACTTCTCCGAAATTTCCCATTGCCATTAACTCTATATTTCCATTATATAATGTATCTCTATGTGTGAACACATAGGCCTATGCTATTTAGTTTTATTGATGTTTAGTTCCAGTCCCAATTTCTTAATGTTACTCAATAAAATGTTTGTATTGGCCCTAAGTATCTCCTCGCTATCGACTGATACATATAGGCCTATACTCATATCATTGAGTCGAACGCCTTCTTCATCGTAATCCTATAAAGATTTGATGTCATTCTTCTTATTCTTTTACACTCCAGAGATTATTAAATAGTGGAGGAGGTACAATTTTTAATGATGACGAGTATTGGTCTGATTTTTCATACGGTATATAAGAGAAAAGAATGAAACATTTCTTTTAAAACAATCAGAAACGTTGAAATAAGGAAAATTATGAAAGTTGAAAGAAATGTGTTATACACAATTGATGAAAGACAATTAAGATGGTATGGACAATTCAAGAGGATACCATCTGATAGAATCCCTAAGATCTTGGATTGAAGAATAGATGGGAAAAGAAGAAAGGTAAGATCTAAAGAAGGTGGATGGACGGTGTTAGAAGAAGTATGAGTGAACTGGGACTTACAGATGAGGATGTTCAGGAGCGCAACAACTGGAGAAGGCGAATTTCTTGAGGGTGACGGAGTAGGCCTACCACTGTATTGTGGAAGAATTCTGAAATTTATATATATATTCTATTATATACAACTTTCCTCATTAGAGGATTGCCTCAAGGACAAAGTGATACAGACGATTAATTTTTGAAATTGATGAAATACATTTTGTAAATACATAAAAAAATGTCGAATTGTACATACTATAGAGTAGACATTTTGTAAATATGGTTTCTTAAAATTGAAATTGATCCTCTAATGGCAGCGATGACAATTTTAGAAAGATACACCCTGTCCAAATCTAAGGAATTCCAAAATTTAGCTAAGAATCCTGGTATAATATCTCTTGCCCCGATCATAAATCCTGTGACAGTTATACTATCTAATTGATATTTATCTTTGTAATAGTCAATTGTTGGCTCCCACACACACACGCACGCACACACATATGAAGGAACCTCTACAACCAGGAGATTGGATGGACCGGCAAAATTGGCTATTAGGAACCGGGCGATGCCAAATACATTAATTAACCAATTATATATATATATATATATATATATATATATATATATATATATATATATATATATGTGTGTGTGTGTGTGTGTGTGTGTATGTATGTGTTTATTTATCTCTCTCTCTCTCTCTCTCTTCTTCTCTTTCTCCATCGCTGTTTCTTTAAACTAAAATTTGAAGGTTATTTTTTGCGGTTTAAAATTCATGTGATTTTCTTTACCTTCGCACGCGGGTGAAAACGTGAAGTGACAATGAAATTCTAATGTCATTAGAATGTCAGTGGCGCAAAATGGGTACCATTAAGTATTGTAATATTAACGAACAGCTTATAATCTTTGATGGTAATCGGTCATGAGTCATGACATCATGGTTGCTTGTGATCATATAGTTTTCGCGTCACAGGAAACGAACAAAAAAACTATATTTCCTGGTTTATTATGGTGCGGAAGAATACATATATAAATATGAGAGATGAATATCTCATCACAACATCACCATCATGCTGAGGGTTCGGGTCTGCCTGCTGGTGTTCTTCACTGCAGTAAGTACAATACAGGGGCCAACATCATGAACAGCATGGTTTACACCTGTTACCTTGTTTCAACATCAAACTACATTGAATTGATGTATCCATATCTTTGATGAGCGTCCTATTAATGTTTTATTTATAGATTTGTAACGTAGAACCAGTCCGGTGGTCTTCCGTTCTCAAAACATGTTCACAATATGAATTCTGGTCATCACCAACGGCCTCAAGAATTAGGCCTTCTGGCATCTTCTGTCTCACAGTAGTTGTTCACGTCCACTTCTGGAATTCCCTCCCTCCCACTTGACACTTTTAAGACACGTTTACACAATTACTTGTTAAATATTTTTTTCTCCATAACTAAGTAAGTTATATTCTCTCTCTATCTTCGGGTTTTTAGATCTGCTGCAGTCTTCCCGTGCCAAACCTCCAAGGCCTACGACCTTGGGCATCTTCAATGCTTAGCCCTCTTGCTTGCATTACTATTCTCATGCTTTCTTTCCATGTTGACTTCGGTCTCCCTCTCTTCCTCCTTCTGGTCGGATACCAATGATATAGTTGCTTTGGCCATCGCTCATCTTCCATTCCTAAAACATGTACTACCACTTTAATTCCTTCTCCTCAATTCTTTCAATTATGCTTTCTTCTGCTTCCATTATATTTCTAATTTCCTTATTTGTGACATGTTCTAATTTTGACTTTCTGCGTAAATAATCCATTTCTAGAGCTATTAGTCTATTCTTGTAATACTTATTGATTGTCCATACCTCACTTCCATACATTGCAACAGATTCCACCAATGTTTTATCAATATATTTTTTTGTGTCTTTCCAAATATGCTTATCCCACCATATGGAATTTAACGATGATATTATTTAGCTACTCAATTCAATTCTATGTTAATTCTATGCCATTAATAGTATTTTTATAATTTTTTTTCTCCGATGCCCAAGGTTATCATTTCAACATTTCTGGTGTTCTTTCCTGGCATGGCGTACTCGTAACCCACTTCTGAGGTTGGGGCGCCTGGAAGGCTGGGTTATGCTGCCCCGATGATATGAGAGTTGATGATGATGGTAATGATGCGCCAGGAGCGGCCTTAAACTAAACTTAATCTAATTAGGTGAATATATTGATGATAATGATGGCCAGATGGTGTTCGGGGACCGTTTGGGCCATAAGGTTTCCTGACATTTATTTTACAGGTGAGGAAAAACCGCGAAAAAACCTCGTCCAGGAAACTTGTCCCGGCCGGGGATCGAACCCGGGCCCGCTACGTGCAAGGCAGCATGCTATCTCGAGATCACAGCGGTGGACTTTTTGTATCTTGTACATTTTATTCGTTAAATCTAATTAAATAAAACTATATTGTAAATAATAATTATATTGTAGTTATACCATGTATTTTTATATACCAATAATTTGATTTATTGCAATTTAGATGGAAGAATAATTTTTGTATTTTTTTCTAATCTACCCACAAATATTATTACCTTAATATTAGCCTCTTATTTTTTTTTAACTATTATTGCAGTAGTAAAAATTATTGATATATTTAAAGGGAAATATGTTTTTTAAAATGTTTAGAAAATGAACTCTAAAAAGATCTTCATATACGGCGGGGATTGAGTGGTAGACAAAGGCCTTAAGGCCATAACTCTGTCAGGTAAAATAAAGCTATTATATTATTATTATCTCTTCAATGATCGGTCTATATTTCTATTTCCTATTGTATTATAGTGTAGGGCAGCTTTCGATATCTTCCAGTCTGGCATTCGTTGAATGTGATCTCTCCAGTTTGTTCTGTATTTCTTAAACTACAGATTTTTTTTTTAAATTTCGGAATTTATCCACAAAACAGTGGTTTTTCCGCCACCCTCAAGAAACTCGTCTTCTCCAGCTGTTGCGGTCCTAAACATCCTAATCTGTAATTCCCAGTTCACCTATAATTCTCACACCGTCCATACAACGTTCTTTAAGTCTTCCCTTTATTCTTTTCCCATCTATTTTCCACTCCAAGATCCTCATACGGATTATATTAGATGTCGTCCTCTTGAGATGTCCATACAATCTTAATCATCTCTCTTCAATTTTCGGCAATACATTTATTTCAAATTTCACACTTTTTCTAATTTCAACGTTTCTATTTTTTAAAATAATCTTGACTTCTGTGATGATCTTCTCCGGTCTGTTGCTAATAACTTGTTGGCTTGGCAACTTTTAATTGTCAATGTCTCATATAACATAATACTCTCTATAATGAATGGCCTTATATTTATTTGTTCTGTAAAGGTCAATGTAATTAATTCTAGATGTAATTAAATCAATATTTAATTATTCTCTAATATCTATGTTCCTTTTGCGATCTTGTAATTTATAACCTAATACAAATCTAATTTATGATTCGATTTGTTATAACTGGTCCGATATTAAGGTCCAACATTCATTTCCATAAGATAGTAATGGCAACGCAATTACTTTATAAAGTTTTAGTAATGTTTGTTTTTGTACAGCCATTGAAAAAAATGATGGCGCAACTCTTGATGATGGAAAGTTGAGTTTTGAAGAGCGATTCACACCAGTACGTTGTTACGTGTTCTGACTCGTTTGAGTATAAAGCAGACGGTGTAAGTCTCTCTTCATGCAGCACTCGTATCGTTCGCTTCAGCGGAGCAGTCGGTAAGATGCTCTTTTTCCGACGACGCGGGTCCATGTTCGATTCTGGCCAGGTAGATTTTTTAATGTATTATTTAATAACGTCGTTAACATTCATAATGCCTACATGTTACCAGGTTTCGTTATATAAATAAATATATATGGAAATATTCCCGGTCGGGAATGGCTCATGGGTGAGATTTTTTCGGGGTTTTTCCTCACCTGAAAAATAAATGTCAGGAAGTTTAGGGCCCAACAGTCCCCGAAAGCCATCCGGCCATCATCATCATCCTTATAATTATCACCATCATTCTTCACCGGTGTGGAAAAAAACGGGAAGCTACCACACCTACAGTTCCCCAGTTAAGCTACAAAGCATAGCATGAAAATGCTATGATTGTAGTGAAAGGTCTGCCCTGGGGTAGAATTACTATGGAATGGAATATATAGAAATAAATAAATTAAAGGAAACAGCTCATATATATATTCCACCGCTGTGGTCTCGAGGTAGCGTGCTGCCTTGTCACTCAGCGGGCCCGGGTTCGATCCCCGGTCAGGGCAGTTTTTCTGGGTGAGGTTTTTCCTCAACTGTAAGACAAATGTCAGGAAAACTTTAAGGCCCAAACGGTCCCCGAAATCATATGGCTATCATCACCATCACTATCATCATCATCCTTCACCGGTGTGGAAAGCAACGGGAAGCTACCACACCTACAATTCCCTAGTAAAGCTGCAAGCATAGCATGAAAATGTTGTGATTGCAGTGAAGGACCTGCCTTAGGGCAGAATTACTATGGATGGATATATATAGAAATTTAATAACGATTGTAACGTCTCATTACTTTGTTTACAAAACACATGGTATAATAAAATTATTTCCATTACTAATACAAAATGCGTCTGATTAATTTAAATTAAGTTAATATATAATTTCATTATACAAGGAAGTCCTGAAGTAATTTCTAGGAGATGGTTGTGGTCTAGTGGAGGGAGCGTCTGTTTCCCGCGCATAAGGTCGCGTGTTCGATCTTGCTGTCATTTTTTTCTCTCGTCCTTATTTCAATTAATTTTCTTTCTTTTGTTTCGTTTTAATTTTCAGTATTTACCGCACTACTTATTTACATGAAATTGTTTTCCATTACATGACACACAACGAAATAGAACGGATTTAGTTTCTCAAATAGTTATATACTTGTGAATCAAATAGCTGATCTCTGATCATGCGCAGTGGCTTCGTTCTGAGACTTGAAAATAATCTGTGCGTCATCAATTATTACAAAGGCTGTACATCGTGCATGGATTCTGGTATTGTGCTATTTTATTGTTAAGGTTAAAATGTTTTTTTTTTAATGTGATTAAATTACAGAATTGTTTGTCCCAGCAGGAAGTGTTCTGGTTCCAGTGAAAAATTTTGATTCATTTTTTTAAGTAAAGCCTATGAATTATTCGTAAAGTTAGTACCATATTGGCTAGAATTTAGCTCGCATTTTTCGTCTAAATACCAAGTAAAAAAGTCAGGATGCGGCTTAAATCCCCTAAATCGCTACCATTATCGAACTCGGAGGTTAATTGCTGCGCAGATATATTCTCTCCATACATCGCCATCCTGAACTCTTGTTTTCCAATCACTCCCACGTACAATTCACTTTCCTCAAAATATAGTTATATTAGTGGAATGCAGACTTTCACGGCCGGTAATCATGGTAATAAAAGATTCCGGGCTATGTGTCCGTGGTCTATAACTGGCGTTTCTTCCAGACGTTTCTCCCTCAACTGCGGAGGGCATCTTCAGTGGCGAGCGCTTCCAGCTGTTGCTTCCCTGTCGTAGACTCGACTGCATTACGAACAGGAAGAGGCAAAATTATCGGTATGAGATAAATAATCATAAACAGCTGTGGTTTAGGCTTTTTATTAGCCTGTGCCTATTTCCTCCAGATAAGTCTGTAGTCATCTTGTCAGAGGTCGTCCAATGTCTCGGTTTGTAGTTTAAAGTCTGCCAGGGGATTCTGTCCTCGGTCATTCTTCTTACATGCTCTAGCCAATTTTGTTGGTATTGTTTAATTTCCTGTGCTATACATTGCATTAATTTTTGCCTGATAGATTAATTTCTTATACGATCCATACGTGTTACTCCCATTATTTCATGTGACAGCATGTGTATGGCTTATATTAGCTATATTGGCTTTTTTTCATAATTTTGTTGTTAAATACGATGTTATATTAATAACAACAATTGCGCACTATTGTGCATATAATAAAATATATATTTGTAAAAATACAGACAGCATCTGACCAGCCTCAAGGGCTAGTGGTCAGCGTTTCTGAATGTTCATGAGGTCCCGGGTTCGATTCCCGGTCAAACCATCGGAATTTTTCCTTAAAGGGAATTATTCCTGTAGTTGCCCAAGGTCTGGAATTTAGGTTAAGAACTCTCCTGGCGCTTCATTATCATTTATCACCCATCATATCATCGGGGTAATGTAACTCCGCCTTCAAGGCGCCCCAACTTCAGAAGTAGGTTACAATTACGCTAATGCCAGGAGAGAACACCAGATATGCCAACCTGGAGCATAGAATAAAAAAAACAGCATCTTTAACCGGAAATGCAACAAAGCAAACTTTTTACCGATATTTTGGCGTTGATATAGTATAGACTCTCATATTATTTCGTTAGCTTCTAATTTCAGCTTTTTTCAGTTTGGATAGGCTTACTGGTAAGAAATATTGTTTTATGCCAATATTAATTATTTAGTGCAAAAAGTCTAGGAATTCGGCATAGCAAGTTTAAAACTTGCAGTAAGTGACGCAGTCAAGACTATTTATATAGATATATTATAATGGGGTTTAGAAAGTACCTCTTTTCAACGCATTTTTTATGTCTTACATTCATTTTGCCGATTGTGACTATTGGTCTCAAAGCTGTTTTTTTTTATTTCAAAGCAAATGCTGGGTTGCTTATGCATGTACATTTTTTTTATTTAACGACGCTTTTTAACAGCTAAGAATGCAAAGATCATTAGCGTCCTAACTCAAAGCTTGGTATTGAAAAGTCGACAAATTTTGCTCAGAAGCCTCTTATTTCAGGCTTGGTCAATTTGGCTATTATATGTATGCGTTTATTTTGGGTCTGTCCCAATTTTCTTTCACCAATGAGCATAGCGATCCCGTAAACTATAATTCGACTCTAATCTCGGTCATTTTCACGTATTATTTTTCATCCCTTCTCGTCCTCCAAGAGGGTGAAACTTAGGCTTAAATGGGATCGGGACTGTCACCATTCAGTTTAAATACCTTGAAAACTACTAATTAAACACAAATCATGGCCATTTTGCCTCAGGATTTTCAAATTTATTCCAGTATATACAAATATACTGTCTCTCTTTCTCTCTCTCTCATATATATATATATATATATATGAGGGGTCAGAGCAAAAGTGGACCAAGTCCAAAAATTGAAAATCCTTTTTCACTGTAAAAATTCATTTTTAATTCTTCTTCTGCATTTAAACATATTACTTTAATGTACTGACGTAGACTTTCATGGCCGGAGTTGCTATGATGATCACGACCATGGCCTACAGCCCGAAAATCTTCTTCAAGATCATCATATTACTTTAACTTTATATTAGTTCTTATTAAAAGAGTAAAATATGGATTTGGTCCATTTTTGCTTTGATCTCCTTGATATATACTGTTCGTAGTTCCCCCCCCCCATTTTTTTAGAAATTTTGTTTATAAGTGGATAACCCATGTCTATCTGGATATGGGGAAATCATAAACCAGCAAAAGGATATTGCAAATAGCTACTCAAAGCCATTAACAATCAAAATGTCAAAGTCCTGTTTTATTCTCACAACACTCATGGACATGGGACATTCATGGGGTGTGGTTGTAGATCAACAATATATAGATATTTTAAACACTAGCATTATAGCGCTTTCCTGATCAACTTACTGCTGTGAAGACAGAATCCATTGGTGAACAACATCTGCTTAATAACAATTAATTTTTTTTAAAATTAGGAATATTCCACAATACAGTGTTTCTCCTTCAATCCAAAGTGATTTGTCGCCAGAGGTTCCTGTCTAAAGCATCATCTTCCCTCAAATCTCTTGTTTCCATACTTCTCCTCACTCAATCTATCCAACATTCTCTAGGTCTGCCTTTTCCACTTCTTCCATTAGCTTTCCAATCAAAAATCTTCTTTGGTGTTCTATCTTCTTCCATTCTTATCAGTTGTACATACCATTTCAAACATTTTCTATTTTCACGTAGACTTTCACGGCCGGAGTTGCTGTGATGATCTTGATGAAGGTTTTCGGGCTGTAGGCCGTGGTCGTGAGGCTTGTAGTTCCCCGACGTTTCGCCAAAGACTGCGTCTGGCATCCTGAAGGGTTGTCTTGAGGATGCCAGACGCAGTCTTTGGCGAAACGTCGGGGAACTACAAGCCTCACGACCACGGCCTACAGCCCGAAAACCTTCATCAAAATCATCATTTTCTGTTTTTTTAACTTGCATAATTTCCCTTATTGTGCTGTTTCTGACTTTGTTCCTTCTTGAAATTCTTGTCGATCACCTACAAAAATCTATTTCTACTGCTAACAGCTTGTTGTCTGCTTACTGTCCATGTTTCGGACCTATATGATAAAATGTTTTGTAACAGAATTTTAAATATAGTTTTCTTCGTTCTGTATATTATATTTCTATTCCAAAGCAATGAGTTCAACATACCAACGGTTCTTCTCCCATCAGTTATTCTTCTTTCAATTTCTGTAGTTAAATTCTCATTTTTATATAAAATAGATCCTAAATATTTAAAAAAAATAACATTACATATTTTTCCTGAGTTATATTTTTTAACTCATTTCTTGTATCCAATGAAAGACAATACAAGTAATAATAGAGGCAATTACTTCATTGGTGGCAGTTGCTGAATTTGAATCCATTACATATGGCAGAGTTAAACGTCAAGATACACCACCAACAGAAACACCAAATGGCAAGAAAAGGCATCATCCTGGTCCACATCACCATTTTCAGGTACCATTAAATGGGAAAAATATGCTAAAATATATCTCAAGTCTTTAATTTTACTTAAAACATGAAATGTTGACTATTTAATCCTATTAATTTCTTATAAGATTTTTTTTTCTGAATGCCAGATATGCACAATCAAACAGCTATCTATATATTAATATGTGAAGAAAAAACTTTGTACCCCTTTTTTAAGCACATTGCATGCACAGAGGAATATGATATTTGGTATAATTAAAGTTCATACAGAGGAGTACAGAAAAATAAAATTTATGTATAATGTGTTACAAATAAATTAAATTAAACAAAATAAAATAATCCCTATTAGGTTCGTCTTCCGGGCATATAGGCCGTGGTCCAGTCGTTCTTCTACTCGACGTTTCGTCTACTGCTGCGGTAGACATCATCAGGAGATACTGCGTGCTCTCTGTGAACTCCTCAACAGTCGGCTGCAGACTGGCTGGTCGTTGGAAACTCCCTCCCTATTTATAGGCACGCCCCTGGTGGAGAGGCGGTTTTCTGCGCGGTCCGTGTTGCGTGCTGTTTTGTCCAGGCTGTCGCTAGCAGAAGTCATAGGCTTCGTTGTCGTATTGTGCAGTGCCGGGATCCAGATTTTGTTTATCTTCATGGTTTCTTCTTTTTTGTTAAAGAAGCACTGCACAATACGACAACGAAGCCTATGACTTCTGCTAGCGACAGCCTGGACAAAACAGCACGCAACACGGACCGCGCAGAAAACCGCCTCTCCACCAGGGGCGTGCCTATAAATAGGGAGGGAGTTTCCAACGACCAGCCAGTCTGCAGCCGACTGTTGAGGAGTTCACAGAGAGCACGCAGTATCTCCTGATGATGTCTACCGCAGCAGTAGACGAAACGTCGAGTAGAAGAACGACTGGACCACGGCCTATATGCCCGGAAGACGAACCTAATAGGGATCAAGACGCCGGCCGTGAAAGCCTACAGTTATAAAATAAAATGTCTCTAAGGAATTTATGTGCATTACTCATTCATTTGTTTATGTTCATACTAAAAATTCATTGTTGCAAAAAGAGAATTGTGCAGTAGCAATGTAAATTGACTTACTCTCGTGTATTTATTATTAGTGGTTTAAAAAAAGTGAGTACATTTTATTATTTAAATTTAAATTAAACCCTATCTAATCTTGCCTTCAGTAATTTAATTGCATATATATTTTTTTATACTTAGTTATTCGCACCTACTTCCATTAAGCCTCGACATACAATATTGACGGGTTGGAGTGAGAGACAAAGAAGAAGGGATATATACCCGTACACATAATAATAGGCCAAATGCCAGTTTAAATAGCATAAATAGTATACAAATGTCAAATGACGCATTATTATTACTTTAATATGGTGTAGCCAAGCTATGCCACAAATTTCCTATCGTTTATATTTTTTATAATAAATTGAAAATTAATGCATAATGACATATTTGTGACAAACTTAAAAATTGTAATGAATTGTGGTCAAATTTCGACTGCTGGGCGATCACTAGTATAAATTAGTAGCTAATACCTGGCAAGCACAAAGTTTGGAATGGTTGAGATAGTTGTCAAAACATAAATAACTTTAATGTAATTTATGATTTCAGTGCTGCAGAAATATGTCGATGATCATTGAATGGGAAGTTATGAAGGACTGCATGGGTCCAGGAGGTCCTAGACATGGACCTCCTGGAGGACCAGGAGGTCCTCCACCACCACCTCCAGATGGTGAATTTGGTCCCCCACCTCCACCTCCAGATGGTGAATCTGGTCCCCCACCTCCACCTCCAGAAAGTGAATCTGCCGAATCCTCAGACACAACAAATTCTGCATCATCAGAACAAGGAGGCAAAGGTAAATGAATCAGATTTACATCATTATCATCATATCCTTCTGTTTCTAATTGGAGCACAGGGCCTTAACGAAGCTATTCCATTTGGTTCTACTTCCTTGTCAAAATCTTTGCCTGTTTACAACTTTTATTCTTCTTCTTCACTTCCTAGTTTAGCCATTGATTAAAATTCATCGGAGAACATTTTGTTTAAACAACTCACTTCATAGGATTCATGCTTCCATGATATCGCGATTTCAAACACAGTCGTGTTCATCTTCAGCCATAACTCCGACTGACGAAATTCTTCGGCCGTCAACTGTTCTATTGTCGCCATCTTCAGTACTGCCATATATGGTTGAATTTATGAACTTCAAAATCAAAGTAATTTCGTTAGGGATATCAAAATTCATTGAAAAACAAAAATAAAAAAAAACAAAGATAGATCAATGAATTTTGATATCCCGAATGAAATTACTTTGATTTCGAAGTTCATAAATTCAACCACAGATGGCAGCACTGAAGATGGCAACAATAGAACAGTTGACGGCCGAAGAATTCCATCAGTCGGAGTTATGGCTGAAGATGAACACGACTGTGTTTGAAATCATGATATCATGGGAGCATGAATCCTATGAGGTGAGTTGTTTAAACAAAATGTTCTCCGATGAATTTTAATGATTATACCTCATAATGTTTACTTCCCAACATTAATTTAATATATTTAGCCATTGATTGTCTGTTCTGTCTTCACTAATAGATCTAAGACCATCTCTTCCGAGGACGTCCGATATCTCGTCTTCCTCTTGGAAAATAATGTAAGATTGCACCCTGTAATGCATGGATGCCCATGGATGAATGGTAGAGTGATTCATAATAATAATTACATTTTGAAAACCTTTGCCTGGGCCCATAGAAGGCAAAGTTTAATTCATCTTTACTGTGCTGTCTCTTTAACATATATACTTATAAACATGAAAACGTAAACACTACAGTCTATCTAGAAAGATATTTTTAATGCAAACAATTATACTAATCATGAGAAGTATAGATAGGAAGTGAATTGAGTAAGCTTATACTAAGTAAGAAATTATAACAAGGGCATTATTTAAATCCAAGCTTAAGTAGTAAGAAAACATGTTTAACTAAAAGAGTTTTTTAATATAATAAAGCCAGATAAGTTAAACAATAACAAAATGAACTAACATTTACAGCTTTTGATGGCTTTACAAAGATTAAAGAAAAACAACAATAGTAACAATGAAAATTAAACACATTGGTCGTCCAATATTACTTCAATATACTAAGAAAAATAAATATAATAAATTATAATACTGTAATTGCATTCATACATACATACACTCATTCAGTCCAGCCAAGGGCTAGGGTCCACCCAAGGATTCCCCACCCCGGCTTCTTGGACTTGAAACAAAGGCAAACTTCTCTGACTGAACTCTAGGTGACGACTGATTTTCCAGCCTTGTGTTCGAGAGTTCTGGGATAGAGGGGAAGACACACCAATAATCCACGGCATAGAGGAAGGGGAACGGAGATCGGATAAACATGGATAGGAAGGCATGATTCTGAAATCTTGAAGTGTAACTCAGTAGCATGATGTAACAGTTGCAATGAAAATTGTACTTTCAGTACAAGATTTTCTTTGGTAATCTACTTCCATTCTTTTTACATGTTCTTTCTACCATTTCTTGTTATTAGATATATTTTCTTTCATGGAGTAGATCTGCAGTTCTTCATGGATATCACTTACCATCCTTTAAAACACTACAAGTTCCAGAAAATTTTTAAAAAGTTTAACATTCGATTGGCTCCAAAGAATGAATACAGCCTAGACAAGATAATTAAAACTAACAAAAATGAAAAAATTGAAGAAGAATACAAATCAAGAATATATCAGATCAACTGTAAGGATTGCGACAAAATCTATACAGGAAAAAACAAAAAGAAATTTAAAAACTAGATTGAAAGAACATCTTAGAAATGTAAAAAAGGGTGAAGTGGACAAGTCAGCTGTAGCAGCCCACACTTGGTCTGAAAAACATTTAATTGATACAAAAGCTAGCCTAATCTACACATAGATAAACAGAAAGAATTCATGATCTGGAAAAAATTCCACATCCAAAAAAAACAAGAAAGATAAACTCATGAATTTCGAAACTCCCGCCCAAATTTTGACCTGATCCAGAGGTTCATCGGTCCACCAATAGAAGGAAGAAGAAAACTGCCAAGAAACGACATAACACCGGTCGACCAGTGGCTACTGATGATGGAGATAAGCTCCGAAACTGCAGTCTAGAAGAAAAATGATATGAGGTGAGGTAATAAAACATTAATTTAATTCTTAAATTAAACCTCATAGTGTTTTTTTTCCCTGTGAAAGTGAAATAAAATAATTCACTTACCATCCTTTAAAACACTACAAGTTCCAGAAAATTTTTAAAAAGTTTACCAATCGATTGGCTCCAAAGAATGAATACAGATAATTGAAACCAACAAAAATGAAAAAATTGAAGAAGAATACAAATCAGGAATATATCAGATCAAATGTAAGGATTGCGACAAAATCTATATAGGAAAAACAAAAAAAAAATTTAAAACTAGATTGAAAGAACATCTTAGAAATGTAAAAAAAAAAAGTGAAGTGGACAAAGTCAGCTGTAGCAGCCCATGCTTGGTCTGAAAAACATTTAATCGATACAAAAGCTAGCCTAATCTAACACATAGATAAATAGAAAGAACTCACGATCTGGGGAAAAAAATCCACATCCAAAAAAACAAGAAAGATAAACTCATGAATTTTGAAACTCCCGCAAATTTTGACCTGATCCAGAGGTTCATCAGTCCACCGATAGAAGGAAGAAGAAAACCGTCAAGAAATGACAACACCGGTCAACTAGAGGCTACTGATGATGGAGATAAGCTCCAAAACTGCAGTCTAGAAGAAAAAGGATATGAGGTGAGATAATAAAAACATTAATTTAATTCTTATTATTGTTTAACTTTTATAGGAATTAATCACTATGAGGTTTAATTTCACCACTTATTATTGTTTCTTATCTGATCCATTCTAGTATACTGTTTTACTCTTCTTAAAAATTTCATCTCGGCTGCTTGGATTTTACTTTCTTGATTGGTAGTGATAAAGTAAGTAAAGTAAAGTAAAGTGATCCCATAACAGGCCCGGAGGCCCTTGGGGTAGTAGGAGGTTAAGGCTCCCACGTTTTCTAGACAATCGGCACTTTATGTCAGCCGGGTTGTCAGCCCTGCGTGACGGCCGCCTTTACCCCCAGAACAAGCGTCTGGTACTCATTTCAGTTAGAGGCTGAGTCGACCCCAGGGCCATAGTGCCGCCACAGGGTTTGGGTCAGTTTAAAAATCCTGACCCCAACGGGACTTGAACCCTCGACCCTCCGGCTTGTAGCTCAGTGCCTTAACCACTACGCTACGGCGTGCCCCGATTGGTTGTGATAATCCAAGATTTGCTCCCATATAAAAGGACATTGCTCCCAACTCACTTTCAATTATACTCCTCCAAGCCATTCTTGGTCTGCCAACCTTCTTTGCACCTTGTGGATTCCATCTCATTGAACACCTTTCTATTGTTTTATGGTTTGTGTAGTATATGTCCAAACCTAACTAACTCACTGGCACTATCGAAGCCATAGATTCATGGCCTTGCGGACATAAGCTCTCCACATATCCCTATCCTGAGTTAATGTTTTCCAATCATCCCTGTACAATCTACTTCCGTCAAATCATTAATGTTATTCTCCCAACTCATTCTTGGTCTACCAACTGGGCATTTTCTCTCTGATTTTCCTTCCATGCCCCTATTTCATTCCCCATTTGTACAACATGTCCTGCCCATCGCAGAACTTAAATCTTGTTATTGTATCTGGTTTCGTAATCCTATGCAATTTCTTTTTATTTGTTTTTCAATGGGTGCTTGTCCAGTCTTAGAAAGTCTTAATTCTTGATTTGATATTACATCAGGCTGAGTGGTTTAAGGCAAGATGCCATGGTGCAGAGCTATGGAACTTGTGCTGGTCAGAATCCCCACGGGAAACAAATTTTTTTGCAAAATTTTGGCCAGAATGAGACCAGTGCTCACCCAGATTCGTGAAGAATTTGGTTAGCTACAATGAGTAGCAGCTCCAGGTTAAGAAAACCAGCTATAACGGCTTGGAACCTAAAATTCTGACCAATGTCACCCTTATATTAGCTAGATGATCATCCACCTCTGCAACTAACATATGTGATTTTGAGGGCAGCAACCGGCTAATAGGCCAAGGACCTTCTAGGCTGGTTACACCATGAATTTTTTTTGTATTAATATTAATAGATTTATGACAACACATAAAATATTGACCTGAAAGAAGAGGCCTCTAAGCAAAATTTGTCAGTCCTTTCAAGATCAGATTTGAATTGTGACACTAATGAAGTAATGACACGAACTGTTAAAGATTATCATTAAGTAATAAAATTTCATCCCCATTGATGAAGTTTAACCTCTCACCTTATGTATTTTGGAGATTCTTTACAACATGTGACACAAATTTTTTTTAATTCCATTTACACCATGCACATGCGCCAAAAAATGCATAGCGATTTAGCTATGGTATCGTGGGATGAAGCCAACATAGACACGATATTTAATGAACCTAAAAACTAACCTAATGCAATTTAAGCACCTACTCTAACCTGTGAAAGACCAACCTAAAAGTCAACCACATGCAATTTAAGCACTCTAACCTGTGAAAGAATGCAACACCCAAAAATAAATAGTAAGTTATGAAATTCTGAAGTATATGTGTACAGTTAACCTTTTGCACGCCATGCACCGGTGAAAGTGTGTGTACAGCGGTACACCATGCCTGGCAGGCTCCGGTTTTCAATCTAATTACTTTAAAAAATTGTTTCCCAACGTTTTTACTTCAATAAACTAACATTATTTTTCGTTCTGTGTTTGTACATCCTTTCTTAGCAATACTTTGCACATCCCTTACAGAATAACGGTACAGACTGGTTGTAAATTGGTTTTCTAAAGGAGGGTGTACATTCATGTTTCAAGGCCTTCTTTTTTTTTGCTATGCAATATTACAATTTCAGGATTTTCTCTTTATTTATTTTATTTTTAGTTGAAAAGATACCTGGCCAAGGGGTAGGTCATGCTGTGAAACACAGTGATTCATGTCTGGAAGTTGACGAAAATGTAATACACGAGTTTATTGTGTCAGTTTTATCAGAAGATGAGAGTGACAGTAACAGTTCATCAAATGGTTATTCGTTTGACGAATGTGATAGTACTCCTGTTTCTAAGAGAATATTATTACAATCTAAGCCTGTAAATAGTAAAGCAAGTGATGTAGACCTAAATGAACAGGGTGTGAGTGAACAATAGTGGGCATGTTGCGCCAGACGAAACACATGGCATAAACGCTGTTTGACTGGAATTGATTCGAACCCAAGACCATAAAAAATATTCATCAATATTTAATATTATAAGTGTTTAGTGATAATGCCATCAGAAGTATTAAATAGGATAAATGTTTTAGTGATAGTGATAACAAATTTCAATAAAAGACACCATGCTGAATTCGAACCTGGGATCATTACAAGTGGAAGCAACACGTCCTAAACCTTCAAATAAATGTATAATAGTGAGCATAATTCAATTTAGCATGGCATGTAGACAGTAAATTATACTATATATAGGTTTATATTATATAGTATGGCATAGTACTTTAAATTTAAAAAACCTGGCACCCACAGCCCAACTGGCAAAAGGGAAACTCAGCGGTCAAAAGGTTAATAAGTAAATACCCTATGTTGGCTGCCTGGATTTCTTTAAAATCAATCTGACTGTCACGTCTTCCTGCTATGTATGTAGTTAAATATCCATCCATAGTAATTCTGCCCGAAGGCAGGTCCTTCACTGCAATCATAGCATTTTCATGATATGCTTGCAGCTTTACTAGGGAATTGTGTATGTGTGGTAGCTTCCCGTTGCTTTCCACACCGGTGAAGGATGATGATGATAATGAGAATGGTAAGGATGATGGCCATATGATTTCGGGGACCGTTTAAAGTTTTCCTGACATTTGTCTTATAGGTGAGGAAAAACCCCGATAAAAACCTCACGTAGTTAAATATAGAAACATATATAATATTTAATTTTAGGAAGTTATATTTTGAGGTTATTTTAATTATATTATTTTTAGTCTGGACACCTTACCTCAATATTAATGTTGATTTGTTCTTGAACATGTTTCAAAACAATTCTGTTTTATCATCACCTTTCCCAGACTAATATTGAGGTAAGATGTCCAGACTAAAAATAATATAATAGAAAAATATATTGAAATAATCGTAAGAAAAAATTTTAAAAATCATTGTAAATGGTGGGAAATAATTTGAAAAATGTAACTCTAAGAATAAAATTTGACATTAATTCATGAAGGAATTTAAAAAGTCATGTCACATGTTGTAAACAACAGCCATACTTTTATGTACCACACTTTACAGTGACATGACCTGTCAGGAGAGGGATTTTAACTATGGATCACACATATACTTCTTTTTGACAATTTAGGACATGAAGGGGCTCCCCGAATGAGGGATCATCTCAATGTCAGGACCTCCTCCGAGACAACACAACTTTAAGATGAACACACCATTCACACACAAATTCATACTATTCTACAGAATTATATAGTATTCTATAGTAATTTTGCCCAAGAGCAGGTCTTTCACTGCATTCATAGCATGTTCACATTATGCTTTGCAGCTTTACTAAGGAATTATAGGTGTGGTAGCTTCCTGTTGCTTTCCATACTGGTGAGAGATGATGATGATAATGATAAGGATGATGATGGCCAGATGATTTTCAAGGACCATTGGGCCCTAATCTTCCTGATATTTGTCTTACAGGTGAGGAAAAACCCCTAATGAAATCTCACCCAGGAGCCTGTCCTGACAGGGAATCGAACCCATTAAACATGGCCAATATGATAATGATGGCCAGATGATGATCAGAGACCATTTAGGCAAATTAATAAAATACCTCTTCTTCTTAAGCTGGGATTAGGACACTCCCTAATGGAACTTATAGACTAAGTTAATTTAGTTATATTTAATTTTAGGAAGTGATATTTTGAGGTTATTTTAATTATATTTAGTCTGATCATCTTACCTCAATATTAATGTTGATTTGTTCTTGAACATGTTTTAAAACAATTCTGTTTTATCGTCAGCTTGTCCAGACTGGTTTGATTTATGTTGCATTATGTTGCACAGATTCTTCTTCTGAAGAACAAAAACAGAGTTATGAATTTTGAAATACCGACGGAACGTGACCTTGTTTGGAGGTTCTTTGGTCAACCACAGGATGGAGCTGACATCGACATCCAGGTTGTGCAACATAATGCAACATAAATCAAACCAGTCTGGACAAGCTGTCGATAAAACAGAATTGTTTTGAAACATGTTCAAGAACAAATCAACATTAATATTGAGGTAAGATGATCAGACTAAATATAATTTAATTAATTTAGTTATGCTCGTTTACCCAAGATGTCAGCAAGTAATAGAAGATCAGTCTTGTGCCTCGATGCGACATTTAGTGCATAATTAAAGTATTACTAGATAGGAAATGGTTGTTAAATTTTGCACAGGTTTGCAGTTCTTTTATGAGCCTGAAAATCATCAGAATCGAGACCCACGGCTTAAAGTCCCACCCGGAGGACTCGTTCCTTGAATTTTTCCATCCTAAAATATACAACGACCCTGGCTGGATTTGAATCTGCATCCCTTGGAACTAGAGGCAAGGAACATAACCACTAGTCCACCACGGCTGACTAAAATACTAATTTATAATATTTATAATTTTCATAGGTCGCAAAGGTGGTCCACGAAGAGGCCCTCCAGGTGGTCCGGGTCACTTCAAAGAACGTATGGCTGTAAGTATTCACAGATTTATTTATTTAGATATGATGTTTAATACTGAATTTATCACTTCTCACTGAATGACAAATTATTTTTGAAAAGAAAAATATATATGCTTAAATCAGGATTTGAAACCATTACCTCTGGGTCTGTACACCAGTGCTTTAACAATTTAAGCAATTAGGTATCTCAATTTACATATAGATTTTTCTCTTATATTAATACAATTCATAGAATCCCTCAGCTAAAGCACAAAACCAATAGGACATAGAAGTTATTAATTTAACACTTCTCACTGAAGGATAAATTTTATTTGAAGAGAAAATTTTCTCGATCTGGGCAAAATTTTTCTCTTCAAATTTAATTTTTTTGCTTAAAAAATAGTACTATGTTTTAATTAATTGTATAATGTATTCAGGACTGGAAAATGTATGGAGAACAATTTTGTGGGTTTGATGACTATGAACCAAAACCCTTTACCAAGAAGAGTAAATCTTTCTCTAAATCAGATGTACCAAGAGGAGAAAATTTTCTCTTCAAATATAGGACATAGAAGTGCTGCATGCCGATTTACTAGATGAGAAGATTCATTAAATACCACTTGATGTGAAAACAGGTCAAAAGGCCTAATTTCATGAAGTAGAAGAAAAAGAAGATTAATATGATTCTCGCTCACCAGCAAGTTCACTGCTATCTGGTGTGCGGGAATCGTATTAATATAAGAGAAAAATGTATGTGTAAATCAAGATGTCTAATTGCTTAAATTGTTAAAGCACTGGTGTACAGAACCAAAGATATTGGGTTCAAATCCCAATTTAGGTATATATTTTTTCTTCAAATTTTATTTGATATATTTACATCTCATCTAATATTTTGTATAAACTCAGGAATGTTTCAGATAATTGACACACAATTATCAAACGTGTAGTTCGAAGGAATCTGTTCATTATTTGCTATATTCAATGTATTTGTTGGAGAGTTATTCACTGCAAAATAATGCTCTGACCTGTTCAGAATATTAAAAGGAGGAGCTTTCTTTATCACTAAAGCAGGAGCTGTTAAAGAGAATTTGATAAATAGCAAGGTGAAACAAGACCATCATTGGTTGTAAAACAAAATTCATTGAAATATGATTGGTCATTGGCTCCCATTTGGGGCATGAGTTAAATAGTCAAAGAAATTTAATCTGTTATTTATACCTCACCTCTTACCTGGAACTATTTTCGAAGGCCATTATCTTCATTCTCAGCCAAGGCTTCCAACCTCAAAAGTATGAATGAAGATTCATTGCCTCAGAAACTCAGGGATTGTATAAGAGAGAGAAAAATTTCCATTCAAAGTAAGATGCCTAAGTAGTACAGTGAAATAGTGCATTGGTACATAGAACCAGAGACCTTGGGTCCAAATCCCAGTTCAGGGATAAATTTTTCTCTTCAAATATTAAAAGTAGTATTAAAAGTATAGAGGAATGTTAATTGAAAAGAAATATCAAAACAGCAATAGATTAAAATTTTAATTAAAATGCTTTATTCTTCACCTCATATCTGGTCTTCTAATTATACCGATTTCAAAGCTTAGGCAGTTTCATCTTCAATTATTTCTTGTCAACTCATGTTATGTTGATCAGGAGAACTGCTTCTTCCACCTTCTGTTGGTGGACCAATGAACCTCCGGATCAAATCAGAATCCCTGGAAAGGCCATAGCCGGCTAGGTTTTGGCCAAAAGTTGCGTCTGATGGATTACAAACTCACACCAAATTTCAACCCTGTAGCTGCACTAGGAACAAAGATAAAAATACAACTAGTATTTTTGGTGAAGATTTTTTTCTCAGGATCTACTGGACCGATTTTTATGAAAAAAATATATGCTGTAAATATATTTAAGGCGATTCACAGCAAAAATCGAGAACTCAATCCCACGAACGTAACTACCTGAAAACAATTATTTTAGTTTTCATGATTTTTTTTTTGGTCACTCGCTCACAAGATACAATTACGAGTTTTTTCTATTAGAGAATTGGACCTCTTTCTACAACATATAATATTTCCAAGTCGATCGAAGAGATGGAGCATAGTTAAAAAAATTAAAATACAATTTTTTTGCACATTTTATCTAAATTTTATTAATATTTCTTACAATATAATTATACTTTCAATCAATTTTTGGTGCTGTGTCATTTACGTTCCTGGCCGATGAAGATTTTCACTGCCTCCCTTAACCATCGTCGCTATCATCATTGATGATGGCAGTTGTATTCTTCTTTGTGAACAATTTACTCAGAATCGCAGCTGGTCGTAAAATCTTGGACAAATATCTTCCATGTGCCAGGTAATATATGATTGCAGCTACATGAGAACAGCAACCGACAATCCTCCTCCCATTGGCGCATTCACAATAATGTTGGTACATATCTGTTCATGGTACAATCATACAGAGATATCAACTCTTGATAAAAAATTAGATAATAAAATGCTTCCAAAAGTGGGTAGTTACTTTAGAATCACATCATTTCTGCATAATAAGTTTTGAAAGAGTTTCACATCCAATGCAGAATGTGCAGATGAAGTCTTAGAGAGAATGAAAATTCAGAACAGTGCCGAAAATACGTTAGCGATTGAGGTCGAAGAGAAAGGTTGGCTTCATAAGAAAAGACCTTTTCAAAGTATTTCATCGGAGGATCCACTAGATTTTCCGGAAATGACTGTGAGAGAGCTAAAATTCTGTTCACCGGGTCATACTAGTTTTCACAAGCCATATCATATCCTGCAGAAATAATTGACGCAGCTGGGAACGTAAATATACAATTCGTCAAAGATAAATCAAGTTGAAGCTTCAAGTTCAGTCTCGCCACATATCCAGGAAGGTTTATCACTGCTTCGTTGAATATACCCCTCACAGTATTGGCACAAGAGGAATCACAAGACATTATTGTGAATGCGCCAATGGGAGAAGGACTGTCGGTTGCTGTTCTCATGTAGCTACAATCATATATTACCTGGCACATGGAAGATATTTGTCCAAGATTTTACGACCAGCTGCGATTCTGAGTTAATTGTTCACAAAGAAGAACACAACTGCCATCATCATTGATGATAGCGACGATGATTAAGGGAGGCAGTGAAAATCTTCATCGGCCAGTAATGTAAATGACACAGCACCAAAAATTGATTGAAAGTATAATTATATTGTAAGAAATCTTAATAAAATTTAGATAAAATGTGCAACAAAATTGTATTTTAATTTTTTTAACTATGCTCCACTTCTTCGATCGACTTGGAAAAATTATATGTTGTAGAAAGAGGTCCGATTGTCTAATAGCAAAAAACTTGTAACTGTATCTCGTGAGCGAGTGATAAAAAAAATCACGAAAACTAAAATAATTTTTTTCAGGTAGTTACGTTCGTGGGATTGAGTTCTCGATTTTTGCTGTGAATCGCCTTAAATATATTTACAGCATATATTTTTTCATAAAAATCAGTCCAGTAAATCTTAAGTAAAAAAATCTTCACCAAAAATACTAGTTGTATTTTATCTTTGTTCCTAGTGCAGCTACAGGGTTGAAATTTGGTGTGAGTTTGTAACCCATCAAACGCAACTTTTGGCTAAAATTTGGAACGAATACGCATGGGGGTCGCTCACTCCTAACTTAGCCAGCTATGGCCTTTCAAAATTCATAAGTTTTTCTTTCTTGTTTTTTTGAATATAGACTTTTTCCCAAACTGCAACTTCTTTTTGTTTTTATATCTGTTTAATTAAACTGGTTTTTGTATCAATAGATGTTTTTCATGCTCATACTTCGTCTGAAAAACATCTAATTTATACTAAAGCTAGCTAGTTTAATTAAACAAACAGAAAAAAGAAAAAGAAGTCACAGTTTGGGGACAAAATCTACATTCAAGAAAACAAGAAAGAAACATGAATTTCTAAATTCCCGGGGAATTTGATTTGGAGGTTCATCGGTCCACCAACAGAGGGAGGAAGAAGCAGTTCTCCTGATCAACATAACATCAGTCAACAAGAAATTACTGAAGATGAAGCTGCCTAAGCTTTGAAACTAGTATAATTAGAAGGCTAGATATGAGGTGAGGTATAAAACATTTTAATTTAAATTAAACTTCATAGTGATTTTTCACATAAATGTTCAATAGAAATAGATTATTACAATTCTACCTTGCAGTTTAAAATTCTTGGGGCCCTTCATTACATTGGAGGACTTTTTGTACAACCAAACCCCCCCCTCACTCAGAACTCACATGTGAGATGGTGCTTATAGGTTGATAAACGCTGGAGTAGAGAGTTTACTTCAATGCAAAACATCTGAACGTATACAATAACGAAAGCTGCAGCAAACAGCTACAAAGTTTAGACATATTACATCCTAAGATATTCAAGAACCTATAAACAAATAAAATAAATATCCTCAACTTGTGTGCAACTCAGGGTCGGGTCGAGGAATGAAATGAGATGAAGCCACTATATTTACAGAAGTCTGTGAACTACAAAGGTGCCAACTGACCACTCCTGATGCACCGTCACAGGGGCAGATGAACGAAATGGAAGAGATGAATATGGAGAAATTGTGGAATAAAATTTATGGCAGGTGAAAATAGGAGAAACCCCAAGAAAAACTTGTCCAAGCTCCATTTCGTCCACCACGAAACCCACATGGAGTGACCGAGACTCGATCTCAGGATCCCAGCGGTGAGAGACAAGCGTCTAACCGCTTGCACCATGGAGCTGCCTTCAAGAACCTATAAATAAGAATAAAAACCACATTATCACATGCCAATTGAAACAAAAATATAATTTCATACATCTCAATGACGGAAACAAAGGTTTGAAAGCATTTGGTGTGTGAGAATTTACAACATATAAAAATGTAATTATTATTTTAAAATAAAACTGTATTCTAAATTAAATATATTTTTAATTTCAGTGTGACATGGAATGTGCTTTTGGAAAAATCAATGCAGTGAGTGTTATTATTATTATTCACCATCATCATCCTCTTATCGTGTCCTCCTTTCGGAAGGTTGATTCCAAATATGCCTCCAACCATCTCTACCTTCCCATGCTTTCCTTCTTTTTAGTTCCTCCCAGTTTCCTTGTAAACTTTTCTTCACTTGGTTAATCCATCTTTCTCGTGTTTTACCTCATGGTCGTCTTCCTTGTATCTTGATATTTAACCATCTTTGTGGTAGTCTTTCCTTTTCCATTCTTTTTAAATGTCCAAACCATTTTAGTATTTTTTTTTCTATGTCTGTTGTTAATTTTCCTACATTTAATGTCTCCCTGATTTTGTTGTTTCTTATTCTATCTTTCCTTGTTTTATGTACCATTCGACATAAGAATTTAATTTCTGTAGCTTGGATTCTGTTCAATTCCTTATTTGTATGTGTCCAAGTCTCAGAGCATATGTTAGAATTGGCTTGAAATAAATTTTATACATTATAATTTTACTCTTGGTGGGTATATCTTTATTCCAGATAAATTTTCTAGTTAAATTAAGGAATTTTAAACTTTTCTCTATTCTTTTAATTGATTTCAGTCTGTATTTTACCATTTGCATCTATCACTATTCCGAAATATGTACATTTTTCCACTTTTTGTAGATTTATGCCTGATAACTTAATATTCCAATCATCTATTAAATTAATATTGAGAAGCTAAAGCTATTATTATGATAGAAATAAGTACCGGTAAATTAATGAACACAACTAAATTATTGATTCCAATCATTTTTCTGGTTTCTACATACTTTCATGAACACTATGAAGTATTAATAATTTAATATTAAAAATACACCTCACCTCATATTTTGTCTTCCTTTGACTAGTTTCAGAATAATTATTCCATCTTCAGTATTTTCATAATATTGTTGTTCTGTCATGGTGAGTGGAAGTAGAAAAACATCAAATTGAAAGAAATACTAAATTAATCAAGCAAACAGAAGAACCTAACAAGCTCATGATTTGGAAAAAAATCTACATTCAAAAAAATAAGAAGGAGAAATTAATGAGTTTTGAAATTCCTGGGGAATGTGATTTGATCTGGAAGTTCATTGGTCTACCAACAGATGAAGGAAGAAGCCATGCATCACCACAACAGAACAATGGTCGTGAAAATACTGAAGATGGAATAATGATTGGGAAACCAGTCTAAAGAAAAGACAAAATAAGTGGAGAGGTGATTATTGTTAATATTAAATTATTTCATGCAATTTAATTTATACTTGACAGATAAAAGATGGCGCTGTAGATCAACAAGCTTTTGAAGAATATGTAGTGAATAGATTCAAAGACAATCCAGAAGATCCTTGGAAGGACGTAGCTACAAATGCTGTTAAAACTTGTGGATCTGCTGATGGTAAGTATACAGATCAAGATTTATTTCTCTCCCTCTCTCTCCCCCTTAATTTACCTCATACTTTGTAAGAACTTTTGGCTCAACTTTAGAATAAGCTGCTCTATGTTTTTCCATACAACATTCTTATGACACTACCATTATAAACTTTTTTCCATTCTTAATAACATTTCATAGTATTTTAAACATTTTGTGAAGATTATTAAAACTTGTTTTACAGTTATTAAATATTTATCATAAGTAATGCCACGAGTGATTTTCAATTTATCTAGAGAATTTGGAAATCAAGAGTGGCATTTGTTAGGACTATTTAATGAATAAAATTAAGCTGTTTACTCACAAATCATTATTTAAATATAGTTATTTTAAAATCATATTTGAAGAGAAAAATTATACGCTCAGACCGGGACTTGAACCCGGGACCCTTGGTTTTCTAGTCCAAGTGCTCTACCATTTGAGCTACCTGTGCAAGTACCGATCTAAACGCAAATTTTTCTCTATATACGTTGTAATTCCCGCCCACCAAATGCTTTGAAGCCTTTTGCTTCTATCTTTGCAAATGGCGGCTCCTATATTAAGAAGACATATTTGGGAATTATACATTACATTATAAATGCCAGTACGGCTTTTTCGATGTTCTTATTATTAATTTCATACATCTCAATGATGGATAAATCATATTTATATATTTAATGTAAACGGCGATGTTTAAAAACAAATGAGAAACGATTGGTATGCTTCATCTGCTTCTTTTGTTTATCACTGCAACCAGATCATACTATTTATTGCCAAAGGAACGCAATATTGTAAGAATGCTCTCTAGTGGAGAAAAAATGAAACACATCAAACTGTAAATTAGTTCATTTCTGATGTTGTATGATGTAAATATGACAATTATATTTTTCTGGATTATTACCTGGGAAAAAATACATTTAAGACGTGCAAACAGTGGTTTCTTTTTTTGGTGGTATAATAAATTGCTACAAATGTTTTTATATTAACTCCTGCAAGCGCTCTGTGTTGACATCTATGCACTATATATACAGTCTGGTAGCCGTATTTCTTATAGGCTCAATCACTGCAAAACAATGGTCAGACCTGTTCAGAATATTAAAAAGGAGGAGCTTTCTTTAATATGGTAAATATAACACTGATAAATATTTCGTGAAACACGACTCTGATTGGTTGTAAAACAGAAATGATTGAAACGTGATTGGTCATTGACTCCCATTTGGCGCATGAGTTAAATAGTCTATGTACACAAATTGTGTTATTTATCTCTCAATGATTTTTTCTAAGTTCTACACAATAACAGTGCACATGCACAAATGTTTAATGTAATTTCCATCAGATGGGAGGAGATATATGTGAAATTGGTGTGACCATCGTTTGCAATTAATTCCAAAACATATTTTAAGAATGTTATTATTAATTTCATACTTCTCATTGAAAGACAAATTATATTTGAAGAGAGAAATTATTATATTATATATTTCTCTTCAAATGTAATTTGTCCTTCAATGAGAGGTATGAAATTAATAATAAAAACATCAAAAGAAGCCCTACTGGCTTTATAAGTAGTGTTTAAATTCCCAATAAATGTCTTCTTAAAAAAAAATAAGCTGCCATTTTCGTGATAGAGCAAAGGCTCATAGCATATGGAGATCGGGAATTTACAATGTATAAGAGAAAATTTTGGGTTTAGATTCAAGTGCCTAGATAGTTCAGCGGTAGAGCATTGGCCTAGAAAGCCAAAGGTCCTGGGTTCAAACTCCAGTCTGAGCATATAATTTTTCTCTTCAAATATATTTTAAGAAATTCACTTCATTTTGTTAGATTCCGATGTGAAAAGTTAGTGTACATCAGATTAGTTTATAGTTTATTAAATAACATGTATGAACATCGATTATGAAATCACTGATCATGAAACAGCCTAGGTTTTGAAACTGGTTTAATTAGAAGCCTGGGTATGAGGTGAGGTGTAAAGAATTTTAATTTAAATCTCAATATGCATGCAATTAATTTTGTTATAGACACGTTCAGGTATTTATTCCGAAGGTTAGTCATACTGATTTCACAGATATGCCCTGCCATCTGATGGTAGTTACATTAAGTGTTCGTGCATGTGCACTGCAGTCTAAGCGGCAGTGTATTTTCCTCCATTTACTTGTCCTTACAGATCTGCCATGCTAAGGAAAGATGCAGTCATTACAAGAACTTGAAAAGTATGAAAATTGATTATTTCCTTCTAATCAGTGTTTTTATTATTCATTGGTTTGAACCCAGGCTTTCTAGGCCAATACTCTACCGACTGAGCTATCTAAGCACTCCAATCTAAACACAAATTTTTCTCTTATATACATTGTTAATTCCCGAGTGCCAAACGCTATGAAACCTTTGCTTCGTATAATTTTTCTCTTCAAATATGACTTATCCATCATTGAGATGTATGAAATGAATAATAAAAACATAAAAAAAAGGTCGTACCGGCTTTATAATGTAATGTAAAATTCCCAATAATTGGTCTTAATAAAGAAGCCACCATTTGTAAGATCGATGCATTTGGCGCTTGGGAATTAACAATGTATATCTTCTTGTATCTTGTAAACCCATATTTCCCTTAACAGAGATTTAGGCCCTCTCCCCCTACAGGGAAGAATTTGAACCATACTAATTTAGTTACACTTGTTTTTGTATAGATGTCATTTGAGTGGTCAGTGTTCCACCTCATACTGACATCTAGGAAACAAAGGTAGTACTAGGACATATATGATAAAAATTTGCATTAAGATTGGAGTGCTCAGATAGCTCAGTCGGTAGAGTATTGAGCCTAGAAAGCCAAAGGTCCTGTGTTCAAGTCCCAGTCTGAGCATATAATTTTTCTCTTCAAATATGCTACTTCCTACTAAGTTTATAAGAAAATTGAGTTCAAAGTTAAATCTGTTTTATATTGTTTTCTATTAGAAAATAGGAAAGGAATAATAAACCACTGTGAGGAAAATTCAACCAGTGCTCCAACTGGATGAGCCAGTTATGGCGGATGAGATCTTCTAGAATCTCAAAACTATGCTTCAATACAAACCCCATGGGAAGAGATCTCTGGGAGTCCCTAAAAGTGATGGAAGGAAAATTCCTCCTTTATGATATTGTAACAGGTCATCTTGTATTACACATCCAAGTTAACTGTTCACGGGCGGAGTGGAAGAGTTTTAGCGCTAGTGTCGCCGATCTACTGAATCTGTGGAAGGGATGTAGGAGAAAACTGTACATCCGATCACATATTGAAATTTTTCAACTTCAAATGTGGGGGGGAAATCTCTAAACACGTGTGAAAGATCTTAACATGGTTGTCAAATTAGTCATTTAAGCACGGAACGCTCAAGCGGTCGGATCATTTAAAATCACAGTATTTGTCGTCTCTCTGTTACCAGCCTCACAATAAATCACAAGTGGCAACATGTAATGAGAAGTGCAAGGAAGGGACAACTCATTCCTAGACGTAACCCCAAAAGTAACAGGGTTGTCAAGTTAGTCATTCTGCCACTGACTGCGCAGAACGACGGATCATTAAAATCCATAGTATTTGTCAGCTCTCTACCTGCCAATCAAACAACATAATACAGAGGACAGGAAGTGGCAACATAGTAAGGAAGAGAAAGAGAAAGACAGTTTGTTAGTTAAAATATTTTCCGCCTGCACAAAACACTTGGATGGGTAATATGGATGGTGATGATAAAGACAGCAATATCACCAGTGGCAGGTGGTAGATTGAAAACACGGAAGGACTATCAGTGACCTATATTTATTTACATAAAAAACTCATAAATGTATTTTACATTGAGATGTCTAGAAACCCAAAGAGATGAAAATTGCAGGGCAATAAGTCGATTGTAAGGAAAGGTGGACAAGTAATGTCCATTTCACTTCTTTACATTTATGGACAGTGAGCTCTGTAGTATAGAACAGGGTGAGAGACCCAACAGGTGCATACTTTATGGAAACCTATGCTGTTTGTTATGAAGGCTTGACTGCTCCCTTAACTCAATCCAATCTAACGATAAATTTCTGAAAGAATCAAACATTGGCCATCTTCAAGCTGATCACTTATTGAATGTTCTCCTTGGAAAATGATCATGCCTCTCCTATTTGATCCATTCATGGCCATTCTTGAATGGCTTATCCCAAGGAACATACAAGACCTTGAAAGTGTCTGATAACCAAACTTTGCTGCCAATCTCTGCAAAATTTCTGCCAGTTTCATGCCTTCTTGAGCAAGGAATTTGATGATGATGCATTGTGGAGTGGAAACATCTACTTCTTGCTCAGACATCTTGAGCAGAATTAAAAAATGAGTCTGCAGAGGCCAACAACATTCCATCCCCATTCTTGACATTTCCACCTAAACCATGTAGAATTCACAATTTTAAAAATATGTGTTCAGAACAAAAAGTCTCATTTATATTTGACTAGCTAATACCTAGCATGCGCTGCTACTCCTAAGTACATTAAATATGTTTTTATGTTTAGTTGAATAATTGAAAAGAAAAATAATTATAAATTTAGATACCCCATACTGATCTACTTATCCCGATCTTGGCACAAAATGAAAACTGAAAGTCAAAAAATGGTTATTGTGAGTTATCTGGAAAAGATAGACATATGCTGTTGTAGACTTAATTCTGGAATTTTTTGAGATATTCAATTCTGTGTACATTAATTTGGTATATTTGCTATGGTTAAGGCAGCATAAGTCACTTAAGTGTCTAAAAAGTGATTTTTTAATCTACTAATACACTTTTTTTCAGCTCTGGTCCTATAATACACTGTAATGTGTCTTCTTCTTCTGGCTCTATGGTCCTCTAAGAACCTTGGCCTCCTTCATAACATCTGCCCATTCTTCCCTATTCTTGGCTTTCTTTTAACCATCAGTTGTCTTAAGTCTTCCTCAATCTTATCTAACCATCTTAGTTTCTATCTTCGAGCCTTTCTTCTTCCTTCCGGTTTTCTTTCCAAAATCTTTCTTGTACCTCTTTCCTGCTCAATTCGCAACACATGTCCTACACTTTCCCGTCTCATTCTTCTAATATCTCCTACCAGCTCTAAATCCCTAAATAATTCTTACAATTCCTGGTTTGTTCTAATTCTCCATGTATCTTGTTCCTGTACTGTTCCATATATCTTCCTTAATATTTTTCTTTCCCATGTATTTATCTTTTTTCTGATAATGTTCATGTTTTGCTTCCAAACATAATTATTGGTTTCAATTTTGTTTTGTATGTTTTTTCTGTTGAATGTTTTTTCTGATAATGTCCATGTTTTGCTTCCAAACATAATTATTGGTTTCAATTTTGTTTTGTATGTTTTTTCTGTTGAATGTTTTTTCTGATAATGTCCATGTTTTGGCTTCCAAACATAATTATTGGTTTCAATTTTGTTTTGTATGTTTTTTCTGTTGAATGTTTTTTCTGATAATGTCCATGTTTTGCTTCCAAACATAATTATTGGTTTCAATTTTGTTTTGTATGTTTTTTCTGTTGAATGTTTTTTCTGATAATGTCCATGTTTTGCTTCCAAACATAATTATTGGTTTCAATTTTGTTTTGTATGTTTTTTCTGTTGAATGTTTTTTCTGATAATGTCCATGTTTTGCTTCCAAACATAATTATTGGTTTCAATTTTGTTTTGTATGTTTTTTCTGTTGAATGTTTTTTCTGATAATGTCCATGTTTTGCTTCCAAACATAATTATTGGTTTCAATTTTGTTTTGTATGTTTTAATTTTTATTATTCTCTGTAATATATCATAAACATTAATTATTCCAAAAAAAAATCTCTAAATGATGGTAAAAACCCATTAAAATAGGTAAAATAATTTTTGAGTCCATAAAGGACAGAGAGACAAACAGGCTCACACTCATTTTTGTATATAAAGATAAACTCTCACATTAACCCTTTAGGTGCCATAAGCTGATTAGATCGACTCTGATGCTTCTATCTATTACCTGCCAGATAATATTCTTAAACTACTTGCAAAACCAATCATATTGGCGGATGCAATTAAAACCCTGACACAAGAGATTTTACCAGTGGCATGCAGAGGGTTAACTTAGATGAAGAAATGATTGTGGAGTTTTACAATAACAGTGGATAAATAACAATTAAATTCAATTTGTTACAGCTGTAACTATTGACCAAGAACAAAAATGTAAATCAGGTGCTGGTGAGACAATGATGTGTATGCACAGGCAAATGTTCAAGGTAAATATTTACATCATATTATTAATCTGTTTAGTCCATCATGCTTAAGTAGTAGCATGCCTGCTTAGTGACTAGTGGGACTAGATTCAATACACAGCACAGTTGAAAATCTTATTTGTAAGATTAATTAAGGCATTAGCATGGGAAAGGTAGTAAGTCACAACAAGCAAATTTTACAGAGAAAGCAAAAAACAATTTTCATAACATTAATTTTAATATAATTTTGACATTACTAAACAAGAAATATTATTTGCAAAATAGTTACAAAATATCCATATTAGTTTTACAAAATATATTTAAGGGGGGGGGATGGGTGAAATTTCTATTTTCTACATTTTTTGAGCTAGAGACTTAAATTTTTGTACAAACATTCAGTGTATGATACATAATGATGTGTTTAAGTTTCATTCTTGTGAGACATTTATTTTATGAGTTATTAAATATTATATTTAAAAATATTGCATATATTATAATTAAATGTGTTCCACAATGTTTTAGTAAAATGTCTGTTTTTTTACAATACCCCTCAAATATTTAGAAAAAACATCATGGATTAGAATTCTTATAATGTGAATAAAAAGGAAGGAAAAAAGTTGTACCTCATGCTTGAAATTACAAAAAAAAAATTAATAATTGCATGCATTATATTTTTTATTTCATAAAATACTACTTCAATCATGAAATCCATGCACTACTTTGTTACTCATTATTTTTAGGACATGCAGTAAAAATTTGAACCTCCTAGGACAAAATTTGTGAATTCCATTCAATTTTGAATGTACAAAAATGCAGTGAAAATAAAAGTGTGGAAAAACAAGTTTAAAGACAATATGTAACATACAGGCCTAATCAGCACTTTAGGGCACTTAGAAGCATCATAGGCCTCTGAAACTGTGCCAACATATGAGTACAGGCTATTTTTTTGTACAAAAAATGCAAATTTTGATTTCAAATGGTCAATTTTTCACCCATCACCCCCCTTAAATTTAAAAGTGTCAAAACAGTTTTTTTTTATTTTTACGACTTACTACCTTTCCCATGTCAATGCCTCAATTATATTATTCCAAAATTTTCAATCTCAGAGTCAGGAGGATGATGATGTACAATTTTTAATCACTAGATTGTGCACCAGTTTCCTGCATTAAATTGTACTCTCAGCAGTACATATGTTGAAAAGGCATGTGATGCTGTTGATAGCAATTTGTATGTCTGATGGGAACATTAAGCCTGGTGAACCCCTTGGTGCCGGCACTGGGTTTCACCTTCTCCCTTCTCTTCATCATCACCCCTCATACAACACACTTTACACTACTCAAACATAAACATATAATTTATTTATTTTCAGTCTGATCATCTTACCTCAATATTAATGTTGATTTGTTCTTGGACATGTTTCAAAATAATTCTGTTTTATTGTCAGCTTGTTCAGACTGGTTAGATTTATGTTGCACACCGTGGATGTCAATGTCAGCTCCATCCTGTGTTGGCCAAAGAACCTCCAAACAAGGTCACGCTCCATGAACACATAAGAAATATTAAAAATGGGGAAATAGAAAAATCTGCAGTTGCTGCTCATGTTTGGTCTGAAAAACATAATATAAATTCGGACACCAAATTATTAAAACAGTTAGAAAATACAAAAGAGCTGACTATTTGGGGAAAAAATCTATATTCAGAAGAACAAAAACAGAGTTATGAATTTTGAAATACTGACAGAGCGTGACCTTGTTTGGCGGTACTTTGGCCAACCACAGGATGGATGGAGCTGACATCAACATCCAGGGTGTGCAACATAAATCAAACCAGTCTGGACAAGCTAACGATAAAACAGATTTGTTTTGAAACATAGAACAAATCAACATTAATATTAAGGTAAGATGATCAGACTGAAAATAAATTAATTAAAATAACCTCAAAATATCACTTCCTAAAATTAAATATTAAAAAAAACATATAATCTAATTTAAGAAAGAAAAATTAACATTTGGCATGATCTTAGTGACAGCTATTAGCCTTCGGACAAACGAGAATTGTATAAGTTGGAAGAAATCTTAACGTTTGTATCGTCATTTCAATGGTGTAATGGATAGCTCACTCATACGGAATATGGGAGATCTAGGGTTCAAATCCCAGTTCATATGTTAATTTTTCTTTCTAAAATTAAATTCTATCCAGCATTGGAAAATGTTAATTTCAATAAAAACATTGAAAACAAAAACATATACTCATCCCACATTCCTCTCTATTCACTATACAAGAATACATCATCTATGTAAAGTGGTGTGTAAATTGAAAATAGACCACATTAATGCCATCTATCCATCCAGTTTAGAACCCAAAGCATGGAAAATGTAGTGGAAGTACTGGGGATACACCATAGTATTGTTGCTTAAGGCAATAGGTTACAAACCAAAAGGTGTAAGGTTCGATTCCTACTGGCATTAGAATTTTTAAACTGACCCAAACCCTCTGGTGGCACCATGTCCCTGGGGTCGACTGAGCTTCTAACAGAAATGAGAACCAGTTGCTTATTCTGGGGTAGAAACATCAATCACACACGGCTGACAATCCGACTGATATCAAGTGCTGATTGTCTATAAAGGTGGGAGACTTAACCTCCTACTACTCCAAGGGACTTATGATGCCTATAGTTGGATCACTTTACATTTTACCTACGATATTATTTTAAAAATTACTTCAACAACTTGTTAAATTAATAAAAGTTAGAGAATTCCTGTCTTTATTCTTTTGAGAATTTTTTTTACTTGGAAAGGTTACCAGCCTTTGCAAAACTTCCATATTTTATATACTTAATTTTAAATGAGATAAAACTGATTAAAATTTGTTTATTTTGTTTTACAGAATTGTCCAGAGTCAAATTGGCAGAGTAAGTACAGAAATAAAATCACTGAGACTTTTAATGATGGATTTTTCATTAGTCTAGACCAGTCTTTCTCAAAGTAGGCAATAACGCTCCCTTGTGAACACTGCAGGCCTTCAGGAAGCAGTAGAAGGCCCACAGAAAATTGAGGGGGCATTGAGGCAGTCTAGGAAGGCAATGACTGATTAAAAAAAGGCAAAATGATGTTTCCTGATATTTCAAAAGTCCTGTGCCATAGCTGTGTGGTTAAGGCAAGATGTCTTTGCACAGAGCTACATGACTTGCGCTGTTCAAATCTCCATGGGGAAGATATTTTCTCATGGAATTTCATCCAGTATAGGATTGGTGCCCACCTAGCATCATGAGGAATTTAGGTAGCTACAATAAGTAGCAGCTCCAGATTGAGAAAACCAGCTATAACAGCTGGGGGACCAGACATGCTGATCAAATGTCACCTCGACACTGACTGGATCATCGTCTACCTCTGAGATTAACACATGTGGATGTGAAGCCAGCAGCTCGTTGATAGGCCAAGGGCTTTCTAAGTCTGTTTTACCATGGAGCTTTTTTATATTTAAAAAATATGTGATTTCTTTAAATGTGTAAATATATGTACTATAGTCTGAAATATGGAAAAACAAATGTCACTTAAACTACTCCAATTAACCTAATCCAAAAAACATATAACAAAATTTAAATTTAACTAATATTAAAACAAATAAGTATTTACACAGAAATCCTAGCTTTGTTTGTTATATTCTACTACAGTAATTCATCCATTTTTGCTGTTTTTAATATACATATATATATATATATATATATATATATATATCTGCTCTACAATCCCCCAATATTTTAAAAAATGAAAAATTTCATAAGCAAGTTTAAACTTCTGATGCTAGAATTTATATATATATATATATATATATATAATTATTCTATCTATCCATCTATAATGGCATACCCCATTGTTGAGCCATAGCCTCTCTTTTGTGAGAAGTTACTAGATCAAGTTAATTTTTATCTTATTTGCTCATGGATGGCATGCGGTCAACACTTCGATCCAATGATACATCTAACATGCAACTAAGGTATTACTAGGTCATTGACATTGGTAAATTTGCTTAGAGGCCTCTTTATTCAGGCTTAAGGATCTTTACGAGCCTGAAATCATCAGACTCGGGACACCCCCCCAGAGGACTTGCTCCTTGGATTTTTCCATCCTAAAAAATCCATCGACCGTGACTGGATTTGAACCCGCGACCCTCAGAATGAGAGGCAAGGAGCATAATCACTAGCCTACCGCAGCTGATTCATTACTATTACTGTAAGTAATTAATAGTACTTTTTCTATCTTGTACATTTACATTTCATTTGTTAAATCTAGTGTAAATCAGAATATATTGTAAATAATAATTGTATTGTAGATACTACGTTTCAGATGTGATGGACTAGTGCTTATGCTCCTTGCCTCTAGTCCCAAGAGTCACAGGTTCAAATCCAGCTGCAGTCGATGGATTTTTTAAGGATGGAAAAATCCAAGGAGCAAGTCCTTTAACTTTAAGCTGTGGGTTCTGAGTCTGAAGATTTTTAGGCTCAAAAAAAGACCCTTAAGCCTGAAAAAAGAGGCCTCTAAGCAAAACTTACCAATCTCAAACATCCTGGTAATACCTTAGTTGCCTGCTAGATGTCAGTGTGTTGAATGCATGCCATTAATGACATCTTTGGTCAAATAACGTAACTAAAATGAACTTGGTCTATTAACTCCTGAAAAAAGGAGAGGCTATGGCTCAACAATGGGCCATTAATCTGTTTCTCTCTAAACATTTTTTTTATTCAATGCCCCAAGTTGTCATTTCAACATTTCTAGTGTTCTCTCCTGACATTGGCTTAATTGTGACCCATTTCTGAAGTTGGAGCGCGTAGAAGGCAGAGTTACGTTACTTTGATATGATGGGTGATAAATGATAATGAAGTGCCAGGAGAGTTCTTAACCCAAACTTATCTTAATTCCAGCCCATGGACAATTACATGAATAATTCCCTTTAAGGAAAAATTCCTATGGTTTGACCAGTAATCAAACCCGGGACCTTATGAACAGTAGTCAGAAATGCTGACCACTAGTCCATGAGGCTGGTCCTCTCTCTAGATATACTATGTAATAATTTTGGTTATTGTAATTTAGATGTAACAGTAATTTTTGTATTTTTTTTTTCTGAGTGATACACAAAGCCTTATGGTCTAAACTCTGGCAGGTAAAAAAAATCTATTATTATTATTATTATTATTATTATTATTAGAGCCCAGATTTGTATGCAAAATAAAGTACTAAATACACATGAAAAATGTAGAAAATATGTATCCTAAATATGCAAAAACAGATTGTAATAAAATCAAATAAATTATTTGCTTTATGGATAATCATTCCTTATACCTGGCTGTTACAGTAGATAAGGAAGGATTTAATGAGGTTTCCTCGTATGAAGTTCCTTCGTCTTTATGACAGATCGTGGGGATTCCCTAGTTTCGTTCCTAACCTTAATTGCGTAATATTATTTCTCAAGGCCTATGGGTATTCCCCTCTTACACAGATGTAAATATACTGGTACATGTTATGGTTATATTCAATTGATTGCATAGACTTTATTAATTTAAAAAAGCATTAAATAATAATTTATTAATTACTCATAATTATCTTAAGGGAAAATTATAATTTCATACCACAATTAGGAGTAAAAAATGCATTTATGTATTAAAATTTTTAAATAAGCATTTTCCCCTGGAATATGCATTTCTGTGCATTATTAAATACCGCTTAAATTGTCTGTGAAGGGGCCACTTAACATGTAAATAATTTTCACATACTTTTTTAATGCGTAAATAAAACATGCATTTTGCATACAAATCTGGGCTGTAATTATTATATATCTGACCAAATATACTGAATTGCAATATGAAATGTTTTCAGATACTGATGAATGCAACGCATGCCGTGAATCTGAAGATAAATGCCCATACAAGAGAGGAGGGAAAGGAAAAGGTCGTAATTAAAGAATGTTCATATACAAAAATATGTTATGCAGAGATTTTTCAACGATAAGAAAATAATAAAACATTCAAAGCAATTTTTTGTATTTCTTATTGCATGAATTAGAGACTGTGTGTGTGTGTGTTCTAATGTCACCTAGTGCACTTTACGTGCTTCGGGTTCTGTGCTGAACAGATAGATGGCATTAATGGTGGTCTATTTTAAATTTATGCACCACTTTACATAGGCTAGATGATGTTTTCATGTATTATATACAGAGAGAAGCATAGGAAGAGCGTATATTTAAGTTTTTGTAGTGTAAAGTGTGTTGTATGAGGGATGACGATGAAGAGAAGGGAGAAGGTGAAACCCAGTGCCGGCACATAGCCTACTTCTATTGAAAAGTACCAAGGAGGCCACCAGGTTTAACGTCCTCATCCAATGGACGAATCGCTATCAACAGCACCACATACCTTCTCAACATATGTACCGCAGGGAGGTTTACAATTTAATGCAGGAATCTGGTGCACAATCTAGTGATTAAAAATTGTATACCTCCTGGCCTCAATATTGAACATTTTGCAATTAGATTAATTTAATTTAATTGATTTAAAAAATAAAAATTTCAATGCTACTGGGTATCGAACCTGGGCCTGCTAGTCAGGAAGCAGGACATACCACCTAAGTCAGTATGGGAGACTTGAATTAAATATTTTATATGGATATTTTTGTCATAAAATTACAATTATGTTTTATGATCTTTATATATATATATAATTCTTCTGTACGTGTGTTTGTCATTCTACTCCTCCTAAACGATTGGGCCGATTTTGATTATATTTTTTGTGTATGTCTGATTGGGTCCCTCAATAGTTTAGATTCATAATTGGACCCTCTAAAACCATTAGGTATAGGAGTTCACCTGAAGTGAAAATTTAAAAATCACTCTAGCAGTAAGAAATGAGATCTTAGACACCTTACTTTTTGCACATGACCAAGTTCTAATATCTAGCTCAGAAGATGGTCTACAGAAATCACTCTTTGAATTAAATAACATTATACAGAATTATAATTTCAAAATATCAATAAGTAAAATGAAAATCTTAGCTTTTAAAGGATCAGATTCCATAAGAGCTAAAATAATTCTTGGAGGGGAAATCTGTTGAACAAGTGAACCTGGGTTATGAAATCTCCTATTTTAAAATTGAAGATCTTTTTAACAAACGTAATAAATTTAATTATATATGTGGCACAATTAAGAGAATATTAAAAAAATCAAGAAAGGAAACAAAACAAAAATTTTATAAAGCTGTGACAGTCCCCTTACTGTTGTAAGGTAGTGAATTTTGGATTTTAACTAAGAGAGAAGAAAAGATCATAGAAGCAGTTGAAATGTCATTTCTGAGAAGTATAGCTGGCTGCAAACTTCTAGATAAAAGAAGTGAAGATATTAGAAATGAGCTAAATATTTTTAAACTTTTAGATAAAATAAAAGACTCCAGAAAAAACTGGAAAGAACATGTTCAAAGAATGAAAGATGAATGCACACTAAAAATTATACTTAATTACAAATCAAAAGGAGACAGGAATGTTGGTAGATCAAAAAAGAGATGGATTCAACTTTTTGTATGAGAATCCATAAAACCGGAACAAGCTACATGGGCTTAATCCCTGATTGTTGTTGATGATGACTCTAGTGGTCACATTTTTCAATGTTTCACAACGAAACTCAGCATATCCTATTTAAATAAACCGAGGTAGGTATTATCCAAAAATAAGTAAAATCTGACAATTAGAAGTTGGTTTCAAGTAACCTGAAATTAAAAACTGCCTAAATGACTGGTCTGGTTTTGATGAAAATTTCTGTGTTTGGGTAGACCTCTGTATGGTTTAAATTCACAATTGGACTCGGTAGGTGATGCTGCAATCAGGTTATAGGAATTTTTTATGTCAGAAGTGTAGTCATCTGCATCATCGACATATTCTGCATGACAACAATGTGTCGTCATCATGCATGCTTCTTGAGCCACAGCATATGGCAAACTTATTTAATCAACTTTTATAAGATTCATGATGTGTTCCGTTGAGGTTTATTCAAAATTAATATAAAATTATAGAATATTCACCTGAAAGGTCCGTCTCCTCAACTTAATTATCATTTAACTGTAGCGCTTTCGGGACTTGTCCCATCATCGGCAGGATTCAAAACTGGTGTTTCACTGAAGATCTGGTAGAGGGGGTTGCATGTATTTGGTTCGTTTTCGTTTATCAGGCTGTCGTTGTGAGCTGCTTTCATGATTTCCATCTCTTCGAGTACGTTTATCTTCGCTGGATTATTTTCTCTGTGCATTACTGTTAGGGTGTTTTCAATATTTAACATGCGATGTCCTTCATGGATAACGTGTTTTGCATAGCTTGATTTACCTTCTGCGTGAATGAAGTCTCGAAAATGTTCTTTGAATCTGATGTTAAAACTCCTGTTTGTCCTTCCTATATAAAATTTTTTTTGCAAGGACTGCAACAAATTTTATATAGGAAGGACAAACAGGAGTTTTAACATCAGATTCAAAGAACATTTTCGAGACTTCATTCACGCAGAAGGTAAATCAAGCTATGCAAAACACGTTATCCATGAAGGACATCGCATGTTAAATATTGAAAACACCCTAACAGTAATGCACAGAGAAAATAATCCAGCGAAGATAAACGTACTCGAAGAGATGGAAATCATGAAAGCAGCTCACAACGACAGCCTGATAAACGAAAACGAACCAAATACATGCAACCCCCTCTACCAGATCTTCAGTGAAACACCAGTTTTGAATCCTGCCGATGATGGGACAAGTCCCGAAAGCGCTACAGTTAAATGATAATTAAGTTGAGGAGACGGACCTTTCAGGTGAATATTCTATAATTTTATATTAAACTTATTTAATAACATTTGATTATGTCTTAATTAGTGAATTTTATGGTAAAAAAAAGTAACTTATAATTTTATCATCCAGCCATGACACGAGAATTGAACATTCATGCAGGACGTCTGCAGGTCTGCTAGTTTTAAATAAAGTTATTTTTACCTCACCTCATATCTTGTCTTCTAATTAGACCAATTTAAAAACCTAGGTGTTTTCATCATTAGTAGTTTCATGACTGATGTTCTGCCAACCAGAACTGCTTCTTGATCCATCTGATGGTGGATCGATGAACCTCCAAATCAACTTCCCCAGGAATTTCAAAATTCATTAGCTTTTCTTTCTTTTTTCTTTTAATGTGGATTTTCCCCCCGAACTCTGAGCTCTTATGGTTTTTAATCATCATCATCATCCTTCACGGATTAGTCTTTGCCTGTTCCGATTTCACATCTGTTCAGCCCAGCACTTTCTTGGTCTTCCTACCGATCTTTGTCCTCCAGGATTATACATTAGTGCCATCTTTGGTATCCTATCCTCTGTCATTTTTTGCAGATGTTCTATCCAATTGTTCCTGTGTTCTTCTATTTGTTGAAGAAATGGTTGTACTTTTAGTTTTTCTCTAATAATCTCATTTCTAATATGTTCTTATCTTGTACAACTTTTCATAGCCCTTAGGAATCTCATTTCCGCTGCCTGAATTTTACTTTTTTCTTTTTCCTTCTAAGGGAAACGGACCCCAACAGAAAACATCCGGTCCTCCAGGTTGGGGGTTGTGCGTCGGGCAGGAAACCCACCACGTAAAATGACCTTTCTCAAAAGTCTCACACGAGTAAGCCATATGGAATTATAAGACGACATACCGTTTTTTCTGTTTATAAAAATCAAAAGAGCTCATGGTTTGAGAAAAAACTCCACATTCAAATTCCTGGGAGTGTTAATTTGATTCGGAGGTTCATTGATCTAACATCAGATGGAGCAAGAAGCAATGCTTCTAGACGACAGAACATTGGTTGTGAAATTACTGATGATGAAACTGCCTAGGTTTTGAAACTGGTCTAATTAGAAGACAGAATATGAGGTGAGATAAAAAGAATTTTATTTGAAATTAAACCTCATAGTGATATTTCCTATAATAATTCAATTATATAATGGTGCACTATTATGTTAGTAATTGGTTTATTAAGGAACAATAATCACAAATAGGAATGAGATGCACAAAGAAATTAAACATAGGCTCAATTCTGGAAATGCATGCTATTATGCATTGCAGAGACTTTTGATGTCCCAACTCCTTTCAAAAAATGTTAAGCTGAAAATATATAAAACTATTATTCTACCAGTTATATTATATGGGTGCGAAACATGGACTCTTACTTTAAGGGAGGAAAGGAGATTACGAGTATTTGAGAATAAAGTTCTTAGGAAAATTTTTGGACCAAAGAGAGATGAACAGACAGGTGAATGGAGAAGACTACATAACAATGAACTACATGGTCTTTATAGGAAGCCAGATATAATAAGAACAGTTAAGTCCCGTAGACTGCGATGGGCAGGACATGTTGCGCGTATGGGGAATGAAAGACGTGCATGGAAACTTCTTGTAGGAAAGCCAGAAGGAAAACGCCCAGTTGGTAGACCAAGAATGAGGTGGGAGAACAACATTAACAATGATTTGAGGGAAGTAGATTATACAGGGAATGATTGGAAAGCATTAGCTCAGGATAGGGATGTATGGAGAGCTTATGTCCGTGCGGCCATGAACCTACGGGTTCGATAGTGCCAGTGAGTAAATAAGTAAGTATTAGGATCAACCAGTGGCACTTAGATCCGTTTTCAGGCCATGGCTTCCCCGTCTGCTTTCCTCCACTCTTCTCTGTTTCTTGCTGCTGTTTTCAAATTCCAGATGTGGAGTAGGTTGACAGCATCTTTTTTACCATATCTTCCCAACGGTTTCTAAGCCTTCCAACTAGCCACTCCCCTCCAGAGTGTCCATCCAATAATTTCTTTGGTATTGTTCCATCTTCCGTTGTTACCAGGTGTTGAGCCCACTGTAATCTCTTAATGTGTTTGTAGTTTGACAGCGCCACATCATCATACAAGTTACATAAATTCATTATTGTACCAGATTCTCCACGTTCCATTAGACCATACCAGACTAAACACTTTTTTTTTAAAATGTTTGAAAAAACAGGTACTTTACCTTTGGAAAGTGTTATTAGTTTTAAACAATTATATTACAAAATATAATAAAAAACAATAAAACCAAAGTAAAAAAGGAACAATTATCAGGTGTGTATAAATTGAAATGTGGCGCATGTGACAATGTCTATATAGGACAAACTGCCAGACCTTTTATTTCTCGTATAAAGGAACATATAATAGAATTTAGATAATTCAAAGTATGCTAACCACCTACTCCAATATGATCATTGTTTTGATTCAAATTTTAAAATTTTACATGTTTGTGACAAAGGAAAGAAGTCGGATCTTTTAGAAGTTGTAGAGATAAGAAGTCGGATCTTTTAGAACTTGTAGAGATAAATAAATTGGAAGGTGGTAATAAGCTATTAAATTCCCAACTAGATTTGAATGAATCGCCTCTTTTAAATTTATAATAGAGATTGTAAAAAAAAAGTTGTTGCATAGTCACACTTATGTACTATAATAACAAAATTCATTCATTTGTAATCATGTCTGAAGAAGGTACAAAGTACCAAATCGCCTGTTACTAATTTATATTTTAATAAATATTTATTTTTATTTAATTAAATAAATTATGGATTTTCATCAAATAAATGCCAATTCAATTGATTATCAATTTTGTCTAAAAATATATAATGCTACCACGTGTCTCATAAATAAATACCTAAAAATTGTAATAGCATGTTATAACTACGTTAAAAAATGTTTAAAAATTTACAAAATGTTAGTAAAGACAGAAGAAGTACATAGAGTAACAGTATTACAAGAATATACTATGAAAAAAGAAGGGAAAGGTAATGTACTGTGTTGAGCCAAATTTTTGTCTCTACAAAAGAATCTCTCTTCAGTTCTGTAAAGGATCCATGTTTCACGTCCATATGTGATAAATGCTGTGAACTGAAAACTTTGATGTAAGAGTAGGTATGGTAAATTATTATTTTGCCTTAAAATCTTTTCCTAGATTAGGCATAAAAATGACCAAAAAGCAGAGTTAACTATTCCACCTTCTTGTGTCAGTTCTGGTGGACTACAGATTATGCATTGTTCATGGTTTCCAGTCAAGATCAATGGACTTTTCAGAGATTAAAAATCTTGAGTATGGCATCCATCAGAAGAGAAGTAAACTACGGATCTCGTATTATAGATTCACACCAAAATCCTAAAATAAAAATCCTTTAGGAAAACAGGGTATTCTATCTCAGGAGTTCATCTACACTTTATTTTGTTATGTGAAAATGGGCAAGTTAGGGTGAGAAAATGGACAAGGAAAAACTATAGTATTTGACGTTCACCTATTCAATAAATTCTTCTAAGTTCTACAGAATCACAACGTGCATGCACAAATGCTAAATATAACTTCCTCCAGGTGACAGGATATATAGGCCTATGTGAAATTAGTATGGCAAACCTTCACAAATATGTTTACTTCCCCCATCACAACCTAACAAAACAAATTACAGGCAATTTATTTAATAAACTAATCTGGTGTAACTATTAATGAGTTGTATATTTTGACTCACCTTATATTTCTTCATTTTTATGCAGAATAGTTTCGTCGTTTCTGTGCGACATTCTCAATGCATTACAACTCATGCATCGAGAATGTCACACAGAAGCGACGAAACAAGTCAGCATAAAAGTGAAGAAATATAAGGTGAGTCAAAATATACAACTCATTAATAGACAATTAAAAGAAACCTCATAGTCTTATTTCCTACATATAGGCCTATTAATATACTAACTTGTCCCATTGCCATCTTTGTCATAAGGACACAGGGGGCCCGTGCCCAGGGCCCCCATCCTCAGTCGGGTCCTGACAGGCAGATATATTCGCATACACTATGCTATGCTCAGGATGATAATTAATCCCCTCTTGTGTAGATACGTTTATTCCTATAACCGATACATTATATGCACATTTTAAAAAATCATTCGGCAGCATACCAAGAAATTGAGATCACAATCGTTTTAGTTTTCTTTGTCAGTTAATAATCGATTCTGACAAGTTGACAAAAAAATACAAAGAATTTGCAGAATTCTATCACGAACACATTAATGCACATGAGCTCAAATTAGAATGTTTTCATTTAAGGCAGTATTTAAAGAACATAGCAAAGAAATCAGCGGATTGAGTATCTCAACCTTACATAACCTAATGAAGACTGATAAATTAGAAGAAACTTTTCGAAATGCTGAAGTTGCTACAAGAATATTCCTTTGCTTAATGATTACCAATTGTAGTGGAGAGCACTCATTTTCACAATTAAAGAGAATAAAAAAATAATTACAAACAGCAATGTTATAAGAACGACTTACTAATTTGTCAATTATGTGCATAGAAAGTGATATCTTCAAAAAATAGACAGCTCAACTGAACTTCTACTAGAGCTTAATTTTTCAGTTATATTATTGTAAACTATAGTTCTTCTTCTGTATTTACAAACATTATTTAATATTTTAAGCTTTTTCAAACAATTTTAAAACATTACTAGACAATTTTGAAGTATTCATTTTAAATTGCAAATCACAATTTTATGACACTGTTAGACAATATTGTGCTGCTAACTGCTATTTTCTCCACAGAGTATATTACTTAGTCTATGATTTTTTCTATCACTGATTTGGGTTAACGCTGGTTGAATCAGCATTAGGGAGTGATAAGTAAGTGTACACCCATTTTTAATAAACGTTTGGTCATTTTAATATTATTGATATATTTTTTAAACATCCGTCCATCCATAGTAATTCTGCCCGAAGGCAGGTCCTTCACTGCAATCATAGCATTTTCATGCTATGCTTGCAGCTTTACTAGGAAATTGTAGGTGTGGTAGCTTCCTGTTGCTTTCCACACCGGTGAACGATGATGATGATGATGATAATGATAAGGATGGTGATGATGATAGCCATATGATTTCGGGGACCGTTTGGATATTAAAGTTTTCCTGACATTTGTCTTATAGGTGAAAAAAAAAAAAAAACGATAAAAATCTCACCCATAAAAACTGCCCCGACCGGGGATCAAACCTGGGCCCGCTGCGTGACAAGGCAGCACGCTATCTCGAGACCAGAGCAGTGGACTTTTTAAACACAGATTTGGGGATTTATTGCAAATATTGGGCATTTAAATTTCATAACGACGGATAGTAATCGAGGATGATAGCCGATATGTGGTTCGATTGTGGGTTATTGCTGGCTCTATAAACTCTGGTGCATGCACACTGTTGTTCTATAGGACTTTGAAAATATTTCACGCTAGTTTAAGTGCAGTTTTTCCAAATAGACTTTAAAGATGTAATAGAAGATTTTGCACAACGTAAATCCCGAAAGAAAGCATTATTATAATCTTAACCAATTCAAACTAGCAGCATAGCTACGTACTTATCTAATTAATAACATATGTATATTATTTGATTTGTACCAATTCACCATAAGATCATAGGAGAATAAGGGTTTCTGTCATTCATTTTTCTTTTTTACTTTCCAACAGGGTCCCTAATTCTTGTGTGCCCAAGGGCCCCGGCATAGCCTAAGATGGCGCTGCTTGTCCCATTGAACCTAACAAAACAAAATGAATTTCTTGAAATATGTTTTGAAATTAATTGCAAATGTTGGTCACACCGATTTCACAGATATGCCTGCCATCTGGTGTAAGTTACATTAAGTATTTGCACATGCACGCTGCAATTCTTGAGAGATAAATACCACAATTTGCATACATAGACAAATATTTAAAAATTGCAAAACATTTTTAAAAATCGTTGCTAAATGTTTAAAAAACTTTGAAATGTTATTAAAAATGGTAAAAGTATGTAGTGCAACAGTATCATAAGAGTATTGTGTGGAAAAATATAATGTTGAACCAAAGGACAAGTTAGTGTAGCTAGTTGTCCAGCCTTAGAAAACACTCTTTATTAACCATCAAGCAGTTTTTTTTTTTTTACTGCAGACAGGTGCCAAGGCAGCTTTACTTACAAATAGTGATTGAAACCAAATGGACAAATAAATAACAAAATGAACCTTATTGTCATTAACTCTTAAGTTCATTGTTAAAAGCTGTTGTTGTATTTCACGTGCTGATATGTACTTTGATAAATGCCTCCATCTTATCTCTGTACATTGGTATATTATTGTTCTTGTTATTTCTTCACGAAAATTGATCCGTCTACGGAAATAAGTCTTATTTTTAGAAGGCAAATTGTTAATGCTACGGCTGAATATCAATCTAAATTGCAAGACCTTTTAAAAGGTGCAAAACAGGAAAAAATTACTAAGTTCTTTATGCCCTTCCCTAAAACTGGCAATTGTTCAAAATCTCTCAATAAATTAATTTTATTTTTTATCATTTTATTGTATATTGGAACCTTGGAACATATCCCCTATATACCCATACAAATTATCATTCCATATTTGTGGCATATTTGCAGAACATATCCCCTGCAAATAAGGAGCTTTTATGGTGCTCACTCTCTTTATATTTTTAGTTTAGGGATTGTAAAGATTTAACATCAAGTAATTGCCAATAGTATGATTTTGTATCTTTGTATTTAAAGAAATATTATGTATATAATACGTCATAACAAAAATAAAAACAAGAAGGTATAAATAATTATAAAATAAAAATATGGTAGCAGTCTTGTTAGAATTGTTCATACTCAAATTTGAACAGAATTTACATTAATTTGGTTGGTATTATTTATGTTTATCTTTAAATAAAATTTACAGCTATGGTAGGTTAACGTCAAGTCACACAGATTTGTCTCTTCCTGGAGAATCCGTGTGGACATAGCTATGCCATCTATTGGTGATACAGTAAAGTTTTTTCAATATGCAGAAATGAAAGCTTTTTTTTTTTTGCTTGGCGAATGAATGAAGAAGGGCTTCGCTAAATTTTGTGAACGAACTAGTTGAATTGAATAGTTCACAAAAGTGAGTGTGAGTGAATGAACTACTTCTCCAAATGACTGGTTGGGCACAACGCTAGTAGCTACAACTGATTGGTTAACAGATTATTGGATAATCTGGCGCACCACAGAGATAAGATGATTATTCTGTTTAAACAGAGACTAAGGTAGATGGACTCCTGGCATAAAATCCTTAAAAATTGTCTGACTTTCCATGCAAAGAAATTGCGACATTAATTACCTAAATTGTTAAAGAGCGACATAAAATAAATCAATAATCCTACCTTCTTGAGCCTATAGCTGAGAATAAGTAGATCCGTAAGCTGGTATCCTTATTAATAGGCCTGCGGTATGTCCTACCTTATCATGTAAGCATACAAAGCGTGCAAAGTTAAAGTTCTTTTAAAAAACGCTAATATCTCTTAACAATAAACAAAAAAGTCAGCCTTTGCATTACATATCCATAAAAGTTCACAAAACAGATCTTAATTTATAATATGAATACAGTTAGACAGAATTTTATACCGTTGAGAACCATTTACTATACATCATATCTACCCGCCACCTGTGAGACCACTGCCAGACATAGAGAACTTCGGTTCTCTATGATAGAGAACAGATAGAGAAGTAGAGAACATAGAGAACCGAGAATGTGGTACAGAACGAGCTGTCAGATGCACAGAGAAACTTGTCAGACGTCAGAAGCAGAAGGATCAGTGCTGCCTACATATAAAAGTAAAAATTTCCTATCTTCCTTTCAAAATTCCACTATGTTCGGTTAAGAATATTTCTGTGATTAATTAAGCAAAACTATGCTAATTAATATAAAAATTAACTACTTACAACAAATTCTTAAACATAAGATTTGCTGCATTTTTAATACAAAAATGGAGATTCTACTAAAAGCTCAAAAGGTAGAATATGCCGCGGTGCGCTGTATACAGTTTTAAAAATGTTCAAATTAGAAAATATCTCTAAGAAATCATGCAAAATAATATGTACATATAGACTTTATCGTGACATAATCCTTATATATTCAAAGAAATTGTCAATATTCTCTTATTTGCTAACACCCGCAGTCAAATTTTGATCCACCATGTGAACTATATATACACATGAGCAGAGTGCTTTTGTTGAGGGAGTCCGGAGTTTCAGGGTCCCCTTTCGAGGGTTCGATGATAAATATACCTTCAAACACAAGAAAATACACAAAACTAATTCTTCATTCCTTTGATTGAAACTAACCCATGAAACGGCGTTGACTCTCTTTTTTATCTCCCTCTATAATATTTTTAAACAAGAAAACGTTACAAAAGTAGGAATGGATTATTTAAAACAAAGTACTAGAATGTCTAAACGGTCTAAACTGGATCATATAAGAAATTCCGAAATTAGAAAAAAAAAAGTGAATTCAGGAAAAATCATGCTAACAGAGATAGAAAAAAAAAACTGATGGATGTACAAAGCAGATGGCCTAAATGAATTCAGGACAACCGTGAGAAATACAAAAAAAAAAAAACAAGAAAAATTAGATAATGGAAGGAATGAGAATATGAATTTTAGACCTAGTCATGGATTTCAAGCCCTCTTTCATTTTCTTAAAATATAGAATACTTAATTTCTTGATGAAAACGTTAATCATTGACTTGACACTAACTCTGCCCCATTTATAATTTTTTAATAGAAGTCCACTTTCGATGCTTATGTTTTTTTTTTTTGCTAACCCTACTTTTTTAGTTAGTACAATGAATCTAATTTTTTAATTTAATTTTAAGGACAGAGTATTTTTTTAATTAAAAATTGTCAACTAAATTGGAATTTGAACCAGAGATCATCATAAAAGGCACAACAGCCTTTTATGGGCCTTGGTATTCTTAAGAAGCTTTTGCCATATATTTCTGTCTTATGCTTGGTTCATCCAATTTTTTATTCCCAGAGTCCTGATATCTTTACTTATGCCATCCTTCCATTTTGACTCTGGCCTTTTCACTTTCCTAGTTACAAAAGTTTGTGCATCATAGGCTTTTGGCAATTATATTATTATTGAACCAGAGATCCTGGGTTCAAATTCCATTGTAAGCTATTTTCCTCTTATAAAATATGAACTTGTCCTTAAATGCAAGTGACACATTTAAATAAAAATATAGAAAAAATAGTTTTTTTAAATACGATAGGAAGTAACATTAAGAGGTTTGTTTAATAATTAAGACATTTTTTCTGTACATACAACAAAAACAACTATAAGAGGTAAGAAAGAATGTATAGCCTTTGAAAAAATGATGGCACTACTCTTGATGGTGGAAAGTTAAAAGTTTTGAAGAGCGATTCACACTAGTAAGTTGTTACATGTGCTGTCTCCTTTGAGGTCAAATCTTGCAGCATAAGGGCCAATCATAGATTTATACCAATTGTTATTGAAATAATTTCAACAAATAAATTTATTAATTGAATCTCTAAGTTAAGAGAGTTATCAGATAACTGAAAGCATGGTCTCTTAAACCAATCTATAGTAATTAACTCTTACTTCTGATGCAGTATTTGTATCATTCGCTTCAGTAGAGCAATCGGTAAGATGCTTTCTTGCGACGATGCAGGCCCAGGTTCGATCCTGGTCAGGAATTCTTTTAATAACGTAATTATTTTTTATAATGCCTACACGTTACCAAGCTACGTTATATAAATAAATTTGTATATATAGGGAAATTAATTAATTAAAGGAAACAACTCATATATATATGTCCACCGCTGTGGTCTCGAGGTAGCGTGCTGCCTTGTCACGCAGCGGGCCCGGGTTCGATCCCTGGTCGGGGGCAGTTTTTATCAGGGTTTTTCCTCACCTGTAAGACAAATGTCAGGAAAACTTTAAGACCCAAACGGTCCCCGAAATCATATGGCCATCATCCCTATCATTATCATCATCATCCTTCACCGGTGTGGAAAGCAACGGAAAGCTACCACACCTACACAATTCCCTAGTAAAGCTGCAAGCATAGCATGAAAATGCTATGATTGCAGTGAAGGACCTGCCTTCGGGCAGAATTACTATGGATGGATATATATATGATGAATAACAATTGTAAAATCTCGTTACTTTGTTTAAAGAACACATGGCATAACAAGATTGTTTATTTCCACTACTAATGTAAAATGCGTCTGATTAATTTAAATTAAGACAAAGTTAATATATAATTTCATTATACGAGTAAGTCCTGGAGAATTGCATCACTTCATACAGAGTGTTTCTAGCAGGGAACGGTTGTGGTATAGTAGAGGGAGCTTCTATTTCCCATGCAGGAGGTCATGTGTTCGATCCTGCTGTCATGATTTTTTTTCTCTCTCTCGTCCTTATCTCAATTAATTTCCTTTGTTTTATTTACAACATTTACCGCACTACTTATATATGCAAAATTATTTTCCATTGCACAACACACAACGAAATAGAACGGATTTTAGTTTCTCAAATAGTTGTATACTTGTGAACCAAATAACTTACCTCTGGTCATGCACAGTGGCTTCGTTCTGGGACTTGAAAATTACCTGTGCTTTAACAATTATATCAAAGGCTGTACAGAAAAAAATCTTAATTACAGAGAAAAGATGTTCATCTGTTTACTATTAACCTTAATGGTATTGTTGTATAATAGAAAAGTTATTGTTCAATAGATGGATTTTTATTATTATAAAACAGAAAAGTAGGAAAATTATAAACAATTAGAAAATTCCAGTTATATCTATTTATTATCTTCTTCTTTATCTAAGTCTTGTGCTCCTATTATGGAGGTCGAGTTCTATCTATATTTAACCTTCTTAATAATAACTGGTAACAGTACAGTTAATGTTCTATATCTTAATATTTTTGTTAGCAAATTTGTCATAAATTGGCTAGTGTGTGTATGTTCTAATGCCACCCACTGCACTCTACGTGCTTCAGGATTCACACTGGGTGGATAGATGACATTAATATAGTCTATTTTCAATTTATGCACCACTTCTGCAAACCACTTTACTTAGATGATGTATTCTTGTATTGTTTATGGAGAGGAGTGTAGGATGAATGTATGTATGTGCGTTTTGTAGTGCAAAGGAGAAAAAAAATCTGTGTCTAGACATCAACATTGTTTTTTTTTATACTGAAGAAGGCAGCTCTGTAGCACAAGTAGTTACTTGCCCTCCTTCCCTCTCTCCAAAAATGCATCTTTGCAACTCCATGTGGGGTTCATGATGGGCATAGCAGAACCTAAACAAAGTTTGCTTGGGGTTTCTTGTTTTTCCCTGCTAAAAATTTAATTTTGGGTGGTTAAGATGAATGGGACACTGCAGGCTGACAAATCAGGGGACCTAGAAGGCCAAATCATTTGTTACTAATAATATTTTTGTTTATATTATTTTTTGTCTGGACATCTTACCTCAATATTAATGTTCATTTGTTCTTGAGTCTGGGAAAGCTGACAATAAAACAGAATTGTTTTGAAACATGTCCAAGAACAAATCAACATTAATATTGAGGTAAGATGTCCAGACAAAAAATAATATAATTAAAATAACCTCAAAATGTAACTTCCTAAAATTAAATATTTTGTTTACTGAACTGTATGGACAATTGCTATATACTACTGGAAATAAGTATTCTGACACTCAATATTGGTTAACTAACTCACTGGCACTATCAAACCCATAGATTCATGACCGCATAGACATAAGGTCTCCATACATTCCTATCCTGAGCTAATGTTTTCCAATCATTCCCTGTGTAACTTCAATGAAATCATTGTCTCCCACCTCATTCTTGGTTTACCAACTGACTGAAGAGGGACAAGATATTGTCTGAAACCATCGGTATCAAAGAAATTTTGAAATTGAATGAGATGAGTCATTAAATATATGTTCTCCACTCACTATTAATAATTGTTCCTAGGTATTTGAATTGAGCCACTTCCTCAAAATTTCCTAGCTCAAAAAAATGGATTGAGTACCATGTGGTACATCTTTGAAGGCAATGAATGGGAGAGAAGACAGGAACAGTGAGAGAGAAACTGATTCTAGTGCAACAGTTAAAACAGGCGACACTGGACCCGTCTGCTGCCAAATGCCATAGAGATCTGTAAAATACTAATTAACATATTTTTCTTCTGGAATTAAGCTGTTGACCTGTTCTCACATCAAGGCACTGAGCCCACTAATTTATATCATAAAGGCAACCTTTATCTTACTTTTTTAGGAATCCACACTAAGGTATACTTATTTGGGTAACATTTTTTTATCACTCTCCTCATATTCTTGTTTTTTTAAAATAGTTCATAACTTCAGCACATGGGAATTCATATAATAAAGGAGAGAAATAATATGCTTTTGATTCGGAATGCCTGGTATCTTAGTTTATATAGTGCTGGTGTACAGAACCTGAGATATCGGGTTCAAATTCTGATTCAGGTATATATTTTTCTATGTTTTTATTTTCATTTCATACATCTCAATGATGGATAATCATATTTGAAGAGAAAAATTATATGCTGAGACTGGGACTCGAACCCAGGACCTTTCCAAACCAATGCTTACTGACTAAGCTATCTGGGTGAGTTCCAATCTAAACACAAATTTTTCTCTTATATACGTTGTCAATTCCCATGCACAAAATACTATATAAAACCTTTGCTTCTATTTTTGCAAATGGCAGCTTCTTTATTAAGAAGACATTTGGGAAATTTATATTACATTATAAAGCCAATATGGCTTATTTCAATTGACAATGTATATAAGAGATAAATTTGTGTTTAGATGGGAACTCGCCCAGAGCTCAGTCGGTAGAGCATTGGTTTAGAAAGTCAAGGGTCCTGGGTTCAAGTCCCAGTTTGAGCTTATAATTTTTCTCTTCGAATAAAAAACTGGAATCAGTAATTTCATGACCACTGTACTGAAGACAGAACTGAATCGTAAAATTCCTAAACTAGTTTAAAAAAAGAACATCAGGCCAGTGATAAAAAATTTGACCTAAACCTTTTATCAGCTACCCTCTTTAGCATAATAATAGACAGGGTCTTCAAGCATTTTGACATAACAAGTCTATCCAATGTATTGTTGCTAGTGACTTCTGGGATTGTTCATCCAAGTCATTTTTTTCCTAGCTTCTCAATAAAAAGCTTTGAAGTTTCCAGTTTTCTATTCAAAGAGAAAAATATATGCCTGAATCAGAATTTGAACCCCGTGTCTCTGGTTTTGTACACAAAGCTACCAGGCATTCAGAATTGAAAGCATATTATTTGTCTCCTTTATTATCATTTCCCATGCTCTGAGGCATTTCATATCAGTTTTCTGTTTATTTATATCCAGTTGAGAAGCCTGCCATATTATAATCCTCTTTGTTATTCTGGTGCACCACAAGGAGGTGGGAATACTCTGCACACTTAGTGCAAGAAATTCTGATCAAATGAAAATTGTAATTTTTCTTTCTTTGCCTACTAGATGTCACATTGAGAGAATTTGCTAACCGCATCATTTATTTATTTATTTTACATGTGGAGTTAAGACCATAAGGTCTTCTCTTCCACTTCACCAGGGTTAAATTATACATACAATAACAATTATGAATTATCTACATGTTGATTAATGATACATAATAGATATAGGCTATACAATATAAAGTTGACAAGGGAAAGAAAGAAAACTACTACTAATAATAATAATAGTAGTAATAATTTTATTTATATATAGATTTTTAATGTTTACACATCTTTCTATGCCTAAAGTTTTATTTTCTTTCTCCATTCGTCTCTATCCATCCACACCATGCCCTCCAGTCTTGTTCTCATTCCAGTTCTTATTTCTTGCATCCATGAGTTTTGAGGTCTTCGCTTCCTTCTTCTTCCAGGTGGACACCATTCCAATGGTTTCTGAGTAACCTTTCTTCTTGCATCTGTCGTGCATGCCCACACCAATTTAATTGCTTATATTAATTTTTTCTCGTATGACAGCATTTCTTATTTTTTCTAATTTTCAACATCTTGCTGCTCTCCTTATGAAATCCATTTCCATCGAGAGAAGTTTTTGTTCAATTTCCAAACTTCAGCTCCATATGTGACAGTATTTCTCCCTATTAAATTATATATTTGTAACTTATTTTTTCTGGTTATATGTGTGTTCCATAAAACTCCATTCATCATTGCTGTTATTGCTCTATCTTTATTTATTCTGTTCTTAATATCACTTTCTTGTTTATCTTCTTTATCTATTTTTACTCCTAGATACTCAAATTCATCACATCCTCTAATATACCCCTTATTAAATCTTCAGTTTCTGCTCCACATCCCATATAAGATTTTTTTTTCTAAATTTATTTTCAAATAAATTAATTTAAATTTGTAATAATAATAATAATAATAATATAATAATAATAATAATAATAATAATAATAATAATAATAATAATAACAACGAAAATAATAACCTATAATTAAATTAAGTAATTGGTTTGGTAAAGAAAGTTTAAAATACAAAGGAATAATAAAAGTATACATGGAACACGGTTATATATTATATGAGGTAAGTCAAAAAAACCTCGTAGTGTTACTTCCTTCAAATATTAAATAAAAAAAGTTAACTAAATTAGCTTGGTGAAGAAGCTTCTGCTAGGGAGCACCTGTGTCCCCAATCAGAACATATGGATTATATACATACATCAGTTTTATTAAAAAAATACGCTGGCTTAGTTCATGTATGGAGGATACAAAAAAGAAGACTCCCTAAGGAAGTTTTAGATTGGAAACTCAAAGAAGTAAGAGCTAAAGGAAGACTTAAGCACAGATGGGAAAATAATGCAATAATAATAAAAAAAACTGGAAATCTCGCGCAAAACCAGGACATTACGGAAAAATTAGTTGAGAAGGCCAAAACATACCAATGGAATTAATATTTTATTTTAGGAAGTGATATTTTGAGTTTATTTTAATTAAACTATTTTCAGTCTGATCATCTTACCTTAATATTAATGTTGATTTGTTCTTGAACATGTTTCGATTATATCATAATCATTATCAGTCCAGGCAAGATGCTGATGATGATTATGATATAATTGAAACATGTTCAAGAACAAATCAACATTAATATTGAGGTAAGATGATCAGACTGAAAATAATTTAATATCAATGGAAGTTGTAGAGCCTGTTGAGGAAGAATTTAGGTTATACATTTTATACTATAATATTTTACTTGTCCTATATAATGGAATAAATAAAATATTTCACTTTTCAGGATGAATCATATACTCGTATTTCCTTGCTATCCTGCCAGATGATAAAAAAGAGTAGATCTAATTATATTTGAAGAGAAAAATTTTCACCCAGATCTAATTATATTTGAGTTGGATATTTTGACTCAAATCATATTTCTTGATTTTTATGCAGACCTAGATTTTGTCCCTTCTGTGTGACATTGTCAATGCTTCAGACTGTCATTTTGCAGTTGTCCATCCTGCAAGTTCATTTCTGCTCCCTCTGCTGGCTGACAGATGAACTTCCAAATCAAATTTCTTTCTTTTTCTCCGGGAATTTCAAAATTCATGGTTTTCTTTTTATTCTTGCAGATGTAAATTTTGTCCCAAATTGCGAGTTCCTTAGATTTTTCGAACTGTTTTAGTAATGTGGCCTTAGTTTCAATTCTGTGTTTTTTTGACCATGCATGTGCAGCTATTGCAGATTTTTCCATTTCTCCATTTTTAAGGTATTCTTTCAATCTTGTATTTAAGTTCCTTCCAAAACTCTTAAATATATTGGAAGACAGAAATATACCAAATTTACTTCGGCAGAACATACAAAATATTTACAAAGACAACACCAAAAAGATTAAATTAAATAACAGATTTTCTGAAGAAGGAATTATAAATCGTGGTGTGAGACAAGGTTGCCCCCTATCCCCAACACTCTTTGCAATTTATATCAATGAAGTAATATGTTGCTGGAACAAAACATATAAATTTGGAATAAGAATATCAGAAAATAGAAAATTAAACACCCTATTGTTTGCAGATGACCAAATAATAATAGCAAATTCCAAAGATAATCTACAGAAAGGTCTGTATGAACTTAACAAAATTACAGAAGAATATGGATTAAAGATATCTGCAGAAAAAATAAAAATTATGGCAATTCAAGGTGTAGATCCTGTCAGAAGTAAAATTGTACTGGACAATAAAATTTTGGAGCAGGTGAATAATTTTACACATCTAGGATGCAATATCTCACATGAAGAAGAAAAGGATGTAAATGCAAAAATATCTAAATTTTTAAGAATTTTAGGGTTAATAAATTCTATCTTCAAGCCACAGTTAGTCCAAAAGCATTCAAGACTGAAAGTGTATAAAACACTGGCTCTTCCAATTCTTTTGTATGGTAGAGAAGTATGGACGTTGAAACAGAAGGATATACAGAGACTTAGATCTGCTGAAATGAGATATCTTCGGAGGACTGCAGGATACACACTACTAGATCACAAAAAAAAAAAAAAAATGAAGACATCTTAGAAGAATTACACATGGAATCTTTAGAAAACAAAATTCTGATTATAAATCAAGATGGATGCAACATGTTCATCAAATGGAAGATCACAGAATACCCAAACAAATGTTAAGATATCAACCTGCAGGAAGAAGAAGATCAGGACGTCCACTCAAAAGACTTCTGGATGGTGTTTCTCTTGAGGCCAAAACAGGTCAACAAATGGCCTAAATTCGTGAATGTACTATGATGATGATGTATTTTTTTTCACAATCTTTACAATCAATTTGATAAATCTCTGATTTGTTGCTTTCATCAATGTTTTCAGTTTTAATTTATTCAAACTAATCATTTTTCGGTGCTAATTTAATGTTAAATTTGCTGAAAATTATTAAATACTAAAGAATGGTATGTAAATTTCTTGAAACCTAGGTCTGCATAAAATCAAGAAATACGAGGTGAGCCAAAATATCCAACTCAAGTACGAATAATTAAAAGAAACCTCATAGTGGTATTTCCTATATATATATTAAATACAGCAGATCTAGCTTACCACACGTCTAAATGGTTTTGCTGGTAGGTTGCATTTACAAATAAGTGGAAATGAGAACATCTAGTGTTATAACGAGACTAAAAACCGTCAGGACATCAAAATAATTAGCGGAAAATTTAAATAAAGATTTAATTAATATAATAAAACTAAAAATGATAAAAAAATTGCTGAAGGACTTTAAATTATAAGGAAATAGTTTAGATTATTTCACGAGACAAGAGGTTTTTAAAACTCCCCTGTCTCATAAAATAAGCTATTCCATTAACTTTGGTATGTTTGCTTTTTAAGGTTTCCTGTCTTCATAAAGTACGCTGACCAATGTTTTTTCCAAACCCCCAATTTACATTGCTATGCTTCACAGTGCCGATCGCTATCTCAACACAACTTTCCTTTCAAGGGTTTGTTTGCATATTTTTTATCATTATTTTTAGTTTTATTATATTAATTAAATCTTTATTTAAATTTTCTGCTAATTATTTTGATGTCCTGATGGTTTTTAATCTCATAACATCTAGGGATTAAGGAATTTTCAGGAGGTGTATCTTTGTATTTCATCCTAATATTTGTACACACATGCTTAAATAAAATACCAGTTCAGTTTGTTAATAACATCTCAGGTGAACAGTTGTGAATTTATACACAAGTTCTTATCCAATAGAAAATACGAGTATCTTAGCTTCTGAAATTATGGAGAACTATCTTGTAATATTTCTGATATTTTTATTTTAAATTTATCACTTATCACTGAAAAGCAAATTATATTTTAAGAGAAAAACTTATGCCTAAATTTGCAATTGAACTCAATGTCTCAGGTTTTCTCTACCAGCGCTCTAAACCACTGAATTACTTACTCCTGGCACGACATTCCAAAACATTCCTTTTAGCACTTACCATTATGTTCGCCCGAGCAGTTCAATTACAAAATAAAAGTATTCTGGAAAGGAGAATGCACAGAAAAAAGTTCTAACAAAAAATGGAAAAGTTTGTTAAAAAATAATAATCAAATCCCTGAGTACCCAAGAAGCAGAGCTGTAGGATGACTGTTTGGCAGCACACTTGCATAAAATTAATATTTTTTAATCCCCATCTTGCATACTATATGAAGATCCAATCTCAGTGATGAACGGAGATCATCTACTCCACTGTAATTCTCTTACAACTGGAGAACAGTCATCGCAACTAGTTAGATGTTATAAATTAATGTTGGGAAGTAAACATTATGAGGTATAATCATTAAAATTCACCAGAGAACATTTTGTTTAAACAACTCACCTCATAGGATTCTTGCTTCCATGATATCACGATTTCAAACACAGTCGTGTTCATCTTCAGCCATAACTCCGACTGATGAAATTCTTTGGCCGTCAACTGTTCTATTGTCGCCATCTTCAGTGCTACCATCTATGGTTGAATTTATGAACTTCAAAATCAAAGTAATTTCGTTAGGGATATCAAAATTCATTGACCTATCTTTGTTTTTCTGAATGTATATTTTTTCCCAAACTGTCAATTCCAAAGGTTTCTCTACTTGTTTTAAAAGTTTAGCTTCTCTTCCAATTTTATGATGTTCTAATAAACTATGTGCAGCAATTGCAGATTTTTCAATTTCACAATAGTTTATTAGAACATCATAAAATTGGAAGAGAAGCTAAACTTTTAAAACAAGTAGAGAAACCTTTGGAATTGACAGTTTGGGAAAAAATATACATTCAGAAAAACAAAGATAGATCAATGAATTTTGATATCCCTAACAAAATTCAACCATAGATGGCAGCATTGAAGATGGAGACAATAGAACAGTTGATGGCCAAAGAATTTCGTCAGTCGGAGTTATGGCTGAAGATGAACACGACTGTGTTTGAAATCGCGATATCATGCAAGCAAGAATCCTATGAGGTGAGTTGTTTAAACAAAATGTTCTCCGATGAATTTTAATAGTTAGATGTTACTGAGAAGTCAGAAGGAAAATAGAGATTCTCCAATTCCAAGAGCATTAGCAATCAACCAACTTTGACTGTTCATTTTATGTAGATGATGTATTCTTATATTGTGTACAGAGAGGAGTGTAGGATGAGGGTATGTTTTTGCTGTCAAAAAATACCTAGTAAGTCACCAGGCGTAACACCCTATTCAATGGACAAATTGATATCAACAATACCATATGCCTTCTCAAAATATTTTACTGTGAAGTGATTTGCAGGATTCTGCAGATAATGCAGGAATCTGATGCACTAGCTAGCAATTAAAAATTGTACACCATCCCTGCTCCCTCCAGGGTTGATAGTCAGGTAGCAGGGCATGCTACAACCTTAGCCAGTACAGCGGATTTAAAATTAAGACTACAACACAGTATAAAGTTTAAGTAGATGCAATGTTTTTTCTTTCCTAATGTAAACACAAGAATAATGTCAAGTTAATATTGCCAGATTCCACAATACGCTATGAGCAATTTTTTTTGTGTTGATTCTTTAAACTGAACGCAAAGTACACCATGTTCCAAAATGATGGACAGGGTTTTAAGTAGTTGGTATAACTCTACAAACGAAATTGGATGCATGATTATTTGGTATAATGAAAGAAAAACTGTGAAGGTTTCATATCCTGTATGCAGAAATTTGTTTCTTGTCATTATTATGTCAGAGTGATAAATTTGTGAAAATGGCGACTCCTGTACAGAAGTCATTCTGTGCATTGTAATTTGTGAGGTCTGGTTTCATTGTTGCAGTGCAGTGAGCTTTCCAACGGCAATTTGGAAGGTGAATAAACATAATGTGCATATTTGGGAGGTGGCGAATCTACATTCAATAATCCAACAAGAAATAGATTCCCCAAAGGTCAATGTTTTCTGTGCTATGTCCAAACAACAAAACTACGGGCCATTATTTTTCAATGAAAAACAGTGTCAGGCATTTTGTATCTGGATATACTGCAGATTTATCTTTTTCCTCAGCTAAATGAGTCTACATTTGAAGACTTCATTTGGCAACAAGACGGCACTCCACCGTATTTTCTTAATGATGTGCGACAGTGGTTCAACGATAATGTTCCCATGATGATGGATAGGACATGTTGGTCTGGATGACATGGTTTATTCCCAATGGCCTCCTTGGTTTCCCGATCTCACGCCTTGTGATTTCTTCCTGTGGGGTATGTAAAGAACCATGTGTACGTATCACCACTTCCCATCGACCTTTCAGACTTGAGAAGGATTGTTGCTGCTGTTGAATCAATTACTCCAAATATGCTGACCAAGATTTGGGTGGAATTCGACTATCGGCTAGATGTGTGCCGTGTAACGAAAGGTGCTCACATCAAACACTTATAAAGTATGTTAATGAAAACTCTTAAGAGTTTCTCTTTATTCCCATGTTAACTTTTGTTCTTATATATATATATCATGCAAGGAAAATTAAACAACTTTGAAACCCCGTCCATCATTTTGAACACACTGTACTTTTAACCGACTGAAGATAAATGTTTTACTACTTATTATACTATGTTACAATTTTAAATTTTAGCACATCAAAATTCATTAGCTTCTAATTAATTATTATTAATTGAACCTCATAATGTTAAAAATTCCCAAATTTAATATATAAGCTTCTAATTAACTAAGCTAATAGAGAGCATCAAATAAAATATTAACTAAAAATAAATTCCTAATAAATTAATTTAAATATTTAGAAAGTAACATTATGAGGTAATTTACAATTTATAAACTATGAGGTTATATTTAATAATAATTAAATGTATCAGATTTTACATCTCAGCTCATATTTTTGTATAAATTAAGAACCGGTTTCGAAAACAATGACTTTTATTGTCAACTGGTATCTGACTCGATTTGATAGCTGGCAGTCCTGTAGGCCCATCATTCTGCCCTCTATTGGTTGACCGATGAACTTCCACCAAATAAAATCTTTCTCCTTGGGAATTTCAAAATTCATAATTTTGCCCTTGTCTTTCTGTATGTATATCTTTTCCAAGCCTGTGAGTTCCTTGGATTTTATCTGTTTCAATAATTTTTGCTTTTACTTCAATTCAAATCAAATCAAACGTGGGGATTGTGAAAAAAACCTACATTAAAAAAAAATAACAATAAAAAAAGACACCTTAGGAATGTAAAAAAATGGGGAAATAAAGTCTGCTGTAGCTGCTCATCCTTGGTCATAAAGCAAAAATTATTGAAACACACAAATTCAAAGAACTCATAGTTTGGGAAAAGATATACATGGACCAGATTATGAATTTTGAAATTCCCAGGAAGAAGGATTTGATTTGGAAGTTCAATGGTCAACTAACAGAGGTCAGATTGGTGGAGCTACAGGACTGCCAATTGTCAAATCCACATTCAGACGACATATGATAATGAAAGGAATTGCTTTTGAAACTGATCCTGAGTTTATACAAAAATATGAGGTAAGGTGTAAATTCTGATTCATTTAATTAATACCCTAAGATATTAGTTTTTAAAATGTTGTAGAGTGATAAAGTTAGCTTTATTAATAATAACACCAACTTACTAGAATTGAATTGAAAATATAGACCCCACCTCATAAATTTAATATTTTCATCAGGCATACTTCAGAGAACATGCTTCGAGAAAGTTCAATTTATGATTGACATTTTAGGAATTAACACTAAAGTATTTAGGTAAATAGTAACTATGAAGTATTTTTTTAAGAGAAAAATTATACACTCAGACCAGGGCCTTTTGCACTCTAGGTGAATGCTCTACCAACTGAACTATCTGATAAACTCCAGTCTAAACGTAAATTTTCCTCTTATATATGCTGTTAATTCCCACGCACCAAAAGCTATGAAGCCATTGCTTCTATCTTGCAAATGGTAGCTTCTTTATTAAGAAGACCTTTATTTGGGAATTTTACATTACATTATAAACCCAGTATGGCTTCTTTTGATGTTTTTCTTAACCCTCTGCATGCCAGTGATAAAATCTCTTGTGTCAGAGATTTAAATCGCATCTGCCGATGTGATCAGCTTTGTAAGTAGTTTAAGTACATTGTCTGGCAGGTAATGGACAAAAGCATCAGAGCCGATCTAATCAGCACACAGCACCTAAAGGGTTAACAGCGTATATAAGAGGAAAATTTGCATTTAGATTGGAGTTTGTCAGATAGTTCAGTTGGTAGAGCATACGCCTAGAGTGAGAAAGGTCCTAGGTACAAACCCCAGTCTGAGTGTATCATTTTTCTCATCAAATATAATTTATCCACCATTGAGATGTATGAAATGAATAAAAAAAACTATGAAGTATTATTTATTTAAGAAAAATTGTATCACCTTACCTCATAACCTTCGTAGAGTAAAAGAACATCTTAGGAATGTCAGATAGAGGAAAGTATAAATATCTGCAGTAGCCACCCACGCATGGCCAGAAAAACATCAAACTGAAAGGCTAAATTAATAAAACAAATAGAAAAACCTAAACACCTCACGGTTTGGAAAAATATACATAAAAAAAAAGAAGGAGAAATTGAAGAACTTTGAAATTCCAAGGAAACGTGATTTGATTTGGAGGTTCCTCAGTCTACCAACAGAGAGAGAGAGAGAGGAGGCAGACCAAGACGAATAATGGTTGTGAAAGTACTGAGGATGGAATCTAATTAGGTCCCAAAACCGGTCTAATAAGAAGGATCTTAGGTGAGGCGATATAAATTTTCTTAAGTATTCAATTTATGATTTATTTAATATTTGTAGGAAGTAACACTATGAGGTTTTTTTAAATTATTATGAGTTAGTTATGACTCAGCTCATATTTTTTAAATATTCTGCAGAACTATAGTTTCATTACATCTATGTGACATTATCAATGCATTCTAACTGTAACATCTATGCGACGAAACTATAGTCTGCAGAAAAAAAAATTGAGATGAGTTAAAATAGCTAACTCGTAATAAGAATCAAATGAATCGTGAATTCTTCTTACCTCATACATCTACGCATTTTAACACAGAACTGCAGTATCGAGGAACATCATTCCCATCGTCAGCTGTTGTCAAGACTGTCAATTGTTCATTATGCCAGTAATTTTCTAAACTGCCATCTGGTGTTGATCTGAAGAACTTTATAATCAAATTTGGTTTGTCCAGAAACTCAAAATGCATGGTTCTAGTATGGTTTTTTGAATGTATATCTTTTCCCAAACTGTTAATTCCAAATTAAAATTCATCGGAGAACATATTGTTTAAACAACTCACCTCATAGGATTCATGCTTCCATGATATCGCGATTTCAAACATAATCATGTTCGTCAGCCATAACTCCGACTGATGAAATTCTTCGGCCGTCAACTATTCTATTGTCGCCATCTTCAGTGCTGCCATCTATGGTTGAATTTATGAACTTCGAAATCAATGTAATTTCGTTAGGGATATCAAAATTCATTGATCTATTTTTGTTTTTCTGAATGTATATTTTTCCCAAACTGTCAATTCCAAAGGTTTCTCTACTTGTTTTAAAAGTTTAGCTTCTCTTCCAATTTTATGATGTTCTAATAAACTATGTGCAGCAATTGCAGATTTTTCAATTTCACAATTTTTAATATTTCTGAAATGTTCTTTTGTCCGAATTTCCAAATTCCTTTTTGTTTTTCCTATATAAACTTTATTGCAATCTTCACAATTTATTTGATAAATTCCAGATTTCTTACTGTCTGGAACATTGACTTTTTTATTGATACTTAGAAGATTACCCAGACTAAATTTATTTATTGGTGCCAAAGAAATGTTGTATTTGTCAAAAATTTTTTGAAATTTCCTATGCATTTCAGGATGGTAAGTAATTTTCTTGTATTTTTTCTTTTCTTTGCAATTTTGTAGAGTAGTATATTCATTAAGTCTTTTATTGTGTTTGAATTTCTTCAACTTATTTATAATTAATTCTTTATCAAAACCATTCAATCTAGCAGTGTTTAAGATATGTTTAAACTCTTTATTGAAATTTTCTTCATTTAATGGTACATTTGTCAATCTGTAAATTAAGCTCATTGAATATTGCATGCTTATGAGCAATGTGATTGAAGCCTGATGATTTAATGTAATTATCATAAGTAATGCCACGAGTGATTTCCAAATTATCGATAATTCACGACTCACGAAGTGAGGAGTGAATTTATCTAGAGAATTTGGAAATCAAGAGTGGCATTTGTTAGGACTATTTAACGAATAAAATAAAGCTGTTTACTCACAAATCATTATTTAACTACAGTTATTTAAAAATATTTTTATATTTAAAGTAAACGGTGATGTTTGAAAACTAATGAGAAACGATAGGTAGCCTACGCTTCTACTGCTTCTTTTGTTTATCACTGCAACCAGATCATACTATTTATTGCCAAAGGAACGCAATATTGTAAGAATGCTCTCTCGTGGATAAAATAATGAAACACATCAATCTGTTATATTCCTTCCATTTTGATGTCGTATACATTTAAGAAGAGTTCAACAGGTGTGGTTTTCTGCTTTTTTTGTTAGGGTAGAATCCAATTGCTACAAATGTTGACATTTAAGCACTATTATATACAATCTGGTAAGCCGTATTTGTTATAGGCTCAGTCACCTGCAAAATAACGGTCATACCTGTTCAGAATATTAAAAAGTATGATCTTTGCCTTAATATATGATAATCCTAAACGTTGATCATTATTTCGTGAAACAAGTCTCTGTATTGGGTTGTAATTGAACAGCAATCCTTCAAATTGAAACGTGATTGGTCATTGACTCCCATTTGGGGCATGAGTTAAATAGTCTGTATGAGTTCCTTTTCTAAATATATCAAATTCAATTTTCAGTGTTTGATCATTCCTAATTATACATAAATCCAAAAAAGGAATTTTGTTTTCTTTTTCTAATTCAACGGTAAACTTTACTGATTCATCCTGAAGGTTCAATAATTTAAGAGCATCTTCAATATCTTTAGAATTTATTATTGCAAAAATATCATCCACATATCTGTACCAAGTCTTGAACATCCATGGGTATGCTTTAGTGATTTGACACTCCAAGTAACTCATGAACAAATCAGCTAAAAATGGTGAGAGCGGATTACCCATTGACAAACCCGAAACCTGTTGGTAAAATTTTTCATTATAGCTAAAATAAGAATTACTGACACATAGCTTAGTAAGAGTTATATATTCCTCTAAAATTTCATTTTTAATATTTAGAGAACTTAACCGAAGAATTTCATCAGTCGGAGTTATGGCTGACGATGAACATGATTATGTTTGAAATCGTGATATCATGGAAGCATGAATCCTATGAGGTGAGTTGTTTAAACAATATGTTCTCCGATGAATTTTAATGATTATACCTCATAATGTTTACTTCCCAACATTAATTAAATATGTTAATTCCAAAGTTTAGATAGATGTATTTTGAGTTTCCGGATGAACCAAATTTGATTATAAAGTTCTTCAAATCAACACCAGATGGCAGTTTAGAAAATTACCAGCATAATGAAAAATTGATAGTCGTGACAACAGCTGACGATGGGAATGATGTTTCCTGATACCGCAGTTCTGTGTTAAACACAGATGTATGATGTAAGGAGACTTCATGATTCATTTGATTCTTATTAAGAAAACCTCATAATATAAAAATTCCCAACTTTATTATATGAAAATAATTCAATTTATGACTTTGGTATATTTTTTTATTCAATTTCAACCTCATATATTACTCCTGATTATTTATTTTATTTAAAGTACCATCTTCATTAAATTTAGGAACTTTTTGTTCAAGAAAAAACTATAATATATGGGTAATTACTTGATTTAAATAATACAAATTTAAACTAATTACATCAAATAAATAACACAAAATAATGAAGACATCTACAAAGTGTATGTTGTCTCTGGTTCCATTTTCTCAACACATCAAAAGATAAGAATAAGTTTTTGTTATATTAGAAAGTCACTCAATTGCATTTTCAAACCCAGAGATTTATAGCCGTGCAAGCGCAAACTCTCCATACATCCCTAATCTAACCTAGTATTTTCCAATCATCCCCTGTATTATTCACTCTCTCAAATCATTATTATTCTCCCACTTCATTTTTGACAGTCCTGTGCCTTAGCTGAGTGCTTAAGACATGATGCCTTGGTGCATAGCTACATGACTTGTGCTGGTTTAAGTTTCCAATGGGAACAAATTTTCCCATGGGATTTCAGCCAGTATAGGTCGCACAAGGGATTTTGAAGAATGTCCTTGACCGTAAATCCAATGGGAGAGCCTATCAATATTGCTGAGCTGTGAATTCCCTGTCTGCCATGTGTACAAACAAAACAGTTCCTCTACAAAAAACATGTACAGTCCATAGAGAATTATAGTGAGACATGGATGTGTTGATTTTAGATTTTAAACCGTAGACTTTAATTATAATATTTTGTACACTTGCTGCCTGAAGTCTTAAAATTATAGTGCAATGTGAATATCGGGTCCCCCAGACATTATAGCTGCTCTTCTCAACCTGGAGCCGCTACTCATTGTAGCTACCCAAATGCCTCACGATGCTGGGTGGGCATCGGTCCCATACTGGCAGAAATTCCATGGGAACATTTCTTCCCCGTGGAGACTCGAACCAGCGCAAGTCCCGTAGCTCTGAGCCAAGGCATCTTGCCTTAATCACATGGCTACGGCGCGGGGAAGACTATAAATTGTTTAAATAAAAGTGGCATTTAGTGGTTATTTAAAACATTAAAAGTGTGATATAAACCAAATACAGTATGTGTATATATATATATATATATATATATATATATATAGTGAATATACTTCCTCCATGGATAAAGATGTCCTAACTCACTGGCACTATCGAACCCGTAGGTTCATGGCCACGCGGACATAAGCTCTCCAAACATCCCTATTCCGAACTAATGTTTTCCAATCATTCCCCATATAATCTACTTCCCTCAAATCATAGTTAATGTTATTCTCCCACCTCATTCTTGGCCTACCAACTGGGTGTTTTCCCTCTGGTTTTCCTACAAGAAGCTTCCATGCACGTCTTTCATTCCCCATTCGTGCCATATGTCCTGCCCATCGCAGTCTACGATAAAGATTACCTATATTATTTAATTTTTGTAGTGAGATTTTAAAAATATTTAGCAGTGACTGTATTTGGTATTCGCTAGCAAGGGAGTTAGCAATGACGTGTGGTCATACTTCCTATTGGCTGAGACCTACATCTGATTAGCACAGAACTCGCATCTAAGCTCTCATTACAAATTTCATTCGTCAGGAATCATTGCTAGGGTTATATGAGATGAGTGTCCACCCAGCATAGTGAGGAATTTAGGTAGCTACAATAAGTAGCACCTCCAGGTTGAGTGAACCAGCAATGACAGCTGGGGGACCCGACAAGCTGACCACATGTCACCCCTGTACCGGTTGTATGATCATCTACCTCTATGATTGACATAAGTGGATATGATGCCAGCAGCTGGATGGTAGGTCAAGGGCCTTCTAGGCCTGTCATGCCATGGAGTTAGTTCTAGATAACTTCTCAAATCGGGATTCCAGGTAACGAGGAGTATAAAAAGTCAGAAGCTTGAAAAGAAGTGAAAGAGAGTGCAATTTATGTCTGCCACTAAGATGGAGCCAAGAGAGATCTTCTAGACCTGTCACATCATGGAGTCATTTTTAACTTACCTACCCTCTGGTTTTCCTACAATAAATTTTCATTTCCTATTTGTGCCACACGTCCTGTCCATTGCAGTCTACAAAACTTAACTGCTCTTACTATATCTGGTTTACCATAAATATTACATACTTTTAAGACTTAATTAAAATGTTTCATACGTCACCTCATATCCAGTCTTCTAATTAGACCGGTTTCAAAGCCTGAGCAACTTCATCTTCAGTGTTTTTATTATTAATTTCATACATCTCAATGATGGATAAATCATATTTGAAGAGAAAAATTATTCTCTTCAAATATGAATTATCCATCATTGAGATGTATGAAATTAATAATAAAAACATAGAAAAAAGCCGTACTGGCATTTATAATGTAATGTATAATTCCCAAATATGTCTTCTTAATAAAGGAGTCGCCATTTGTAAAGATAGAAGCAAAGGCTTCATAGCATTTGGTGGGCAGGAATTACAAAGTATATAGAGAAAAATTTGCGTTTAGATCGGTACTTGCTCAGATGGTAGAACACTTGGTCTAGAGAACCAAGGGTTCCGGGTTCAAGCCCTGGTCTGAGCATATAATTTTTCTCTTCAAATATGATTTATCCATTGACGATTTTTTTTTATTATTAATTTAACACTTCTCATAGAAGGATAAATTATATTTGAAGAGAAAAATTTTCGCCTAGACCGGGACTCGAACCCGTTACCCTTGGCTTTCCGGGCCAAGTGCTCTACCAACTGAGCTACCGAGGCGAGTTACGATCTAGACGCAAATTTTTCTCTTATGTATGTTGTAATTCCCTCGCGCCAAATGCTTGAAACCATAGCTTCTATCTTTGCAAATGGCGGCTTCTTAGTTAAGAAGACATTTATTGAGAATTTAACACTACTTTATAGCCAGTAGGGCTTCTATTGACGATTTTTTTTTATTATTAATTTAACACTTCTCATAGAAGGATAAATTATATTTGAAGAGAAAAATTTTTCTCTTCAAATATAATTTATCCTTCTATGAGAAGTGTTAAATTAATAATAAAAAAAAATCGTCAATAGAAGCCCTACTGGCTATAAAGTAGTGTTAAATTCTCAATAAATGTCTTCTTAACTAAGAAGCCGCCATTTGCAAAGATAGAAGCTATGGTTTCAAGCATTTGGCGCGAGGGAATTACAACATACATAAGAGAAAAATTTGCATCTAGATCGTAACTCGCCTCGGTAGCTCAGTTGGTAGAGCACTTGGCCCGGAAAGCCAAGGGTCCCGGGTTCGAGTCCCGGTCTAGGCGAAAATTTTTCTCTTCAAATATAATTTATCCTTCTATGAGAAGTGTTAAATTAATAATAAAAAAAATCGTCAATAGAAGCCCTACTGGCTATAAAGTAGTGTTAAATTCTCAATAAATGTCTTCTTAACTAAGAAGCCGCCATTTGCAAAGATAGAAGCTATGGTTTCAAGCATTTGGCGCGAGGGAATTACAACATACATAAGAGAAAAATTTGCGTCTAGATCGTAACTCGCCTCGGTAGCTCAGTTGGTAGAGCACTTGGCCCGGAAAGCCAAGGGTCCCGGGTTCGAGTCCCGGTCTAGGCGAAAATTTTTCTCTTCAAATATAATTTATCCTTCTATGAGAAGTGTTAAATTAATAATAAAAAAAATCGTCAATAGAAGCCCTACTGGCTATAAAGTAGTGTTAAATTCTCAATAAATGTCTTCTTAACTAAGAAGCCGCCATTTGCAAAGATAGAAGCTATGGTTTCAAGCATTTGGCGCGAGGGAATTACAACATACATAAGAGAAAAATTTGCGTCTAGATCGTAACTCGCCTCGGTAGCTCAGTTGGTAGAGCACTTGGCCCGGAAAGCCAAGGGTCCCGGGTTCGAGTCCCGGTCTAGGCGAAAATTTTTCTCTTCAAATATGATTTATCCATCATTGAGATGTATGAAATTAATAATAAAAACATAAAAAAAAAAGCCGTACGGGCATTTATAATGTAATGTATAATTCCCAAATATGTCTTCTTAATAAAGGAGCCGCCATTTGCAAAGATAGAAGCAAAGGCTTCATAGCATTTGGTGGGTGGGAATTACAAAGTATATAGAGAAAAATTTGTGTTTAGATTGGTACTTGCTCAGGTAGCTCAGATGGTAGAGCACTTGGTCTAGAGAACCAAGGGTCCCGGGTTCAAGTCCTGGTCTGAGCATATAATTTTTCTCTTCAAATATGATTCATCTTCAGTAATTTCTTCTTCTTCTTTCCAAGTATTAGGCCAAGGCCTGTTACGATCCTATAGAAAATTTTCCCTCCAGCGTTTCATAGGACGGCCCAGTGATCTTCGTCCTCTTGGTATATAATTATAAACAGCTTTGGGGATCCGATTTGAAGTCATTCTTTCAAGATGGTGTTTCCAATTTAGTTGGTACTGTTTAATATATTCCAAAATTGGCGTAGTCTTCAATTCTTTTAAGATATCAGTGTTCCTTTTCCGATCCCATCTGGTATAACCCGCTGTTCTGCGCATGAATCTCATTTCACAAGCCGTTATTCTGCTTTCATGTTGTTTTTTTAGTGTCCATGCTTCACTACCATAGGTCAACACTGGTCTAGCCAAAGTGTTATATAAACGTAATCTGGTGCTTTTTGTACAAGGGATGGTTTCATAACTTGATTAATAATTCCTAAACTTTTCTCTAGTTGACTGATGTTATGTCGATCAGAAAAACTGCTCATGCTTGGTCTGAAAAAACATCTAATTGATATAAAGGCCAGTCTAATTAAACAAATAGAAAAACAAAAAGAACTCTTGGTTTGGGAAAAAATCAACATTAAAAAAACTAGAAAGAAAAACTTATGAACTTCGAAATTCTCGAGGATTCTGAGGTGATCTGGAGGTTAATAGGTCCACCAACAGAGGGAGGAAGAAGCAGTTCTTCTGATTGACATAACATCAGTCGATGAGAAATTACTGAAGATGAAGCTGCCCAAGCTTCAAAACCAGCCTAGTTAGAAGACTGGATATGAGGTGAGGTATGAAACATTTTAATTTAATCTTAAATTAAACCTCATAGTGATTTTTTTCCTATAAAAATTCAATTTACATACTTTGCTCCATTCATCTGTCTGTTCATCCAAAAATTTTCCTAACAGAATGTCATTCCTGTGTAAAATTTTACTACAGATATTATTTCATCCTCTTCTTTATAATACTGGTCAATAAGTTATTGATTTATACAATATTAAACTTAGATTTCATTTATTATTTTTTCTAATATTCACTAACATTAAGAAATTCATGAGCCAAAACAACTCAAATCTGTAAATCAGATCCACATCACATTATGCATGCTCAATGAGTCTCCCAGCATCATGCACTTCTAACTTCACATCCTCAACGATATGAAAATTGTGAAAGTGTTTGCGTTAATGGATACCACATACTTGTTTATAGGCTCAAGAAAATGAGACACTTTAATGTCCAATTGGCATCACACAAAGAAGGAGCCAAAACCAAATGTTCTCTTCATCGCTTCCCAGTAGTACCGGTCCCAATTCTCCTTTGTCGAATCTGCTTCACTGAAAGCAAAAGGAAAATTCATTATTGTGAGTATTCTCGTGTGTTCGATTGGTATTAGTGGTTACCATTCTCACCTCGCATCGAGGTTTCTGGGTTAAAAACCCAGCAAGAAACAAAGGATTTGGTGATTCTATGTTCCATTAAAAAAACATACAAATTATATATTTTCATAAATAAAATCAATTTGAATCATGTATATTCTTACCTCATATATCTATGTTATTTATCACAGTTCAACCACACTGCACATAAACAGGTAGTCTTTGAAAGTTTAATATACAGACTTGTGAAGGTTCCTATGAGCAGAGAAAATTTTAATACAGAAAAAGAACACATATTAAAAATAGCAAAAGAGAATGGTTTTTGAGGAAAAGATGATTCATAAGAAAATAAATTAATTAAAAAAAAAGCAAAAAAATGAAAGTACTCTTCAGACAGATAAATTGGTAAAAGATTCAGGAAATTTACATACCATCCTTTGGTATTAAATAAGTTTTAAAAAAATTCTCAGCAAATTTAACAGTAAATTAGCACCGAAAAAGTTTATAGCCTGAATAGATTAATTAAAAGCAACAAAAATGAAAAGATTGACGAAGGCACAAATCAGGGATTTATCAAATTGATTGTGAAAAAATATACATAGGAAAAACAAAAAGGAACTTTAATACAAGAGTGAAAAAACACCTTAGAAATGTTAAAAATGGGGAAACAGGAAAGTCTCCAATAGCTGCACATGCATGGTCAGAAAAACATAGAACAGAAACTAAGGATAAATGAATGAAAAAAATAGATAAATCTAAGGAACTAACAATTTGGGAGAAAATTTACATCCACAAGAATAAGGAGAAAACTATGAATTTTGAAATTCCTGGGAAAAAAGAAAAAAAAATTAATTTGGAAGTTCATTGGTCAGCCAACACAGCAAGCAGAAATCAACCTACAGGATTGACAACTGCAAAATCGACAATATCATGAAGGCATGATGTAACTGGTCTGCAAGAAATATAAGAAAATATGATGTGAGTCTAAATTCCTAACTCATAATAATTAAATAAAATACTTAATCTATTCCTACAGCTTTTGGCTAGCAAATCTGGTGACAGTCCCAATGACATTCACATCTACACTGTTACCTAGGATACCTAAGCTCCTTCCCCTTGGAGCATGAGAGAAGGACTGAAAAATAAACTATCAAAAAAGTGACTGAAATTAATGTTAAATCCATTGCTTTCGGAGTCAATAAGCTGTTTTGTGACAAGAATTTTGGGATAAATAAATACCTGGGCAATGCCAGGTACTCAGCTGAAAAAAACACACATTAGGATTGGAAAATTGGCACCTTACCTCATAAATTTGTAGGATTCTTGAGAACATGTTTCAGAAGGCAAGCCTAATTAAACATTTTTAAAAATTTAAAATAAAATTCTTTACACCTCACCTCACGTCTTTTATTTAGAAGTTTCATAACCTTGATGGTTACAACAGCACTTACTTGACCGATGTTCTGTGATTCAGGAGCACTGCTTCTTACTCTATCTGTTGGTGGACTGATAAACCTTCCAATCAAATCAACTTCCCTGGGAATTTTAAAATTCATTCATTTTTCTTTCTTAGTTTCTTTTGAACGTAGATTTTTTTCTCAAACAGTGAGCTTGTTAGGTTTTTTCTATTTGTTTTATTAAACTAGCCTTTCTCTCAATTTGATGTTTTTCTGACCCAGCACGAGTAGCTAATGCTGATTTTCCAATTTTCCATTATTGACATTCGTAAGGTGTTCCTTCACTCTGCTTTTCAATCTTTTTTGTTTTGTTTGTTTTCCAGATGTAAATTTTATCACTATCTCCATATTTAATCTAGTAAATCATCTTCAATTTTGTTGCTTTTAATTATCCTATTGAGGCTACATTCATTTCTTGGTGCCAATCTTATGTTGAACATAAGCCTAATATTTATTAAAAATCTTATAACTTTTTTTGCAAATGCCCCATGTTGTCTTTTGACATTAAAATTCATCGGAGAACATATTGTTTAAACAACTCACCTCATAGGATTCATGCTTCCATGAAATCGCGATTTCAAACATAGTCATGTTCATCGTCAGCCATAACTCCGACTTCCCAACATTAATTAAATATATGTCTTTTGACATTCCTGGTGTTCTCTCCTGACATGGCATACTTGTAACCTACTTCTGAGGTTGGGGCACCTGGAAGGCGGGGTTACGTTGCCCCGATGATATGATGGGTGATGATGATAGTGGTGCGCCAGGAGAGTCCCTAATCCTAAGCTTAATCCAAGATGAATATGAATGATGATGATTGTGATAGCCATATGATTTCGAAAACCATTTGGGCCTTAAAGTTTTCCTGACATTTGTCTTACAGGTGAGGAAAAATCCCAATAAAAACCTCACCCAGAAAAACTGTCCCGACCGGGGATCGAACCCAGGCCTGCTGCGTGACAAGGCAGTACGCTACCTCGAGACCACAGCAGTGGACAAATCTTATAATATTATTATTTAATTTTAGGAAGTGATATTTTGAGGTTATTTTAATTATATTATATTTAGTTTGATCATCTTACCTCAATATTAATGTTGATTTGTTCTTGAACATGTTTAAAAACAATTCTGTTTTATCGTCAGCTTGTCCGGAATGTTTGATTTATGTTGCATTATGTTACACAACCTGGATGTCGATGTCAGCTGGCCAAGGAACCTCCAAACAAGGTCACGCTCCATCGGTATATCAAAATTCATAACTCTGTTTTTGTTCTTCTGAATATAAATTTTTTCCCATATAGTCAGCTCTTTTGTATTTTCTAACTGTTTTAATAATTTAGTGTCTGAATTTATATTATGTTTTTCAGACCAAACATGAGCAGCAACTGCAGATTTTTCTATTTCCCCATTTTTAATATTTCTTATGTGTTCTTTGGTTCTAATTTTTAGGTTTCTTTTTGTTTTTCCTATATATATCTTTTCACAACCCATGCATTCAATTTGATATATTCCTGACTTTTTATTTTTATCAATTTTTTTCATTTTTGTTGGTTTTTATTAGTTTATTTAAACTGTAGTTATTTTTCGGTGCTAATTTAATATTAAACTTCTCAAATATCTTTTGGAATTTATTATGTACCCAAGGGTGATATGTGAATTTCCTATATTTTTTCATAGGTGGTTCTTCTTTTTGAAGAGTACTTCTGTTTATCATTTTTTGTTTTTTATACTTTTTTTATCCTTTTATGTACCATTTTTTCATCAAACCCATTTTCTCTTGCTACTTTGATAATGTGTTTTTTCTCATGTTTGAAATCTTCTTCGTTTAAGGGTAAGTTTACCAATCTATGAGTTAAACTATTAAAAGTAGTTTAAATAATTACCTCTGAGGAACGCTAGTTTGCACAACCTTTACTTCAGTATGGTCATCTTTTTGTTCTATCTTAAATGTAACAGTTGAATAGTGTTCTGCTGGCCATCTCTTAAACCTCCAATGTTGTACTATCTTTGTACTAGGTATCTGTAACAGGATACAATAAACCCTAATTATTAATAAGTTGGGGTGGTTATTGCAGTTGGAATGCATCGACAATGTCGCACAAAAGCAACAAAACCTAGTCTACATAAAAATCAAGAAATTATGAGGTGAGTCAAAATAACCAACTCATTAATAATTAAAAGAAACTTCATAGTGTTATTTCCTACATATATTAATTACAATAAATCTTCTCAGTGAATGAAACAAAACCATGAAAATTTACAAGAAGAAACACACATAATATGTACACTTAGGGGGAAAAAAGAAGAGTGGCTTCAAAACACAGAGTCCCTGTTATGACCCATTGGACATGCTCGAAGAGCTAAAGCTGTGGTTCATGAGGTAACGCATTGTTAAATTATATCTTGTAATCTAGTAAGCCCTTTTTTCCCCTCAACGAGACTTGTGTGCTCTCCCCCTACAGGGAAGAATTTGAACCATACTAATTTAGTTACACTTGTTTTTGTAGAGATGTCATTGGAGTGGCCCATGGACAGTGTTCTGCCTCATACTGACATCTAGGAAACCAAGGCAGTACTAGGATGTTGAGGTAGGTAAATTCTGCTTAGAGGATTTTTATTCAGGCTTAAGGATCTTTTACGAGCCTGAAAATCTTCAGACTAGGGACCAATGGCTTAAATTCCCTCCCAGAGGACTTGCTCCTTGAATTTTTCCATCCTAAAAAATCCATCGACCCTGACTGGGTTTGAACCTGTGACCCTCAGGACCAGAGGCAAGGAGCAAAACTACTAGTCCACCACCGACGACTTGTTAGATTATATTTGAAGAGAAAAATTATATGAACCCAGGACTTTTGACTTTCTAGGCCAATGCTCTAACCCTGAGCTACCTGAGCACTCCAATCTAAATGCAAATTTTTCTCTTATACAGTGCGATCAGTATAGCATTGAACAGAAGACGTGGGGTTTGTGCTGTGCGATGACGAAGGCTTACATGTGCAGGTACAGGACTTGAAATGTGTGCTGACTCGGCCATTTACGAGCACATACCACGCATTCATATCGCAATCAGATTATATGTTTTGAATGGATAAGGTGCCCGCTCGCTTTTCCTTGTGAACTGAATGACATGTGCATAAGTATAAATTGAATGGATGTGATGAGTGTAAACTGTGTTATGACTAATAATTTTTCTACTGAACGTGTATTTATTTATGATCAATATTTGTTAACTCAATCTGCCAGCCAAGTACGAAGACTCTCTGAAACACGATTCCCGGGTGTAAAAATTTCATCACGTTCAACAGTCCATAATCTGTACAACAAATTTCATGCAACGAGAATTGTCGAGACTAAGAAGCCAACAAGCCACGTAGTGTTCACACAAAAGAAACAATAGACGACATCTGTTATTGATTGGAACTGTCTCCTAGAAAATCTCTTAGGTGCCTTTCGCAACAAGTAGGAATTTATTAAGGCTATGTACAAAAAAAAAATACTAAATTGTTAAAGCTGCATCCATATAAAATAACCAAGACACATGCTCTTCAACCAGGTGACCCTGTTCCAGCATCTGCATCAATAAAATTGGGAAATACGATAATTTGTAAAACAGTTACAAACATGTGTGTGGTTGTATCACCGCCATCCTATGCTGTCTCTTCCCCGCCACGAGTGCATCAGCAGTGTACAGTGAAATCCCCGCATCTGCTGTCCAATGCTATACTGATTGCACTGTACATTATTAATTCCCGAGCGCCAAATGCTATGAGCCTTTGCTTGATCACACTAATGACTGCTTCTTATTTAAGAAGACATTTATTGGGGTAAACATTTTAAATATGCTGTATTTGGTTTTAATGGTCTGAAATAGTTAAAGAGCAATGAAGGAAACATGTTTCTAGATGTTTTTATTATTAATTTCATACATCTCAATGAAGGATAAATCATATTTAAAGAGAAAAATTATACGCTCAGACCGGGACTTGAACCCGGGACCCTTGGTTTTCTAGTCCAAGTGCTCTACCATTTGAGCTACCTGAGCAAGTACCGATCTAAATGCAAATCTTTCTCTATATACGTTGCATTTGGTGGGCGGGAATTACAACGTATATAGAGAAAGATTTGCGTTTAGATCGGTACTTGCTCAGGTAGCTCAAATGGTAGAGCACTTGGACTAGAAAACCAAGGGTCCCGGGTTCAAGTCCCGGTCTGAGCGTATAATTTTTCTCTTTAAATATGATTTATCCATCATTGAGATGTATGAAATTAATAATAAAAACATCGAAAATAGCCGTACTGGCATTTATAATGTAATGTATAATTCCCAAATATGTCTTCTTAATATAGGAGCCGCCATTTGCAAAGATAGAAGCAAAGGCTTCAAGCATTTGGTGGGCGGGAATTACAACGTATATAGAGAAAGATTTGCGTTTAGATCGGTACTTGCTCAGGTAGCTCAAATGGTAGAGCACTTGGACTAGAAAACCAAGGGTCCCGGGTTCAAGTCCCGGTCTGAGCGTACAATTTTTCTCTTTAAATATGATGTTTCTAGATATTTAAGAGTGTAAAAGTAAACAAGAGAACCAGATTTAGACGACTGCTATCCGTTAAACCAATTACGAGAATATGAAATATATATGAGAGGCAGGCTTCAAATCCCTCGACAATGATTTTTTTATTATTTATTTGTATTTCCACAAAATACATAACATTTAATTCCAGCCACGCAATCTATGTCAAGTTTACACTATTTTAAGTAATATTTCTGCCTTCGTAAACTCTGTAACAATATTTAGTTATTGGTATAAATTTAATTGTGTGTGCAGTACCACGTTTTAATAATAATGCTATAAATTTATGTAATGAAAGAATAATATAGCTTCACATATTTATTAAATTAATATTAAGAAGCTAAAGCTGTTACTATGATTGAAATAAGTATATTAAAGTACACTACTAAATACACTTAATAAATAATGTTATAGCTATGTGGAGTCTCTTCATGTCTTCTTCAGGTAGAAGCCATTCATTGTATATTTGTGAATGATGATTCATAGCATTTGAATGTGGGACCAAGACAGTAAGGTAAAGGAAGGATTTATGCTTGGATGGGAAGGAAGCCTGGATTAGCTCAATGGTTAGAGCATCAGCACGGAAAGCTGAAGGTTCGGGGTTCGATTCCTGGTTCAGGCATAAATTTTTCTCTTTACCATTTGATTACAATAATTTAGTAGTGTACTTTAATATACTTATTTCAATCATAGTAACAGCTTTAGCTTCTTAATATTAATTTAATAAATAATGCTATGGAGCTATGTCTTTTTCAGGTAGAAGCCATTCATTGTATATTTGTGAATGAAGATTCATAGCATTTGAATGTGGGACCAAGACAGTAAGGTAAAGGAAGGATTTATGCTTGGATGGGAAGGAAGCCTGGATTAGCTCAATGGTTAGAGCATCAGCACGGAAAGCTGAAGGTTCAGGGTTCGATTCCCGGTTCAGGCATAAATTTTTCTCTTTACCATTTGTCCACATATTTATTTATTTTCGTATCAAAATCAAAGTGGGAGGTAAAGGTGGGTTGTTGAGTGTGATGTCCCAAGTTGTAGATATGTGATTGTAATAATTTAAATCACTGTAGATTGCCACGGCACTGATGACTCCAGTCAGGGAATGAGGAAAAGTTTCTTACACAACAAATAACGACACTTTGTTAACGGTTAAACTAAAAGTTATTTTATTAAAACTCTCACTTCAGTTTAGATAAATCTTGTAGATTAATAATTCAAAAGACTCCGGCTTAGGTTAATAATTTTCACTTATAGATTACCATTTTATGAATATAATGGATGATGAATTCTAACGGTCAATCCTTCAAGTATTATACTTTATTTCCATTTATGGACTATTTGTATTCAAGATGGATGAAATTTATATTACTATATGACCTTCCATAACTCCAACACTATTCTTTCAACTAATATCAAGAAAATAAACCACTATTCTCTCATTTCCAGAGGAGTATTGTAGCCATCTTGTTATTCTGTTATAACCTCGAAGTTCTGATTGGTCCAACTGAAAAGGAAGGAGTACTTCTAGCCGACTCCCATCCAAATTCGTCCAATCCCATTTATTTGTTTATAAAAAAATATCAATTTGAATTGTTTATTTTTTATTATTTCACTCACCTCATACTTCATAATTCATAGCAGACCCTGGGTTTCTTCACGTAACTTGTGACATTGTCAATGCTGCGTCACGTTCACAACTGACGTCCAACGGCCTTCTATCCTGCAGACTGACCTCCGCGCCATCTGGTGGCCGACCGAAGAATTTCCAAATCAGTCCTCTTTCTTTATAACCGGGTATTTCAAAATTCATAGTTGTATTTTCATTCTTGCATATGTAAATTTTTTCCCAAATTGTGAGTTCCTTCGGTTTTTCCAATTGTTTAAGTAATTTTGTTTTGGTTTCTATTCTATGTTTTTCTGCACATGCCTGGTCAGAAAAACATAGAATAGAAACCAAAACAAAATTACTTAAACAATTGGAAAAACCGAAGGAACTCACAATTTGGGAAAAAATTTACATATGCAAGAATGAAAATACAACTATGAATTTTGAAATACCCGGTTATAAAGAAAGAGGACTGATTTGGAAATTCTTCGGTCGGCCACCAGATGGTGCGGAGGTCAGTCTGCAGGATAGAAGGCCGTTGGACGTCAGTTGTGAACGTGACGCAGCATTGACAATGTCACAAGTTACGTGAAGAAACCCAGGGTCTGCTATGAATTATGAAGTATGAGGTGAGTGAAATAATAAAAAATAAACAATATTAAAGAACCTCATAATGTTATTTCCTATCTACATAACTTAATCAATTTGAATATTTAAACAGCCTTCCTTTGGCCAGCAACCAATCGAAGGGACTATTATTATGCTTTCAAGTCTTATACGAGAATTTCCCAGAGTCCTATGAAACACTGGAGGGAAAATTTTCTATAGGATCGTAACGGGCCTTGGCCTAATACTTGGAAGGAAGAAGAAGAAAGTATTTTACATATATTGAATCAGAAAAACATCTAACTGTATTAACAGTTTATATTGACCAGTTTGAAATTTTTTATATACTTATAAAGAAAATTTGAATTCTCTAAATCAATCTTATGTCCATTCTTTATATAAATAAATATAATTATATTTAAATATTAAATAAACAAAACAAAAACCCATATTATTATTATATGGGGATAAATATCCGGTTTTAGAGGTAACACTGTGAGGTATTTACATTTATGAATAAGTTGGAGAAAATTTTTCAATACCTCACCTCATAAAGTTGAGTGTTTTCACAATACCAATTTCAAAAGTATAATTTTTACTTCCATCTTCAGTCACACTACAACTGTCAAAATTTTGCCATTAATACAATCTTCTGAACTGCTATCTGGTGTCAATCTTATGAACTTGGAAATCAAATTATTCTCATCGGGAATATCAAAATTCATGGCTCTATATTTATTCTTCTGAATGTATATCTTTTCCCAAACTGTTAATTCCAAAGGCTTCTCTATATGTTTTAAAAGTTTAGTTTCTCTTCCAAATTTGTGATTCTCTAGTAAACTATGAGCTGCAATTGCCGATTTTTCAATTTTAAAAATTATACTTTTGAAACCAGTATCGTGAAAACACGCAACTTTATGAGGTGTGATATAAACATTTTCTCCAACTCATTTATAAATTTATTTATTTACTTAATATGGTTATTACATATTAGCGAGGAAAAAGTTTTACCCTTCAATTAAAATATTTAGTTTATACAGGTCAAGTTCAGCCTAAGCATAGGCCATAGATGATGGACAATAATGACAATAATAATAATAATAATAATAATAATAATAATAATAATAATAATATAATTATTATAATAATAATAGAGTGATACTTCCAAATAGTTATAATATTAAAAGATTCTGGGCTATGTGGCCGTGATCTTTTAATATTATGATTATCAGTCATGATAGCCTACATTCCACATTTCGAAATAGTTACTTCGTTTTTTCTTTAAGATTGAAGAGAGAAAATAAATAGGAAGCATTTTACAATTAAAAAATTTTACCTCATCGGGAATTGAACCTGTGACTTCTAGCATATGAAACAAACCATGAGGCAATGAGCTAAGCGTTCGCTGTTTTGCTGTGTATAAAAGAACGCTCTTCATTGGAGAAGGGGAACATATTGTATGTAGCCCTACTGTGCAAATAGTTTACTCGTGTGAATTGTGCATTTAAACTTGAAATGTTCAAGATTAAGAATCCACTCATTCTTTTTTTTTTGCTAAGTGTACATAAGATTTTTATTTTAAAACATTACATTTTCAATTATTTCAGATGAACTAACGAATTACAATGGAAATCCTTTTATCGTACAACTGGTGATTAATAATGTGCTGCAGCTCATAAACAGTCTCAACATTAAATCTGAAGATAAGAGTATATGCCTAAATCAGGATTTGAACCGAATGTCTTTGGTTCTGTACATTAGCGCTTAACCATTGAGCTATTAGACTTAGAGGCCTCTTCATTCAGGCTTAAGGATCTTTCACGAGCCTGAAAATCTTCAGATTCAGGACCCATGGCTTAAAGTCCCTCCCAGAGGACTTGCTCCTTGTATTATTCCATCCTAAAAATCCATTGACCCTCAAGACCAGAGGCCAAATAAACTAATTACATTTATTTAATATATGTAGGAAATAACACTATGAGGTTTATTTTAATTATATTTGAGTTGGATATTTTGACTAATCTCATATTTCTTGATTTTTATGCAGACCTAAGTTTCATCGCTTCTATGCGACATTGTTGATGCTTCCAACTGTCATTTTACGGTCGTCTATCCTGTAAGTTGATTTCTGCTCCCTCTGCTGGCTGACCGATGCATAAACTTCCAAATAAAATTTTTTTCTTTTTTTACTGGGAATTCCAATATACATGGTTTTCTTTTTATTCCTATCAATGTAAATTTTCTCACAAATTGTGAGTTCCTTAGATTTTTCTAACTGTTTTAGTAATTTGGCCTTAGTTTCAATTCTGTGTTTTTCTAACCATGCATGTGCAGCTATTGCAGATTTTTCTATGGAGAAATAGAAATAGCTGCACATGCATGGTCAGAAAAACACAGAATTGAAACTAAGGCAAAATTACTAAAACAGTTAGAAAAATCTAAGGAACTCACAATTTGTGAGAAAATTTACATCCATAGGAATAAAAAGAAAACTATGAATTTTGAAATTCCTGGAGAAAGAGAGAGATAAAAATTGATCTGGAAGTTCATTGGTCAGCCAGCAAAGGGAGCAGAAATCAACTTGCTGGATGGACAGTTGGAAGCGTCAACAATATCACACAGAAGCGACGAAACCAGGTCTGAATAAAATTCAAGAAATATGAGATGAGTCAAAACATCCAACTCAAATATCCATCCATCCATAGTAATTCTGCCCGAGGGCAGGTCTTTCACTGCAACATTTTCATGCTATGCTTTGCAGCTTTACTAGGGAATTGTAGGTGTGGTAGCTTCTCGTTGTTTTCCACACCGGTGAAGGATGATGATGATGATGGCCATATGATTTCGGGGACCGCTTTCGCCTTAAAGTTTTCCTGACATTTGTCTTACAGGTGAGGAAAACCCCCGATAAAAAACCTCACCCAGAAAAACTGTCCCAACTGGGGATCGAACCTGGACCCGCTGCTTGACAAGGCAGCACACTACCTCGAGACTACAGCGGTGAACGACTCAAATATAATTGAACTAATTAAAATGAAAAGAATTAGAAGATAGGATAAGGAGAGGTGAAAAAAAATTTATTTTAAATTAAACCTCATAGTGACATTTCGCATAATAGTTCAATACAATGCACTAATTACTAGAGGACAGAATTTTTTCTCTTCAGATAAAATTAAATGCATAAATATCAAGCAATAATCACATTAAAATTACAACTCACCAATTCTATAAATGATCCATGCACATTACCACCAAATAATTCAAACTTTCCATCCTTCTTAGGTTCTAATTTTACGGGACCATGTGTAAATGCCTGTACCATCTGCAATAAAGATTAAATGTATAAGAGAACAATTTTAACTTGTCATGGAAGGAATCAAATGGCAAGATTTAGCTTAAAAGTAGGACATGATTGTTTGACTGCCTATCTATACAAAACACCAGAACATCTATGATCTATGAATGCTGACCATCTCCTCATATGTACGAGAGTCATTCAAAAAGTAAGTTCCAGTATTTTTTCTTCTTCAGAAAACTTAATTGTGGGAATGTTTCTTACATACCAGTAAAAAGTACATATTTCAAATATTTTCCAACATAATTTGTATTTATATTCAAACATTTGTCATAAATAGGGCTCGGAAGTTGAGGATCTATAAAATTCCTATAAAAGACCTTTAAAAAGACCTAATAACTGAAAAAATAGGATGTAAAAAGGCAATTCAAATTAATTAATAATAATTTTAGTTTGAACTGCATTTTTAATGAATATAATAAAACATATTTTTGTGTTTAGATTGGAATTTCTCAGGTAGCTCAGTGGTAGAACATTGGCTTAGAAAGCCAAGGGTCCTGGGTTCAAACCACAGTCTGAGCGTATAATTTTTCTTTTCAAATATAATAAAACATATTTAAATTAATTTTGGGAAGTAAACATTCTGAGGTTATATCATTAATAGTGAGCGTAGAATATATTTTTAACGACTCACCTCATATGATTTCAAATTTCTTTGATAATGGCGGTTTCAGACAATATCTTGCCCCTCTTCAGTCATGGCTTCCACTCAATCATGCCATGACTGAAGAGGGACAAGATATTGTCTGAAACCGCCGGTATCAAAGAAATTTGAAATCATGTGAGGTGAGTCGTTAAAAATATAATCTACACTCACTATTAATAATAAAACATGTACAAAATTCCAGTGAAATGCAATATACATTGTGAAAAAAATTGATGACTGAAAATGCTTCTTCTTTCATACTTTCTTTCTAAATTCAACAAAGTTTGAAAAAAGGATATTCTGTGTTAATTAAAAAGAAAGTTCTTTTGGTGAATTTAGAATGAACAGTTTTCCCCACCTATAATGAGTCATAAGCGCTCAAATGAAGGCCATTAGACAAAGAAGATATTTCAAAAACAATAATTTGCACTTAATAAAACAGACACTTGAATTTTTGTATTTTAATCCTTGTACCTTACCTCTATCACAGTCATAGCATTATAAAATTCCTCTCCTGTGCATTGAAATTTCTCTGTGAATTCTAGTGTGGTTGTGTTAATCTTGCAACCTTTCACATCATTCTTGTCAGTGTTGTTCATATGCACCTGCATCATTAAATAAGTTATATTAATAAACTCTGTAAGGCCAATATTATTATTATTATTAACAGGTCCTGGAATGCACTACATCATTAACATTAAAATGTTAATAAACAAAGTTGAATCTGGTACATCTTATCCCATACATATTTGTGTTTCATTTGACATGTATATGCTGTCCATATCATCAACAGCTTCTCCAGACTTTAAATCTTATTTATATTTGAGTTGTGAATTTTTACAAATGGGGAATGAAAGATGTGCATGGAAGTTTCTTGTAGGAAAACCAGAGGGAAAACGCCCAGTTGGTAGACCAAGAGTGAGATGGGAGAATAACATTAAATATGATTTGAGGGAAGTAGATTATACAGGGGATGATTGGAAAACATTAGCTCAGGATAGGAATGTATGGAGAGCTTATGTCCACACAGCCATGAACCTCCAGGGTCGATAGTGCCAGTGAGTTAGTTAGTTGTGAATTTTTACTCTCCTCATATTTCTTGATTTTTATGCAGGCCTAAGTTTTGTCGCTAACTTCGCAACATTCTCGATGCCAGACAACTGCTGTCTGTCTTGTGGTTGTCCCTCCTCAAATTGATTTCTGCACCTTCTGTGGCTAACCGATGAACTTCCAAAATAATTTTTTTTTTCTCCTGTAATCACTGACGATGGGGCTCAGAAGCCTTGAAACATATGTTCGAAAAAAAAAAACCATAAGAGGTAAGAATGTACAGACAAAATGTCTTAATTATTGATTTGGAAGTTTATTGGTCAGCCAATAGAGGGAATAAAAATCAACCCACAGGATGGTAACTGCAAACACAAGTTAGAATGCATCGACAATGTCGCATAGATATGACAAACTATAGTGCGCAGAATATATGAAAAAAAAATGAGGCGAGTCAAAATAACTATCTGATAATAATTAAATGAAACCTCATAGTGTTATCTCCTACAAATATTAAATATATTGTTATGTCTGAAGGTCCCGCGCCATAGCCAAATGGTTAAGGCAAAATGCCTTCACACAGAGCTATGGAACTTGTGCTGGTTCAAGTCCCCATGGAATTTCAGCCAGTATAGGACTGGTGGCCCACCCAGCATCGTGAGGCATTTGGGTAGCTACAATAAGTAGCAACTCCAGGTTGAGAAGACCGGCTATAATGGCTGGAGGACATGCCATGCTGACCATATGTCACTCCTATACTGGCTCGTATACCTATGTGATTAAAACATGTGGATGTAAGGCCAGCAGCCTGCTGGTAGGCCAACAGCCTTTTCAGCCTGTTGGCTTGGAGTTATGTCTGAAGAGGACATTCTACTTTCACATTGCTCTAACAATGTGTTTTCACTCAGAGGTTTCTAATTCCAAGCATCAGGTTTTTTCTTAAATCAATCACATGGGACTCCCAGGTATCATTCCATTCAGAAGGAAGCCACGCTTAGGGTTTTATACCTAGAGGTGACAATTGTAACAACCAGACACCAAAAATTTACTAGGAAACAAGAATGAAATATTTAAAGAGACTATTTAACTCATGCCCTAAATGATAGTCAATGACCAATTAAGTTTCAATGAATTTTGATTTACAACCAATCACAGTCGTGTTTCACCTTGAATTTATCAACTTAAGTTTATCATATAAAAGAAAGCTCCTCCTTTTTAACATTCTGAATAGGTCAGAGCATTATTTTGCAGTGACTGACTCTCTAAGAAATACTTTGAATACAGCAATTTATATATTAAGATGTAAGAATCCTAGAATGCAAGTGGCTCCCAGATTGTGTGTATATATAGTGCACGAATGTAAGCAAGCACTGCTTGCGAGATATAATAGAAAAAAAAATTTGTAGCAATTGATTACGTATTATTTCCCAGGTATTAACGTTCCAGAAAAATATAATTGATATATTTACATCATAGGACATCAGAAATTAATTAATAATCTATAATGTTGGTTATAATATACTGTTTGATGTGTTTCATTTTTCCTCCACTAGGGTGCATTCTTACAATATTTATTTGGCAATAAATAATATGATCTGGTTGCAGTGGATAAACAAATGAAACATAAACGTTTCTCATTTGTTTTCAAACATCGCCATTTACATTAAATATATAAATATTTTAAAATAACTATATTTAAATAATGATTTGTGAGTAAAAAGTTTAATTTTATTCATTAAATAATTCTAATAAATGCCACTCTTGATTTCCAAATTCTCTAGAAAAATTTGAAATCACTCGTGGCATTACTTATGAAAAATATACACCTAGACTGGGGTTTGAAGCCAGGACCTTTAGCTTTATATGCTAATGCTCTGCCGTCTGAGCTATGCTAAGGCCTCCAATCTAAATGCAAATTTTTCTCATACTTTTTTAATTCCTGAGAGCGCCAAATGCTATGAATCATTGCTTGATACATGTGAATGGCAGCTTCTATTTTAAAAGACTTTTAATGCGAACATTACTTTATAAAGCCAGTAGAGCATTAGCGTATAAAGCTAAAGGCCTGGGATTCAAACCTCAGTCTAGGCATATATTTTTCTCTTCAAATATAATTGTCCTTCAGTGAGAAATGTTAAATTTATAATAAAGACATTGAAAGAATGAAACAAATTTGTATTATATAGGTAAAAAAAAAGGTTATAATCTATTTGAGTGTTCTGCCCTAGAGCAGGTCTTTCACTGCAATCATAGCATTTTCATGCTATGCTTTGCAGCTTTACTAGGGAATTATAGCTGCAGTAGCCTCCCATTGCTTTCTCCACACTCTCCACACCAGTGAAATGATAAGGATGATGGCCAATGATTTTCAGCGACCGCTGGGCCCTAGGCTTCCTGACATTTGTCTTACAGGTGAGGAAAAACCCTGAAAAAACCTCACCCAGGAGCCTGTCCCGACCGGAAATCAAACCCAGGCCTTCTGCGTGACAAGGCAACACATTACCTCAAGACTACAATTGCTGAAATAATCCTTACCTGTTTGTTGAAACCAGCTGATAAACTAGCAACGGTGTCATTATTTGACTTAACTTCATCTTTTTTAGGAAGTATCATACCTTGTGAAAACTCTGTAAAAGAAATAAACAGCTATCAATAGGATCAGTGCCAGAACAAATAAGTCAATGGCTAAGAATTTACTTTTCATGCCATTTTTCTTCTACAATCTATAATGGCATAAGAAACCAATGTTGGGCTTTAGTCTCTCCTTTGTTAGGAGTTATTAGACCAAGTTAATTTAGTTACACTTTTCCCTATGGGTGTCATGAATGGTAGTGATCAACATACTGATCTAATGAGACATCTAGTAGGCAACTTTAGTATAAATAGGATGAAGAAGGTTGGTGAATTTTGTTTAGAGGCCTCTTTATTCAGGCTTAAGGTTCTTTTACAAGCCTGAAAATCTTCAGACCCACAGCTTAAAGTCTGTTCCAGAGGACTTGCTACTTGGATCCTTCCATCCTAAAAAATACATTGACCCCCGGCTGGGTTTTAACCCATGACCCTCACGACCACAGACAAGGAAAATAACATTAGTCTACTGCGGCCAACCATTTTTCTCCTAGACTATTGATATAAACTTTATGGAAAACTGTACAATAACTCAATGAATATTTCTAAGTTCAACAGAACAGCAGTGTGCATGCGCATACATTTTTGAAATTGTCATCAGAGTGTGCCACATATCTGTGAAATCTGTATTATCAACCTTGACAATTAATTTTCATACATGTTTATAAGAAATGGATGTGGACCAACTTGCCCCATCATAACGTAACAAAATAAATTACAATATTATTTTGTAAAATATAAACTAACCTGGTGAATTAAATTAATATTAAGAAGCTAAAGCTGTTACTATGATTGAAATAAGTATATTAAAGTACACAACTAAATTATTGTAATCAAATGGTAAAGAGAAAAATTTATGTCTGAACCGGGAATCGAACCCCGAACCTTCAGCTTTCCATGCTGATGCTCTTAACCATTGAGCTAATTCAGGCTTCCTTCCCATCCAAGCACAAATCCTTCCTTTACCTTACTTTCTTGGTCCCACATTCAAATGCAATGAATCATCATTCACAAATACACAATGAATGGCTTCTACATTAAGAAGACATGAAGGGACTCCACATAGCCAAAGCATTATTTATTAAATTAATATTAAGAAGCTAAAGCTGTTACTATGATTGAAATAAGTATATTAAAGTACGCAACTAAATTATTGTAATCAAATGGTAAAGAGAAACATTTTTCTCTTTACCATTTGATTATAACCTGGTGTACACTAACTTCTATCATCAGAATTCAACAAAATGAAGTGAATGAATATATATTTTTCAAAATAAGTTTTGGAATTAATTCTGTATGTTGGATATTCTGATTTCACATATATGTCCTGCCATCTGACTAAATTTAAGCATTTGCACATGCATACTACATCTCTTCAGAACTTAGAAAAAAATTATTGAGAGACAAATACCACAATTTGTATATACAGATAAATATTAAATAATTGTAAAAAATGTTTTTAAGAATCATTGCAAAATGTTAGTAATAATAATGCCGGAAGAAAAAAAATTGTCCAGGACTGGAACACATTAAACTATAAATATAATATCAAGATATTAAGCTTTACCGCTTAAAGAGTAATTCTCATTCATAGTTAAATATGGGAAATAGCATTATGAATTTCTTACTGGTGCTTCTTGCAGCAGCCTATGACAAAGTGTGGTGCATCCACCGTATTAGGAAGCTACAAAAAATGGGTATAACAGACCATGTGTTACACTGGGTCAAAACCTTTAAACACAAAAATGGATAGCTTCAAAGTATAACAACCTCCAATCAAATTACGTCCAAACCAAAACAAGACTGCCACAAGGTGCCATCTCAAGCACCACCCTCTTCAATAGTTACATCAATGACCTCACAAAGGAAATCAAAACTAATCGGCACAACAAATGCACACTATTTGCAGACAATTTAGTCATATGGATAAAAGCCAACAATTCAGCCAGAAACCACAAAGAACTGCAGAAGTGTATGAACAATACCATAAAAAGGTTACAACACTGGTGCACAATGAACAACATGGAAATCAGTATGCCAGCACTTCTCACTAAGACACACAAGTGAATCCTTTAACAATCAAATCAACAATACCCTGATAACCAAATCCAATTGCACAAAATCTTAGGAATCCATCGTAGATAAATTAAACTGGGAGCATTATGTCAACAAGATCGAAGAAAAAGTGAATAAAAACTCATACATACTGAAGAGATTAGCTGGAAAGAAATGGAGGAGCTCATTGGACACCCTAAAATCTAAGAATCAAATGAATCATGAATTCTTCTTAGGTAAGAAAACCTCATAATGTAAAAATTCCCAAATTTATTATATGATTATAATAACTATGTGAAACCAATTATAACTTATGGAGCAGAAACAATAGTAATAGCTAAAGACTCATAATGAATAAATTAGAAATAATCAAGAATTGAATACTAAGATTAGTTACTGGGGTAGTAAAAATATGAGAATGTTCACAGACAACCCCTCAATTCAAAATGAGATAGGAAAGAAATCCTGCAGCATGCACACAAAATTAGCAGCGCTACCAAAATCAATCCAACCTCAAAGCACAACACCCCCAGATCTTAACCACGCAACCATCCTTCTTCCACAAAACTAATAATCTTCTCCAAAAACATGAATTAGATGCCAAAACTGAACCAACACCTCAAATGCCAAGCCCATTAGATTACCAACTGTACAATGCAACCCTCTCAATTGATGAAATAATAAAGAAAAATGATACAAACCCATCAGTAGCCAACAAAATGACCTTAGAAACGTGTACGTCAGAGAGTTTCCGTCCAGACCAGAGTTGCTAAGAATTTTTCACAGTATGGCTCCAAATTGAAGAGTTAAAATGCTGGTCCAGGAATCTTACTCACATTTGTTTAGCCAATATGTTACAGTAGGCACAAACAATACAGCCATCGATGGTGAAGTAAAAGGCACAGAAGTAGCACTCCAGAACCTCCTATTCTGAATGAAAATGTTCACAAAAGCTGTTATTCTGGCAGACTCAAAGGCACTATACAAGCAATAACCACCGACCAAACACCAGAAAATGAAACCATCTTATAATGCCATAAACTTCTAAAATACCTAAACAACCAGAACAAATTAATAGCCTTCCAGTGGATATCCTCACACATCAGAATAGTTGGCAATGAAATAGCTGATTGACTTGCAAAAAGTGTACCAAAATACAGATAACAACCCACCCCAAATCAAACCTCCACAGAAAGATCGAAGAAATCAAGAAAGTATTCCAAATGGAAAACCTGAAAGAAAACATTGCAATAGCCAGAGGGAAATCATGGGAAAAAATTTATGAACTATACACAGAAGCAAAACATAAAGGCCGCAAGGAAGCAGTAGTGAAATTCAGACTGATGTCAGGGCTCACCATCTCCACAGGATACACGTTTTCCAATCAGACAGATGTGTTATATGCAAAGATCCAGACCTGATCATGGACAAACACCACCTTCTAGTCTGTCCAGCTTTAAATCCAACTGCACAACACTCTAAGGATCTTGTTCGCTTGTACTGGGAAGCCAGAGAGAAAATGACTTAAGCATCAAATCTCGCCATTAGAAAAAAAAAAAAAAAAGAAAGACAAATAAACATACATCATGAGTTTCTTAATTCAATGAATGAATGAGTTTGTTAAACAAGGGAACTGCAGTTTTCAAGAGAAATATCCTTCCCATTTTCAATTGACATTAAGACTACTAGATTTTCATTGGAATCTCCATCTATAACATTGCCATTTAGTGTTGATTTGATGAACATCGAGATGAGATCCAGTTCATCGAGAATTTCAAAATTCATGGATCTAAATTTGTTCTTCTCCCAAACTGTCAATTCTAAAGGTTTTTCCAAATGTTTTAGAAGTTTGGCCTCCTTTTCAATTTTACGACTCTCCAACAAACTATGTGCTGCAATAGCTGATTTTTCAATTTCACCATTTTTATTCTTTCTAAGGTGTCCCTCTTTTCTAAAGTAACATTCACACAAAGGAACATTTTGGGAAGTATTAAAAATAGTGAAATTGAAAAATCAGGTTATTGCAGCACAGTTAGTTGGAGAGTCAGAATTGAAAAAGAAGCCAAGCTTCTAAAACATTTGGAAAAACCTTTAGAACTGACAGTTTGGGAGAAGATATATATTCAGAAGTCCATGAATTTCGAAATTCCCGATGAACGGGACCTGATCTCGAAGTTAATTACATCAACACCAGATGGAGATTCCTAATCTGGTAGTCTTTATGTCGGTTGAAAATCGGAGGGACGTTTCCTCTTGAAAACTACAGTTCCCGTGTTTAAGAAAACAAACTATGAGGTAAGATACAAAATGACATTTATTTATTGATACAATTCTCATTATAAAAATACTTTGAATAGAGAAGTCATCTGATGGTGGTGTTAATAGCTCTAGCTATCCGCCTTCAGATGTAAGAGAAGTGTATATGTGGAAAGAAAATGTTGGCATTTGCACCATGTCTTGAATGGTGTAATGGACTGCACACTGATGTACAGAGTTGGAAATCAGAGTTATTCTGAATTCAGACAATTTTTCTTTTCAAAAAGTTATTATTATTTTAAACTAGCATTATAAGGGAATTAATTTTTCTCCTATAGAATGTTTAATCAAAACCAAAGTTGGAGGTTGGAGAAAATGCTTTAACATCTCACCTCAAAGTTGTGTCTCTTCACGATACCGGTTTCAAAAGTATAGTTTTACTTCTATCTTCAGTCAAATTCCACTGTTAAAATAGTCTTCTGAACTACCATCTGGTATCGATTTTATGAACTTGGAGATCAAATTATTCTCATCGGGAATATCAAAATTCGTGGCTTTATATTTATTCTTCTGAATGTATATCTTTTCCCAAATTGTCAATTCCAAACCTGGAATTTATGAAATTAGTTGCAATGACTGCAATAAAGTATGTATAGGAAAAACTAAAAGGAATTTGGAAACTCATGCAAAAGAACACTTTAGGAATATTAAAAATGGTGAAATTGAAAAAATTGGCAATTGCAGCTCATAGTTTGCTAGAGAATTACAAAATTGGAAGAGGAACTAAACTTTTGAAACAATTGGAATTCACAGTTTGGGAAAAGATATACATTCAGAAGAATAAATATGTTCGGTTTTTTTACTCTGTGCAAGTCCTCCTGCGTTCCATTGGAGAATTTTAAAGATGTTCTGTATATAACATCCTGCAGATGTCCCCACCCGGAGATCCAAAAAGGGGACTGTTTTACAGAAGAATAAATATAGAGCCAAGAATTTTGATATTCCCGATGAGAATAATTTGATCTCCAACTTTGTAAAACTGACACCAGATGGTAGTTCAGAAGATAATGTTTACAGCAAAATTTCAACAGCTGGAGTTTGACTGAAGATGGAAGTAAAACTATACTTTTGAAACCGGTATCGTGAAGACACGGAACTTTATGAGGTGAGATGTTAAAGCATTTTTTCCAACTCATTCACTAATAACAATGTTGTTAAAATCTAATAGTTACCTTCTTTAAGAGCTACAACATATTTATTTAACTGTTCTCTTATTATGTCTCTTCCTTCTTTCATTAAAAATTCTTTTAACTTATCGGCTTCAGGGCTAGAGTTCTTCACTGTCACTATTACCTGTAATCAATCATGAAGCATTGAATCAATCATTCATTTTCTAATAAACATAAAATAATTTGTCAGAAATAAATTTCTGAGTCAGTTAACCTGAAGATCATATTGGCTTCAGGAAGGGAAAGGGCATGAGAGAAGCAATTGGATTGATATGAACAATAGGAGAAAGATTATTAATGAGTTGCTTATTTTGACTCACTTCATATTTTTTCATCTTTATGCAGATCAGGTTTCGTTGCTTTTGCGCGACATTGTCGATGCATTCCAACCCTACATATACGAGGGCGGATCGGAAAGTAACGCACAATAATTTTTTTTTAAAAAAGTTTAATAGTAAAACAAAAGGAAAAAAATCACAAATGAACTTACATCTTTTACCTACTTTTCGACATAGTCACCAACTTTCTCAACACATTTTTCCCATCGTGTTACCAGTTTCAATATGCCCTGTTCGTAGAAGTCCGTTTGGTTGGAGTGTAGCCATCTGCACACTGCTGATTTCACTTCCACATCTGTCTCAAAGCGTTTGCCGGCCAGGAATTTCTTCATGGGACCAAACAGATGAAAGTCCGATGGTGCAAGATCCGGACTGTATGGTGGATGCTGGAGCACCTCCCAACCAAATTTGGCGATTTTCTGACGAACGACAGCAGCAACATAGGGGCGAGCATTGTCATGAAGAAGTTTAACGTTAATGTTGTGACGTTTCACGAATGGCACGACGCAACTTCACCAAAGTTTTAATGTAGGCCGCAGCATTCACAGTGGTCCCGTGTTCAGCAACGTCCACCAATAAAACACCATGCATATCCCAGAACACTGTCACAAGCACTTTCCTGGCAGATTGAGTCACTTTGAATTTTTTCTTTACTGGGGAACCAGCATGTTTCCACTCCATCGATGCCTGCTTTGTTTCGGGCGTGTAGTGGTACGCCCACGACTCATCACCTGTGACGATTCCTTCCAGAAAGTCATGTCCTTGTGCGGTGTACCGCGTTAAGTGGTCCAAGCTTGCCATCATTCGCTGGCCCTTGTGGTCGTCTGTCAGGTTCTTAGGCACCCAGCGAGCACTAACTTTACAGAATTTGAAATTTTCATTAACAATATCGTACACCGCACCATAGGAAATGTTGAACTTCTGCGATAAGGCTCGCAGTTGCACACGCCGGTCGTTCAGAATTGCCGCCTCAATGCCTCTGACATTCTGCGGGATTGCTGCTGTTGTCGGCCGGCCAGAGCGTGGCAAATCACTAAGGTTCACGCGTCCCTCTTGGAAGAATGTGCACCACCTGGAGACATTGCTACGGTCCATACAATCATCCCCATACACGCCACGCATGTCCCTGTGAATTTCACTGGGTTTATGCCCTTTGGCCCACAAAAATCGAACAACACTTCTCTGTTCCTCACAGGTGGACGACTGTAGCATGCGCGCCATCTTTGTTGCATAGTTCAAGCTTCTCTCGCAAGAGGTGCACCTGAGAAAAAAATACCATCTGTAGTGAAAACTTCAAACTATATCTCTGTGAAATTTCAACATTCTAGCTGCAATACCAAGGCAGAAAAAAATTATTGTGCGTTACTTTCCGATCCGCCCTCATATTAAATAGGAGAAAGATAAATATAAAAAGAGAAAGATATATAGAAAAAAATAAAGAAAGATAAATTAAAATGTTTTATACCTCTCCTCATAACCGATCTTCTAAGTAGATCGCAATTTCAAAGCCTTGGCAGCTTCATCATCAATACCATCTTAATCTCATAGTGGTTTATTCCTATAAAAGTTCAATATAAGTGATGACTCATGTCTAAATAGGAGGTGAAGATAGTACTGAAGATGAAGCCGCTAAGGTTTTGAAATTGCGATCTACTTAGAAGATTAGTTATGAGGAGAGGTATGAAACATTTTATCTTAAATTAAACCACCTATAAAAGTTCAAAGATAAAGAAGTTTATGCAGTATTGTTGACCAGGAAAAGTCCTCTGACAGAGTGAATTGGAATAAACTCATGAGGAAAGAAAATTGGTGTGAACTGGAAGGAGAGAAGGCTCATACATGCTGATGGAGATAAATGACAGATGCGAGGATTATGGGATGAAGATAAAAATATAAATAAGACAAAGGTCATGATTATAGGAAGGAAACCAAGGAAAGTAGACATGAGGATAAAAGATGAGACTATTGAGCAAGTTAAGAGCTTCAAATACTTGGGTTGTACTATCAGTAGTAACATGAACTGCTGTCAAGTAGTAAAGCAAAGGATAGCAACGACAAAAGAAGCTTTAAACAAGAAGAGAAGCATTTTCTGCAGACCTATGGCAAAAGAATTACGGAAGAGGCTAGTGAAGTGCTTTGTGTGGAGTGTAGCATTGTTTGGTGCAGAGACTTGGACATTACGATGGAATGTAGAAAAGTGACTGGAAGCTTTTGAGATGTGGATATGGAGAAGCATGGAGCATATAAAATGGACAGACAAAATAAAAAAAGCAAAAGTGTGCTAGACAGAGTGGGTGAAAGAAGAACAATGTTGGAACTCATAAAGAAGAGGAAAAGAAACTGGCTTGACCACTGGTTAAGAAGAAACTGCTTGTTGATGGATGCTCTAGAAGGAATGGTCAATGGAAAGAAAGTTAGAGGCAGAAAAAGGCATCAGATGACAATATTAAAATAAATGGTTTGTATGCAGATACCAAAAAGGAAGGCTGAGTTAAGGAATGAGTGGAGAATGCTGAGTTTGCAGTGAAAGACCTGCTCTCGGACAGAACACTATACCTTATATGCTCTTAGAGTGATCCTAACATAAACAAATGCCAATTGTATCCTTCCGCCATTCATGCCACAATTACTGAGAACATGTGATCGTTGAATGGGGTAGATTATAAGAAAACTGGTGAGATTTTTCTCTGAACTTGTGAAATACATTAGAATAACTTTTTTTTTTTACTACTAGTCAAAGGTTGCCAGTATTGTGTTTTAAAAATTTAGATGGCAACATAGCAACAGAAGACTCAACCTTTTGCCATTTTGTTGTAACAGAATCAACTGAAGAATGACTCAAATGCATCATCCATATGTAATAAACTATTTTAAGTTGTAATATTGATTAGGTATATTTTAGAATATTTTCTATGTTTTGAATATTACTATTATTTTCATTCATGAAGAATAACAAGTATATTCAGAGGATATATTTTTAATTTAATGAAGGGAACTATTTTTTTTTGTACTTATAGCTTTTACATCATACGTCAGTGTCCATAACCAATGAAAAGCGAGCAGGTCACATGGTTTTGTTCTGATGAGGATCACTTTAAGAGAGGATAGCCTTTATGTATGGATGTAACCACCTTACCTCATAATTTAGTATAATTCTTGAGAACGTGTTTGAGAATACCTGAATTCTATCATCAGCTCTTTCTGACTAACAAGGTAACTATCAACCATTGCATGCCGAAACCTACCTTGAAATTTCTTCCAGAGAAGCGTTGTGATATATCAAGGCCATGTCCAAAAAATGATTAGCCTTTTTTAACTGCAAGGCACTATAATCCAGTACCAAATCTATCATTTAACTATAGGAATATAATACAACTCCTGAACTGATAGACTGGATAAGTCTCACCACCTGCCATGTTCTGCCTCACTTCACTCCACTCTTACTCATGCTCCATACAATGTGTTGACATTGCTGATTGCTGGCTTCGTTTTCTGTGCCTTGCAATTAAAAACAGCAGATAACTTTTTGGACATTGCCTTGTACATCACAATGCTTCTCTGGGAGAAATTTCAAGGTAGGTTTCGTCATGCAATAGTTGACAATTTCATTGTCAGATATGAGGCGAAGCGATAAAGAATTTATTTTAAACTTAAAATATACCTCATGGTGAAATAAAGTTGTTGAGTGGCAGACAAAAGGCCTTAAGGCCTTAACTCTGCCAGGTAAAATAAAGCTATTATTATTATAATATTTGCTGTATAGTTCAAGGAAATGCTTGAACATGTGATGCAAATAAATTAATGAGTCATTTTTACATCTTACCTCATATTTCTTGTTTTATTAAACACGGTAACTACAATGTTTTTATTATTGATTTAACATTTCTCACTGAAAGATAAATTATATTTGAAGAGAAAAATTAGGTCTAGGCGAAAATTTTTCTCTTCAAATATAATTTATCTTACGGTAACTATAGTTTTCAAATGATCTTGTCATTCATTTTCAACCGCCATTATAACTATATAACTATAGTTACCGTGTTTAATAAAACATGAAATATGAGATAAGATGTAAAAATGACTCATTAATTTATTAATTAAGAACCTCATAATGTGTTTCCCATTTTTAACTTTGAATGTGATGCAATTTTTTTTTTCAAAGCATACATCATCCACATACACCAACAAACACAAAGCAATTTACACTATGGAATCACAGGATGCAGCCAACATATACACAATATTTAATGAACCTAAAAGCTAACCTAACACAATTTAAATACTCTAACCTGTGAAATAACCTAAAAGCTAACCTAATGCAATTTATGCACTCTAACCTGCAAAAGAATGCAATGTCCAAAAATAAATAGTAAGTTCTAAAATTCTTAAGTATATGTGTACAGTTAATTAGTACATACTTTATGTTGGCTGCACTGGAACACATCTTTGTTGTTACATAGAATATTTGTTAAAATAAATATGGTTGCCATGTCTTCATGTTATGTATGTAGTAAGGTATCACAGAAAAATGTATTGAAATAATCATTAGAAAAATGTAAAAATCATTGCAAATAATTTGAAAAATTATTTGAATGAAATTTGACAGGAGTTTATGATGGAATTAAAAAAGTCACATCACAGGTTGCCTAATTCAATTCAATCATAGAATAACTTTTAAATAAAAAAAAATTACATTCTTTTATAAAGAGAATAATAGTAATGAGTTTGTCATGAAATTTTCTTTCACCTGTGAATAATTTTGAAATGAAATAGTTAAATATTAATACTAACTGTTACATTAAACTTTTACAGGAAAAAATCACTATGAGGTTTATCATCAGCATCAAGAATTAGACCATAATGTCTGTTCCAATCTCATGCTAGAATTGGTCTGTCCATCTTTTACTGGGTCTTCCAACATTTCTTCATCCTAGCGGTTTGTAATGAAGAATTTGTTTTGGAATTCTATTGTTAACCATCCTATCAATGTGGTCCATCCATTCATCTCTGCATTGTGCAATTCTATCTAATAGTTTGAATATATTTAGTTCACTTCGTATATTTTCATTAGTTTTTGATCTGTTAATGTACAACCAACTGCACTCCTCAGAAGCCTGAATTCTGAAGTTTCTATTCTTCATTCCTGGTTTTTGGTTAAGACTCAGTGTTCTGATCCATATAGTACTGTTGGAACCGCCATTATTTTATAAAATTTTAAAAGTGTCTCCTTTCTAGTTCCTTTGATTCTTCGTTTTATGGTGCCACACATATAATTAAATTAATTTTTTTTCTTTTCAATGTCTTCACTTTTTCTATACGACACATTGCATCCCAGATAATTAAAATTTCCACATAATATCCAGTCTTCTAATTAGATCGCGGTTTCAAAGCCTGGGCAGCTTCATCTTTAGTAATTTCTCATCAGATGATGTTATGTTGATCAGAAGAACTCAGAGGTATGCAACATTTTAATTTAATCTTAATAATAACTTATTTCGGTAACAAAGAGTCTTACCTCAACTTCAGATACGTCGTTCTCTTCACTGAGGTTGGGAATGTTTATCGAGCCTTCTGCCTCTTTCTCTCCACCTTCTAATTTTCCACTCCATTTAAGTATAATGTCCCATTCATAGAAAAATATCAATTTTCCTTTACGGTTGTTCGCTACAGCTTCACCTTCTAACTTTTCGACCTCCTTTATATTACATTTAGCTGCAATACACAACACAAATTCCTAAATACAAAATGAATTAAACTAAAAAAAAAAAGTTATATTTGAAGAGAAAAAATATATGCTCAGACTGGGATTTGAACCCAGGACCTTTCTCACTCTAGGTGAATGCTCTACCAAATGAGCTATCTCAGACACTCCAATCTAATTCACATAGAGTGCCAAAGGTCCTGGGTTTGCGTTTAGATTAGAGTTTCTCAGATAGTTCAGTTGGTACAGCATTCGCCTAGAGTGCGAAAGATCCTGGGTTCAAACCCCAGTCTGAGTGTATAATTTATCCCTTCAAATATAATTTATCCATCATTGAGATGTATGAAATTAATAATAAATGCATTAAAAAAATTATAAGTAATGCCACGAGTGATTTCCAATTTATCTAGAGAATTTGGAAATCAAGAGTGGCATTTGTTAGGACTATTGAATGAATAAAATTAAGCTGTTTACTCACAAATCATTATTTAACTATAGTTATTTTAAAATATTTATATATTTAATGTAAACGGCGATGTTTAAAAACAAATGAGAAACGATTGGTACGCTTCATCTGCTTCTTTTGTTTATCACTGCAACTAGATCATACTATTTATTGCCAAAGGAATGCAATATTGTAAGAATGCTCTCTAGTGGAGAAAAAATGAAACACATCGAACTGTATATTAATTCATTTCTATTGTCGTATGATGTAAATATGACAATTATATTTTTCTGGATTATTACCTGGGAAAAAATACATTTAAGAAAGTGCAAACAGTGGTTTCTTTTTTTGGTAGTATAATAAATTGCTACAAATGTTTTTATATTAACTCCTGCAAGCGCTATGTGTTGACATTTATGCACTATATATACAATCTGGTAACCGTATTTCTTACAGGATCAGTCACTGCAAAATAATGGTCAGACCTGATCAGAACATTAAAAAGGAGGAGCTTTCTTTAATATGGTAAATTTAACATTGATAAATATTTTGTGAAACACGACTGTGATTGGTTGTAAAACAGAAATCATTGAAACGTGATTGGTCATTGACTCCCATTTGGGGCATGAGTTAAATAGTCTAAATTTGATGAGGAATGTGCCGACATTGTAAAGAAAAAGGAAGCTAGGAAAAATGAAATGGTTACACGAGCCAAATGATGTAAATTTAGAGCAATTGGTTAGTGTTAGACGGGAAACCACCAAGTTACTAAAGAGTAAAAAGAGGGAATATTTAAGAGAGAAGATTAATGATCTTGAAATTAATGCAAAAAATAGGAACATTAGAGAATTATATCAGGGAATTAGTATAGAGAAGAAAGGGTTTCAGGCTAGAACAAACATAATTCGGAATGAAAATGGGGATATGATTGCAGATTCTAGGAGTATATTAAATAGATGGAAAAGTTATAAATATAACTTCCTAAAATTAAATATGGAAAAGTTACTTTAATCAGCTATTAAATGTACATACAGAACAGGACATTGAGGAGGATAAGTTACAGACAGCAGAAATGCTAGTTGCAGAGCCAAGTGCATTAGAGGTTGAAATGGCAATTGAAAAATTGAAGATGTATAAAGCATCAGGTTCAGATGAGATCCCAGCAGAACTGATAAAATCAGGGGGAGAAAAATTGATGGAAAAGGTACGCTGGTTGCTTAGTATGATTTGGGAAAAAGAAGCTCTTCCAGATGAATGGAAGAAATCAATTATCGTACCAATTTATAAGAAAGGAGACAAAACTGATTGCAACAACTACAGGGGCATCTCATTACTTTCAACTTCGTACAAAATTCTAACAAATATATTAGTAAGCAGACTTACTCCCTATATTGATGACATTCTAGGAGATCATCAATGTGCATTTAGAAGAAACAGGTCTACAACAGATCAGATTTTTAGTATAAGATAGATTTTAGAAAAGAAATGGGAATATAATGGTACTGTACATCAACTATATGTAGACTTCAAAAAAGCATATGATTCAATTAAGAGGGAGAAGTTATATAGTATCCTGCTGGAGTTCGGAATTCCTAAAAAGTTAGTTAGACTTATACGAATGTGTCTAAATGGCTCAAAGAGTGTAGGCAAACAGTTTTCAGACACTTTTGAAATCCAGAATGGGTTGAAGCAAGGAGATGCACTATCTCCTCTACTATTTAATTTTGTACTAGAGCATGCCATTAAATCTTTAGAGAATGAGGAAGGCTTACAACTGAATTGTATTAATAAGCTGTTAGTTTATGCTGGTGATGTAGTACTACTGGCCGATAGCGAGGAGATACTAAAGGCCAACACGCACACCCTATTGAGTAACACTAAGAAATTAGGACTGGAAGTAAATATCAATAAAACTAAATATATGGTCACACGTAGAAATTCAGTATAATGGAAATGGACAGCTAATGACAAATGAGGGAAATTTTGAGGAAGTGGGTGAATTCAAGTACCTAGGAACAATAATCACAAATAGGAATGAGATGCCCCTCAGGGGTCCTCATCTAGGGGATATGTGGATGGCGACCACAAGGTGCCCAAGCTGTGCAAAACATTTCTTCCACTTACTTGTGTTTCACACTCTTTTAACTTTACTATCTAACCTCTCTTGGTTAACTCTTGTTTTTTTGACGCCGACACTATTAGGGCATCCGAGGGCTAGGGAGTCTTTCCTTTCTTCCATTTCTTCTTTCCTTTATTTTCTTTTCTTCTCCAGAGAAGCCTGACCAGAGGCTATAAGATGGCAGCCCCATCACTGGTCTTGCCTTCCTTTGGCCAGCAACCAATCGAAGGGATTATTATTATGCTTTCAAGTCTTATACGAGAATTTCCCTCAAACGCTGGAGGGAAAATTTTCTATAGGATCGTTACAGGCCTTGGCCTAATACTTGGAAGGAAGAAGAAGAAGAAGAAGATAGACAATATCAATCCTTTCAGATGAAGGCAAGAAATCAGGAATACACCAGATAAAATGTGGCGATTGTTATATACATACAGAAAACAAAAAGAAATAGAAATGTAAAAAAAAGGAGAAGTAGATAAACCTGCAATAGCTGCTTACGTTGGTCAAAAAATCATAAAATCGATGTGAACACGAAATTATTAAACCAGAAAAAACAAATGAACTCACCATTTGGGAGAAGATACACATCCAGAAGAACAAGAATAGATTCATGAATTTTGAAATTCCTGGAGAGAGAGAGAGATTTCATATTCAACTTCTTTGGACCAACAGAAGATGGAGTAGGAGTCAACATTCACAGAAGTGTTTTGAAACCATCTTAGTGTATGATGTGCAAGAATTTTTTTATATTCTTAGACATAGTTTAATTCTATTGAGTGTAAAATATATTTATTGAAAATTAGTGATGGTAAATATTTTTGCATGTACAGATAAACAAATAGGGGCTTGAAATAAACACCAATAAAAATAAATAAATGGCCACACACAGAAATACATTATATAATTCCAATAGTTAATGGTAAATGAGGAAAATTTTGAAGAAGTGGCTGAATTCAAATACCTAGAAACAATAATTACAAACAGGAATAAGGCACATGAATATATTAAACATAGGTTCGATTCTGGAAATGTATGCTATTACGTATTACAGGGACTTTTATTGTCCGAATATCTTATAAGATTAAAGAGAAACTCTGAGTTTTCATAACATATGTTAATATTATTCGTTTTTAAACACCTTAATGATGGACAAATTATATTTGAAAAGAAAAATATATGCCTAGACTGGGGTTTGAACCCAGGACCTTTGACTTTCTATGTCAATGCTCTTCCATCCGAGCCACCTAGGCCTCCAATCTAAACGCGTATTTTTCTCTTACACATAGTTAATTCCCTAACCCCAAATGCTACAAATTTTTGCAAATGGCGGCTTCTTTGTTAAGAAGACTTTTTATTGTCTTCTTAACAAAGAAGCCGCCATTTGCAAAAATTGTAGCAATGGCTCGTAGCATTTGGGGTTAGGGAATTAACTATGTGTAAGAGAAAAATACGCGTTTAGATTGGAGGCCTAGGTGGCTCGGATGGAAGAGCATTGACATAGAAAGTCAAAGGTCCTGGGTTCAAACCCCAGTCTAGGCGTATATTTTTCTTTTCAAATATAATTTCATAACATACTTTACAAGTATTCGATGTGAGCACCTTTTGCCACAAGGCACAATAGTCAAATTCCTCCCAAACCTTGGTCAGCATATTTGGAGTAATGGATTCAACAACAGCAACAATCCTTCTTCTGAAGTCTGGAAGGTCGACCGGAAGTGGTGGTATGTACACATGGTCCTTCACATACCCCCACAGGAAGAAATCACAAAGTATGAGATCAGGAGACCATGGAGGGTATGGGGAATGAATCATGTCATCCAGACCGACGTGTCATTTGGTGTTCATGGACACCCTGGACTTTCCCTTTTACAGATACATCTAGTTGTTTGTAACTGTTTACATCATCGACGGATAATTTTATCTGTCGGAGGATCAATTCCAAATTGCCATCAGAAAGCTCACTGCATTGCAACAATGGAACCAGACCTCTCAAATTGCAACACACAGAATGACTTCTGTACAGGAATCGCCATTTTCACAAATTTAACGCTGACGACGTAATAATGACAACAAACAAATTACTGCATACAGGATATGAAACTTTCATAGTTTTTCTATCATTATAGCAAATAATCACACATCCAATTTTGTTTGTAAAGCTATACTAACTACTACCATCATTTTGGAACATGGTGTATATAAAACTGCTATTCTCCCAGTTATATTATATGAATGCAAAACATGGACTCTTACTTTAAGGGAGAAGAAAAGACTACAAGTATTCGAGAATAATAAAGTTCTTTGAAAAATGTTTGGACCAAAGAGAGATGAACAGACAGGCAAATGGAGAAGACTACATAACAGTGAGTTACCATGATTTTATAGGAAACCAGATATTAAAAGAATAGTTAAGTTTGTAGAATGTAATGGGCAGGACATGTGGCACTAATGGAGAGTGAAAGAGAGGCATGGAAGCATCTTATAGGAAAACCAGTGAGAAAATACTCAATTGGTAGACCAAGAATGAGGTGGGAGCATAATATTAACCATGATATAAAGAAGTAAATTATACAGAAGATGACTGGAAAACATTAGCTCAGGATAGGGATATATGGAGAGCTTATGTTCATGCTGCCATGAACCTACAGGTTCAATAATACCAATGTATTAGTTATACACGGATAAACACGACAACAAATGCATGGGCAACAGAGACTGCAGGTACCGTTAGGTCTTTGCAGAAAGGGATGGATTGAACCTTGGGTTTTCCATGAATGTCTTTGTGTTTTACTTGAAATCTTTATAAGAGTGTATAAAGTTGTAACTGAAAAATTTTTGGTCTATGTAATGCACATTGTGTCAGAGGTGGATTTTTAAAAATGTATATGAAAAACCAAGGGGAAAATTACGCAAGGGGTCAATTATGCGAGTAAATACGGTAATTCTAAATTGAATACACCTTCATCTGCTAGTGCATGTACAAGGCATCTACTTCATACTTAGATTTTTTTGTTACTTTATGGAAACTTTATTCAATGTATGACATACTCACCTATATCATTTTCTATTTTTAAATCTATTAAAAGTTCTCTTAATTTTTCTTTGGACCATCCACAAGCGTTCTTTTCTGTCCTGTAAAAAAAAACATGTAAAATCTATTTGAAAGGAGTTTCATTTAAAACTACATTATGAACTGGAAATTTTATAATGAACATCTAGAGAAACCAGTTTTCACTCAAACTCATGACAACATTCTCATATAGCCTATTACTCGGAAGTTGAGGAAATTTTTTTATTTTTATTTTATGTCTGAAGATAAGGCCCATCAAAATGCATATACATTTTGGGTCATTGTAAGCCAGAAAATGGGTTTATTTGTCCTTTTTTTGGTTTATTATTCCTTTTTTAGCCTTTTTTTTAGGTCTTAATGGCTTTTTTTGCAACTTTACCTTCTTTTGAATTATACATTAGTATAATTCAAGAATCCACAGAGTCTAGTCTCAATTCCAACTCCTTTTAAGAATACTATCTAGTTTTATTTTCTAAAGATTTTTCACATTCCAAGGACTTTTGTTCTGCGAGAAACTGTTGAACCCTCACAAAATATCACATTCATTTTAACCACTAGTCCATTGACCGCCTGAACTATCATATTTCGAGTTCAAATTTTCTAATAAGTTGCCACCTTGTGAAAAGTACCTTGAGCAGAGGGTGAAGGCAGCAAGGTTGTCTTTAGTCACTCATTAGCAACTGGAACACTTTGTACATTCTTTTTTCCAGTTTTTTTAGTATATCTTTAGGTCTTTTAAAGGCCTTTTATAGGTCCTCAACTTCCGAGCCCTACTCATAACAATAAGTAGTTACATGATATGAGAAATAGCAACATTTGGAGAAGAAAATTAAAATAAAGGAATTGCATATCAGTAACAATGCAATTCTGCATTCTACCTTTTACTTTGCCAAAAAGAATATCCAATTCAATCAGCGTAGATTCCTTAGAGCTGTTGCACCACTAATTTATTTTGTGAATTAGAATTTAGTTAGGGTCAAAAAATGGACAAGTCAGTGTACACCAGATTAATTTAGCATTCACTTGTCTGTTAGCATGTTTTTGTGATAAGTTGGCTACACTGTTTGACCAATGGCTAATACATACTTTTCATTGCAAATATGGTGATTTTAGATTACTTTCATCTCAACTTCTTACTTCATTTTAAGGCATTTCTAACTTTTTTGGGAAAATCAACATATATATACATTACCTAAGAGAAATATATATATATTTCTCTTAGGTAATTGTTCACATGTCCCGTGCCATAGCCAAGTGGTTAAGGCAAGATGCCTTGATGCAGATCTATGGGACTTGCACTGGTTTGAGTCTCCATGGGGGAAGAAATTTCCTCAGGGAACTTCGGCCAGTATGGGACCAGTGCCCATTTACCATCAAGAGGAATATGGCTAACTACAATAAGTAGCAGCTCCAGGTTGAAAAAAAAAAAAAAAACCAGCTATAATGGCTGGGGGACCCAAATGCTGACCACATGTCACCCCTATACTGGCTAGATGATCGGTGATTAACATACGTGGATGTGGGATAAAGTTTCCATTACACACAGTGAGAAATTTTTCTAATTTCCCAGGCAGACACCACGTGCATGCACCAACAAACGCGAAGCGGTTTACACTATGGAATCGTGTGATGCAGTCAAAATATACACAATATTTAACAAACCTAAATGCTAACCTAACTCAATTTAAGTACACTAACTTGTCAAAGACCAACCTAAAAGCTAACCTAACACAATTTAAGCACTTTAACCTGTGAGAGAATGCAATGCCCAAAAATAAATAGCAAGTCCTGAAATGTTGAAGTACACACTCCATGTTGGCTGCACTGGAACATGTGTTGTTGTATAGATTATTCATTAAAATCAATATGGCTACCATGTCTTCATGTTATGTATGTAGTTAAATATCATAGAAAAAATATACTGAAATAATCGTTAGAAAAAAGTAAATTTTTTTGTAAATGGTGGGAAATAATTTATTACCCATCCAAGTGTTTTGTGCAGGCGGAAAATATGTTAACTAACAAACTGTCTTTCTCTTCCTAATCCTTACTATGTTGCCACTTCCTGTCCTCTGTATCATGTTGTTTGACTGGCAGGTAGAGAGCTGACAAACACTATGTATTTTAATGATCCGTCGTTCTGCGCGGTCAGTGGCAGAATGACTAACTTGACAACCCTGTTACTTTTGGGGTTACGTCTAGGAATGAGCTGTCCATTCCTTGCCCTTTTCATTGCATGTTGCCACTTGTGATTTATTGTGCGGCTGGTAACAGAGAGACGACAAAAACTGTGATTTTGAATGATCCGACCGCTTGAGCGTTCCATGCTGAAATGACTAATTTGACAACCATGTTAAGATCTTTCACACGTGTTTAGAGATTCTCCCCCCACATTTGAAGTTCAAACATTTCAATACGTGATCGGATGTACAGTTTTCTCCTACATCCCTTCCACAGATTCAGTAGGTCGGCGACACTAGCGCTAAAACTCTTCCCCTCCGCCCGTGAACAGTTAACTTGGATGTGTAATAAAAATATAACCCTGTTGGCACATGTGTGTGGTGATTGCCTGGGACTTAGAAAGAAAAGCTTATGAACTTTGAAATTCCTGTGGAATCTGACCTGATCCAGAGGTTTATCGGTCCACCAACAGAGGGAAGAAGAAGTGTTCTTTCGATAGACATAATATTAGTCGTCAAGAGTGTACTGAGGTGGGGTTGCCAAGACCCTGAAATCGTGATCTACTTAGAAGATTGATTATGAGGAGAGGTATGAAACATTTGAATTTATCTTCAATTAAACCTCATAGTGATTTATTCCTATAAAAGTTCAAAATAAATTGTGTCTTTTTCAGTTTTTTTAATTTGAACTTATGTAGCTGGTATTGTGGCAGAAAACCCCTAAAACATTCAATAATGTGTTAAAAAGATGAGAAATAAAAAAGTAAATGTACAATTTCCGAATATTATGGCAATGGTATATTGAAGTTACACTAAGATGACTAGTGAAATAAAAATATACGGTAATTACCAAGAAATGTATGAACAATATACGAATTTGTTAATTTCAACCAGTGAATGATGTTTAATATTCATAAAACTAAGTATTGTTAGTCAGATTCATTTTCAATATGGCAGCAGACTAGTTTACTATAAGAATTAAATGAATCGTGAATTCTTTTTACCTTATGCATCTATAGCTTTTTAACACAGAACTGCAGTATCGGGTAACATCATTCCCATCATCAGCTCTTGTCACGACTGTCAATTTTTAATTTGATTACAAAGTTCTTCAAATCAACACCAGATAGCAGTTTAGAAAATTACTGGCATAATGAAAAATTGACAGTTGTGACAATAGCTGATGATGGGAATGATGTTTCCCGATACTGCAGTTCTGTGTTTGAAACATAAATGTATGAGGTAAGAAGAATTCACAATTCATTTGACTCTTATTAAGAAAACCTCATAATGTAAAAATTCTCAACTTTATTATTTAGTTTATTATATTTTACTTAATATTTACACACATTTTCATGGTTTGTTAAGGAGTTTAGGGGATTGAGGAGGGGGGGAGGGTGAAGCCCTCTTTCTTGCAAGTTTTTAGAATGCAAATAATCCTAATTTTGGATTCCATCCATAGCAATTCTGCCCAAAGGCAGGTCCTTCACTGCAATCATAACATTTTCATGCTATGCTTGTAGCTTTACTACGGAATTGTAGGTGTGGTAGCTTCCCTTTGCTTTCCACACCGGTGAAGGATGATGATGATAGTGATAAGGATGATGATGATCGCCATATGATTTCAGGGACTGTTTGGGCCTTAAAGTTTTCCTGACATTTGTCTTACAGGTGAGGAAAAACCCTGATAAAAACCTCACCCAGAAAAACTGCCCCGACCGGGGATCGAACCTGGGCCCACTGCATGACAAGGCATCATGCTACCTCGAGACCACAGCCAGTGGACATAATTTTGGATTATACACTAGATAATAGTTAATGCACATAATTCCATTTCTGATATCCAAAGAATAATATTTGAATTAAATAACACTTTGAAACACGTTGGTCTTGAATTTAAAAACAAAAATAAATTCACTCTAATCAAAATAAATTCACACTAACCTTACTTCTTTTTTGTTAAAAGCATTAGTTATTAGTAAGATCACATTTTGGTTAGGTTTTAACATCGTACATTTCTTTCAAATAATATTTCAGTTTTTCTTCACATGAACAAACATCGAACTTAAATTTAACTCACACTAATATTACATTAATCCATTATGTACAGCTTTGGTTGTTAAAGCTCATTTCGGTTAGATTTTTATATTGCTTTAATTAGAGGTTAAATTAAGAAGAAGAGATTAAATAAAATTGCTGTGCCATCTGTAATAAAACATGAATGTTGAAGGTAAAAAATGGGAATGACATCACGGCTATGACAATTGTAATTATTCTGTTTTCTGCCAACATTTCTACATTTTCTTACCTAAAACCAAGCAATTTTGTTACTTTTCCTTGTGACAAAGTAAGTAAAGTAAAGTAAAGTAATCCCACAACAGGCCCGGAGGCCCTTGGGGCAGTAGGAGGTTAAGGCTCCCACTTTTTCTAGACAATCGGCATTTTATGTCAGCCGGGTTGTCAGCCCTGCATGACGGCCACCTTTACCCCCAGAACAAGTGCCTGGTACTCATTTCCATTAGAGGCTGAGTCGACCCCAGGGCCATAGTGTCGCCAGAGAGTTTGGGTCAGTTTAAAAATCCTGACCCCAACGGGACTTGAACCCTCGACTCTCCGGCTTGTAGCTCAGTGCCTTAACCACTACGCTACGGCGTGCCTTAACCACTACGCTATGGTGTGCCTTAACCACTACGCTATGGCGTGCCTTAACCACTACGCTACGGCGTGCCCCCTTTCCTTGTGACAAGTAACTTACAATTCATACGAAATATTAAAATTTAATTATTTCCCGAAATTTAGATAGTAACAAATAAGGTTTATTAAAACATTACTTTTTCAACATGGCTAATTCACCAAGGTCATTAAGGCATGGCGCTAAACAACTGAAGGTCCAAGGTTCGAATCTCACCAAAATCCACTGAAAGTAATAATGTTTTTATAATGTGTAGTAAAGTAGTTTGGATTGCATAGAATTGAGGTAGATGTGGAAAAAATAGGATAAAGGTCAAAGAGATGAAGGGAAGACAGAAGGAGAGAGAGAGAGACATCTAATATAAAGAAAATATAATTATTTTTTCCTACAATGAACTGTTAAAATGATCGAGAATGATAACTAGTCCAGTTATCGTTAATTTATTATTTAATCGTTCATATGTTTCTTGGTAATTACCAAATAAACTATCCACTTAACACTACATGAAATGTTCTGTATAAAAAAAATTATTGTTAAATAAAGTTCTTAGGAAAATCTTTGGACCAAAGAGAGATGAACAGACAAGTGAATGGAGAAGACTGCATAACAATGAATTACAAAGTCTCGTAGACTGCATAGGGCAGGAGATGTGGCACAAATGGAGAATGAAAGATGTGCACGTAAGCTTCCTATAGGAAAACCAGAGGGAAAACGCCCAGTTGATAGACCAAGAATGAGGTGGGAGAATAATATTAACTATGATTTTTGGGGGAAGTTGATTATACAGAAGATGATTGGAAAACATTAGCTCAGGATAGGGATGTATGGAGAGCTTATGTCCGCACGGCCATGAACCTACGGGTTCGATAGTGCCAATGAATTTTTTTTCTTACCAATGCCAATTGTTGACATTTGTAGCATCTGGACGCTCTTCCACAATCCAGCGAGGGTCACCTTCTCCCCATTTGGCCATTGTTTTAAAATTTTATAACTGAAAAAAAAAAAAGAAACGGTATATACATGTTTTATGAAAAATTATTCTCATTATTCATTGAATCTATACATAAAAACTTCAAGATGTCACATGGATCTATTACTCATGAAACACACTCTAATATTACTCATTATTTATTTGTATACAATAAAGAGAAAATGCTACAAGATTATATTATGGCAATAAAACAAATATAATGTAAAACATAAACATTCAAACATACATTTCATACAAGATAACTATTTTTATGAACTGACAGGAATCGACTGCTGCTAAAAATTTAAAAGAAAATAATTATTCACCTGTACAAGTAGCAACCTGGAGGGAGATTGATGATAAGAATATTTCGTTATAGTTTCACTTATACCTGCTTTTCGAGAAATATTTTCTTCCAAATCTGAAGAGCTACTCCTTATAATGTGCTCATATCTCTAGATTCAAGAGAAACTTCTAGACGTTTTTACCTGTTTTTACCACCATAGAGGTTATGGAAGATTTTTTTTAACACGTAGTACGCGGGTTATCTTAAGACAGCGCCACAGTCGCTATTTTATCGATTGCAGACATGAGAATCGGACAAACAATCGAGTTGTTAAATCGAATTAAACAAATTAAAATCATAGATTATTGCAGTGCCTGCTGTTCTCTATGGGTGGATTTCTCAACCGAAGTCTGTCAGCTGGAGCGGCGGAAAATTTGAATTTTAATGTTCACGCGTAATTGATTTGAATGAAATTTGGCATTAAAAAAACAATATTAGCTCAGGATATGGATATATGGAAAGCTTATGTCTATTCGGCCATGAAGCTACGGGTTCATTAATGCCAGTTAGCTTATAACTAGTGCTGTAATAGTATGACTAACCCACCTGCACTACAAATTCCGTAGGTTCATGGCTGCACAGACATTACACTCCCTGTCCTGAGCTAATGTTTCCAATCGTTTCCTGTATAATCTACTTCCCTCATATCATGGTTAAATTTATCCTCCACCTCATTATTGGCCTGCCTATTGGGTGCTTTCCCTCTGGTTTTACTACAAGTAATTTCCATGCCCCTCTTCCATTCCTCATTCATGCCACTTGTCCGGCCCATCACAGTCTATGAGACTTAACTGTTCTTATTTAGATTTTACTTTATATTGACGTCCTTTAGGTTGATACCGCAATGCTAATTTATGTAAATGAGATAGGTTCATTCTTCGGACATGTTATAATCAATTGCATTGATAATTCTGAATTACTTTAACTATATTTTTAACTTTTAATTTATTGTGTATATCTGTGTTTGTCATTTTTGTCAAACCTAGGAGTGGACCTAAAAATCTCATCTGTGCCGCTTGCAACTTTGATTTGATTTTAAAATTTAGTATCCAGTTTCTGCTGCTGTATTTTAGTTCTGATTTTGCAGTTACATTGCGTAATCTCAATTGACATTTGTTTACCATTTCTTTTTTTATGACTCCAGTTATTGCATTGGAGTCATAAAAGGTAATTTTTAAAAACAAATGTCAACTCCGACCAAATTCAGATTACACAATTTTATACAATTGAAAAAAAAACTATCATTCTTAGAAACATAGAGTTGTGATTCTTACTTACTTATTGGCTTTATGCCTCTTTGAAACTAGCCATAACCTCCCCTTTACTAGAAGTTTCTGTACCAAGCTAATTTAATTATGCTTATTTCCCTACGGATGTCATAGATGGTATGTGATCAGCATACAGACCCAATGATATATCTAGTAGGCATTAGAGTATGATAAAAGTCAGTCAATTTTGAGTAGAGGCCATTTTTCAGGTTTAAGGTTCTTTTACAAGCTTGAAATTCTTCAGACTTCGGATCCACATCTTAAAGTCCATTCCGGAGGACTGGTTCCTTATATTTTTTTTCAATTCTAAAAATCCATCGATCGTGACAGGGTTTGAACTTGGAACCAGAGTGTGAAATATAATTTAATATTTGAAGAAAGTAAACACTGCGTTTCTTTTAATTATTATGAGTTAGGGATTTTGACTCGCCTCATATTTTTTATTTACTTGCAGACTATAGTTTCTTCACGTTTTTGTGTCATTGTCAATGCTTCCTAATCTTTAAATCTACGTAACCAGGAAGGACCTGCTGTGAAGTAGGTTTGATCTGTGCCCACCAAATCACTAGTTGTTTCGAGTGCAGTTATTTTTGTGTTAATTTATTTTACAATTACATTTCTAGACCGTAATTCTTCAAATGTTGTTCGGTGCACACTTTTCATTTTATTTATAACATCAGCTTGTTGCTCAACTGCTTGCTTCAAAGAGAAACAGAATGCTGTGAAGTACTCGATTTTTCTTCTCACGTATTTCTTCAGATTCGCTTTCTTGTACATGAGGCATGCCACCATCATCATCTCGTGGTTCATTTTCATCAATGTTCAGAGTATGCATTTCTTCAACTGATTCCGTTTCATAACTCTTTAATAGGTAATATATAACATCAGCAACTTCAAGCTCCTTTTGCGACATTGCACATTCTGCCTCTTTATAAATTTCTTCTATTAGTTTAGCGATAACTTTAACCACAGGGTTCATCTTCTCCACTTACTAAAAGCAAAAAGAACACTCACAATAGAAGAACACAATTGACAGCACGCCTAGAACAGTACTGCGTTCACTCTCGCTTATATCACAGTACATGTTATACGTGCCCGCAATCAAAGATGGTCCCGTCAACTTACATCGTCATTGGTCTGTATCTCTGGTGTTAATTGAATTGGAGTTGTACGACATACGCATTTTGCATTATCTTTAATGTTTAATCGAACTGTAATAACGATATTTGTTTTAATTTCCACCCCAGATGAAGGTTTGCTTGATCCATCCATCCATCCATACTAATTCTGCCCGAGGGCAGGTCTTTCACTGCAATCATAGCATTTTCAATGCTATGCTTTGCAGCTTTACTAGGGAATTGTAGGTGTGGTAGCTTCCCGTTGCTTTCCACACCGGTGAAGGATGATGATGATGATGGCCATATGATTTCGGGGACCGTTTGGGCCTTAAAGTTTTCCTGGCATTTGTCTTACAGGCGAGGAAAAACCCCGATAAAAACCTCACCAAGAAAAACTGCCCCGACCGGGGATCGAACCCGGGCCCGCTGCGTGACAAGGCAGCACGCTACCTCGAGACCACAGCGGTGGACTGTTTGCTTGATAGCATCTGAGAAAACAGCGTTTTTATATTTTAGTATCCTTATACAGCATGTTCACTTTATCAGATATTAATACATAAATGGTGTCATAATTTGGGGACCTAATGTTTGTAAAAACAAGTAATTTCATTCTATTACACCTTTCAATTTCTGAGAAAATAGCATTTTCTCTAGTTTTATTTGATATTTACTTCCAGTCTCAATTTCGTAGTGTTACTCAATAGTGTGTCTGCATTGGCCTTTAGTATCCCCTCGCTATCGCCCAATAGTACTATATCATCAGCATAAACTAAGAGCTTTCATCCTCTAAAGATTTGATGGCATGCTCTAGTACAAAATTAAATAGCAGAGGAGAAGTGCATCTCCTTGCTTCAATCCATTCTTGAGCTTAAAAGTATCCGAAAACTGTTTGCCTACGCGCACCCTACTCTTTGTGCCATTTAGACACATTCGTATAAGTTTATCTAACTTAGGAATTCTGAACTCCAACAGGATACTATATAACTTCTCCCTCTTGATTAAATCGTATGTCTTTTTGAAGTCTAGTATAGTTGATGTACAGTACCAATTATATTCTCACTTCTTTTCTAAAATCTGTCTCATACTAAAAATCTGATTTGTTATAGACATGTTTCTTCCAAATCCACATTGATGATCTTCTACAATATCATCAATCTAAGGAGTAAGTCTGCTTACTAGTATATTTGTTAGAATTTTGCACGAAGTTGAAAGTAATGAGATGCCCCTGTAGTTGTTGCAATCTGCTTTATCTCCTTTCTTGTAAATATATCACTTCAGTCAATTTAACCTGTTAGTTTATGAGAAAATAGCCTTTTTATAAATTAGCTATTCTGATACAGAATGTTCATTTTAGCGAATATTGAAATATAAATGATGTCATACTATAGGGATCCTAATGCATTGTTAATATATATAATTTCAGTCAATTCCACTTGGTAGTTTCTCATAAAATAGTGCGTTTATGAATTAGCTATTCTGATACAGCATGTTCATTTTAGCGCATATTGAAATATAAATGATGTCACACTATATGGACCCTAATGCATTGTTAATATATATAATTTCAGTCAATTCCACCTGTTAATTTATGAGAAAATAGCATTTATATAAATTCGATTTTTCCGATACAGCATGTTCATTTTAGCGAATGTTGAAATATAAACGATGTCATACTATATGGGCCCCAATGCATTGCAAATATATATAATTTCAGTCAATTCCACCTGTTAGTTTCTTAGAAAATAGCGTTTTTGTAAATTAGCTATTATGATACAGCGAGTTCATTTTAGAGAATATTGAAATATAAATGATGTCATACTATAGGCCTTTGATAAAGTGTCTAGACCAACATTATGGAACATATTAAGTGAAAAAGGAATTCCACGACACTTGATAGCGGTAATTAAGAAAATGTATGAGAAAACAAAAATAAAAATAAATCAAAGAGAACCAGTACATATAACAGGAGGAGTTAGACAAGGTTGTCCACTATCAACCACTCTTTTTAACATTTATTTCGACCACATGATAAGATCATGGAAGCAAATGACGACTGGGGGAATTACCTTAGGAAATGTAGTAATAAAAACAGTAGCCTTTGCAGATGATCAGATTTTAATAACAAAACAGAGGACGAACTACAAAGAATGCTATATAAACTAAATGAAATATCAAAAAGATACAACATGGAAATATCCTCACAAAAATAAAAAACAATGGCCTTCAAGGGTGCTCATCCAGTTTGGACAAAGATAATATTAGAAAATAAACCAATAGAACATGTAGTAAGATATAACTTCCTAGGTTGTGAAATTTCATACACAGTGGAAACAGATATAAATAACAAACTAAATAAGTTTAATTATATAACAGGAACACTAAAAAGAACTTTGAAAAATAAAGCCAGGAAAGACTATATAATGAAATTATATAAGACAATGGCAGTGCCTATTATTACATATGGATCCGAAACATGGACAGTGACAACACAACAATCTGCCGGAATACAAGCTGCTGAAATGAGATTCATCAGGCCAATAACGGGATATCAAAGAACAGACAAAAAACATAACACAGAAATAAGACAACAACTAAAAGTAGAGGAATTAAACACAACAGTAGAGAAATACAGAACAAACTGGAAAGAACACTTGACAAGGATGACTGATAAAATAGAATACCAAAAGCAGCATACAACTATTCACCACGAGGAAGAAGTAGTTTGGGAAGACCAAGGAAAAGATGGAAAGAGCAGCAATTTGGAGCCGGAATAGGCTAGAAAGTAAGCCTAAACCGTGAAGAAGAAGAAGACTTATTCAACTAAATACAAAAACATAATTTATTTAGGCGTAGCAGCGCACGCCGGATATTAGCTAGTTAGAAATAAAATTGAAAGCTCAACACAAGCAATGTTACTTTGTGAACAATTTTTTATGTTTTATTTTACTCTCTTCAGAAGAAAATTACAAGGACTTTGCAAATAATTTCCTAAGTGTTTATTTTTTAGAAAATCAACTTTTAGATGAACATAGTAAATACGGGAAATCACTATTTATTTATTTATTTATTAGGATGTAATTAAAATGTTAGGCCTATACAACAAAAATATTAACAATTTTTTGTAATAATTTTCTAAATAAAAAATAAAAAATGCAAAATTGTTTACAAAGTAACATTTCTTGTGTTATTTCCATTAAGAAATATTAAAGAGCATCTGGATAATGTATATGCTATGACAGCACCTTTTCACGAGGCTGGTCTAATGAGAAATAATATGCTATTTGTTTTTGTGTGTTTAAAGACTGAAATCATAAAGTAACTTAAGTACAAGTATTTAAATGCTCTTAAAATAAAAAATTAAAATTAATTGGGTTTATAAGAATGTAGCAAAAATAAAGTCAAACTAAACCTATGTATCGTTCTCTATTCTGAACTGTTCACCATGCTTGTATGCGAATGCTTGCACATCAACTCCGTTTTGTAACCAGACTTGTCTTGAATAGTTTGTTTGCTTTTAAAAATGAAAGAACGCTGTTTCATTTATTGTCTTGTATTAAAATTAATATTAAAAAATAATTATATATTTTATAGTTACTGCAAGAAGTCTATTATTAAAGAGAAACAGAGTTTTCTAAATGAAATTACTGTATACACTAAGTTACATGCATAGTTGAAGAGTCGACACTTCTACAGTAAACGTACTTATTTTATATGAAGACTATTTGCACATTTACTTACTAGTTTCCCCTATTACTCCAAGAGCTTTCCAAGGCCTGTAATGTGATCACCAACCCTTACATTTTATTTAGGAAATCTAATATTTCATTAAAGAAGAAACCTTATGTATATATGAGAATGTCTTTGACATAACGTCTTTGCTGGCTTTAGCCTCTCCTTTGTTAGGAGTTACTAGACAAGTTAATTAATTAAATTAATCAACACACTGACCCAATGAGACATCTGGTATTACTAGGATGAAGAAGGTCGGTAAATTTTGCTTAGAGATCTCTTTATTCAGGATTAAGGACCTTTCACCAGTCTGAAAATCTTCAGACTCGGGACCAGGTTAAAGTCCCTCATGGAGGACTTGATCTTTGGATTTTTCAGTCGTAAAAACATATCAATTGACACCGGCCGCGTTTGAGCCCGCGACCATAGAGATGTAAGTCAAGCTTGCCATATAAAATTAAAATTACTTGTTGATAGACAATAACATTTAGACTTCGTAACTGAGGCACCACTCAACGCTATATGTTATGCACACAGAATGTAGATTGATTGTAAACGGCTGGAAAGGCAGCGCACATGTACCGCGTCAAACTTCGCTAAAGAATGTCACTCAGGGGAAGGAAGTACAGAATGTATTTACTCTTAAATTGGCAATATATTCCGGATTTGTATGTCACCACGCCGCGAACAAATATTCAAATAAAAAACAGAAAAACACAATTTATTGTTTTGTTACTACGTGAATAATTATCTGAGATAAATAAGTAGATTGATTAAAATATATATATATATATATATATATATATAAGAAAAGTCTTAAAATTAAATGAGAAGTTGAGCTCAAAGTAACCTAAAATAACCATATTTATAACGTAAAATATGTAGTCATTGCTCAGACAGTGTAGCCAACTTATAAAAAAACACGCTAACAAACAAGTGAACACTAAACTAATCAGATGTACACTAACTCGCCCATTTTATCACCTTAACTTTCCCTTATATGCGAGTAAACATGTTGACAATTTGGCTCTAGCGGAAACATGTGTTACCACATTGGCCAACATGACGCTAGCAGTCACTTGTTCTCCGTTCGATTATTCACAGATGGACGGTGCCATAGAATTGATTTTTTAAAAATAAAGTAACAAAAAAATGAATTAACTATTATTTAAATTTGTATCGACATGTACAACACATGCAAAAGGTATAGCCTTTGAAAAAAATGATGGCGCAACTCTTGATGGTGGAAAGTTAAAGTTTTGAAGAGCGATTCACACTAGTAAGTTGTTACGTGTGCTGTCTCCTTTTATGGTAAAATCCGGCGGCGTAAGTTTTTCTTCGTGCAGTATTTGTATCGTTCGCTTCAGTAGAGCAGTCGGTAAGATGCTCTATTGCGACGATGCAGGCCCAGGTTCGATCTTGGTCGGGAATATTTTTTAATAACGTCGATAATTTTTATAATGCCTACGCGTTACCTGGTTTCGTTATATAAATAGATTTGTATATACAGGAAAATAAAAAATAAAAAACGAGGCATAATAAGATTGTTTATTTGCACTACTAATGTAAAACGCGTCTGGTTAATTTAAATTAAGTCAAGTTAATATATAATTTTATTACACAAATTAGTCCTGGGGTATTGCATCGCTTCATACAGACAATTTCTAGCAGGGACGGTTGTGGTCTAATGGAAGGAGCAACTGTTTCCAATGCATGAGGTCGCGGGTTCGATCCCGCTGTCATGCTTTTTTTTTCTCTCTCTCTCTCGTCCTTATCTCAATTAATTTTCTTTGTTTTGTTTTATTTGTTTTGCTTTGTTTTATTTACAGCATTTACAGCACTACTTATTTACGCAAAGTTTCTATTGCACGACACACAACGAAATAGAACTGATTTCAGTATCTCAAATAGTTGTATATTTGTGAATCAAATAGCTTACCTCTGGTCATGAACAATGGCTTCGTTCTGGGACGTGAAAATTATCTGTGCACCATTAATTATCTCAAAGGCTGTAGGTCTACATACTCTTACGGTTATTCAGGGAAGTCCGACACTTTTAAATAAGCTGGTAGCAGAAATTGACTTTCTCCAATTTAACAAAAGATAATAATAATAATAATAATAATAATAATAATAATAATAATAATAATAGTCATAATAATATTCATTTTACATGGCAGAGTTAAGGTCTAAAGGCCTTGTCTACCACTCATCCAGGTTAGATAAAAATACGAAAATTAGTCTGATATCTAAATTAAAGTAACAGTTAATTAAAATAATTTGAGACTCATAGTTGCCAATCTGAGAAGTTGACACTGGAAAGAAAGCCATATATGAGCCAACAGTTGACTATTACAAAGATAAATACCAATCAAGTCGTTTAACTGTCACAGAATTGATGATCGGAGCAAGAGGTACTACGGAGGGTTGTTTCCGATCTCTGATAACGATTTGCCAAGTAGATTGTGACGTTAGAGTGTGAGTCATCAGGACAGGAGTGTGCGAGGTGATCAAACCAGTCAGTGTGCTGCTTCTGTTACACTCGCACGCGTGTTGCTATCATAATACCTAAGAAGATAGACCCGTTTTGGGAAGGGTACATTACTATCCTTTCCGACGCTAATTATAGTTATCTCTGATAACAAATGATTTTTAAGTTTTACCTTACGAATAGCCGTGTCTCCACCATCGAGCATGCTCTAATTGATGGCCCTTCACCCGAGCTATGTTTCGGAATCGGAGTTCCCGCTGCAGAAGACTCTTACGCAGCACAGCCATGTCTAGAAGTTCCCACTCCTCTTTATATGCTTTCCAGAGACCGTCTATTGTTCGAGGACGCCTGTTTCCCAGTGCCCTTTTGAAGAGTCCAAAGACGCAAAGTCCATCGGTGATGTTACTGAGTGGAATATCATGTATTCCAGTTTCCTGCTCCATGTCTCCAGGAATGTCAGGGTTGAACCCGAAGTGTGACTGTTGGCCTTGTCTTGGTGCACCCAGCCTTGGTTTTGTCTGTACCATAGATAGCTGGGATTTCAGTCGGGTAAATTGGGGTGAGAACTTCTTCCTGGTAGCACTGGGAGTTGATTTTGATCTTTTTAGCTACTCTACGAATGGTCAGTTTTTCATTGTAGCAATATCCCGCGATGACCATAAATCCATTGGAAAAACGTTCTCTGCATTCGGCATACCACTTTTGAAAATTTTTTCCGACGCTAATTATAGTTATTCCGCGATTATTGAGGCTTGAAAAAACGTAATTTTATGGTGTCAAAGTGTGGAATTAGCTCACTGCTTAATAAAAAGGGAAAGGGTCGCTTGAGATTAATTCCAAAAGGGGGAAAAAAAAACGGGCAAATCCACGACCTGCTACTACCCGCACCCCAGATGTAATCAGAAAGGTCAAGGTCTTTATCTCTGGTGGTAACCCTGCCACAGAAAGGGTGATTGCGAACAGATTGGGAATATTCCTTAAAACTGTAAACACCACAATAAACAAAGATTTAAACATGGAGAAGCGCCACAAAAGCAGGGTTCATAAATTGTTGCAACGCCACATTGCCGAATGCCGCACCAACAGCAGGAAACCATGAAAAGCACCTGGTAGGAGAAAAATGAAAATTTTTGGCCACACTTGATGAAGCATATATTTATCTAGGAGATTGCAACAAACCCCTGGCAATTTACTATAGAGAAAGGGGTGAAAAAAATGTTCAAAAAGTGGTATGCCGAATGCAGAGAAAGTTTTTCCAATGGATTTATGGTCATCGCGGGATATTGCTACAATGAAAAACTGACCATTCGTAGAGTAGCTAAAAAGATCAAAATCAACTCCCAGTGCTACCAGGAAGAAGTTCTCACCCCAATTTACCCGACTGAAATCCCAGCTATCTATGGTACAGACAAAACCAAGACAAGGCCAACAGTCACACTTCGGGTTCAACCCTGACATTCCTGGAGACATGGAGCAGGAAACTGGAATACATGACATTCCATTCAGTAACATCACCGATGGACTTTGCGTCTTTGGACTCTTCAAAAGGGCACTGGGAAACAGGCGTCCTCGAACAATAGACGGTCTCTGGAAAGCATATAAAGAGGTGTGGGAATTTCTAGACATGGCTGTGCTGCGTAAGAGTCTTCTGCAGCGGGAAATCCGATGCCGAACCATAGCTCGGGTGAAGGGCCATCAATTAGAGCATGCTCGATGGTGGAGACACGGCTATTCGTAAGGTAAAACTTAAAAATCATTTGTTATCAGAGATCAGAAACAACCCTCCGTATACCAAGATTCTTAGCTAAATCTTGGAATTTCTTAGATTTGGACAGAGTGTATCTTTCTAACATTGCCATCGCTGCCATTAGAGGATCAATTTCAATTTTAAGAAACCATCTTTACAAAATTTCTACTTTATAGAATATACTTCAATTACAATTTGAAATTTTTAATGTAATTACAAAATGCATTTCAGCAATTTCGAAAATTAATTGTCTGTATCATTTTGTCCTTGTGGCAATCCTATAGTAAGGAAAGTTTTATATATTATATGGTATATCTACAACAAAATTAATAATCGAAAATATATGTTGTCTTATTCTAAATTTAACGAATATAATATAAAAATGTAGGCCTACAAGATAGAAAAATAAAAAAAAACTGCGAATGATATACAATGAATTTAAATATGCATAAAATTAATTATTTAAGGGGACCCACTGATGAATTAAAAACATCGTTTTCATCTGATTGTTTTTAATATTTTATCACACATTATGTGCTTAATAGAAGTGTTTCTGTGAAGTTTGGTGCAGCCGGTCAGACTGCCCGACGCGACGTGGAGCTCACGAACGAGCGAAGCTCGCTTCGCTCGCTCGTCAGCTCCAAGTCGGGTACGGAGCAGCCTGCCAGAACGAGCGAGCGACTTCGGACTTATTGAAATATAAATGATGTCACACTACAGGGACCATATACAGGGTGTTTCTAAATTAGACCGACAAACTTTGGGAACAGATAGTTAACCTTCATTGAAGCATATTTTGTTAATGAACCTATAGGTTGTGATGCTTCGTTTCAGTGCAAGAGGGGTCTTAGAGGAAGGGATGGAAGGAAGTAAGTACGTGCAAATAACAAGTCATTGTGCCTGTCTCTCATAATTCTGTGTGTTAATCTAAATATTTTACAGAAAAGCATAAACAAAACATACTTAATAAAACTCATTCCAGTGTTGCATTGTCAGGATGGATTCAGTTCATTGTCCCATCGCAACAAGTGCTCGAACACACGTCCATTGACATCCAGACAAACAGTGCACCGTTGCCATACTTTGTCGTATCCTTCCAAAGATGCTAGGAATTTCCCTCCTTATTTCAGCTGCTGCGCTGACAATGCGTCCTACAAGATCTTCTTTACAGTCAATAACGGTTTTATAAACAATTGCCTTCATGTAGCCCCACAAAAAGGAATCTAGGCAGGTCAAGTCAGGCTAGCGTGCCGGCCAGGCAGTGGGCCCACCCTTACCTATCCAACGAGCGCCAAATGTAGCTGTCTTCATTCCCAATGTGAGGTGGGGCCCCATTATGTTGAAACCACATGCTGCGTATAATATTCAGAGCTACAAGCTAAGACACATTGAACTGTACAGTAGAGTATGTACAGCAGATCTGTATGACGTTCACCTATCCTCCCTTGTTCCGACTATGAATAACAACAGATCGTACCAATGGATGTAAACAAACTTGCTGTAATTGATACTGAATGCTACTGAGCTCCGGAAATAAACAAACTAAGCGATAGTTAGTAATGACAACCCCTCTTAGACTGAAAGGAATGTTTATCCGTTTCCTTGAATCCCTTCCTGTAAGATCCCTCTAGCACTGAAACGAAGCGTGGCACACCATAGGTTATTTAACAAAATATGCTTAAACGAAGGTTAGCCTATATATCTGGTCCCAAACTTCGTCGGTCTAATTTTGAAACACCCTGTATATAATTTCAGTCAATTCCACCTGTTAGTTTCTGAGAAAATAGCGTTTTTGTAAATTAACTATTCTGATACATCATGTATTAGCAAATATAGAAATATAAATGATATCATACTATAGGGGACCTAATGCATTATTGAAACAAGTAATTTCTTTCAATTCAATCTCTTAGTCTCAGAGATAACAGCGTTTTTACAATTTAGATATACGTATACAGCATGCTAATTTTAGCAGATATTAATATATAACTGACTTCACACAATGGGCTAATATCATGTGACTTGATTTTGAAAAAGTATTACAGACTTCTAGGTGTTGTAGAGGGGACTTAGTAGATAATGTTTTGACAAGGAATCCATGTCCGGAAACGTACTATTTTGATGCAAAATACGTTAGAATATCGAAACACAATGGGTTGATATCGTGTGTCTTGTGTTTCAGAATAAGTATCACAGACCTCTAGGGGTTTTACTACACCTATCGAGTCGAAGGAAGATCTTGCACGAATTGTGGCGGCAGCAGAGATTATTGAGCATACATCAGGTCTTGTAAGGCGTGTGTATGAAAACATGCGTCGCAGGTACACTTTGTGCAACGAACAACAGGGTCGCCATACGGAACCGCACTTGTAATAGAACCCCTCAAATTCTGTAATACTTATTCTGAAACACAAGATACCCGATATCAACCCATTATGTTCCGATCTTCAAACTTATTTTACATCGAAATGGTACATTTCCAGACATGGGTTCCTTATCAAAACTTTATCTACTTAGTCTCCTCTACAATCCTAGACGTCTGTAATACTTATTGTGAATCACCCTATATACCATGGAATAAAATAGTTACAATGGATTCCAGCAAATATCACTTCTTTTCTGACAGTGTTAATAAGAATTCTAAATAATTCTATGTTTTCAAGGGATGTTGGTTGACGTAAAGATAATGTTGTGGTCAAGTTTGACATTTTTTTAATTGGTGAGTTATTTTAATGATGTTCTGTGGAATAATTATTTAGGTTGGTAATATGTTTATTAGAGCACAGGGATTTACCGAGAAACAAGCTAAGTAAGACAAGTTGTTTATGGAAAATGGCGGAAATTTACCGCGAAATGACGGTGAAGAGGCAAAGGGCTCTTAAATTATGTACAACATGTCTTGTAGCGAGAAAGCAAGCGTTGCCTCATTGTTTTATTTAACCCTCTCCCTCAATTTTACATTTACGTTATATAAACCATTTTCTAAAGTCAGTTATGTTTTTATATTTTTCACGCGAAACCATTACTGTTAATAGTATAGCACACTCACAGGGGATTATAACTTGTTGAAAATGTAAAAAATGGAAGCCGATGTTTTGTATACCTCTTCCGAACTAAGTTTCAGTTGTAATATAAACAAACCAGAAGTATGACTGCATTTTTATTTGGTTGAATAACGGTTTTCCTGTGTGTAAGAAAATACCTGTGCTCTAATAAACATATTACCAACCTAAATAATAAATAAATAAATTCAAAATAATGAAAATATTTATTACCTAGCAGATGACTATATAAATTATATAGGAAAATTTAAAAAATATATAAAAGTACAATTTTTCTGTCTAATATATCTTTCGGTTTTTATAGCTGCTGTCGTCTCATGATTTCCTTCCATGTTAACTTCGGTCTCACTCTTTTCTTCTTTCTGGTCGGTTGCCATTGATATAGTTGTTTCGGCCATCGCTCATCCTCCATTCTTAAAGTATGTCCTAACCACTTTAATTCCATATCCTCAATTCTTTCAATTATGCTTTCTTCTGCTTCCATTATGTTTCTAATTTTTTTATTTGTGACATGTTCTAATTTTGACCTTCTGGCACTTCTGCGTAAATAATCAATTTTTAGAGCTATTAGTCTATTCTTGTAGTGCTTATTAATTGTCTATACCTCACTTCCATTCATTGCAACAGATTCCACCAATGTTTTACTAATGTATTTTTTTGTATGCTTATCCGACCATATGGAATTTAACGACGATATTATTTTGTTACTCAATTCAATTCTATGCTTTATGTTCTTTTCGCCTATACCTTCAATGTTATCCATAATTATTTCCAAATATTTAGTTTCCTTCACTAGCTTTATTTGAATTCCTTCTTCCAATATTAAATTTTCTCTTTCATTGCTATTTATTGCCAAATATTCTGTTTTTTGTAAATTTACTGTGAGACCCCATGATCCATATGTGTTTTTCATAAGTACAATTTTTATACATTCAATAAATAGGCATTTTTTTTATTTTTACGCATGCGCAATACAAAATACTGTAGAATGTCAAGTGTTTCAAATGAGTCCTTTTCCTTTACAATTTTTGAAGGATCAGAAAAGGAAAACCTTTGAAAAGCGGAGAGAAAAATAAAATATTTTGAATGTTTTCAAACAGTTCAGTGAAAAAATCCTAAATTAATTATTGTGGATGTGGTGAAAATAATAGCAGAATTTACAGGTGAGGCAGCATAGCTCATATATTCTGCTCGTAATGAAATTGTAAATAAAGGATATCTATCGACATCATGGGAAAAGCGTATAAGCATCTGATTAGGCAGGCCTATATATAATGTTTGTCATAAATAAACAAGAAATGGAAGTTCCTAATTATTGGTACATCTTATCTTGTATTCAGTCTTAATTTCCGTAAAATACTATGTTGCCTAAGAAAAATGTTTCTATCATTGACACTTACATAAATAATTCACTCACATGGCGGGAAAAAGTAGTACCACGGTAGCCCCAAAGGATGAGGTCGGCGGAGTAATACCTTATGCAAGTTTGTTTACAGTACAACTGGAACAGTATATGCCATCGTATGGTCTGTGGTGACTTATGCCTATGAAACCAGTACCTTGAATAAGCCGAAATAAAAAAAAAGTTTTTTAAAGAAAAATCGGGAGATTCTTTGCCACCGACATAAATCTAAATAAAAAAACTGAAGAACTCACAATTTACTGTGGCAGTATGTGAATAATTACCTGAGAGAAAATTATATCCAAAAAATGAGAGAAATACCTTAATATAAAGTGAACTCCAAAGTAACCTAATATTACCACATTTACGATGTAATAGTATAGTACGATGCGAAGTTGGGAAGTGGTTTTTACAGAAGCTAGGAACATATTTAAAACCCGAGCGATAGCGAGGTTTTTTATTTCCGAGATTCTGTAAAACACTTCACAAACGTACGTTGTACATTTTTTACGCGATGCTGTTTTCAAAATAATAAATAACAGTAAAATAATAACCAATTTGCGTTCATTATAAACAATTGACCAATGTTAACAGTGTGGGCTATGTTTGTTAGTTGAAACTACAGCAGGCCGTGGCACCAATCAATGATAAAATGGCGGCAAATTCGTATTTATTGTTTTATATTGTTTCAAATAAAGTTAAGTTCATTTAAAATGCAGTGATTTGTTTCGTATAATATATACTAATACTACCTTTTTGGATATATTTTCGTATATACATTGTAGTAGTATACATAGAGGGCATTGGTTTTACTTCCCACACGTGGTTTGTAATATTACAGTATAGTTGTCCATCGCTGTGCTCTCAAGGTAGCGTGCTGCCTTGTTACGCAACGGGCCCGGGTTCGATTCCGGTTGGGACAGGCTCCTGGGCAAGGTTTATTTCGGGGTTTTCCTCACCTGTAAGACAAATGTCAGGAAGCTTAGGGTTCAATGGTTCCCGAAAATCACCCGGCCATCATTATAATCACCATCCTTCACCGGTGTGGAAAGCAACGGGAAGCTACCACACCTGTAATACCCTAATAAAGCTGCACAGCATAGCATGAAAATGTTATGATTGCAGTGAAAGACCTGCCCTCGGGCAGAATTACTATGGTTGGACAGTATAGTTATTTAGGGTATAGCTATTTAGGTTGGCAACCCCCAAATGTAGGAAGTTGAACTAGCAGTCATGGTCGCCATTGCTGTAAGTACGACAAAACACACTATCGCAAAAAAAATGTATTTGTCATTGTTCAGACAGTGTAACCTACTTATCACAAAATCCCGCTAACTAACAAGTTTATGCTAAACTAATCTGGTACACTAATTCACCCATTCTTTCACACCAACTTGCCCGAACTAACACTAACTCCTCATTTTCTCATCCTAACTTGCCCAAACTAACACTAACTCTCCCATTTTCTTATCCTAACTTGCCCAAACTAACACTAACTCCCCCATTTTCTCATCCTAACTTGCCCAAACTAACACTAACTCCCCCATTTTCTCATCCTAACTTGCCCAAACTAACACTAACTCCCCCATTTTCTCATCCTAACTTGCCCAAACTAACACTAACTCCCCCATTTTCTCATCCTAACTTGCCCAAACTAACACTAACTCCCCCATTTTCTCATCCTAACTTGCCCAAACTAACACTAACTCCCCCATTTTCTCATCCTAACTTGCCCAAACTAACACTAACTCCCCCATTTTCTCATCCTAACTTGCCCAAACTAACACTAACTCCCCCATTTTCTCATCCTAACTTGCCCAAACTAACACTAACTCCCCCATTTTCTCATCCTAACTTGCCCAAACTAACACTAACTCCCCCATTTTCTCATCCTAACTTGCCCAAACTAACACTAACTACTCCCCCATTTTCTCATCCTAACTGCCCAAACTAACACTAACTCCCCCATTTTCTCATCCTAACTTGCCCAAACTAACACTAACTCCCCCATTTTCTCATCCTAACTTGCCCAAACTAACACTAACTACCCCATTTTCTCATCCTAACTTGCCCAAACTGACACTAAATTACCCATATAACACTAACTTGACCGTTTAATCACCCGAACTTTCCCACTACTGTAGGTGCACTCCTATATGTGAATAAAGATGTAGGCAATTGGCTCTAGCAGGAACTTGTGTTATCACATGACGCCAGCAGTCACTTGTTCTCTGATCGAATATTTACAGGTGACACAGAATAACCGAAAATCCTAAGGACATTTTTCGGGCCAACAAAAATGTGGATGGAACATGGATAATTAAAACAAATGATGAATTGAATAAAATAATTAAAAATAAGGCCCAACAAGCGAGATATAATAAGCCTAAAATACCTTTCTCGTTTCATTCTAATCTATAAGCTATATATATATATATATATATATATATATATATATATAAAATTGTATACACAGGGTTTCAGATGCGGCGAGTGTTTAATCGTTATCCATTTTGTTCTAAAATCATTATGCGTAGGAGTTCACCTGAAACGAAAATTTAAAAATCGCTCTAGCGATCGCAATTTTTTATCTTTCACAACAAAACTCGGAATATCCTATTAAAATAAACCGAAATATGTACTATCCAAAAATCAGCGAAATATGACAGAAGTGGAAATTTACTTGAAATTCGAAATTAAAATCTACCTAAACAACCGGATCGATTTTGATGAAATAGTGTGTTTGTTTGTTTGTGTGTGTATGTTTGAGTGGGTCCCTGGATGGTTTAGATTCACAATTGGACCCAGTAGGTGTCGCTGCGATCGGGTACTAGGATTTTTTTTATATCAGACTAGCTAATACCTGGCGTGTGCTGCTACGCCTAAATAAATGAAAATGAATGTGCTTTTATGTTTAGTTGAATAAGCAAAAGGAAATATAATTATACATTTATATATTTTAGATATCCCGTGCTGATTACCCGGCGTTACCGTTTATGTCAATTTGTTATTTAAGATTATCTAGAGTTAGATTAGTTTTTTTGAGGGAATCTACTTATCCCGATCTTCTTGGCACAAATGAGCTGAAAGACAAAAATTAACGTATTTCTTATGATTAGTTAAATAAGTAAAACGAAAAATAATTTTAAATGTATATAGTAATTATTTTAAGATTCCCCGTGCTGATTACCCGGTGTTGCCCGGGAATCTACTTATCTCGATCTTCTTGGCATAAATGAAGTAAAAGCAAAATTCGTTATCGATAAAAGAATACCCGCCATGTGCTGCTATGCTTGCACAGGAATCTACGTACTTATCTCGATCTTCTTGGCATCAATGAAAGACAAAAATGGTTATTGTGAGTTATCCGTAAGAGATAAACAAATGTTGTCGCGGATTTTTTTTGTAGAGCTTTTCGAGATATTCAATTCTGTGTATATTAATTTTATGTATTTGCTATGGTTTAGGCAGCGTAAGCTATTTAAGCGTCCAAAGAGCTACTTTTTTTACGTTTTCCATTAGAAAGGACGATTTTTAAGGGTGTAGGAGTTGAGTATCACAACTCTCTTATAGCCTAAGTTCATCCCGGGAATCTCCTGAACATTTTGCAAAAAGACCCATCACAATCGGATCAACGGTATGCCCGCGCGTAAGTACGAACAAACGAACGAGCAAACAAAGAAAGAAACAAACAAACATTAATTTTTATATATTAGATGTATAGTCATCTGCATTACCGTCATATTCCGCGCGACAACAATGTGACACCATATTGCACGCTTCTTGAGCCACAACAGATGACAGTGAGGAGTTTTCTTGTGAACTTATTAATTAGCAAAGTTTATGGTAAAAAAGTACCTTTAACATACTTGTATCTTCCGGCCATGACACGAGAATTGAACGTTCGGGCAGGACAACATCTGCCGGGTCCCCTAGTAGCACATACTGAGTTCTGTTGCGAAAAATACAAAAATTGCGACCGCTAGAGCGATTTTTAAATTTTCGCTTCAGGTTAAATATGCATTCTTACTTTTCTTCATTGATTGCTACATTTCGAGTTTGGTTCCGAAAAAAACTAAAAAAAAACGCGCACACACGCACACACACACACACGCACACGCACACACACAGTCTTTTCAGAGTACTGAAAACTTCATTTCGCACCACCACGTCTATGTGACAGGTTAGAACATTTTGAACTGTTGCCACATGTATTATATCGCTGCCTTCAACAAACTAAGTCCTCATTTAAGTTATCATAGACTGGAAAATTGGCAACGGTATATTTTCGATGGTTTGGCTTCTATCCCTTCGTCGACTAAGTCCCTAATGAGACTCTACCTTTTCTGAGCTAAGTTCCAGTTGTAAATGTAAAGAAACTAGATGGTTGACTGCATTTTCTTTGGTCGAGTAATGGTTTACCTTTAAGTGTGTACGAAAATGTAGTTAGCTATCTAACGCTCGAAATAAAGAAAATAAATATATATATTATCTAGCACATGTCTATATAAGTTATATGAGCTCAAGAAGACAGACCAATGGACGGGAGAAGAGCAAGAGAAAGACCAGCCAAGAGATGGATAGACAGTGGATGCATATCCAATACGTCTTCGTCCGAGGAGTGATTTGGGTAATAAACAGGATGAAAATCCTACAAATAATGAAGAAGTTATATGGGAAAATCTTAAAATATACAATTACAATTTCAATATATTAAAATAAGCGTTGTTTTATTCTTACGCATGCGCAATGCAGAATACGTTGGGATTTCAATTGTTTCGAAATGGCTAAATTTCTGTAGAATTTCTTAAACATTGGAAAACATTTGAAAAGCGGAGAGAAATTATTTTGAATACTTTCAAACAGTTTAATGAAAAATATTCCACATTAGCCATTGAGGATGTGATGAAAATAACAGAAGAATTTACAAGTGAGTCAGCACAAGTGGGTATAAATTCTGCTGGTAATGAAATTATAAATAAAGTATATCTATCAAAATCATGGGAAAACAGTAAACATCTGATTAGGTAGGTCCATATAATTTTTTTGTCAAATAAATAAGAAATGGAGAACATTTCTAATTATATTGGTACCATATTATGTTGTTTTCAATCTTATTATTTTTTTATTATTAATATACAAAATAAGACTTTTTATGTCTATACACATGGTCTTTCCATGTATGAGTTGTAGATCTGATTAATGCATAATGGAATGTAGACATAGATTATATATATATATATATATATATATATATGTATATATAGTTTTTTCCATTTTTATGTAGGTGTGTAGCCATGTAGGTATTTTTATATATATATTCTTATGTTTATTTTGTTTTTTATTCAAGGAAAAATAATGTACGTACGGGGCCAAGCAGGCCCGTGCGCAATGCATATGCAATAGCATTTTATTTCTCTTGGGAAAAAAAAAAGAACAAATTTCATTACTACTATTTCCCGTAAAATAAATGTTGCCTAAAAACAATGTTTCTATTGTACACAATTCAGTCATATGGCGGCTAAAAGTAGTTCTACCGTTCCCCCAATTAGACGGAATCGGCGGAGTAATGTCTAATGCAGGTTTGTTTACAGTACAACTGGAATTTAGCTCGGATTTTTTTGGATAGGCCCAACTTAGTGGAACAAAACCTACGACAGGAAAGAAAAAAAATGTAAACAGAAAATAGAGAATCGTTTCGTACATAATTTTATAAACCGAAATGCACTAACACACTGAAAATCAAACATGTTACTCTCACCGAACAAATTATATTTCAAACATCCATAAAGTAGATGGATAAATTGTGATACCGCGGAGACCGCATCCCAACCAGATTAGCTAAAACAAAAATAACCTAAATTATTTTAAATTAAATTAATATACGCGATCCCAATATAATTTAATATCATCATCATCCTTCACGAATTAGGTCTTTGCCTGTTCCGATCTCACATCTGTTCAAGCCCAGCGCTTTCTTGATCTTCCTATCGATCTTCGTCCTCCAGGATTATACATCAGTGCCATCTTTTCCTTATCTCTCAAACTTCTGACGTTCCGGGTTCCGATTTTTAATTAAGTTTCCTGCCTAATCGTTTGTCCCTTTTCCGTAATATAACTCAACATTTCCTAGCTAACTCACAGCCTTCTGGGTTTGTAAGGCCTACCGATTGAAAGACCTTTCACCACCCAGACATGTCCGGGCTTTCAACTGGTGCTCATCACTCATAAATGAGCAATATTAATACAGAGTGATTCTGTAAGAGCGCGCAAAAATTAAACAGGGCATTGGGGATGCTGTACTGAACCATTTGAGATAGGGAACCTAAGGTCCGAGGAGCCCGATTAAGGAAATGTGGAAGTAAACTTGTTCTTCACATTGCCGCATAGTATTTTTTTACATTATTATAATTTGATTGCAAATACTGCCAACATAATTATCATAAAATTTTGTAACAGTTGCTCAAATTGACGGTCACCAACTCCATTGCAAGCATGGCATCGGGGTACAAGATTCTGCCACACTCTGCTGTGTTTCCAACAACATCACAGGCAGCTAAAATCCTGGCAATTAATTCCATGTCCGTTTTCACTGAAGTGTCAAACACAAGTTACTTTACATATCCACATATATAAATCAAGAGGAGTCAGACCGTCACGATTTCCTAATCATCAGGTTCTTCCTCGCAGGAACTAAATTATGTATCATATGTAAATGAACAGCATAGTACATATAAACGCAAGTTAGTTGTAAATCAGCTGAAAACAGTAATGTGATAGGCAAGTTTACTTCCATATCTTCATAGACTGGTTTCTCGGACCCTAGGTTACCTACCTCAAATCGTTTAGTGGAGCATCCACTATTCCTGTTTGATTTTTGCACGCTCTTAAAGAATCACTTTGTATATACGAAAGAACAAAGACTACAAGGCCTGAAGATGGTATGTAAATCCCTAAAACAGCCGGGAACGGACAGGCCCCATGTCCATCCCTCTGCTCTCTTGGGGATTGGGGAGACAGGTGGAATGGGCACAGAGATGGGTCCAGACCATCCCAAGGACAGAGATCCATTGAGGGCGAGGTACACTGGACACACGCCTTTCCAATCACTACACTAGCCACCGGCATAGTTTGTAAAGAAAATATGCTACAAGGGTATAGGTCTCATTCCTGTTTGTAATTATTGTTCCTATATATTTCAATTCAGCCACTTCTTCAAAATTTCCCTCATTTGTCATTAATTGTCCATTTCCATTATATAATAGATTTACTGTATGTGACAATATATTTAGTTTTATTGATGTTTACTTCCAGTTTCAATTTGTTAGTGTTACTCAATAGTGTGCGCATGTTGGACCTTAATATCTAATCGCTATCGCCTAATAATAGTAAAACATCCTTCGTACATTGTGACGTGTCTGTGACGCATACCCTTGACAACTTTTGTTACTAGAGCAGTTTTTTTTCCAAATGCCCAGGTTGTCATTTCGACATTTCTGGTGTTCTCTCCTGTCATGGCGTACTTGTAACCCACTTATGAGGTTGGGGCGCCTGGAAGGCGGGGTTACGCTGCCCCGATGATAGAGTTGATGATGATGGTAATGATGCGCTAGGAGAGACCTTACACTAAACTTAAGCGAATATGATACTGATGATTATGATGGCCAGATGATGGTCGAAGACCGTTTGGGCCTTAAAGTTTCCTGAGATTTGTCTTACAGGTGAGGAAAAACCCCGAAAAAATCTCACCCAGGAAACTTGTTCCGATCGGGGATCGAACCCGGGCCCGCTGCGTGACAAGGCAGCACGCACCTCGAGACCACAGCGGTGGACCTAATGCAGGTATTAAGTTGACCAAAAGCTGTAGTGTGATTCGCTGCCGGAAATAAGAGCGGCATTACTGTATTATTATTATTATTATTATTATTATTATTATTATTATTATATTATTATTATTATTTAAGAGCCCTGCCACCAACCCCGGGTTATCTCGGGCATAATGTTCTAACCCCGGAGTCTACTCTTGTCCCTGTCTATTATCTACTCTTTACATATATTCGTTGCTGAGATACATTTCGGCTTTTGGTTTGTCTGTAAGTGTTGCAATACTTGATTGTATATTTTTGTAATTGTTTGTTTTTTTAAGTGTGTGTTTGTAATTATGTGCTTGTGTGATTATTGCTGCATTATACGTCGTTACCGCTTCGTCGCACCTCAACCTAAGGGTCGGTTTCACCAACGCAGGTAACTGTATTACGCCAGTTTTCCCCGTGCATAATGCATAGCTTAAACTGGCGTAATACAGTTACCTCTGTTGGTGAAACCGACCCTTAGTACTCTGCCAATATAATGTGAGACTGCTTTGAAGGGATGTTTTCATGTCCAGAAGTAGAGGGCCGGTGGCCACTCAAGTTCTCCGACCATGGCTTTGCAGTTTATTTCGAATTGAGAACTTCTGCCTATTGGACACACACATATACCGTGAAGGCCAGTAATTTTGAGAAAATTTCTTGCCGCCAACCTAAACCAGGAGAGCCCTGATAGCTCCTTCAGTCTTAGAAGTGTAGAGACTGCACTACCTGCGTGATGTGGCACAGTGAGTAAGTAATTATTGGATGAGTCCACTCTTCCGTGATCTGTTTTGATTCACACGGTAGTAGACAGATCCGAGAGTGACGTAAGCGTCCATACTACACACTACGATGGGAATACGATGCGCAGGTTCCAGCGTAAAGCGCCTCTCCAGGCCTCAAAAACTGCCCGGACAACATTTTAAATTATGTATCAGATACAGTATATGTGTGCGTGTGCGTGGGTGTGTGCGTGTGTGTGTGCGTGTGTGTGTGTGCGTGTGCGTGTGTGTGTGTGCGTGTGCGTGTGTGTGTGTGGGTGTGTGTATGTATGTGTGCGTTCTTCTCTTTAAAAAAATTGTTTTGTAGCAATTTTTAAAAATTATTAATATACAAAATGTGACTTTTATAAGATAAAAACTTAAAATATGTACCTTTTTGGCAGGTGCCGTCGTCCTCAACTGTGTTAAAATATTATATTTAAAATATTATCTGGAGGCCTTTCGGAAGTTAACTTCCATCATCAGCAAGATGAGCTTCTGCTACTAGTTGTTGATGACGATGTGGACTCCAAGCTATTACAGGCACTTGGAGTCTACATCGTCATAAACAACAACAATAGTAGCAGAAGCTCATCCTGCTGATGATGAGAGTTAACTTCCGAAAGGCCTCCAGATAATATTTTAAATATAATATTTTAACACAGTTGAGGACGGCGGCACCTGCCAAAAAGGTACAAAATTTAAGTTTTTATCTTATGATTATTCACCTCAACGAAATTTAATATGAATTTTATTAGTATTAAAATGTGACTTTTTATATATGTACACATGGATTAGTGTAGATGTGTATTATTGTGTATGTAGTGTAGACATATATATAACACAAGAAAAACAAGTGCTCGGACGGGACTTGAACCCGAACCTCTGGATTGATACCCCAGTGCGCTACCGATTACGCAACCGAGCAAGTCTAGTACAAAGCAAGTCTATAGTATAAACATTCATTTTTCTTATATACACGCACACACACAACACACACACACACACACAAACACACACACAAACACACACACACGCACAAACACACACACGCACACACACACACACGCACAAACACACACGCACAAAACACACACACACAAACACAAACACAACACACAAACAAACAGACAAACAAAAAAACAAAACACAAACAAAACACACACACACAAACACAACCAAAACACAAACACAAACACACACAAACAACAACAACAAAAAAAAAACACAACAAAAAACACAAACACACACACACACACACACACACAACAACACACAAAACACAACACAAACAAACACACAAACACAAACACACACAAACACACACACAACACACACAAACACACACACAACACAAACACAATCACAAACACACACAACACACACACACAAAAAACACAACACACAAAAACAACAACAAAAAAACACACACACACAAAACACAACACACAAAAACAAAACAAAAAAAAACAAAACAACACAAACAACACAACACACAAAAACCAACACAAAAAAACACACACACACATAAACACACAACACACACAAAAACACACACACACACAACACACACACACAAAAACCACACACAAACACACACCACACACAAACACACACACACAAACACCACAAACAAAACACACACACACACAAACAAAACACAACACACACACAACAAACAACACACACACAAAAACACACAAACACACACAAAAACAACACACACACACACACAACACACACACACACAAACACACACACACACAAAAACACACACACACACAAAAACACACACACACAAAAACACACACGCACAAAAACACACAAGCACAAACACACACACACACAAGCACACAAACACACACAAACACACAAACACACGCACGCGCACACGCACGCGCGCACACACACACCCACACCACGCACACACCCACACCACGCACACACCCACACCACGCACACACCCACACCACGCACACACCCACACCACGCACACACCCACACCACGCACACACCCACACCACGCACACACCCACACCACGCACACACCCACACCACGCACACACCCACACCACGCACACACCCACACCACACACACACCTACACCACACACACACACACACCCACACACACACACACATACTCTCTTATTATTACTATATGTAGCGGGAACTCGGTCTCCACTGTCATCTAGTATGTAGGTATGCAGCCATGTTGGTATTTGTTTATATTATCTTTATTTTCTTTTTTATTCATGGAAAAATAATGCACGTACGGCCAAGCAGGCCCGTGCGCAATGTAAATGCAAATATATTTCCTTTCTTTTGAAAAAAAAAGTCAAATTCCATTCCAGATTTCCGGACTACTTTCTTTGACCAGATTAAGGACTTGGACGGTCTTCACGAATAAGTGATCAGCTCAATGTCGGGACCACCTGCGAGACTAATCGAATATTTAAGACAACATAATTTGAATAATAAATTCATGTTTAACAAACAAGTGGTCAATTGGTATTCAGGTATTACATTTTCCTGACATTTGTCTCACAAGGGAACTGTCAACCGGTGAATGCCGAAACCTACCTTCAAATTTCTCCCAGAGAAGTGTGGTGATGTACCAACGCCATGTCAAAAAAAAACTGCTGCTTTTAACTGCAAGGCACTAAAATCCGGCGCCAAAACTGTAATTTAAATTACAGGAAAGTAATACAACTCCTGAATTGGTGAAATGGATAACCCTGACTGCAGGCCGCGTCTCGTTACACTATATTCAGATATACTCACGCAGGGAGACCGTATGCTTCGCACAGTGGTTTGCCATTACTAGATTCTGGTTTCATTTTTTTTACCTTGCAGATAAAACGGCAGATAATATTTTGGACACGGCCTTGGTACAACAAAACACTTCTCTGAGATAAATTTCAAGGTAGGTTTCGGGATGCAATGGTATACAGTTTTCTTGTTAAAAGGCCTACGGGGACGGGTGGAGAGAGAAATTGAAAAGAATAAAAAACGGCAACGGTAAATTTGGTCCCGATCCTAGAAAATTTGGTAAATTGGATCAGGGTTGGAAAGGGTTGTAGGTAAATTGGGTCAAAAAAATATAGTAATAGGTACATTTTCGGCCGTGGTATCTAGTGGATATGTTCCTTACTTTTCGTCCCGACGGTTCCAATTTTCGATGTTTCGGAACGAAACTCAGTATATGCTATTAAAAAAGTAAGAAGGTGTTCTCCAAAAATCAACGAAACCGCTGCATTCAAACCCCTGAACAGTACATAGTATTTTGCTTAATATACCGCAACATCACGTCACTCCATGTCATATATTATAATATATGACATATATATATGACATAATTATCTTTACTTCTCGCAACTGGAATTCCCTACCACAAGAAATAATTCGAGTCTCGGCCACTCCACGTGGGTTTCGTGGTGGACGAAATGGAGCTTAGGCAGGTTTTTCTCGAGATTTGCTCCCGTTTTCCCCTGCCACAACTTCATTCCACCATTTCTCCATACTCATCTCATCCATTTCGTTTCATTTCGTTCACCTGCCCCCGTGATGGTGCGTCAGGCTCGTCGGCTGGCACCCTTGTTATTCACAGACCTCTATATAGGTGACTTCATCTCGACCCGACCCTGAGTTGAACACGAGTTGATATTTATATAATATATTGTCAAATATGTACTCGTAATTTGTGCTGGTTGAGTAGAAGAGAAGACCTTATGGCTTTAACTCTGCCAGAATAAATAATAATAATAATAATAATAATAATAATAATAATAATGATAATAATAATAATGATAATAATAATGATATAATAATAATTATTATTATTATTTTCTATAACATGTCATAAATTCCGCCAAAATGTGACTTATGAAAAACAGTACAACACATTCTTCCTCTCTCCTCTTATGCCATTTTATTTCAGACTGTCTGTACTGTACAGTTTATTAGAATGTACGAAACAGGACTTAAAAAAACACGGATTCAATGAATCACATTTGGATTTAGACAAAGACAGGACGATAAGAGTTGTAAATAAAGTTTATAAATGACACGGATGTTTGGCAACTTGTCTAGCATGGAAGAGCGGGGGTTGCATCTCAAAGACATGCAGGCGTGAGAAGATAAAAGGGAAGGAAGAGCTCGTGTAACACAAATTAAATTGCAATTATGACACGTGGTATAGTCTATTAGTCCTCTCACTTCCCCCGACAATTCATTCCGTCTTCTCTACTTATCTGTTTACCAACTATTTTATTTCAGACACTCAACTAACTCACTTGAACTATTGAACCCGGAAGTTCATGGCCAAGTGGACATAAACTCTACATACAGCTCTACCCTGACCCAATGTTTTTAATCTACTTTCCATGCTAAACATACTCGTTTAGGTGACTATATCAATTCAGAGATCAGTTCCAGTTGTACTGCAAACAAACTTGTATAAGATATTACTTCGTCCATTCCATCTATTGGGGGAACCGAGGATGGATGGAGAGGCAGAATTGTATAAGGAATTGGATTTGGAGACATATATAAAATGTCAAAGATTGAGATGGTTAGGGCATATCACAAAGATGGAAACTACAAGGAAAATGAAGACGGTCTTCAACAACAATCCAGACGGAACCAGTTTAAGAGGAAGACCAAGAGCAAGATGGTGGAGTTGTGTACAAGCAGACATGAAAGGATTTGGAATAAAGAACTGGAGGGAGTAGGCGATGGATAGAGAAGACTGGAAGAAGGCCATAGAGGAGGTCAAGGCTCACTCGGACTGTAATGCCAAATAAGAAGAATAAATTGGTTTCAAATTATACGTACAACAATATACTGTTCGTAGATGATAATATACAGTTATTATTCAAGATTTGTTTTCACTTTTAAATGAGCTAGCATCACTAACATAATTTCTCCAGTTTAACAAAATAAATATATATTCCATAAACCAGTAGTAGTAATAGTAGTAGTAATAGCAATAGCAGTAGCATTAGCAGTAGCAATAGCAATAGCAGTAGCAGTCCTGGTCACTCCACTGGAAGCATAGGGCCTTGATAAAAGCTTGCTAACGCACTCTGTTTGCCAATGCCTTGATTTCATTGCAACTCATCCCTGCCTGTTCAGCTTCATCCCTGATGTTATTACTCCATGTTGCCCCTAAGTCTACATTTTCGTCTTCTCAATCCTTGGGGGGTTCCAATCAAATGCCATTTTTGTTATGTTATCATTTTCTCTCCTTAAAACCAGTCAAATGGAAACATAAATTCGATTTGCTGAGGAATTCTCTTAGTTTACGCAAGTCCTGCATGATGGACGTTTTGGTTTATATTATATATAATATATCTAATGCATTTCTCTGTTTGTTACTAATCTACGAGTATTCTATATTGTTTTGTTTACTTTATTTTTATTTGCATTAATTTTTTATACACCAGAGTGCTGCTTCTTTACTTCATGAGTTAGGCAAAAACTGCCTGCTCCGCCTTCAGAGTTGTTCTGTCCATCTTTCCACTGGCCTTCCTACATTGGCTTATAGTTAAATGCTGCTTTTGGTAAGCTTCTTACATTCATTCTTTCTACATGTCTAAACCATTTATCTCTATATTATTTGATTTTATCATTCAGTGGCATTAATTTAACTCTGTTTTATATCTTCATTCATTATCCGATTCAATCGTGTGCAGCCTTTTGTTCTTCTAAGGAAGTTCATTTCTATGCTTTGTATTCTACTTTGTATTTTTTGGTCATTATCAAAGTTTCACTCCCACAAAGTAACACAGGAACTGCCAATGTTTTATAAAACTTCAATCTAGTATCTCTTCTTGTTTTGTTCCTTAATGTTTTATTTATAGTTCTGCATATCATTAGAAATTTCGACAGTTTCATGTACAGTTTTTGTGTTTACAGTAAAATTACAAAAATCAAATAATTAAATAATATTGTTACTTGTTCCAGAGGTTTGTTGTCTAATTCGATTTTCGATCTTATATGTTCATTTTCGATCTTATATGCCATTATTTTTGTTTTTTCTTTTGATATTTTAAAATTATATTCTTGGCATAACTGATTTAATTGATGTAAAGAGTACTGCAAATTCTTTTCATTTTCTTGAATAATAACCATATCATCAGCAAACATTAAAACGTTTAATATTCTAAAACGATTCATTCTTATACTTATATTAACATCCCTTTTCCAATTTTGGATGATGTCATTAATATATAAATAAAAACGGTAGGTGATAAACTGCACCATTGGCTTACTCCTCTATTTATTAAAATAACCGTTATTTTATCAGAGTGCGTATTCTATTATGAAACTAGCTCCTAAATTTGTATTTTCTGTTTTGCTTCTCTCATTAACTGTAACTTTATAATATTTTTTATACATTTGTTAAATACAGTAACTGAAATGCACCTGAGCACCAGCACTTGCTCATTCGGATGTCACTACTGTGCACAAAAATTATTTTTAATAAAATGTATTTTTAGTCTTAATTATGTTTGCGATAGTTGTTTCACATTCTAACATATAAACAACAAGTGAAAATTTTAAGTGATGTTTATCCATCAACTCGTACTATCATGAATTCATCATCATAAGTTTTGCCACGAGCGATTTTCAAGAGTGCATTTGTTAGGACTATTTAACCAAAAAATTAAACTGTTTATTCAAAAATCACTATTTAAATATAGTTACCTGTATTTTATAATATTTATATATTTAATGTAAACGGCGATGTTTGAAAACAAATCAGAAATGTGTGGTTATGTTTATTCACTGCAACTTGATCATATTATTTATTGTCAAATAGGATTTCAATCAGCGATAACCCACTAAGATCGCAATATTGTAAGAATTCATCCTAGCGGAGAAAAAAACTAAACACATCAAACTGTATATTATAATCAACATTACAGGTTTTAATTATTTCTTTAGGAAACAACTCAGTAAAATCGTTATTTAAAAACACAATTATTGAACACACAATTATCAAATGTGTAGTTCGAAGGGATCTGTTCATTATTTGCTATATTCAACGTATTTGTTGGAGAGTCAGTGAAATTTATGTCTATTTGTTATTTAAGATTTATTTTTTTTAAGTTTATCAAGAATTAGCACTGAAAAATAATGCTCTGACCTGTTCAGAATATTAAAAAGGGAGAGCTTTCTTCATTTTGGTAAACAGAATTCGATAAATATCGAGGTTAAACGCGACTGTCATTGGTTGTAAAACGAAATTCTTTGAAACGTGATTGGTCATTGACTCACATTTGGGGCACGAGTTAAATAGTCATTATAAACATCCAGACCAATCACCGGATGTAATGATCCGTTGCATTTTCAACATTATCTTGCCACATTTTTATATATATTCCTAGTAATCAGTTGATGTAACCTATTGACTTATGATGACCTTGAAATAGATTTCCGGGCTGTAAGGCCGTGGTCTTGAAGCTTGAAGTTCCCCGACGTTTTGCCGGAGACTGTGTCCGGCATCCTCAAGGGTTGTTTTGAGGATACCATAGGACAAGCAGTGGACAAAATTGCCAGTCTCGAGACAACGTTTGAGGATGCCATAGGACTGGCAGTGGACAGAATTGCCAGTCTCGAGACAACCCTTGAGGATGACATAGGACAGGCAGTGAACAAAATTGCCAGTCTCGAGACAACCCTTGAGGATGCCATAGGACAGGCAGTGGACAAAATTGCCAGTCTCGAGACAACCCTTGAGGATGCCATAGGACAGGCAGTGGAAAAAATTGCCAGTCTCGAGACAACCCTTGAGGATGCCATAGGACAGGCAGTGGACAAAATTGCCAGTCTCGAGACAACCCTTGAGGATGCCATAGGACAGGCAGTGGACAAAATTGCCAGTCTCGAGACAACTCTTGAGGATGCCATAGGACAGGCAGTGGACAAAATTGCCAGTCTCGAGACAACCCTTGAGGATGCCATAGGACTGGCAGTGGAAAAAATTGCCAGTCTCGAGACAACCCTTGAGGATGCCATAGGAGAGGCAGTGGACAAAATTGCCAGTCTCGAGACAACTCTTGAGGATGCCATTGGACAGGCAGTGGACAAAATTGGCAGTCTCAAGACAACCCTTGAGGATGCCGGACGCAGTCTCAGACGAAACGTTGGGAAACTTCAAGCCTCAAGACCACGGCCTACAGCCCGGAAATCTACTTCAAGATCATAATAATTGATCTAACGTTTACTTGATAAAAACCCATATTCTTTATTTACTAAATATAACTAACAAAGTTTTATTGATTTTCATAAAATTTATTTTAATCAATATCCGTGACAGCTGTTTCGATACATTGTATCTTCTTCAGATGTATGCCACAAATACAAATACATTTTCTTATTTACATGAGGAATATGAATATTGATTAAAAAAAAACATTTATGAAAATCAATAAAACTTTGATAGTTTTATTTTAGTAAATAAAGTACAGTAAAACTTGTTTAATCCGGAACGTGAATAATGCGGAAATCTGTCCAATGTGAACAAATGTATTGTTCCCGGCGAAATAATAGTAATTTTACGTGTACTTATTTTGCATAAAACGGAATCTGTCAAACGTGGAAACGGAAGGATATTTCTACACAATTCATAAAAAAATATAAAGCGGAAAGGTATACATATTTATTAATCATCAGCAGTTAGGCTACTTGTTTAATTTTTTTATTGAAGTCAGGTGCCAAGACGGCTTTCACAAATAGTGATTCAAACCAAACGGACAAATAAATATCAAAACAATACACACCTAATTTTCACTGCCCTTAAAGTTCATTGTTAAAAGCTGTTGTATTTCACATGCCGATATATACTTTGATAAATGACTCCATCGCCACGATCGCTATATTATGAACTTGTTCGTTACAATAATTCTGATTGAGTAACACGTGTCTCTCGTGCTTTGTTCCCAGTCTATAATGTCGAGTAAAAGGAAAGAAAAAAAAAAAAGAAAAAAAAAGTAGTGTTCCGCGTAAAGTAAAAATAAAAATTCTTGAACGTTTATACGCGTTGTCGAGTCGTTTGCGTCTATATCACGCTGTTTCAATGTTAATGAATCAAGAAATCGAACCGCTGTGGTCTCGAGATAGCGTGCTGCCTTGTCACGCGGCGGGTCCGAGTTCGATTCTCGGTCGGGACAAGTTTCCTGGGTGAGGTTTTTTCGGGGTTTTTCCTCACCTGTAAGATGAATGTCAGGAAGCTTTAAGGCCCAAACGTTCCCCGAACACAATCTGGCCATTATTATCATCAATAATATATTTACCTAATTAGATTAAGTTTGGTTTAAGGCCTCTCCTAGAGCATCATTACCACCATCAATTCTCATATCATCTGGTCAGCGTAAACCCTTATTTTTTTATAATGCGGAATTTTGCCCAATGTGGAAAAATATTGGTCCAATGCGATTCCACTTGAATCAAGTTTTACTGTATATACCTAATGATTAAATATGCTTATTGATTATTATTATTATTATTATTATCAGCAATAATAATATAATATAATAACAATATAATATAATAATAATAATCCACGCTATATTGGTTATCTTTCAATGTAAATATATTTGTTGCCAGATATCTCTCTCTCTCTCTCTCTCTCTCTCTCTCTCTCTCTCTCTCTCTCTCTCTCTCCTAATGCATCTTGTCCACAAGATGCCTTTCTTTCCTTAAGTATTTTACTCCCTCCATCCAAGGTTTTCTTAGTCTACCTCTTCACTTCCTTCATCTAGCCTCCCACTTAAGGTTCTTCTTTAGTATTCTAACCTGTTGAATTAATTTGAGGTAATCATACCACCTCAAACCACTTTTTAATTTTTTTTTCCATTATGTTCTTTCGATCTTAATAATGTATCTTAGAGTAATATTCTTGATTGTATCCAGTCTTGAATTTCGTGTTCAAAAGTACATTTCTATTGCTAACAGTTAATAATAATAATAATAATAATAATAATAATAATAATAATAATAATAATAATAATAATAATAATAATAAATAATAATAAATAATAATCTTCACTTCAAGGTTTAGGCGATTCGCCTGTTCCGAATTCACAATGATTCCTTCCATCTCTTCCTAGGTCTTCTTACATCCCTTAATCCCTTTGGTTTATAATGATATGCTATCTTGGGTAACTTGTTTCTTCCATTCTCTGAACATGCTGTTCCCAGCTGACGCGGTATTGGTGAATTCTATAATTTATTGAATATATTTCTATAATAATATATATTGAATATATTTCTATAATATAATAATGAGACATGAGAAGACGCCATACTACGACTACTACTAATACATATACTAAGAATAAGACTAATAATAAGAATAATAAGAAGAATAATAATAGCTTAACTCATTTTACAATTGAACTCATAGAGTTCTTGGTTGCGCGAATGAATTAACTCTCCATACATCCCTATCCTGAGTTATTTTCCCCCAATCATACCCTGAATAAATGAACTTCCTTCATATCAAGGTTAACGTTATTTACCCATCTAACCCTTTGCCTGTTACATCTGGAGTTTTCCTCCCTTATTCCCACAAGGATCCTCCAAGTCTCATTTTTATTTCCTCATTGAGTGCCACATTGTCCTGTACATCACAGTCTACGAGACTGAACTGTTGTTATATCTGGTGTGCCCTAAAGATAAATACAGCTTACTGTTATATAGTCGTTGGCAATTCATCGATATGTTCATCTCTCTTGTTCCGAAAAATTTCCTATGAACTTTATTCTCAAATTGACTCGTATATTTTCTCCTCCCTCTTAAAGGATTAATATAACTTGGGAGAATAAACAGTTTTACATATTTTAGATTAATGTGTTCTTGTCAGAAAACTTGGGGACAACAAGAGTCACTGGTAATGATTCATAGCATGCATTTCCAGTAATGAAACCATATTTAACATATTTTTGATTCCTTATTCCCAGTTTTTAATTATTCTTCCTAGGTAATAATAATAATAATATATAATAAGACTCAATACTAATCATAATAATAATAATATTAATAATCTATAATATATATTAATAATAATGATAATAAAAATAAACCCGCCACAGCCTGTTACAAGTCCCAGGTTGAAAAAGGGTGAGGGGAGGAGTAACAATTAAAAAACCTGGGTTCAGCTCACCCGGCTGATAGTAGGCCTAAAACCCTGTGAGGGGCCCTTATTTAGGGTACATATAGATACTGCTGTGCCCTGTAGTTCGTTCAGTCATTGGTTTGACACAAGACTGGAGGAATAAAACCTTGCCCAAAAATCACCTGTCTTCCAACTTGGGGTTGATGCATTAGGTCATCATAAAAATAACCAGGGTAAAACGCCTAAAGAATTAAGAAAATAAAACTTGAGGCACAGAAAGAAAATCTGCTTATAAATAAATAACTAAATAACAATAACCCCTTTAATCTCAGTCTCTAAAAAAACTAAAAACAGCATGTTGTTTTGTAAAATACATGAGAGAAACATATCATTGTGTCATAAAAGCTAAGCTAAAAGTTGGCCGCGGTGGACCTACTTACTTACTCACTGGCACTATCGAACCAGTAGGTTCATGGCCGCACGGACATAAGCTCTCCATACATCCCTATCCTGAGCGGTGGACTAGTGGTTATATTCCTTGCCTCTGGAGGGTCGCGGGTTCAATGAACTTTTTTAGGACGGAAAAATCCAAACAGCAAGTCCTCCGTGAGGTTCTTTAAGCCAAGGGTCCTGAACCTGAAGATTGTCAGGCTCATAAAAATCCTTAAGCCTGAATAAAGAGGCCTCTAAGCAAAATTTACCAACATCAACGTCCTAGTAATACTGCCTGTTAGATGTCTCATTGGGTCGGTGTGTTGACCGCATGCCATCCACGATTTCTTTGAACAAATAATGTAACTAAAAATTAACTTGGTCTATTAACTTCTTACAAGGGAGAGGCTATGGCTCAACAATGGGCTACGCCATTATAGATAAATAGAAACAGAAATTTAAGTGTCAGTTGATAGTCTGTATTCCCTAAAGCGTCTCAAAAATGTTTCTTCCTACAGCTCTTAAAAGAATTTTAATTCAAACCTTAGTGATGCCGCATTTTGACTATTGTGACGTTATACTAACTGACATAAGTGACGGATTGTCGGACAAACTGCAGCGTGTCCATAATATGTGTATCAGATTCATATTTAATGTTCGAAAATACGATCACATTTCTCCATTTTTCCACGAATTGTCTTCGCTACATTTAAAAGAGAGAAGAAAATCGCATTGTTTAATTCTCTTATTTAAGATCCTACATACCTTGATTCCCAATTATTTATCATCTCGTTTCCAGTATCTATCCTCAAACCATAACTTAAACACAAGATCACAACATAGTCTCTTGCTTAATATACCGCAACATAGGACATCACATCACTCCATGTCATATACCATCTCCACTTCTCGCAACTGGAATTCTCTACCACAAGAAATAAGGGGCTGCCGGACATTGGCAACTTTTAAAAGAAATCTAAATTTATATTTGCTCTAACCTCGACTTCATCATTACCCAGTGTAAGATATATATATATATATATATATTTTTTAATTGGTGTTTCTCGTATAATTTATCATATTCATACTATTATTATTATTATAATTATTATTATTATCATCATCATTATACTATTATTATCATTGTATTATTATTGTTATTATCGTATAAAATGTTGTTTGTACATGAAATTTACATTGCTAAATTTAATGTATCTTTAACTGTTTATAATTAGTATAGTGTATATCTGTATTTGTCAAATATTTATTTGTATTTGTGCTGGTTGAGTGGAAGAGAAGGCCCTTTGGCCTTAACTCTGCCAGAATAAATAAAACTATTATTATTATTATATATTATTATTTATTATTATTATTATTATTATTATTATTATTATTATTATTATATATTTCAATGAAAAAGAGGCCATGGTGTATTCAGAACATTTAGAAAATATTATTTCGATAAATGAGTTAGAAAACACTTAATACTTGTTTAGTAGAACTGCTGTTTTGATTGAAATCTAATTGAAGGAGTCGTAGGGATGGGATAACGAACTCTAACTGGCAGTATCGAACTCTTCGGTTTATGGCCGCGCGGATATAAGTTTTCCATACATCCCTATCCTGAACTAATGTTTTCAAATCTCCCCTGTATAATCTACTTCCTTCAAATCATGGTTATTATTCTCCCATCTCATTCTTGGTCTTCCAACTGGACATTCTCTCTCTGGTGTTCATTCAAGAAACTTCCATGCCACTCCTTCATTCCCCAATCGTGCCACAAGCCCTGTCCATCGCAGTCTATGAGACTTAACTGTTCTTATTATATTTGGTTTCTTATAAAGACTCATCATGCCATGTTTGCAGATTTACTAGGGATTTATATGTGCGGTAGCTTACCGTTTCTTTCAACACCCGACTCTCTCTTTTGCATCTTAAAATCTTAAAATATCTTAAGAAGGTCTCGACGGGCTCCAACTTGGAGGCGAGGAGAGTGTATTTGGCTAAGTTAGACCCTCCGGACTTCACTGAAATTCACCTCGCAGTTAAATATCAGTTCCATCAGTGTTTTTGACCAGCTCAAAGATCCGGAAATCCCAATTAGACTAAGGAAAGAGTGGATGAGTTTGCAGTGAAATACTTGCTCTTGGGCAAAACACTATGTATGTACGTACGTATGCATGCATGTATATAAATATAATATATTATAGCTCATTGTTATGTAGTATTCTCCATTCGTCTGTCTGTTCATCTGTCTTGATCCAACATTTTTCCTAAGAAAAGAGATGGGACATCCAATCAAATTAGCTACTGCATGGACGCAACTTACAGGTTCTAGTACTTAAGAAATAAACACTGAATTTTGCAGGATGTGAAGATGATTTTGAAGACAGTTAAGAAAGACGTGGAGAAATGCCGATGATATCAAGTTATGGCGGATTTAATTCCCAACTACTGTCCAGTTATCTGAACCAATTGAGCTATCTCAATTTTGATTATTATGATAATGGGGGGAGGGTGAAGATGCGAAATATAATTACACAGAAGTTTCACCATCATGATGGGTGATGGTACGACCCCGTTGAAAATCAATGAGGGTATGCGATACGCATGCGCGGGCAGGCACGCCCAGGCGGGTTTGGGACTGAATGGAGTAGCTAGTTGATGCGAGATGGTGGGGTCGTGAGGTGCCGCCGCTGAAGTTAGCAATCTCTCTCTCTCATCACCATCCATCACAAGGTAAAAATGTCTTAAGCAGACCATTACACCTGATTCTACTCGAGACGTGTTCCTTGGTGTCAGTGTTCAAGTGTTGTGTTTATGCGAAACTGTACCTTCGTGTTGCTGGTCTCTTTGCTGAATCGATTGGGGGTGTTCAGGGGCTAAACTTTACTCTCTCTCTGTCTTTGTCCCTCCTCGTTCTAGCCGATAGACATCCCTCATGGACCAACGTGTACCTGCTTTCAAACTGCTCCACATTATTCCATTCATTATAATCATAAACAAGCACATAGCTCTGCTTTTGGAGTGTCATGATTAAAGCGAACAGAAATATCAACTTCTTTTACTTAAATATGAAAAATATAATGTTAAACATTAGAGAAATTATAAAAACAGTTTATCTTAATAAAAATTCCATCATGCAGCAACTGCTAAACTAAGCTAATCTCTCATCAAATCGGGATTATGGCCCTATTTTTATCGTTTACGGAATACATATTTCTTTTGATAAATTGGACAAAAAAACTCAATTTCTTATGTGTCAGACAGGAGAAAAAACTTATCATTATGGTACCTTTTGAATATTCTTGTATAATTTAACAAAAATTCAAATGATTTTTACTGATTAATGTTTTATTACTTTGTAAAACTCTATTGAGTAACACTAAGGAATTGGGACTGGAAGAAAGCATGAATAAAACTAAATATATGATCACACATAGAAATATATTATTATATGATGGAAAGGGAGAGTAGTTAATGACAAATGAGGGAAATTTTGAAGAAGTGGCTGAATCCAAATGCCTAGGAACAATAATTACAAATAGGAATGAGATGCACAAAGGAATTAAACATAGACTCAATTCTGGAAATGCGTGCTATTATGCATTACAGAGACTCTTGTCGTCCCAACTCCTTTCAAAAAACGTTACATTGAAATATATAAAACTTATTTTCCCAGATACATTATATGGATGAGAAACATGGGCTCTATCTTTAAGGAAGGAGACAATATTTTGAGTATTTGAGAATAAAGTTCTAAGGAAAATTTTTCACCAAAGAGAGATGAACAGACAGACGAATGGAGGAGACTTCATAACAATGAGCTACATGATGTTTATGGAAACCAGATGTAATAAGAATAATTAAATCTCGTAACCTAAGATGGTCAGGACATGTGGCACAAATTGGAAATGAAAGAGGGGCATGGGAAAAGTAGAAGGAAAAGGCCCAGTTGGTTAACCAAGAATGAGGTGGGGAATCATTTAACCATGATTTGAGGGAAGTAGATTATACAGGGACTATTGGAAAATATTAGCTCAGGATAGGGATGTATGGAGAGCTTATGTCCGCGCGGCCATAACCTACGAGTTCGATAGTGCCAGTGAGTTAGTTAACTTATTTAAACATGTCGGACTGCAGAGAAAACAAACCTATCGTTATCGTAAGTTATCTTTTGAATATTGTATACTTTAACACACATTAAAAAAACACTAATTAATTTGTCTATTTCTATATTAAAAAGTTTAAAAAAATAAAACTAACGTAATTTATAGAATATATTAACAATTTATGTGTAATTAAATTGTATTATATATGTAACGTTTGGACGAACCAAACATGGCGGTTGCAAGAGTAAATTTTTAATTTCGGGTTACAGGTAAACTCCAACTTCTAATGGTCGGTTTTCGCTGATTTTTTGAGAATACCTTTCTGGGTGTATTTTAATAGCATGTACTGAGTTTCGTTGTGAAACACCCATAATTGAGATCACTACAATGATTTTTAAATTTTCGTTTCATGCGAACTTCTACACCAAATGATTCGATTTGATGGTTTACGAACTTGAGCTTACAATTTTAATTAGTGCTATATGCCAAGTTTGGTTTCATTGGAACTAAAATTACGTTCACTAGAGCGTTAACGCACGCACACGCACACGCACGCACACACACACACACACACACACACACACACACACACACACACACACATACATTTTAGTCATGGTCACTTCCGGTACAGATCCATACAAAAAATATAAATATTTCATGAGAACAATCTCAATAGCTGCATTCCTTCGTAATCTTAATACTGGCGACCCACGGCTTAAAGTCTCTCCCGGAGGATTTGCTCCTTGGATTTTGGATCCTAAGAAAATAAGTCGACTGCGACCGGGTTTGGACCCGCGATTCTCGAACCAGAGACAAGAAGCAGAATCACTAGTCCATGGCGGCTGACTCCTGATACGTATTAAATGGTGAATGTGATGGAATGGGTTCTAATAATGAAATTCCAATCTAATAGTTGTCTTGACGACTTGAGAAAATCAGGATAAAGTTCAATCTGAGAGGTGCGCAACGAAATTTAATCTCTAGACTTCCCAAATGAGGGGAACTCTAAGGCGCGACAGGCCTAGAAGACCTACCATTCCGGCTGATGGCATTACATCTGCAAGCATTTATCACAGAGATAAAACGATCACTCAGCCAGTGTAGGTGTGACATGTGGTCAGCAAATCGAGTCCCCGCCCTTATAACGAGTTTTCTCAATCTGGAGCCGCTACTTATTGTAGCTACCCAAAATCCTCACGATGCAGGGTCCCATACTGGCCGAAATTCCATAAATTTCTTCCCCCAGCAAGTCCCATAGCTCTGTGCCGAGACATCTTAGCTTAACCACTCGGCCACGGCGAGATTTCCCAAATACGACTCTAAAAAGTCACCGCTTGAGCAAATTTGTTAATTTGTCTACTGAGTGATATGAACGTATTAACTATGATCACTTCACAGTTTACTTTCAGGTCACGTGACAGAGTTTCGCTGCCTGAATTATTAATGTCGTTTAAACTAAAGGAGCTCAACTTTAGGTAAGGCGTGATCTAGTTATATACATTACAAGGTGTGAAAATGAAATTTCAACGACTATTTAACTCATGCCCCAAATGGAAGTCAATGACCAATCACATTTCAATGATTTTTTATTTACAACCAATCACAGTCGTTTTTCACCGCGATTTTATCAGTTTAATTTTATCACTGTAAAATCAAGCTCCTCCTTTTTAACATTCCGAATAGGTCATAGCATCATTTTGCAGTGACTACATGTGGCTACCAGATTGTATACATAGTGCACGAATATAAACTTATGGTGGTTGCGGGAGATATTATAAAAACATTTGTAGCAATTGATTATACCACAAAAAAAGAAAAAAAGAAAAAAGAAACCACCGGTTGCACGTATTTTTTCCCCAGGTAGTAACGTCCCTGAAAAATATAATCGACATATGTACATCATAGGACAGCAGAAATTAATAAAAACATAATAATATACAGTTTGATGTGAATCAATTTTTCTCCACTAGGGGTGCATTCTTACAATATTGCCATCCTTTGGCAATAAATAATATGATCTGGTTGAAGTGATAAACAAGTGAAACATAACGTTTCTCATTTGTTTTAAAATACCGCCGTTTACATTAAATATAAATATTTTAAAATAACTATATTTAAACAATGATTTGTGAGTAAACAGCTTACTTTTATCCGTTAAATAGTCCTAACAAATGCCACTCTTTATTTTAAAGTTCTCTAGATAAATTGGAAATCACTCATGATAAATTGAGGAGGTTAGAAGCAAAAGGGGTGTGAGTGATTTCTTCACAAAAAAAAAACGTGTTTGATGCATAATTACACTTTTGAAGTATAATTTTATTTAGTGGTAAAGGAATATAAATGTGTGCGTTAGGAGTAGATAAATATGATTGTTATTTTTAGTTATCTATGATTTTCTTATATAATTCAACTTTAAATATGTTTCTCTCAACACTGCAAAACTTGCACTTACAACACTTTGGTTCTAACCGAAGTCTAAATTAGAACTTGCTCACTAGCACTATTGAACCCGGAAGTTAATGGCTTTGCGGATATAAGCTCTCTATACACCCCTAACCTGAGGTAATAGAAAGAGCGGAAAAGCTGGCTACATATTACATCATTTTGTAGAGAGACAGAACAACTTAAGATTACAGTTGTTGCCGGAGAGATTTCTCGGCTAGTGGCGTGCTAGGATCTTTTAGGAGGGGTCGGATCGCGAAGTTAAAACATGCATATTTTTGGGTACAGTAAGGAAGTTGAGGGATAAACAAATTGAATATCAATGAAGAAATATTTATTAATAATAACACTGGTTTTGTTGCCCTTGATATAAGATTAATATCCGATATATTTATGCTCACAATTCATGAAACTATCAATGATTTTGGAAGATTTGCTCTGGTCTTTTTTAAATCTTTATTTTCATTTTACACTACAAAAATCGGAAAATATGAAAAAAAATATAACATATATATTTATAATGTCAATTGTTTTTCGAAAAATTAGTATGCACTGACGTAAATAGAAAGGAAAATATCAAAACCCCATGTTATACTTCAGTGTTATGCCTTTTATAAGATTTTTTTCTATAATTTTTAGGGGGCAATCTCTTTTTAAAGACCAGCAATAATCTGCCATCATGTGACGGTCCCATCTACCATAATGCCTTTACTCCATTACTTTTAGATCCTAGTGAAAGCGAACTCCCTATTCGTCGCTATAATTTCCTAAATTATCCGGAAATCTATCCAGGTGACTGCGGAGAGAAAGTGTAACTTTATACTCATATTTGCTCCAGAATCTTGAAGCTTATGAACATGTTTTACACAATTTCTTTACAATTTGGTGCTTTATAGTTACCTAGGAAATTTTCTGCTACCAATACAAAACCCTTCCAAGCTTCACTTTCCGGAACAGTCATAACTTTGATAACATTTGCATCTTTCATCAATTGCCGAATTTGAGGACCATCAAATATTCCGCCTTTTAACTTTTACATACTGAGGTTAGGAAATTTTCTACAAATGTATTTGAGACATTTTCCTTCCTTGTCCAACGCTTTGACGAACACGCTTTGTTCGAAAACTAAAAAATGAAAAATAATTTTCATTTCCAATACGCTTGGGATAAAATTAAAGTGGTCAACAAAAAAATCATCTCCAACACATATAGAATAAAACTAGAGTTATCAACAAAAAGAAAATAATTTTACCATCAAAAGAGTGGGGTGCTTTTTATGATGTTTACATTTTCTTCTTAGAGAGCTTACTTTTACCAATATCTGTTTATTATCAAATATAGTAATTTATATAGAGCACCCCACGCTTTTGATGGTAAAATTATTTTCTTTTTGTTGATAACTCTAGTTTTATTCTAAATGTGTTGGAGATGATTTTTTTGTTGACCAATTTAATTTTATCCCAAGCGTATTGGAAATGAAAATTATTTTTCATTTTTTAGTTTTCGAATAAAGTGTGTTCTTTTAGTTTTTTAAAACTACTATTTATTTTTGTAGAGCTGTGTAATGAGAACTTCATATGGCATTTGTTTCCTATCTTCAATTATATAATAAGTATCTTAGTTAACAGTAGGGGAGTGATCATGAAAACACTATCAGAGAGACAGGTAATCTGTCCTGACACTCAGATTCTTGTCAAGTTTTCTACTTCGTTAAACAAATAACAGCACGTTGTGATCACTACCACAACACGCACAAACTCCAGTCACTAGGTTATGCAAAAACGCCTTCATTACACAATTATAGCAATAATAATAATAATAATAATAAATAATAATAATAATAATAATAATAATAATAATAATAATATAATAATAATAATAATAATAATAATAATAATAATATAATACTACATAATAATAGTACTAATACTAATAATATAATAATAATAATAATAATAATAATAATAATAATAATAATAACAATAACAATAACAATAACAATAATACTAATAATAATAATAATAATAATAATAATAATAATAATAATAAGAGAGTAATGTGATCCCAATACAGGCCTTAGGAGACCCTTGGGGTAGTCTGAGGTTAAGGATCCAATCTCCCAAGTCAATTACGACGAAATGTCAACCTTAATCCCAGAATAAACAACTGGTACTCATTTCTGTTATAGAATGAGTCAACTCCAGAGTCGTGATGCCACTAGAAGGTTTATAGACTAGTTTAAAAATCCTGACCACACCGGGACTGGAATATCCGGCCTCCGACCAACTAATTACGCGATTGTGCCACAATAATAATAATAATAATAATAATAATAATAATAATAATAATAATAATAATAATAATAATAACAACAATAATAATCCCTTCTTTATTAGGAATTTCTCTACAATACAGTAGTTTTCCTACAACCCATTGTAAATTTTACTACCCCATGAATCCCTATTCTCTGCATCACTATCTGTTATTCCTCTCGACACCATACTCCTATGCACTCCTTGAATCCACTGTATTTTTGGTCTCCCTTTTCTTCTGTTGCCCTCCGCTTCAAAATTTAATATCATGTTAGTTATCCTGTCATATGACATCCCCACTATGTGGCAATAATAATAATAATAATAATAATAATAATAATAATAATAATAATAATAATAATAATAATAATAATAATAATAATAATAATAATAATAATAATTATTATTATTATTATTATTTATTTATTTATTTATATACAGACTTTTAATGTTTACACATCTTTCTGTGCCTAAAGTTTTATTTTTCTTCTCCACTCGTCTCTATACATCCACTCCATGTCCTCCAGTCCTCTTGTTCTCATTCCAGTTCTTATTTCTTTCATCCATGAGTTTCGAGATTTTCATTTCCTTCTTCTTCCAGGTGGATACCATTCCAATGTTTTTCTGGGCAACCTTTCTTCTTGCATTCGTCGTACGTGCCCATACCAATTTAATTGTTTGTATCTTATATAATCTACTATTGAATATCTAATATTCATTTTTTCTCGTATGACAGTATTTCGTATTTTTTTCTAATTTTGAACATCTTTCTGCTCTCCTCAAAAAATCCATTTCCATCGACATACGTTTTTGTTGAATTTCCAAACTTCAGCCCCATAATAATAATAATAATAATAATAATAATAATAATAATAATAATAATAATAATAATAATAATAATAATAATAATAAAAATAATAATAATAATAACAACAATAGTGAAGTCTTGTAGACTGCTGTGAGCTGGACATTGGAACGAATGGGGAATGAGAGAGGGACATGAAAATCCTTGTAGAAAAATCAGAGGGAAGACGCCCAATAGGCAGTCCAAGAATGGAGTGGTAGAATAATATTAACTATGATTTGAGGGAAGAAGATTATACAGGGGATTATTGGAAAACATTGCTCAAGATAGGGATGTATGGAGAACTTATATTCATGCGGCCATGAAACTACGGTTTCGATATTCCCACTGATTAATTAGTTACCTCAACGTTGTTTAGTAATGCATTTTTAGCGTATTAAAAAGTATGTCATGTCATAGGGTTCCCCCTCTTGTGGTGTTACATGGAACTAGGGCTCACGTCATTTAAACATAAGACTGCTGTGATTCATTCGTGTGCACCTGTGCAGGTGCTATAGATCACTCGATGACAACCAATATATTTCTGTCAACTTTGTTTACATCCTTGGGTATCAACAGTTCTAAGGTTATAGAGTTGTCTACACATCTATAAACCGTTTTATACAGCCGGATCTGTTCTCGGATAAAACCATATGTTTTGTTCCCTAATACATCTTCGTATAACTTATATCATACAGATTCAAGAAAACATTTTTTTTTCAATTTTCCAAGTTTAGTCCATAGTATTATTATTATTATTATTATTATTATTATTATTAGTAGTAGTAGTAGTAGTAGTAGTAGTAGTAGTAAATCAATATTTTTAACATCCATTGTTATCACCAGGGAGCGGGTTTTTAGTTTCTAAAAGTTAAGATTGCAACATAGTATAGCGATAAAATTAATGTAATAAGTCTTTATCCAATCAACTGAATTTTTTATAATATAACTTGAAAAAAACATTTCTTAATACTTTCTGTGGGATTTTGCAATATTATATTACACATCTTACATTTAAATAATCGGACTATCTCCATTCCTATTGTTTATAAGCGTGTCTCATCGTCCGCACATACGGCGTGCAGAGTAGTCTAAACAATTTCTTCAGGCGTTACAGTTAAATTCTAAAGTAAGTAATGGAATTTATTAACATTTTTTTTTCGAAAGAAAGGAAACATTTTCATTTACATTTCTCACAGGCCTGTTTATCCGTATGTGCATATTCTACTCCATGAATTAAAAAAATCAAATATATAAACAAATACATACCTGGCTACACACCTACACTCATACATAAAAATACATAAAATGAATGTATGTAAGTCTACGTCTACACTTCTTGTAAGCCCATGTTTCCCTTAATAGAGATTTAGGCGCTCTCCCCCTAGAGGGAAGAATATGAACCATACTAATTTAGTTAAACTTGTTTTCGTATAGATGTCATTTGAGTAGTTCGTGGTCAGCGTTCCGCCTCATACTGACATCTAGGAAACCAAGGTAGTACTAGGACGGGAAAATTCGGTAAATTTTGCTTAGAGGCATTTTTATTCAGGCTTAAGGATCTTTTACGAGCCTGAAAATCTTCAGACTCGGGACCCACGGCTTAAAGTCCCTCCCGGACGACATGCTCCTTGGATTTTTCCATCCTAAAAAAATCCATTGACCCCGGCCGGGTTTGAACCCGCGACCCTCGGGACCAGAGGCAAGGAGCATGGCCACTAGTCCACCGCGGCACATATACAATAATACATATTACACTCATACATAAAAAGTGTACAGACGAAAGAAAAAATAAAATATCTCTCGCTTTGTACAATAAAAATAATTAGGTGCAGAACATATAAAAAATCGACAGACACACAAACCACATTCCTCTAAGGTCAGATCGTGGTTAAGAGAAAGCTATTGGACACTGTAAGAAAATTGAGAGAGGAAAAAACTGGGGATCAGAGAAAAAAAAATTATTATTAAAAATGAAAAATTTAATATGACTATTTAACTCATAGATCGATAATCATGACTCTTCCTGTTCGTAATGCGATATCTCCACAAATTAACTTCTTTGACAAGAATATCGATTCAACTATGAACGATCGATATGGTATAGCAATAAATGCCAGAAGAAAACAACTTAAAAAATACCAAAAAAAAGTTAGTTCTGTTCCTCTAAAATATGTATTAACATTGTTTGATGAATCTGCATTATTGTTAATAGTTATTTCTCATACAACCATGTTATTGATTTTTCCCAAGCCCAAAGAGATTTAACAGTAAATATATGCTATTTATAACTATATAGTCGGCTTAGAAATCGCCTGGAAATAAGATCGGAATACATAACCTCACATTTGGTAAATATTAAACATTATAATTATTTTTAGCTTATGATGTTGTATTATTCGCTAAATAGTCACTCCAAATCCAACGCGAGGTTGAGTTTTTCATTAGACAAAATAATTCCCGACTTTGTCGGTCGTGATTAAAAAAAACACATAGAAATGCATTATCTAATGTAAATGGACAGTTAACGACACATGAGTGAAATTTTGAATAAGTGGCCAAATTGAAATACCTAAGAACAATAATTACAAACAGAAATGATATGCACAAAGAAATTAAACATAGGCTCAATTCTGGAAGTACATACTATTATGCATTACAGGGACTCTTGTCGTCCGAACTTCTAACAAAAAATTAAAACTGAAAATATATAAAACTGTTATTCTCCCAGTCATGTTACATAGCCTAGATGCAAAGCATGGACTCACTTTACGGGAGGCGAAAATATTACGAATATTTGAGAATAAAGTTCTTAAGAAAATTGATGGACCAAAGAGCTACATGATCTTTATGGGAAACCAGATATTAAGAATAGTTAAGTCTTATAGACTGCAATATGAACAGGGCATATGGCACGAATGGGGACTGAAAAAAGGACCATATAAACTCCTAGTGGAGGGGGCCGATAGCTATGCCAAAAATGATGTGTGAGAGTAACATTACACATGATTTGAGGAAAGTAGATTTTATGCAGATTGATTGGAAAATATTAACTCAAGTTGGAGGTTATGTTCGCGCGGGCATGAACCTACCAGTTCGATAATTCAACGTTATTATCATTATTATCAATATTATTATTATCATTATCATTATTATTGTTATTATTGTTGTTATTATTATTATTTTAAAATCTTAATACAAATATTAAGAAAACCGAATATCTCACGACAGAACTACAGACCTAAAGAGAAATTACAATGTGAAAATTAAGAAAGTTGAAAAATTCAAATATTTTGGATCAAGTTTAGAATCAGATGGGAAAAGTTATAGTGAAATTGATAAAATAATTAGTGAAGGAAGAAAAGTAATTGGACTGTTAAATTCAGTGATATGGAGTAAAAATATTACAAATGGAACCAAGATATTGATATTTAAATCATTAATACAAAGTGATATGTTGTATGGCGCAGAGACCTGGGCTTCAGGTAGACAGCAAGCAAAAACATTATTATTGACATCAGACGTGGATTTGTGGCGAAGGGCATCAAGAACAGCAAGAAAGGAGAAAATTCGGAACCAGAAAATTAGAGAAATAATGAATGTTAAACATAGTAATATAGAAGTAATGGAAGAACGAAGATTGAAATGGTATGGATATCTGAAGAGAGTGGAGAATAATAGAATCCCAAGAATGATGCTGGATTGGAATGCTGAAGGCAGGTGGAGGGGGGACCCAGGAAACAGTGGCTGGATGAAGCGAGAAGAAACATGATCAGCAGAGACTCAAAGAAGAAGATGCTAAGGATAGAAAATTAGAGAAATCTTTTTGTAAGCCCATGTTTCCCATTCAGGGAAGAATTTGAACCATACTAATTTATTTACACTTGTTTTCGTATAGATGTGGTCCGTGGTCAGCGTTCCGCCTCATACTGACATTTAGGAAACCAAGGTAGTACTAGGACGGGAAAATTCAGTAAATTTTGCTTAGAGACCTTTTAATTCACGCTTAAGGATCTTTTACGAGCCTGAAATTTTTCAGACTCGGGACCCACGGCTTAAAGTCCCTCCCGGAGGACTTGCTCCTAGGATTTTTCCATCCTAAAAAATCCATTGACCCCGGCCGGGTTTGAACCCGCGACCATCGGGACCAGAGGCAAGGAGCATAACCACTAGTCCACCGAGGCCGATGAAAATTAGAGACATAATGAATGTTAAACATAATATTATAGAAGTAATGGAAGAACGAAGATTGAAATGGTATGAATATCTGAAGAGAACGGAGAATAATAGAATCCCAAGAACGATGCTGGGTTGGAATGCTGAAGGTAGGAGGAGGGGGGGCCAGGAAACAGTGGATGGATAAAGTGAGAAGAAACATGAACGGCAGAGACTCAAAGAAGAAGATGCTGAGGATAGATATCTGTGGCGGAACAAAATACATTTGGGCTGAAGGATAACTACTGTAATGTAGAGAAAATCCTTAATAAAAAGAGAAAAATTAGGAATTCTGAAAATGTAACTCTTGTTAAGAGAGATCCGCCCGGTTCTTGAGCAATATGTGTAATGTATAAAGTTAACACAAGAGTTTATATCATTACGAAGCTCCATTGACCGAGAGTCAACAACAGCGTTATTAATGGCGCTTCCAGCAAATCCATTTCCTTCTTCGGATAGAAGTCAGTGGCGTACAGACCACACTTTCATTGAATCGATAATGTTCTGGAATTATATTTTCCCTTTGGTTTTCCTACAAGAAGTTTCCATGCACGTCTTTCATTCCCCATTCATGCCCATCGCAGTCTACGAAACTGAACTGTTGTTATATCTAACTTCCTAAAAAGAACATACAGTTCACTATTATGTAGTCTTCTCCATTCACCTGTCTGCTCATCTCTCTTTGGTCCAAAAATTTTCCTAAGAACTTTATTCTCAAATACTCGTAATCTCCTTTCCTCCCTTAAAATAAGAGTCCATGTTTCACATCCATATACTATAACTAGTAGAATAATAGATTATATATTTTCAGTTTAGTCCACCGCTGTGGTCTCGAGGTAGCGTGCTGCCTTGTCACGCAGCGGGCCCGGGTTCGATTCCTGGTCGGAACAGCTTTCTGGGTGAGGTTTTTATCGGGGTTTTTCCTCACCTGTAAGACAAATGTCAGGAAACGTTAAGACCCAAACGGTCCCCGAACATCATATGGCCATCACAATCATCATCATTCATATTCATCTTAGATTAAGCTTGGGATTAGGGACTCTCCTATAGCGCACCATTATCATCACCCATCATAACATCGGGGCAACGTAACCCAACCTTCCTGGCGTCCCAACCTCAGAAGGGAGTTACAATTACGCAATTGCCAGAAGAGAACACAGTAATGTCAAAAAATGACAAACTGGGACATAAAAAAAAGTTTTAAGTTTAATGTTTTTTTGAAAGGTATTGGGACGACACGAGTCCCTGTAATGCATAACAACACGTAGTTCCAGAATTGAGCCTATGTTTAATTTCTTTGTGCATCTCATTACTATTTGTAATTATTGTGTGAAATGATAGAAACAAAAAAATAAATACATAAGGAACTGAAGGAGAGAAAGAGTAGAAGAACGAGGGAAAAAGCTTATATATATATATATATATATATATATATAGATAGATATAGATAGATAGTAATTCTACACGAGGACAGGTCTTTCACTGCAATCATAGTATTTTCATGCTATGCTTTGCAGCTTTACTAGGGATTTATAGGTGTGGTACCTTCCCGTTTCTTTCCACACCGGGTGAAGGATAATGATGATGATAATGATGGCCGGATGATTTTCGGGTACCTTTGGGCCCTAAGCATCGTGACATTTGTCTTACAGATGAGGAAAAACCCCGAAAAAAAACCTCACCCAGGAGCCTGTCCCGACCGGGAATCGAGCCCGGGCCCCCTGCGTGACAAGGCAGCACGCTACCTCGAGACCACAGCGGTGGACATTATATATATAAACATTTTACCGTTGTAAGAGCACAGTTAGAAATGAAACGACATAAGAGGTGGGGGAAGAGTACGTGTTGTATCTGTTTACATGTACGATTGAATGTGTGTTTATATAAACCGAACAATTGTGGAACAGGATTAAGCACGAACGGCCAAAGCCCGTAAGAAAGTCACTGTTAACACATGATAATTTATTTTAAAAAAACAAAACATAAATAAACTTTACCATCCCTTCTACAACTAAATACTATCAGCTCTTAAAGTGATCCTCACCAAAACAAAACCATGTGACCTGCTCGCTCATTGGTTATGGACATCGATGTACGATGTAAAGGAATAAGTACTCGGAAAAGTAGTTCCGTTCATTAATTTAAAAATATATCCTTTGATAAAACGTGTTATTCTTCCTGAATGAAACTAATATTCAAAACATAGAAAATATTCTAAAATATATCTAATCAAGAATTACAACTAAAAATAGTTTATTACATTTGGATGATGGATTTGAGTCATGCTTCAGTCGATTCAGATGCAACAAAATGGGTGAAGGTGTCGAGTCTTCTGTTGCTGTGTCGCTATCTAAATTTTTAAAACACAAGTCTGGCAAACCTTTGACTAGCTAGTGGTAAAAGAAAAACAAACGGTTATTTTAAATGTATTTCACAAAAGTCAGTAAAAACAGTATTTAAAACACAATTATTGAACATACAATTATCAAATGTGTAGGTCAAAGGAATCTGTTCATTATTTGCTATATTCAACGTATTTGTTCGAGAGTCAGTCATTGCAAAATAATGCTCTGTCCTGTTCAGAATATTAAAAAGGAGTTTAGCTGTCTTTATTTTGTTATCAAAATTCGATAAATATCGAGGTGAAACACGACTGTGATTGGTTGTAAAACAACATTCATTGAAACGTGATTGGTCACTGACTCCCATTTGCTGATTTCTGAAAGTATGAACTTTTGTTAAAAAAACAGACCAGTATCAGAAACGTTAGAAGACATAAAAGGATATACTATGTTCATTAAAATATGACATTTTACTTCTATGAAGATTTTGCCAAAATATTATAACTAACACTATCGAACCTGTAAATTCATGGCGGCGCGAAAATAAACTCTCCATACATCCATATGCCAACGTTTTCTAATCATCTCCTGTATAATTTAGGCCTACCTCCCTCAAATCATGGTTAATGTTATTCTCCCACCTCATTACTGGCCTACCTACTGAGAGCTTTCGCTCCGGATTACCTAAAAGAAATTTCCATGCTCCTCTTTCATTATCCATTCATTCCTCAAGCCCTACCCATCGCAGTCTACGAGACTTTACTGTTCTTATTATACCTGGTTTCCCATAAATATCAGGTAGCTCATTGTTAAGAAGTCTTCTCCATTCACCTATGTGCTCATCTCTCTTTGATACAAACATTTTCCTACGAGACTTTACTGTTCTTATTATACCTGGTTTCCCATAAATATCAGGTAGCTCATTGTTAAGAAGTCTTCTCCATTCACCTATGTGCTCATCTCTCTTTGATACAAACATTTTCCTAAGAACTTTATCCTCAAATACTCGTAATCTTTTCTCCCTTCAAGTATGGGTCAATGTTTCCCATCCTTGTAATATAGGTCTAACTGGATGAATAATAGTTTCATACATTTTCGGTTTAATTCAATCTTTTTGGAGAAGTTGATATAAGAGTTCCTGTAATGCATAATAGCGTGCATTTTCAGAATTGAACCTATGTCCAACACTTTGTGCGCCTCATTCCCGTTTGTAATTATTGTTGCTAGGTATTTGAAATCACCCATCACTTCTTGAAAATTTTATTATTTGTCATTAACTGTTAATTTCCATTACACAATAATTTTCTGTGTGTATACATATATTTACTTTTTATTTTCAGTCCCAATTTCTTAGTGTTACTCAACAGAGTGTCCATGTTGGCATTTAGTATCTGCTCGCTATTGTCTAATAATACTTCAGCATCGGCACATACTATCGTCTTTTCCAAAATACAGTATTATAAAATACGAACTTTTCTTTGGTTTCCATTCGATTCCACACATCATAAAACGTAAAAAAAAATATATTTGTTTCAGTGTGCTGTAATTGATAATTTACACCATGAAATTCCATATAATTCCTCGCCCAAACAATAGCTCTACGTATGGATGTATTATATTTGTTTTGAACACTCTGTAGAATCACAGCTGGTAATGCGGTAAGAGATAAAATGAAAATGACATCGGAACATATTAAACTTGTTGATACCGTATTTCCTGGTCTCAAACTTTACGCTTTCTAGTTTTATGACCCCCATTATCTCACTTTACTAATTATGATGTGCCACATTACCATCTTTCGCTCTTCCTCCCTAAATGTATTTCTGTATCTGTTCTTCATATCATGTTCTACTTGCTTATAGATTCACCAAAAGAAACTTTGTTTTTATTTTTTACCGCACACATTAGTTTATAAAAATAGGAAACGTTTTTAAGATTGATAGTAACCAAATATAGCGTAATGGGGGTTTTAGGTTTATTAGCATTCACTGTTATTTTTTTTCTGATGGGAGGGAGATGGCATACTGCATCACCTGGCAGGAACAGGAGTGCTTTCAGATGTCCATCTTTCGATCAGTTGCAAATAAATATATTGTCTCAACGGAAATTGATTTTATACGAAAGACAACAAGAATTTCAAGAAGAGAAAAATAGAAACTCAGTTATAAGGGATAAAATGAAGATTGAAGACACTATTTTAGATTATACTAAAACTCGGCAATTAAGATGGTACTTACATGTCGAGCAAATGGAAGAGAATCGGCTACAAAATGTGTTTTGGAATAGAAACCTGAGGGAAGACGAGACAGAGGAAGACCTAACACTTCCTGGAGTCAGGGAATATATTTATACATGAAGGAGAAACATCTACACCTAGGAGATTAGATGGACCGACAAAATTGGCAATTAGGAATCGGGCGATGTCAAAGACATTAATCAACCGATGATCTATCTAGTAACCAAATCATTTTTTACAGTTTCTTTTCAACTTACGTTTGGAGGTCCTGAGTTTGATCATGTAAGGTGAAAATTGTGGAGATACGATTTACAATTTTATTATTTGGATATCCATTTTCTCGCTTATCTCAATAAGAAATGCTGTTAGACGTTATAAACACAGTATAAAAATTAGTGCAACTTTGTTATATGATTGAAAAAGTATTTATCATAAGTAACGTCGCGAATGATTTGAAAATCAGAAGTGGCATTTGTTAGGGCTATTTAACGAATAAAATTAAGCTGTTTACTCAAAAATCATTATTTAAATATAGTTACTGGTATTTTAAAATAATATATTTAATGTAAATGGTGATGTTTGAAAACAATTCAGAAATGTGAGGTTATGTTTCTACTATTTGATCATATTATGTATTGCCAAATAGGATCGCAATATTGTAAGAATGCATCCTAGTGGAGAAATAATGAAACATGTCAATCTATATATTATAATCAACATTATAAGTTATTAATTTATTTTTTTAGTAAACAACTCAGTAAAATTAAGGAATCTGTTCATTATTTGCTTTATTCGATGTATTTGGTGGAGAAAAATAATGCTCTGAGTGTTCAGAATATTAAACAGGTGCTTTTTTATCACAAAAGAAGCAGCTGATAAAAATAAATCGATAAAGAGCAAGATGAAACAAGACTCATTGGTTGTAAAATAAAACTCATTGAAACGTGATTGGTCATTGGCTACCATTTGCGGCATAAGTTAAATAGTCTTAAAAATGGACGGAAATAAAAACTATGAAAACCAGAGTGATTAGGAACAAAATATATTATAATTTTATCGTTCAGTTATTTGTGCTATAATCTCAAAATATATTTGGTAATTTATATTATTTACGCTCCATATACACTATTCTTCGAAATTGGTACTTATTGAAACAAAGAGAAAAACCGCCAAAGACCTGACATAACATGTTTAGCAATTAAGATATTTTTAGTCTTCTTCTTCGTCACGGTTTAGGCTTTTTGCTAGCCTCTTCCAACTCCAAATTGCTGGTCTTTCCATATTTTCAGTACTATTACAACGTTCTTATACAAATTGTAAATAAAAATAGTAGTAGTAAATATTTTTCAACTATTCCTGTTGGTTGCCATTTTTTCAACTCCTTCCCAAGTCTTTCTTTCTTCCATCACCTTCTATTTTCCTTTTTCATATCTTTTCAGTCTTCGACTTCTTCGGGATCCTAGGGATTCCAATCAAACGTTACTTTTTCTATGGATCTTTTAGGTTTTCTTAAAATATAGCTAATCCATCTCCATTTTGTGATTTTAATGTAGCTTAGTCGACTGCAGTGGGCTAGTGGTTAGGTTCCCTGCCTCTAGTTCCGTGGGACTCTTGTTCAAACCCGGTCGAGGTCGATGGGTTTTAGGATGGGGAAATCCAAGGGACAAGTCCTCCGGGAGGGAACCTAAGCCATGGATACCGAGCCTGAAGCTCGTTAAAGAACCGCAATCCTGAGTTAAGAGGCTTCTATGCAAAATTTACCGACCGTTGGCCATCCAGGTAATACCTTAGTTCCCCACTAGGTGTCTCACTGATGTGATATGTCGACCACATTTAACTCGTTGAGATCTGGGAGTAAATAACTAACTCACTGGCTCTATCGAATCCGTAGGTTCATGGCCGCGCAAACATAAGCTCTCCATACATCCCTATCCAGAACTAATGTTTTCCAATCATCCCCTGTATAATCTACTTCCCTCAAATCATGGATAATGTTATTCTCCCAACTCTCTCTTGGTCTTCTGATTTTCCTAGAACAATCCTCCATGCACGTATTTCATTCCCCATTCGTGCCACATGTCCTGTTCATCACAGTCTATGAGACTTAACTGTTCTTAATATATCTGGCTTCCTATACGTACCATGTAGCTCACTATTATTCAGTTTTCTCCATTCAACTGTTCATCTCTTTTTGGCCCAAAAATGTTTCTAAGGACTTTATTCTCAAATACTCGTAATCTTATTTCCTCCCTTTAAGTAAGAGTACATGATTCGCATCCACAAAATATTAGGGTAAATAAGCGTAACTAAATTAGCTCACATAACAGCTTGTTATCTTGCTATTGGGTTTCTTTTGTTTAATAACTGCTCATCTTATATTTAGTTTACGACGCAAATAGCGATTAATAAAAATTTGCAGTCGATTTGAATTAAACTCCAGAAGACATTGTGTAAGCAGCGCAGTATAATAATTAATAATCACCTTTCTCTCAAGACATTTCCATTTTATCTGTGTTTAGTTTCCATGATTCTGATTGGTATGACACATCAAGCCTATTTAATTTTAGTTTTAATTTCAACAAATTAAAAATTGCAAAAATGTTTTGTTTTCAGCTATTATTCGATTATTTTTCTGATATTATTCCTTTATTTGGGGAAGCTAGTGCTCTGCGGGCTGAGCATAAATTAGCCATTTTGAATTCCCATAAAATAATTGTGATGAAGAGGTAATTTTTTTACGTATTTAAACATTTAAAATATTACAATCCTAAAAGCTAACCTAATTAAATTACTCTAACCTAAGTGAATCCCATGGAGCACCCTTGTTTTTATTTTACGCAGTTAAATATGTACATTTGTTTGTGTTTTACGCGGTTAAATTCGGACATAAATCTTTGTTACCGACAGAGAAGCACCGTTATCGGCAGAGCTTTATTGTTGAAACCAGTTATAATCGACAGAAATGCTGTGGCAGTGGGTTTTTAAGTGGTTAGTAGTGTGGTTATCGCTGGTTATTTGTGTCGTTATCGCTGGTTATTAGTGTGGTTATATCTGGTTATGACGTCAATACTCACTTCTTTCCCGATCAGATAATCAAAGTAGCCATGATAGGCCCGCAGAATACTCGAACAGCCCTTTATTTTTAACGTTTCGTTCTGGATAACATACGAACGTTTTGACCACACAGTCATTTGTTTTTACTATTCGAGGACATAAAAATGCTTATTACATAAGGTCACAAACAAATACACGAAATAAGTCCACCTACTTAGTACATTTTTGGGAAATGTTGACTAATTTCCTAGAATTTGCTTACGGTTAAGGAAAACCTTGAAAACCTCCAATGAGGAAATTTAAGCCGATAGGAATCGAACCCTGGACCATAGCGCTTATCTATATGGTCTTATGAATGTTCTAACCAATATTCAGTTTATTCAAAATTAAATCTTGAAATTTGCTTGCAGCGTATATCTTTCATATTAAAATACACGCTACTTTTATTTTTTAATCCTCG